>NGZP02000012.1:2512241-3768361 GCA_004353285.2 Xylaria grammica | reverse complement strand
CCTACCTACCTACCTAGGTCGGGCAGTGATAAGTCCGAGCAGCATCCGAGAAAAAGCGGCGGGTGCGCTGAGCTTATCATCTCATCCTCTTTGCTCGGTAAAACCTTACGTAAAACATGCGTCTCCAAGCTCAGACTCCGGCAGGAACCTACATGTAGGTACTGGGTTTTTTTCTCTTTTTCTTCTTCTCATGCGCAAAAGCTGGTATAGGAGAAGGTTTAGACTATGACGTTGGTACCTCGGAACCATTAATGTAATGTTGTATACCTAGGTAGGTACCTAGGTGAGTGACCTTCGTCCCAGCTAGCCAAGCGGCTTACGAGATGAATTACGCACGCCTCTCGCCGGCCAATTACATGCTGTTACCGACGCACCTTCAACCGATCGTTGTGATACCAACCTATAAGCAAGATTACCTCACTTCTAGTCACACATTACCTATAGGCTATCGACTATTATACTAAGTAGCTATTATACCTACCTATCGGGTTATCAATAGGCGTTCTTCAATTGGCCAATGAGACGGCGTTTCCCCGAGGCCGCATGATCTAGAGCGGGAAATACTACACCTTATAGATGAGAGTGAGTGTCGAAGTGCCCGTAGTACTGTGTACACTATAGTGAGGTGGTATTACTTAGCTAGGTACTCCGTATAGTAGGTAGGATATAACATAGAGCGGCTTCTCTTGTCGAAAAGTCATCTCACAGCTTTCGTCTGACTCCTCAGTCAGCCCACACTAGAGCTACCTACCTATAGTACTACTCCTACTTACACATTTGTCGATATGATGAATTTTTTTATTTTTCTCACAAGTGCGTCAAACTAGCCTCGTAGCGGTAAGCTGAAAAGGTATACCTTGCACCGCTACTATGCTCTAGCTCACCTGCCAAGGAACCGTACCTTGGTACCAATGTTACTAGGACAGTCCAAGTCCGTTTAGTGTATATTACATACTAGTAGTAGGTATCCGTCAAAGTGTTTCAGCTAGCCTTACGTCTCTGTCTTCTACTAGTAGTGCATCTATGGTAATGAATTCTAGTGCAGTGCTGTGGACGAAATGGGGTTCAACAATACTGGGTGGAGGGAATGCTGCGCTTCTCTCTCCAGCACGACACAGTGGTGCCTGTTGTCCGGCTGTTCTGCACATCTATATAGTACCTTATCGCCACGAGCCGGGGCTCCTGTCGAGGATCCTCATAGCATTGGCTGTCGCACAACAGCTTCCCCGCAGCGCCAAGGGTTGGCACTGCCGTGCGAGCTTGTCGTGGGGGGAAAAGGGTAGTCTACGGGCAGTGTGCTGGGTGGTCATAGGTTGGTTATAGTGTAGGCCGCGACGTCGGAGGCAGTTCGGTACGGCATTTTTGCCAGTAGATAATCAATATCCGCTTTAGGCGGAAACAGGGATACTCCAACGACGTCTGGGTGTTGACTCAATCAGAAGAAGTCGTTCATGTGCCGGCTATCGTGACTACCTAGCCAAGCAACATGGTCTAGGCCCCTGGTTCTTTCTCTCCACAACGTTCGTCCAAGGGTCTAACTTGCACTTCCCGATGTGGATAATTAGATGATGATTATGGCACCGCTGGAGGTGCTAGAGGGAGAGAAGGATTTGTCTAAGGTGATGGTCTAGCAACTAACATATATTAGCATACCCCATGGGGTTCCGTGCTTGGAATTCTCCCTTCTCTAACCATCATACTTAGCTCTGTCGACCACTCTCGTCATCATGGCGACGGTACAGGAGGTTGAGGAAAAGACCCGGGCCTCCCTTCCGGAGGCCGTGGTCGTCGAAGACAAGACTAGCGAATCCATCGACTCGCCCAGTTGGACGGATGAAGAGGAGACGGTTGTACGCAGAAAACTCGACAGGCAGCTGGTTCCCATGCTCACCGTCTTATATCTCCTCTGCTTCCTTGACCGGTAGGTGTTGCTGATTCGGAGATCAGCGCTCTTACTAACAAGGGACGGCTAGAGTCAACATTGGCAACGCGCGTATTCAAGGCCTCACTGAGGATTTGAACCTTGTGGGCTATCGGTTCAACATCGCCACGAGCATCTTCTACGTTGTTTATTTGATAATAGAAGTGCCTTCAAATATCCTCCTCAAACGCGTTGGTCCGCGGTTCTATATTCCATCGTTAGTCTTCGGGTTCGGTGCTGTCTCCATAGCCACGGCATTTGTGAAGACCTACGAGCAATTAATCGGAGTACGGGTGCTTCTGGGCGTCTTCGAGGGCGGTACCTTGTAAGTCCGGAGTTATCATCGGGGGAAAAAAAATTATGTTTCTAATCATTCTCCGTTCAGTCCCGGTATCGCATATTACCTGAGCTCGTTCTACAGACGAGAAGAGTTATATTTTAGGGTCGGAATCTACGTGTCCTCCGCCTCGCTCGCGGGCGCTTTTGGTGGTCTGCTCGCCGCCGGATTCTCACAAATACCAGAATGGGGGATTCAAGGGTCAAGGCTGCACACATGGCGCAACATCTTCTTCTTTGAGGGAATCCTCACGGTTATAGCCGCCGTGGTCGCACCATTCATCTTACCGCAAACGCCAGAAACGGCTAACTACCTAACAACGCGTGAGAGTTGGATTGCTGGTGAGCGGATCCGGCTGGAGCACAAGGCTTCCGCCCAGGAGAAGGTCGAGATGCGTCACATCAAGCGAGCCGTCACCAACATCAACAACTACGTCTGTGCGGCCGGGTTCTTCTTTATCAACATCACCGTCCAAGGTCTATCAGTCTTCCTACCGACCATTTTGAATAATATCGGCTATAGCGGGTTAACAGCACAGTACTACAGTGTTCCCGTGTACGTCGCCGCGTCACTAATTGCTATTTTCATCGGGTACGTAAGCGACAAGACGAAGAGGCGTGGAATATACCTAGCCTCCTTCACCATCCTGGGAATCACGGGCTTCGGCTTGCTACGTTGGGGTCAAGGCAGCCAGTTAAAGTACGCCGCTGTATACCTCTGCGCGGTGGGCGCATTCCCAGGCGGGCCCGGATTCCTCTCATGGGGCATAAACAACGCGGCCGGTCCATCCGTGCGTGCCGTGTCTAGCGGCTACATTGTCTCCCTCGGAACCGCAGGTGGCATCCTGGCTGTCTGGGCCTATCTTCCAGACGATGGTCCTAATTTTCACATCGGCCACTCTATCAACTTCGCCGCCCAAATCGTCGCCCTGTTCCTCTCCACGTTCGGCATCTTGTACTGCCTGCGCGAAAACCGCATCCGGGCGCGTGGCGGCCGCGATAACAGGCTTCTCGGCCTTACGGAGGAGGAGAAAGCCGATCTTGGATACAGACACCCGGATTTCAGGTACATCTCTTAGTTGCTCTGCTCTCAGGGAGACGCGGCGAGGTTGGCCCGTCCCTGGGTGGTTTGTCGTTGCCGAGTTAACGTAGGGCAAGCCTCTTCAGTACATAGTTAGAGTATATATATATTACTGGAGCAACTTTAAACGAACACTTAGCATTGGTGAATTCTCGCATGCTCGTAGTATTTCGCATTCACACTAAGTGAAATTCATTAGTCAGCGAAGCCCGGGAGCTTCTTCATCTGATATTCTACCCGACTTAGAGGTCTCAAAAGTTTCAACTGCTCTAGCAGGCTAGGAGCCGTCTACCGCTCTTCACCATTCCGGAACCTCCGTAGTCTATACCTTCGCTCCGGAGCCGTAACCTCAGCGCGTGACGTCGAGCGATGCAATCTGCCGAACTAAAAGTAAGAAGAGCCGAAAATATAGTGCCACTCGACTGTCCATCTACCTTTCCTATCTAACCTAGTCAAAAACGCTCCTTTCGCCTTCATTCGACAACACCGGCGATGGAAACTACTAACCCTGTTTCAGACCTTCCTAGCAAGAATCCTGTTGTAGAATGGATGCCCCCTAAGATAGGTGACCGCGACGCTTACATCCAACAGCTTTACTTGCCGGGTTGGACTTCGGATTATGAGGCAAACACTGAAGCGAGGATATTCGCCGAGCCGTAATTGAAGCTAAGACCATCTCGTGTGCGTATATATATCATCATGATCGTACATTGCCATGTCACAAGCGAATAGCCGTAGTAATCCCATCTCTAAAAGCGCATATCCAAGTACCGTTTTAAAACTCGTAGTCAAAATTCAGGTCACACTGGCCGGTTTATTCTGGACTATTTATTTTTATTCTTCCGTGATCTCCTTCTCTCCTTATCGAAGGGTATCTATACACATCAATCTCTATACTGATCACCTTTCCAGGTAGCTCACGACCCAACGCCCAGCTCCCGGAGCGCAATCCACACGATGCGCGCAACGTGTTCGCCGCTCTTCCAGATCTCATCGTGATCACCCCGCAGATCCTTCAGCAACAGCAACTTCTTCTTCCCCTCCGTCCCCTGCCCTTCCTCCACAAACCCGTCGACGTCTCTTAGTCTCCGCGCCATGTTCTCCGCCTCGGGCTCGTCGACAAGAGTATCGTCCGGCGACGAGCCAAGCAGGATGAACTTCCCATTGGCCCACTTCTCCGCGTAGCTCCCGGCGAACTTGATCGGCGCCGCAGCGTCCCAGTCCACAGCGTCGTCGCCGAACGCGCCGCGGAAGAACGGCGCGTAGGCCCCGCCGTACCGCCCGTCGACACCCGTGAAGTCGTAGAGGCCTTCGAAGCCGACGATGGCGGCGGGCAGGACTGGGTGCGCGAGGGCGCTCGGCGTGTCAGAGGAAGATGAAGGCGAAGTAGCCAGTAACTGAAACGCTAGGGCTCCGCCTGCACTGTGCCCGACCAGCACGTAGTTGCTCCCGAAGCCGTAGGTCTGCTGCAGGAAGACCAGCGCCGACCGCACGTCGTCGAGATGGTCTGGGTGTCGCGCCCCGCGGTACTCGTGCGCTGGCGTCGTGGCGGCGTCCTGCGGGAACTGCGGGTGCGGACTGAGCCGGTAGTCGATCGATGCGAACCCGGCTATACTACCCATCTCGTCCCCCGTGGCTGTTGGTGCTGTGCGGAGGATCCAATCGATGCCCGGCGCAAAAGTCTCGTGTGCGACGCGCGGGTCGCGCCATGCGCCACCGTGGACGTAGCTGTGACCGCATTCAGTATGATGTGTGGTCGTTTTAATCTGGGGAAGCCGGGTAGATGTCTCATCTCAGACCACTTGACTGAGCCATGGCTGAGATAGGGCTGTGTTTTTTTTTGGTCTTGTCTTACATAACCCAGTATTTACCCTCGCTTGTGGCGTCTACCTTCCACACCCCGAGCTTCTGGAGGTAGTTCTCGGAGCCATAGTGGTGCAGCGTGTACTTGAGGGACGCCGCCATGGCCTTCGACGACGCTTCAGAGATGTCGGTGGTAAATCATTACGCTACTGCGATGAGATGCGGCATTCTAACCCAGAGAAGTCGTAGTAATCGAGGGTCCGGGGAAAATGAGGGGCCCAAGCGGACCCTAAACATAGGGTTACCTTAGTTGAGTCATTACTGTAAGCGACCTACACCTACCTCCATACCTCCCTCGTGGGATTTTGTCGCAGGACAAGACGTCATATAAGTTCACGATGTCTGGATTTTACGCCACGGGCGAGATTCGATGCTCGGCCGTGTGGCCGAGAGGTGTGCATGGGTCTTCGGACGGAGATTAGGTCACCGCAGATCCGCGCCGAGTCGTAGAGCCGGTGCAGATTTGATTCGTCGTGTCGGTCAGACTCATTCGGGCGCCGCTGCTTGGATACAACACACACACACACACACACACACAACATACGGTCGGTATACGGTGGTTTCGCTCCCTCAGGTTGGACGTGTTTGTCCGTAGAGAAGGGAAGGGCCGATTTCGAGCGACGAAGCAATCCACACAGCATCATTTTCTCTTCTCTACCTACGTACACTACCACGCTACCTGGTTTTGTAGATGATTACATCTGTGTCTCATGTGTTTGGGTTTGCTCCGGGCAGCTGGGATGAGTTGGAGATGTCACATGTGTGAGGGGGGGGGGGGAAACGCATGCGCATCACATCGCATGATGAGTACTGCCTTCATCGGTAGTCGAGTTACAGGCATACAGGATTCTCGCATGGGCATTCCAAATTGTCCGGCGTGCCTGCATATGTAGTGTACATCACTGTAGCGTGCGTTATCTCGATTATGCGGACGCCATTACGGCTGCCCAGACGGTACAGTGCTACCCAGACGAAACCCAGATGATTTGCTTTATAGTGTAGTATGTTACTGTACCGCCTGGAGCCAAGCCGAAACTGCTAGCACCTCGACTGCGCAGACTAAGATCTTGGTTTGGTGCAGAATCGACACCGCTCGTGATACAGACTAGTCATCCATCGCGAAGAGGATTGAAACGGCCGTGCCTCGGACGAAAAGCAAAAAAAAGATCGTCCAGATTTCCCCATCTAAGATGGAGGAAACTGTCTCACCTTAAGAATAACGGGGGTCTTCGCTAACGCAGCCGATGATCGGGTCTCGCGGTCCGCCGCCACCACCACTGTTTCCTGCAGTTGAGCTATCCACAGTAAGTTAGGTAGACATTTATAGTGACCAATCGCGCGCATAAGCCTCGGGTCGTCTAACATATGGGCTTTCCCGCATTCGAAACTCTTCATGCATCATCGAGTTGGCATAGAATGATCCTTTAACGGAGCAGGTATTATAGGTACGTTGTTGTGCTATTGACCTAGCCAAGAGAGAGAGAGAGAGAGAGAGAGAGAGAAAATTAGGGTTCAACCCCCCAAGCGTTTAGAATGTCGCTAGGTTAGTGATGCTACGTTCTTGTCCCGGGATGTAGGGACGGTCCGTACACTACCTACACAGCAAAGGCCACGCAAACCAGACGTACTCTTTTCCATGTATAAAATGCCAACGCTAAATAACCGGGCCGAGTGTTTCGCACTACTTCCCCAGGTATTCCAGCATACTAAAGCAAGGCGTTGGACTAAGGGCCGAATGAGCTGGAGCAGCGTCACCAGTGTTAGGCATAGTACGTGGTGAGTAGTGTAGATCCGCTACCCCTGGGGAATTCTGCCGCATAGGCTGATTAGTACTCGCTTATATAGCAGGCAGTCTCTTGATGCAGCAATATCCCCGTAGCGTGAGTGCACTAGCCTAGTGTCGCATTGACGTTGCAGTCGAGGCCTTCTGAATGGTCCGGAATGGTAACCAGGGTCGTCGGTCCCTGGACGTTGTCTCGTCCGTCCAGCCGGTTCTGCCTGCCTCTTGGTCGATCACGGATCTTCACCCGAACCGAACCACGAACTTCTTCATCTCATGTGTTGGTGATGGCGAGAGTACCGTACACTAAGGAGAGTTTGTTCTGTTGGGAACTCCAACGGCCGTCTTTGCCTGATATGTGCTACATATATTGTCCATCTTATGTCGAGCAGGGCGCTAGTACGAGCCGTTACCAAATGAAGGAGCGTTGTGAGATGCCTTTGTCTGTATCAGAGCATACGGGACCACGTTCTAGTGTATCTGCCAGTGGCTCGGCAGGCCGCCATACCTGCAGCCCTTCATCAGTGCGCACACTAGTATAGTCGTGTGGCGTAGGTATATCGGACGATGGCGGACTGCCTTTCATTTATCCCAAATGAGGCCCGCGTTCCTGGAATCTTCGTTGCCGCAATCCTGCAATTCCGTGTTATTAGCGTTAGTATCTATAGCAGGTAGGTAGAGGAGTCTGCGAGTATCATGATGGCTGGGCTCATCGACCCTGAATGCTACCGTAGTAGCCATGTTATGCTAGCGATGCCCACTAACTCGGCACCCGAAATACCCTTGTTTTTTCAACTCGCCGCAACGATGGAGTAAGTAAGTAGAAGTAAGAGCAGCGCCGGCGTAACCATGCCACAAGCTCAACGTTGTTAGGGTACTAGTCAGGGGTGGTCGTCTTACATGTAGGATGAAAAATAAAAGCGACTATGTAAATATTTTCCTAACGTATTTCGGGGAATTTCCTATTAGCTTCTTGGTCCGTCCGTGCAGAACCAACAGCCGTAATGCCCGTGGGCTATGGGGGGGATAGATGGAGGGACGCGCTTGTCTTGTTCTAGAAAGGACCGGGGTATATACATGGGAAGTGTCATCGATGAAGCTGGATGGGAATAGGCTGTGCCGCATAGGTTTCTGAAGCTCGCATCCATGAGCCAACATCGAGAACCAGGGTATGTCACCCAGGACCAAAAGTCTCGTTCGCTCTGTGGAGTATTCGAGTTCCAACGATGGAGACTGCTCGAGGATGGCACTATTATGGCGTTTCTCTGTACCGGTTCTAGGCTCAGGTCGCCCACATCGCCTCCCTGCTCGCGTGCTCTTGGAATTATATAGAGATTGCCATATGGCACGCTGTTTCGAAATTTCTATGGTTTTAATTCTTCTGCCCTTTTTTGGTTGTCTTGGCCGCTCTCTATCTCTTATGGGCGCTACATTAGCAACCATCATCGATGGCACCTCAAGACCCAAATGCCCCTACTGATAGCAATGGCGGTGGTCTGCTGGCTGCTGCCATTGCGACACTCATCATTTCGTGGCTCTCGGTGGCCTTGCGGACGTATGTGCGCGCTGTGATGACCAGGTCGTTTCAAATGGATGACTGGGTGATGCTAGCTGGTCTAGTACGTGCGCCTTGATCTCAAGCTTCACTTACGCGAACTAACATCGAGCTTTCGTAGGCCAACTTCTCCGTTTCCTGCTCATTCGTCTTTGCAGGCGTTATATCCGGCTTAGGCAGGCATAATAAATCACTTTCCCAGCACGATGAGATCGAGGCCTTGAAATATCAGGCGCTAGCCACGGCGTCTTACGTCTCGAACATGTGGATAATCAAGTTGAGCATTGGACTCTTTCTCTTTCGCCTGGCTGTGCAGAAGAGGTACAAATGGATATTGGGTGTTAGTATCATCGTCGTGGGAATTTGGAGCCTCGCTTTATTCTTCTGGAATATCTTCCAGTGTAGTCCCGTTCCGGCGCAATGGGACTACACGATTCTTACGAGCGATCCCACGTCTCATTGTGTCTCGGCAGACGAGGTGGTTAGCGCTGCCTATGCGCTGAGTGCCTTGACTATCTTATCAGACTGGCTCTACGCGCTTCTTCCGATCCCCATGATATGGCAGGTTAAAATGTCAGCGCAGGCGAAATGGTCCGTTATTGCTGTCCTAAGCTTGGGGGTCTTCGCCAGTATCGCCACTCTCATAAGGCTTAAATTTTTGGCAGACTTAACCGACGTGGACGACATCCTTTGTAAGTTGTGGTGCTTTCTATATCCTCATGACATACTTATCTTAAAATGCAAGGTACCATTGGGCCGCTAACAAGAATGCTGTCGCTAGTTGCCGGTACAGACGCAATGATATGGACGCTTGTCGAACCGGGAATCGCCATCTCGGCTGCTAGTCTCGCGACGATTCGCCCGCTTCTTCGCCGATGGAGGATCAGTGGTTTCACACACAGCGAACGCAGCCGCGGGACCGGAGCACCAAGCCAGGATCAAGGTTCGCGTATAAAAAGAGCAAGCAAGATGCCCGGTTTCGGACCCCAAGACGTGACGTTATTCGACATGGAGGCCGGGCTTACGCACACCAGGAAGTCCCTGTCGCCGACTACAGGGATACCGACTTCGAAGTTCGCTACCTATAAAACGTCGAACCTGCCAAAGATTTTTGATGTAGCATCGGAAGAATACGATATGAGGGAAGAACCGTCGACGTTTCATCAAAAGAACACGCGGAGGATGGAGATAAAGAGTGAGACGTTCATCATCACTGGCGGCGACTCTACCCTGTCGTCACCGAACTCACACACGGCCGGCGCGTGGCTTGATCAGGAGTCGGACAGCTCTTCCATAGAGCTTACTGGGCCTGGAAATAAGGGTGCCGAGATGCCGCCACGGCCTGCACGTCGATGATGACGTGACGGGTTGACGCGGAGAAGAATGAAACGAAATAAAAACAAATATAGATACGCTCTGCAAAGAATGATTCTCCTCATTGCCAGGATAATATATCATGTCAAAAGCGAATTTTCTCCTTTTCATGTTTTATATTATAACAGGGTTCGCATGCGGGTTTTGCAGCGCTATTTTAATGATATCAAAAACAGGAACAAAAGGGTTGGGTAGAGGATTTCAGTGGGCTAAGAGCGTCTTTCGAAACGATAAGACAGTTGGGCTACAAGGTTTATGGGTATTATGACCCTATGCAGTCGATGAATATACTCCTCGCGGTATTATGGAACGGGCATATAGGGCGTTGATGGGTGATGAGTATTTTAGGCCGGCGTGACCTCGCCCAGGGAATATTAGCATTGAGGATTACATCACGGAGGGTTTACTACGCATTCTTCTCGCGTATCCAAACGCAATAAAAAAACGAGTGGAATCTGCCACTTGCTTGTCACATGTTCTCATCCCCATTGACCACATATCTAGCCAAGTCACGGGTTGCATATGACTAAGGGGTATTCGTGAGAATATTGATCTTCCTATCTGTCCTCACAGAGGAGGGTTCATTTCATTGACACTGCCTTGTAGTGTTACTCTATACAATGGATGCGTATAACATACCAAAACTTAATACATCCAACGTGGGTGCTGCTATTGCTGATCCCTTTACTCCATTCGGCCTATGAGATTGAGCGACTGTGTCGCTATAGCTGCTAGGAACTCACTAGACGGATCATCCGGCCGTACGTCGGCCGGCTGATTGGGCGAATTGGTAATAATCTGTCCATCTGGGGGGTTGCTTATCCCTGTGAGTTCATGTTTACGTTGGTTGGTAGATACGTCCGGGACCTCTTTGGAGAGGTTAGTTAATGGTGGGCGGGCTGCTTTAGCGTCGCTACGGGGACGGAGGAGGAGGGAAGCCTGTGAGGCCGGTGATGCGCCGGACTACGTTGCATATTCATCGCCGCTGACAGGCATAATATCGTCTATGTCTGGATCCCATTCATCCTCATCCTCGCATGGAGGTGCTAGCACAAATTTGCCGAAGACCTGGCCCATACCGTAGGCAAATCCTGCACTTTCCTCTGCGGTCTCCACGTTCTCTTTTTGCTCGATGATCGTCGCAGTTGTTAAGAAGTCGGTTTCAGTTCCCATTCCTACATTGAGAGTGGTACCACCCCAGTCGAGCTCGACTTTGCCAGACTTGCGTACGTTGAGCCGTCCAATGAATCCTCCTTCGGGTGGGAGACCCATGGACCTGTTCCGCGTACCTTCGACACCGTCCTCAAGCTTAACTTTTGGCACAGAATCACTCGACGCAAGGTCAGCTATTTCAAGCTGCCCATCCAGACTCCCTATGCGTTTGGCTAGGGGTGGAAGAATAGGTGGCAATTGGAAAATAAATAGTTGATCGTCCTTTGCTTGACCCTCCTCGCCCTCGGCTGGGGCCGTGAAACTGAGAGTGCGTAATAATGCCTCTAGATCCATTGTCGAATACATAAACTCTGGGTCTTCGGCTATCTTCTTCTCCTTACGTTTCATCTTCTCAGCAACGGCGTCTGAGACAAGGCCGTCCTCGCCAATAATAGGCTTCTTCCTGACCTCCGGGGAAGGAGGGGCTTTCGGGGCCTCCGGAATATCGGCCATGTCAACATCCGCATTATCTTCCTCCATACCTGGCTCGGCCTTAACCTGAACTTGGTTCTTTGGAGCCGCATGCCACACTTCATTGTCGCTGTCCATGCCGATATCTCGGGGATCTCTAGCCGGCGCGTCGACAAACAAATTGTCTTCGTCATCGGAAGATTGGCGGTCCTCTGCTTCGAGCTCGGCCTGCGTCTTGACTTTGACCTCAGGGTCTTGATGCAAAGTCCGATGCATACCAATGGGTAGGTTACCGACAGACTGCTGGCTATAACGGGTTGGCTGATACAAGGGAGTTCCGTCTGGGGCATGGCCATCTGTAAGCCCGTTAAGCAGGTCGATATTGACTCTGGATTCATGCTCCCTTCTGGGCCGGTAGCGAATGCGGTTCTCAGGGTCCTGTCTAAATGCATTTCGCGCACCTCCATGGCCGGAGCCAGACGCCCACCCACCGTGACCAGAATCTGCCTTAACATTTTCTGTATGCCGATTAGTACGTGGAAAGTAAAAAAAGAATACTGTTTGCAAAGTGGCCGCGAACAAAACACATACCTGGTGCGATGGCAGAGAAAGGTCCACTTGCTGTGACAGTGCGTCTGATCAGACCACGAGACATGTCCCCTCTTCCCCGTCCCCGTCTTGTTCTGCGTTCTTCTGCTCGCAGCTCACGCTCCTCAGCCTTAATCTTGGAAGCGAGATCGCGGCTTCTATCATCCTCTAGTTGTTTACGCTCTGCCTCGTCTCTTCGGACATTCTTAGGTTTGAAGCGGCTAGTAGCTCGCGATGTTGTAGCTGGTGTCTGAGAGGATCGTAAGCCAGCAGGAGTAGACCGTCCGCTTGGAAGCTCTTTCCTGTCACCACGATCCGGATTGTTGTCGTTGTTTTGTGAAGGCGTCTCAGATGAGAGCACAGGGTCATCTGAGGACGGCTTTGGCGTCGTGGTGCTCTGTGAAGAGGTACCGCGGCCTCTTCCACCCCTACCCCCTCTGGAAACCCTTCCAGCCCTCTCACCTCCACGCGATACCGGCGGCATTCTTATATCATGAGTCTAGATATGAAAAAGTAGCTTAGAGGTTGAAACTCGCTGATGGATTTGAGTGATTCATTCACATGCAGGCCGGGACAGAAAAGTTTATGGTGGGAACCCATGGTGGGGTACTACCTCCTAGGCAAGTACCTTGGTACGGTGGTACCTAACCTAGATTTAGGCCTTAGGTACGTACCCTGGTGGGGAAGGTGGGCTTGCCTTGACGGTTAAGTGCATATTCGGAATGAGGTACGTACCTCTGTGGAAGGAGGTATGTTCATGTTCAGATGGACACGGGAGATGGACACGGGCGGGTAAACAGATGATGCACCGACTGCGCACTGGCACTGGAGAGAGGTAGATACGGGCAGGTGCCTCCAGAGAACTACTCACCTACGTCATTGTCATTGTGTAATAGAGTAGGAAATGGTATATCTAAGTTTTCATGTAGAGGCTACCTAGCGGTAAGGACAAAGGACAAAGGATAGAGGAACTGGCTTAAGCACTGTAGCAGGTAGGTAGCACTGCTACGCATTTTCTCGTGAACCATAACTGGAATTAAGTTCTCTAATAGTTGTCGGTTAGTAGTATTGCGAGTGTAGAATCGCAAATGCTGGCTGGCAATGCTAGTGATTGTGTGTGCTGCGTTTTCTTCTCTTTCCTTTGTCTCATTGCCTAGTATGGTAATTAAGAAGTCTGATCTCGGGCTTTAGCAGCTGGGTACCTGGGAAATCCTGAACTGGCCAGCCAGATATCTCCTAGACAAACAATATGCGTAACAAGCTTGCGCAACGCTTATCTAGGGGATCCGTAAACATGCAGCTGAGTGTGCACGGTTAGAAATCACGTCGTGTCATCGGACGCACATCAAAGCCTGTTCGCCGAATTCTCGCTCAATGCTCCCTTCTTGAAGAAGCATGGAGCCAATCCAATTGCGCCCAGCTTCCACGGTGGCTGCGCCGAACTTCACGATGACGCAGCCGCGAACACTGGCAGCTGACCAAAGCAGGTTGGTCTCTTTCTCCTGTGCGAGCCTCGTTGCTCGCCAACTCTCTATGGGTAGTTGAGGAGTTGCTGCTTCCTTTTCGCGTGCCTCTGCACTACGAAAATCGCGAGCACCTAGCCTTGGTAACGCAGCGAACTCGGAGAGGAAGAACTCGCCGGCCTTTCTCATCATTGGACCTCGTAAGATGAGAGTACCTATGACGGCATGTTCATACATGGACTCTGGTAGTGTCTGTAACTGAGGGGACCGTGCTCTACCATCGAGAACGATGGCATCGCGCACAAGAAGCCGAGGTTTGGAAGGCTTCACAGCATCCGAGGCCCATACCTCGTTGCGCCCGGTCCACCGTGTTAAGCTCCAGTTCTCGCCTCGAGCTGAGCGGCCATGGGTGACCCAGTCTAGCATGCACAGAGATGCGCCAGGGGCAACACCGAATATCTGGATCTGCTCGTAGACGCTAGCTTCGAAGGGTTGAACGGGATCTGGAAGAAGGCAGAGCGCAGAGTCTTTTTCGAGATTCACCTGTAAATTTTGCTTCGTAACCACGTCTGGACTGACAGATTGGAAGATCTTGGTATGGCCCTGGGTTACAATGCTTAGCTTTGCGCCGGATCGAACCTCAACAGAGAGGTTCACTTGATCCCCACCCACGAGGCCGCCTCCGTAAGAGAGAAGAAATGCTAGAACGCTTGCCTGATCTACTTTAGGCGACGGCGAGATGAGCTTCAGTGGATACTGATAGCTAATATGCTCAAGCGTGGATATGTGGTTTGGCAGAAGGCCAACAACAATGCGTCCCTCACCGGGAGATGACGAGGATTTAGGAAAAGGGGAGTCCATGATGAGAACCGTCCACGAGAGAATATTGTCTTGGGAGCTTTAAGCCATGCTGATGCAACTTAACAACTCGATTCGGCACAATGAGAGAATGGCTCTTCAAACTGAATGAATGTACAAGACGACGTTGAAACCAATCGCGTTAATGAAGGACTTATTCCATTGATGTGAATACTGTTCGTTGAAGATCTTAAGGGAAGCCCTTGGTCATTGATTCAAAATGGTTCAAAATGATGCATCTGAAATCCCACGCCCTCTCCGTTACTGTCCGTGTATAACCGTGAATAGGACGTCCGATTTAGTTCAGTAGGCCTTGTATCTAGACAAGGAGGCAACATGAATGAGCGATTTGGGTGAGATACGAACAATTACTACTTGGGCATTACAATGGAGGAGATCCTACCCTAAGTACTACAAGATACCTAGGTCGTGTAGGTTAGGTACCTACCTCTCTTACCCATACAATATATTGTATGGGGAATACCTACCTAGGTACGTAAGGGCAAAACCTCGGCAATTTAGATAGGTACCTAGGTAGCTATAGTTAGAATACACCAAGGTACTAGGTTGTCACACCTGGAATCTACCTTAGGTACTTTCATAACTGTAATCTGTACTTGAAATCGCTGCGGATATCCCGTCAACGAAGGTACCTAGTAGTTCACTACCCATAACAGGTAAGAGGTACAGCATGTGTAGGCAATAATAGCTTCCCTGTTCCCTACCTCTGTCAGGTCCTCTGTCAGGTCCTCCGTCAGGTCTGTCAGGTCTTCTGTACCTATGTACACTACAGTAGGTACCCTGTGCGCTATCAGCTCCACGCGTTTAATCCGTTTGGAATCTTCCCCACTGCAACAGGTACCTAGAAGCGGAATCAGTGAACACGCGTGCTCATCCATCGTCAACTCCAAGAACATACCACAACCAACAACGCGCCTACCATTCCAATTACCCGCAACCCTCTTGGATTTTGTCGCCGCCTCCCCTCGGCCAGGATGGTCTCGTCGCACTAAATTTCACTACATGTTATCGTCTCGATTGCCCCTCATGGAGACCTCCGATCATAACGCGAGCGAGTCGCCCGCACCGCGCCGTTCTGGACGCGCTCGAGTCGCCCCTCAGAAATTCAGCCCGGAGCCACGACCATCTCAGAGCGACCATGCCTCTTCGAAGCGCAAACGCGGTCAAGGGAACGACGATGACGACGACGACGACATCGAGAACGAAGAACCCAATCTTTCGGACGAAGATGCGCCAACTGACGACGAGCGAGATGACGATGACGATGATGATGATAACGATGATGCGGACGCCGATGATGAACCTGCCCGAAGGCCCAAAAGGTCCAAGTCGAGCCAAAAGTCCCGTTCCAAGAAACCAGCAGCAAAGCGCACCAAGATCAATGGTACCACGCCAGCTGTCGCCCCTGGCATTCTCGCTGTTCCCGCTGTGAAGTTGCCTAACAGGCCTAAGAAGGCCGCGACTAAGGTGGCCCCAGCAAGTCTCGCGAGGCGCGATAACAACGAACTATACTGTGAGAAGCGCATCCGATTCCAGCACATTTTCCTCACCTTTTGTTAACATTACCCTAGCTGAGGTATTCGGGTCTGGCAATAATTCCGATGACGTAGCAGCACATTGGTTCCAACGATACACCGATAATAATGCGAAGGCTATGACCGAACTGATCAATTGCGTTCTCCTCGCGGCCGGCTGCGAACAGCAACTCGACGAGGACGATATCCGGGATCCCGAAAACTCGGCAAATCGATTAACGGAGCTCGAAGAAGCGTATGAGCAGGTATAAAAACCGTCTTTCCCTAAGTCTTGGGAACCCTCATGCTCACCTTAATTGATAGACTAGTATTTCTGACTATCCACTTATTTCGAGAACGAAAAGTAGCAAGAACTTTCGCGAGCTACTCATTGGATTTTTCGACTCACTGATTACTTTACTTGACGAGACTGATGTCATATATAAAGATGAGGAAGTTCTAGAAAACATACAGCGATGGGTTGGAATCATGTCTTCCTCAGCGCTTCGCCCTTTCAGGCATACCGCGACAACAGTGGCATTATCAATGCTCACATCACTCATAAGTGTGATGAAACAACTCGACGATAGAATCACAAAGTTCAACCAATCCCTACAGCAAGAGTCTAGCCGACGTGGGAAGAGTAAGAAACTTATAGACGACATCCAAAAGGCGGCAGATTCTGCCAAGGAAAGCCGTGAATTTCTCGACGGTAGAGTTAAGGATCTTTTCGACATCGTTTTCGTGCACCGCTACCGTGATATTGATCCTAAGATCCGTGCGGAATGTATCGAGGCTCTCGGGACATGGGTCTGCAATTTGCCAACGGTATATATGTCGCCAGAATATTTGCGATACCTAGGGTGGCTGCTTTCTGACGTTAACGTTACGACGCGTCTGGAAGTCCTTAAGCAACTTGCTAAGGTCTTGAAGAGGGATGCCGAAAAGTTAGCCCACTTTATTGATAGATTCCGACCCAGACTCGTCGAGATGGCCACCCGAGATTCCGAGGTTTCGGTGCGTGTTGCTGCGATAGCGGTCGTAGATGTTCTGCGGGGCTCCGGCATGCTAGAACCCGAAGAAGTTGATTCCGTTAGCAAATTGGTTTTCGATTCCGAGATCCGCGTCCGTAAAGCGGTTGTTGGGTTCTTCTCTGAGCTAGTACAAGAGTTCATCGATAACAAGGTCGACGAGGTCGGTGGAAACGATATATTGGAAGAGCTCTTTGGAGACCAAGAAGAGGAAGAATTTGATTCGGTAAGAAAAGACTGGATCAATATTAAAGCTCTAGCGGAAACTCTCGCTGTTTATGATGCACAGCTCGATGCCGAACAAGACGAGATAAGACACGGGCTTGATGTGGCCGCAGACGTGGTGAATGCGGCTATTCCCGAAAGTCGGATTTCTTTGGCGGCGCAAGCCCTGTACGAGAAAATGCCGGAGATATCCAATTGGCAAGTTATTGCTGGCTATCTCTTATTTGACCACACTACAAGCTCCAAATCCCGATCATCGAAGAGCAATTCAACAGAAGTTGCCGTAAAGAAGGCGGTGGCTCCGGAGCCCCAGGAAGAGGCTATTTTGCTTGAAGTCCTTGCTACTGCAGTTAAAGAGAATCTTGCGCCGTCGACAGAGCACGATAGAACCAAGCGACGGCATCATAGGCTTGATCACGAAGCTCAAGAGGATGCCGGACTGCAACTCGCCGGGTTTATTCCTCGTTTGTTAAATAAGTATGGTTCTGATCCAACAATGGCTGCTACCGTCCTCCGTCTGGAGCATTTCTTGGATCTAGAAGTCTTTCAGCAGCTTCGGCAAAACTCGGCTACGTATAACCAGTTACTTGAGGAAATAGCCACTCAATTTGCTCGGCACGTCGACCAAGCCCTTCTTAATGAAGCGGCGGCATCATTCCTCCATGCCCGACAATATTATGAACTAGAGGAGCTGGTCGACGGTAAAATGACTGGACTCTGGGAGGACTCGATTAATTCTTTGCGAAGCTTGGACAAGATCTGCGAGCTATCTCTTCGAGGCAATCTCGATAGATTAACACTCACAAGTTTGAGTCAGATTCTGATGAAGATTAGCAAGCTGGTCACAGTGTCAGACTGTATTGATGTGTTGGAAGCCCCAGGAACATCCATCGACTCGGACCAAGCACCCATTAAGATTCTAGTCGGAGTCGTCGCCCGGGGCCGTCTTACAGAATCAGATGACGAACTTGATGACCCTGAAGACGAGATTGTGGCCTTTGCGATCAAGTCCTGCCTGTTTTATTTTATGTGGAAGGTACAACGATTACGCAAGGCTATCGAAAATGACGAAGATATACCTAACGACGAGTTGGACAAATTTGTTGTCTTGCGCAAGGATCTGATTAACAATCTTATCCAGACGTTTTCGTCGCGTGGTTTTAACGACGACCTTCGCTTGTACGCTGTTGGGGTTGCTTGCGACATAACTCAACTGTTTATCTTTTTGCGACCACATATTGATGGGCCGCAAGCTGATAGATACAGAAAGCTACGTTCTCTTCTAGAGGATATGCCGGCAGGTCTAATTACGCAAGAGATCATCCCGATACTTGATGCCGCGGAGAGAGCTTATGCAAAGCGTATAAAGAAGACACTCAATGATCCCGCAGACGACGATGAACCTCTTGATGATGAATTACCACCCGAGGATGATGAAGAAGAGGAGCTGACGGAACAAGAGCGTTTTGCCGCTGAGCTGAAAGCAGAGAAAATTCTTTGCGAGCTTACGGCGAAGCTCGTTATGGCTGTTTTAGCTAAGACAATCGATCATACCGGCCCAGACGCAGGTAAACTTCGAAAGCGGCTGCACCGAAACAAGAACAAGCTCGGGGCTAATTTCAAGGACATCGTCGCGTACTTGGATGAGGATTATTTACGCGAGTTACAGGGAGGAAAGAAAAAGACGGCGGGTAAGGGTAAAGGAAAAGAAGCCGTAAAGAAGCCGGCCCTTAGCACAGAACTTGTTATCGACGACGACGACGACGATGAGGATGACCCCTTTGAGGAGGTGGAGCCCGAGGAAGGCACGGCTGAGGATCTGAGGCGCCGTGAGCTGATAGACGATCCTATTGAGGACGATGAGGAAGAGGAGGAAGAACCCCCGGCCAATCAAGCAGAAGAAGATGAGGTGATTGGTGATTAAGGCCATACTGTATAGCTATTTCCTTCGTTTTATGGCTGATAACAACTAGGGGGTCGGAGTTGCTCCTCTTGCTGTTACCACCAGCCTTTCCTGCAGCAAGGGCCAGGTTCAGTTACGGAGATTATCATGAACATGGTGGGGGAGACGATATGATCAGGGTGTCTTGTTACGAAGCTTTCTCGAAAATTCTTAATGTGCATGGTGCTTTTTCATGAAATACCAAAAACGTCGCTTGCGTTTCCCTATAAACCCCCCAGTGGCCCCCCACCCCTTTTTTTCCATTCTAATCGAGCAGGTCTCCGAACCCCCCTTTCAGCGTGGAATGTGTGTGTGTGTGTGTGTGTGTTCCCTTTGCTACCACGAGGTATAAGTTGCCAGGCCTGTATGATTTCTGACGTCTCTTTGGCAAAGATGGCAGGTAGCTCATAATAATACATAATACACGCTAGATATATAAGTCCGCTCAGCTTCTCCTGCAAAAAAAACACACTGTCTGTCTACTTTCGAAGTGCCGTATACATACATACATACGTACATACTATTGTACGGAAGCGCCCAAGTGGTTTTCATCCCATTAATAGAAACGCTAGCATTAAGGTTTTTTTTGTTATTGTAATTTTTTTTTTTTACAAGTAGAGCAGGTCTTTCTCAAGACGTTTCATACAACCCTAGGTAGGCGCCGCTGTCAGTCATTTTCATTCTCATTCTCATTCTCTTCTCTTTTTCCTTTTTGGAATAGGTGCGTGCAGTGCATGCTTGAGGAGAGAGAGAGAGAGAGAGGAAGAGAGAGATTAACCTACCGTACGTCAAGAAAAGAAGCCCCCGGCCTTCTTCTTCTCCTCCTTGCGCTTGGTGATCCACTCCTTCTTGCAGGCGCGGTACGCCTCGAAGTAGTCGGTGCACATGGTGCGGTCGCCCGCGTTGCGCCGGAGGCACTGGATGCTCCGGGACGCGGCCTCCTGGCACGGGTCGAAGTACTCGGACGTGGACTTGTTCTGGAACTTGCGCCGGGTCTCCTTGTCCCAGGGATCCTGGGCGTCGTCTGCTGGCGCGGACATGGTGGGTGTGGGTGCTTAGGGTGAGGCTGGTGGGTTTAGAGATGGAGAGAGAGAGAGAGATGCCTGAGAGATAGCTCATGAGCTTGGTTTGGTGGATTGTGCTGTGTTGAATTAGGCTATATTATTTCAAGCTGAGGAAGTTTTGAGGGTCGCGATGCTTTTACTCCTGTAGCTAGGCCCCTTAGGTAACTTTGTAAAGGTTACAGGCTATGGCTAAGTACCTAACCTACCTGTATTCTAGGTGGTCTGTGCAAACCCCTGCCTGTCGGTATTAGAGATCCCACCTTTCCCGAGACTACAGATGGACGGGAATTGCCATGCACTGAGCCTCTCTCGCAGCGAACGCAATGCACTTTTTCATACAAGCTCTCTCCAATGTGAAGTATATGAATCTTTGGATTATGGTTGATACGTTGCAAGCCGATTCGTCCTTCTCTGTATCTCTCTATCCATGTGTGTGGTCCGATACCTAGGTAGACAATCCTTAATTGTACAGGGGTATATAGCGACTATGCGTAGCCTAACTTGCAATGGCTGTCTCGGATCATCCAAGTCCATCCCCATCCAACCGCTTGCAGGCCCTTGAAAAGACGAAAAAGAAAAGAAAGAGGGGGGTAATAAGAGAAAAGGCACGAAGAGATCCCGGCCTAATCAGACTCGGCCGGGAGAGACCGAGTCCTTTCATTGCAAATCCTAGTCCCGAATAGTCCGAACACTCTCGTCCATCGACTACCTTCCCCGGCGTTCGCCCTGTCCGGATCGGGTTCTCTCATTCTCACGCCGTATTGTCGAATACAACAGGAGAAGGGCTTATTTGACAGTTTGGTATTATTCTGATCTTTGTCCCGCGCGCCGCTGATCTCTCGCGGGTGCTCATTATCGATGTTCGCTGGCGAACTTGGTGGTGGCTGTTTGGCCGCCACGCGCCGTTGGTTCGTGATCTGGCGTTTTTGCTCTTGGAGTTTGATTTCTTCGAGATTGCCCCAAAGCTTAAATAGTTGCTCACGAAGTGCGTGTAGAACACCTGGGTCCTCACGAAGACTATATCTGCATTAGTACATGATATCTCCGAAAGGGGCCACGAAACGCGGGTGGCTTTGGATGCTGATGTCTTGAACTCGTGGAGCGTGTTAGAGAACTCATTTTTGTGATTCGGTAACTTACTCACAGGCATCCAAGCCGATCAGCTGTTGTGCCTCGATGTTGTCAACCACTACCCAGAACCTAACCTTCTCTCCTTTTAATTTGGGATCAGCGTCTTCGAGCTGCAACGCAAACTGCCACTCCCAGATTTTCTTCCCCGAATACCGGATCACTGAGTCATGGTCGCTATCGGACCCTGAATCAGAATCGCTACTACAGTCGGAAAGCACGTCGGATTCGGTGCTTTTGCGCCACGTAGCAAAGCTTTCGAGTTTGTGTGGGTGAAAACCCACGACACGGACATTGCTGCGATATTTAACACAGGCGAAAGGTAGCGTTACCGTCACTTCTTGACCTTCCACTGTGGTCTCATAAAGTATTGGTTCGACGATGGAGGGGACGGGGGTTACGGGCTGTTCTTTGCTTTCGCACCTGACTGGATCATGGTCAATAAATGTTGTTGGTTGATGGAATAGCCAGGTAACCCACTGAGCTCATTCAAGCCAAGTCGTTCCTCTGCCTGCCTGTCCTGCTCTTCGACTTTCTTTCTATCAGCTTCCCGCTTATGGTTTCGTCGTTTTTTTGCGTTCAGCTTCTGATCCTCGTTACCGCCTGCCTTCCGCTTGCCACCATGATTCCCTTTGCTCTCATTTTCTGCAAAGCTTTTCAGTTGTTTCTTCTTGAGCTTCTCATATTCTAATTTTCGTCGAATGGCTTCTTTGAGGCGGGCGTCACAATTATCCCCGTCCCATTCTAGGATATCGACTTGCCGACGACTGAACTCTTTGTCTTCGTGCAATACGCCTTCTAGATTAAGGGCATTGTTTCCGAACTTGATCCGTAGATTACGAATTCGGATCCACTGGCCCAGCTGTACCTCTGACTTGACCTGTGAAGCATGTGGTTCGAAACAGGTGACTTGCATCGAGAGCTTTCCGAAGGGGCCCGCCCATTTGCTTGACGCACCGTACGAATCTTCATTGTGTCCTCCAGACTGTTTTGCACCATCCCAGGAGAAATTGTGAAAACTGTCATTCTTGGTATAATCTGAAACCCATAGAGTGGTCTTGTCCATCTCATCGTACGGCGCCCTCACCACGTTCACAATAACATCGCAGAACTTGCTATCTGCAATATTATCTAATTTGCAAAACTTATCTTTTGCGTGGCCGGACTGGTCGACATGTTTCTGGAATGTGGTTGCATCCGGGATATCATCCTTGTTAATGAAATGATACAAGCAAGGAACGTATTCGTGCTCTTTCTCGCCTAGCTTTCGGGTGCCGAAGGATGATTGAAGGGCATCTTTGGCAGATTCTGGCGGCCTAGGGATGCCCGTGGCCGAGTAGATGTGCAGTGACGTCGATTTATTGGTGATCAGGGAGATTCTTTCACGGTACGACTGGACTTTAGCTGAGTGAATAACTATGACATCACCAGCTGTAGGTCTGGGCATTTCATCTAGTTGACGAAATATGCTCACGGCAAGGCCAACTAGGTCATATTCTATCGTTTTATCGTAAATGGTGATGGTGCATTTATAATCTTTCCGATACGCGTATGTCAGACTCGCCCGTGTCACGATGATGGAACTCCATATAGGAGAACTTACGGCTTCCATTTGTCGGAATAGGAACTTGGTAATCTTTCACCAGGCCCATGACATTCACGAGCCTACCTACAGGCACCGTCTCGGCGAGGATATTATCGATTCTCGTGTACCCAGAAGGCAGATCCCTGGTGACACTTGTGAATTTTGCCGAGCTCGACGGCTGATGGGGAGCCATCTTAGAGGTGATTGAAGCTCAGTGCCACTCGGGGGATAGTTATTTATTCCGGTTGTGATCCTCAGTTTCATCCTCGGTCACCACCAGCCTTCCTAAGGCGATGAGGGATGGATTGGTTGATGGTACTTATATCCAGGGTTTATTGCGGCCGAGCGCGTTCCATCCACGTACGTAGGCGCGTTAAAGGCCTTCGTTATAGCGATATTGGACGTAATGGCCCCGCATCCATCGATGGCGGAGAGCAGCGTTGTCACATGATTTGCATAGTATTGGTCCGTGCGCATTACCCCTCCGCCCTTCCACCGATAAAAAGTCTTCCCCTCAGCCTTCCAAGATGCCTTAGGTACCTAAGTACCTAGGTATCTAGGTAGGGTACCTGGGTAGGTATCTACGTAGTGCATTCCTCCACGCTCAGGGCCGATGACGGCTGAGATGGTACCTACCTAGGTACCTCGTAAAATATTTTCTAGACTAGATAGGTAGTATATACCTACTTAGTAGGTACCTAGGTAGTTCTTTTGCCGTGTTTACCTATAAACCTAGTATAGGTGTCATGCTATAACTGTCGTGTCGAACGAGGAGGGGCATTTTTGTATGCCTCAGTGGCGGCTATTCCGTTTGCACACAGTCAGGCGTAGACAGTACCTAACCAGGCAAACAGCACACACCAAGAGACTTGTGACTAGACCTAGACATAACACATACCTACTATAACACACCATTTTTTATCTTTTGGTAAGGGTAGGTAAGGTATGTAGGCCTCCTCCAGACAGCCTAGACAGCCTAGACAGAATCCAGACGGCCAGAGACATGCCACCGGGGGACTGGAGCTGGAACTGGAACTGGAACTGAATGAATCAAGTTTGTTAAAAACATGAAAAAAAATAAAAAAAGAGGGCCCACCTAGGCATCCCGCTAGCAGATGAAAGAGCGACCTAATCCATCCTAATCCGAATTCTTCTGCTGCTTCCAGCGTTCTGTCCGCCTGGGGCAGTGCTCTTGTGCTCCGTCGTCAGTGTACTTTGTTAGTGTACTTTGCCAGTGTAGGTACTTCGCTAGTTGGTACCTCTCTTTCTTGCTACCTACATAGGTAGTGCGCCCAAACCTTCAGCGCAATTTCGTTGCTCTCTCTCTCTCTCTAAAACCCCACACTCGAACCCTCTATCTTATTGTTGTTGTTTTTCCCTACACTAACTACAGCTCCCATTGACACACTTTTTCTTCTCTTGTTTTTTTTCCTCCCTCTTCTTCTTTCTACACTACACCCTGCCATCTTTACCAGAGCTTCAGCTCTCATCACAGACGCCCGCGCATCGGAAATCCCGCGTCATCTGCGTATTCGGCTATCTACCTATCGATACAGCAGACAGCAGCAGCTGCAGTGCTTCTTGGCGGCATTCGCTTTTGGGGGTCGTCAAAGTCAAAACAAATCACCCCGCCCTGCGACTGACTGACTCTCCCTCCTCTCCACCAAAGATCAACCTCCACCACCACGTCAACAACGACAGCAGACATCACACCCACAAGCTACCCACCGTCACCATGTCTGATAAATACATCCCCGAACATCGCCGCAATCAGTACAAGGCCAAGAGTACCTTCAAGCCCGATGAATTGCGGCGTCGTCGCGAAGAGGCCCAGGTCGAGATTCGGAAGGCCAAGCGGGAAGAGAACCTAGCCAAGCGTCGAGGTATTGGTACAGGTGTTGATCGCCCCGGCGCTTCGCTCGGTGCCGCCCCCGACAGCGACGATGATACTGCTCCCACCGAGAGCCAGGTAAGTCGAGCCACTCTGCCTTTCTGCCTTTCTGCCTTTCTACCTTTCTTGTCTTGCGCCTTCTTCACAATCCCATTTTCAGGCCGTGGCGGCAACCGGCCGTCAGGCACTTCGCAGTTTCAGTATCGCCACCCCCTTGACATGTGGCTGTCCGACACGGTAGCCACACTTCGGGGGTCGTCGTCAAGGTTCTTGTCGTCTCATGATGCAATCCCCCTTTGGTGGCTCTGTGACTGCGCTGCAGCAAGCCAGCTTTTGCACAAAAGCTGGCTCTTTACTGGTTCCACCTGATTTTCTCATCATTATTTTGTGACCTGTCACAGGCTCTAACGTATCTCCATATTAGCTTAACGAGGATCTTCCCCAGATGGTCCAGGGCGTTTTCTCCGACCAAATAGATCTGCAGATCCAGGCCACCACAAAATTCAGAAAGCTCCTCTCAAAAGAGCGCAACCCCCCTATCGAAGAGGTCATCAAGACCGGTGTTGTCACCCGATTTGTCGAGTTCCTTCGATCCCCTCACACCCTGGTCCAATTCGAGGCTGCATGGGCTTTAACCAACATCGCCTCGGGTAGTGCCGCCCAAACCCAGGTCGTTATCGAGGCTGGCGCTGTTCCCATCTTTGTGGAGCTGCTGGCCAGTCCCGAGCCCGACGTCCGGGAGCAAGCTGTATGGGCTCTTGGAAATATTGCCGGTGACAGCCCCTCATGCCGAGACTATGTTCTTAGCTGTGGCGCTCTTAAGCCCTTGCTTAACTTGCTCGGAGATAGCCGGAAGCTTAGTATGCTGCGGAATGCCACATGGACCCTTAGTAACTTCTGCAGAGGCAAGACTCCTCAGCCAGACTGGTCGACGGTAGGTATCATTGTCCCCAAATTTATTGAGTAATCATTATATATATGTAAATATGCTAACGCCGCTTAGATCGCACCTGCGCTTCCTGTCCTAGCTAAGCTTGTATATTCGCTCGATGATGAAGTTCTGATTGATGCCTGCTGGGCCATTTCATACTTGTCAGACGGATCTAATGACAAGATCCAAGCAGTCATTGAGGCCGGTATTCCCCGCCGCCTGGTCGAGCTACTGATGCACGCATCTACTAGTGTTCAGACGCCCGCACTGCGCTCTGTCGGCAACATAGTGACCGGTGATGATGTGCAGACACAAGTCATTATCAACTGTGGTGCCCTGTCTTGTCTACTATCTCTGCTCAGCTCTAACAAAGACGGTATCCGAAAGGAGGCATGCTGGACAATCTCGAACATCACTGCTGGTAACTCTCAACAAATCCAAGCCGTGATCGACGCCAACATCATCCCGCCGTTGATTCACTTGCTCTCTAATGGGGACTTGAAGACTCGGAAGGAAGCCTGCTGGGCCATTAGCAATGCTACTAGCGGAGGCCTCCAGAAGCCCGAGCAGATTCGATACCTGGTGACCCAAGGTTGCGTCAAGCCGCTCTGCGACCTCCTCGCATGTCCCGACAATAAGATTATCCAAGTCGCATTGGACGGCCTAGAGAATATCCTCAAGGTGGGCGACCTTGACAAGCAATCAGCCGGCGACGGCCCCGATTCGATTAACCGCTATGCTCTATACATCGAGGAGTGCGGGGGTATGGAGAAGATCCATGACTGCCAGACGAATGCGAACGAAGAGATTTACATGAAGTCATACAACATTATCGAGAAGTACTTCTCAGACGACGATGAGAATGCCGACGATGGAATGAACGTCCAGGCGACATCCAACGGGACATTTGGCTTCGGAGCTCAAGGTACTGCGCCTCAGGGCAGCTTCAACTTCGCCAACGGTACCGACTCCATGGACATGTAAGACATGTATGTGTTGCTAGTCACATGTATCTTGCAAATCTCAGATCGTACTCGAACAGTCATCCAACGTTGACTACCATTTGAGCAGTTCACGACCGCCTCCCTGGGCAAACTGCAACGAGGCAAACTGCAACGTCACAGCACTCATACCCCACCCCAACCCCTTAATTTTGCACAGCACAACCATGCCCATACCCCAGCACCCGAGCCCCAGCACGAAATGGCGTTAGACGAGTTAATGAGGAGTATGGCGACGCGGCCAAATATGAGGAATGGCAGGCCAGGCGCCTTGGTAGCTTTAAAGCTCCAGCGCGAGAAGAGAAAAAGCACGCGGAAGATTTATCATTTGCATGGAGGGTCGTCAATGGTAGCTTGAAAGCTCCAACCCTCATAAGAGCAGCCACGAGCGTCAGACCTGGAGAGAATACTCCCCGGAGTCACTGGCTACGACGAGCTCAACCAATAGTAGGCTTACTTCTTCCCAATGACGAATGGAAGCCGATGCTGAACTGTTTCGTCCCAAGTGGGTAGAACAAAACAGTGTTAGCATGCGCAGACCTGAACACCTTGCTACCGCAGTCTATGGCTAAGTGGCCATTTGATCGTCTGTTACATGTAGTATAAGTTCAGATACATACCGAGTTTTCCCAAGAGAAATTACAGAAAGCTTAGGCCCAAATTAAAACATGTTTCGCAAACTTAGTCGCTTCAATTATGAATTCCCTACTGTTAGGCGTGACTTGTTGACTGGACGGATAAATAATAATCGATACTATAGCTGCAATAACACACTTTCTTTCCTTAGCTCGGCCCCGATTAGGACTCGGGGCCGGCTACGTCTAAATACAGGGAACTACGTGCATACCTACTAAGTAAGTAGCTAAAGCTGATCATGCCTAGGGCGCTTCATCCTTAGTCCTCGTCCGCCATCTTGTCCCTCACAGACTCGGCCGCAGCGTTGAACACCTTCTCGGGGGGCTTGTCGAAGACGGAGAGCTTCAGCTCCACGGGTGTGGAGAGCGCGGGATCCGATAGCGGGGTGGGCGTGTCGGTGTTGCTGTCAGGGACCGGGATGCGGATGTCCTCGGGCGAGCCGGGGACGGTGTTGGGGTCTAGACCAGGGACTATTTTTTGGAGAAAAGGAAGTTTCTAGGGTTAGTTGGTTTTCTTTCGATGGGGATTGAGGGGGAGTTTGGGATCGTACGAGACCGAGGGAGAATCCTGGATGAGGAGGGGAGGGAGAGGGGGACAGGGGGGACAGAACGAAGGTTTCCCGCATGGTTACTCACTATGAATGCGCACGGCCTCGTTTTGGTAGGCCGCTGGGATGATCTCGACGATCTCGTTCCGCGGGAACGTGAGCTTGGGGATGTCCATGGTGCTGCAGTGCATGAGATAGGCGTAGAGGACGCGCAGCACGCTCTCGTGGGCGATAACCACGAGGTCGTTCTGCTCGCGCTCTAGCTCGAGGATGATGGGCTCCAGCCGCACCGCGAGATCGTGGTACGACTCGGCCCGCGGGTAGCGGTGGTGGTACGGGTCGAGCTCGTGCTTCTGGATCTCTTCCGGGTAGAGGCGGCGAATGGCGCGCTCGCTTAGCCGCTCGCAGACGCCCGGGTTGATCTGCGACATCTGGGTGCGCTGGCGGACTTCGAATCCTCGCTCCTTGAAGGCGTCGGCTGTTTGCAGGGTTCGTACGCGTGTCGAACACCAGACCGTAAGTTTGCGCATGGGAATAGCCGCGCCTCCCCGGGAAAGTACCTCGGCATGTGAATTTTCTCGATGCTTCGATAGGGTCTCAGCCATAACCTGAGCATATCTGGTGCCTTCCTCAGACAGCGGTGCGTCCGTCTTGTAGTTCTCGTCTCCCTCGGCTGCACCGGCACGAACGAAATAGGTGGCCCTGGTTTTGATGTGGGTGTTGGTGAGGTAGAAGACAATGCGGTGGGAGAGATAGTTAAAGGACACATTGTTGTAGAAGAACTTTTGCCCCGCGTTGATCATCTTGATGTAATTCAGCTCCTTTTCGTCCATGGTCTCGAAAGTAGGGATCTTCGTGCCCATCCGTCTAAGGTAGAGTTTTGCTGCTTCATCGGGGTCCATATTGGCGAACTGTTTGTGTTAGTAACTAAGTAATGAGGGTATAATACTGGGGCCACGTACATCAGGGGAACCAATCTTGACATTTCGAGCATTTTCACGAAGGATATTTTCATCATCAACGTAGGATTCGAGGAACAATGTCTTAAGATATTTTAGCAGACTCCAAAGTATAGTAGAGGAACACATCACCAGGGCGTACCTGAACATCATGTTTCGCAAATTCTTTTGCCAACGAGCGACGGCCGGCAGCCGTAGGGTTGACTGCGTCATATATTGCCACCTGTCCATTTTCGTGGTTGAGCCAGCCGTAGATATCTTCACGACACTTCTTGAGAATCTTTTGGCGTAACATCACAGACGCAGGGGAAGCATCTGGGTAAAAGTAGTCCTCCGGCACATCATTGCCTTGGCCGACGGTAGCACGGCGGTAATCTCCCAAATGGAAGATCCGAGTCTTGACTCCCAACCTAGAGGGCAAGTAAGAAGACTACCGTGTTGAATACTAGGGAGCAGCATACCATTGTAAATACCGTGCCATGGAAACGGATATATGCCTAAAAACAGTCAGTAATCACATCTAGACCCTCTAGCTTTTTTTGGTGTATCTTACGTTTTACCTCTCGCAGGAAGGCCAACCATTATAATAGCAATACGACCAGAATGGAAGAGCCTCCCGGACATGGTGCTATACAACTGGGCCGGAGCCCGATTGGCATCTTCGGGGACATCGTGAATACCATCAAATAGAGTGCTGCTCTTGCGTCTGTACCGAGGCGCATTGGCAGCGATATCTGCGGTACTATCACGCTTGTCAGTATCCGGACTAGACGGGCAACAAATGTCGCCAGAACGAGCTCGTTTTTGCATGATGGGTGATGTATGTAAGTGAACTGAAAGATGTTTATGATGATAGCAATGAGGTTAAAAGCCCTCTCCACCAACGACGGCACAAAGTCACATTTTCTTCCCGATGCCCCTCTACAACTATTGCTTTTAGGACAGCAATAGCCAATTACCACTTCCTCATTATGATATGATCGATTGTCTGGGAAACCGGAATCGTTGAACACCCGGAGTCGGAAGCGGGTAACCGGTTGATTATGCCCAATAACATGCACGTTACAACCGCAACGGCGTAAAATAAGTAACAATGTAACACTTACAGTAGGGTATCCATGACGACCGTGACCAGCTGGAAACGGCCTTAATTTTTGTTATAGATTCCGGGCGGCTGGACGAATGGAAGTAGCGATACGGAGTGTTTTACCAAAACACGAAAGCGTTATCGTCAGACCTAGGAGAAAGCAAAAACTTTGGCTTAGGTATATATAGAGATCAGATGTTTGTTTGCAGACAGGCGCTTAGTAGAGACTAGGGTCGAATCTTATGGGTAGTCTAGTTCCCAAAGCCCCAGAGCTTGCCAAATGAACAAGTGAGAGCCCCAGCAAGCAAGCCTCACCACTCTGTCGGTCGAGGAGTACCCGGACAAAGAGGTTGCCCTGGATGAATAGGAGAAGCGTGTATGTTTGAGACAGGATAGGATAGGCTTCCTTGTTTAGGTACGCGGGTAGCCTTGTATTATCGAATAAACCTTGCAGGTTTTAATCACGCCCCTGAGCCAATGCACTGCTCGTTCGTGTTTATAGAATCCCAGGATCGCAGGGCTTCCGGCGATGCTAGTTGAGGAGGGATATAGGTGTTGGTGCTGTAGGTGCCGTATGTGCTGTGGTGGCCAAGCTTGTCGTTCAAGCGAGGGAGTGAGCAGTAGTAGATGACTCGTGATGACCCGCGGCTAAGCTAGGAAATAATATACTAGTATGTATGATTTCCAACAAGCTCAAAGAATACAGTAGGTACAGTGTTCTTTTTTTCCCTCTTGTTTTTTCCGATTGGGCTTTGTTTTTAATATTTTTTTCTCCCCCTGGAGAGTAGCAGATATTATTGAAGAGCAGGTAACCTTACCCTCGGACTCGAAGTAACCTCACGGGAAGAACCGTACCTGGTGTGCAGCATTTCCAATATTCGCCAATATTCGACCGAAACCACGTGCCAACGATGGGAACCCGGAAAAGGACAAAAGGCAATGTACGGGTAGCGTAGGCAAGTAAGAGACTTATCTAGTGTTTCTAGGTGCTCACTCACTTTCAGGTTGCAGTCGCCTCTCGAGGTCTGAAGGCCTATCACGTCACTCTGCTGCCGACTAGATCCACAACCTAAACTTAGTTGGGATAGGCGAGATATGTACCGAACGTACATAGCCCCTCGGGCAACCCCTCTACTGTACTGTACTTAGTATACTGCCCTCTATTACCTACCATAGGTACCAATAGTGAATTAGGTAGTGGGTGCGGTGCATCTCCGGGCTTCTACCCACCTGCAGGCCTAGGCCTACCTCGAGGCACCGGTTACATGCATATAGCAGATAGGTAGGTACCTTAGGTACCTAGGTAAGATGTACGTCACCTGGGCACCAGGTTGCAGTTGCTCGGTTTCTGCTCAGGTGTGCCCTACACGGAAACACAACACGGAAACCCTGCAGCGTAGGTGTAAGTGGAGAACCTGGTCGGGGAGGGGCCCGGGCAAGTGAGGTCACTACCGACCAAGTCCTCTGATAGATAGATAAGCAATTAACACAATATATCAATTTATAGAATCTGTGGTGGAGTTTTGTCATGGATTCCATTGAAGATGGACCTTGTGTGGATCAGGTCAGCCAGGATATTGATCTCACAGCGTAAGGAACCCGGAAACGATTTTTTTTCACGGGCCTTGAAGTATAATCAGGATACGCTACCTAAAGTATTTCCCCAATCCTCTTTGCCATCGACTTCGCCATCGAGCCCGCCTGTCTCTCGGGAGCTCCTAATCACACCCAAAACATCCCGCACACTGTCTTGGGCGTCTTGTCGAGCAGCTTGTCTTGTCAACAATTACACAAACTGCATTGGTTCTACCGCATTCTTTCTCCTCACCCGAACCGGCGCCTTTCTCCAACCACCTCTCTCCCTTGTCGTTCGCGCATTCGTCATCCATCATGGCTCTCAGCCAGGATATAGCATCGTCATCGCCCTTGGGCTTTCTCACTTCCAACCCTGTCGCAAATGCTGTGAGCGATGCCTACAGGTCCTTTTCGGACCGGCGAGCCAAGCTCGGCCTCTCTAACCCAGGCACCGTCGAGTCTATCAGCAAGGAGGTCCAGCGTGAGGTTTCTCTTACCAATTATATGCATACTGGTCTTCGTGCCGATCTCACAAAGGCCGTGAGCCTGTCACCTTTATTCCAAGTATCCCATCAATTTGCTCTGGGTGAACACATGAAACCATATGCATTTGCTGCACTTCTCGGCACAAACAATGTGAGTGGCTGCGCTTGGCCTGTGACTGTCTGTGAAGCATATTGTAGTCGCTAACATGTTTTTCTAACTCAGGTTTTCTTGCAAGGTAGCATGGACAATGACGGAATTTTATCCACACGTTTTAACTACAGATGGACTCAGGCACTTGTCACCAAGTCCCAATTCCAATTAGGATCACCCCAGGATATGACATCGATCGAACACGAATACACGGGTAGCGATTTTACATCTTCTGTTAAGATGCTCAACCCCTCATATCTTGAGGGCGGCCTAACCGGCATCTACATACTTAGCCACCTCCAGTCTATCACCAAAAGACTTTCCCTTGGTATCGAAGCTGTCTGGCAGCGCGCTGCCTTGAGCCAACCCCCCGAATCTGCCACATCCTACTGTGCTAGATATAAGGCCGAGGATTGGATTGCGACGGCGCAGCTACACGCTGCCCAGGGTGCTTTGAATGCCACTTACTGGCGCAAACTATCCGATAAAGTCCAGGCCGGTGTAGACATGACTCTTCAGGTTGCCCCTACCCCGGGTATGATGGGTGGCTTGCAAAAAGAAGGTGTCACATCAATTGGTGTTAAGTATGACTTCCGCATGTCTACATTCCGTGCTCAAGTAGATTCTAAGGGCAAGCTTGGCTGTCTACTTGAAAAGAGGGTATTGCCTCCCGTTACAATGTCCTTCTGTGCTGATGTTGATCATGTGACTGTAAGTGTTGATTAAGATCCCAACGGCCCTTGACTCCGTACTAACAATATCATAGCAAAACGCTAAAGTTGGTCTCGGTATAACCATTGAGGCTGGAGGCGAGGAACTGCAGGAGCAGCAGGAAGCCCTTGGTGCTCAAGCATCTCCTAACATACCCTTTTAAACCCAATATACACCACAAGCTGTACTCTCAAACAAGCTCCCCTCTCCCACCAACGTAGTTGGCTTTTGAACTAGGGGCGACGGGCTCGCCCTGGCTCATAATTGAGCTCTGGAACGATGAGCACGAAGCTTCTAAATAAAGATCGCCTACGGTTTTCTTGCCTTCTGTTTTAATACTCGACTTGTCGACGTTCACGACAGCGGGCCACTCCATCAATCATGCACAAACATAAAGTTATATCTCACGGCCGAGTCACCATTCGATCTGGGGCTGGGGCTACGACATCGGGTAGAACGTGTGGTACTATGTACAATAAGGATTGGCAACTATAGAAGGGGAAAAATGGTTGCATGTATGATGGTCACAGATAGCAGGTTTGGCAGGCTTTATGGCCTGTGGCGTTTGGCTCTGCATGATGTCGAGATACGCTACAGGAAGACTTGTAATTTACCTACTGATTCGGGTGCTTGTATATAGTTACCCTGTGTGTATAACATGAACGACATTCAAAATCGGCACCACACTCCCCTTACAGTGTCTATTTGTTTATGTTCCGTCTCCCGTAGAGGTCTGTGGCATGATTGGTCTCTAGAGATATTCACAGTAGTACGGTGGAAACCGACGGTCTCCGTTTGTGTAGTGCATACTGAGGGGTCGAGTGAACGTCAACATCCTGAAATTAGTCAACACCTATATCGGAGAAAGGAGTCTTCGAAATTCCGGTTGAATTCCTCGTATAGTTCACGAGACCGCTATGGCCTAGGACAGGCAGCTCCTTTAGCATGATGAAGCTCGCCAGTGCTCATTGGTGCGGCGGGGTTTAGTGAAACTAACAAGTAAGGCGGCTCTAGTTGGAGGAAGATTAGTTGATAGGACAGAGTTGCGAGTTGCGAGTTGTGGCGGCAACGTAATGAAGCAAGGCTAGGAGTCACGCTTCGAGTTTGTTGTGTTTGATTTGATATGTATGATATGGGATGTGCGCCCGGAATGTGGCGTTGAACCTGAATCATCTAGAATGCTTAGATACTTGTCTTGGATAATGAACCGAATAGAAGCATATCTTACTATCCAAATGTAGCCGTCGGAGACATAGATTTCACATGACGGCATACCTTGGGCCTCGAGAAAGTCTAGGTGTGGATATTATAATAAGCTATTGTAAACCATGTGAAGGCTACTGGATAATTTAAGTTCATTCAATTTCATGTAGAAGTTAGGTTTGGGTTTAATATTGATAGGTACTGTCTGTCTACATGTAGGAACTCAAGATACCAGTATACAAGTTATTGGGTTGACATGTAGTCAATGATCAAGATAAATCGATGCCAAGAACTGACGTGAAGCAGCTATTCTGATAAGTAAGCGATAAGCCCTCCAACCCCTGACAGCTGCTAAGAGGTTAGGTACCAAGTACAGCGGTACATGCCCCAGATCTCGCGATAGCTATGTCCTATAGCCTATAGGTACCTACCTAGGTAGTACGTGTATGTACCTTGCTAAAACGTGGCCTTAGAAACGACCGACATTCCAAACTTCAATGACGAACAAGCCCGCGAAAAGAGGCCTCTATTGATGACTGGCTCGAGCATACAGCGTACATCTCGACAGTGAACGAGTTAGTAGTCGACGACCGCGAGACACCACATATCGACAGACACAGTCCTTCCCCCCGTCCACCCGACGGGCTTCGTCTCGCCATCATGTACAACTCTCTCACGCGCGTACAAAATGTCTTCGGCTTCTTCACGACGGTAGCCTTCGTCGTGGGCGCCATTATAGCCGCCACCGACTTCACCTTCTCGCGGACGCCGAGCGCGAGCATCAAGCCGACCAATGTGCAGGTGTACGTAAAGCACCCTAACCAACCAGCAGCAAATCCATCCATCCATCCATCCATCCATACATACATAGATATGATACAGCAACAGTCCCAGCACAGCTAACAAGCCGCAAACAGAGTCAAGGGCCGGCCACACTACTACAGCTCCAAAAAGGAGGAGTACGCCATCATCAAGTTCTCGCTCGACGCCGACTTGTCCTCGCTGTTCACCTGGAACACGAAGCAGCTGTTCGTCTACGTCACAGCCGAGTGGCCCTCGGTCTCCGGCACGAATGAGACGAACAAGGCCGTGATCTGGGACACCATCATCACGAGCCCGAGCTCCGACCACCTGGCCAACATCGGCCCAGCCACGCTGAGGAAGCTGCGCAAGAGCGCCGCTGGCAAGAGCGTAGATCCAAGCCGGTACGTATCGCACATCCGCATTCCACCCTCTTTCTTATTCCCCAACTTCACGAAATATCACCCCCGGGAAGCGGAGACACATGCATGTACAGAAGGAGAAGAATCCTCAACTAACACGGGACAAAACACCACAGAGGCAAGCTCTCGCTCAAGAACCAGAGACCCAAGTACCAAATCACGCACCCGTCCGGCAAAGTCGCCAAGACCGAGGACGTGACGCTGCACGTGCACTACAACGTGCAGCCGTGGGTCGGCGCGCTGACCTGGAACCAAGACGTCGACTTCGCCCTCTGGAAGCGCATGGCGCGCGGCATCAGCAAGGCCTTCGAGCTGCCCGCCGTCAAGAAGAAGGACGACTCCACCAAGGCGAAGGCAAAGTGATTCGGCGGCGGGGAGGGCCGAATAATAAATAGATAAATAAAACAAGGATTGCCGCCCTCGTTCCTGTCTGTCTGTCTAGTGTGTGAGGGAGGTGGCGTTCTAGGAAACGGGATAGCGATTATTTTGTGTCTTTTTTTCCCTCTATTGTCAAAAAAATAAAAGGATTGAAATTGCTTGCCCAAGCCCAAGCCTTGGGGCCATGAGGCCAAACTATTTACTCGTTTCTTTCTTTCCTCACTTACTAGCCTAAGTGCTTTGACATCTCAACGGATCTATTGCCTGCTCGTATTTTAGATTCTCTATCTATAATAACCAGACGGGTCTCGTAAAACAACAAGCACGCTCACGCCTGCTCCCTAACTGTAGCTCTACGTAGATGAGCCCAGCTCCAGCGAATAGTCTCCCAGGAGGTATCGTGTGTCGCGAGCAAATCTTGGGCGTATATAGCTGCAAAGTACCTAACCTAGTCGTGAAGGAAGACGTACCACAAGCAGCAAGTGGCTCACCCAGTGACAAAGAGCCAAGCGTAGAGAAAGGCGACCACCAACTGTTCTACAGAACCAATATACTGACCACCCAAACCCCGAGCAAGTAAACGAGTAGACAGGCAGTCGATACTTGCTGATCTGATTCTGAGAACTACTTAGGTAAACTAGCTAGTTAGGTAGGCACCTCGGATAGATAGGGCAGCGGAGCCGCCTCAACGATCTACCTAGGTTGAGTTTTTCTCTTTTGAATCTCCGAAGTACACCGAAAAGAATCCCGTCACTTTTCCTGTTGCTAGAAGGGGGTATAGAGCTAAAGTAGAAGAAAAAGAACAAGTCGCATAATGAATGCACGCACCAATCCCGCGTACTCCGTCCCATGCAGATTCATACAACACACGCATACATTGTCCCTTCAGCCATGTAGATGCGGCATTGTGAGTCATAACATTATCTTTAAGGGATACTAGCTTTCACGACACAATTCGCATTGATCCTCATCGGCCACGAAGCAAGAGAACCCCGACACCATAGTGTCAGTCCGAAAGATCAATGACATCGTTTCGGGGTTTCTCACGTAGCTTCACAGCGGTCACCCTTTCTCCATCTCGTCGTTTTGGAAAATAGGGGCTTTGCTCCTCCGTTTCCTTCCAACCGTCTTTCTTACCAGCCCGCCTCGGAGGTTCGCTGTCTATGGCAGTCGACGGTATTTCCACTACTAGCTGATGTCCCGATCGGCCCCCTCCATGTTTTTGAGGGCTCTGCCATGCCCGCCCCCGGCGACGGTTATCCGAGTCATCGAGAATCACGGGGTCAAGTGGTGTTGCACCTCGAGAGCCCTTGGATGACGGTGTCCCAGAGGCAAGGGGGCCAAGAAAGGTACTTGGGAGGTTTGTGCTGCTTTCCGTCTCTGATGACGGTGAATAGCACTTAACCGCCTGGGTCCTGACGGGTGAGATGGGGAATGTGCCAGGAATCTTGTGATTGATTATTGGCTCGGGTTTACGAGGCGATGCAACGACATGTGGACTCGCCTTAGACCTAGCTTCGATCTCTTCTACATTCGAACGGCCATCCATTTCTGTGTGCCGTGTGGTTCTTAATCCATCATTGCGGACACTAGGTGCAGGCGGCAGCGCATTGTTTATGGTCTGCTTGACGTTCCGCTCGAAACCTGGCAAATGCCGAGGATCCATCACTTCTTCAACGCCCGTATTATTATCCCTGGGGCTAGGCGGCCGTGTATTTGGTAGATCTGAGGCGGTTTGGCTTGTGCCTTCTCCGTCGCCGCCATGGTCGTGGCTGTCCAGTTCCGGTTTAGAAGCGGTGTCGGAGTGGTCCGTGGCTGGAGCGGGTGTATCATCCACAGTCTCTGCTGCCTTTCCCTGTTTTTTGCTCATTTTAGTTTGCCGTTTTTGCTCTTGAGCTACATCTTCGGTATTTTGCTGCTCCCTTTGAAGAGTAAAAATGAGATCTCTGATATTTTTTCGGAGCTCTGATGGATTAAGGTACCAAGGAATTCTACCATCGCGCTGTAACAAGCTCTCCACGAAGAGGTCCGGGTTCTGAAGGAATTGTTGAATATAGCCCAGCAAGAACAAACCACAATCACAGTGGTTTGTTTGTTCAGGAATATCCTTAGCTGTTGTACCCATAGCTCCAGGTGGTTGTATTTCAAGTCCCCTCTTGTCTTTAAGTTCTGCAACGAGGTATTGCTTCAAATAGGTGCAGGTAGGCGAATGTGGTGCGCCCAGTGAATCTAGTGTGATTATTCTTGGCTGCGTTGGGTCGTATTTTCGGGGTCCGACACTCTTCCTCCCTATCTTCTTGCGGGCTTGTGGGTTAACCGAGGTGGCGATATGTTCTACCTCGGCCGTTGGGCCGTCTGCATCCTTAATTACGCACACCTCATGGCCACGTCTGGGAGGCAATGGATCAGCTCCTTCCCCTGCCTTGTCGTCGGGCGTCCGCTCGGCCCCGTCTCTTGGATCACCAGAGCTATCAATTGACATGCACCTGAGGTTTTCGGCGACCTCTTCTTGCACGGTGACTTCTTGCATGGTGATTTCTTGTGCGGGAGGTGCCACATGCTCCCCATCAACACACCCATTTAACACGCCATTTTGTGAGGAAGCCTGGGGGGTCTCCGAAGGTGCTTCCACGTCATCAGGGATCGCGATTACATCGCTCTTAGTATCGTCATCTTGTTTGTGGCTGTCGGGGGAAGGGAGAAACTTAGGTGCGTTGCAGATAATGGCAACATACCAGTGACTATACTCATTGATAGGAACAATGATATAGTCCTTAGAGAAAAGATCTACCTTGGAGGTCCAGGTCTTGACACTATCATAATTAATACCCTGGCCAGCCCTAGTAGGCTTCAATTTATCATAGAAGAAGGTATTCTGAAAATAGATCCTCGTCGCCAGATCTTTGTTGGAGTCTTCTAAATTCTTTTGCAGATACCGAAGGTAGAAAATGATGATATTGTCATTTAGGAATTGGCCTTCGTCAAGGCGTTGGATATCGTCTTTATCGACAGTCGCTCGATTCTTTCCCGTGTCGGGATAAACGAGAGAATTCCGCCATTGCTTTTCCCAGCCCGCATTGAGTGACGTCCAGCCTTCAGGGATAGGTTCAGGCTCCGGTGAGTCTATGAACGCGAACGTTGAGCGAGTTGTTCGTGTCTGCTGCCGCGCTGAAGCCGGTTGATCATACCGCGCTTGGCCTAAGGTAGTGTCATGACCATCACTATTAGGTCTAGATGGAGATAATATTCCCATTGTGTCTCTCAGTTTAGGTCGGTTCTTCGATTCGGCTGCGATGTGAGGGCCTAGCGGAGGACCGAGAACACGATTATTTTGATTGTGCCGAATAACCTTGATATCATCGGCATCTGAAGCCTGTATCTCATCGTCGAAATGTAGTTTGTGGCTGTCGGCACGCCGTATCATTTCGTCAAAATCTTTCTCGAGTTTGGCCCTGCTAATCTGTTAGCCTCAACTTCACGAAACCCTCCAAGTTGTCTTACATGGGACCATCTTTGATGATAATTGGAGAGCCGTGACCTCTGTAAAGATCAACCCATTGTAGAAACTTAGAGAGCTCAGCTCTAGACGCGAATTCTATCATCAGTTTCGGACCGGAGCCGTTCGAGATATTAGCATCGGAATTGACGATGACTATGCAACGTTCTTCGTTATCAGTACTACGTATGATAGAATTTGCCTTCTTGATATCGAGTGTGAGATATTTGTACGGCTTCAGCAAATCTTTGCCCTTATCAACGGGATATAAAGTGTGCCCGATTTGGCGAACAGCTAGAAAACAGTATTCCGGATCGTCCTTGTAATCTGCTTGGTACTGGCATCGTCCGGAAGCCCCACGCACAATACGTAGACCACCCCCGATGATTGTACAGGCCTTTTCCTTTCGCTTTTCTATTAGCTCGTAGTCCGTGTTCATTATGGTAGATGATTTAGGTGCTCCTCTGAAATTCGTTGACAGAATATTGCCTCTTTTTGATAGACTAGGAGAAAACTGTTTGAGGCGTTTCGCAGGCCGGCTTGCAGCTATTTCCTCAAGACTTGGAGCTAGCTCATCCGGACTCGTAGCATAACCCCGCGGTTTCGTCTTTTTATCCACGTCATCGATGACTTTGCTAAATATGTGTGTGGCATTATAATTGTCTGGATTCCTGCCCTCTTTGAACCGATTTGAGTACTCCGATATGGGATACTCTTCAGGTTGCTTGCGCTTTAGCTGGATCAGACCTGTCTGCGCTTTTTGGTGGTCGAGGAGATCGACTTCATCCTCACTCACGTCTTCGGCGCTCTTTTGTGGGAGGGTAGGCCTCGATGTAGGGTTTTCTACATCTTCTGCGCGCACCGGAAATCTAGTATTGCTTCCTCTTTTTCGCGGTCGTTTTGGTTTCGTCCAAGTATCTACACTACGGTATTCGGCAACCCCTGGCTTAGAGGTGCTCATGTTTGAGGCAACAGAACGCTGAGAATCGGTGACGGATAAACTTTCTATAGACCGCTTTCGAGGTGTTGCTGGGTCGTTCACTACAAAAGTAGCACGAGAGTATCCAGAGCTCGTATTATTTTCATCTAGTTTCTGACGTTTTGCCGGTGGGGGGCTTGGGGGTAGAGACCTAGAGGAAGAGGGGACACCGAGAAACGTTCGTGAGGTCGCACTGTTGTTGGAAAGGGTGTTCATGGGCTGAGGAGCACCCAGGTTTGCCGGTTTGGTCTAGGAGCAGTCAGCCATCGGCACAAGATTAGGAGAAGGAGGAGGTAGCCTAACCATGTCGCTAGACCTCCCAAGTCGGAAACCTGATGTGACTCTCACCACAAACTCCGACAAGGAATTTATCGAAAAGGGGAAGACTGAGGAGCCAGTTCCCTTGCTGGTCTCAGTAGGTAAGAGTTGTTGTGCGGATGGCATGGGCAAGGCAAGCCGGTCGACATGCTGACCACTCATACACCTCTTCGCTGTTTGGTCGTGGCACACTGCTGTGACGTTCCACCGCCGGTATTCGGCTGGGCTATCGGCTCAGGGAACGCATGGACAAAAGGCCAAGGGGGGAATAACTGTGCGAAGCACAAAACAGAGGCTGAAAGCTTGTCAAACCGCTGTCTCTAGTGTAGATCTGCGTAGAAGGATGTCGGTGCAGAGGAGGCGTACTGTCACAAGAAGTTGCGCAAAGACAAAAGCTGAGCTTTCCTTTGAGTCTCGTGATGCTCTATCGAGTGGATAGGACGAAGGGGGGGACTGGACATAAAGGACTACTTGGGATGTGTCGGCGACGACCACCAGATTCTGTGTATTTGTGGCCGAAAGACGTCGAGATATGTCAAAAGATGTGGTAGAGCGCAGCTAACATCTGTGCAGACTGAACCGGAGCATGATGTAAAATGATCAGGAACGAAGTTCCACATTGAACGCAGTCCATATCCAAGGCCCCGGGGAGGGGGATTAGAAAGATACACACTGTACATTCAGGTAGATAGGTGCTTCAATTTACGCGGTACAGGCGCTATAGCTAGGTAAGTATTGGTCCCCTACACCTCTAAACCCTGCCATAGTTATAGGCTAGTGACTACCATTGAGTCCTTCGCTTAGTGTGTTGGCTCTTTGGCCACCCCGCCAAGGTCCCTACTTAGGTTAGGTAGGTACGTAATGTACCACCTAGATGGATAGCCCGGGTCATGCGTTACCTACACCTACCTTGATATATATAATAGGATTCCATTGTCCACAGGATGCAAAATGGCAGGGCGAACTTGAGGATTGAATGATTGAATGAAGCGGAGGGCGAAATTATCGGAAAGTGCCACACGCCCCAAGTGGCCTACCTTAGGTAGAGAGATTACCCAGGTATAAAGGTACCTACCTATTATGAGCTACCTAGGTACCTCTTCTTTGTAGGTTAGGTATGTTTGCGGTAACATGTAGCAGGTACCTAGTAGTTCCTGAAAGATTTATACAGTCAACTTCCCTAAAACATACATATGACCAAGGTTTCGTCAAGTTAATTATACATCCGGAGATATTGTGTAATTTCTAGTATTTTGAGCGTTCTTCTACTCGAAATTCATTGTTGGTGGAAAGTCGCGGAGTGTACATTGCGTAACCTATCCAGGTAGCATGAGGGAGGAGTACGAGAGGTGAGCATAGGTCAAAATTACCCTCGATCTCAACCATATTATTTTCTCTGTCCTTGTCTAAGACACAACAAAAGTGTACCAAATGATAAACGATCTATAATTTAAAACATGTATGTGTTAGATTACATTTTCTTTTGCCACTATAAACTAATTGTGTTGTGTTTAAGCTCAGGCTATCTATCTATAGTCTATGACTACCAAGTACATACGATTGTACCAAAAGGCCACGTTATTATCTAAACGGAAACTGAAGTGCAGGGTTGCAATTGTAGTCGTAAATGTAACGATTACATATTATTTGAGGGCTGGTCGGTTTGGCTAGTATGGACAACCAGCTAACTACCCAAGCCGAGCATGGTTTTGAATGCCTATATCTAGATCTCGAGTCTGATCACGAAGATTTTTATATTCGAGCTCATTTTGTCGTGCCAAATTATGAAAATGGTCTTGAAGTTACCAACGTGGTGATCTGATCACTGTAGCCGTCGCACTAGGTGTGGTTTATTACTACCCCCTTTAATAATACTCCCACTAATATGCAGTGATGCTGTTAAGCTCTCGAGGGACATAAAGATTACACACTCATTCTGTATAAGTTGTGGAAGACAGTGAACCGTTGTTCATTCAGTGGTCACTTCATCATTCAAATATAGTTCTGTGTCGGCCGACGCGCACCAAAGATGCTAGACTCGAAGTCTAAACGCCAAAGGCGTTCCCAATATTAATATCAAAGCATAGAAAACGTGAGTATCTAACTTTTAAAGCTGGTGGATGGAGGGGGAATCCACATCATCGTCCAAAATCCACCATGAAGTGAAGAAAGCCTGAGATCAAAATATCCAGGCTACAAGAAACTCCTTTTGTCATGCCGAGTTAGATAGCATCGTTATTTTCCATGTCATTATCCCAACCTTCCCGTACGAATATATACATCATTACTCTTCCTCCGGCGGCGTGTCCGGCTCGTCCGGCGTGCCAGGTGTTGTGGTGTCAGGGGGCGTCGTGGCCGTCGTCAACTCGTAGACACTCAGCCGGTTGCCCGCACCACACAGCTGCGTTGCGTCGCCGTTGCAAGCCATGCTGCACTCGCTGCTGGGGGAAGCCACGGAGCCCTCGCCGAAATCGTCGCCACAGTAGCACTCGGCGCCGTACTCGGTGCCGAAATACGTGAACCCTTCACAGAACGTGGCACACGCCTCGAGCGACATATCGTCATCAACAAGAGCTTTGCCGGCTAGTGCACGGACACCCGTACCCTCCGTCTGGCAGCCATACCAGGAGTAGTTGCCGACTACGAGGGGCTGCGAGGGACCGGCGGTTGTGTTGGAGTAGTAGAGGTTTAGCCGGTTGCCGGCGCCGCAGTACTCGGATGGGTCTCCCGCACAGGGAGTGTTGCAATCAGTCAACTCTGTCTGGTTGCTAGACGCGGCAAGGCTATCGCCGCAGTGGCATTCACTGCCGAATTCCGTTCCGAAGTAGTGGTAGTCCTGGCAGAAGTCGGCGCAAGACTCGAGCGTGACGTTTCCTGCGGTTGCCTTTGCGTCGAGGGCTCGTACGCCGTCACCCTCAGTCCAGCAACCTTGGAAGGCGTAGGGGGGAACGGTAGGCTTGTGTGTAGGGGTGACGGTAGGTGTTGGTATCATTGAGGTCGACGTGGGTGGGTTAATGAGCCTGTACATCTCAAGTCTGTCACTGCCACCGCAGTACTCTGTCTCGTCGCCGGCGCAGACCATACTGCATTCTGAGTCGTCGGTCACATTGCTCCTGGAGTCAATGAATTGACCGCAGTAGCATTCACGACCATACTCGGTAGCGAAATAAGTGAAGCCATCGCAGTTCGATGCACAGAGCTCCAAAGTCATAGATTCACTGGGGAAGGTACCTCCAGTCAGCGCACGAGTGGAGAGCTCCTCATAACAACCGAGACGTAGGTAAGGCGTTACGGTTGGCTTGATTGCCAAAGTGCCTGTCGGAGTTGGGATAGGGCCTGTAGTGACATATAGTTCAAGTCTGTCACCCGCACCACAGTATTCCGTCTCGTCTCCAGAGCAAGCAATGTTACACTCGTCCAGTGTCACGTTCGTGCTAGATGCGTGAAGCTTATTACCACAGTAGCCTGTAGAACAGTTAGTTAGATCACACAGCCTTTCCCCTTATAACACCCGACAGGTAACGACTCACATTCACGTCCATACTCTGTACCCCAGTAGTAGAATCCAGTGCAGTTCTTCATGCAACTCTCGAGTGTCATCCCATCATAAACGTAACTGGCACCGCCTAGAGCACGAGCTCCTGCAACCGCCGGCTCCGTGTTGCAACCGACAAGCGTGAAATTGCCCAAGACATCCCTGTGGAACGGGGTCTCAGCAGCTGCAGTGCTTGTGACCGTTCCTGATGATGTAACAGTCGGGGTCACGGTAACCGATGTCGACTCTGGCGGATCAGGGTCATCGACACGCGAGCAGGACCCCGCTGGCGGCGCGGCGAATGTGGCACAAGTTGCTCCTAGGCCACTGGCTGCTTTGAAGGCATCTCGCGAAGCCGAAGCGCCAGTCCCACTGACCACATCGAACTTAGTAGCATAGTCAAGCTCTCCAAGGCCTTCATAACTGGCTGTATAGAAGGTGTAAAAGCCGACACAGTCACCCTTTGTCATATTCACGGTAGCATCATTTAGGGTTGGAACTGGGCGATTTTGGTCACCGACAGGTGTCTTGTATGATAGATGCAGGTTAACAGGCAATGAGTCCAGGTCGTTGCGAACCTATCTCAGAAAGTCAGCAATATACAACTAAATTAGATAAAGTTTCGACTCACAGCTGCCACAACCTTCAAGTCACCTTCAAGAAGGCAGCTTTGAGGTTTCTGCATGAGAATAGCATCTTGTATAGGATACGATTCTCCGTTATTGTCGTAAGCCTCGGACGTTCCGCTAGCCATGTTGAGCGTCAAGGTGAAAGAGGAAATACCCGTCGAGGTCGGGATTTGAACACTAATCGGGAACCACTATGATTGGAGTTAATAGAGGCGGATAGGGCACGTAATATTCGAGTAGTGTGATGTAAACTCACCACAAACGTATCGTCGAAACCCTGGGTGGCACCCAGGAGGTCGGCCGTGGAGGTGCAACCTAAATTGCCGCAATTGTTACCGCCACTTCGGTCTTTGTAAGTCAGTGAAACACTCTCGGCGGTGTCAGTTCCAAAGTCTGTGGAGCGAACTCGAATAAACCCAGTCAGTTGCATGGTTGAAGCTCCAGTGTTCAGCGTGAGCTGCATGTCAACGGGCTTGACGGCATAGGGCTGGATAGGATCAGTAAGGACGACACCATCCGGGACGACCTCGATCATTTTGCGCAATACCGTGGCGCAGACGTCGGTGAAAGTTTCGGGGTTGGTCAGAGTGGATATTGTCGCGTTTCCATCATAGTTGAAGACCTTGAAGTCGGAGTTTCTCGTAGCTCGGATTGAAGGGCCCACGACCATAGGATTTGTTGTATTGCCCGACACATACTCAGTAGCGATCTTGTTGTCAAATACGTCCACCGTAGAGTCCATTGGTGCCTCGCCATTTGCTGTAGTACCCACTGGAACGATCTGGGGGAATTCGGTTTCGTGAACGCCGCCAATGCTATGACCACATGCAACCACTTGAATCATCTCGGTCACACTGAAGCCCATGCGGGTGAACTGCTGCTCGAATGTGAAAGCCGTATTTTGGGGCAGAGGAACACCAATAGGGCCGGCTGCTTTAGCATCAACCCTACCAGCAGAGATGGGAACTACCGGGCCGCCGCAAGATCTCACGGCATAATACACGCCCATAGCCAGAAGATCGGCTACGCCCGATTTACTTGTATAGTAATCGGCCATGAAAGTGAGTGTCGTGTTGAATGCCGGGCCGATGTTGTCTGAACTTGTGATTTCGTATTGTAATGACCCGTCCATCCCGCCTTGTCGCGGGCCGCCGGCGATAGTGGTCGTCGCCATATCGTGGAAAGCGGCTCTCAACCATTCCGCGGCGTTGTGACGACCCGGTCCCGAGGCTTCGCTTGAGCAGGGTATAACCGTCCCGCCGAATTGTCGAGAGCGGTAGCCTTGCACCTGATACATGATCTCTTCTAGCTCATCGATTGTCGAAGGCCATGTTGGATCTGCTCTCGCCAGCGTGCTTAGCGAGAGCATCGCCGACAAGAAATGAGAGTTCCAGCGCATAGCGACTTATCCTGGAACAATCCCAGAATAAAGTAGTATTAAGAATTAATAGGATTAATGAAAGACAACCATATATCCCGCTCCCAGTATGACTGAATTAAGGAGATCGGTGAATCAACCCGAACATACCCAACCGACACAAGAGATAGAACGACTTTAATACTATAATAAATTGCTAGTCATCTTGGTGCTCTATGCATGGTCGTGTACACTAACCGCCATGATCGCTCCTAGGCCCTGTCGACCCCTGCTTAGGTACCGAAGTAGCGGAGGCAGAATACGAGAACTGGCTAATAGGTATGATAGGATTGGAGGAGCCAGCTCCCCGAACATCCAGCCGCAGAGGTGGAACGAACGACTAATGCAAGCCAAAAGAGGTGGGATGGAGACCGAGACAATACGTGCGGTTCGTTCTTTTCACAGTAGGTGTACATGTAGTATGCAGCATCAAGGAGCAAAGGTGAAAGATGACCACCCACTTGGGAATGTGATGCTACCCAATGCTCCACACGTGGGATCTCCAGGGTCCACGGGGCCTAGTGGACCGAATTGAACGAGATCTTTTCTTCCCGAGCCATGTTCCATCAATACCCGGTCAGAACCCGGTCAGTACCCGGTTGCTTGTCGAAACGGGTGGTCACTGATCGGCATCAGAGGCTCTTCGAGGTGCTCTGCGAAGTTGCACGGCCAAATTTAGAGATACGTACAGCGCTATAGCGGCTCCTTCAATACCTTTCAAGGCGCATAGGATGTCCATGTGCGTCATCATCCGACGCGTCGCAATAGAAGCACTAGCTTGGCGTGCAGATGCATGGCGTTGCGATCATTTTAGGAGTGAAGGGTTCATGTTCGTTTAGCGTAGCCATCAGGCCAGATACCGCACAGCCGTAGGCACCCCAGAGAGCGGCTAGGCCTCCAGCGTTGTGTGATTCGGCCTGGCCTAACAACGGCACCTGAGGTGACGGATAGGTAATCAGGTGATGGTAAATTGTCTCTTAGACAATATATGTAGTGTCCTTCAGCTTAACAATACTTAACCCCCGAGTTAGGCAGTTATGATAAAACAATGGTCTATCTCCGCATTCTAGCCTCGATGCGTGCAGGGTAGTGTAGTGTAGTGAGCGCCCCATCAACCACCAGATCCCTGAATGACTGGGGTTTCGGTGAAAAGAATAATGAACGGTAAGGTCAGGCCAGGCCATCGTCTCTAAAAACAGCGTAGTTGCCCATATGTTCCCACTACCATGCTACGGGATTCCCCGGGCCTCGCTGCTGGTAACCTTCCTCTTCTCCGGTTGAGGCAGCAACAACAAATTAGTGAGGGAGCACGATGCGATGAACGACATCCTTTACCTTGGACGAAAATGGGATGCAAGTAATTAGAATATGGATGACTTGTGCTACATCGTGAGATAATTGGATTGAGATAGATGATTCCAAGCTAGCGTCGAGGGTGCTAACGGGTAGCCGCAATTTCGAGGAACCCCCGGGGGTGTCTCGGATATACCCTGGACGGCCGCTCGCCTGGCCAGACTGCGCTAGATTTTTTTAGCTGCCTGCCCCTGTCACCGTTGTCAGCTCGAAGAGTTTTCAACTCATCTGCACTACTACCTACTAGTATGCGCATACGAGAAGGCGGCCAAAGTAGTGATGCTTCGTCGAATCTGAAATGGGTTCATAGAACTGGCTACCGACATAACTCGCTATATGCTTACTATACCTTTTTCACAGCTATTCGAGCTTATTCAATGTAAACAGAAGGTAGCCCCAGCCATGACGTTGCAATATAGTATACGTCTCCAGGTACGGCTGAATGCCTGGTCCTTTTCATCTGCCACCGTCACAGGCGCGACTAATAATGTGCTCACGCGCCCAGACAAGAGCAATTATATGTTTATAGGTATTCTGAAATCATACTATTAATCACCCTGGTCCTTAGGACCTCGAACATCGGGTATTATTGCCATGTGCTTGGCGCGGCGCGAACATAGGTAGTTGTCACGGTGGGACGAAGTGTGCGACACTAAGTTCAAGATGCCGAGACAGGTCACAACTAGATTGTTTATGAGACAAATCGGGCCAGTGTTAACAGCAGTGAAAGGCAATCCGACTGGTTTGGTAATTCTAGAACTCGAACGCACTGTATCCTGTGTTTCATAGGTATTACCTACCTACAAATTAATTTTCTTTTGATATAAGTATAGTATCTTGTTTCTGAGCACAGCTCTAATTTGATGCTTTTGTGCTACTAAGTACTCCGTATGTAGTCGGAAGAGTTAAGCGATACCGTACCTGGCAGGAGGCGGATGGAGAGGCCGGGGAGAAAATCGTGGCTTCGCGTACTAATCGAGGTAAGGGAAAGCTGTACACTATAGGAGACTATTGGCGGAGCCCATGCTGCAACCTACCAGGTACAGACCACACTGCAGACTCGCTACCTAGATACACTCCTCTCAATATCACTACAGGTCAACTGTCCGGGTATTGCACCCAACGTCTGTCGGGTCATCCGGACTTGCTCGTCATTTAGAGCGTTGTCGGACCGCTATTATCAATCGAGTTAACGATTGCAACTTTAACACTCCGCACTAAGTGATAGCCCCCGCACGGTATTGGCCCAGACCGTTGTCCATGGTGCGAATGCAACAGGCAAGTTGCTGCTGACGACAATTTGGCATTATTGCAACCTCCTAAGGAAGTCGGCTCCTTGTCGACACCGCTCGCGAGGCTGCCCTGGAAAGAAAGGGGATAAGCGTCGGTTTAGATTACTCGAAACGTATGTTAAACATACCGAGACGGGCATCAAGGGCGTCGACCTACCGTACTCAATACTACTAGACTACCATGTAGACCGCTTGGGTAGAAGTCGTACGAACGCATGTCAGGAGATTTGGCGACTTTTGTTTACATTTACCTGCACACAGATAATAAGTGAGCTACTAAGTAGTGTCGCACAGCATAATATGACAGCATGACCGCAAAACTTAGCCACCATCAAAGCCGTATGACAGAATACCATATGCATTATAGATGAGGAAAGATTCCTGTTGGCTGCCCTTAATTAATGGCTTATCATTATTATGACGGCTAGAGGCGAGCGCGTGATGCTACCTAGGTAGTACATATGGCATATGGGCTGGTGTGAAGCTTCGTTGGTTAATGAGCTGGCTTGAGCTGGCTCATGATTGCGTCCATCGTGAAACAATAGGGGAAAGGGCATCCGGTTTAATTGTTGTTAAGGTGTTACAGTAGATCGTTGCCGCGAAGACTAAAGCTATGAGCTAAATATTAATAACCTATGAAACAAGTTGGTGCTAGAGTCATTTAGATAGAGGTGGCGAAACTCTTGCTGTAGGACAAAATAGTACGCTTTTACTGATACTATAGAAAAGAAATAGATGATGATAATTAAATATAGGCACCATGAGGGGGTTAAATAGTCCATCCTACCTACTACCACAATGAAAGTAGACGATCAAATGTAATAAAAAAATATCTTTAAAGCAAAAGTAGAACGGAGTTGTAACTCCGAATCGGGGAATCGAACCCCGGGCTTGACGGTTCTTGCATACATCCTTTGGATGATATTGAGAGCGTCAAATGTTGACCACTACACCAATTCGGATTATTAGAAAATTGAGAGTTTTAATTTGACCTAGGTATTATGTGCGCTGGTAGAAACCCACGTGAAAATGACGTGTGGATCTTCTGATTTACATGGTACCTAGGTAACAAGTACACTGCAGAAGTGATTGGGTTATATGATATGTGACAGGTGTGTTACTGATGAGTGCTTGTCTCGGCACATTAGGATACAATTTAGAAGATCTTTCTATGTAACCGGTTATTTTGTGCAAATATAATGCGAGACAAGTTGCAATTTATTTGACCGGGTTGGTGGAATTGAAGACGTCAGTATCTTGTACCTTAGTAGATTAAGGATTAAGGCAGGCTGAGCACATACAAGCCTGGATAAACCTCGGGAGATATGACGGCGGGGTCCTTACTGGTCCTTATCACGGATCATGTTGGGTTACCCCACCCTTCTTCGCCTTCATCAGCGACTAACTGCCAAACCATCAATACCATCTCAACATCGTACGAAGAACTGACCTGCTTCAATACTAAGACATCGCGCCACGGAGACAGACAGAAGTTACTCTCATCTCATCCAATTTACAGCTGCTTTAGAGCCCCGTGTTATAGATGTCCATCGAGAACCTTAAGTCCTTTGGTATTCAGCCTCAGCCCTAGCCAGATGATCTGATCCTCTAGCAGCCCCGCTAATGCGCGCGCTTAGATCCCTTCCATGATGCTGAAGCAGACGAGGACACGAGCCAAGTGAAGAGTCAGCAAGAGGACTACGTCCACATTCGTATCCAACGTTAGTGCTCCTACTCGTGGTCGATCCATATTCTGTTCCACGCAGCAGCGCGACTAATTCATGAGTATAGAGCGCAATGGCCGTAAGACCTTGACGACCGTTCAGGGCTTGCCCAATAAGTTTGATCGGAAGAAGATCCTCACCGTCATCAAGAAGAAGTTCGCTTGCAATGGCACAGTTGTGATGGATAGTAACATGGGCGAAGTCATCCAACTGCAAGGTGACCAGCGCAAGGTTATGCGTGCGTGGCCCTTTGTTGACACTTCCAGCAACCATTTTCAGACTAACATTGCGTAGAGGAATTCCTAGTCGCCAGTGACGGCTTGGAGCTTGACTCCAAGAAAATCAAGGTTCACGGCTTCTAGTAGAAATACGGCATATCCGGCGCCGATGCCGAATATTTACTCGTCTGTGAGGTCTCGTCGGTGACAGTTGTTATATACGCTTCATGGTCACGAGATAGCTAAGGATGAAATCCAATGTTTTGCCCCGCATGTGGTGAAGACAGTATCTATGATGAATGGTTGTTCATGGAAATTAATAATCAATCATATATTTAAACAGCCTTGAATGTTTCAATTCAATTTCTCGTTAAAGTTGCATCAGCCTCATTTCGGCGTGCCTTGAACATCGTTACCTACCTAACCCTCATTGCTAATAATCACGTGAGAGGGCCGTTGGGTCGAAGTGTAAACTGCGGAATATCAGTAACCAAATCTTTGCGTATTTGCCCTGAAATCATTCCTCGGTCCTTTTGTATATACGGATTTCAATTCTGGCTATGACGTGACGAACGACAGACCCGACCAATGGCTCATGGAATGCATCCATCATATGCAGGGCTAATGCTGAAGTTGTAGGTACTAAGTAAGTACTCTAACATGTTAAAGTTGGAGAGGCATGTCAAGATAGGTAGCATGTGCCTAAAAGGGTTAGCCCTTTCCGCTGTAAGTACTGACAGCCGTAGCAGGATCTCCTAGGCACTGTAGGCCTGTAGATGCGACACCCGAGCACGGATTCCGCACGGACCGGCGGGGACGACAGACAGCTGGCCACAATTGTGCAAACGAATCGGTTAGCCCTCCACTCCCACAGAAAATTAATTTGCGGACCTCAATCGTCAATTTTCGACTTGAGAATTATCACCACCCGAATTTCTCCAGACCATCCACAAACAAGTCGAGGTACGCACGCCGCCCATACCACAACATTGGGGTTCCGCCCATTCATCTCTACGCTTTTCAATCTTTGTTTTCTAGTACTAACCTTAGGTTTTGACACAGCCCAGCGACTTCAAGATGGCCTCGAGACCGACCGTCACCATCATCAGCAAAGATGGTACTCCTTCGGGAGCTACCCATCCCATTCCTACCGTCTTCTCGTCTCCCATCCGACCCGATATTGTCCAGCAGGTCCATACCGGCATGGCGAAGAACAAGCGCCAGCCTTATGCCGTGAGCGAGAAGGCCGGTCACCAAACCTCTGCCGAGTCTTGGGGAACTGGTTAGTCGCCCAATATTCCTAGATTGAAAACCACGAGATGGGACGGTCGTTCGCAATGGCCAAGGACACAATTGGGTCGCATGAGAATGGGCTGGTTATAGAATTGTACTAACAATGACACCCAGGTCGTGCCGTTGCCCGTATCCCTCGTGTCTCTGGTGGCGGTACTCACCGTGCTGGTCAGGCTGCTTTCGGTAACATGTGCCGTTCCGGTCGCATGTTCGCCCCTACCAAGATCTGGAGGAAGTGGCACATTAAGATCAACCAGGGCCAGAAGTAAGTAGAAGTTAACGGATACTTTGACCGCCGAATTTGTTTGAAACTAACGGTGACCAGGCGATTCGCTACTGCCTCTGCTCTTGCCGCCTCCGCTGTTGCCCCTCTTCTCCTTGCCCGTGGCCACCAGATCTCTAGCGTCCCCGAGGTTCCCCTAGTCATCGACTCCGCCGTCTTCGAGGGAGGTGCCGCCGCTAAGACCTCCAGCGCTTTCGCCATTCTGTCCGCCGTTGGCGCCTCTGCCGATGTCCTCAAGGCCAAGAAGTCCAAGAAGCTACGAGCTGGAAAGGGTAAGATGCGAGGCCGCCGTCACCGCCAACGACGTGGACCCCTAGTCATCTACGACCCTGAGGTTGATGGCACCGAGCTTGTTAAAGGCACCCGCAACTTGCCAGGTGTTGAGACTAGCTCCGTCTACGCTCTCAACCTTCTCCAGCTGGCCCCTGGTGGTCACCTTGGCCGATTCATCGTCTGGACCTCTGCTGCTTTCAAGGCTCTTGACAGCATCTACGGCACCACCACCACGCCTTCAGAGCTCAAGAAGGACTTCCTGTTGCCCTCCAACGTCGTTTCCCAGGCCGACCTCAGCCGTCTGATCAACAGCTCCGAAATCCAGAGCGTCCTCCGCGCCCCCAAGGGTACCTCGCTGACCAAGCGCTCTGGTATCCAGAAGAACCCTCTGCGCAACAAGCAGATCATGCTGCGCTTCAACCCCTACCACTCAACATTCGTCAAGAATGAACTCGGCCAGCAGAAGGCGGAGGCTGGCAAGCCCCCCAAGACCGCCGAGGCCTTCCTCAATGTCTTGAAGGAAGACTAAGTCAGACTAGCTTGGTGAGCAGCTTGTCTAAGGGAAAACGGATAAGAGAGCATTGGGTTGCAATTGTCATGGGCGTAATGGGTTCATAGGGTCTCGTGAATCAATGGAATTGTCATTATGAACATTTCTTCGCCCTAAACTCTTATCTTTCAATTGCGCATATGCTTAAAACCTGTGAAACCGCATGCCGTGAACAGCCCAATTCATAGATGCCGCTCCTATACGTAAATTTTCATGCCAGGTTTGCCCATCCTATATAACCAATTAGACAATAGAGACCAGTCCCAGCCACTAGATTCTTATTCTTCTTATCCTTCTTTAGCAGACCGGTAGAAACTCAGGAGGCCAAAGGATTGTTTTCACAAAACGCCTCAGATCTTGATCGTCCACCTTCAAAATTATGACTGGATCGAACTGTTGCCTTCAAGTTCAATCAAAAGCTGAGCTAGTGGGATTGCGGACTTGCCAGTGTTGATCTCAAGTCAACTTGGGTAGGTAATCATGTCTCTTACTACTGGTAGTTACCATGCTTGCAGGCGGGGTATCATATACTCATGACGATGACCTTGGTTTGGTGTGAAATGCGAAAGGGGTTGGCGGCATGCGTGGATAGGTATTCGTTAGCTTCTAGGACAGCTAAGTTCTGGTAGCCCCCTTATATTCTCACTTGGCTGGTTACCGAGTGAAAAGTAGGATACTTGGACACGTGTAAATACAGAAAAAGAAAACATATTTATGGGGCTATATCTCGTTATATCATAACTAGCGATAACCGGCCTTCTCTTTTCGAGGTTGGCCATATATACAACGCCTATTTTAAGACCTAGCAGCCCATCAAGCCTATATTCGTCAAACTCTCAGCCTCATCAGTCTCAAAGGCGTCTGCCGCTTCCTCGAGGAGAGCCTCGATTTCCGCGATCTTCTTGATGCGGAAGAACTTTTGCACACCCTGCCCGAACCGCGTCGAGCAGGCAGTATTCATTTCGTCCGTCTCCGCAGCAAAGCACAAACGGAAGTAAGACCAGCCTTCCCGGGCGGCGATTTGCGGGGTGGTGCTAAACATTGTGCCTGGGCTTGCGAGGACGAGGTGCGGCTTGTGGGTTAGGAAGATCATGAGTGCTGTGGAGAGCGCCGGCCCGTTGATCACGTTACCTTGAGACGTTACCGCCCCGAACAACGGATGCTTCTCCAGGTGAATTTTAACCCACAAAAACATGCCTCCGCGCGGCCATTTGAACTCGTACAGCTGGGTCTTTGTAATGACGCCCCAGTCTGAGTCAGCATCGCGTACGGGTGTTGATTGCTTCAATTGGTACGCGTGCTCTTCGAGAAGGCTGCACATTGTGTTCATACGTCTTTCGTATTCGCCACGCAAGCCTTCTAGCCACCGCACCCAGCCTTCCGTCTTCCAGCCGGTAAAAGTAGCTCGGTCTTTCAGCGATCTCGAGGTGAAAGCGGCAGTAGCCTCAGGCTGCGGCCCCATAATGTTTTCGGCAATGATGGCCTGGACAAACCCTGAGGGTTGCTGGGTACCGGACTCGCCAACACGACCGATGCGTTCACAAATCCCGGGCGCGGTTGTAACCCAACCAAGCCGGCAGCCCGGCGCAACCGTTTTGGAGAACGTGTCTATGCGGACGACACGGCCGTCTACGTCGATGTTCAGGAATGAAGGCACCAGAGAGTCTATAAAAGGGTAACCCGACTTGTTCGGTAAGGTATTGGCGACTTTAAACTCGGGGATCGGCTTGTTGCGTGCTTTTGCTTCCTCAACCTCTGCCGACGGGAATTGGAGATACCAGTAAGGATCGTCCTCGGCGATAATCACGTCATACCTGCTACATATTTCATAAAGCTCTCTCCTCCTCTCAAGCGAGAGAATTCCGCTAGTCGGATTGTGGCCCATTCTGACGTGTATCATGCTGGTTAGCTACGCGATCATATACGCAGGCGCTAGGGACTCCTGAAGCTGCGAATGATAAGACTAGGATGAAATTGAACTTACGAGACGGTGTACAGCAGATGGGGTCGCTTGCCCTTCGCATCATCCCAGTTTGCCAAAACATCCTCCAACCCACCGGGGCCATAGGGTGACATGCCTTCTTCGTCCATCTCAACAGGGCAGATCTGGACACCCCTGGGCTGGGCTTGGTTCAAAATGAGAGGATATATGAATATCTCAGCCAACAGGCCAGGTCGCTCACGAATATCATGCTTCCCTTCTACCCAGATGTTGGTGAACACATCAAGGACCCTTGAAAATCCATCTGTCGATCCGACGGTCAAGGTAACCTCGGGCCCTCCCTCGTAAGGGACATTGGGGTGCAGGCATTCACGAGTGAATTGGCGAATGTACGAGAGTAGAGGCGGATATCCCGAAGCCTGGCCATACTGGAGGGCCGTTGTGAGATCAATCTTCTTAGTTAGATCGGAGGTATTGCTATCATGGGGGACGACAACGTGGGAAGCAGTCTTCGGGCCGTTGTCTGATACCTTTACAGAAGCCATGGCGGACGAGAGAGCATCGCGGTCGGGGTGATTTGGCGTTGGTCTCCATCGGTTTGGATGCGCAGACTGGGCCTCAAGTGTATCGAAGGGGAAGAATTGGGCATTGGGAAGACCTGGTGTGAGACAACTAGGTGTAAGCACAATAGAACGAATCGACGAACGAAGCGCATTAAACTGCCAACGCAAGGGTTTATTTATACGAACCACCAGCGAAGTTGCCGACGCCCGGAATGCTAAAGAATTTGTAGAACTTCTTCAGCGAGCTAGCCTTCCGTGCCTTGGTGACATCGGAAAAATGATGGCTCATATCCTTTGGCGCCGGCTTGGCCATATCGGCGGCGCAAGCGATTGACGGGTTCATCTTGACTCCGGTTGATCTCAGGAAGCTATTACGATACGAAAGGCGGGATTGTAGTCCGATCCGATGCAACAAGCATCGGAAGACAGATAGTAGAAACGGAAGTAGTACGTAGTCTAGGCGCAACCAAATTCTACCTAGATCTATCTTCAATGTAGACTATCTACGGAGTGTAGAGAAAGAGAAAAGGGAATTCGTATCCCGTATCTTGAAATCTACCGAGGAGAGAAAGAGAGGCAGCGAGAGAGATAAGCGAGGTATCGACCGAGACACCCAAGTCTGGGGCTTCGTGATAAGGTAGGTAGCAACCTTGGGAACCGATTACAAATCGCCTCATTCCCACGCTCAAAAGATTCATTATCCATGTTCCATCCATGCTCCAATCCATGCAAGACTAACGGCATAACTCCGTGAGCCGACCGAGCCTCCCGCGTTGGCTCTTCAGACGTTCGGCCCAAATTTCCTTATCTCTAACCTTGAACCCCGGGGGGGCCATCTGCACTATTATGTACAGACTAGCGTATGTACCATGTAGCGCCATGTAGGACGTAACGGCTTTGGAACCGATTCCCGATTAGGAAAACCGTACCTACTTAACTCTGGAGACTCGCTAGAGACCGCCATGAGGTACCGCGGCTTCGGTCCCAGAGGGTCTCGGAACCGTTTCCAGGCGACGCGACTCGACCCACTCGCTTGTTGAGTTCCACATACACGTAGTATAGGCATCTATCCGTTATATCGTTGTATTCGGCTTCCGAGGCGATTACGTTAGATTGCATGTGTGCATATTTGGAGGGGTGCTGTCCAATTACCCCACATTAATGAAATCACTAGCACTCCGATCACCGGTATTGCGCGGTAGTTGTATTTGGCCGTGATCAGTGATTGATGATTGATTGCTTGCTTCTTATCAAAGGGGAAAAAGCAACTACAAAATAAGTCATTGCTACCCAGCATTGTGCTACCCAAGCGCCTATATCAAACCGCAAACTTTGAAAAGCCGCGACGCAAATCTGGAGGGCATTTCACTTTCACCTCTTGTCCTTTTCTCCTACTCCTCGGCCTCCGTCGGCAGAAGGCGACTAACATCTTTTGCCCCGCCAAAAGTCCATTTTGAATATTCATACGATAGCGCGTGCGCTCCCCCCTAATTACTCACCTTTCGCCTTCACCAGCCTCACAGCCTACCTCTATAATACCTGGCTACCCCCCCAAGGTATTGGCTGTAGAGCACCTACCTAGGCACATCGGCTTCAATTCTTCTTCTCTCCCGTTTCCTCTCCTAGAGTCGCCCCATCATGGAGAAAATCACAGACAAGATAGCCGCCTTGCCGGCCGACGCCAACTACTTTTCCCTCGAATTCTTCCCACCCAAGACCGGGATGGGATTCTCGAACCTACGCGACCGTCTCGATCGAATGGCACGCGCCCTGAGGCCCCTATTCGTGAACGTTACTTGGGGCGCTGGTGGCTCTACCTCAACCAAATCCCTTGAGCTGGCCGAGATTTGCCAGAGAGAACTTAACCTCACCACATGTTTGCACCTCACGTGTACCAACATGAGTCGCAAGATGATAGATAATGCTTTAGAAGACGCCAAAGCTCTGGGCATACGAAATATATTGGCTCTGAGGGGCGACCCTCCGAGAGCCGCCGAGTACCAGGATGCCAACGAGGATCCCGAGAATGCCATTGATGAGGGGTTCGTATGGGCTATCGATTTGGTGAAGTATATTAAAAATAAGTACGGCGACTATTTCTGTATCGGCGTTGCTGCGTACCCGGAAGGCCATGCCGACGAGAGCCACCCTCTAGGTCAAAGCTTAGAGCACGATATCCCCTATCTAGTCGAGAAGACCCTCGCTGGAGCCGACTTCCTCATGACCCAACTCTTCTTTGATACGGATGCCTATGAAACCTTTGAGCGCCAATTAAGGGAGCACCCCAGTGGTGCTTTCAAGTCGATACCTATCATTCCCGGCCTCATGCCTATCCAGAGCTACCAGATGATCAAGCGGACGACCAAGTTGAGCCATGCCAGGATACCGGATGAAATAATGGCTCGGCTGGATGCCGTTAAAAAGGACGACGAGAAGGTGAAAAATGTCGGTGTTGATATTTTGTGCGAGATTGTAGAACGGGTCAAAGAAATTCAAGGCAGGATACCAGGTCCCAGGGGATTCCACTTTTACACATTGAATTTGGAGAAGGCCGTTTCTTTCATTGTGGAACGTGTGAACCTAATATCGAGTACGCCCGATGAAGAGGCGGTTGTGGACGATGGGCCCCTGCCGAATATACCGGCCCTCGTCATCAACGGCACGTCATCCCTGGACCATCATGCTCAGGATATCAGCCAGTCGCGAAGACAATCCACTGTTGGTTCCGAGCCACGCAACCGAGTCATTGTATCTGAACGTACACTATCCCACCCCGAATATGAAGCCTCGCAAGCCGACGCAGGCCTCAAGGCCGGCGCGATTAATACGCGCGCCAACACTCTTGCGATATCTGAGGGTGAGGGCGTTCTTGGCCGCGAGGCCACCTGGGATGACTACCCTAACGGCCGCTGGGGAGATGCGCGGTCCCCCGCCTACGGTGAGATCGACGGATACGGACCTACTCTACACGTAACGCGGGCACAGGCCATATCCCTCTGGGGCCACCCTAAGAGCCTCGAAGATGTCAACACGCTGTTTGTGCGTCATTTAAAAGGGGAACTTAGTGCTATTCCCTGGAGTGAAGAGGAGGTGCATGAAGAGACGGGGACGATAACAGATCAGCTCATACGAATGAACCAACGTGGGCTGTGGACGGTGGCGTCGCAGCCCGCTGTCAACGGATTTAGCTCGGAGGACCCGACGTTTGGTTGGGGTCCTCGCCATGGCTTCATATTCCAAAAGGCATTCGTCGAGTTCTTTATTTCAGCTGCCGAATGGCGTACCCTACGAGAAAAGTTAACAAGTCCCGAGGTTCGTGACACGGTAACATACTACGCGGCGAACGCGGCCGGCGACTTTGTGTCGTCGGATCTTTCAGGCGCGGTACCACCTTCAGGCGCCACAGAAGCCACCGACGCAAGTAATAACGGCTACAGCGTGGGCGAAAGCAGCACCAATGCCGTGACCTGGGGTGTATTCCCCGGCAAGGAGATCCTGACACCCACAATCATTGAAGAGGTCAGTTTCCGCGCATGGTCCGAGGAGGCATTTGGCATCTTTAGCGAGTGGGCGCAGGTCTACGGTAAGGGGCACGAAAGCGAGAAGCTACTCGAGGCAGCGCGTGCCGATTCTTGGATAGTAAACATCATACATCATGATTATATGGACAAGGAAGCCCTGTGGGATTTATTGTTGAAATAAGTCAGCAAGGCGCAGGAGTTGGACGTTGCATGAGAAGACAAAACGGTAATAGAGGCGTCAAGAGGAAGACCGAAAGAATGAAGCGGGATGTCTGCCACATTGGTATATTAAATAGGAAATACGCTTCTAAGTTCTCATACTGGTGCGTGCTATGTATCTATATACCCCGTCTGTCGCATCGTGAAACGTAACACGGGTTAGAGTATAGAGAAAATGTCTAAGCCCGTGTATGTGTGCATATGACGTGGCTTGTCTGCTGTCGTGCTTCTGGCATAAAGTGAAAGCAGGTAGATGTCGTCCACAAGTCTCTTGGCGCGATGCAACAACATCACCGTCGATATACGTAGGAGGCTTGTGGAATACTAAATAAGGTAGTAGTTCACGTAACAGGCGTGCCGGATATTTGTACATTGGTCTATTCTAGCTGCCCCCTGGAGTGAATATGAACTCTCTCTATCCGCGCAACGAGGTATGATAAACACGAGCCCTTTTTCGTCGCTGTGGAAGTAGCTTGGTGAAGTCTTTCGTACGATCGGATCTTAGGGCGGGATGTCGTAGGTCATTCTAGGCTGTCTAGATTCACGCTGGTCTTACCTCGTGTAGGCTGTCTTGTAGAAATAGTCTGCGCAATGGGTACTTAGTTTTCTCCTGGTCACGGGCAACTAAGTATTTTAGCAATGCTCTCCCAGTTTCCAACGCCCTTCATTAAACGCGCGCGGCCTTGGTCAAAAGCCCTAGTCTACATCAACTGGAGCATGAGCCAATCCCCTTCCCTCGTACTCGTTTTCTCTCGCCGGGACTAGAAGTTCGAAAGGGCGCGATACACACAATGCCTCTACGGTTTTGCCCCGGGCAGAATAAAAGGAGGCAAGGAGGGCGGGCGGCTTCACTGCGGGATGCTGGGCTTTTGTAATGTAACGCGCAATTAATTAACTATATAGGTGCTGCACGGCAGTGGTGCAAAAGGTAGTGCCATGAGTAAGGCATGGCGGTTGTGGCAGAAGTAGTAGTGTACATTGGGGGGTTGCTCCGCAAAGGCTGCGTGGCATCGCCTCCCGTTCGCAAATCATGAGAAGACCCTCTTGCGCTCAGATCCCTGATATTAATTTTTTTTTCTCGTTTCTTCCTTTACTTTCCTTTTACCCTCCCTCTTCCCTTTCTCGGTTGCCCTTCCGTTGTGTCTCCTCGTTTTGTGGTCCCTGTCCTCTTTGTCCTCATCTGGGTCCATGTCCAGGCAACGATTGAGTGCTGGTTTTTTTTTTTTTGGTGTTTTGTATGTTTTGGGGGTTCGGGCTCAGATACAGGGCAAGAAAAGATATCAGTGCGACCAGGGGAAGAGCATCGTGCCATAGCATTGTAGGAAAAAGCCTGTACTAGAATCAACTGGTACTCGGTTACTGCGCTGAACCATGCGATGCGGCCATATGAACCGAGTCATATATGTATCGTGTATGCGCGGCTGCAAACCGTGGACCCTGGGCTACGCTCCTTTCCTTTCCTTCCCGGCGAAACGAGGTTGGTGAAAGAGTGGAGGAAAGTAGATGGTCTTAGCGGTCTTGCAAGTATTCTTGAAAGAAACACGGGGGTAGGACTCGATCTCGGCGGCAGCGTATCGAACCATCTTAGCTGCTGTGGCTGGCTAGTTGAGATGGAGTCGGTGCCGTTATTACTTAGCTTTTTCACGATGAAACTCTTGATGTGGGACCGAGTCGACGAGTATCGAAGGTGACAAGACAAGACGAGAGGCCAGACCGAGAAAAATAAGAGAGAAGGGAAGAGATCATATCCATCATGAAATAGAAAGCAGGAAAATCCGCACATTCGGCTATGCCATCAATTCACCAGTAGCCGATTTTCATATCCATCAGTGAAACGCAGACGCACTTAGTGAAACCGAAAGTCCTATAATGATATTCCGAAAAGAGGCTAGGGGTAAAGCAAGGACGAGAAAGCCAGATGGGCACATCTCTTAGGCGCGGAGGAGACAGCGAGTTAAATCTCGCCGTCTTCGTAATTGTCGTAACCGCCAGTGGGAAAGAACTGGTTCAATTCGGCCGCAAACTCCGTCTTGATGACGGGCTTGGTGGGCCGGGCAGTGTACTGTGCGCTGCGGGCTGTGCTCATATGAACGCCGTTGTCGAACGCATCACCAGGGAACCTAGGCGCTGGGGAACCCGCATCACCGAAGATGGATCCGTTGGTAGCATGAGCAGTGCTCGCAGTAGCAGTAGCCATAGCAGAAATGGGCGCAGTAGGAGTACCAGCGGTAGGGGCAGCAGCGGTGGGAGTAGCACTAGTGGTCTTGATAGGGGTGGCAAGAGGCGTAGTGTCACTTCCGTTCACCTTCTCGGCCTTCATCGTCGTAGTCGTGGTTTTGGCTCTCTTAGTGAGTCGCTTGCTAGGGGTGTCCATGAGCTCGTTATCGGAGTCGTTATCTGCGACATTCTCATCGGAGGAGTCTAGAGAAGGGATGGTAGTAGACACATCGCGCTTACGGCCCCGTGCGCCCGTGGCGGGTGTCCGGGCAGTGCCTCTAGTACCGGGGGTGCTTGCTGCTGCACCCCTTTTGCGGCCACTCGGGGTACCAGCGACTGGAAGCGTGGCAGGGTTCTCACCCTTTTTGACGGCCTCTTGCTGAGCCTTGCTGAGGTGCTTGATACTGCGAAACTGCCACTCAATACCGTCGGGCGTAGACTCGCCAAAGAGCTTGTGGATTTCTACGAGGGGTTAGCTTGTCCTCATATGACCTGAGGCTGTGAAGTGAGAGAAGGTATGTGTGTGTGTGTGTGTGTGTGCGCGCGCGTGTCTAAGGGAGAGGGAAGGGGGGTGGAAGGCTTTGGAAGGCTTTGAGTTCACCTCCTGCCTTATCTGGCGACTTGCCAGAGCCCTTTTTCTTGAGCTCAGCCGAAAATTCTTTGGCTAGGTGTACAATCGGACGCATGCGATGTTGCAACGCGAAAGCTGTAGCACCCTCACCAACGAGACCGGCAAGTGCTGTAATATATCAGACAACTACCCTGCGGATAGTGGAAAGATTGGCACACGATGGGAATAGTGGCAATGAGAGATGAGATAAATGAGCAACTAGGAGAGACAAGACATGTTGTGACAAGAGCCGGAGTGTATTACCTCCTTTTTCGATAGGCAAATCCCCAGGATCTTCTCCCTTCTTCACACAAGTAGCCTGCATTTTGGCTAGCTGCTTGACAGGTCGAAGTCGATGATTAATCGCATCCTTAGTAGATCCCCCGCCGACATGCTTCGCTAGTTCTACCAACAGAGGAATGACGGGTTAGAAGGGGATTCAAAGTGACATGTGTAAAGAGTGCATTGGACAAGGTGCGGTTTCCGGGGCAAATGCCAACTACTAGAGGAAACACCACCACTCACCGGCATAGTCGAGCTTCACGTTGTTGGTGGCAAGGACGGCGGCGAGCAGTCGGACGGACGCCTCGTAGGTTTTGAAGTTTGTCTTGTTTTTGCTTGGGGTAGCCATTTTCGACGCCGAGTGATTCATAACTTGGAAGAGTCGTGTGCCTTATTATACCAAAGGCGTTGGATGCCAGTTGTGAGTTGTTGTGATTGTTGTTGTGGGGGCCTAGTGACTAATGAGTGAGTGTAGACTGGGGACAACACGAGTATCAAGAGTGTAGTAAGTGAGATGAGGCGGTAGGTGCTACTCGACGTCGATGATGGGAATGGAAGTGGTGAAGAGAGGGAGACTGATTAGGGTGGTAGGAACCTGTGCTGGGTGCTTCTGAATGCTAGAGTGAATCAGATGTACTTAATAGTAAACGGGCCTGGGACCTGAGAGGGGGTATGGTCTGCAGCCTGTTCGCGAATCAGTCAAAATAAACGTTTGGTTGTTGTCCAGACAGACACGCGTCGTGTTGATACGTAGGGTTAATGTTGAGTTGGGAAGGAGACTCGTGGTTGCTGGTACTTGAGTACAAACAACGGCAAGACGTTGCTAGGTGAAGCGCAACCGATAAGGATAAAGGACGAGAAGAGGATTTGAGATTGAGATTGGGATTGTGGGCTATCCAGATGACATATGGGCACGACAATAACCAGAATCGAGGGTTGACTTCGTTGAACACTCACTCTGTACTGCAATGTCCAACCGAGGGTTCACGGAAAAGCCACTCAAGTACTCCTTTTGGTAGGGCAGTTGAGGCTAGAATGGCTATGATGTTCTCTGTCTCGCGGTTGGAAGGAATGCTTGTAAGTTGACTCCTCTAGGCAAGTAATTGTTAAATTGTGGGCTCGAGGGGGAGGCGATATAACAGTGAACATGCAGGAAGGAAGTGTACTGCCGAAGTTGAATACTTCATCAACATTAAGACAGTGTGCCTATATGTGTTTTATGTCAGCCTCATGAGATTCAAAGCCTAGATACCGTCGCCACGGTGATTTGACTCTACGAGCAACACTACTTAGTATGTATGGTAAGGCGATGTAGGCTATGGAATTTGGCCGTCTTCTGGCTCATAATGATGATTCATGTACCGTAGATCAAGTGTAGTATTCGGGGTCAACGAGTATAACTTACTATTGTATGGTCGATACTCGAGTACTTGTCGGGTAAGGAACCAAGAGAGAGATTGGTAATGTATCTCTCCAGATCCACTAGTTCTGACCGGACGACGAGCCACTCAGCCGGTATAGAGTAATTACCTATTAACTTTCGGATTTGTTAGATGGAAACATCCGACAAGTCGTAAATGTTGATTTTATAATTCGTCCCTTCTACTCAACAGTAAACATATTAGGAGGTATTAGGATGGTCCTGGAGAATGAATTTACACAGGCGCTTCATGGGCGTTTGTAAGGTGAGGCGAGGAAGCGGGATTGAGAACTCAGCAAAAGTTCATGTTTGGGACTGGCCAAAGACTCGGGAAGGAGGCACTCAAACCTCGTGAATCAACATGAATGCCTGTGCAGTGCTGTTAGTAGTGAATCACGTGTTCCATCTAACGTCGAAATATCACAGTCAAGTCATTTTATTTCCATTTTTAAAAATAGCATAACCTACAACGTGTTCCCAATACTATACGAATATAGAGTTAGATATTCTTCAAACATAGCTGGGAAATGGTTGGTTCCTTCTGAAAGTTTGACCCTTTGTATTCCGTACCACTAATTCACGACACACTCACAGCATTGAGAGGACAAGCCGCTAGCCTACTGCTAATCCCTGTCATTCTTAATAAGCAGACCCCAGTTTTGAAGCACGAGCCACTTCCTAATATAGTATATTCGACTTAAAACTGCCGAGTAGCCAAGGATGATCTGAATCCTGCGATCGTTCATTGTTTGTTGTCCAATGCAAGTAATAATGAACAAGGCAGTGGCTCCTTAGACTATCTAACCTTAGGTAGGTAGCTTAGACGTAGGCCAAGCTTTAAGTGAGACGTAAGATCTAACTTCATGGTTTGGAGATCAAGTACCCAATCCGAACCTGGATTTCTTCGGCGTACTAGTACTACAAAACTAAGCCGCTGTGCATGGGTTCTACTAGTACAAATACGAAAGCCCCGAATAATAATTATTCTATCTAATAATGACTCTTCTCTCCCATGGGGGTCCGCCTGCCGACGGGTGTTTGCCATCCGTTAGATGAAGACGACGTCCCAACAAGCTCCCAATCTTGCTGCGGCGCTTTTATCTGCGGGGCCTGATTCCCGTATATAAAGTACTGAATGCCTATCAATGCATCGCAGATAGCCTGGAAGACGCCGCATAGCTTGAAAGCCAAGGGGATCTCTGTCGTGGCTGTAAAAAACCAAAACATCTTCATCGAATCGCCTACTATCCAGCTAGCTAACACCGAGAAGCGGAAGCCTTTACACGACTTAGACTGTGCATTGGCATAAAGTTGCGGCAGAGGTAGCGTGGCTTCGACCGAAAGACCAATGTATCCAGTCAATGCCGAGTAGGCAGGGTATATCGAATCGAACGGCGCAATTATGAGCTCGAGGGCGGTCAGGGTGATAAATAGATACAGCAAGAATTGCCAATAACTAGAGACGAGACGAGGTTAGTCGCTAAGAGCATCAGGGTTGGAAGGGGCGGTAGACCAACGGCTTTGGTGAGCGCCACTGCCAAAAGTTGTAGGGCCGTTGAAACCCCGAGAGGCCGTCCTGCGATCCGGCGAAAGGGATTGCAGCATCACCGCCCCGGGACGACGGAGCTGGGCGATGGTCAAGGGCGATTTTCAGGAGGATAACCTGCATAAACACGTTGCAGAAAGACTGAATAAGCAAAGCGATATCGTATTTCGCCCCAGGGTAGTAAAATATCCTAATGCATTCCGTCAATGGCGACTCTCGACCGGGCGGGAACGCCTCCACGAAACGCAACTTCTTCCTCACCTAAACATAGACGCGACCAGCATGATAAGGGGTATGTCGAGGGAAAAGCCGGCACTTGATTTCGCACGATGCATCGATATGGCTTGGTCGGCGTAGGATAGGACCGGGGATGCGATTAGAAATAACGGCGCCGCAATGCCCGCGAGGCTTGTAAAGAAGCCCATTACTGCGATATTAGGGGGAGTGACTCGCCAAGCTACAGCGGCTCAGATTCGACAAGTCCGCTCACAAAATCAACACGAAATAAATAGCGATAAGGAAGGGCGACCAGCATCTGGGGCTTATTAATAAAATACTATGATAGGAGTGAGGGTATATAGAAAATCCAAAACTTCATCAAGATCCATCCATAATATGAGCAACACGAAGCATCGCGAAAAAAGGAGACACATGTTCCATCAATATGAGGTCGATTATGATGGACCCATAAATATTTTGATGCCTATCTCTTATCGGTTATCTTATCGGTTATCTTATCGATAGACTATACAATCTCTAGATAGATAATATGTGTATACTCCCCCATCCGTCGCGTCGTTTAGATACGAGATATGAAACGCTACGGAACGACTGCCGGTTGCCTTTACTTACTGGGAACGAGGGGGTACACACGTTGACGTAAAAACAATGACAGGCGATTTGAGAATGACCGTATCTGATGATAGGATGGGGCGGGTAATATGTCTCAATCGAGTCCTTGATAATGGCATTCATGGACTTGGTTCTGATTTTAGTGTTGCCGGGCGATCGCATAGATCGGCGCCGCCACTCCAGCCATGATCTATAACTTCAAGCCAAAAGACAAAGCCACGACGTGAGAGGCTTGCGGCCGGGCCCAATTGCGTCTCGGGGGCATACTCTAGACTAGGGATGATGAAACAGACGCGGAGTGATGCCGAAGGATCAAAAGAAGCAATGCCATTATGCTCGCGCGACAGACGCATGTAGCTCATGCAATGCGTTTTTCTTCTTGCAGCAGCAAACCATGGTGATGGGATTGTCTGCCGAGAGTTTATATTAAATTTGGGTCGTGACATCAAAACGTATTATCCCACGCCGGACACCTTGTTGTATGTCAGCTTAGCCGTCTATGAAGGGCCGGACAAAACGGACGAAGGATGAGACTTGGGCTGTTGGGCCTCGTCTCTACGGGAGGAACGCACCGTGTTTCCGGTCGGTGGGTTCAAGGGAGACGGCCACACAAGCCCTCGCAGGGTACTGTTACATACATGACCAAGTCCGAAGGATCCGATGCGGCGCTCGCACTAGGGAGATCAGCGGTCCACCGCCGTAACAAATCTGTTACTAGAATGTGTCTCGTCTCTGGGCAGTACGCTACACCCCCTAGGGAGGAGTCTGAAGTAGTCAAAACAACGTAGATAGGGGACCTCCTTGATTCGGCTTAGTAACATTATCGCCAACCGTAGTGTCGGTACCCCTCTCCTGATTACGATACCTCTCGCGTGATAAACTCGCTGAAGGGCCCATTACATTTCCACTATTCTGCGGAAGCAAACGTAGTCAAGGGACGGGAAATACCATTCTGCCATAGGAAGTGAGGGGAGAGAGCGCGTAAGCCACGTCAGCTACCAGACCCTGCAGAGGGCCTACGGGCCACTACCTACACTAGAGCTCGGCCGCTAGGTCTCAGCACATCGAGGAGCGAAGTGGCGTGCATCCTCCCTCGGCTTACTGTCGGCGGCGGCGGCGGCGGCGGCGGCGAGTAATTGACAATTTTGATAGCACAGGGTGATTCATGTACTTACTTTTTTTTCTTTGTGGAATTGGGATAGAATAAGCCGCCGTGTCCGGAATGCGAAGGCGTAAGCTTTCGCATCATGTGCCCGTCTCAAGGCAAACTTATGCCAACGGCCCCGTTGGGCCAAGAGAGAGCTGAAGAGATCGCTTCGCCTAATGTGCTTCGGTACATGAACTCTGTGGGGGTTGGTGAGGGGTGGCAGACGAATGACGAGGGGGCTACGGAAGAATGCCACGCTTTGTGGCTGGAGGAGACGCATGTGGCGGCCACGTTCCACCGTGGGCAAAGGAATAAAAAAAAGCGGCGGCGCGTGCTGTAACCAGGTTAAGGTACAATACATGCTGCAGCCTCGCAGCGCGAGGGTCCCTTTCCCAGTTTCCCAAGCTGCCTAAGCTGCCCGGCAGCATTAGGTGCAGTGCCGTAGGGCTCCTTTGGCGATGGTTGGCCCTGGAGTTGGTGTGGTCGTATGCACGCCTCATCAGCTTAACCCTGGCGTGACGATAATGCCTTTAGTGATAGAGCAAACAGGAACCTGCTACTACTAGTACAGGGCCTCGAGAACTACCTTGCCTGCTTGCTCAACTAGTGTAGGCTACGGGGCTGCTGACCAAAATATAACATGATGCTGATGACGCCAACTTAGGATTTGATGCCAACTACATCCAGTATGGGCCGACGAGATCCATCTGCAACACATGCATGAGGGGTTGTCGTACTTGTACTAACCCAAGGCTAGTTACCTACGGTAGGACACTATAATAGTATATAAAAGTACCTACAGTAGGTTAGGCAGTGTACTATTATAACAAATGCATGGCATCCCGCCTAAGATAAGCGCCGCGCCGAAGGATGTTTCGAGAGCCATCGCCGGTTGGTCTGCTGATTCGCTCCCAGCCCCCCCGAGCAGCACCCGAGGACCAGCAATCCAGCCAGCTGGGAGACCTAGCGTAGCGAGACCTAGCGAGACCCAGCGAGACCCAGGTTAACGGCGCCACTAACCACAAGGAGACCGGCGGTACGACTAGGTGACTACATAGTACTTGCACTTATGCTAATAGTCAAGGAACTAGGGAGAGCGTTCGTTCAGGGTCTGGGCGGCTTTCGACACGACCCCGGGATGACTCTGTGGCAAAAAGTGTTGCTACGAGAATACCTGCCTAGTTCTACAGGTATTACCGGTTTGCTATCCGGTACCTAAAAGTCCGAGGCTCGTACATACCATACCTAAACATGTAATATCCGGTGCATCTCCCGATCGAGCAACCAAGCCCGACGAGAGGATTACTGGTAATGGACAACGCCCTGCTGCCGTGTTACGTAGTGTACAACATATGCGCTCACACATCAACCATCACCTAGCCCTCGCCCAGCCTTGCCCTGCAAGCAGTGCCGTCTGAGCTTGTAAAAAAATAACCCAAAAAATGACACCACAGTGCCTGTAGAGCCAACCTGCACATCAATTCTCCCGCCTGTACATATCCCGCTAATCCAGGCGGGACGTGGATGATAGCTGGAAGACAATATGCCTCATAGGTGGCCCCTGCGTGTGTGTCTGTGTGTCCTGTCTCCCTGTGTCTGAGAGTCCGTGTGTCTGGTGTCTGGCGTCTAGTGTCTGTGTGTATAGGCACGTATACGTATATGGATGTGCGTGTGGGTAGCGTCAGACGTGTGAGTTTCCTAATATCTACATGGTGCAGTGATGGGGGCGCCGAGGATACGACCGGCGGCCGGCAGTTCAGTTACGTGCTTGCATCGCCTGCATGTTGTTGGGGTTTTTGTCTCTCCCCGGCGCTCTCTGTCTCTACTCGGCCCAACAGTCAGCCTATCTATCAATGTTGATTCCTAGACATGCACTATCTCCACCACTCCGCCACCCCTGACATTGGGTACAGAGAGTTAGGCACAAAGGAACCATGTGACGAGCGAACGATAGATGAAGGATACACTATTTGGATACGCGGGATATGGGAAATCGTGGTATTGACAGATTGGGTATTGGAGAAGGTAGACTAGAATATATATCTGAAGCTGGAGATCGTTAACCGATCGGCGATTTCCCTCCTCCAGGCTAAAGTGATCAGCGCGCAAAACATGTGTAACCGACCAATGCTTACAGCCCCCCAAAGTAAATGCAAGATAGTTCCAATTTGCCCGAGCTAACCCCGTTGTTCGCTCTTCATGGGCATGACAAGAGAGATCTCCACAGCGCCGTTGATGCATTGAATAATTCTGATATATACAAGTAATCGAATAGGGATCCCGGCCTAATGCTGTTGTCCCCGTGTTTGTGCAAGGGATCTAGCTAAGGTCCGGGGTTGCTGAGGCTGGTGAGACCATGCCTCACGATAGGATCGTGGGAGCCTTTTCTGTTTCTAGTGTTATTTGCTTGATATGGCAATCGCCGTGATACAAGCGAAAACAGATATCCATCATCATTTAGATGGTATTCCGTTGTCTTCGTAAAGCTGTAGGTTATATTCTAAGAGCGGCGATATGTGCTTTTGTAGCACCAACTTGTAATTTGGCCATTACGCCGCCGTCTTTCTATAATTCCTTTATTTGAGTCTCGAAGGCAGGTATAATGGCCGAGTCTCGCGACTCTGCCCAGCATATTCTGCTGTAATCCTCGTAGACAGGCAGCCACACCGAGTCACGGAGACTCGCTAGTGGACGCCCGGCTGCTTCGGGCTCATATAGATTATGTCTTAAGCCTCCCTTTGTTCAGGTAGCACGAAGGGATCCTGTGAAAAGCCCTAGCCATTTAATGCGAACGTTGAATATCACGAACGTACGGATCCGTTTGCCATTTCCGATAGAGAATATCGTCACGTATCCTGGGAAGTTCCCGAGGCGGCCAAGCTGCACTACTCGGCTTCATGTCTGGTGCTGGCATCATAGGATACGGGCAGCTAGTAGGCGCCGGCGGGTACTGCTCGTATGAGAATCTCGCCCTTTTCGAGGATAAACTGGGCATTTCAGGGGAACGGCGACCATATTTAGTATGCGGTGACATTGAACTAGTCGAAGCGCTCCTTGCGCGCTCTAATTCACCAATTCGCGCGGGTGCTCCGAGTTGTCTCGAGTCGTCCTGTTCGCCAGGGGAAGTTGCTGGAGAAGTATTATGGCCTCCTCGAGGTCTGCGTCTTGTTAGCAACACAATTTAGTTGTCGAGAACGGCTTCCCGCCACTTACGCATTCTTGAACTTGCATACTCTCCCGAACTTCTCGCATTGCACACAGCGGGGGTAGTCAGGATCGCACTTGATCTTCTTCTCGCGGCAAGTCAGGCAAGCAATAGCAAGTCGCTTCCTCGGTTTTCCAGCCTTCGTTACTCCCCAGTGTGCATTGACCGGCTCCCCATCTATGACCGTCTTGCAGTGCGTGCCATCGTCGTAGAAATAGCACAGCCCCTCGCCAGGGACTTCGGCTCGTCGGACGAAGCGAGGCAGAAAGTGCGTTCCAGTCCAGATCTTAGGTCCAAGCCCATCCTTCACGAGAAGCCCCTCTGAACTAACACTGCCTGGTGAAGTCGGCGAGCGACTTAACCGCCCTGATTGACTCTGGCTGTCCACTCTCGAGGGATGGTTCGCCTCATAACCAAGGCTCTGTCCAAGGGAAGGTAATGGCACATGATGATCGCCTGTCGGCCTAAAAACTGGTGTCGACGGTCGAGCACTATACACGTACTCTGGTCGCCTTGCCTCTGGAAAGTTCGGGTGAGCCCATTTCCCACTGGCACCAACGTCCTTCCGGGGAGCGTGGTGCGCATGATCGTACTCGCGGATTGGAGGGGATAGCGGTCCTGGAAAGCTCTGAGACACTGAGGGTAGGACCGGCCGCTCAGTTGTCAGTCTCGGTTCGTAGACGGGCCGCGGTTGGTTGAGAGTGGGCGAAATATTCGGGAAGTAAGAAGAACTGCTCGAATAAGGCCTCTCTGGTTTGTTGGATGCGGAAGACGGCCTGTCCGATGGCGATTGGTTTCCATACAGTGGACTAGGCCGATCCGACATGGGAGAATTTAGAGGACGGACATGCTGGTGTGGTGCAAAAAGGCTGCTTAGAGATGGTAGCTGTTGGCGTGTTGGCTCATGATATAACTCTCTTTGACCCCGTCCTATACTCAAACTCTTTCCAGGAGACATGTCTAATGTCCCGCTAGGCTCATGGCTGGACATGGGAGGAGATATGGGTTCAGCGCGGCCGAATAGTTTATCCCCGGGAACGTTAGACAAAGAAACTGCGGACAGCGGGCTGGGAAACCCAGGAGGCGTCACTGAGCAGGTTGACGATCGTTGAAGATCTAGTTTAGGATGTATACCCATTGAAATCGAGTTAACGGCGACAACCGGCTCTATAGCATACCAAAATATCGAGATCGAATAGTGTACATGTACAAAAGCCTGGCGACTCTACGGTACAGTGCTTTTATACGAGGAAGTACGGCAAGCCGGTTGATTTGCCGGGTCAGGGTCCTGATGAGGCACAGCTCGTAAGTCTCACCACAAATGATCAGCCCCGTCGTCGACGGCGTCGACGAAATTCAGGATTTGGTTAGCTGAGTAAGAATACGTCGCCGTGTGTGTGTGTGTGTACAGCCGTGATCGCTTGATGGCCTCGTCGTCCGATTTAGTATTTAAATCCGAGAGTTCTGTATAAGTGGATGTCCCGAAAGCCTTGAACCGACGACGAAGCTGATGAGCAGTCTGCGCTTCCAGTCTCAGATATTGTCTCGAAGTTGTGTTATCGAGCGTGGAAATCCAGAGGTGTCAGTATTTTACCAATCTGTCGTTGGGTATCGTGGTAGTTGACGTAGTTAGTGGTTTGGTGATGGATAATGGAAGAGGAAGAGGAGGAATAAGAAACGAGGTTCATCCAGGTAAACTTAACAACGACGAGGAGCGGGAGGGAGGATGACAATAGTGTTCACTACCTGTTGAAGATATCGCTACGCTAAAGATACATGGTACAGAGTACCTGTAGAAACAGTGGTAACAACAGGTGGCTCGACTTCATAACCGTTACCCTAGTCCAGCTAGTTCCTGTACGATCAAGCCTGGGCACAAATCGCAAGCGGCAACAACGGCATGGATGTTGTTCTCAGCTGCGGGAGACAGGCTTCCAAGTACCAGAACATGGAGCCTAGTGGATGGCGAGAGATGGACCGACTTAGTCTGCCGTATCGCATGGAAAGTGGATACTCCAGTAGTGTAGTGTACAGTACCCAAGAGACCAGGACTAGTATGTAGTCTTGTGTAGTAGTGTACATAGGTAGTAGACGAGAGAGTAGAGTAGTGTAGGGGGGCTTTTCAGTAGCTGCGGTCAGCCTAGACCAAGTCAGGCACACCGTGTATCCAGTAGCTATTAAGCGAGGATTATTCCTCGGGCCTCTATGCAAGCATGGCATAATCTATAGTGTGCCTATCTCTTATTATGGGTATTATTACGCGAGGAAGGCTCTGTGGCTCTGTAGTCTCAGGATCGTGGGTTTGTTTAGGCTAGGATTGTGACAGGTAACAGCAGCGTCATCTTCAGGGGCATGCTCGGCCGAATGCGAGAGGGGAAACTACTAGGACCCTACCCTGGGGACAACAGAAGCAGAGGCCATTAGCAGGCCCTTAGCATTATAATTATAATCATTATAATTGGTATTATCTCGGTAAGAGCCTTTTCATCATAAATAATTCCGTCCTACTACCAAAGGGGATAGTATGTTTCCTATTCTTGGGCTGTGGGGAAAGCGAGTAGATTCATGTGGGCCAAATCGCGCGAGGGATAGTCGCTCTGTGCTGGTTTGTATTTTCAGGGCCCTCAGGACCTACACTACCATAAACTAATGGGCTCCGTCGTGAGGAGCTGGAGAGGGATCGTACGAGAAAGCAGAGGCCAGGGAGAGGATCAGGTGAGGGGGTAAATGCGCATTAATACTATAAGTAGGAGATACCGGTTTGCCGGAAAGAAATGGGTATGAGGGATAGGGAATGAGGGATGAACCCTGGGCATCGACTGGAGTTGAGCGGCAGGTTAGCAGCATCTCGAGATGCTCTCCGCAACGTCCTCAGACAAACAATCGTCGGGGGGCGACGCTAACTAGCAAGCTGGTGCGAGAGGGAAACGCCACACGGCCGATAGGTAGAGTAGCGCTCGTAAACATGGTAGGTAATAGGTAATACTGAGTAATGATCGATAGCGAACGCGGGATTACCAATGCGTACGCCAGATCGGCGTCGTGACATCTCCCGTCAGAACTTTACACCCTACGAAGCTTCATCACGTTGCAGGAGGCCACAGAACACCCATGTGGGTTGATGCAATCCCTGGGGGGGCACAACCACGCTCTCAGTCGCCAGGGACGAACCGGTAATCATTACTTCATCTATTCGTGTGTCGGGTGCTGTATAGTAATAGGTAGGGGCCAGTCGTCTGGGTTCACCGGCCAATACAACCTCAGGAGCAGACTGGCTTCAACTGCCGCTTAATGTTTCCCTGGGGTCACTTTCAGACGACGAAGGCGGTTGGACCGGCACGTAGGCATGCACAACCAGAGGCTCCCGGCCTATGAGATAGGCGGGCTAGCAGTCTAGGGTAGGGTTTCACCCTGGCTAGGTATATGACGGCTAATAAGGAGCGCGTGCGCCGGCACGTCGTGCTTAGTGCAATACCAATCCCCCGGGTACACTGGCGTAGTCGGTTGGACACTCCCGGCCAAGACGCGGAGTCAGCAAAGCCATTCGAGGGCCATTTTGAGCTGTTGGCAACTGGGACGCACGTCTGCGGCACTCGTCAAGATCCCTGCTAGCGGCACCCTTGGTCCGAGACCAAGCGTAAAGAAGTATGCAACTGCATGGGACCTTTTGCATTCGGGACAGGTACGTACATCGTCCCTATTAGTTATGTTTGCCGTACGCCAAACCCACTACTTGAGTAGTGTAGTAGTGTAGATACTGCTACTACTAGTAAGTACGTACTACTAATCTGTACTATGTAGATTTTCAGGGCCGACAGGATCCTGCGTGCTAGTACTGTAGTATCCAAAGCCAAGTCATTCTAGCGAGCTGTAGCGATAGTGTCTAGCGTGGGAGCATGGTTCTGCATGGGTTAGTGTAGTGTAGTGTAGTGTAGTGGAAGCGGAAGTACGTAGTATACAGCCACTCCTGGGACGGTGGCCTTGATTGAACGAAGCCCCCTTACCCAAAAGGTTAGAAACCCATTGTTATTATTATCGTTGTACGAGCTTGAACAGGAAACGACCTCGTTCCCGGGCACCTTAGCCCGCGAGTCCAAGTTATCCAAGTTATCTGGCCCGGAGCTTTCGCCGCGACACGGGATGGGCCAATGCTAAGCGAGAGCGGAAATATTGGTTGCATTGCTCCACGATTTATACTTCGTAGCTGCTTAGAGGTAATCTCATAAGCGGCAACGCTGGGGGGCTAGTCTAGATATTGCGAAAATATGGAACATACAAAAGAGTGTACTTACGGGTAGGAGAACAGAAAACATGTAATAGTATTATTGCTACGCTCTACTACGGTAAGCGGATTCCCAACGATGTTCATCGTTTGGCCAGCTCGCTAATTCTCGCCTAGTAAGGAATAGCCCGGCAGAGCAAGAGGCATGGGCATCCCCTCCTAGTGTGTAGGCTTCCCAGCCCACGCAGTATTTGCTGCAGAAGCATGTGCTGTGGGATGTGCCTCCAGCGCCTCCTTGCTGGCTCTTCACCAGCTCCTATAGGCTCCAGCTCTCTGTGGCTTGGAGGGCTGAACTCGATCAGCAAATTCCCCGTTGATCAGTAAGAGTATGTAAGCATTTGTCGGCGGACTTGCGCACCCCAGTTGATGAGCCAGGCAAACCGCCAGCCGACGGCTACGTATCTGCATGTAGAGGTAGATTGACGAGGTATTTCGAAACATGCAAAGACCTAATCGTAAAGACCCAGCATCTGACGAAATGACCAAGTTGGTACTTGCTTCCTGCCAGCAGGTACTGTATTCGGTTCTACTAAGTACAGCTAACCTAGTGTGTTACCCATTTCCAGCAATCCGGGACAGGTCCATAGTGTACAGTGCAAAGGTCCTGTTCTCGATATTCCGGATGGATGAGCCTAGATAGCTAGCTGGTATCGTTCCGTGGACCGCTGTGGCTTCGGAAAATACTTCTAGACTCAACTCGGCATGCTACTCGGCGCAGCTACGGTCTGATGTTGAACATAACAGCTGCCTAAGGCAGAGAGACGAGCGGCCTGTCGGGTGAACATTCCGCTAGCAACAACGTGCCAGTAAATTTTTTACGGTTTGCGAGTCAGTTTCACGTGGCTATCACCTACTAGACCAACTGAGCGTGTTGGGACTTTGATAGACATGTAGCGTAGGCCTTTGCGTACGTAGCAAATCCTGTGCTTCCCACCGTAGCTCCCAGCCAGGAGAAACTTGTTTTCGAACTAGTTTTACGTCCAATTGTGATTTCACCTAACATAATAGCGCTCGACCGGTCAGTAACCGGTTATTCAGCTGCCCGCTACTAAGTAGAATTGGTGGTAGTGTAGTATAAGGAGGAACTAGCCAGGATACACCGGAAATATTATGGCGCCAACGACCTCGGCATTCCCCGACAGTGGTATCCGCATTTTTACGTACGGACTTATTTCCGTGGCGGAAGAGAACCCATCCGCAAATGGGTTCTGATTACTGTACAGCATACGGTATTTCATAGCAGTCAATAGCAGCCAGTATATAACTAAATCTACGCGAACCTTAGGTAAGGTATGGTATCCGGCCAACGGGTAATCATAGAAGCCGCCCCCCCTAGAAATTGAGGAATTGAGAAATTGGACTGTGCTCGGAAAGTGCCTTGAACGGCAGCTAATTAACTCCTGTGGCCAGTCTAGCGAGCGGGTTTAGACGAAGCGAGCCCGTAATATACCAGTATGGCGGTAGTAATCACAGGTTGGTAAGATTCAGGGGCCCCAATTCGTGTCAGGTCGCACAAATAGGGTTTACCAGCAATCCTTACTAATTACACCTATCGCATTCTTCAAACTACCGAGGTAGGTATGAAGAAGGCCTGGGGGGAGGCAGGTCTGCTGGGAGAGGGAGAGAGAGAGGGAGAGACACTTATCATACACTACACGCCTACTTCTGGCACAAACACAATCCAAGACACACACAAGTAAGTAAAATAAGCAAGAGATGATTCAGGGCAGTACTGTAGTCAGGGAGCAGTATGTGTTCATGTCACCTAAGTTATGTATAGTACAGTCAGTAATACAGTAGTGTACAGCACAGTATGAAGGGGGGGCTTGTGGCTTGTTACCAGGCTCCCTAGAAACCTCACCCTTCTATACGAATGTCGCGTGTAGTGTAGTGTACAATACCATCGACTATACTATACTATAGCGTAGGTAGTGTCAGGTGAAAGTCCGCCTCGCCACGCCAACCAGAAACCTTGTGACTTGCAGATTGGCACCCTTGTTAATATCACTCAGCACGTTACACGTAATAGTGCAATAGCGTAAGAGCCACGGCCGTTGCACGACAGAATAAGAACTGATCGATCACAATTGACGTCAGAAATCTCTGCTAGGAGACGGGCTGCTAAAGCCCTCTTCCCCGCAATGTCTACTGCCGATCTAGATACGAGAGGCTACTGCAAGAAATAGATTGTGATCAGAGCTCTCTAGTATCTATGCTTCTTAACCAGCCGTCGGTAGTCCTACAGTAGTATACTGGGTTTAGTAAAATAGTATAAGTAGTATACAACTCTATTATCTACTAAGTAGTAGGCTACTACCTCGTTTCATACCATCGAGTCAAGCAAAAGTACGACATCACGTTGGCATACTACAATCTTCGTATCCGTACTTTTTTTTTTCTCTCACCTCTTTCCGCCAGGCCATTATTCACAAGCGCCGAGGCTCTCACTTTCGCCCTCGAACAAGGCCAATCTGAAAAGGGAAATACCGCCGCCGCACGCGGGAGTAGACGTATAGTACTTGGGACCCCAGCGTTACACCGCGATTTGCCTATCAAATAGGAGGATTCCCACCGTAGCTGATACGTCGGTGTGATTGCGGTACTGGCATCTTTCTTCAGCTGCTGCAAAGCTGGGCCGGTGCGGGACTTTTAAACGTATGTTGGGACTAGCACTGCATCGTACGTCGGCTTGTTAGGTCGTGGCCATCTGGATGGATGGATGGATTGGATGGCCTTACTAGAGTCTTCGTGGCCTTACGTCTTCTCTCTCTCGTCTCTCTCTCTCTCTCTCTCTCTCTTGCTCTCGCTCTCTCTTTCTTTCTATCTTCCTATACGGTACGGTGCAGTATATACGCTACACGACAAGTGTGGGAGGTAGTCTTGCTTCGGCTACTTTAGCTCCGCCTCCTGGATGGTTGTGGGCTATTTTTCTCGTCCCCATCTATCGGGACCGAAGAAGTCGAGGCTAACAGTCGCCTACCAAGTTGTAGTAATTGCTAATCTAGTGCTAAATAGTTCGGATTCGGTTATGGGAGGGCACGCGGATTATTAGTGTTTACCCGCTATGGTATTGCTCTACCGGGCCGCCATTAGGGACAAATATTGGTTTTTTTTTGTTGTCCCTACTATGTAGAACCGTGGAGTCGCTGTCTATGGGAATATTTGGGAATATTTAATAGGCAATGCTTGCTTGCTCACCGTTGATTGATCTCGTTGCAGATGCGGTGGAACCAAGCCACGGTCGCTTCGCACAAGGATCGTGCCTCGGCGCCACCCTTTCCAGCTTCCAATCCAGCTTCTAGAAGTATTCTCCTGTCCAAGGCCACATCGCCAGGCCACCCATTACCCAGGCCACTCCCAGACCACTCCCAGGCCACCGTCCTTCCCGCTCATGTGAGATATGAGGCGGGGTCAGCAATGACGAGTTATTGAGCCTAGGTAACTTCCCCATTTGGCTATTATTCCGACGCCACTGGCCATTATCATCATTATCGGTGCCACCTATACTCAAATCCACCCACAGCACCGGTACCAAACTCCGAGCGCTTATGCGGCGTTTGTTCAATTTTGAAGGCCCTTTTCTGGGCATTGACCTGCAATAATAAGCATCATCCTAGTTTAGGTCCTACCTAGTCATGTCGGTAAATACCTTAGTTCCTCGATACGGAATCTCAACATGTCATGAGCCTCTACTGCATATGAGAGTGGAGGACGGCCTGGGCCAATAGAGTTATTTCGGTACGTCTATGCGGTATATATATACTACTATGGTATGTATAATCAATCATATAGTGTATATACATAGTATAGTATAGTATACTTGTACATATATATATATATATATATGTAGTATGTGTATATATATATATATATATTTATATATATAACTATATACAAGCGAATAGCCTGCCACGCGACGACCGTGCTACCGTACTGTACGAACCGCACGACAATGGGTCGGTTAGAGGGTGTTTGTTTTTTTTGCATTGAGGACGAAGATTGGTCAATTTCCGCCGTCTCAACATCACCCGTCGATATTGCTAGTGATATCGTGATATACCCATTACGTCGGATACTGCGTAATATCAGTCCACCCGCGTGCGCCTCTTATCAGCCTAACATATAGCTACTATTGCTACTAGTACTTGGGTGTTACAGTAAGAGGAGAAGGGAGGAGGAGTGATGATTCCCCCAGCAACGGGTTCGGGCTCGGATTTTGGACTTCGGGCCAATTCCACAGTAGGTAGGCACCTACATTAAGTTCTCTCCTCTTTTCATTTTTCATTTGGACCGTGGACAATATCACTCTACACTAGATCAACAGGCCCATGATCATCCTCGCGGAGCATCCCGACGGTGTGCAATCTTATTAACCGCAACGACAGGGGGCAAACCGGATCACAATGACAATTCTTTTTGAGGCTCACTCTATAATTAGTAGGATCTCCAGTGCTACACGATGCGACTAAACCCAACACTGCAAATGCTTTGTAAAATCATAATTATGCATAAACCGTTCAAACGCCAGGCGATTTAATGCTTCGGCAGTTCACCCAGGCATCGCACGCAACACACGCTACCATGTATTTTGCCTTGCCTCACACTACCCTAACCTATCCTGTGTATTACCGCATAATCTTATTCATCAAAGGGGCCCTTCTCGCCACTTCGAGCCACCGACGGATACCAGACGCGGCCGAATTGAGCAATTATTCGGCGGGTCGGGCGCATGTGCAGATGTTTTCGGGCCGGACCTGTTCGTAGTAATTGTTGCGAGGGTCGCGAGGCTACGTACTATATATGCTGATCTCTGTTCGGTTGATGGGGTTGATGGGTGATATTACATGCAGTTGGGCGGTGATCGACCGGCAACTCTTCACCGGCCCCAAGAACTATGTAACGCAAAAACAGTGCCATTGCCCACTGGCCACAAGCCCGTCTCGACCTTTTCCCCGGCACTAAGCGACGGTGGTGCTCCTCCAGATGTCAGCGTGTCCGGGCTTTTTTACCAGTACCCATTCGTGAGAAGAAAGAGGCAGCTCGGCTTTTGTGCATACGTGTACAACATGACCAGGGGAGCGTGTCCTGGTCTCCGCAGGATTCTCACCTCGTGTCAGACAGGGATGTAGCACCTGGTTCGGTCGGCAGTCCAGTCCAAAAGCAGATAATGCTGGGCAGGCGACGACGGCTCTTCTTCGACTCGGTTAATTGCCCTCACGCCGCCTTGATCCTGCAGGACGAATGCTTATGTGTGATACTATGATGTGAGACGGCTTTGGACAAGTCAGTCAGTCAGTCAGTCACGGGCCAACGACGTAACTAGCCCCGCGGATATTGCTCTGGCGTTATTGTTCCATGTTATTGGGACGCATACCGTTTCCGGCGGGACGGCTGATTATTTCCCCCCCTTCAGACCATAGTAGTTCTGCGTCCTGTTTTCTTTACAGTACACGACCGGCTAACCAGAGCAACAGACCCCTTTTCTCGAACGATGCCCTGATTCGACCCTGCTGCAGGAGCACTACCGACGCAATTTCATCGTGCAGCTGGCGTTCCAGACTCAGAAACCAAGGCTTATGCCGGCTCCTTGTGGACGGACCACGGGACGTTCTCATTCTCCCTGTGGGATTGCGAGAGCCCCGCAGCTGAAACTCTGCCCTGCAGAGCGCAGCCGATCTGTTTGCTGAATTGAGCCATCGTCATCTGGTCTTACTCAGGCATCACTGTGAGGCGGCAGTAAGCAATACGGCGCGTATCGCCTCGAACGTTGTGGACAGTTGTGGCAACGCCGTGGTCCCAAAGGAGACGTTGCCGGGGTTCGAAAGACAGTTGCCTTTTCCTAACTATAGCACAGCACTTAGACCAGGCGCAGTGTAGTGTAATGTAGTGTAGTGCTGTGTAGTGCTGTGTAGTACACTACACGACATCCACCGCGGCATAGCAAGACCGTCATTAAGACTGGGGATCCCAGCTTAGCACGTGTAAACTATTGGCTCTCCAGTCGCAGCAGGGCATGTACCTATTCATTTTGCTCCAATTGGAGATCTGAATCCGACGTTGTCGTGGTAGTGGTATTCAATATTTATTCGCATCGACCGACACTACAACTTACGACGCCTACTAAGTATGTATTTACTTACAACCTCACAACCGCCACCAAGGCCGAGACTCAGTTTGCCCGTTCTAGAAACCAGTTATTTGGCCCTCCTCGGTGAGCGAGGTGCGCCCACGAAGGGGGTACCCTTACCCGAGACATGCTGCGCCGTGTAATCGGCGGGTCTGAAGCTGCTAGTAGGTACTGTAGGTAGGTGTTTAAAAAAGACACAGAGACACACACACACACACGTCCCGCGCGCGCCAGCCGGTCGGAAGGGGATCAATAAGGATCACTAACAAGATCGCGAGCCCTCTTGGCAGTAGGTAGTCCTGCATGTACAGTAGGTTAGTGTAGCGTAGGTATACCCAAGCGGTAACCTACGTAGTAGGCCTACCAAAGGCGCCAAAAAGGGCCAGGGGCACGAACCAACCAACGACATAGTAGCTATCCGTTATACCACTGTGTTACCGGGATCAGGAACGTATACTAAGTAAGTATGTACATAGTAATTATGGGTAGAGCTATAGCGTCCAGTATACCTTGTCCACTAGGTCAGGTAGGCATAAAAGTAGGTATAGTAGTGTGCGCTAGAGCCGGCATTCTAGTGGCCGTATTGCAAATGTCTTCGTAACTTGTTTCGTCATCAATAAATGTTGGCACCGGGTTGCAAACCAGGTTGCAAATCAAGGGATCAGCCGCTTGTCTGTCAGCCTAGCTCTACCTTCCCAAAACCATCAAGTTCCTAGGGCTCGATGGATGACGGGCAGGGTTAGGGCTTGTTGCTTATGGTTCTTCCCAGGGTCTGGCATGTTCTCGCAATCTTATCATCGTACATAATTTAGCCCACTTGTCGCGTGGCTTTGTCGCTTTTTTATGCCCTGTCTCACTTACAGTACTTATACTAGGGAGGTAGGTAGGTAGGTACAGTAGGTGGTTAGGTCTTCTGGTAAAATACTATACTAGTCGGGCGTCCGCGTATTGGGCACGAGCCGAACGAAAATCCTCGGGATCGTCAACATCATCATCATCGGCCCGCGCCCGTCCTGGTAAACCTATCCATCCTACCCATCCTCCCCATCTACACTAAATTGTAGGCATCCAGGCGGGTGTGTGGCCGGTTAGCCCATCAACACAAATAGAGATAGATACCCCAGACGGTGCACGCTACACTATTAGTATGATTCTCCTCGGGTTCTGTTCGGGCACTACCCCTCATCTCATCTCATCTCATCAGTGGCCGTCGACCTACTACTACTAGTAGAGCATATTTTATTATTTTTCATATGGATGAGGCCTGTTGCATGTTTCACCATCCAAACTTACACAAGGCTCGGCCGTCGAGCATTGCTGCTTGGGGTTAGCCCGCAGTATCAACCTGGGGTCGGTTTCTTCCGTCTTTTTCTGCTGGTGTTTGTTCAATGATGAGACCTCTAGCATGCTCTAAGGAGTGTAGTGTAGGTAGTAGATAGACTAGGTCGGCATTCTACGTGAGACGCATCCACTCGCTACCCTCCCTAGAAAAATATAGTAAGAAAACGAGACGAAGAAGGAAAAAAAAGAAAAACACGTCGTGCGACCGGGTGTCGTCGTTTGTCTCGCCTTGTGCCGTTGATTTACATATGCAGGATTGACTGCTACAGATGTAATAATCTATACATATATATGGCGGAATGATCCCGGGCGCATCGGTCCCAGTCGATCCGAACGTCAGGCTTGAAGCTTTTATTACATACTATTCTTAGAATTCAAGCCAAGCTTAATATGCGGCACTTTAGATACAATTACGTGTACCTAATACGCGCGATACATATATAGTGTAAGTTCAACCGAATGCGTACAAGCCCGCGCTGTAAGATGACCGTTAGATCGGGGCAACTAACCCATACTAGTGCTGAGGCGGCAGATCTAGCACAGGCATTCTCGGTCTGTGAGCGTCTGGCAGGGGCAGGAGAAGCAATCCCGACAAACACCCCTTCAATTCCTGCCATTCAACGCTACCACGCAACTCGTCAATCCAGGCATCAGGCATCAGGCATCCGGCACCAGGGGGGGGAAGATGGGTCCCCCATGCGATTCCCCTGAACCCTCATGTTAAAAAGAACGTGGGAGATGCCATCCGAGTCTTTTCATTGAGGGAATAATTCTGGCCTGTACGGTAGGTAAGGGTACGTTTGTGTCAGGTAGTTCACCACTTCTTGTTACCGATCCTCCGTTAATGATGTGGCTTGGTGCGACGGTAACCCGGAGAGTAGGATTGTTATGTGCGACCGAAAGTGTGATAGCGGCTGGCTGGCTGGCTGGCGGTCACTGATCACCCAGAATGCTGTCTTCTCTCGTCCTCTCTCCCTCCCTCCCTTCTCTCCCTATCTCTCCGCGTCTCTGAGCTCTCATCAGCGGATACCCTGATGGCCCGTAGAGGCAATGGCCATAATTTGCGAAGCCCTAGCATCATATTACGGGCCACGTGTGGCGACCCGTGAGGAGTCATCAGCATCCTTCGTGTGTAAGAAGGGTTGGTTCGGAGTCATTGGATCTCATGGCCTCAAGCTACGCCGCACGCAGTGATGCATGGTCCTCTATTAGCGTCGTCTGACATTATCAACCATCCCTATCCTTCTCCTCACCAGGTGTGTAGTCACGAATATCGGTACTCTACCAACCAACTACATGTCCGCTCGTGACTGCTATGTATATGGTCTGCCCGGCCTAAAAATCCAATAGCCAGCCGTTCTTTATCAGGATCCCACGTTGCAGGTGCCGGTAGGCAGTCGTTAGATGTGACCTACTAGAAGAAAAAACCGGTTTGACGATCCATCCTATCCCGGAGCCCGCCCAATCTATCCTTTCATTTCGGATTCGGTAAGGCGGGTTCTGCATAGGCTATAAGTTGTTTGGCTTAGGAGCGAAGGGGGCTTGCTGAAGCGAGAGAGTAGACGCCCTCGCCTCACGTCTACAGTTCCAATATTGGACAATAACAGTGTCGTCACACAGCATGGCGTGGCTCTTTGTCCCTTTGAACATGTGTGCCATCTTCAATTATTCACGTCTATTAGCCGTAGGCGAGGAGAAGGATCAACTGTGCCTGGGCCTTTTTTATTGTTTGTGCCTCACTATCGCTTCCCTATGACCGACCCTGTTTGTAACTTAGGGCCGGACGGGTGAGTGGGATAGAAAGGATTCTCGCTTGATTACCAACAACTAGTGTACTGGCGTAACTACAACTTTCGACTGGATCGTCCCATGTCCGTCCTGAACTTTGTGATGCCGACGTTGGCTACTACCCACCACCGTCTACTATGTATGGCTAGAGGAAAGGTATAGAAGTACCGCAGCGCTTGGATGCTACAAATTCGTCAACTGCCAGGTGGCTGTCCGTGCCCCGGGCACTCGTACATTAGGCTGCATAGCTGATACAAGTTGTTCCAGGGAAGGTCGTCACGTTGCCTAGCGAGGGGCCTGCTAGTGTAGAAGGAATCCTAGTGTCCTATCTCCCGGCAAATAGTGTTGTCCTACTTTCATGTTGGATGGTCATTGGCCGGTGAAATCATTGACGACCATACACGAATTGTTACCGTGACCTCGGAGGGTGTAACACAAGGCTAGGTTAGAGGTGCGAGACTGTCTGCTCTAAACTTAGTGTCGCGGGTCCAATCCTTCATTGAGGACCTTGAGAGATGATCTAGAAACTCGAAGAAAAATTAGGTCGAATAGGTATTACTAAAGGCAGTTTGTGTATGAGAAACCCCGGGGGTGTTTTACTCCCAAACCATTAAGGCTCCAGAGGCCTGTTGTATTATACTTCCAGGTTTCGAAGCTCTATCAAAAAGAAATTGTAAAAAAAAAAAAAGAAAAAAAAGATTAGGGGTGATAGACACTCTGTTTGCGTCTACCTGATATTTAAGGATATACCTGGAACCGACGAGAAACTCGTAGGTGTCGAGAGCTTGATATTATGCCTTAGTGGTGTGTTTGTCACATATAGTACAATAGGCGAGTCCCGGCGCTCACCGACATTTAAGAGAGAGATAGGGTCCAGCAGGTACGAGGCGCTTACAGATGATCATGTAACCGGTACATAACCGCTCGTCTCACCACACTCGTGTAGGACACGCGGCTTGAAGTCGTCGAGATGGAATCCATCAAGTCAGTTAAAGGCTCTGCGTACTCGGCTAACCTAATGAAGGGTCTATCTCGGCATATACACATGTGCCGTCGCACTCTTCAGAATAAAGAAGTTGGTTTGTGTATGGTTGGCAGATGTCACCAATTAGTTAGATCTAGACCCAGGGAAATTGAAAGCAACACATACCATCATCATGCGTGCTGGGACGTATCTTCATGATACATCCCTACATCGGTCTTTGACGTGTCCTAGACAAACCTGCCTCCAAGTGAACAGGAGGCCAGACAGAAAGGGTAGGTAGCAGTGAAGGCCCAACATACCCTCGACCCTCGAAATATCCAAAGACGCCATCTCGGACGTGTAGGGCTATTGGCAATAGTGCAATAGCGGCGTCGTTTTGACGTTACAACGGCTCTATAACTAAGAGCACATGTGTAACAAAAACTAGGCATCCCTTTCGCGTTCAACTTGAGATATGGATTCGTACAACTGACTGTACAGTAAGTTAGGTGTGACCAAACAAGCAGGCAACGCTGATGCCAAGGCTGCCTTACTCGAGGACATGGAGCAAATCCCGCAGCTCAAAGCCTCGACAGGGTACAGACCCTTGGTGTGCCCAAAGTAAGTAACCGTGCGATGGCCATGCAGAGTCTTTTCTCGAGCTGCTAGAAGCGACCAACCGGTGTTTTTTAAGCGACGCGGGTGCTAGAAACACCCCAGCACCATAGACAACTGCATAATGAAATGAATCCTGATGTTCTATAAGGCCTCAGGAATAGATATTAAAAGCAACTCGTCATCGACGACAATAACAAGGGTATCCCATTGACCGCTCCGATACACGAAGACAGACAAGTTTCTTTTGGCCAGTAATCCCCCTAAACGCCCATTGTGCTATGCATATGTCCCATCAACTGACGGTTCCCAATCATACAACCAACACCAACATTACCCCTAATATAGTACAGAACATCGCAGCTCTCATCATATCACTAGAATGACAAGCCATCTTCGTGATGACAATTGCGGGAAAGCTATTCCCTACTCGTTTTCAAGGCCTGGTTGGCGAAACGGGTGGCATCGTGCCACACCTTTTGCGCCTCAAGCATTGCACCTTGCACCTCATAGCTCTGCGAGAGCATGCCATCTGCCACGCTCATCCACAACGTGTTTCCGCTTCTCCTAGCCTGAGTAGACGCCGCCTTCGCACTTTTGAGTGCCTGGTCGCCGACGATGCTTTGAAAGAGCTTAGCTCGCATGAGATTGAGTGCAATAGAGAGAGTGTGTACATCGGCCAAGTTTTTAGCGTTGCTCAATGCAGTTGAAATGTGCGTCTTTACCGCAGTCATTGGGACCGGGGGATTTGTCTGGATAGCTGCCATGACAAGATTATACGCTGTCCGGATCTCCATATTAGGATGATCCATACAAAGAGGACGTATTTGTTCGAGCAGTTCCTGGGTGCGTTGATCATTCCGGTAGTACGGATCTTGCATGATCCATATCAAGTTGAAGGTGGCTAATAAGGCCACCTCAAATTCGGCCGGCTTGTGGTGACCCCCTCGCGTCCCGTCGACATTGAGACTGAAATTTGGATGACTGTAAATGCCAATAGCGGTATCGAGATTTCCGGTACCCTGGTGGTAAACGCCCGCAAGATACATAGAATAGAGTACCACGGTGCTTCCGGACGTAGGCACTACCATGCTTTCTAATTGTGTCATACAATATTGTACTTCGTCCCACTTCGTGGAGGTAGCCAGATGTAGGCCGCGTAGAATGTGCAGGTAACACGCAGCCTCCGTTTCCCATTCTACATGTTGAACCGCATCTTCTAGACAATGGGCGAAGCCCCTGATTTTGGCGCGATCTAGGAGGATTAGGCTAGATATTGAATATAGGCTACTGGACTACTTACTTTTTCGTAATTGACTCAGGGCTTCCTCCCAGAGAGAAAATAGCTTCTTGTCACTGCGAGGTTGTTGGTAAAGGAGGGCGAGGCCGCTATATGTGTACCTGTAATCTCGATTAGCGGTGATGTAGGAAGCATACGGGCGTCTCTTACGTGGTTGTAAAAGCCTCCAGCTTGCTCCAGAATGACATGGCAAGATAGTCATAGACGTCACCGTCCTCGCCCGGACGTACTATACTTGAAGTATCAGGGCTGATAATCTGTTGGTTGGTAGCTTGCTTGTGGATTGGAAGCAAGAGTTGCCTGTCTTGGAAACTCCAGTTTGTATTCTTGATAGAAGCATCCATTTTATCCTGAAGAGCCTTTAACTTTTGCGAGATCATATGGGGTGACTTTTGCTGTAGGCTGCAGGCGAGATCCAAGACAAGCTGCAACACGTCTAATTGCATGATAGACATGGAATCTTCAAGTTGATATTTAGAAGCCTGGGCAATACAAGCTTGTATACGCACAATGGCGTCGTCCTTCATCGCTCTGAGATGACTCAAAGCTTCGAGTAAAGAGGCGACGGCGAAAATGGGGCGGTCGCCCCTTTGACCAGCTAATACTGTGATGGCTCTTAGGTTTTCCAAGGCATGGGCCTCTGTTGGGTTGAGAGATTGCAAGTAAAATGACGTCTTTAGGAAGCGAAACGCGTATACCCAGTGCGTATGCTTGACTCTATCATGGCTATCAGCTGGCGCTATTTAGCCGCAACCGAGACGGGGAGCAACTTACACCTCGGCGTCCCGAATCCGGGCATCTACAGCGATCAGTGCTGCCTTCTCCTTACGCTGGGAGAAAAGCAGCTGGACTTGTAGGAAATGCATGCAGTACTTAAGATCGGCGAATCGGTTCTATAGCATAGATTATAAGCCTATTTTCATCGCAGCAGATTGGGTAGAGTCACAAACCCTCTCGCAAAGGGTGATGCCTTTTGTCAAGGCCGTTTCCGCTTCCATGACGTTGTTAGTCTCAGTGCATAGAATACTGGCATATTGGAGCCGGGCCAAGGCTTCCAAGCGCGGAGTCAACTTATTGCTCCCAATAGCAACTTCGAGACAAGCAAGGCCTGTCGCAATCAGCTTTTGATAGTCATGCACGCTCCGTTCGTCGAGAGTGGTTGCAACATCTCGAACCCCTCTTCGGGCTTTGGAGAAGAAGTCTTCGGCCATACATATCAATAGCGAAGTCGTGTCCTGATGATTTGGGATAAGGGCTGGCGCTAGGGCGGGTGATCTCGTAGAGCTCACGCTTGGGCTTCTCGTGACGGTCTGGGAGGTTAGACGTGGACTCGCAGAGACCCTGGCAACATGCTCGATGCGGGCGCTTGCACTAGGAGTTCTGTGTTGATTGTTCGGTATGACATGGGGTGGGACATGAGGTGAATGAGGCATGACGGGCGAGTTAGCATGTTGTTGATGCTGGACCTGTGGTGAATGGCTAATCACGGGCGAGTTGATGTGCTGCGGCATGTGATGTTGGTGTTGAACCTGGGGCTGAGACGGAGGTTGGGCGTTTTGATAGGGCGAGGGTGAGGGTGAGGCAACGGAAACAGGAGGCGGCATATGTTGCCAATCCATTCGTTGAGGTTGTTGCTGCTGCTGTAGCGGCGCTTGCCGTTGCTGGGGCGGGGGTGGTAATGGCTGCTGTAATTGCGAATGCTGCTGCTGCTGCTGTTGCTGTTGCTGTTGCTGCTGGACATAGTGGTTCGTGGGTTGGATAGGCTGTTGGATCGATTGCATCATCTGAGCGGATGGGTGCATACCATTTTGTGGTGAGGGTTGGGCGTACGGCCGCTGGTCAAAGGAGGGGTCGTAGCCATGGAACTGGAAATTCGCATGTTGCTGCTGCTGTGGTGACGGCGGCGGCGGCGGCAACTGTTGAGGCTGTTGATGCGATTGACCGTGTTGGAGTTGCGACAGCGGGATTCCGTGATGTGACGATAGTTGGTTCGGGTGGAGTGGTCGAGGTTGTTGTTGTTGTTGCTGCTGGTGCTGGTGCTGGTGCTGGTGCTGGTGCTGGTGTTGTTGTTGTGAAGCCGCATGGACGTGTGCAAAGGCTACATTGTTCTGGTACTGCTGCTGGTGCTGCTGGTGCTGCTGTTGATGTTGGTGGTGGTATTGTTGCGGCTGTTGCGGCTGTTGCTGCTGGTGCTGCACATTGTTCGTATGCGTATGCGTATGCGGGCTCGGCCAGGCGTTGTGCGGTTCGGCGGCGGCGGCGGCGGCGGCGGCGACATATTGGTGGTGATGGTGATTTTGCTGATTTTGCTGGTTAAACCCCAGCTGTTGACCATGGGGTAGGGGGCCGGGATAGGTCATAATTCCTTTTCCACGTCTTCCCGCGCCATCTATGCCGACTCTCTCGTGCTACTGTCTCTTCTCCCTTTTTCTCCTTTTTCTTCTTCTTCTTATCCGCCACCCGTTGTCTTGATTTCTCCTGTCGCGGTCGCACACAAACACACTGTAAGCATGTATATGTAGGTCGTGTCGAGTTGCGTCGTCGCTTCTTCGCTTCTCCTGTACTGAATGCCAGTTGGTCCACTGATAAGGCGCCCGTCAGGTCACTTGGCCTTTGCAAGTGGGTCAAGGCGCGCCGCGCTTCAATGCTCATCCCTCGAGAGGGAAAAAAAAAAGAGATGCCGGGAGTCATGTGATGCTACCTCGTACTACCTACATGTACATCCTATGGTAGTAGTATCTGTCATAGTAGAGAGGTATCTTTCCGGGTATCTTCCGTACCGACCCGGCCCGCCAAGAAAGAAATGGCCTAAAAGAGGTTAGCATTATGGTACCCTACCTACCTAACCTAACTACCGTAGATAAATCCATCTGGCTTTCACGTTCTTCGCATTATCGAGATAGTAGTACCTCAGGTAGAGACAATAGGTCAATAGGTACTCGGTCGTACATATGATAAAATTGAATGCAAGGGACGGCCGAATGATAAAGTAAGGACGCCGTGATTGAACCATCGATGCGTTTGACTGAACTGCCAGTACACAAAACATGCTGTCAAATCTCATCTCGGTCTCATCTGATCTGATCTGCTCCTCCACTAGCTCCATTATATTATACATACATGCCATTGTTGTTTTACATACCCAGTCATGGTACGGTATGCCCGTCTACCGATCCGGCCGAGGCACAGTGCTTGTGGGGCCGCCGATACGACGCTTCGTGTAAGCCAGCAGGACTTAGTAGAAATAGACAGACATCTCCCTCACCTATCTGGAGAAAATTCGGGACGGTTGAGGATTTTTCGTTACGATTTTGCGTAGTTCGTGTTAGCATTATATAGAATTAATTCCATTAGTTTTTAGAAAGCTGACCCATAGACATACACGCACTTGCACAAGGCCTTGACAGGGCATTGGGTTTTCACCGACACATCCGGCGGTCAAGATGGAGTGGTTCGGGCGAGCCAAGATTGAGTTCACGACAGCGCCCAAGTCTTTGGCGCTGAAGGACAATGAAGGCAAGGCCACGAGTCTCCTGCAAATCTGCCGAGACACGGTACCGCCGTGTTATCTCAACCCGCTGCTGTTCAACGGACATCTGCAAACGGTATGGACAGCGACCAAGGCGCACGGCCCACCCGTACACTACAAACGGCGCGTCTTCGAGTCCGATCACGCCCAGTTCAAGGGCAGCTTTGTCGTTGATTTCGTGACGGAGCCTTCAAACGACTCCGACGAGTCACTACCCCCGCGGACTACGTTCTTCAGCAAAGAGGAGCTCATGGATATGGGCTCGGTCGACTCTCGCCCCATGCTCGTCGTCCTGCATGGCCTCACTGGAGGCTCACACGAGGTTTATCTGAGACACGCCATCAAGTCGCTGGTTGACGAAGGCAAATGGGAGATATGCGTCGTTAACTCGCGGGGCTGTGCCAAGAGTAAGATCACGACTGGGTTGTTTTACAACGCCCGTGCTACTTGGGATGCGAGACAGGTTTGTTGTCAACGACTCACTCATTGTCGCCCCTGGCATTGGCTCACGTCCCGAGAATCAGGTTGTTAAATGGCTGCGAAAAACGTATCCTAATCGTCCACTTTTCGGCCTCGGCTTCTCGCTAGGCGCTAACATTCTGACAAATGTGCGTGATTCCTCCTCTTCTATTCGAGATTTGTGCGACACTCTGACATTTGTCTAGTATATTGGCGAAGAAGGTGCAGATTGTCATTTCAAGGCAGCCGTTGTCATTTCCAGCCCTTGGAATCTAGAGATAGGCAATAAAGTATTGAAAAGCACGTGGATTGGGCGCGAGATATATCTTCAGTCCCTCGGAAGTAAGTGATAAGATACTACCCGTCAATTTCCCTGACAATGTTATATCATCCCGGACAATCCTTTCTTCGCTTGCGTATCTTGCGGCTCTTTACTATTACTACGAAGCTAACTCGTATCTAGCCTCCCTCCGAACTCTGGTAGATAATAACAAGGCGGAGATTGAGAAGTACTCCGACTTAAGTATGTCCGAGCTCTCCAAGGTCAAGTACCTCTATGAGTTCGACAGGGCATACCAATGTCCGACGTGGGGATATCCGACGGAGGACGCCTACTACCGGGATGCATCAAGCGTCGACGCACTCCTATCAGTGCGAATCCCTCTATTAGCAATTAACGCCACCGACGATCCCATAGCCGTTGGTATGGGGCTTCCATACAACGAGGCTACCAAGAACCCGTATGCGGTTCTCTGCACGACGTCGCTGGGTGGCCATATTGGGTGGTTTGAGCCCGGCGGCGGGAGATGGCACGGAAGACCCGTAAGTATATTCAGCATTTGTTGCGCATTGCTGTAATCACTAATACGCTTTCGGAAATAGGTATATAATTTCCTCAATCATATGGCCTTCGAGATTGACCATAGTAGCATAGACCCTAGAGCGAGCAAGGTTGCCTACAGCACAGCAGCCAGCACGAGTGAATTTAACCCTACACGCAGAAAGTTGCAAGTAGATCTGCGATCATGATTGTCAGAATGGTTTTAGCGCAAATAGGAAGAGATAGAGCGAGGCTAGGTAAGAAAGGTATTTACAGAGCACCGCATCACTTTTTTGGAGAAGATTAGCAAAGTTCGATCTTGAAAGACAAGCAGGGGAACTAGGCGGCACTATTCCCACTCAGACTCAGTTTTATCCGCCAATTGATGAACTCCTCTGTGAGAATACTACCATGGCCAACTTCCTCGACCTTGAATACCTCGATGGCTGATGAGCCTGCTCGCCTTCTTATCCTCCAGACTCCTTCGTCATTGATTGTGTTCCTCAACCCTGTAGTTCTAGTTAGCCACGAGTGTACCAACTCTGCACGAGGAGACATACAATCCAGGAATTCACTCGCAAAATTGATACACACATTCGCATTCCAGCTGCGCACGCCGCGTTTTGCAGCCGTCTCCGGGATCGAGGCTGTCTGTATCTCCTCGAGTTTGGTAAGGATGCCACCCTGCGAGCGGAAGCCCACGATGATTCTAGGCACACCGAGGAGGAACGACTGAATCCAAAATTTCATGAGTTTACGCTCGAAGTTGTTCATGCCTCTATCGTCATGGATTTCGACACTCGTCTTCAGTTCTATCCAGTTGATTGGGGCTCCTTTCTGGGTGGGCTTGGAGTCCCAGACTACCGACGGCACATCCCAGGTCAGTGTTTCTGTGTGATATCACTAGGAGTACCGCGGCTTATAAAATAAACACTTACTGGCATCGACTTCTCCACCTAGGCATAAAACTGTCTTGCCCATGCCTGTTCTAACCACGGAGCAGTATTGTGCTTTGTTGCTGACAACACGTTCATCGCGATTTTCGATAAACTCGCGGCTCACTTCGCCCCAGGGCCGTGGTAGGCAAGACAAAGTCTCGAATTTATAGCCTGCATTTTTGGTAAGCTTCTCTATTGAAGATATACTAGGTAGCTATAGACGACTTTACCCCAGTACGTCATAACTTCGGGCGAGAATTGGCCTCGTCGGCCCCGTTGCTGTTTGCTTTGTTGATCCTTAGAGAATTGCTTGAACTCATAACTATCCTCGATGAAGCTGTGCCACCATCAGATTAGCCCGATCTCGAGCCACGTAATTCATTAGAAGATCATACATGCAATCCTTGATGGAATTAGTGAGTACACCCCGAATTGTCATGGGTAGATAGACGTACCTGGTATAGAGTTGCATTCATCTCGAAGCTAGTCAGGGCACAATCGTCAGGTTTGCGCTTTCATCGCTCATTAATCTCGACGTACCCATCTCGGTCCTCGAACGGCGCCGACATGATCTATGAGTTGCGGTTAGGCTATTTACTTATATCAATGCCACGAGGTGATGGGTTGTTTACCTTAGTCATCATACCACGCCACGTGACAATGTTAGCATCAATCTTCTTCCCCTCCTCTTTCTCGCGTGCCGCAATGGTCTTCAGCAGGCTATCGAGGTGCTCATCTATAGATTCATCGTGCTTGTCGAACGTCTCGAACCCTTTGGATAAGTCTGCTCCTAATCTGGGGGGATAGTACCACTGCAACGACGAGTCGTCGAGATGAAATTCATGTTTATCATCGTAAGAAAAGTATGCGAATTCCTTGGGATTAGTTAGTTAGCCGTCAAAACGCAACAAACTACCTCGCCTATAGCGGTAGGATCGAGGCATCGAATACTGAGGTGCTGCCGTACCTTGGGCCGCTTGACCGGTTCGCTCTCGCCATTAAAACGGCCAACCGGTTGGATGTTGAAGACTGGTGAGGACATGTTCAAACTCAACCTACTCACTCCGCGGACAAATTTGATCCAGCTGAAGCCCAGAAACAGAGGAGGTTTCATAGGTAGGAGATAACTCAATTTGTTGAACTTGGTAACTGATCGCCAGCTACACTAGATTACCTACCTACCTACCTAGGTACGTATAGAGGTACAGAGAGGTACCTAAGATACCGAACGCATGGTGGGGTTTAGCGTCTATACCCCCACTAAGATTGGTGAAAGGTGCCTACAAGAGGTGCGATTCCTATAGAGCTACCATCAACCAATCAAATACACTAGATACACTACATTGCCTGCCTAGGTATACTACCATCCAAGTAGGTATTTGATGCGGAAGCATACCTACCTAGGTAGGCTAGGTAGGCGAGTAAGAGCTCCTTGAAATCTGCAAAATTTTCGATCGAAACTGTCACTTTGATATAAATAAGGCCCGATTACCTCTATCATCTATGTTCCCCTCCTCTGGAAACACCACACAGAAAGCCTACATGTAAGTGGTTGGTTGGGTTGCATCTTCCACTTCTTCACGCCTTTGACCGGTGGCCAGTATATTTCGCTCAGTAGGCTATCATCCGACACTGCTACCTATGCAATGCTAACCGGATAGTGCCCTAAGGAAGTGCAGGAGCTGATTTAGAGCCCCCCAAACCGAAGAAACCGGAGCGGCTATGTGCATGCACAATGTAGCAAAGATGTATTCCGACGTAAGACGAACTCGTAGGCGAAACCTCGGCCAGTATTCGGGCATCATAACAGCTGTTGACCTACCACAACCTTAGGTAAGCTAAGGGGGGCTACCCTTAGTTTGTCTGATCACGCGGTCTTATCTACGGTGTAATGTCGTTTCCCGGATAGATCAATGTACACTGCATGCTACACCGGTGTTTTGTTTCCGATGGATGGGTACGCAGATTATATATACCTGAAAGTCAAAGTGCCTAGTTACCGAAAAAAAACGCCGCTTGCCGGTTACTATAAAAAGGGAAGCGGCAAGCGAAGCAAATCACACATAATGAAATCAATCTCAGCTTAAAAAAGGTCAAATACTGCAAACGCAGGTGTCACGGCAGGGTAGATACTAACAGGAGTATGGATCGCCTAATCAAAGGAGGGATCTCCTGACAGGTACAAGAAAGCGTGGGTATTAGAGTCACAAGCTCCGAAGTCTATATCAGGAGCCGTCTGGCCCTCAAAATTGTATCTAGATTTTAGGATGTAGGCTTATGTGAATCTATACACGCTGGTCCCCTCGCGACTGAGGCACTGGTTACCTTGCTACTTATTAGACTTCTCCATACCTCCGTGATAACAAGGCACGACACTCTCTCATTTATTATCCCTTTGGTCGAAACCCGAAATCCTTGCACCGACTAATAAGAATGCCTGCGTTGGTAGAATGGCGGACTTGGGAAACGCCGAATATACCGAGTGGGAGCCTTATGACGTTTCTCAACCTGACCCTCTCGATACTAGCGATCCACGCACCCTAAGAATGTTTCCGGGGTCAGGGACCGACATGTTGCCCGCTAGACAGCAGGAGAGTGCATCAGCTCAGGGTCGGAGCGCGGAGAGAGCATATTTGGATGACCACAAAGATAAGTTGCGTAGTACGTGACTATCCAATAAGTAGTATGAAGTAACTTGAACGCTAACCCTGAAAAGAGAACGAGTTCAACTCCATTATTGGTTGGCCTCACAAGAAGCTACCTAAGAATTGGGAATCAAAATTAGTGTCTTGGTTCGAGGAATGTCACTCGTCCCGGCTTCGGCTCGACATCAATCGGCTTGCGCGATATTGCGTATACTTGAATTATCTGCCAGTAGTTGAATACCTGGTCAGGAACAAGAATGCGGACCTAACTCAGCAAGACAGTCGTGGTAGGTCGGCTATCTTTTATACCATGTCGAAGTCGAAGTACGGAATCAAACCTACCGACTATCTACCGATGTTGAAGTATATTGTGTCATCGTACCCGGATAAGTCTGAAGCTGCAGTGAAAAGGGTACTCGACCAGACGGACAACACAGACGCCGGACGGACTCCATTGCACTACGCAGTATGGTCAACAAACCTACTCGGTATCGAGTTCCTTCTTGCAATGAATGCTAGCACTGGTATCCGGGATCGACGAGGTAAAATAGCATTAGATCTCATCGACTCAATCGATCCTACGGACGATCCGAGAACTCAGTTCCCATGGCAAATGAGGCTTATTTTTGAGTTTAACGAGAGACTCGAGGATTGGAAGAATGTTACCATTGGAGAAGTTAAATTTCATGGTTCCAACAGGTATTGGTATCAACCCCACCGACTTCCAACCAAGCCCATCAAGAGTATATTTCAGGGGGATTTGACGCCCCTTCAAAGCGGGACAAGGGACGAAGCTAGACACCGGCAACCTGAATCCACGTCCGACGAAACATCGCACGAGAATTCGACGCGCGATGATGGAAAACGTGAGCCAACATGGCTGCATGTTTCTTCGGTAAATGTATGACTCTAATGGCGCTTATAGTAACCTCGGCTAACAATTATCCAGGGAATTATGGCCTTTGTACGTTTTGAAAATGGTTGTTATAGGCACCCAGATCTGACATCTTAAAGGCGCTTCTTCGACGATACGGGCGGCAAATCGATTACACGCTGCATGCTCTCGATGCTATTCTACCTTGGTACCAAGAATCCCACTCTAATAGCCTTATCAAACCCGAGTTTGTTAATGGCGAGCCTAAGTACTCTTCCAACTTCACGTTCTCAGATGAAGTGGAGAAAGTTCGAAAGTGTGCGATTGTGGTACGGTATTTATAATTACGTTTTGAAATAATGAACGCTGACACCTGTAACTAGTTTCCGTGCTTGGTGCTCCGCAATAAAGAAGACAATAAAAAGGCAATAGAGAAGACTATGGAATGGAAAAGCTTGGTAGCCGACGACTTCAAAAAGCTTGTGCAATATGAACGTACACTAGACGAAACATATTTCCCTGTTCTCGACCCCGAAGACCGCGCTACGCGAAATGAGGACCAGGTGGTTTCCAAGGAGAAAGAGACGACCGATACACTATTAACGGTGCCCCAGCTCCGGCTTTGGAGATTTGATGACTGTGTCTTGACAGCTTATCCGGAGGTTCGAGCCGCGGGAGCGATCGCCGATCAACAAGAGTTGGAGTGGATTCCTGATAGTGACGAAGTTGGAAAAATACGAACGCCCGAAGTCCTAACTGGACTCATCATAGCCCACCATATATCAAAATTTGGTGAACGACAACTCGGCAAGCTTCCATCTCCGCTCGATATCTTCGAAACCAGCGTGTTCAGGGTTTTATTGAAGGTCGAGGCTTATTTGAAGTTACCGGAACCTGTGATGAAGGAAGAGGACGCCATTATGTTCCATATTTATGATATTCGGGAAGAGCTAGTCATGATCCAGCAGATTTTAGGGCAACAGCTCGATATTGTAACGAAATTGATCCAGGATGTTGAAAGATTGTGTTCAAAGGAAAAGCCGCCAGAGTCAAGCTCTGATTCTCGTGGGCTTGGTCCGGAGACGTTACGAACACGCGCATGGCAGAGAGTCGAGCTCTCCAAAGTCAAACTCCAGCAGTACCGTGAGCGGGTCGACAAAATCGACGCAAATGCTGAAAGGATCGAAAAGCGGATTCAAGATCGGCTGAACCTGAGGCGGACGTTCACCAGCATTAAAGATGCGCGTGCTAGTCTTATGATCAGCACTGCCGTCGTCGGCTTCACCATCATCACCATCATATTCGCGCCCCTTTCTTTTATGACCAGTTTGCTTGCCTTGCCTATCGATATCCTCTCACAAAACCAGTACAAGTCGGCAGTAGCCAGCGAAAATGGAACAGACTCGACCACTCTGTATAGTACGGGATATGTAGGAGCATGGTTCGGTAAGTTTGCTGTATATTTTTTTTCCACGTCTCCGAAATCAGCTCATTTGCTAATACGTCGTAGTTGTGGCGGAGTTTGCGACCATCATTTTCTGTGTCGTCATGGTGGTGATTAGCTTCTGGATTCTGAGACATACCGATTGGTTCGCTGCGCAGGATGAAGGCACGTCTAGGGCATCAGTGGGATGGCTAGGGCTCAGGCCCAGGCGAGAGGAACGTTCAGAAGCCGCAACTTCAGCCGATGCAAACGGAAGCGGATCGCGGTCTTTGAAGAACATGTTTAGAAGAAGGAATCCTCCTGAGAGACGTGGCTTACTCTGCATCTGACTGGGCCACCTAAATCCGGTACTCTCCCAAGCGTTCGACAAGCCGCACCTACACCCAACGTCACTCGAACCACCTTGCAATATCGACTTGCCGGCCTACAACAAAGTAAGATCGCAAGACAAGCCAAGTAACGGGTTAACCCCGAAGAGAAGGTTTTAATAAAAGCAGCTTGTCACAGGCTATTAGCCCAGAATGATTGTTCTAAACTCTTGCTCAGACTTACATAACTAGTAAATATATTAAATAAAATAAATAAAACTTTTCTTTACAAAAACTTTAATATATAATTATATTTTATTAAACAAGAACAACATATTGCTATGTAATATTTAAACAGCTGTAGTTAGTGCAATGAAGATCCTATGAGTGAAGCGCGGTCAATAAGTCGCCTCTTAAGCCAAAATAAAACATACCTACCTAGAAAGCATCGCAGGTACCTGGTAGGTACTTGAACTAACCTAGCCTAGTGCGTACTGCTCCACTGTACTTCCTCCCGCGCGGGTCAACGGGTCAACCCATCCAATAACTCAGAATCACAAGCTTCCTTCATCCAGCCTATAACTCTATAACTACCTCCTCTACACCAATAGTCGATCCCTGACAACGGCCGTGTTCTGCATAGCCAAGTATTCTTACTATTCTTACTATTCCAAGAGGGGCGAACGTCTCACTGCAAGACGCGCCGGGAACCCTACCTAGGTTCGAACTCTATCAACCGTACCCCTCCAACATTCCACACAAATGGCCGATCGCGCGCCACCCCCGAACCTACGCACCGCCGCGCACCGAATCACGCGCGCAACCACGAGCACGGCGGCCGTGCGGCGCAACCTATTCCAAAGCCAGCTCACGCGGCGCCCAACGTCGACCGACACCATGAGACCGGGAGGCGGCGATGCAGCCAATAATGCGTCATCCATGACCACGTCTTCGTCGACCAACTCGGCCGAGACCCTGCGCCTCGACGTCGACGTCCTGTCCGAGTCCTCCGAGATCGTGATCCGCGACAAGAACGGTGAGTTCGAGGTTGAGGACCCGCCTACGCCACCTCTCGACGACCCGGACGACGAGGTCGCCCTCGATGATGCGCAGGAGAACGAACGTACGCATTTTACTTACCCCTCACCCCCCCCCCCCCCCCCGCTTCACAGAACCCCGGAGAAATAAAGTAAATAAAAAAAATCATGTGCTTATTATGATGATGCGTACGTGTACAGGTGAAAGGCAGAAATTGGCAGAGGCGGTCCGACACCACCAGATTAATCACACGCGCATGCCGGCACATCCCGAAGGTAAATGAGGGAATGCTCATGCTACGTAAGTATACAAGCTAACAATGAAAGTAGAAGTACTCGAGATACTTAAGGCGAGCATGAGGGCGAAAGTAGCCGCGTTATCCGAAGACAACTGGATGTACGAAGCCGAAGAACCACCGCGTGTGCATTGAACAAGGCCAAGGGGGAGAACTGTTCGTCATAATCTATATGCTGGCTGCCTACGCTACAGTTGTCCCTGTGCAACTCGATTAATCTAAACCCTCTGCCGCCGGCATCGAGGTTGACGTCGGAGCCTTGACCGCTGGCTTCCTCGAGCTCCCGCCAGCAGGAGCGCCGCCGGCGCCGCCAAAGAATCCACTCATCATATCCATCAAAGGGTTGCTCTGCCGGGGCTTCGCGATACCGAAGTATATCTCGGAAATGATCTCGAGCGCCTCGTTCCACATCTCGAGCTCTTTCAAGTGGCTGGCGTACTTGGCCGTCAACTGCCTATACAGGTCGGGGTTGCCTCTCTGGATGGCAAGTAACAGCAGGCCGAGGAAGTTGAGGAGCGGTATACTTGGGAACACACGCAAATCGGCACTATTGCTGCTCACGTCCTGGGCCCCGAGCTGGGTCTGGTTGTCGTCGCTCAGCGCGCTGGTGAAGACGCGGTAGGCTGTGTTGGCCGCTCGAACGTTCGCCGTTATCAGATAGGGCAACACCGCTCGGCCGGCATACGAGGCAGCCGTGTGTGCTTCGTCCTCCTTGAACCACTCGTACTCCATGCGTGCCAGCACCTCGGCGGAATCCCTGGTGCCTAACAGCAGATGTTTCTCGGCATCGTAAGCTTCGTGCTCTTCGGCATAGAGGGAGCCGGCCACGTGGTGGAGCTCGGGGTCGCCGGCGGGGTATTCGCCGAATCTCGAGGACCATCTGTGGGCAGCCTTCTATGTTAGCACATTCCCGTAGCTCTTCCTAGCCAGAGTAACGATAGCAGTAACCGAATAGAACGAATTGGGGACCCTACGCTATTATCTCTCCAATGTATTTCCTGCGTGTCGGCTCCTCGCTGTCGAACAAACGCAAGCACGTGAGCAGCTTGCCCTTGGTAGCGGAGTCGGGCTTGAGCTCGGCCTGCTTGTAAGTATCGACGAGAAGAACGCAGAGGTCACCGCCGCTACCACCCTGTCCCGCCTTCAGCAGCGAAAGGGCGACATTGTACAGGATGTCGACGGCGGCGGTCCAGTTGCTGGCCTTGATATACCGCGCGGCGACGACGCGGGTCTGCTGCTGGGCTTCGTAGTACTGCCCCTCGCTAATACGCTCCTGCAACCGGGCGATGATCTTCTCGATCTTGTCGCCGCCTCTAGCGCCGCTCATGCTGGACCGGTTTGATCTAGTGTGCGCGGCAACGATGGGTTTTGTTTGGTTGAAGATCCTTGGGTGAATCGCCCCAGACAAAATAATAATGTGACACTAGCTACCGGATATATTCGTGCATTTGAGCTGCAATCAAGTGCTATTCATAGTGGACCGGGACCTGAGAATGTGCTAGTCATACCGATCCTTGACGAGGGGATGGAGAAGGCTGGTGGGGTTACGTGCTTGGTAGCTGGAATGGAAGTTAGATTATACAATATGCGTCTAAACGGAATGTGGTGTGTTGCCCCCGTTTACTGGCATAAGATTATAGTAAAAAGACACCAGGCTTAAGGTTAAGGTTGTCTAATCCACCACTATAACCCCGCTCTATCTCCACCCGCATCCCACTTTTATGTAAGCCATGTGTATCTCCAATTACGACGGAATCGCCAACGATCCGTTTAGGGCTGCGATAGTCTGAGGGCAACATCTAGGCGTATTATTGGGGGGGGGGAGGGTTTGGCTGTTTTTCTCATCTTGCAGCCGGGATTTGACCTAGCTTAAGATGTACCTTAGAAGATGTCCAACCGTCCAGCTGTCTCTAAGGCCTGAGCTACTGTTACGAGCGAATTGCTCGCCTCTACTTGGCTGTCCCTGCCCTTTGCTCTACGGCGCAACCACATCACCACAACGTTACTAGGCCCCAGATGTAGTTGCCTAAGAATGGAGTAAAGAAGTAGCCAGCTAGTTGCTTCAGCCATGCATGCATACGTGCGTAAGTTAATATTTTGAATTAAAAAAAAAAGCTTTATACTATATAAGTGAGAATATCGTACGAGCAACACAACGCCCAAATAGAATTAAAACACCAAAAACTAAAACAACGCCATGATGATAAAACCCCCCTCCTACCACGTACGACACCCTAATAACCCCCCCCCCCCCCCCTCCCCTCTCCCCCCTCAACAATAGTGCGAGCACCGCGCGCCATGCGAGCGCCAGACGCACGCGCCGCAGGCGCTTCCCTAGAAGCTAGGGATATGGCGGCACGAGAAGAACGGCGCACCACTATAGTGGTAGCACCCACCGCGCGCACCCTCGCGGCAAGCCGCCACCAACACCCCACGACTCTGGACGAGGAGGGCGCGGAAGTAACCCTCTCGGCGAATTAACTTCGCCTGGACGTCTGCAAGGACGTCCGACCGCGCGACCTAGAAGAGAACATTATAAGAAAAGGCAGCAGCAATAATCCCCTCCTCCGCCTATCGTACGATAGAACATATTAGCCTAACAACACACTACAAACCATTCGCACGAAGATAAAAGACTATAGATATACATACGTTCATGCAGAGAGTCTGCACTAAGGCCTGGCAGGCCCTGCTCCCAGTCGGGAGGCTGTAGACCTCGACGAGGCCATTATCCTCCGTTCGCACGAAGTTCTGAAACCACGCGACACCGCCGAGGGCGGGAGGCGCAGGACGGGGGTGGCTGGCGGGGACGGGCGGGTTCACAGGGCCGGTGGCAGCCATTGTTGCGACTGCTGCCCCAAACACTGATCAGTGTTGAATAGGCTTTGTACGATCGTACGTAAGGTAAAGCATTTGATATAGTATAATATAAGATTATATTCTATCTGCCTCACCTTACGTACGATTGTACAAAGCCCATTCAACAATATATGTATATAATATACGTGTATACTTAGAAGCAAAAATGTCATCCTTTTCTAGGTTGCATTGGCCGGGAATCGAACCCGGTGCTCAGACATGGGAAGTCTGAATGTTGCCATTACACCACCAATGCAGGAATTAGTAGATTTCCTAGTAGTTTTGCCTATAGCCTTGAACTGGCCGCAGAAAGTCCCTAGGTTAACCTATGCCAAATGAGAGTCCTACCCAGAGCATGACCCCGCCTACTATAAAGACATTACCTAGCATAGAAAACGCAAGAGGCGTATAATACGGCCCCGCGCGCCTGGTGAATATATATACATACACAGCGCAGGCTAGTCAGCCATTCAGCTCAACCTGCTACCTAGCTACCTCAAGTGCTGTGCGCATACAAAGAATCTCTTGTCTTTAATAGCCTTAGCCCAGCCTGCATCACTGTCCCTGTAGCTTTAGGTATCCTGTATACTAATTGACTGACCAGCCAGCAACGTGTAGTATAGTTGATTGGTTGACTAATTATGTGACGGAGTAACCAGCCTATGGCTTGGTTGCTCGGTTGAGTGACCGTTGACGAACTAAAGAATATTTGATGCTGGTGCCACAGCAAATCCGTTTTCTAACCGTCCTACTCGAAGCTGTCAACATAAGCACCAGTTTGCGTTGCCCAAACCTCTCTACCCGTAAGGCAAATAAATAGAGAATCCGACAGTCTATGTGCGTCGGCGCACCCCCTACCTCTAGCACTCCGTCCGCCACAACTCATGCTAGCTCCGTTCCTCCTCATTTGAGAACACAGCCACTTGTTGCGTCTGCAACATCAGCCTCCTCGGCATCAACAACTCAGTAACCATCTCAGTCCCAGCCACCATCCTATCAAAGCCTCCCCTTACTGTTGCTAAGTTATCAGGATACTCGACTTAACCAAGAGATAGGCGGTATCGCCTCCTAAAACCTGCGCCGCAATTGTTGCGAACAGGAAATGACAACTCTAGCCAAGTAGACAAACCATCCTAACGTCAAGGTCTTAATCATTATATCTGTGCACAAAGAGACAATAAAAGTTGGAATGAATTTTATAGCAGAGGCTATAATGTCCTTTTAAAATGCTAGGTTACTTTGCTTTTTCCTTTTTCTGTTTGTTATTAGTAGCTATGGCAGCTGTTATTGTTAGCTTAAGGCTGTCTTTAACTGGTTTAGGAGTAGTTATACTTAAAAATACTACCTAGGTAGATTCTAGTATAAGCCTTTTATAATCATAAGATAAGCATTTTTCTACCTAGAAAATAAGCATGTTGTAATTATAGTATAAGAGCATAATATAATACCTAATATTTGTTTAACACTTGCCTATGTATGCTAAAGAGACTAGGGGGTAAAAGATTGCCGTGCATAGTATTTCTGACCGGAAGTTAGTACTACCACAGGATATTAGATTAATTGGAATGCAAGGTGACTTGATCATCTTGTTTCTTTGGCAACCACATGGGCTGAGATCTCTTCACCATCTTGATCAGCTCAGGGTGATCCCAATTCCCTTCCATGGCGTGACAAGTTGTGTCTAAATCTCCCAGGGGCATCAATATATAGCATCGACCCATTGCCAGTGTAATCAACTCCATGGCAAGACAAGGAGTATCTCTAAGCTGAGTAATGTAATCTGGGCCTGGCTCCTTTGGAGAAATAGGATCAACCACCCTCACAAGAGTAAATGGGGCTGGAGGCGCTCGAGTGTGATCATCAACATAGCCCATGAGGACTACTCGACCTCACTCAGCCATTGCAGCTTGCTGCAATGCCCGAAACTCGCGAACTCCCTAAGTCTAAAAAGCTCGGCGAATTCGTCGATGTTAGGAATTCTTCGGCTCGAGTAACCACGTGCAAGTCGGACCGGACGTAGGCTAGAAGAATGTGTTCTCTTCGAACGTAACGTGAGAGAGCACGCCAAGGACCAGGCTAGATGGACGACTATACAGAGGAACAGCACAGCCATAGTGAACCGATGAATTACCTACGGTAACTAGGCGAACATTGCTAGAGGACCTAGATCTAGCCTTGGAAAGGTTTTCGAAAGACTCAAGCCACTTTTGAATATTAGCCTAATCTTCAAATGCGTTCTTGGACAGGTCTCGCTCAGGGCGGGCAATTCCCAACGACCGCCAACAGCTTTTCTCCGCCCAACGAACCTCCAGCCACGCCTCCCTTTAATCTAGTCTTCCCACAAGACACATGGCTAGTTGTTGACTTGGACACATGTTATATTTATAGAACTTGTTTTAACTAAAATTGTAACGAAATGATAGATAGATGCCCGCAAGAAGTTCCTTTCAAGCAAGTTAAACAAGCTATGGCGATATAGTGATATTGTAATTTCGTAACACCATAGTGTAAATATGTCTGCCCAACCTCTATCGTATAGGTCTCAGCAACGAAGCTCGGAAACTTTACCACCGATCCCGTACTAACGATTTTCTTCCCTTCCTCATTGTATAATTCTCCGAAGGAACACGGGTGTGACCGTGACATTTAGGTAATCCCTTGTTGTCGCGATGGCGATGCGAGGGTGCGCACCTTACACAGTCAGCACTCGGTACCACAGGCCTATGAATCACTAACAACTAACTCAGGAGCTCGCAGTTGCATGCACTGTTCGAACCCAATATACTTGTTCCAATACTTCCACTGTTCCTTTAGCTCGGGTAGTATTGCGGTGCACGAATTTCCTAAATAGGAAATGGGACTTGGAATACGGCGTATTGGCGTATTCTTAGCCGGCATTTGTGGATGACAGCATAGTCATCGGCACCCTCATACAAAGTAGAGAAATCATTTGACACGGAATAGATATATAAGTACATTAGAGAGCGCTGGAACTCTCAATAAAATCTTCACGTCTCTTTATGCATTCTCGTTTCCTGGTATTGCGTAGACTACAGTTTAAATGAAGTCGCGACCATTTATCTATCCTGTTACAATCATGTCCGCCCATGCCCTAGCATCATCCGCCCCACGAGCTGCTATCCGAGGGGCATCACTTACACGCACACAGCCTCGCTTTTGTGCGCCCTCACTTTCGATCAACACCCCGGGAAACTTCAACGTATACACTTTGAGGTGTTACGGCATTGGCTCAAGTAGAAGCCTCACAACAGGGGCTCGCCTCCTGTCATCTACTTCTACGCCACCTCAGAAAGATGTGACAAGCAATGCAGGCAAGAATGGATCATCGTCGCAGTCAAGGCCGGGGGGTCACCAGACTTCGGGGCCGTCAGAAGACGACTTCAAAATTAGTTTTCGCGACCTCGGTATGAACCGTATCACCAAGTTCGTGGTATACACCATGGTTGGTGTGCTCGGCACTATGGAGACGATCTTTTGGTGCAAGGCAATCGTAAGTACATGAACTACAGACAAAATGATCACCCTGTTTAGGCCCGCCTGCTCCTGTAAAACTCCGTTTGTTCGTCTTCTAAGAGATGGTCACTGACTTGAGATAATGTGTACAGTGGCGCTGGTGGAAAGGTGGCGAGGATGATGAATAATGAGAGGAAATCGGTGATGGTCTACATGTCCCTGACATCGGGAGGGTCAACTGGTCTTGTAACATATTTGTTTTCTCTGATGGGCGTTTCTTGGTTCTCTAAGGCCGGTCTAACATAATTAGAGATAGGCCCTTTGGTTCGAGATGAAATTCGCCACTCAGTATCGCATCCGTACCGGCACAATTTATTGTTCAGATCTAAGCCTTGTGGTTTCGCCTGCATACATATACATCCTGGAGAACAGGGCCATGCCCACCGTATCACACGTTCCCCATGCATTGTATTTCCTGAATACGTAGACTTCGTATTAAACTAGGTAGGTATGCATCTGTTTCAAGCGGCCTAAGAGTTACTGAGGCATACCGCCTTCCTAATTCTAAGGCATATTGGCAACTATTATATGCGGTAGTATGGAAACGCGTCACGAAAGAAAATCCTCAAAAAGTATAAGTGTTTCATTCGGGGTTCCCATCGACTGCAGTCTGCTACATACCTACGTAGGTTAAGGATACACCCGGTTTTCCGTGGGCGTCTAAGGCTAATGCCCAACATCAAATTTCGACGTGATATACTACCTAGCCGCTCGAACGGGAGCTCCCGTTAGGCTCGATATTTAGTTGGTGCAGGTTGTCGGTATCCTTGTTGCTCTAATTGGAAAACAACCCGAGCAGGTACCTATTCATCGCAACCTTCACCTCCTCCCATGAGTATCCTCTCTCCCATACGCCATGTCCCTCGGTTGGGATGATGGCTCAGTGTCGAGTGTCGGTCTAGATGCTAAAAATTGAGTAGGCACTTGGTATTATGTCTATGTGAAACCGACCCATTTCCTTGTTGTGTGTACCTGAGAGCTGCGTTGTCAAGGCACACTAATGTGCGTCACCAACAGCTTCTGCCTATAATAGAAGTCATTGTCAAAACGAAGCCCAAGACCCTGGTCACTGCCTGGTCTCCCTCGTTCGGTCCTTGCATTAGACGCCGGATAAAACAAGGTAGTGTACACGTGTATGGGTAGGATCTGGGAATTGCTAGCCTTTCCCATTTCCACTTCTAGTGGGTACAAATATAGTAAAATCTAGGTACTGCAGTAGATTAGCGTGCCCGCGTACTAGTACTATCCTGCAGCAATATGAGACGAAAAAAGACATCTGCAACTTTATTTGTCGGTGCCTGCCCATGTTCTGCCCATGGTCGATGTATAATATGGCGAAATATAAAGACGTAGCGCTGTACACTGGGCACGACACCAACGCTGCACCGGGTATCGAGGCTCTGGCGGTGAGAGACTTCTTTTGGGGCAATTCATTCAACTGGATACGATAACCGCCACATACAAACCAACACTGCGACGATCAGGATACCTGTTACGGGCTGCCTGTACACCCTGTACAGCCCGTAGACACCGGCCTACCTGTACAATTCATTGTGAGGTGGACGGTACACGTGTGCACCGCCACTTTTTCGAGCGCTGCCCAGTACCTACATGTACTCAGAAGCTTAACTTTGTACTTTGCAGGTCTAGACAAGGTCGCTTTACTCACCTGCAGAACGGGCAACCCCCCACTCCAGGACCCTGGATATAAATCGCCCGGTCTAGCTTGATACCAAGAGAGCCTGAACGGTACCTGAACAATACCATGATTGGCCGGCCGGTCTCTTCTGGTCTGCACCGTCATTCCCTGCTAGGCCGTTTAAGGAAAGAATTGGCAGCATATGATGGTGCATGATGGGGCATGATGAAAGACTTTAGCCACAATGAGTCAAGCCACGAGGTCCCCTGCCCTGGTCTCTTATTAAAGCGAGATGGATTTAAACGAAATGGCTTTGTTTCTTCGGATCGCGGAAAGCGTACGGCTGGCTGATATCGCAGCGGAGAGACCGTCATCTTCTCGTCTCTCTCCTATACCTTTTCCTTGCTCGCCTCATTTTCGTCCTTCTTACGCTCGTTATCTTACCGATCTCTATTCATATGCCCCTTCTCTTACCTAATATCATTGTACCTTGTCGCTTGTTAATAAGATAATTCTGAATTGCTGTATCTTGAGATGGCCACCGAGATGGAAGAACATGCTGCGGCGGGGGAGAATGGTGCTGCAGTGGAAGACGTTAAGCCGTATAGGATACATGTGAGTTCCTCCTTGGGATTCTTGGCATATATGGCCAATAGACATTATCGGTGGCTGATACTTCTTGTCTTGTCTTTTCAGGTTTCCTCTCGTTATCTCAATCTCACTAAGCAGAAACTTGAGATTGCACGGTTACCTCGTGAGCCTGATGAACCCAAGTCCAAGGACTGGTGGCAGCCAAAGCCTCAAGTTGAACCTCTCATTGACTTCTGGTGAGTTACTCCCCCTCTGAAGTTCCATATATTTATCTATAAGCCATGATCGCTGTTCACTATCGACGCCTTCCCAAGACAAATTGGCATAGATTTATTATATACTGACATCGGAAAGGCTTGAGCAATATCAATGGCGGGACCAAGAAGAGATATTGAATCGCCTCCCACAGTTCCGTACGGGCTTTACTGTCCCCCAGTCTGAATCGCCTATCAGGATCCAGTTCATTCACGCTCGCTCACCACACGCAAATGTGATACCTTTATTATTAATACCCCCATTTCCTTTCTCAAGCCTTTCCTTCGGGCACTTAATCAAGCTATTTACGGATCCCGAGGAGGCGAATCACCAACCTTTCCATCTTGTAATCCCGTCGCTACCGGGCTTAAGCTTCAGCGACGCGCTTCCGACGAACTCAGCCGTCATATCTTCTACAGCAGATCTACTTGACTCCTTAATGAAACGCCTAGGTTACTCCTTTTACCTGACGACCAATGCAGGCGCAGGGGCCTCTTCACCGGCCCAAATTGACTATAAACTTGCTGATTGGTTATCAACACACTATCCGGACTCATGTCTCGGAACCCATCTCATCTCTCCGCCACTGACGCAGCCGAGACTGCAAAAGGCGCCCCTAGCGTGGGCGAGATGGTCTATCGCCCGTTTCTTCGAGGCTTCCATATTAGGATACCGCTCGGACGACTTCTCAGCCCTTAGGCAGAATGGCTCGTCTAAGAAGTCGAGGACTGCTGCGAAATCCAGGCCTCATAAAATAGGCTTCACAGAGCCTAACACGTTAGCTTATGCGCTCTGTGATTCCCCCACGGGTCTTCTGGTCTTCATGATGAAGGGTCTTCGCCTGCTCGCGCCCCAGAAGGAGTTCACGCCTACGGAGATCATCAATTTCGCGGAACTCGCATGGCTTCCTGGCCCCGAGTCTGCTATGCGTTTTTGGGCCCACTGTGCGCGCCATCCCGAAAAGACCAGCAAGGAGCCCTCTAAGAAGCCGCATGTGGCGCTGACGGTATTCCTCGGAGGCGAATCGCGAAGCAGCAGTGGCGGAAATGCACAGGCCGGTGCTGGTGTGCTCGACGAGACGAATCCCGCGTATTCCTGCCCTGGCTGGGCCAACACACGATACAAAGTGCTATATACCAACCGCGCCAGCGGAAAACCCGGACTCCTGGCCTGGGAACGCCCAGAAATCATAGCCGCGGGCGTCCGGGGGCTCTCAGCTGCCGTGTTGAGGGTTGATAAACGTTTGAAACCCTCAGGGAGGCCGGAGGTGGCACCCCTAGCACAGGTTGTAGCCGGTGCGGAGACGGCCACCCCTGGGGAGCAGCCCTCGCCCCCGGGGCCATCGGGGCCCCAGCCTGGACTGCTGGCGCCGCCGAATATCGGGGAACGGTTGCAGCCCCTGCGGGAAGTTAGCGACGATACGAAGGTCGCGAGCAACGACACACTCCCGGCCAAGACCCCGTCGCCTGCTCCTGCAACCTCGGGTCCTGATCAATCGGGCCCAACGCCGGCCGTGACGACTGAAGGGGGCCAGGGGAAGAGGGCTTCAGAGCCTCAGGTTAGCGACGTAAAGACAGACACGGTGGCCGCGCCTAAAGAGACGCAGCAGGCGTAGGGAATTGCTCAAAAGATATGACTGAGTTGTTGCGGATATCACCATGAAAACCCCCCCCCCAAAAAACATGTCAATGGTGACATGTATGGCGTACATAGGTAATTAGTGAGTACTGCGATACACAAAACTCCTTTACGGGACGGTGTTCTTGCCTTGATGATACCAATCTATATAATGCCCACGTTATATTTTGTCAGACATATTTGCCTCGCCCGTTGATATCGGCGTGACCTAGATAGACTATTAGAAAACGATATGGCGCCAACTCACACACAATTCAACACAGCGTAGCCCGACGATTGGAGAACTCCCTTAGTTTTCAAACTCTTCCAAATTCAAGATAAAAATGACACCTAATATGAAACCTACCTGGGTGAACTACCTGTATATCCAGCTTCTAGAGTTCATAATAAGTAACTACGAGTCTTCCAAGATATTCACACAGCTGTGGTTTCCATCATACTGATTCCGATGCCAACATACATTTAAAGAAAACAAGAATGGTCCTCTCCGTTCCTTATCAACCTTCGCTCGGAACCCTTTGTGTTCCAGTAATACAAACGTAGAAATGTTACCGTAGACAGCCCCGTACTACACCACAACGTCCGTAGACTCTAAGCATCTACCATCGCCATACACGAATCGCGTCGTCGTCCAATTACCAAGTTCTCAACCCCCCTTACGACTGCAATTCCTGTATCCCCATGTTTCAGTTAGGTTCACGTGTGCTATACCTACTACAACCTGACCGCATTTCCTTGGCTTGCATAGCGATACGTACGCAACCCATGTTTTATGGGAAATGTACTCGAGACGTCACATTTCCTTATGTTCAAACTAGGTACCAAAGTAGCTGACAGGCGGTGAGCCTTCGAGTTTCGGTAATAATTATTATGTCGTGTCATTTTATTAGTGTCGTCTATAGAATCTTTCAGTCGCTCGCAGCCCGAGGCGGGGGCTCAAAGCTGCGTTACTTGTACGTAATGAGACATGGCGAGACATTGCTCTCGCGACCCTATAATTCCTCCATATGCTTTAATCATCACCCCGACCATCCAAACTCCAGTCGTGCGCTCCCCCTGTTACCCCGTATATTTACAAATGCAACGCCGGGTTTTACCCATCCACTGCCCGTCACTTTCTCCGTTTGTCGATTACATCGTGCCCGGTGATAATGCCACTAATACAATGGTTGAACGGTGTTAAGAAGAGCCTGCTAGAGGCTGAGAAGTACTGAAGTAGGTAGACATCGCACTGAAACCTCAGTTGTGTAGTTCACCATTTGGCGAGTGAGACTACGTATTTATGCTTTCCGAGAGCGAGGTGTAGCGCCGTTGGCCCTTTTGGCCCCAGTGGCATTCGCCTGCCCGTTTTGGGCGCTCGCAGTGACATGAGGGTCGGGTAGAGGTGCCTGAGACATGCGACGAAGGGTCTTGCGCGAGCTGGGTGCCTTGCGGTCCTTCTTGTAAGTGGCGAAGTAGAAGGAGATGAAAAGAACCAAGTAGGAGGTGAGCGTGCCGATGCCAGCAAAGGCGGCGTACTCCTCCCCAGCGCACTTTCCAGCATTCGGCATCCACTGGAAGTAAGTGGATGTGAAGTAGGTGTAGGATGCGAAATAGACGAAACCTAGCCCTTGATTAGCAAACATTCTCTTCACTCTAGGTTATGTCTTGTGGGCGTCTCTTAACGTACCAAGATCGATGACGAATTGGATGATCTGGAGGCGTGTAATCCACTCCTTCCACCAGATCTTAACGCCCCTAGCGCTCTGGAAGTAGTACCAGTACATGACGACGTGAACGGTCAAGTTGAGGGTAATGACAACCCATGATACCGAGGTTGAGCCGATGAGTTGGGTGTAGCAGAGGAAAGCGGTGGCGCCATGGTGGTAGCAGTGAAGGAAGGCTGTGTGATCACGAGTTAGTATCTCGGTGTGGTACCGTGGGTGGTAATAGCTTAAACTTACTCAATGGCTTCTTCTTCAGGAACAAGAACACGGTGTCCAAGAACTCGAGGTATTTAGTGAGGTAGTTGAGCTACGCGGAGTTAGCAAACCGGATCGACACGGGAGGGGCACCGAGCAGGATATTTCAAACATACGTAGTACAAAACAACCAAAGGCTGGGTCCAACCGCCCTCAGAATCGCAGATGGCATAGAAGAGGCCGTGTCGGGCAACCGTGGGGATCAGTTGTTCAAGGAAGAGAGCCAGAAGAACGGCACTAATGGAGGTGAGGATGAAGTTGTGAATTAAAAAGAGCGTCTTGAGCTTGAAGGGTTCTCGGTTGCGCATCCACTCGCGACCGCCAAAGATGATGGTGTAGTAGACGACGGAGAAGATGAGGGATTCTTTCAATGTCGACAAGGGAGTCTTGCCGGCGACGAATCTGAAGTCATCGGCAGGATAGCCAATGACGACTTCGAAAGCCTTGCTAAAGTATGGCCAGAGCTGCACACCAAAGGGCCTATCGAGAGTAGGGACGGGGAGGGATTCCCATAGCGCAGCGGGTGCTGGAGTGGCCATTTTGAAGGATTTTTATCGTGTCGGTAAACCCAAAGCACCCAAAGCAAGAGTTGGCGGTAGCGGGCAAGAATTAGCTTCGACACACAAAAACACAAGACGCGTGTCGGGATGAAGACACGGGATGAGGAGACGGTCTTGCGTAAGACGTAAGCAGCGGAAGGGGAAAAAGATGCGACGAAGGTTGCAAAAAATTGAAGATAAAGGAGTGACTAGAAGAGGTGAAAGAAGAAGGCCAACTATAAAAAGAGACCCCTACGGCGCATCCGTCAAGAAATCGTGAAGAAGAAAGTTTACCCAAATTCAATTGTGATGAACGAATAGGGAGGAAGGGGAAGGTATTCATTAAATCGGTAAAGGGGGAAAAGCCCATTAGCGTACCTACGCTGGATACCTACACTGGATACCTACCCTATACTACTAGTAGATACCTCCCTATGCCGGGATACCTTGGGAGGGAACTGCACTAGGTATAGTATAGTATAGTATAGTACGAGTACAGTACGGAGTATAGGTTTTTTTTTTTTTTTTTAATTCCTTTTTCTTACCTACCTAGTAGGTATTCTTTTCTCTCTCTTGCGACCCCCAGTCTCCAACTGGCCCGTCTCCTTTCCATGGTCGAATCGGGGAACCCCTGTCTTCTGCCCTGTCTTCTGCCCTGTTCTTCTGCCCTGCTCACGGACTCACGGACTCTCGGGCCCTTCGGCACGGAAATTTGTGCACGAGCCAACTAATCCAGCACTGATTAATCCCACTGATTGGCCTGCCATTCGTCAAGCACCTACCTCTATTAGACAAGACAATTACAGTAGGTCAGCACATGTCAAGAACTGTGTTCCCTATACCGAAGCACCTAGGTACTAACCTACTAAGTCAATACTATCCTTACTAAGAGGCATGCCCATCGCAGCCCGACACGCTCCGTACCGAGGCTAAGACTAACGTGCCTAGGTACTTAACCCGCCTGTATCTGATAAGACGCTGACACTTTCATGTCACTTATCGATGAAATCTTTTATACTAAATAGTACACATCAAGCCAAGCAAATGGAGAGTTTAATAGAATAAATGGGGGGGGGCGCCTATACCCTATACTCCTATTCTAATTTTAAGTCGTAATGCGCAAAAGCAATTTTGAAAAGTAAAGAGTGACAATCATCGAACCTGCAGTGCGTCAACAGATAAGGTAGGTAACCATTTTAGATGCAAGTTGGCTTAGGTAACCGACTGCGTGATGATTACGTTTACTACCGACACCGAGTAGTACCGCTATAGCTTCTTGCCCACGATGAGGCGGATACTTGGAAATCTAGGTATCTGTAGGGGTTTCATCTAACAGGTATGACTAGGTATACCTACATCAGTTGACTGAACTGCTCCTTTATTGGCGTCATGCGTCCCAATAGAATGGAACCGAGTAAAAGACCGTGAAACTAGGCATGTAACATTGCATGCCCTCTATAGGTATTGCCGCTGCCTATAGTATATTACGACTTGGGTGTAGCATCCCGCTAGGCCCGTGTGGCTAGTTAAAAGATAGGTGATATTTACACGCGTTGCGATTTATTTAATGCCCCAGAGGAAGTGAATATAGCGGGGCGACGGGAGGCGAGCCTGAAGCAGGAAAACTAAAGTAGGCTATGGCTTTTGCGTGTATAGAACGTTGTATGTTAGTTGAATATTAGATGACGACCTGCGACATGCTTCTTGTGTTGACTCAGGCGTAGACAGGCACCCAAGGATGAGACACAATATGTGGCGTACAAAGTGCCAAACTCACACTATAAACTACCTCTAGGTACTTAATATATCATTTAGACGAGAGGGGTAGAGAGAAAAAGCACTCTCTTCTAGGTACCTATATTTGGGATGGCGATGATAATGACCGTGACGATGACAATGACGAACGGATAGTAGTATTATCAACCCAATTAGAAGGCGGTAGGGATCTGGCCTTTACATTACACTACCCACGACTAGAATCACGACCTCTGGAAGAGGCTTAAACGCTCGGACCATATCGATACCTGCAATGTGAGTATCTGAGTACCTAGGTTAGGTAAGTAGAGGTAGCTTGTGGGTGGCGTTTATAGCAGAACTATAGGTACCTAGGTACCTAAGTTAGTGCCTATAGGCTTGTTGAAGCAACCTTGGAACTGACCGTCACTGGCCTAAGAGAGCTGAGCTTTTGTTTCTGCTGCATCCCGCCAGTCAAAATGCAGGACCCCCATAAATCCCCCCCCCATTACCCCCATAACCAGCCGCGAGGGCCAATCAAAGTCGACGATTTCGTGAGCGACTTTGCTCCCTCACTCTTTTCTTCGGCCACTGCCAGAGGAATCATTCGATGGCAGAAATTATTACACGATTCAATCCACCAAAACCCGACATCATCAACAACTCACCTCCCACTCACCTTCGCCCCGTCTCTTAAGCCACTCAACCGACCACCCGCCCACTGAATCTGCAGCACCCGGACTCGGACTCGTCATGTCTTCCACCTCTCTGCTCCGCGTCGCCGTCCGCGGCCCTACCCAGACATTTTTCCGCGCATACCGTCCTGTCGCTCCCTCTCGGGCCAGCACTGCCATTGTCCCCGGCATGATTGCCGGCTCCGGCCTCAACTTCAGCACCACCGTCCCCCGCCAGAGCGAGCACCAAGAGGAGACCTTCGAGGAGTTCACTGCGAGGTAAGGGACACAATGCATACCTATTATTCCGACGAGCACCCAGCTCCCGGGAGGTGGTCCGAACCAATCAACATCGGGATATCTCGGTGAGGAGACGAGCGACATCATCTTTTCCCCTCGAACCTCGGGCCCTGTCTAAAAGCTGCAACATCGGCCAATTGCCCTCGCAAGCACTTGGAAACATTTTTTAACAAGTGTTCGGAAGCTAATGGAAGCTTTGTTGTAGATATGAGAAGGAATTCGACGGTGTGCAGGACGTTTTCGAGCTCCAGGTTCGTCATTCCTATTCCCGGGATACCACACAAACCTAGCTGGCCCCCCAGCTCCACATGCGCTCCCCTTAGCCCGACCGTACCAGAATCCAACAACCTCACCAAAATTCCCCACGAATCAATATATAATTGGATCATACCAATTAATTGATTGGCTGGGTGGCTCGCTGACTTGCCGTTTCATCTAGCGCAACCTGAACAACGCTTTCGCTTACGATCTCGTCCCCTCCCCTTCTGTCCTCCAGGCCGCCCTCAAGGCCGCGAGAAGGGTCAACGACTTCCCCACTGCTGTCCGCGTCTTCGAGGGTGTCAAGGCCAAGGTTGAGAACAACGGCCAATACGAGCAGTACCTAGCTGAGCTGAAGCCTCTGCGTGAGGAGCTTGGTATCGTATTGAAGGAGGATCTATACCCCGAGGAGGCCAAATAGATTCCTCCAACCACCTCTGCTACGACCGAGCGGGCGAACTTCCATATCGTGAAAACTTGGGCCAGCCCTTCCGAGTCGGTATGAGCGGTTGTGCGGCCTAAACTTTCGATCTCGTAACGAACTAGGAGATTATTAATTCAAGGGGAGCGAGCTGTTCGGGAGGAAAAAGAAAAAAACGAGGAAAACCCCCAAGCTTGGATGGGCTTTGGCGTCGCTTTTGGATGCCGTAAATCCAACCACGTGTATATGTCTACTATAAACAGCCTTTTTACCAACCAACCAACATTAGAGATTCGAGTGTTTTTCTCCCCCCGCCGACGGCAAAGAAAAAAGGGGGGGTTCAAATCACGGGAGGTCGATTTGACGGCACCGACTGCATTTGGGTGAGAGATAGAGGCGAGGCAGCTCGTAGTTCCTTTTGTGTTCGTGTAAAGCATCGTTGTTCAATCTAAGGGCTCTATCACCGCACCGCACCGCACCGCACTCCACCACCGTCTTCATTACGTGCCTTGTCTGTCTGTACGATGACGAATGAGAAGCCGAAATCGAAGAAAGGGAGTCCGGCGGAATAGAAAAGGAAAAAGCGTTGTCACTGCGTGCTCCGGTATTTGATTTGGTCCAGGTTGGCGAATGAGTGAGTCCTGACCTAGCACCGACGCATCATCGTATGTCCTGTTGATATGATATGATATGATGTGATATATGATATGCTCACTTGTCTTTCCTCTACCGGCCCCAGCTACAACAAGCCTGTACTATCTACGTGAAAGAACCGCCGCCCGGTAACCCAGAACCAACAAAAACAAACGCCCCTGCGAAGAAGCAGCAGAAACAAAAGCAAAGGAAACCTGGCACCATACGTCTTCGCACCCTCATTAATTTCCGTGTTTCGTTCATTCGTCCGCTGCTGCGTCTTTGCCTAATGCCATCCCTGTCCCGGTATTCATGCCATATTCGCGTGTACGGTAAAAGGGAAAAGAGAGGAAGGATATACGGATGCGAGGAACGAGGAACAGAGAAGAGCCATGAAACCGAGACTCTCCAAAAAAAGGAAAAATAAAACAACCAGAATTTGTCAACGCAAGCTATGGTGTCTGTCTTTGTTCTATATACAAATGCCTATGTCATCCCACATACGCAACGCAGACTTCGTTAATCTGGCCTCTTCTGACTGCCGGCTCTGACGAGGCGGACCGAAACACTAGCTAGTCTCTAGGAATGAGGGCCGCACCGTCGGGTATCGAGACATCTAATCATGGCAAATCGAGAGCATATTAGTGGTACAACCAGAGCAGTAGTTGGATACCTGCTCTATACAAACAGATGCCAACGCCTATCTACCCCTCCAAGCGATACAGTAGGCTGCTCGCTAAGGGCTCCCTCGCCGTCGAAGGGCTTAGGTTCCCTAGTAAAACACACCATGATCGGTTTCATAAAAACCGACCAACTACTTGGCTCACATTAGAACCTCTGGTCACGCAGGTGCGCAAACCTATTGGTCGGCCCCTGGCCGAACACGGCGGCATTTTGGACACCGTTCCCTGAACCAACGGGTCCATCGAATACGGCTACAGGCGGTTGAGGACTAGCCCCCCGACTGCTGCTCGGTCCGCCCATAGCACTCGGCCCTCGGGTACCGTTTCGTGGACTCATCACACCTAGGGAGGTCAGTCTCGGACTACGAGGGACACTAGACTGTCGAGTCTCTCTACGTCCGCTCTTGAGCGATTTGAGCTCCTCTTTGACCCGGTTCAATTCTGCCTCGCGTTCGCGAACTAGGTTCTTCTGTTCCTTGATCTGCTGGGAGAGTACCCGGACCTCGTTGCGGCTTTGGACTTTGTTGACCTCGACAACATTATCATCGGCTTTGCGCTGTAGCTCCTGAATCTTCTTTTCGTAGCCTCGATTCTCAGACGATAGCTCGGTGGCACGCTGAGAGGCTTGATTATATAGGTTCTGCCTATAGTCTGTGTCACTTTGCATCACGATGACCCTCTTCTTCAGGTCCTCCACCTGTGCATTGGCCGTATTTAGGTTCTTTTCCATCTCCGCCATTTTGGCGAGGTCGGGGTTAGACGAATGGAGGAGCGCGTCGTTTGCTTCGGCTAGTTTCTTCTCAAATTCTGTTCGTGTCGCCTTTAACGTTGAGATTTCTGTTCGGCAGGACTCAAGGCTAGCGCCTAGTACCGAAGCCTGCTCTTGAGCAATTTTACAATCGGCTTCAAATATGCCACGCTCTCGCAGGGCATCCATGTATTTTGTCTGGATGTTATTGATGGAGGACCTGTAGCTATCGGCTTCTCTTTGATTTCGGTCACTCAGCTGTCGAAAGCCGTCTTCTCGAACCTTGCTTTCTTCCAATTTGGACTCTAGTTCAGCGAACTATACAATGTTAATAATACAATCTATAGATTAACCTATCATAAGATTACTAACCTTTTCAGCCAGCGCTTGCAGCTTGTTAACCGGCACTACCATGGTGGCCTGCTCCGAGACGGCAGCGATATCATCCCCAAGTAGATTCCTCAAAGCATCACTGGTATGACGCAAAGAAGTGACCACCTGTGGCTGAGCCATCTTTGGTCTCTTTGGTAAGCTCTCGTCATGATCATCATCGACCTATTTCGTTAGTATCTTGGCGATGACAACATGATAATGGACTCACGTAAGATCGTTTTCGACTGCCAGGTTGCTGATCGGTGCCCACGTCTTGGCCACTCAGCTGGGTCGCCTCGATTTGGGAGCTAGCAGCGTATAGGCCATCGAAGATATCGTGAGGGACTGATTGGGGCTCCCAGTAAAAATCATCTTCGTCGTCTTCGGGCATCTGTGTTCGTCTAGCAAACTTCGCGGCAATGGCAAAAAGCGATTCGGACGGATCAGGCTCTTCAACGGATCGCATCGCGTTCACTAGTGCCAGCATAAGTACGTTCTTGCGTTCCAACGGTTCCAAGTTTTCCATAATGCGCATGTTTATGTGCTGTATGGAGGCGATAGTGACAAGCGCCAATACAATTGGAGTGGAACTCTGATCCGTGGGAGATACTAATTCCTGCCGAAAAGTGTGATCGAAAGCAACGACGACATCGACATTCCTGGGAACTAAAGCTTCTTCGTGCGAGGTTGAGCAGAGAGAAACAGTTAATGGGTGCTTCGCAGCTGCTGCACTGACAACTTCCTGGCCGGATCGAATATAGTGACAGCTTCTACTTTGGATCACATGACCGAGCAGATCCATTAGCTTTCCTGGACGTGCTAGTATTAGAACTCTTTTATCTGAGTTTAAACCATGAAGGCTGTCGAGAAACTCGGCCACGAAGGAGAACTTCGCATTTGTGCCAATGACGTGTTTAGCGGCCTGCTCCGGCGACATTGATGGGAGGCTGTCGAGGAAGGGAGGAAAGTCGCATATGTCAAAAAGACGAGAGAACATGATGTCAAGTTTCTCGACTAGGTCTTTCCGTGGTGTCTTATAGGGCAAGGATAGGAACGCCGAATTGTATTCGTTTATTAATGCTTCATTCTCACGGATGATGTCGTTATATTGCGGGCGACAGCTCGTTTGAAAGGGGAGTGTGATGAGATACTCGTACGGGCCTGTAGGCACGTGAGGCAAGAGACTTCTTGGGTAATCTTCCTGCATCTCATATTCGTCTGAATTGGTTGATCCGGGAAGAGGACCGGGGGGAAACCCGTCGTCAGTCGGGACCGAGGGGCTACCGTCCGCATCATTTTCGATGGACAGCGTAAGAGTAGACGGGTCTAATGTTGCGGGCTGCTCTATCTGAGGCACATCGTAAGAGCTGGGAGACGTAGGACCCGTTGGAATACGCCCAAGTGGAGGATTGGGGTGAATGCCAGCTTGCGCCGACTCGAAGGACGACTCGGGTTGGGTTTGCGCTGCCCCAGACTGAAGCAGAAGCATCGGTGAGATTATTGGGACAGGCACGTCAATCGCCGACGGCCTTTCGTCGTCGACGTGGGCTTCTGCTTGTGGTGTAGAGTTGCGGGCGACGTAAGGGGGGTTGTCATACGGTACTGGAGCCGGTGATGTTGATCCAGCTACCGATGACTTGTTGAAATGCCCTTCCCTAAAAAGTCTCAGCGTCTCCTTCGCCGATAGAGGCGCCTCGGGGGCGGATGTGCCATCCATAATAGTGGACGTGATAGGCCTGGCTTCTTGCGACAGGTCAACCGTTGTATGACAGAGAGACGGTCTGTCACCGTCCCGTATTGCCGGCCGCGACTCCTGAGGTGGTGCAGCGGATAATGCAGATTCGTGCCCTTTAGAAGAAGATATTCTAATATTGCTGTCTAACTCGCTAAGCGCTTGACTTGATTCCTGTGAGTCTGCCGGTGCTCCGCTACCTCTGGGAGTAGCTTCAAGCACAGCTCTATCCTCTTCAAAGACAGAGAAATCTGTTTGGCTCTGAGAAGTGGCGTCACCTGGATGACTAGTCAGGGGCCGAATGATCTGAGCTGCCTGAGAATTACTCGATGTCGAGCCCCCGTCCGTAATTTGTGAATACTGGCTTTCTGTTCCCTGAGAGGCCTGGACGCCAGAGCTCTGCGAAAGCGACGCGGGAATAGTGGTGTTATGAGACGTTGTCACTGGGGTTGCGGCGACCGTGTTCAAGTCAAGCTCTGGTTGGGTTTGAAAGCCTAGACTTGAGTTGGCTCCAGGATTTGTTGATGTATTCGGGTTAGTGAAGAACCCGGAAACGCCAACAAATCTTGACCGCGATTCCGGCTGGTGCGAAGGAATGCCCGAGGGCGAAGTTTGCGAGTTCTCTAATGGCCCTAACAAGGCTGGTGGCTGCCCCGAAAATTGACTCTCCAGGAACAAATCAGCCGGTTCGTGATGGCTGCTGTGCGCCTCAGATGCCGATGTACCTGATATCTCTTGTGAATCAGGAATGACCCGTTGGTCCCTCGCCGTAATGCCGCTGGGACGCATGCGCTCTGGAAGGGTAGCTTGTGAAGATGGCTGGCTGGCTTGCGAAGGCGGAACAACCCGAAATTCGGAGGGGTCAAAGGTCAGCGCACCGGGAAGCTCGACCACTATCCGCGCAGCCCGTGGTTCCGCAACCGGCCCAGCCTCTGGAGTTCCCCCAGTATCCAAAGAGTTCGAAAATCGAACCAACTGATCTTTCGACTCTGCGCGTGGAACCGGGAGGCGAGAGGTGGTGGCAGGGCCGTCGATTCGCCTGCGTTTGCGAGCCCAGTCCTCTGTATCATCTAAAGATTCCAACGCGCCGTCTGAGGGCCTTCGTTCAGGCTTCCTCTTTTCTCGTCTCCAGTTAAGCGCTTGCTCAGGATCGGTCTCCTGTGCTGATGCCAGCGGCTGCGAATCCTGGTCCCGATTAGGCGCGCCAATAGCCTTAGAAGCTGCCTCGTTCTTCTTATCCCTCCAGGCGTTGATGGCAAGCGTTGTAACGTTCGCTGCCGGTTCCTGTACCACAGTCAGCCTTGCGAGGTAAACCAGAGGTCTAGCGCATATGAGCGTACCCAGGTGGGGTCGTAGCGGCGGCCGCTTTGATCAGTACCGTCCCAATCTATTAGATAGAGAATGCGCCCCTGTTCGATCTTCTCGTCGATGATATCACGAATGGTGAACCAGCCTTCGTCGGGTTCGGCTGATGTCCTCGGTTTCAGTTTCTTCGCTTTGGATTTGGACTTGTGCTTGGGCTTGGGCTTGGATGTGGCTTTGGGGTTGAGGTTAGGACCGGGCCGGTCTAGAAGCAGCGTTCGGTTCTCGTGGATTTGTTGTTCATTGAGCCGTTCTAGGCCGACCGTATTCATTGACCGAGTTACAGGTCCAGGACGATCTATACCGGCATGCCGCGCATGATTAGCCTCCGCGCCCTATAAATATGCATAGGCAGATAATCAAGTCGACGAGCTCAAGCTGTTCAAAGACTGCGGTTGGGGTTGAATGATTGTGTTACAACAAGGGTGCTCACCGTGGCCGTCCTGCGGTATGTGCGAGTCCACTAATCCAGGTGTAAGTCGCTGGTCGATACAAGGTCATTTTTTGGAAGCTATCAACATACTGCTGCTACCTACTGGAGGCACTGCTGAGCCTTGTAGTACAGCCTGGCCGCGCTGGCGGGGATTGACTAAGGTACCTGACTAAGGTACCTATCAAGGTACCTACACCTATCCAGGCACTGTAGGTACTTACTGTAGCTGGTGCTATAGCACTGTGGCTGAAGATTAGCGTGGCTAGTCACACTATTCGCTGCGCTGTATCGAAGGCTTGCTTGGGTAGCGTAGCGCATGTACAACTAACTGTACATTGCGGGGCTCTGACGATTCAAGGGTGTGTGTCACTTACACCAAGTCTGATCTGATAATTAAGCACTCTTGCTAAATGAGTGGTGATGGCGTCTTGAAATACCCCAAGCTTCTTTTCAAGTTTAGTCCAAGGAGTCGAGCCGCGTAGCCAGCTGTTGCTTTGTTAATTTTAAGTTATCAAAGAAATCGTCGGCTAGATCTCTCGAGATTTTGCTTCCTGCTAAATAGTTAGCCAGGCAGATAGATAACCAACGGCTAAGACACCAAGGAGTGGCTACCCGAATATAAAAGGTTCACCTTCATATAAAGAAAGGAGGAATGGATTTGAGTCATGGTTAGCAGGAACTACGTTTCTATCTTGCCTTGACAATTAAGCTTTATAGCATGGACGGAGGACCTAACAAGTGTTTTGACAACCGGCTCAGGCAACAGCTCAGGTTTCTGTGCTAACCGTGGTCGAGGCAACAAACTTGTAACATGCGGTTTCTCAGCCATCGAGAAGTTGCTTACAACGGCAAAACGTTACCCGGGCACAAAGTCTATAGTTTGTGCCCGCAAGATCATTATCCCGGGGGAGGGGAGTAAGATCGGTTGCTGACCTATTCGGTCAGCACCTCATTCATCACGCCCAGACAGAAGCAAACCCCGGGTAGAGGAGTCTAAATCTTGACATAGACTAAGGTTAAACAAGACTACGAGGCTTCGCTAGCAAATGTATGACAGTTTAATACTTTCATCGCATCAATAGCTTTTGAGCTTTTACTCCCAAAGGAAATCATGGCGCCAGTCTTGACTTAACCGCTCACTAAATATATTCGACGATCCTTAAAAGCGAACCAGTGGTCTAATACAAAATAGTAACAAGGCCAACGTATAATATAGACTTGCGTATACAAGAGAAAGCCAAATAGTATGACGACGACAACCTTCTACCGTGGATATCGAGCGCATATAACCCCAACGCCCTACAGAAACCAAATCCCTTCTCTCCCCCTACCCCTTTTCTAATAAGAATGCCATCCAGCAGCATTCTCCACGCCCATCTAGATTAGACACTATACATATTTTCAGCCATTACTCATACAACATCGTACATCGCAATCTCTCGCCTAGAGAGATCCCCTATTCCTTATTGAGCAGAGAGTTCACCCGAATCGATCATTGTCTGAAAGTCGTCATTAGGGGGCTGGAACGTATAATCCGCCCCACGGACCACACGATCAACTTCTTCCAAGACGAACGGGTAGACGTCCTTCCAGGCATTTCGGCCCATCCAGCAGTCGAGGTGTCCGTAGTCGGGCACGACCCGACGACGGTACTGGATGCCGTCACCCTTGCGACTGCCGAAGGTGTCCGTGAGGATTTCGTAGGTGCGCTCCGTGCTTTCGGGGCTGAGAACGGCGTTATCGCCGCCAACGAATAGCAGGAAGGGGATGTCGCGGAGCTTCTTGATGTTATCCGGGGTATCGAGGCGCTCGTACAGGGGGCCGTTGGACATGACATGTCCGTCTTGGCCCTGCTTCATAAGCAGATGCAACAATGTCATGTTGACCCCGCCGAAGAAGCGGTCGATCTGTCGGTGGGTGGCCTCGTTGAGATTGCGATGGTTCCAGCAGCGCGCAAACACGAGAGAGACGCGATGGCAGCTGGCGTTATTGCAGATCTCCTTGCGCTCGTCCGGCATAAACCGCAGCAATTCGTTCAACCCCTTTTGTATATAGCTATCATTCTTCCCCGTGCTGCAGCTAAACCAGTTACCCGCGAAGATACGGTACAGCCTATCGGCGGGGATCGGCATTGCCATGATCTTGATCAGGTTCATGTAGTTCCACATCGGGTTCATGAATACCTGGCTACATGTTACACCTTTTATCCATTTCGCTGGAATAGTCCCGTCGAGGAGCCCCGCCGAAAACGCCACACTGCCCATGCAATGGGCGATGGTATAGATCGCTTCAGGCTCGGGCTTGTCGCTGCCCTCGGCAGGCTTTCCAGTGGGATACCTTTTGCGGATCAACTCAAGACACGCCCGGAAGTCGAGGCGTGCGTCAAACGTTGTCCAGTCATTCTGGGCTACCATGAGCATGCCGATACGATGGACCGGGATAAACACGCGGTAACCAGCACGTTGAAAGTAATTGACCGCGTTCAGGCGAATCGTAGGCAGTGCAAAAATCTGGTGGTCCACAGAGGCCCCCGGTATCATGAGCAAGTTCTTAGTTTCAACCGACGTGTTAGTCGGTTCCCACATATGAAGACTGGTGATCACGCCATCGCGGGCAGTGATCTTGTACGACTTGCTGCGAGGTGTATGGTTGACGAAGCCTGAATATGTCTGACTGGGGTATTGTAACGGCGTGAGAGGCGCCAAGAATAAGTTCATGGACTTTCGCGTGAAGAAGGTCAAGAAGTTTGCGGCACTCTTCACCTTGTTGAAGATGTTGCTTCCCGTCGGGGCCAGCGTGAGGATCTCAGAAAGGAAATCCCGCGGCTCAATTCGCATGACGCCTTGAGCAACAACTGGGCCTTTTCTCCTACAGAAATCCTCTTCATGATCCTCCCTCGTCCCTTTTTCGGGTCGCTCTGTGATGGTGACGTAGAGCGTACTCGTAGATCTCCAGAACTGCGCTGGAGAGAGTGCAACTGAAGAATCGACTACCTTGTAGCCGTGGAAATGCAACCTTCTCCCATTTGTGCCGTACATGTCGAAATCGTAAGTAAGATTTCGAGTCCCAGGGGCTTTGGTGTCAACGAGGAATAAATTGAAATTTCCTCGTCGAACCATGAATGGGGATCCCTCAAGTGTTGGGCAGGAGAAAGTGCCCGTTAGATTCGCCGAGTGCTTAGGATCATTGACAACGGACCTCGTGTTGAAGGCTTGCACACTGAGGAAGAAGCGTGCCGTCTCACACAGGGACTTCGCCGTCCTGGCTGCCAGTTCGTAGTCGTCGATACTGTCTCCAAGATGGTTATTGTTGAGGCGGTGGATGTGACCAGACATCACCTCAGTGAAGCCAAAGCCACCATCTTTCATGCGACGGGCAGTCGAGATCGACTTGTGCGCATGGTAGATTTCGTCCTCTTCCTCTTTCTCTTCTGGTTTCTCTGATCGCAACCGCTGGTCCCGCTCCTTATCACGCTTCCGCCGGTACTTTGGGTGTTTAGGGGATCCAAACAGATCTAGTAATTCATTCTTTTCAGTGTTGATGTTCAGTTTATTTTCGTTTGCATACCAGTCCAATGAGCGTTCCGCTAAAGCGGTGATGGTTGCAAATGGATTCGCACCCAAAGAAGCTGGGATGATTGCACCATCCGTCACAATGAGGCCTTTATGAACCCCCTTGCCATCTCCTTTGAATACTGCACCGGCATGATTCGTAACGCCCGTATTGCCGTCGTCTGCCATACATGCACCGCTACGATTGTGTTAGCCAACTCTGAGAGATTTCAATGTTCGGAATTAGAGGCTTACCCAATCGGGTGGACTGTGATTTGCTGTTGGCTCATGAGAGAGTAGAAGGGGTTTTGCACGAATGTGCCACCGACAGCTCGAGTGGCCTTCTCGAGAACATGGTTCAAGGACTTAACATGCTCACTACGGCCAACACCGATAAACTCGAGGACTGGCTTGTCCTCTTTTAATGTTAAATACGCTTGGTTGCCTACTATCCATTAGCATCGGAGAATTGATAGGGTGGTGATCAAGATAACTTACTATCGTGAGACATGATGAGATAAACCTGAGTCCTCTCGATAGCACCCTTTCGGAAATATGGCCCTAGGAAGAGACTCCCAGCACGGGCGAGATTCCCCTTGACCCTTTCAACGAGAGTCTCTTCCGGAGCCTCGACGCTACCGGGTAGAAGTTCAAGGAGTGCTTGCATAAAAGGGACTAGCGCTCCCGGAATGGTGCCCTCCTCAATAACATATCCATCTAGGGGGTTGTCATGGCCTTTCCTATTGTCGATAATACCGGTAATGCAAGGCCCGATCGGGTGATATGGTGATGGGAACTGTTTCCCCATAGCATTGACCTCATGGTCAGTATTATATCTAGCGAAGGTTAGAGATCGCGCAGAGTATAATGCAGGTAAATGTAACTTACCCGAAGGCCAACATATCGCCATTCCCGCTCATGTTCTGGCCAACCATGTCACTCATCTTCAAACCCATCTGTTTGCTCCGAAGTAGAATCTCGGTCGTACCGATAGCGCCGGCACCAAGAAATACAGCTTTTTTTGCATGAACCCACATCAAGTCACCATGAAGGTTAGCTTTGAAGTGACCGCGATTTCCGCCATGCCAAGCAAAATAGACAAGATAACCGTCGCCGCCGGGGGCTTCTGTGATATACCGTACCTCTGATTCGCAGAACATATCGGCACCCCAGTTCCAGGCGTCAGCTAGGTAGGTGACAAGCGTGGTGTTCTTCGAGCCATCATTTAAGCCAGTCGCATCCTGGCCGGTAGAGGCGGACGCGGACATCTCCACGCCACAGCTATTTGGTCCGTTACGGAAGCGCGTCGTCTGCCTCACTCGACTGAACTTCTCTGACATATTGAGGTATTCTGCTTGCTTCTCGAGAAGTTCGAGCTTCGGTAGCTTAGGCCAATCTTTTGGGTACTCTTCAGGTTCAAGGACCTCCGAAGCCTTGGCGTAGTCTAGTCAGAGTTCAATGTCAGTATACCGTGGGAACGAATCGAACCATAGCTTCCGTTGACTATGCCTGTGGAGGGAATAGAATGGCTACTCACATTCCTTCAAGCAGCCCGGGTGCTTTCGAATTTCCTCGGGCCATTGATCCATTTGAAGCGCTCCATCATCCGCCTCCAGGAAGACATTGGCGTTTATTAGACTTGTACCTCCAAGTCCTATGAAAGTAAGCTAAAGGCCCTGCGATATGGTGGAACGTGGCGGCTTACCGTTACCAACTACTGCATTCTGGCCGTTGCCAAAAATCAGGTGATACATGCCAGTGGGATCTCCGCCGTGAACGACCTTTTTAGGTAGCCATGGCGGCGCAAACTGGCCCGAGTAGTGTAGCTGGTCGAGGGCATCCCCTGTGCCGGTCGGGAACTCGCCGGGCCAGCGCTCTTTACCACGCTCGAGAAGACAGACAGTCTGGTCGGCACGAGCCATTCGCGATGCAGCAACACCACCGCCATAACCAGATCCGATAACAACACAATCATAGGCGTGTCGCATTAGTTCCATTGACTTTGAAATTCTTGGGAAGCTCGTCGTCTTGGGATCATCAGCCCAAGTTCGTATGTGGGCGAAGGGGCGAGACCGTGGGCCGCCAGCTTCGTGTTCATGAGAGTCGTGGTGGTCCGAAACAAAAGACTGCTCGGTGTCGTGAGAAGAACTTCGGCTTGATGGGCGAGTATGCCCATTGGTAGGTCCGGGCCACGTTTCCGCCCTGACACCCAAGCCGTTCAAGCCGTTCGAGCCGTTCAAGCCATTGACTCGCTTGTGAATGCCGTTTACGACGCCGGTGCCGTTCGTGTTGCTATAATCCGCCCCAGTTGAGCGTACCGTCTCCACCCCGGCGTCTATGTCGTTTGAGGTAGCTGATGGCATGGTCTCGGCGTGACCCGCGTCCGGGAATCTGAGCCCAATCAGTCGGGAATACGCAGAGGCGTAAGGTTAACCCGGACAGAAAAAAACACTATCAGTTCTCCGATGGAAGATGAATAGCAGGGAATCTTTGAAGGGGAGGTGAGACTACAGGAGATAGAGAGCAGAGGACGTTATTTATTTGAGGAGGCGAGACTGTCTTGGGTTCGATAACGCCCAGATTGCTAACATCGGCAGGACTATCACTTCATATATATGATCCGAGACGTTGGGGGTTGGGGTGTAGTCTGCCTCGAGGAACAATAGAGTACCACCTCAACGGGTCACCCACGGTCAATATAGTACTAGTAGGTATACCGAGGGTCAGATTTTGTAACCAGAGATGACAGGCTCATCCATCCGACAGGAACAGCCCTACACTAACGACCGCCCCTTGTTCCTTGGGTCCCCGGACGTCATGCCCCTGCCCTGCCGCTGCGCCCGAATGGGATGACCCATCCAGTGTCTCGCAGTCTCGCAAGACGACACTAATCCCGGAGGCGTCGTGGCACTGCTAGCAATACTGGGGGCTAGGATACACTACACTACTAGTAGTGTAATTTGTGCTATACTACCGCACATACTGCAAGGACTCGCAGTAGCGGGGAGTGTAGAGAGGTAGTGTACATAGTACTGTAGGTAGGGTGAGCAGTAGAGTGAGGAGAAGCCGAGATCATGGACGTAATTGGCAAATCCCCACCACACGAGGAACGAATTAGCTGTCTGATAGCGACCTCGACTGCGACGTAGAGGAGGCAGTAGTAATCATTTTCGGAAATTGATTTTCGCTGTGCCCGTCATTCATAGTACGCTGCATGTCTAGCAGCAAAAACAACGGTCGATGTTCGCACGGGCACAAATCAAAAGACGGGCAGAAAGACGGGTTCTGGACGGGTTCTAAAAGCGGATGTAGTGTGAAAGGAGATGATGGTAGACGGATCAACTACCTAGAACAGTTAGACATCCGTGCTCGAACCATTCGTAGCGCAGATGAATTGTACATTACCTGTAGTGTAGTGGACACAGCGAACAAGGATGGAATTCAGAACGCGATGCCGACTTCGATTGATTGCCGCAACCCTCCAAACAACACTGTTGATTGGTGACAATTATTGTTTCATTTCTACTACTAATAGCAGATATGTTTTCATCACACTACAATACGACTGCTAGAGCACTACTAAGACCTGGGCAGAAGCCTGGGCACACACTACAGTGCCCAAATTAGGGGCCCTAAATTAGTGCTGATGACATGATTACACGGGATACCTACTTACAGTACTAGTACTTATATCATATATTCTAGTGTAGCATAAGGAGACGGATAGAGAGACTTACCTATCCTAGATCGTACGTACTAGATGTCTAGATGTACGCAGTGACGAGTGTGTATGCCGTGTTACGGGGACGTAGGTAGGTGGTGGGATTACAAACAAGACTCAATTCAACGTTACCGCAGACATACCACGCACGTCTCTCTTCACCAGACACAAGTGCTTTTTGTCAGTACTGTTTTGTGTCTCGTAACCAGATGTCTAGGAAGGGAAGGGAGATCTCTCCCTCGTTTTCCCCTTGCTCCCTTGCTGAGCTGATACCTAATGATCAGCTGAAAAAAATGGGCTCATTAGAATACAGTAAAGAATGGCCCTGATTGGCTAGTGAACGACTGAGCTGATAGGGTAAGCAATCCAAATTTAGATCAGCCCCTCAACTATTTCAGTGGAGGGACCAATCAAGGCGAACACAAAAATAGCGTTGACTAACCCGAAAGATGGACTTTTCGACTTTTCGTGTCTATGAATACTTAAACTACCTAAGGCAGTACTGCCTGAGGTACGCTATAATCTCACTACACTACCTACACTAACTACCTAGGTACTCTTCACGTGCAACTGCGTCAACATCTCGATAGAGTACTGATATACTAGTATAGTCCTGATATAGGGTTGGGGAGAATGTGCCCGACGGCCCTCGTCACCTTGGTATCTTGGCGGCATCTCGCATTCAAACCAAACGAATGGCACGAATGACACTGCTATCCGCGAAGGGCGAACATCACCTGCCTACCTAGTATTAATTAACATGCCCATATCGCCAGCGTTATTCGACCTATTACACTGGGATGTCTTTACTCTCTGCACTATCACTATTTAAGACAATATACACACTACTCGGACAGTCTGCTCGGAGATCACAAGCATTATATTATTAAACCACAGGGTCCCAGCTGACGTTACCTGGGTATCTATAGAAGTACTGGGTAGGTAGTAGGGTACAGTACATTACTCCAAGTCGATACCGAAATTGGAGCTGCAACGGCCATAAGGCTGAGCGAACGTCAGGTAGCAAGCATATGGACACTATAATGCTAGCAGACTACGGTACAATACAGGTGTGGTTACATTAGGTAGTGGACGCTTCCCTCGCAGTATTCCTTGCACAGCTCAAACTGTCGTACACGGTTGTAGTGCAGTGCATGTCAAACGAATCCTCGCCAGCCAAGCTCTTCTCCATCAATCCACCCCAAAGGCAATAATACTATGTAAAGAAAGTATTCTCGTCATGTCTGCTGCTACAGTACGCGGCCGAAAGCCACCGTGGAGAAAGGCAGGACGACGATGCAATCCTTTTCGCCTATTGTTCCGAAGAACGGAAAAGTACCCTGCTTCTCTGACTCCTTCCCCGAAGCGCATCCCTTATCCCTATCCCATCCCTCCCACCATCCTGCCGAACCAACCGAAGTGAAAAACGAAAAACCCATCAAACACCGTGTCTACACTAACGGCCCGACCCCAGAGATCAAAAGGACATCAGCGCGAATCGTTTAAAATGGTTCCCGTAGAATTTAGGCCAACCTGTTATTAATAAACCAGGTCGAAACCGCACTTGTAGGTTACTAATCTCTTAGTCCAGGCTATGCTATGCATATGTACAGTTTCCGGTCTCCAAATTTAGTTGCCGTCCCCAAAAAAACGGTGACGGCCCCCAACTCATAAAACCCGATTCGGGATTCCTCTAGCCTAGTCCGGTCTTGGGAGGGGAAGGGGGGGGGGGGGGGGAAGCATCCCAAGAGTACGGATACAACATGGCATGAAGTGGTGTCGGATTATGCACGGATGGAAACGCAACAGGCCTATTCGACGCGCTTAATTTTTTTTTTTTTTCCTCTCAGGCCTCCCCCAACCCCTAACCTAAGGCATGACAGACAGCGATGTGACGTTGACTCGGTACTACTACGTTCGTGCCACCCGCGATTCTCTCAGCTCTCTAAGCGCCTGCACGGTAGTTATGTGGGTGGTGAGATATTGTCCCTCTAACCACTATGTTTAGTATGGGCTGAGGCGTATAGTATGTGCCGTACCTCCATGTCACTGACATGCCGATCGGTTGCCTCGCGCGGCATTCGCTGTGTCACCACGCGAAGGGAGAAGAATAGACGCTTATTCGAGAAAACCCGGGCTCACACGGAGCCAGAGGTGTTGCACGTTATCCAATGTTATCCAATATCAGGGAGGCTGAATTATTACTGCCGAACATTGACCCGGTAATGTCCGCCATATGCATACTATAGGTGCAGAGTTAGTGCGCGCTCAAAAGCAATATGTCCCGCGCACAGCCTTGCATACGGCCGCGGGTCTCCGTTGTTAGGATTACTATGACGTTTGTTGTCTCTGCGATGCTACGGCGTCGCTCTGCGAAATTCAACGCCACCTGAAGGTGAATTCCCTTCGTACTATACTATTGCTGCCTAGTCTCAAAGGGGTTCGGACAGTATTTGCATTATATCACGAGATCCGGTAGGAGAAAGTTAGTGTGTGGAAAGGCATACTGAGACATTGGCTTAGACATTGACTCAGACCTCCCAACGCCTCGGATCATGGCGTCTTACGAGGCCCCTCTCTAAGTGGACAGGCCATGAACAGCGCGATGCAACACCCATTTGCCCCCCTCCATACCGACATCCTGCAGAAGCATCGGTGGACGGGCAGGACTAACCGGTGTGGCTGGCCGGGACCGCGAGACCGGAAACCCCTGCATGTCCAAAATGAGACTACTTATGTAGCATTCTTTATCGGGTGAGTGTTCCGACGCTCGGTAGGATCTGGAGACTATCCATTATCATGAGAATTCGTTGATACACGGCATCCTCACCCCAAAATGAAACCCTCGCCGATAGAGGATCTAGGACTTCACCTTGGAGTCGGCCGCCAAGTACCAGCTCACATGAAATAACACAATTCCAGCAGAACCAATGAGAAGTAGATACTCTATGACCGACATCCCATTATCAAACAAGGAGATGCATTTATTGTTTCCAACCAAACATTCCCTACGAGACGTCTCCCAGCCTACCTAGTTTACTATACATAAATCCCCTGGCCCCTATTTTAAGACTCTTTTCCATCAATATCAACGGCATACCTATCCTATCTAGGTGGATGTCCGATACCCTGGTTAGCCGCGCTGCGCGGCTCTCTATACGAGCGTCCCTGTGTTGTAGGAGGCATCGGTATTCATTCCCTTACTACGTAGTCCACGAGACCCTTAAAGGGAGTAGCCCAGCCATAACTACCTAGCCTAGTTACGGCACAGACGAATAAAGAGCCAGGGCAGGGGATGGGGCAAATGGAAGAATTCAAGCTCGAAGGGCAATCCAATTGCTATCAACTCCAGCACCGCCTCTCCGACCAATCTATGCGCACATCACGAGGCGGCTTGCATGTGTACCAATATTCATGGCAGGTAGGTGATTTCCCAACACTGCCCATATTACACCGACCCGGGGGATTGAGATCATATGTTCGAGATGGTGACGCGTTCCAGCCCGACTTCTTAACGTCGACGATAATAACAACGCCAACTATGACATGCAACAGGACTATGAATGCCTAATGCTGCCTTGGTTATGGCCATTACGGTGCGGGTGGCTGTCGTCGGTATACGTAAGATGATTATCTCTCCGCCGCTGTGGCGTCTAGCAGCTGCCGTAACGTAACGTATTTTCTGACCCCCGGATGCAACCCTTCTCATAGCATATCATAGAATGGCTTGCCCCATGAATCCTAGATCCCAACACTCCGTCAGGCAGCCATCTCGATGCCCCCCTTAGGGTGTACGGGAATTCAAACAAACAGGAAGTACCCCTACTACAACCCTCCGCAGCAGGAGAAGGCAGTGTGGATGTCTCCTGATGCTCAATCAGCCGTAGACAGACACGATCCCACTTCCCCCACGGAAGGGAATCACGGGGCTGAAACGGCTCGGTGGATGGGAACGGGTACGTGCCATTGCATGGTTCCCACAGGAGCCGTTCGCAGGGAGTAGGTAAGCATCACCGTAGTTGGCGAGGATATTGGGGTCCGGCATTCATCCCAGCCACGGAGCAGTCAGTTCACCGTGGTACGTCCGGTTGGAAAAGTCCCCTTCGTGGTCAGTCGCCCACGAAGCCTCCCTTCAATTACACCGCATTGCATTACCCCCTTGCCCCTTAGCACCGCAGCAACGCGGAGCTAGGGCGTAACAAGAGAGGCCTGACATACCACCGACCGATCTAGGTCCGGAATAGACGTTCTAGGTATTCCGAGCGGGCAGTGCGCCGTGTAATAGTTGCCAGCGACGATGATTTCTGGGGCCCGGGATGAGAATCATGGCTCTTGATAGTAGGTCTCGTACAAGACTTTAGCTCGAAGGAAGTGGCCAGTCTAATACGCAAATAAGATATATACGTATGAGCGGCCGTACTCCAATTATTCCTCTCCTAGCAGAAAATATTAGTGAGCTAAGTATGCGTCTAAAAGGCTGGGAGTTTACCCGTAGCATTTTCGTATCCTCCACGTCCATAACCTGACGACGAAATACGGCAATAACCAAGTCGAAAATTAAGACACAACAACACATAAACAGATTAATAAGAATCGTAGTAGAAATATAATCATTTTCATTCATAATCATGGCAATCGATCCCCTTACAAACGCCGGCCACGCCAATGCCCAGCAAGTTTAAGCTCTTGTACATCGAAACAAAACCCATGCATGCCATGCCGGTAGTATCCAATCTAAAAAAGACCATCACATCACAACAGCGCCGACGGCCTTAAAAAAAAAAGTTTTTCCTTTTTTCCCTTCCCCTTTCTTTATTTCCGCTTAGTGAGTTCCGTTGACGCCGTTAGTCGTGTTCGAAGCCCACCAGTCGCCCTGGTCGGCCATGGCCTCGACGACCTTGACGAAGCCGGCGATGTTGCTGCCCGCGACGAGGCTGGGCAGCTCGCCGTCGGCCTTGTGCACGTACTCGATGGCGGTCTTGAGGCCGTTCTCGAACGCGTTGCGCATGATCTGCTTGAGCTTCTCGTCGACCTCCTCGCGCGTCCAGGTCAGGCGCTGGCTGTTCTGCGCCATCTCGAGACCGGAGACCGCCACGCCGCCGCAGTTGGACGCCTTGCCTGGCGCGTACCAGACGGCCTCCGCGCCCTTGGCCTTGCGGTTGCCCTCGAAGACGTCGATGGCGGCTTGCGTGCAGCCCACTGGGTAGAGTTGATCAGCTCCTGTTTTTCTCTGGTTCACGACGTGTATGGTGTAACTTACTGTTTGAGCCCTCGGCAATGAACAAGCAGCCATTGTCGACCAGTGTCTGTGCCTCCTCCTCGCTGACCTCGTTTTGCGTGGCGCTTGGTAGCGCGACGTCGACGTGTCCGACGTGGACCCAGGGGCGCGCACCCTCGATGTACTTGAAGGATGAGACGCCGCTGAACGCAGTCAGGGGCTTGCGAGCGAGCTTGACGGTCGCGATCTCGTCGATCTGCTCCGGGGTGAAGTGCGCCTTGCCCTCGGCGACCAAGCAGCCCTTCGAGTCCGACAGGGACACGACGGTGGCGCCGAGCTCAATGCACTTCAGGGCGGCGTACTGCGCGACGTTGCCCGATCCCGAGATCGCCACGCGCTTTCCGGCGAAAGTGCCCTTGCCCGCGTACTTCATCATCTCCTCGACGTAGTAGACGAGACCGTAGCCAGTGGCCTCTGTTTCGCGCACCGTGTTAGCATGCGCTGTTCTTCTCCCCCTCGCCATATGGAATGGCGCTGGTTTGCTTGCTTACCAGGTCGGATCAAGCTTCCACCCCAGTCGAGCCCCTTGCCGGTAAGGATACCCTCCCACTGGTTCCTCAGCCGGCGGTAGGCGCCGAACATGTATCCAACCTCTCGGCCGCCAACACCAATGTCACCAGCGGGCACGTCGGTATCGGCACCGATGTGCTGGCACAGTCTCGACATGAAAGCACCGCAGAACTTGCGGATCTCGTTGTCGCTCTTGCCCTTGGGGTCGAAGTCGGCTCCACCCTTGCCACCACCCATGTTCACTTTACAGAAACGATAGTCAGTATACATTATACCAAAAAAACCACCATGTCCACGCCCTTTTCTTTCTCCGTTGGCGATACACGGAGAGACGGGTCTTGGTGATAGGCGTGCACGAAAGGAGTAACTTACGTCCGGTGAGAGCATTCTTGAAGGTCTGCTCAAAACCGAGGAACTTGAGGATCGATAGATTGACAGAAGGATGGAATCGCAGGCCGCCCTTGAAGGGGCCGAGCGCCGAGTTGTACTGTACGCGGTACCCGCGGTTTACTTGCAGGTTTCCGGCATCGTCCTCCCAGACCACGCGGAACTGAATAACACGCTCAGGGACCGAGACAACCTTGAGTGCTGTCCGGTACTGGGGGTTCTTCTGGAATAGTGTGCTGTCCTCGAGGGTGCTGACGAGTTCTAGGAGCGACGTATTAGCACGTGTCTAGTTACCTAGAGCCAAAACCCCTGGCACCACTGATTCGAGATGTCATGTCATAGAACAGCGACAGGCCCTCAACTACGGAATGGGAAACCTCTTACCTTTGTACGCCTGCTCGAACTCAGGCTCGGATGGGAGGTGAGACATATTTGTGGTATGGGATGTAGTTACACTACTAAGAGAAAGAATGAGGAGGCCTGAGGATGAATAGACGGAGACAATTTAAGTTTGCCGGTCGTCCACTTATAAGTCAAATATGCTAGCAGTTGTCACCAATGACAGTAGAATGATAAGGACCAAGCTTTACGTTGATCGAGATCGCAATGAGGTAGCAGACGAGGTGAACAGATCTACCGTGATGTCATAAAGAATAGAGGAGGGAGGAGAGCAGACTGAAGACGGCTCTTGGTGGCATTATACGGTTATATACCTGAAGGAGGGCCATCGTCTAGGCGAGGCGAGGCGAGGCGAGGCAGAGGCCACAAGGCTCGCTTACCTGATGGAGTACGATAAAAAAAAAAGATTCATTTGTCTTGCTCCTTAGTCAAAAGCTGTTATCACCGTCTTCGGCGAAGAGGTTAATATGACTTGAATCGAATACTAATATCCTGGCCGGGAAATGTCGCCCCAGACCAGACCTAGGGGGAGGCGAGGTGCTACTAAGATCGGCCCTTCAACCCGTGTAGTTCCGAGAAAAGGTCGCACGCGAGAGAGAGCAAGCAAGGCCCAGAGTGTTTGCTAGAGCAGGCACTGGGAGCCCTGCGAAAGCGAGGCCGATTCCAGGAGGACAAAGGTGGGAAGGCTGGACGCCACCGACGCTTCATGCACGTGTAGCTCGTGGGGTGACAGGTAGGGCTTCTAGGGTCTCCGTCTCTCTGTCTAGGGCGTCTAGGGCAGACCTGGACTATGCTACTTACGGTTGGGGGCTCTTATACCCAAGCAGGAGGATCGAGAACGACTCAAACAGCGAATCAGACTCCCCACGGTAGATACTTGCCCGAATTAATATCCCCGTCTTCACATTACTAGCAGTGTAGGTACGGTATAGGCTATGCGGGAGGGGCCTAACCCTACATTGCAGATCTAGCTGTCGAAAATTCATACGTTGTCATTGGATTTACTAAGTAATAAACCAAGACTTGCATAGTAGGTAGTTCTTGTATATAGTCGCGTACTATTCGGCAAGGATTTGGAGTGGGGGAGGAAAAAGAAAAAGAGAATAAACTACACTTATACACACGCTGCTACACATACTGACATTCTCTCTAACGATTATACGAGCACATGTCTATAGAGGTCCAGAATTTTCTACATATATATTTGCTCCGGATGCCTAGACCCGTTGAAACCATAGTGTATTATTTTTTTTCTTTCTCTTCTTTGCGACGGGCCAAATTCAAGCTAGAAGCTCTTAGCAGGTATCGGTCTTGAGTCAAGTTCCGATTCGGTCCTACAACCTCGCGTAACATAATTTCCGTAGTGCAGGGCCCTTGAGGCGAGTACCTAGTGTAGTGTATAGTGTAGTAGAAGAATAATACTGCCGAAGGAAATATGAGGGGTTTGCACAACATCGCCCCATCCCACCAGCTACGTGGTATAGGACCATATCAGACCACATAACACACACACAAAATCGCATTCCCTATTTTTCCTCAAATAATTGCATTGCGGTATTTTACTGTGAGCAACCACATTCGATGTGATAGACATCATCCTACATTAGGCCCGCATAAGCGCCGTTCCGCATTCTCTAGTCTATAGATCCGCGGAGATTGAGTTCGCCGCAGAATTCGCCGGTGGGAGCGGGACCCGACGAAAAAAAAAAAAAACACCATAGAGCAGATATAAACTAGCCATCCTCTACCTAGGTTCGTAGGCACCATGTATCCCACGCTACTCGCTGGGTGGAATGACGACGGAATTCCCGATGTCGACTACCGTCGGCAACGGTACGGCCGCAGTTGCGATACACCGAGGCGTAAGACAGGACCTGAAAGACCCCCGGTATCTAGACTAGCTCAAACCCAGCGTGATAGACCATCGTGATCACTAGACTTCATGATTTGTGCTTCCAACAGCAGTAGCAGTAGTAGTAGTAGTGAATTTGTAATGGTAAGGCCGAAGAACTCCTTTCGGCTTTTTCTTCTTCCTCTGCGTCTTTTCATTTGAAATATCAGGGCAACACGGGGAGCTGAGGATTTCAAGGTGGACAGGTCTCGTGACGCTGTCACATTACATCCACGACCTGCGCGACCTGCGCGACCAAGCGCGATATAATCGTCGCCTCCCACGGTCGAAACGCGGGGGGGCAACCCCGGATGCGTCATTGGCCGTGGCATTTTTGGGAAGAGTCGGTAAGAAATCAGCCGTGGTGTAAACAATACAATACAATGCAAACGAGAAAAAAAAAAAAAAAAACATCGCAAAGCCAGGTCACATGCTACGTCAGATCTGTAATCAGTGATCTTCTCTGCGGCCAACGGACCAATCAAGAGCCCGCCAGCTTCTCCAGTGTTACTGAATTCGAATACCTAATATCCAACCGGGCATTTTCGTTGGTCGACTGCAAGCCAAGTGCTAAGTATATGCATGCTCGCACGGGCAGACGCACATGGGTATAAGTAGGTAGCAAGCAAAGGAGGCATGGCGGTCTTCGCCGACGCATGATGGGTATGCCAGTGTACTGCGGCGAGGTGGGCCCAGAGCGTGCGTGCCGGGTTCCTTAGCGCTCTGTAGGCTAAAAGGGACACGCAGCTCTGCGCTAATATATGTAACCTACCTACCTAGGTACATAAGGTAAGGTAACGCGTGTAGAGTGCTGCTCCGGGCACCTGCTTACCACTACACTAGATGTACCGTAGCTAGTTGTCCCGCCATTAGGACTGTTCTTAGGGTACCTCTGCTAGGGTTCCGCTAGGGGTCTTCAGCTCCGTTATTCCCAATGAAACCTTACCTACAGCAGGCACCTACCTAGACCACCTAAAGCTGCTCCGGCACCGGCACAAAAGTTTACGACGCCGACTTCGCCTTGGCTTTTATCACAACTCCATATTTCCATTTCATGCTCACCATCATATTCATAATGCCTTTACGGCTGCCTTCCTAATGGATACGTAGTCTAAGGTATTCCAGAATGCTAATATAGTACGGCTAATACCAGAACTAACCACCCTCACCTCGTAGCGAGCGGCTTTGACGTGTACGAAACACATGTCGTGCTATGCTGTCCTAACCACTATTAAGCCTCTATTAAGCTTCGATTAACTAAATATGTCCCAGACGTCGGATGATCGCCATCATCAAGCAAAGGCTAGAGGGCTACGATGAATCCCTCAACAGTAAATCCAGAGCAACGCCTTATGCGCCATGCTACATGCATCATTACGAAGAATATACTCGTGTTTTGCACCGCCCGCCGAAGCTCTCACCACAAGATCGACTGGTCAAAGTCGAATCTCTTAAGCTCCTTCCCCGCATCTTCAACGTCCTTCTTGGCTTTCATCCGCATATAAAAGATGGGACAATCTTTGCTGCTGCAAATTACCTCGCAGTGTATACTGCCTTGGCATCGTTGACATTGTGTCCAGAGCCGCCCGAAGCGCACCTCGAGATCCGACACCTTGTCTAGCGTCTTCTTGTAAAGTTCGCCCACCCGCGGCCCGCAGTCCGAACAAATCGCACCCGCGCTCTCGTCTTTCCCAACTAGGGGTTTCTTGCATCCCATGCATGTCTGTGTCTTCTTCGTGAATTTCATGAGACCGCCCACCGTCGGCGCCGCCACCGAGATAGCACGTGTGTGCGCGCCCGTGAGCAGCGACTTGGCCTTCGCCTCGCCGTCAATGGTATCGAAAATGCGCCCCAGGGGTTTGGCGAGCTGGTTATCTAGGTAATATCTCGTATCAATGGGGACGTTGTTCTCGAGAACGTAGATGGGATCTTCAGAGTTCTCGAAATTTCTGGATCCGGTCGCGCCTTTAATCATGACGTAGGCCACGCGATCACCAAGGCCGGGTGCAGAACCAGGGTCACGCTTCTTCATACGCGCAGCAAGTTCGGCGTGAGCTTGTTTGGCATCATAACTTTCTTTAGTTAGAGCTTTCGTGATGACTAGTTTCGACATGTCGATCTTGTTCTGTAGCAGTTCTGAAATTATGTTTTTGACGTATCTACAGCGGACGGTCAGTATCTCGATTGAATATTCAATTTGGGGAGGGGGAGGGGGGGGTCGGTCGGTCTTACTCTTGCGCCCCTGGGACGTTTCGATCGATCAAGATCATGCTCAGCACTTTCTCAATGACAGTCTGTACTAGTAAGCAGTTATCTCGTCGAACCGTCTCGATACCCTTTGTGTCCATTTTGTCGTACTTCTCAGGCTTCGTCCAGTAAAGACCAGCGTAACGTTTCTTGTTGATCAGCAAGTATGGGAAATAAACTTTTTCGAATTCAAGCTTGATCGGCTTGGTGAATTTGGATGATACGAAATTCGCGGCCTCTTCCCCGAGTTTCATTGCTTCAGCTAGGTCCTCCGTTCCAAATTTGACCATAACGGAATCCGTATCACCATATATGACCTGGGCATTGTGCGTATAGCCGTTGGCAATATTGTAGCGCTTTTCGACTTCGTCCTTCGTCTTCTCAATCATCTGACGGCCAAAACTCGTCGTGCTACTTGCAATTTCAAGGCAGGGGAGCTTGCCGGTTGTCGCTCCGGTCAAACCGTAGACACTGTTGGCACTGATTTTCAAGGCAAGTTGCCGACCATTCAGAACGGCCTTTTTGAAAGGGTCTGTTTCTACTGCAAGCTCCCTCTTGGCCTGCTTTCTAGCTGACAGTAACTCTTCTAGAATCTGGGCGAGTAAGCCTTTTCGTTGTTTGACTGTGACAAACATGTCACCAGTCGGAGTTACAATGTAATCTTCATCTTTCTTGAGGCCGAACTTCTCGATCGATGGTTTTTTTATGAGGGTGGTGTAACAAAGATTATGAGCTTGCATGATACTGGGGTATAGCGAAGCAAAATCAAGGGTAGCAATCGGAACGTCGTAGTATCCACGGGTAGGCTCAATAACCGTAGCTCCTTCGTATTGGTCGTCTGTCCCCTCTGCCGACATATTTGGAATGACGAGCTTTTGTTCGAGAGCTTTTCGGAAAAGTTGACTCATGAATTTGATCTGCTGTCCGCGGGATAGGAGAAAACTGAAAGGAACACCTGTGACTCTCGCCATCTCCGTATAATTGGCTAAGCACGAAAGCTTATCCATGAGCCTTTGTGGTAGGTAGGCATCTTTCAAACAGTAGAGTGCTAGACGACGTCTTGATTCCGGTGTTCCGTTAAACAATTCTGTGATCATACTATGATGAACGTCCTCCTTTTGCTCTCCTAAGAAATGGGCGGAGACCGAGTTCAATGTATAACTGCGGAGGTGATGATCACGCTGAATTAGCTGCAGCAAGTCCAGCTGTAGTCGACCGTTGGTATTCGTAGATTTCGAGTCTCGAGCGCCCATCTGCTTGCTGGTAAGATTCGTCTTCCTATGCCACGACTTGACATGAGACAATCGTGTCCAGTATTCGAATCTGGGGATCCTTAAGTGCTTCGCGCGATCAAGAAGATAGACAAAGTCGAAATTGGCAATATTGTAGCCAGTAATTAAATCGGGATCGACCTTGTCGAGGAACTTCTTCCAGGCCCTAAGCATATTACGTTCGTCGTCAAAGTCTAGAATTTGAGTGGCCACAATCGGGCTTGTAGTATCGAGACAGAAGACATTTCGAATGAAAGGTTTACTTTCTCCGTATCGCGTGACAACATTTGCAATCTGAATAACCGGATCTTGATCCGCCTCCGGAAAGATCCCTTTTCGACCAGCGCATTCGATATCAAACGAGAGGATGCGCAAAGGGGCCATTTTCGACCATTCGCCTTTAGGTTCATGTGAAATCAGATCTGCGTAACTAATCTCTGCTTCAATCTGGCAGCTCGACTGTCGGTAGGCTTCGTCGATGAGTCGGTATTTCGTCGCAGGTGCTTCCACCCATGACATACCGGGAATCTGGCCTTAGTTAGAAAAATAAACTCTGAGCGTCTAGGAATGAGCCATACCTTGCAGTCGACCATGAATCTCAAGACATATTGAAGGTTGTCAAAGGTCATGATGCCGCCCTGTGCACTCGGCCATAAACCCTTCCAGTTGGCATCCCCAGACTCGATTAGGGTTCGCACTCTTGAGACGGCTTTGTGATCGATTACAGTGATCTTGATATACGGGCTCTGTGTGTTTCCCTGGAAGCCATAGATATTCTCTCGCAACACGAGTTGACAGGAGTGAATGACGGGCTGTGATTCGGCTAATTGTGTATCGATGTAGGCCTTGTAAGAATCACAGTCCTTGGGTGTAAAGGATACCGGGGCGGCGACATAAAGGTAGTGCTTGAAGTCAGTGACATGCAGCATCACAGAGTGACCATTCTCAGTAACGCCGAACAGCTTGATTACGGATCGGCCACCACTGATGTAGCCTTCCTCGGCTTCAATCTGCTGGAAGGTGAGACTATCCCGGCGAGGGTCGAAATCGACTACGGGCGGGCGTCCCCAGGCTTGGTCTTTCTCCGAGTTGGTTTGCTTGAGCTCTGCAATATCTTGACTGAGCTTCTCGAGAACCTCGGATTCGAAGGCGCTCTTCGGTTGGCTTGATCCTAGCTTCGAACCGGGACCCTGTTGTGAACTATTGAGACGCGATGCGGGCGAAGACGTCAAGGGTTCTAACCGACGTCGTTTTTTGGTTGAGGGTGTGGAGGGGATGTTGTGGCGATTGGAGGCATTGCCAAGGGCACGCTTCTGAGGGAGCATGGCCGTCGCCATGGTTGCTACCGGTTGTATGTGACGTCTGGTCTATAGGGTCTATAGGGTATTGAGGACCTGTTGAGATGATATATTCGTGACTTGAAGTTTGTCGTATGGACGTATGGACAGCTCTGTACGTATTGCAAGATGGGAATGAAGCTTAGATTAGGAGGTATTCTGTACCCTCCTGCTCCGTAGATAAAGTGGTTTTCCAAGAGTCGCGTCAACACGCGCCAGGTGCAAGCCAGGGTGCACGATTTTAGTGGGGGCAATTAAGAAGGTCGCGTCAAAATTGCCCCGCGTCATAATGTGTGGGGGGTATCACTTTACTGTATATACGCACTGTACGTCATGTCCGTACCAGGCAGTGACCAGTCACTTTACCTAGGTACCTACCTAGGTAGGCACATCATCGAGTCAGGAAAACAGATAGAAAAAGCCACAGTCCAGTGTAGGCCATGATGTTGTAATTTAATCGTTGCTCTCCCATGGCACCACTATATATATATCCATACTTTACATTCGTTAAGCCATGACCGTTGGGTATACAAGTAGGCGGTTACGAGGAGGCGAATAATACGATTGCTTCGAAAGGGTCTATACGTCAGACGCCGGGCTTTCTGTGTTTAGAGGTCGGGAAGAACAGGTTGAAACTTGGTGATCGATAGCCTTGAGAGACACAAAACTCATCAATCGATTCTGTAGATAAATTTGCGTAGAGGTCATACCGCGTTTGTGTCCGTCTGCACATAGAAGCAAGCCAGCTCTTCCTTCGTCGCGCTTTTCTCATAGTCGATTCCTGGTTTATCTTTAGACCGCTCTGCGAAGCTTTGTTGACCCAATTTCCATTGATATTACTATAGAATGGTCTTATTCATCGAGGGTCAAATGCATGGGGCACTAGAGTTTCTTTTCATTTGCGGGCGCCGAGCCTCGGAAACATACTCTGGAGTGGCTAGTTCTCATAGGGAGCGGTAAGAAATAGAAACATTCTCTAGGTCTGCTAGTGTCGATATATTTTCAGTATTTCAAGCCGCTACAAGTCCCTCCTCGATATTATGCGCCTCTTCGCTTGCCTTCTCGTCCAGTTGTTGCCTGGTCCTCAAGCAACGCCCGTCGGTTCCGTCTTGTTAAGGTATAAGTGTATACTACGGGAACGAACCTAAGAGGGCTTAAAGCATTAATATGCTACTAGGATTCTAATATTGATAGTGCAATTAGAGCTAGAAGCCCTTGAATTAGCCGTGAGACATATGCACCGCTTCATATAGTTATGTATAAGACTTCAAAGTTCTAATAGTGTAGGCAACTTGCCAACTCATAGGCTGATGCCCTCGGCACATCAATTAAATAAAGGGATCATATCATTAATGCAGAACCCATCGCCCGATGATACATTGCTCCATGTCACATCAATTCGACTAGCCAGTGGCTATTGGGCACGGCACCTTCGATACTACGTAGACCAATCAAACTCTACAACCAGAGTTACCATCAAGTGTGAAGACATGACAACCGCGGCTGAGCTAGTCCACCCATCCGTGACTCTACTAACGAACCCAGAGACTCCCTAGTATCCCTTTCCTTCTGCTCGAGAGGCCCTTTGCTATACTCTCATTCCTCTATCGAGATGTGCTATTCGAATGCTAGAGATCTGCTTGAAAATTACTACTTATATGGGGGGTTTTAAATTTCCATGATATTAATTTAGGCTGTGGTCGTGGATTCACAAGCGGCATCATTGTCTTCTAGATGCCCAATATAAGCCAGGCTCGCTGATGCCCGACTTCGCGATGTTCATGTAACCACACCCCCAGTGAACAAACTCACGCGATGTTTTGATAAAATATGGCTAATTCTATTGTCAAAATGCCTACCTAACTCAGCTGTGTTGTCCTCTCTGCACAGTACATGATATTAATTCTTGAAGCGGTGATGACCAATGGAAAGTATGTGAATGATGTTGAACTAATTGCATGAGCACGTCGATGGAACCCTCCTTGTTGATGTAGATTTCCCCTCCTTTATTTCTAAGGCACAATACTATGATTGGTGGTTACCCTTCGTTCGTATCTTTGTGATTAAGGCTATACTTGGCCTGTTGACGTTGTTCCAGGCATCCGGTAGCCGCCTGGCATAATAAGTACATGGGCGAGAACATAGCGACTAGCCAGTATATTCACAGCCTCGAATTATTGTTTGAGCCTTCGGTATACCTGCCGCCGGCAGTGTTATAAATTTAGCTACTTTAGTCACCCAATGTAAGTTGGGTTAATCCCATAGCTGGCGTTAGTCAACCTTAGTCAATTCCGGGTAGTTAGTTTAGTCAGTTGAGTAGATTTAGTCATTTAGTCTGTAGTTAGGTATGACTAACAGGTAAAGATCGACTAACTGCATCTATGGACCCGTCTGCTGGTGATTGGCGGGCCTGCTAAAGTCTAGCGTAGCGTTGTGAGGCTGGCACCTAAGGTGATTGCCATATCATGGACTACATTGAACTAGGATTCGGAGTATCCTGGCGTCCAGCTCTGCCGTGACCTTGGGCGACTATAGAGTTGTGGCGCGAATACCCAAAGGCCGCTGGAAATTTCATATCACACAGGCCAGACACTCGATCCAGCTTGCAGGAGCTGTTGCCGTATTCGGGGTTGGACATATGGATCAAGAGCCAGCACGGTTGCCTTCGTCAAGCAGTGTCAAAGAAGCCATTGTGAAGCTATCAAGAATACAATCATCTATGCTGGGGTGGGAGCCGGCCGAGTCCCGTCAAAGATTCAACTTGGAGAGGTAGTAGCAGTACACCTTTATATTGCTTCGTATATTCCAACAGTCTATTAACAAATATAAGACTGGTCTATAACTCACGCCCACTTGCCGAGGCTCCCGTCTTCTCATCTGTTACCCTTTCACTAGGAGTCCACTCCAAAGCCTTCAGTCGCTCCGAAAGAATTGGGTGAGAGAAATGGTAACTAGCGTACATCCAGTCCGCTTCCATGGTACTTAAGTTTTGGACTTGAAGCTTGATGAGAGAGGTCGCTAGTTCAGCCTTGTAACCCAGGTTGCGGGCAAAGGCGTCCGCTTGGAATTCGAAACGTCGGCTCATGATATTCATGAGCAGTTTGATTATGGTGTCCATGGGAGCCAACGCATCAGAGAACAGGAGAAAGCCAATGATGATGGGATGTTCCTTGGCGAAACCAAAGTCGGCATACAATGAGTGGTTGTTGATGAAGACGGAGAACAAGGTGAAAATATAGAAGACGTGCAGCTACAGGCAGTCAGTAACTGAAAATAAAGAAATGTTTTTTGCAGGGTGGGATATTTCTTACCTGTGAAATACCGAATAGTCGAGTAGTGTGTCCTAGGCTCCAGTGGCCCAGCTCGTGGGCTAGAACAGCTACGACTTCTTCCTCTTTGCTCTCCTCGATCAAGGTATCGTAAATGACAATGTGCTTCTTCCAGGGTAGGCCAAAAAAGTAGGCATTACTGTGTGCGCTACGCTTGCTTCCATCAATTACAAAAAGTTCATGAAGTGGAAACTTGAGCTTCTTGGCAAGGATCTCTGTTTCCGTCTTGAGTTTGCCTTCCTGTAGAGGAGACAGTTTGTTGAAGAGTGGCAGAATAACGATGGGATAGGCCGTGATCATGAACATCTGGATAGCAGCAGTGAAAAGCCATAGGTACGTGACGAATTGGTTACCCGTCTTCTTTACAATGCTGAGGAAACCGGCAAGAATTGGAGGCGCCAAGACGAAGGCGAGTAGATTAGACTTGATCATATCCGTAATGAATAGCTTGGGTGTCTGCTTATTGAAACCAAACCTCTCTTCTAAGACGAAAGTGTGGTAGATGCTGGCAGGGAGGGACAAGGCTTGCTGGATCAGAATGAACGAGAGGATGAAGACAATGGAGTGAGAGATCTCGCCAGTAAAGCGAGCTGGCGCGAAGCGAAGCAGAAGGTCGCCAGTCCACGACCATAGCTTAGGCAAGACATCGTAGTGTATGAATGCGACGTTCTGGATTTGACCCCAGAGACCCTTGATGAAACCGAACTTTGCTTTGGCGCGACCATATTCCTGACTCTTGTCGTAGACTTCCTTGGAGACTTCTTGTGCGAGAACCTTTGGGGGTTTTGTGTTCTTGAGGACCTGGTATTGGCGGAGGGAGAGGAACTCTTCGAAGCAGTACTGGGCGACGGAGAACCCTATGATGAGCTTCTTCCACGGGAAGAGCGGGCGGTCGAGTGCGCGAGCTAGTCGCTGCAAGGGTGTTAGCAATTAGGTTAAATCTAGGTAGCGGTACTCCATCGTGGATGGTGATGCAGCAAATATCAGAAAAACAATAATACTTGCCTGAAGGAAATCCATCTTCTCGAGCCTTAACCTATCCTCTTGGTTGATGGCGTGTAAGTCGGGATAGGTCCTGTCTCAAGAGCAGCTGCCACAATTTATGACGAGCTTGATGGAGAATACGTGTCTAAGTAAGTTGTGGCTGAGCTAGGCACCATGTACCACTAAATCTTACAATACCCAGGTGGGGTAGGTAATCGATTACAGTAGACGTACTTGTACTTCAGCGATTAATTAGCCACGCTCGGACATATTGTGGCGCAGCATTCAGTCACCTTCGCAATCTACTGCATAGATATTTGAATCAATGTTTCAAGGGGAAAATAAATTAAAGTCTGTCCAAGCAGCAACTCGTGTCACGTATACTTCCTACCCGCAGAAGAGAAGAGACGACCAATAAAAAATTTCAACCCCCGCATCTCAATTATCAATTATCGTCATCCCTATCTCATATTTGCCTTAACCCTCTCCAAGAGCTGCTCTTTCGTGTCGTTTGAACCGGGGTGTAGATTGCGCTAAGTTGGATCACGTCAGTTGGTATGTTCAGGCGGCGGGAACATTACTTTGTTCTTACAGCGGCTAGCCATCTTCTCAATTCCTCTCTTGTCCAAGTTTCTGGATTGCCGGTGGGATCAGCCTGAGTGGGAAAGATATCTCCACCCCAAAAAGACCACTATTGCGAACTATTAGAGGATACGTTCTTTTACCGATTGATGAATAAGATGACGGAGAAATTGTGTGGTGTGGTGAGTGAGCGAACTACATTAGCAACAACTTACCACCACAGCTGCGGTAACTAGCCCAGAGAAGGCTTTGAAATATGCCTCCATCAGTATTCGGCTCGTAATATGTTGATCAGTGTTTATTGTATATACCTAAGACGGCGTTCTGCTTGAAGTTAGAATTTTCTTCTTCCCTTTGTAAGTGAATGGACAGCATATATACCTTCGACTTCATAGCATTGTCGAGAGGAGTAGGCATTGTGGCCAGATAGCTAGGAAACAAGGGGCTGTATGTGGATTGATGGTCAATAACGGTTAAAACATGAATATTCTATCAGTTTACATGGGCTTTTAAGAATAGGTAAGAATATGAGTCACAGCTGCCATCATCATCCCATACTGCGAGATCTGGCAACTTATCTACCTATGTTGGTGCTAGATATCATGAAGTTAATGGTGACCTAGGTAGCCTGAGCTAGCGCCACTGAACCAAGGACGCGCCACATCAGCCACTGTACAGCACCACCTACCTAACCATTTCCTTCGATACCTTGGGGTACCTAGGTACCTCTGATAGGTAATCCCGAGCGAGTGGTCCGTGCACTATCACCGCACCGCCCGCCCGCACCATTGATTAGCTACAACTCGCTAGAGAACCCTTGTCTTCCACACAATTTTGTGCCGGCGATAGAATAATTGAGACCAATTCCACCTAACGAAATATTCGTGCCGAACCATTCCTCGTCCTCACATTCGCCAAATCGCCAACATGCCTCAAGAGATCGCCGATATCAAGAGAGTATGTCTTAAGCCAGAATTATGCTCGAGAAATCCAAGTAGAGACTGACAATTCTCGAATTAGTTCATCGAGATCTGCCGGCGGGACGACGCCAAGTGTACGTGTGACGGACCCGAGCCAAATGATTGACGAACCCTGTGTTGTGTAATGAGAAGAGGATATGAATTCTGACGAAATTTGCATTGCTTAGCCGCCCGGGTCAAGAAGAGCTCCAAGACTTCTTCCAAGTCGTCCCAGACCAAGTTCAAGGTCCGATGCTCAAAGCAGCTCTACACCCTCGTCGTCAAGGACAACGACAAGGCCGAGAAGCTCAAGCAGAGTCTGCCCCCTGGTACGCGCTGCCCCAATTATCAGAGGTTTGGTTGAGACGGTGCGTGGTGGGCTAATATCATGGCTTGTAGGACTACAAATCAAGGATGTTCCTAAGAAGAACAAGAAGGGCAAGCACACGGCTTAAGTGGTAGGACGGTGAATGTATTTCAGCTTGGGAGCATCTGGACAAAAGGCGACGATCTCTGAGCAGGTTGGGCAATGCCGGCACGACCGAATCTCGAATAAAGGACAAATGGAGGGTGGCGTGTACGGAAAACAACGATGATGCATAGGACCAGCACAGGGCTGGCCGGGCCATTACAGGCGTCTACGGATAGCATGGAATTGTGAATTTTTGCAAGCGGACAAGGCTTGTGATGGACAATTCCCATCGATTGCACTACCAAAAGAACAAAATTTGGACCAAAACACAACACTGTCTACTTGAGCGCGTCCAGCCATGAAATATCCCGTCCCAGGACCTGGCCCGTATCAGCACGAGTACTTGACTTCCGCATGAAACTTTCTTTTCTAATGGAGTTAAAGAATGCACGCAATACTTAATTTTCGTAGCGTGATTACGCCTAGTCAATGCATGGTTGAAAACAGTTGAGGCTCTATTTATTGACGCCTAATATTCTTATCTCACAGAATTCTTTTGTAATGCTTGACATCCAAGGCCTTCGCTATTGTGCGCAAGGGAGTGGCATATTCAGCGAAAAGCGGAGACTGCCCGAACTCGCCATGTTTCTCAACAGTTGGCCAACCAACAAAGAATACAAACTCATCTGTATCCGGGTCGGCCTTCTGAACTCGAAAGCTAGATCTCACAACCCTAGGTTTCGCAAAGCTCTCGAGAATCGCCTTTCCGTTATCCCAGGCCTTTTGGAACTCTGCCTTTTTATCGGCGGATACCTGGACCCTACCGATGCTGATGACGGGACTCCGCAGCAGGGACTCCTCGCCTGCATCGACAGGCCGGAGCACATCGGTGTCTAGGTGGAAGTACTCGAGCTTGCTGAAATCGAAGTGCTCGCCCAGGGGCGCCGAGCTAGTCTTGTACTCCTCGCTTGCTAGCCACGTCATGTGCTCGTCGCTCGACGACCAATGTGCCGTCTCCATCACCACCCGCGGGTCCTCGACCTGCTGGAATAAGGCCACGCCCCGTGCTTCCCGATCCGTCGGTGCCGAGGGTACGTTGCGGGCGACCCAGTCCGCTTGTGCGTTGAACGCACCCTCCATCGCGGCCTTGTTCCTCGGCGTGAATGTTTCGGAGGAGCTCGTAAGCCAGACAACGTTTGTTACCGGCATTGCGATGAGTGGCGAGCAAGTGTCTCACTATATTATGTCAAGTGTCTGAGTGATGTTGGTAGTAGGTATGACTCCCTCCCTAGTCTGGATTTGGGCGGAGGGGCCTAGATTAGGTAGGTTGAAAATTTGGAGGCTCTTGATTCTAGTGTGCAGCATAATCTGATAGGAAGATAACCCGGTCGGTATCTGGTCTAGATACTTTCTAATAATAACTCATTGTATACAGCATCGGCGCGAATCTTTTCCAAATCGTGTTGCAAATGCTGACAACCTACAGTCCACAGCCCAGTCAAACGGGACACCAGGGTGCTGTGGCACTACCCTACCCTACCCCGCAGAGGAGAACAGAGAAGAGCACATTTACAGGCGAGAAAAGAGGGTTACTCCAAGTTGTTTTCAATCCACTTAGTTGAGGGCCCGTTGGGGTCAGCTTTTAACAACTCGACTGTACACCACCTAAATATGCGGTGGCTTGCCTACAGGTAGTGGTCGGGTCTATCCACAACACGATGGCCCCAAAGAAGCCTAATCAAGGATGCACGAGCTCGGTATCTTTGGCATATGCACAACATACACATACACATACCGGTACCTCGAGACGATGAGCCCGGCCCCGGTTTTGACTCAATTGGGCACACGCCGGTTGCAAATGATGTTCGGGGTTACTCAACTCGGACGCGCCGGCGATTTGCCGATTCCGGGTCATACCATGACCCGACCTACCTATCTCTCGCGCACCGTTGAGCCCTGCATCACACCTTTTGACTCGGCTGTTGCCGGTGACTACGCTACATCACGGCATAGTGCATCTAAGGCGGGAGAAAATAGCCTGCCATCGAATCTATTTGAAACTTAGTCGTACTAAATTTGCCTCCCCCCCCTTGTGCTGATATGGGAGACTGTGAGGATCGGTCATGGCGAGGAAACAAACAATAAGCGGCAATCTGTAAAGCACCTACCCGTAGACCCCATTGCGTCCTGCGATGCCCGAGACCCAGGAGAGTTCCTAATGCGTCAACGCTTATACTGCTGCCCGAAACGGTTGGTTAAGCGAGAGCTAACCGGTTGGCATGCTTCGTATGTCTACTTAGTAGTGTTTCGGTAATAGTCGGCAGGTATGCGATAGATAACGCATGCCGCATATGCAACGACACGGCGGAGACAACATCTGAAGGGGGCGTTGATACTGTCTTATCAAATACTGTCGTACTCTCTCGGTCAGCTTACTCCAGCGAGATAAACCAATGGGTGTTGAGACGGAGCTAAGCAGGTACTATAGTATAGTATTTTACCTATGTTGCTAAGGTAGGCTTATAGGATTATACTGTACTATGAATATAATTGAATCATTCTATTCCTATTTCCGACTTGACATATAAGACATCCTCCAATAGTCTTTTTTTAAGCTCTCAGGCACACTCAACTCGATTTTTGCTTGGCTGACTTATCAGAGCCCTTTCCTCCCTGGCTATTGATGCGCGCATGGTATAAACCCAGCTGACTGAGCACAGGAATTTGGTCTAGACGCGATTAGGTGATAATAGTAACCTCTGTCGACTGAAACAGCCGGGCAGTCGCTGGATCCTTACATACCTAGTGTAGCTACGTACTGTACCTCACTGTACCTAGTGTCGCGTACAAAATAGAAGCACAGGTAGGTACCCCACTCCTGGTTGGGCGTGGCAGGGCAAGGATCTAAGTGTGATCGGTACCTGTGTGTTCCAGATGCATGTTCCTCCGAGGTACCTCTGCTCAGCCTCCCATCGCGGGAAACCATGCTAAAATAAAACTCGATATACCTGTCTATACCTAGATCCCATCTTGCTTGGCCTTAATAAGAAAGGTTGCGTTCAATATGTATATGTACACTACACTAGCTGCAGCAGCCAATAATGGCCGGATCTTATCCCACGAAGACGGAAGTTCCCCTTTTTCTGCGAACGTCCATTGGCCAAAACGCTAACCTCAGCCTCCCCACAGCTTCTGCTGCACACAGCTCTGCCCACACCCAAGTGAAGGGGAGAGTGTGTGGGGCACTTGATTAATGTATTTACCACGCTGAGCCCTAGCAGAACCTGCCCTGGACTGCCCTGTCGCTCTCGCTCACCCCGACATGGGCTAGCGTGCCTAGGTACCTAGGTAGTTACTAGTATAGTAGTTTTGTAGTGGACTACGGATTACTTAGTATACTAGGTAGGGATTTTTTTTTTGAAGGCCCCGTGAGTAGGAGTTGGCCCCGAATGATTCCAGAACTTCGATCGCTCGTCATGATTTGGAAATTCAAAGTACACTACACCACACTACGCTACCTTACACGTACTAAGTAAGTGCTGTACTTAGTACACTGCTATACCTGGGTAGCCTACCTCCATACACTACACGTGTTCTACTAGCAGTAGTAGTAGGTATACTAAGTAGGGCACTAGAAAGGGGAATCCATTTGCCCATAAGCGGTATCGTAGTGTGTTAGGTACCTACATCACATACATCACAAACACCAAACCCGTTTCCAGGGTGTTTGTCTTAGGCCATCACAGCCCCGATCGGCTGTCACCCGATTTCCATACTTTCTTGTTCTCACGGCCTCGGAATGATGGGCATTGAGTGCTAGACGAATGGGTAAGATGGAGGGATGATTGATTGATGAGCCGCTGTGTCGTGGTTTTTGGTTCAGAATCGGTTCACTCCGTAATGTCAGTGTATAGTACCTAGGCACATAGTAGAGAAACGAACATACATCCCTGTAGTCCCCCAAGACTGCCCCAATCCTGCCCCAACTTGGACCTGTCCCCCGTCTAAAGAGGTCTAGGAGAGGGTAGGTACCTACTCTCCCTCCCACGGTCTCACCTAGAGGTACCTACATATTATATCGGGTTCGGGTTCGACGCGTCGGTACCTTTGCGCACGCCCCGTCTGTACACACACATGACCTCAACCGAACCCAAATCAAGCTTTGATTGGCTAAGCAGCTTTATTGAACTTGAGGTAACCTTGGAGATTCTGCGTATTCGTACTTGAGAGCGGCTTGAATGGAGAATGGAGATCGCTTTGGGTTTGCGCTGTGCATACATTACATGTATCTCTGGCAGCGCGAGAGCGCGAGAGAGGTAGACCCCCCTCAATACCTGCTTGCCTCTACCGAAAAATTACACCGTCGTACCTCGTGCTACCTCTCTCTCTATGTATATTACTACTAGACTACTAGACTACTACCTAGGTAGCGTAATGACATAGGCCAGGCAAGAAGAAGCAACCCGGCTTGTCTTAGTATTGGAGTTAGTCGGTGCGGGTGCCCAGATCCTTCGAACGACTACTAATAAGCCAGGGTACACTGGTAGGCTTTTAATAATAGCTTTTTTCATTATACTGTACTGTACAAATAGCTTCGTCGCCTTTATCACCTTGCGCTGTCCCTCTCGCTCCCCTTCTTTTTTCCCTTCCCCCTTTCTGCATCTTTTCTCCCCGTGCTCCATCTTTTTCTCGTCCTTGCCTTGTCTAGTCGCCTCATTAGGTACACACCGGCACAACCCCGTTGAACAGTTATTGTCTCTACCCACGTCATCGCCCCATTGATTAGATACCGCGTGGCCCGTCTCGACGTCTTGCCGCCGCCAGTATTCGCTTACCATAATCTAAAACGAGAGTGGTCGACCCAATTGGTGGATCCTGTAGTGTGTGCCGCTCTTTCAACGGAGAGCGTGAAGGCTGTTGTCATTTCGAAAGGGACTCGTTGGGGATAAGCCCCTCCAAAGGCGCGTCTCTGCCGCAGCTCATGACTCGCATACCAGCTACTCCCGAAAGCTCGTCTTCGGAAATGGCCAATCTCACTAATGGCTTCCACCACGTGGAGTTGAACGGGAACGGGAACGGATACGCCAATGGAAGCACCAGCAGCAATGCGGGAAGCAGGTCGTCGAGTGCGAGCGATGGGGCAAGGTTCAGACGTAGAAAGTCGACTCCTATGATGCCCCCGTTTATGGTCTCAGCACCAGGCAAGGTGATTGTGTTCGGAGAGCACGCTGTGGTTCACGGCAAGGTAAGAAAGTCACCTATGAAGCCCCCCCGAACGCGGAATTGTGCGCTCTGCTCTCACTCTTCTGCTCCAGATCTTGTTGGGACCCAAGAGACTGACCAATCTTCTTACAGGCTGCCATTGCCGCCTCAATCTCTTTACGCTCATATCTTCACGTCACGACGCTGTCTAAATCGCGACGCACCATCACTCTCAGATTTCCCGACGTCGATTTAGTACATTCATGGCATATCGACGACCTGCCCTGGGAGCTATTCTCCCACCCCTCGAAGAAAAAGTACTATTATGACCTTGTCACCAACCTCGACCCCGAATTGATGGAAGCCATCCAGCCGCATCTCACCGATGTTTCACCCGATCGGCCCCCTACTGAACGCAAGATACATCAGAACTCGGCTGCATGTTTCTTATATCTCTTCCTCTCCCTAGGATCACAGAAATTCCACGGCTGCATATATACGCTACGGTCTACAATACCCATCGGCGCGGGCTTGGGAAGCAGTGCATCGATTGCTGTCTGCTTATCGGCGGCCCTATTGTTACAGATCCGCACGCTCTCCGGGCCACACCCTGATCAGCCTCCGGACGAAGCACGTCTACAAATAGAACGTATTAATCGTTGGGCTTTCGTGGCGGAGATGGCTATCCACGGAAATCCTTCTGGCGTGGACAATACCGTCTCCACACAAGGCAAGGCCGTCGTGTTCCAGCGGTGTGACTACGACAAACCCCCCGTTGTGACACCATTATGGGATTTCCCCGAGCTACCGCTACTCTTAGTGGACACACGTACGCCAAAATCAACGGCTGCTGAGGTGGCTAAAGTAGCAAGGCTCAAGAATACCCATCAGAAACTTGTGGGTAGTATTCTTGACGCAGTCGACAAGGTGACCAGAACCGCCGAGGGTCTTATCGACGAAGACGACTTTGATGCCAAGGAAGACGAAAGCTTGAGGCGCATGGGCGAACTAATTTCCATCAACCATGGGCTCCTCGCTTCTCTGGGTGTCTCGCACCCTCGACTTGAGCGTGTGCGGGAGCTGATTGACTTTCAGGGGCTGGGGTGGACCAAGTTGACGGGTGCCGGCGGCGGCGGGTGCTCAATAACATTAATGAAGCCTGGTGTATCCCAGGATAAATTGGAGGCGCTGCAAGGGCAGCTCGACCAAGAAGGTTACTCACAGTTCAAGACGACGCTCGGTGGAGACGGAATTGGCGTCCTATGGCCGGCCGTACTTAAGAATGGATCAGACGAGGATGAAGACGGCGGCATGGAGATTGATCTTGACAAATTCCTTAATGCCCCCGGGACGGAGGGTGTAGAAAAGCTCGTCGGTGTCCATGGAGGAACTGGCGAGAGAGAAGGATGGAAGTTCTGGAGGGTAGAAAGCCGGTAACGACAGCAGACTTAAGAATACCGTTATTGTTTTGCTCGTGCGTTTTCATTGCTTTCTAACCCGCGACCGCTTCAAGGCAGTCCCGCTTCTACGATGGAGTCCAGAGCGATTGTTCTCCAATTATTATTATGAGAAAGTCGGAGACCGTATTGTATCATATTATTTGGGGGGGATATATCACAGGGGTGTTTGGCATGCATACATGGAGTACAGTTAGATCAGGGACTCGATCTATTCGAGTCTTTGACAACAGCAGGCATAGCTACAGTGCAATTCGTAATAATAAGAGTTGAACTTGCCAAACGTGCATATGCAAAGTGAGCCGAGGCAATAAAGTGTACGCAAACGTAGATAAATAAGTATGTTCAAGGTTCTCGTAGAGAGCTCTAACTTCAGACATAACTTCGGTGCAGTTTCCACGCTGCAAACTTGTTATTAGGCAGAGCATATTCTACCTACTTGCAAAGTAGATTAGGTACGAAGATAGTTGCCTATGAAGCTCATATGGAAGGGGGCAGGAAACTTGTGAGGTGTTGTTGGGCCCTGCCCTGTCAGAGATGCTTTCGGCGTTGTTGCCGGGCTTGGTGGAGGAAGTACAACCCCACCATACGGCTGGGGTAAGGTACCTCCTACCTAGGTACCTTATCCCACCATCCATCCCACTATCCAACTGTCCTGGCATCCAACCCACCCACACTCTGGGCACTCACTTACCTTAGGTAGGCACTTCAACGTATCACCGCTCCATCTACCTCCCTCTGTGTTTTTCGGCCACCCGCAGCAATGCCCGCGAAAAACAAGGGGGGAAATTCCAAGGCGAAAGAGGCTGAACGTGAGTCAAGTTTCGATCTCTGTTCGCCCGTAACCTTTCTGGCCAATCATTAAGCTCGCCAGAGCTCGAGCGACCGGAAATGTCTTGACGACTCGACTCCCCGTGTCTCGATTTATCATGGCCCGCATTCCAAGCCTAGCCGTCTACGTAATTTCTTAAACTAATTAGTACCTGTCTTGTCCAGCGAAACAGCAAGTATCGGCAGAACGGCCACCAAAGGAGCCCCAAACCATTCGTGAGTTCGTGTGGCAGCAATACTGGTCGGCCAACCCAATCCACAAGATAGTCGAAGAACAGGGCTTGGACAGCTTGAGCCCCGCCGATAAACAAACCTACCTGAATCTAGAGTTGGTTAGGAACACCGACAAAGTCAAATACCTTTCCAAGAAGAGCCAGCGCGAGCTTTGGAAGCAACTGAGCGAGGCGAACGTACCACTACGAGGCGCGCCGAGACCGAGAGACGATCAGTGGGGCCGCGACAAAAAAGGACGGGATATCGGTGACTATACGCTTGAGGAATACGCCGCATACGAACAGAAGCAGTCGAGGATAAGCGAGTTAGACCTCGAAAGCACTTTCTTCAAGCGTAACCGAGACAGGGCGCATTGGGAGACAAAGAACGCGACCACCGGGGAGGTATACACCATCACCGAAGACGACGTAAGGGCTGAGAGGGAACGGCGACAAGAGATGGCTGCTCTTCGCAGTGAATTGTACGGCGTAACGTCGAATCCCTATGTTAATGATCCAGAATGGGACGATGTTGTGCCTATACCGCAAGAGGAGCCCGAGGGTGCCATAGCGGCCATCTCGTATGCCGAAGACTATGCCGAGGGTATGCATCGTTCTCAGCAACGAGCTCTACACCTCGCTTGCTATAGTTGAAGAAGAAATGGTCGCTAATCCTATACTGTAGCAATGGGCTACCTTCGCGCGGTCATGGCCGTCAAGGAACATACTCCGCGTTGTCTGCGCTTAACCGAGCACATTATTGACCTCAATCCAGCACACTACACGGTGTGGCTTTATCGTTTTGATATTATGAAAGCGTTGAATATACCCATCGCCGATGAAATCGAGTGGTTGAATGAGGTATCATTGGAGCATTTGAAAAACTATCAGATATGGCACCACCGGCAGCTGTTGATGGATCTTCACTACCCCGCACTGCAGTCGGATGAGGATGCCATCGCCGCGCTCGCCGCCGACGAGCACAGCTTCTTAACAGAAATTCTAGAAAAAGACACAAAAAACTACCATGTATGGGGCTACCGCCAGTACCTCGTGCGTAAGCTAGGACTATGGGATTCGGCCGATGAGCTGCGTAGCGTTGAGCTCATGATTAGCAGAGATGTGCGGAACAATTCGGCGTGGTCGCACCGCTTCTTCCTCGTATTCGGCAACCCCAAACAGAGCACGCCGGATTCGCTCAGCATGGAGCATGACCCCAAGGTGCCTGTGGATATCATCGATCGTGAGGTCTCATACACCCAGGAAAAAATCGGCTTAGCACCCCAAAACCAGAGTCCCTGGAACTATCTCCGCGGCGTGCTGGTTAAGGGAGGGCGTCCCGTAGGGTCCGTGCGCGAGTTCGCGGAGTCCTTTATCACGTCTCTCGGAGAGGGCGAAGATAAAGAGCAGGTCCGCAGCTCGCATGCCCTGGACTTGCTGGCTGATATCTATAAGGAGGCTGGCGAGAAAGAGAAGGCCGACCTGTGCCTGCGCCGGCTTGGTGAGAGGTGGGATCGCATACGAGAGGCTTACTGGGAGTACAGACGGCGGAAGCTCGAAGAATAGGATAGCAGAGGCTCCACTGCTACCTTTCTATAGTATAGAGAGAGATTCGGTGAACCCAGCCTCTAATGGCTAGCTATATAGGAGAGGCCCGCCTGTGGGGGCGTATATAGGGGCACGGAGCTATTCCCTTGGCCGGTTGATGTGAGCCAATGCCGGAAAGGTTACTGTTGCTTCATAATATTGTCTAACCTGGGCCCTAAGGAGGACACGAAGAAGGATATGTAGCCGAATATGACATTGTATGCTCAACTTTATACAGGCCTCCTCTCAATTAAAATTAAGCATCACAGGGCCTATAATATCTAAGGCTTTTTTTCTGTTATATTTTGGTTATTCCTTCTTACGAGATAGCTGTCTTAGCCGAAGCCCCTTCGGCATCTATCATGCTATTTCGTAGAAATGGCAATCGGCGCCTCATAGACCTCCTGGGTTTCCTTTCCCGAGTTATTAGATATATCCAGGTCTAGTACTAGATAGAAGATGACCGTGGATTTCCTCTCCCGCTTCCCGTTTGCCTATACTCTCAGTTCTTACTTGTCACATCGTTTCCCCTCTCGCACTAGATCCCTCGCCCTGGCTGCTTTTAACTCGGCCAGCCATCCTCGCTTCTGCTTATTAGACGGGTTGCCTCGCCTACTCATTCACTCTAGTAGTTTAATCCACACTGCTCTGCTTTTTACAGGTTTGCCCCCTGACTTTTATTTTATTTTATTTACCCTCGTTAGCCGCGCTCTCACACCCCGAATCTCTCGCGGTACTGCGCGAGCAGGGCCATGGAGATGTTGGACCCGCCGCACACGACCAGCACGACGTTCGTCCCCGCCCAGGCCTCGTCGGACGCGCCGGGGGCCACCGCGGCGCGCAGGATGGCGCCGCCGTCGTTGTAGGCGCTCGCGAGCGTCGCGCCGCAGGAGGCCTCGACGAGGATGCGCGCGTCGTCGAGGAACCGCGCGCAGGCGGATATGGCGTCCGCGTCCGAGACGACGCCGCTGGTGAGGCGTGGGGGGTTGTTGTCAGCGGAAGCCCCGCTGGCGAGTTTCGCCGGGGGCGGAAGGGAAGGGAACGTGAACGTGCCGGCGTCGCACGTCTCCGCCCACTGGTACGTCCGCTCGGACACGCGGGGCGCCCCGAGCGTCGTGGCGATGCTCGTTATCGCCGGGAGCGTGACGTGCGCGCCCGCGCGGATGCTGGCGGCCAGGGAGTCGGCGCCCGCGGTCTCGAGCGCGAGGACCGCGGGCCGCCTGCGCGGCGTCGCGGCCCGCGAGCCGTAGTTCCTCTCGATGCCCTCCATCACGCCGTTTAGCAGGCCGCCGCCCCCGACGTTGCACACGATGGCGTCGACGGCGGCGCCGCCGAAGAACCCCTTGGCCTCGAGCGCCGCGAGCTCGTCGACTAGGGTCGCGTGCCCGTCCCAGATGAGCGGGTTGTCGAAGGGCGGCACGTAGACGCCCTCTGCGTCGCCGGCCGCGGCGGCCCGGCAGCGCGCGTCGGCCTCGGGCCAGACGCTGCCGACGCGGTGCGCCGTCGCGCCGAGCTCGGCCAGCTTCGCGACGACGTGGTCGGGCGTCAGCGTCGTGACGAAGACGTCGCAGGGCTGTCGCAGCGTCCGCGCTGCTTCCGCGCAGGCTAGTCCGGCGTTGCCGCCGCTGCTGCAGTAGAAGTGCGCGCGGCCCGTGCTTGAAGAGAGCAGGGCGCGCGACATCATGTGCCCGATCCCGCGGGACTTGAAGGACCCTGATGGCTGCAGGTTGTCGAGCTTCAGATATATGTTGCAGCCCGCTTCCCGGGAGAGCTCGCGGGAGGGGATGCAGGGCGACTCTATGTAGAGCTTAGGCAGATCTGGCACGTACGAACCCATGGTTGCGATTTGGCTTCGTCTTGTATGAGAAGTTGATGCTGCGGTACCGGTCCGATATATGGACTATAATGTTTCTCTGATTTGCCCCTCGTTGCAAATCTTTATAATACGATATAGGTATCCTTTTTTGAGTACCTAACCTAACGTGGAGAAACAGACAGGTTTATTCGGCGGCAACGCTGGCGGCTGATCCGTATGGGCCTCTTTGGGGACTTATATCTTATATGAAGATATGTGACTCCGATGTTAGTCCGAGAGAGAAGCGGGCTGGAGGGGGAGTTTATAAGTCTTGACAACCGAAGGGAATCACCTAGACGGGATGGAGAGGGATGCCGAGCTTATATAGTTCTACCCTGCATCGTATTTAAACCCTGATAGAGTGGTTCGCGTCGAAGCCGGAAGTTCTTGTTCGGCGTAGTAGTGTCGCCCTAGACACGACTATAGTACGGAGATAGATGGGTGTCCCACAAAATCTGCAAAAGGGCGCGGGCGAGAACCGGGCGGCTTTTGACAAGCCAACAGCCAACATCCCCGCTGTTATCCAACCACTACGTCGAGCAGATAAAGCCATGATAAACCTACCTCCCTGATATAAACAAGTCCGAATCTAAATTTTCTGACCTCGTGGTGATATCAGGGGTAACGCAGCGATCGTTGTCCGGTCCCTCATGGATAAGTATAGGGTAAGTATAGGGTAAGTATAGGGTAAGATGGGGCGAACTATAGGGTAATGAATCGAGCAAATGTGGTACCGACCGGACAACGAATGGTCAACGGCCAGTCGGTCGCCCGATCCGATGCTGGCCGCGTGCAACTTATCCCTTTCGTTCGGGCTTTGAGGGCTTCAGAGAGACGAAAACAAAATTCCGCCTTGATAAGGTTTGTTCTTGTCGTCATTCCGCGGACGGGAGGGTTAATTCGCTCCAATGTTGTCTCGTATTTTCCGGGCCGTGAATGTACGGACGACGGGTTAAACCTGGCCACCGTCGGCATGGAGGTTTTACGATATTACTGGGTTGCATCACGAGATGCTCATCTCCTCTTAGCTTTGCAGGAATTGAAATAGTTTCCTGATTAGTGATCCGTAGTAGAAGATGCTCGAGATCTTTTCCGGGATGCCTTGGACGAATCTATTGATATTTTATGTTTAGTCCTCGCATAACTACCTAAGTTAGTTGGCGCATACCGGAGGGAGGGACGTTGGATAGTTTGATGAGAAGAACAACATGGCGACTGATCGAATCTCATTCGCAAAGCCAAGGCCAACACTTACTTACATCTAAGATCCGACATCTTGGATTGCTAGATTCCACAGCACATCTACCTAGCATGAAGGCGTTAAGTATGACAAGGAGACACCTGGGCATAATACAAGCGGAAAATACGATATACTGAGTCTAGTAGATGCCTACCTGGAAAAGTACCGTGTGCGGTGACTGGCCGCACAGTACGAGGAATTGTACTAGGTTCCCACACTGGTCGCTTTCTATTGGCAGAACTCACTTCACTTCTACCGTTATGTACGCAGGCATTGTCTTTTACACTATTCTAGGTAGCTTCTCTTTTCAACACATAGTAACAACATACGACGACGTATCGAAGTATTCCATTATAAGCTTCTCTTGCAATTGATAGCGCCTTTTCGCCATCCGCCTCACTTCATACGACGGCTTTTCACTCTCACCCTTCCCAAAGAAAGGTTGTGTGGTATTGCCATACAAGACAGCAGGCAACTTACACGCCACCAATACGGCTGATTCACACCTCCTCTAAGCATCCCCGTTTAAGCACTGGGTCATAAGCATCTATATCATATATATACGTGCATATCCATAAAGGAACATAGAGATAGATCTATCTACTTTCCGAGCTGGTAGAGATCTCACCACGAACAGGCACTGGGCTGGGGGTGAGCGGCCAAGTACGTACTTATCTACCGTGTGGTGCAGGCGCAAGTTAGAATAAGCAGGCACAATGGCAACCCTCCCATCTCTAGACACACAAGCCAGAGTCGCGAGCGACGGTACACTCTTCATCCCCCCCCCTCCCCTCTGCGTATATCGGACCCCAAGCAATGACTAACACCACTTTGCCTCAAAGCGGCCCAACTTTTCGTGGAGCATTACTACAATTCTCTGAACAAGCGGCAGCCGCTGGCGCAGTACTACGCCAGCATATCCTCGCACCTGACGTCTGCGTCCGTGAAGCCCGACATCAGCATCAACGGACGGGTGGTGGAGTCGACGGCCGCATACGAAGCCCTGCTGGACGCCCAGGGCGCCAACGTGCACTATGATGTCGCCTCTTTCGACGCGCACCCCGTGAACCCAAACTACACGCTGGGGTGCCCCGAGAACATTTCGGCGGCCGCCGACGGAAATGAGGGCGGAGGAGGCCTCGGCCGGGGAAAAGTGGCTAAGTCTATTAAGGATGGTGATCGAGTGAGCTTTGCCGTTCAAGTTAGGTCAGTAGTCGAGAGTTACTCGCGTCCCCCATCCGACCTGTCTCGGGAGCATATATTGTAAAATTTGGGGCGTTATTGTCCCACAAGCTCCCAACACTGACTGGTTTTATTTTCCGTAAACAGTCGTTACTAACTCTAATTCATAACTAGCGGGACTATTCGGTACGGTAGGCCTGGCGATGCCCCTGCTCCTACCACGGGCACTACCGAGGCTGGTAATGCGGCGGCGGTTGACGGAGCACCGGTAGAGACGGGATTTAATGAATCCTGGCTCTTGGTACCGCACTGGGAGGCACTGGGCCGGAACGCGGCGCGCGGGTTGAGGAAATGGGTGGTTGTCAGTCAGAACTTCCGGGCTTTCTGAGGATCTTCAAGACAGAGAGACGCGGCCTGCTGGGCCCCCGTTGCTCGCTAGCTCACCATGGCGGTAATCTCTAGTTTGGATGGTCAGTGATGGGGTCTAGGATACTAAATCTCGTGGTTTCGGGAGGCGGGCTCGGCGTCGCGGAACATGGGCATTGGGTTGGCGGGATTGGGATAGAAATGGCGAGTTGGATGGGTAAATGGTGATGCTGGGGGGTGTGAGAACAGGATGCGTCCGAAGACCTAGCGCTCCTCGGCTTTTTAGAAGCCATTGGATGATGAGCGGAGAGAAGTACCTAGTATGTTAAACTTCGCAATACAATGAAAGAAGAACAAAATACCCAGAGCAGTTGAAGCCGGACACTGTAAGCTGATAAGCTATGGATCTTTTACGGACTATCGAAATATTCTTGGTACGAGGGATGGTTCATGCGTAACAAGGGCAATATAGCTGAACCCAAAACCGTTTATTCTTTTTGTTCAGGACGCTGCATGCCCCCCCTGGACCCTCTCTCTCGTCCCCTCTCTAGTTTACGTTCATCCTTCCTATCTCATCTCTTCAGCCGAGATCTATCATAAAAATACTCCCTATATCCAACAAGACTAGTCTCCGCTGAAGCTCCCGCCGAGGGAGGGAAATCCAGAAGAACCATACAGACCTCGTTGAAATAATTCGGCTCCCCGTCCCGGCGGAAGCCCAGGTTCTCAAACAGGCGGATGCTGCCGGCATTCTCCGCATTGATCTTCGCCACGAGCCGCGTTAGCCGGGGTTGTTGTTGTTGTAGTTGATCCGCAGCCGCGCCCGAGGCACCGCGGGCGTACTCGCGCATAACCGCATCGCGATGCCCCGCCAGAAACCGCAGGAGCGTGCGCACGGCCGCCTCACCGAGGCCCCTGCGCCTGTGCTCCGGCGCCGCGATCATGATGTCGATCTCGCCGCACAGCCCGCCCTCCGCTCCCCCATCGTCCGGCGTCAGGAACAGATTCACGTCCCCCGCCATGCGCGGCGGCGCGTCGTCCACGCCGGCGTAGATCGCGGGCGGCGCGTCCTCTGAGCCCGTGTTTGTGGGGGACGCCGCGGCGGGCTGGCACACGATGAACGTCAGCTTGTCGTGCGCCGTGCGCCACGATTGCTGGTTCTCGTACTCCTCTTCTAGAGTCAGAAGCTCCGAGGCCGTGGCTTCGCGGAGGTCCTGCGGATAGATGTTATTAGCTGTACCCCTTGAAATATACGTAAGGTGCAGGCCAGAGCGTATAAGGCAGTTTTGCATCGACGAGCGAGGGGGTGTATGATATGGATATCACTTCGGAGAAAAAACAGGTAGTCGGGGCTAGAAAAGAGTTCTAAGAAGATGATGAAAATAAGAACGCTACCACATCGCCTTACCTCATTTTGCATCCACTGATGATACCGGTCAACATGGTGCGGGTCGTAAGGTACAAGGAGGACTTTGGGTGTAGAGACGGCTGCGTCACGGATTAGGAACTTAGTTCAATCGATCAACTACCGTAACTGCAATCCTCTCGGTGGCGAGTTCTCACCGGACTACCTAGTAAAAATGAGTCGGTCCGAAATAACTTACCTAAATTCTCATTAACCCTCATTTTTATGTAATAATAAGATGCGAACGGTGGAATGCATCAAGATATACGTGTTGCAAGGAAGCGAATTGAACTGGTGCTTGTATTGGGAGCGGAGAGAAGTGGAGAGAGCCCTTTTGGTGTTTTTTCCTTCTTCGGCATGCCCCAGAATCAACACCTGACATGTGAACCCGTTAACAGATCGACAAGATAGACAACTGCAGCTCGAATATCTAAGATGGTGAAATGGGAGATGTTTATATAGTCCGTGGGTATCTTTCTGACTAGGTAGTTTACGTCTAGATTACATAGTACTACATACAGTACGGCTTCTATGTAGCCGGGTCTGAACTATCCGTACATGCTTTCATACTTCCTATCTCAATAGTGTACACGCATTTCCTTTCTTCTATCTCGGCATTCAGTCCTCGACAGGGATGAATGGGAAGAGGCTGCTCTGCGCTCCCCTGCCGAGGGGCACCGACGGAGCGCCGTACGAAGCGTCTCCGTAGAGTGCCGCGTGCTCGAGGGTTCGTCTATTAGGGTCGACTCCAAGTCTATCGAGAAACTCCGAGGCCTTCCCGGGGATGAAGGGTTGCAAAAGAATGCCCACAATACGAAGTGACTCTGCGGCCAAGAAAACAGTCTGATCTACGGCGGCTCTGTCACCTTCCCTGGTCTTTTTCCATGGCGCCGCGTTGGAGAAAAACTTGTTTGTCTACATTATATGTTAGCCGCCTGTTATATTAGCACATATGAGGAGGAATCAAACTTACCTCGAAGACAGCTTCCATGATTTCCTGAAGCGCCCAGCTGGGGTTTAACTCCTTCATCTGATCATCCGCCTTTTTGACGACTTTCTCTAGGTATGCCATATGATTTTTTACTGGTGGTGATAATACCGAAGCTCGTGTTTTCATGAGCCTGTCTACGGCTTGCCTTACGCTCCAATTTTTCGGCCGCGTGACTCGGTTAAGCAGATTGCCCAATCCGCCTTGCAGTCCCTTTTTATACCTCTCAACGATGAAAGTGTTATTGTACTCGGCGTCCCCAGAGACATGGCCGCTGTATATCAAAAAGTACCGCATTGTATCCACACCCCAGCGATCTAGGGCGAAGAAAGGATTGACAACGTTTCCAATCGACTTGGACATCTTCTGCTTGCTCATCAGCCAATGGCCGTGGCTGAGCACCTGCTTTGGTAACGGGAGGTCTAATGCCATCAGGAAAGCAGGCCAATATATACAGTGAAACCTGACGATGTCTTTGCCAACTACATGGACATCGGCCGGCCAACCTCCTGCTTGTTCGGATCCTGATTTCCAGTGAGGGTACCCCGTCGTGGTGATGTAGTTCACGAGTGCGTCCAGCCAGACGTAGATGGTCTGACTAGGGTCATCTGGTACAGGTATGCCCCAGTCCAGGCGACTGGAAGGGCGCGAGATGGAGAGATCCTCGAGGTTGTTCTCGACCCAGTTGATGACCTCAGTAAACCTCTTATTCGGTACCACCCAGGCTGGGTTATCTCGATAGAACTGCAGCAGCCTGTCGCGGAAGGCGGTCAGGCGGAAATGGTAGTTCTTTTCCTCGGTCCACTCGACGGCGTTCCCCGTTTCGACAGAGGCGTTGAAGCTCTTCCCTGTCATAGGTGACACGCGCCTCTCGACCATGTCTTCGGGATAGAAGGTCTCGTCGCCCACACAGTACCAGCCCTCATGGTTGCTCTCGTATATGTAGCCGCTTTCGCGTAGACGGGCCCAAAAGTGCTCGACCGCATCGCGGTGCTCGGGGTCGGTGGTGCGGATGAAGTAGTCATTGGCGATATTGGCCCTTTTCGCGAGATCCTTGAACGTCTCGGCGTTGGCGTCGCAGAGGGCTTTTGGGTGTAGACACTGCAGCTCGGCCGCGTGCTGGACTTTCATGCCGTGTTCGTCGGTGCCGGTGCTCAGGTAGGCTTCTCGGCCCCTTAGAAGCTCCCAGCGCTTGAGAACATCGGCGATAAGCATGGAATACAGATGACCGACGTGGGGGGCTGGGACGATTAGCCATGCTCCTCACTCCCCAAAGCTACAGGCAGAAGTTTCTCACAAGCATTGACGTAGAATATGGGGGTTGTCACGTAGTATGGCTTGTCGTTGTTGTGCTGTTGCGAGAGCTTGCTAGTGGGGGTAGTGCTGAAGCGCATGCGTGTAGCTCGGTTGGCTTTGCACGGTTGGCGTACCCAACCATTGCGCCGAATGGATAACGTCCTCAGTGTCGAAAGACGCCGGCCGGAGGCTATGGCGAAGCGCTCCATGGCAACAATACGTCGACCCGGCTCGGCAACGTTTCGTAAGGTAAGTTTACCTATGTCTATGTGATATTGTCGTGGCTCTCTAGCTCGGGTTGGAATTTACCTTGGTACCTGGGTACTTACTTAGGCGGTACCTCCCGCCCTAGGCAGGCAGACTGCTATAGAGCTTACCTAACCTTACCTAGCCACGCTGCCTAGGTTCCAGGTTTTACCACTTTCCAGGCGCACAACAAATTGAGATCAGTGCGTTCGCCGCTTTTGCTCAGGCTCGTAAAAAATCGTAAAAATATTTTTAAAATCTTTACAAAGTTAAATTCTTTGTTAAAAAAAATTAAATAAATAAAAAATGATTGAAAATTTTACGATTTTTCATCGAGTTAAAAATTATATATAAACATTTTATATATATATATATATATTAGTTAGCTTGACTTGATAGCTTGACTTGGCTTGTTTGTGTATTGTAGTGCAAGCAGAATTGCGCGGACTGTTCCGCGACCCAAGTCGTTGAGGGAGAGAGGGCGCGGAAAAAGAAGCCTTTCGTTCCTCAAGGCACAGATTGCTAAACCAAGTAACTTGAAAAAAAGTATCTGATTGATAATGGCGACGTGCTTAGAAAGCGTGCGATCTAGGATGACTGCTAGACATGGGCATCTGACTCGCATATAAAGCTCTGGCAAATGTTGACTATCGCCAGTGTTGAGTGTTGCTTTCTGGAACGTTTGACCCAACCCGTCTAGATGCGAGGAATTGCTATCCACTCGGACGGGAGGTGGGCGGCTATAATAGCTAATCGCCGTGGTGGAATACGTTGAGATTTTGTTCACGCTTCGAGCGACTTCCTAGGAAGTCGCGGTAGATACGCGCCATGGTGGTCCTTGAGCTTATTCATTGGTTCTTATATATTCGCTAATGGGGTCGAGAAAGGTACTTGGTCCGTTACGACAGTATATCTGATAGATGAATAGTTTCTAAAGTCCCGCCCTACATAAGCCCAACGAGCTGAACTGCATTGTGCCTATGACAATCAATCGCAACTTTGCGAAGCAAACGAACATCCTAGCCGCCCTTCTTCTAGTCATGGCTCCTGACACGCCGATTACTCCTCGAACCGAAGACCAAAATCGAACTGCGATCGAAAGCTCACCTCCAAATCGCTGGCCTGTTGTAATCTCGGGACCTTCAGGTGTCGGCAAAGGAACGCTAGCTCAAAAACTCTTTGATGCGCATCCCGGCGTTTTCGCTTCCACCGTTTCTCACACAACTCGAGCACCACGTAGTGGTGAAGTGGACGGCGTAAGCTACTATTTCGTCTCCGTCGCCGAATTTGAGCTTCTCATCTCCCGAAATGCATTTGTGGAGTATACTTCTTTTAGCGGCCATTACTACGGCACCAGCAAGCACACCATCGCAGAACAAATCGCAAAAGGCTTAGTAGTCTTATTAGACATTGAGATGCATGGTGTAAAGCAAATAAAAATGCACCCCGGATTCAATGCGCGATGTGTTTTTATTAAGCCGCCGAGCATGGAAGAGCTGGAAGCACGGCTGAGGGGACGTAGTACAGAAAGCGAGGAAAGTATTCGGAAGAGGCTGGCAAGGGCCGAAGCTGAGCTTGAATATTCCAAAACACCCGGAGTCCACGATATCATTATCACCAACGATAAGATCGAAGAAGCGTTTGAGAAGCTCGATAAATATATTTTTTACGGTCTGACGGCATAAATCATTCTTTGGCGTCCTTTGTCACATGCCTTAGCCTTCTGTGTTGCTACGAGCAGTAACCGTGTTAAGCTACCAGGATGATGGCCTGTTAAGGAGACCTTATACGGTTGTGCCTTATAGTGAGGCCAAGCGGGCTAGCCAGGGAGAGACTGGAGGAGGGTTTAGGGCAAGCCACACGGGACTAAAGGCACACAAGGAGTGGCTAAACAGCAAAGGTATGAGCGCATGATTTGGTTCCTTTCATGCACATCACCAACAATAAATCTAAAATCAGTGTCCAATTGGATGAGCAGCTAGAGCCCATTATGGGAATTTGTGTCTGTTGGCCTCTGTGGCCCACTTCACCAAGCTCATCATAAGTTCTAAGCTACAGCCTTTTCGTCATCAACAAGAGGTTGATTCACTGTTGCACTTCAGGCCAGTGGACTTGTCTATAAGAAGCAACGATCTCGACTAACCTAGTCAGTCTGGTTCTCCCCCCCCCCCAGAGTTTCTCAACAACACAGACCCTGCGTTGTCTTTCCGTCTCGACCAATCTATAAGAAGACTCAACGTTGTTAACTAAGTTTGCCTGTTCTTCGTCGTTTAGCGACAACACAGAGCCAACAAACACTCACTTAAATTTCCACTCTTATTTTCCCATTGCTCCCAACCCTGCCAACCATTATACCAAACGGTAAGTATTGCACTCACACTTCCCCGTGCCACTAAAACCGACGGTAATCCTCATCGTCCAGAAATGTGCGGCTGACTTTCCCCCTAAGTTAATCAATCCTTAATCTAAAAACGTAGTTCATACCGTGACTTCACGCTTTATACGCGAAATTAGGGTGTAACGAAGAATTGACGTCGATGCTAACTCGATCACAAATTCTCGACCTCACCTGTAAAGTGTAGTATCACATGGCCTGCCTCTAGCAGCCACGTGACTAGTTACTAGCCTACTTCTATTTCTGGCAATAACCCATAATTGGCTAAAAATAGCATAGCTCAGATAAGGGGGGACCCACTCTGATAACGGAGTCGGCAACTATAGCCTGTAAAGTAGCTCAGTCTCTGTCATAGCCATCCCTAAGAAATACAACCACTTTGGCCCCCAACAATCTCTAGCTCAGGTGAGATTCCCATTCCGATTCGGGTACCTACACTCTTACTTAGTACATTCGGGCGGGATATCGAAAAGAAGTAAAAAAAAAAGTCTGGTGCCACATCTTTTACCTTGCATACGGTGCGCTCCACTTGACCTTAGACCACTGAGATACCTTTACTCTACCCTGCCTAGGGACTAACTAGTATGTACCTAGCCAGAATCCGGCTATAGACCAAGAACTCCAGGTCTCGGGGATATACTGTATTGTATACTGTAGGTACGTACTACGTCAATCGTCTGTATTCAGTTCATTTCCATCGCCATTATTTTGTATTATGACCTTAACGTACATTTCCCTTTACGCCCGCAAGAGGTTTAGTGTGCCCTCTATAGCTCATATCGTAGTCCCCCTGCCTGTTTTTCTGCTTGTCAAAGTCAAAGTCAAAGACAAGCCTAGAAAACGGCCTACCATTTCAAGCAAGACAGATAGAGGCCTGATTTTAGAAAGGGCCTCGTTGCCTTTAAAAGAAATGAAGTAGAAGGAACGATGCTCACTCGTACAACGCCTGACATTATCTGCCACAAAAAGGACAACCTTCCCCTCTAATAGCACCTATGCTCAGCCGAATCGAAGCAATCATTCCCTGAAAAGGGAGGTGTGGTTTTGGTGTCGAGGTAAATCCCGACATCTCTCTCTAGAGAAGTGGACAGACGTCACCCTCCTTAACACTCGGAAAACTCTTCACTTGCTTTCTGACGTCCCATGAATACAGACGGGGACTATAGCCGGAGTTAGTGAACCTCTCATGTTCCCCGGAAAAGGAACGAGAGGTCGGCAGCAGTAAGGGACTCCATGGCTGCGTCGTCCGAGTTGATGGTTGAGTGGATCATATGGGTTTTCTTCTCCTGGAGAAGTACCATTCTGCTCTCTACCGAGTCCTCAATGCAGAGACGTGTAATTGTGCATGGACGGGTCTGACCGATGCGGTGACAGCGGTCAGCTGACTGCCATTCAGCAGCTGGATTCCACCACCTAGATAAGCAGTTAGCTAATGGCCAGCTGTGGAATGCTTGTGTCTACGAGCGAGAAAATGAACTTACGGGTCGACGATAAACACCTGTGAAGCCTCGGTTAAGTTTAATGCGACACCGCCTGCCTTCAGAGAGACAAGGAAACACTCAACCTCAGACTTCTCCATAAAGTGTTTGATAGACGCTTGGCGTTGTGCCGGTGTCATGCTGCCGTCCAACATGACCGTCGTAATTCCAGCCCGCCTGAGGCGCCACTCTATGAGTTGGAGCATGGTGGTAAACTGCGAGAAGATGATCGATTTGTGAGATGCATTGTCGGATCTCAGTCTGTGGAGTTCATGAACAAGTAACTCGATTTTGGACGACGACGTCCAGTTTTCCATCTTAATACGATTGATGATGGATGACTTCTTGAGCAACAACTCATCCTGTTCGAAGCTGGGCTGCTCGAGATCAATGGACAAGGGGATGTGACAACGAGGGCAATCAGGCTCGTCTTGCGAGGCGAGATAGCTCGTGGCGCACTGACGGCAGAAGTCATGCTTACATTTGGACCGAATCGCTTCCTCGGCAGGTTCATCACAAATACAGCAGACTAAAACATTCTGTCCGCCTTCGCCCGACTTTTTGAGGATTAGATCGGGATGGTCGGCTACTTGGCGCATCTGCATAATTAATCCGAATATGTTAGCGTAGTTGTTTAGGAGAACACCTTGAGCTACGTAAGTGTTGAATTGCCGTTCCGTGTTAGACATGATGCTGCCGGCGAAGTCGTTCTCTTCTTCGCCGAAGAACTGCCGGTCAACATAGATCTCCTTGACGGGTAGTTCCATGACATTGGTATGATCCTTTTTGAGACGGCGCAACATGACGCGATTGGTCAAGAGACGAAGTTTCTTGAAAGCCTCTTTGCCTGTGCCTGTATTGCCATATTTCTGGATTGGATTTAGAAGTTCTTGGTTGAAAACGGAGACGTGTCGCATAGAATTATGTTCACCTGAGGCTACTGTTAGTAGAATAATACGATGTTTAAGAACGGGGGGACCAACAGTGTTTGCATTTACTGTCTTCACTCATAGACCACTCAAGCGTGGAGCAGGAGCAGTCTTTGCAGAAGTACGAGGCGTAGGGCGCGATTTCGAGGAATCGAATTAGTGAAAAGAACTCTCCAATGCGGTTCTGGAGCGGTGTCCCAGTCAAGCACCAGCGATATGTCACTTTCAAGGCGAAACAAGCTCTTGCTGTCATCGTAGTACGCGTCTGTCCCATACAATCAGCTACAACATTAGAGTTAATGTTAACTATTTTCATTGACATACCTTGATGCAATGAGCTTCGTCGAGAATTACACGATGAAACTTGATTTGATGTATAGCACTCTTCTCCTTATACAGCCCGTCCTTCCGCTGGATGCCTTTCTCTTGTCTACGGTAGAGTGACTCAAGGCTGTTGTAGGACATGATGAGGACGTCGAATTTTTTCAGCTCTTTGACCGACAGATTCTTGGCTTTAGCGTTCGTCCCATGGAAGACGATTGTTTTCAGCTTGTTCCCAGTATAGGTGGCAATCTCGTCCTGCCACTGTCCAAGAGCGACAGGCGGGAGGAGTACCAAAGTTGGGGTCTTAGCTGGGTAGTCGGACATGATGAGCGACACAGCTTGGATCGTCTTACCGAGACCCATCTCGTCTCCGAGCAAGCCGCCTCTCCATGGAGTCTGCTCCATTGCCTTCATCCATGCCAAGCCTTGGAGTTGGAAAGGCTTGAGTTGTAGAGAAATTGAGGGAGGTTGAGTGGCTGTGCCCGCATTCAGATCTGCCATGTTCTCCAGATCCTTCCACATTGTCCGGAGCTCGGGATGATTTTTTTCCAGTTTATGTCTATCAATCTTAGTGCGCCGTTGCGTGTTTCTTGCCCTACGGGAAGGTATCGCGACTTCTACCACGTCTTCGTCTTGTGCCACATTTTCATCTTCAGACTCGTATTCATCAGCGCCAGGCTCAGGAGCGTCATTAAGATTGCCGATGTGACTATCCGACGAGGAACCGGACTCCTGATCTTCAACATCAGTTTCCATATTTGCGTTCAAAGCAGAACGCCGTGCGGTAGCCTCGGTGGTGGAAATTTTCTGTCGTTTACGCGGTTGGATAGTGAGGACGTCGCTTTCATTGTCACTGGCATACGAAGATAGACGAGCGCTTCGTTTGTTGGGGATAGAGAGACTAGTTGTAGAAGCTCTCTGATCCTCCTCACGCTGTAATTGGCGAGCAAGGATAGCACTAGCAGACTGATCCCCGTCGTAGAAGTCGTCGTATTCGTCTGAGTCCTCATTATACGAGACGGCGGCACGCCGCTGCCGCCTGGGCCGGGCGGCAGTGGACGAGCTGGGCGGCTTCACATCTCTCTTAGCTAAACCGTGACTGGTGATATCTTCATCGTCATCATCAGGAGGAACTTCGGGGAGCTCGAGGGTTAGGCGGCCCCGACGAGGACGGTTAGAAGAGTTGGGAACTGAGACGGGAGTATCGAGAGTGCCTTTGGTGGGAGGAGCTGGTGTGACAGCATTACTAGTGGCTGGGGTAGAATATTCACCATCCGAAGTGTTGGTTAGCGGGGTGGGTGCGGAAGAAGCAGAGTCACTGTTGCCGGCAACGGGAATCGGAGTTGGATTCTTCGGTGGTCTACCTCGACGACGCTTGGGAGGGTCAATCGGGTTCTGTGCAGCTTCAGGCCGAAGGTGCTCGGCAGCCTCGAGCTCATCCAAGGCCTTAGCAGTAGCTGAGGCATTGGCGGCACCAGTAGATCTTCTAGTTCGTGGCGCCATAATTCACAAACGGCAGAGCTGAAGGGAAGGATAAAGGTGGAATGAAAACCTCATACGAAGAATCGAGGTTGGCGGGGAAAGAAGTGAGGAGGAAAGAAAGTTTCAGCCGATTACAACAACAGAAAAAAAAAGAAGAAGGAAAGTCAACAAGAAAGGATAGGATCAAAGTTGGGACAATGGAGGGAAGAAAAAAGAAAAAAAAATTGTTTATGGTGTCTCTGGTTGGGATGAGATGAATGGCAGAGACGGGATAGCAAAAACATCCCATGTAGGCACATCCCATGTAGGCTGTAGGCTGCACACAGACTGTACTAAGTAGGTAGCCCGGTGTCAGGGAGATCCTGAATGGGCACTAAATAGGCGCTCAATAGGCATTAAATAGGCACTAGTTAGGCATGTAGCTGGCTCTCCAGCAGTCACCCCAGGCAGCTGGTAACCCCAGCAGGCTCAGGAAGGCACAAGCAGACGCAGAGAGGGGTACCTGTCAAGGTACGTACTAATCAACGCGCCCCCTTTACTGTACAAAGCGCGAGATCACGTGACTGATATATGGGACCAATTAACGGTACAGACCAATCATGAGCCATCAAAATCAATTAAAATCCCGGAACTACAGGGGGGCGTCAATGGGTCTTTGCGCCAAGAAGTACCCCTGCAAGCACTTTACACGCTGCTTCGCGCAAGGGGGCGTCGTAAGGGCGTCGCAAGGGCGTCGTCGCTAGGGCGTTGTCGCTATACCTATACTTAGCATACTTAGCACATACTCAAGTAGGTACCTAAAGCACACAGCCTTAGGTATTAGGTACAGAAGAGCGTGCCAAGTAGGTGCGGCAGCAACCAAGCTTTAGCCTAGGTACCCAGGTAGGTACTGTGTAAGTTATTTGCTTTTGGCGACGCATCTTGCCACACAATAAAAACCCGTAGCAATAGCAACGACCCAGGTACAGTTTTATTTTCGCCATAGCCCGGTTTTGCATTTGGTCTTCTTCCTATCAAATCTCTAGATACCTACCTAATATGAAAGTTCCCTAACCTACCTAGGTACTTACTAATAGTACCTCCAGCTTTTTGCGCAGGACCAAACAAACCTCTTTTTTCCCCCCTTCTAAATTCTAGATTCCCTTCCACTGACAGAACGGTCTTCTTGCTAGTGGTCACTGGGCTGTCTGTCTGACTGTTGACTCTTAGCACGCGTTGCAGGAGCTTGCGCCATCTTCTCCCGCTCCTAGCAGCCCCCGGCGCCGTCCACGAGAGCCACAAACTTACACATCACGAATCATGTATGCTGGACTTCATTCCTTACGTGTATTAGAGCAAAAGACTAAGCAGCTGCCTTAGGAATAACAACAATACTCCCAATCAAGACCACCCTGGGCGGTCCATAAGAGGACCCCAGTCGGCCCTGACTGATTTCTTGGCCTCCCAAAACATATCTGCAGCACGCATCCGAGCCGATGCCGAAGCCCGTCGAGCAGCTGCCACATCCGGTCCTGCTTCGAACACTCCAGCCACAGAGCAGTCTGAGCAGTTTGCGGATCAAGAGAATGAGAGCGATGATGTTGTTCCTGACGGGTCCGCCGCAGCTGCAGCGCGTCGGGCGAGAGACCGGAAGCAAAGGAAGCAACAAGAAGCTATCGCAAAGATCAAGAAGACAAGGGCGTATAAGAAACGAAAGCGTGGTTCTGACTGCGAGTCCGACGACGATCTTGCCCTTGCTCTATTGGGCGAGAAAATGACACCTCTACCCGGCCAGATGAGCAACTGTGAAATTTGTGGCAAGCGCTTTACCGTCACACCGTACACCCGCTGTGGACCTGATGGCGGCTTTCTCTGTAATCCTTGTGGTCAAAAGCTTGCAAAAGACGAAGATGCACACAAGAAACAGAAAAAGAAAAGAGGACCTGCACCCAAAGGCGCCGTGGGTAGACGCAAGATACAGAGCCGCATCTTAGACGGCACGTATGACGTTGGAGCCAAACCTCTAGTGACTCTTTGCATCGAGACCTTGGCCAAGAATATTCATCTAGCCGACGATATAGGTGATCTCCCATCGGCAGTTATTGATCGTATTGCAAGACTACTCTCAAAGAACCGTCTTCTTGACTCTCGCACCCTCGACCTCTTCCTTCAACCCTACCGTGATGATCTCAAGGTCTATGATGCTGCGAAGCTCAGTTCGGACGACTTCATCAAAATCTTCCAGATAGTGCCACAGCTTAAAAGACTCAAGCTGCGGAACGCAATCCAATTCACGGACAGAGTCATGCAGTATCTAACTACTAGAAATGCGAGTCTCGAGAGTATATATCTTCACGGAGCGAATCTTCTGACTGAGGATATGTGGGCAGAGTTTCTGACGCAGAAAGGATTGCACCTAAAGGGGCTGCAAGTCTACTATACTGACAGACACGTCAGCGATAAGACTGTTGACACGCTATCAAATGTGTGTCCTAATCTCACAAGGCTGAAGATTTGTCACAACCAACAGGTCTCTGATGAAGGCATCAAGTGCATTGCGCGACTCGACAAACTCGAACACGTGAGTTTGCAGTTCATCAAGAAAACCTCGACAGATCCTTATATCCACGTGATTCAAAACGTTGGTCGGCAGCTTGAGACGTTCTCGATTAAGAAGGTGTCTGACGTCGACGACCGCTTGCTTGATGCTATTCATGAAAATTGCACCAACCTGTCGAAGCTACGCATTACGGAAAGCCAATTTATGACCGATGCTGGTTTCGCTCGACTATTCCGAGATTGGAAAAACAAACCACTCTCGTTCCTTGATCTACAGAAATGCCGCCATGTCGACGCAGCCAAGCCCCGAGAAAACGAACACATGGTTGGTCTCTGCTCACAGGGATTTGAAGCCTTGATGGAGCATTCCGGCACTGGACTGCGATATCTCAACATACATGCTTGCAGACATATTCCTACCGAGACATTCGAGAAGGTGTTTGCGAGTGATAAAACCTACCCCCAACTACGTTACCTTGAGATCTCCTTCTGCGAGCATGTTAATGACTTCATTGTTGGCAGCATCTTTCGCAGCTGCCCGAATTTGAAGGAGGTGAACGTTTTCGGGTGCATGAAGGTGAGTTTTCATTACCAATGAGCAATGTCCAGTCACGTACCCCTTTAGTGTCATTCAATTACTAAATGAACTTGTTATATAGGTCAAGGACGTCAGAGTGCCGAAGGGCAAAATTCTCGTTGGCGTCCCTAATGCCGTTGGCATGCGCATCGAAGGGGTAGACGATGCAAGCAACTAGTAACTCAGCCAGCTTGAATACCTCTTTAGCCCTGTGTATTTGCTCGTATTCTAGCCGATCACGAGTTTTGCCACAATCACGCTGATAATCGCGTACGTAGATAAGACCCGGAGAAGCTAGACTTAATAATATTCCACGTCGATAGTGTGGGAGCCATCATTTCGAGATGGTCGCATAATGGTTCGGAAAAGGGGGCAGTTGTCCTCGGTGAAATCATATATGGCTCCCTCATATACAGACCTTCGTGGTTGCAAATGACATTTTCGTACCTGTCTGAACCGAAACTCAAAAACGCCGCTATCTCTGAAGACCAAGTGTAAAATTTAGACCTGGCGACAGAAGTATTTCTGCAATTGCCAAGAACCGGGCTTTCACTTAGTAAGGAACCTGTGAATTCTAGTCGATAGTCTTCATTCCTAGCTATTTTTATTTTTATTTTTATTTTCTAACGACCGTTCTTGGAGATTTACAGCCTCATGTGACGGTAATTAACGGTGGCACAACAGTAAGTAAGTCGGCCCGCATGTCGGCGGCGAAATGGCGCCATCGACATAACCCGCATAGCGTGCGTATATATGGCTTACCTACCTAGCCATAGGCTATTTCACCCTCCTATCTTTGATAAATCGCAGGCCAACGTACGAAAGGACGTGAAATTTCTCGCAAGGCGGTTATATACGCCCGTACACTTATTCCCTTTCTCATTTATAGAAATAATACGTATTGGTACGGTGTGTCGGCCTAATATTACCTATAACTTGGAAGTAGAAGAGCAACCTCTCGCTACTGAGTCGTATTTCATTCGTTGCCGCAAAAATAGCGAATTCAAGAGGCCGCCCACAATGGGATCGCTAGGAAGCGGAAATGTTGAGGAGAATGCTGCAGATGGCACCTCACCATCGCCTCCTTTCAACATAAACCGCATCGCCATCATCGGCGCGGGGCCGAGCGGCCTCGCAGCAGCAAAGCACCTCCTAGCCGAGGGCTTCTCGTCCTCACAGGTTGACATCTACGAGCAGCAATCCGACGTAGGAGGGGTTTGGAATTACAGCGCCGTGACGTCTCCAGAGGCACCGCGCGTGCCCCAGACAGATGCATACGCGGCTCTAGACGTACCAATCTACCCAAAGGAGCCTGAAGGGGAGGAAAAGGATGAGTATGCGGATTACGAGTTCGACTCGGACGAAGAAGCCTCCACGGCTCCCGGCTCAGGGGCATGTTCGCTACCCTCCGTATCGCGGAAGGAGAAGAAACCCCCGATATTCCCGAATCCCATGTATGAAGACCTGCACACGAATATCCCGCATACGCTCATGCGGTATTCGGATTTGGGATTCACTACCGATGGACGCGGAAAGGGAACGCATGATGATTGTGAGATCTTCCCTTCGAGAGAAGTCGTGTGGGAGTATATACTGCAATACGCCCGTGATGTGCGGCATCTGGTCCGATTCTCGACGCAGGTAACCGACGTCTCACTGCAGGCGCCTGTATCTAGCACACCAGAAGTGATCTCCGACAAATGGACCGTTCGCTCAACCAACCTCCTCACGGACGTCTCGCGCATAGAGACCTACGATGCCGTAGCTGTGGCATCGGGCCACTATTCTACGCCATATATCCCCTCGATATCCGAAATCTCCGCATTCGCCACCAAGCACCCTGGTGTAATTTCGCACTCGAAGACATACCGCACCACATCCGCATTCACCGGGAAGCGCGTCGTCGTCGTCGGATCCGCGTCCTCGGGGCTAGATATTGCCTCACAAATCAGCGCCGTGTGCGCAAAACCCCTCATCATTTCGGCGCGCAGCCCCATAGCCGACGACATGAGCGAACACTTAGGCGTCGGGGATAAAGTGCGTGTGGTGGGGCAGATCGAGCGATTCCTAGTTAATGAGAAAGGAATTGAGGTCCGTCCTGCCCCGACGTCTTCTAGCGTAGACCTAGCAGGCCAGGAGAATACGGAGCAAATATTCGACGTCGACGCGATCCTCTTTTGCACTGGGTACCTATACGCATTCCCCTTCATCTCCGCATCCTCCCTGCCGCTCTCTACGCCACCCTTGATCACGGACGGTCGCCGCGTGCACGGCCTGGCGCGACATTTCATCCACACCTACCACCCAACCCTCGTTTTCCCGGGCCTCCCGATCAAGATAATCCCCTTCCCGCTCGCCGAGGCGCAAGCCGCTGTGTTCTCGCGGGTATGGGCGAACAGACTCCCCCTACCGTCGCACGAAGGGCTGCAGCGCTGGGAGCGCGAAGACGAAGAAGGGAGAGGGCTCGAGGGGAGCCGGGTCCCCGGAGAAGGGAAGTCGTTCCATGTCTTTCCCAAGGGCGGCGACGCGCGATACATCAATGCACTGCACGATTGGGCCTTGAAGGCACGTGGGGAGCAGGGTGAGGGAGATGGGAAGAAAGGCAAAGGGAAAGAGCCGCCGTTCTGGGGCGACGAGGAGCTCTGGCAGCGCAGCATCTACGCACAAGCGAAAATCCAGTTCGAGAAGACTGGGCGCACGGCTAAGACGTTGCGGGAGCTTGGCTTTGTGCATGAGTAGCTAGACGAGGGTGACGTCAAGGAGGCTTGATAGTAGAGAGCGAGCGATGAAGACTACGGTATAGATATACATTACAGATCGTGGGTTATGAGAAACGGTAAGTTCAACATGACGGGGTCGCTTCTGGATAATATGATATGAACTTGGAATAGAATTCCGCATTTATACGCTTATGCCCAAATGGGCCGCTGCTTAGATACTTGTTTGGAAGTATATACAATGTCATCGAGGCAATTCATATATCGTCATATCCCTCATCAACTTGGAGCGGGCTGCTCCATGCTATGCCCCTTCCCTAACGCCTTATATGCCGTGTCAGATGCCCAACAAATGACTTCCGTAACGGACGGTATCCAAAATCCCGTCTGTCCCATACCCAAAATTTCACTCCCGCGACAAGGAATCACGACGATTGAGCACTTCCCTCTCTCGCCATCATTTCCATGTCCTGCTGCACCCAGTCGTTGAGCTGGGCCTCGAGCTCCTCGTCAGTCATGTCCGTCGCCGGCGACGTGCCCTCCCACCAGAGGTAGTCCTCGTCCTGCCTCTTCTTGAACACGATCTCGATGGGCGAGCAGCCGGAGATGGGGCTGAGGTAGTAGAGGTGGGACAGGATGTTGATGCCGAGGGTGACGGCGTTGCAGCCGAGCGAGCGGACGCCCTCGCACACCTTGATGTCGGCGGTGGTGTAGTCGGTCTTGAAGGCGTCGCCGTTTGACAGCCAGTACTCGGGGGTCGTGTGCGCGTAGCCGAGGATGATGGGCGGCAGGCGGGGCACGGGGTCGTCGAGGTGCGTGACGCGGTACTCGACGCCCGCCTGGTCCGACACGAAGGTCGCGAACGCCGCGTTGCCCACGCGCGGGCTGCCGTAGTTGATGATGTCCACCTCGAGCCCGCCCGCCCGCGCGTAGGCCGCGCCCAGCGAGCTCACGGCGCCGCCGAGCGAGTGCCCGGTGAACACGATCTTGTACGCCGGGTTGGCGTCCTTGGCCGCCCTCACGGCGCTCAGCGCGGCGTCGGAGATCTCATCCCACGCCTTGGCGAAGCCCGAGTGCACCTTGCACCCGGATACGAGGCCGCTGCAGTCTGTCTGGATGAACTCGAGACTGAATCCCCCTCTGTTAGTTTAGGACTTTGAGTGTGACCCGTGTGTGGCTTACTCGGTGATCCAGTTACGGATTGAGTGAGATCCCCGAACGGATAAAACAATGACCTGGTTCTTTTCGTCTGTAGACACGAAGCCCTGGATATCCGTTGCCGAGCCCCTGTTTCAGGACGGGTTAGTCTATTTATAGGAAGCGAAGGGGCACAGAAGGCGACTAGAACGTACACGAAGGTGCCGGTGACCTTTGCACCAGCAGCGGTGACGTCTGGGCAGGCGTCCCCGGAGCATGTCACGGTAGATCCAATGGCAACGTCGCTGTTGCAGTAGGATGCGCCGGCGTATTGCGAGTAGAGCTCGAAGGTGGCCAACATGTCAGAAGACACGGACGCGGATGCTGCTACTCTAGCGTTAGTTCCACTGCCAAATCACCGCATGGTCCTAGCGAGGCACGTAGTAGTAGCCTACCTCGTCCATTGAGCATCATTCCTGGGGCCCCAATGGGCGAACCAGCCGCCGTGAGGGCAAAGCTCGAGATGAGCGACCAACCGAATGGCTTCATCTTGGGCTTCGGGGGTAAAGTGGGCGAAGGGAGGGAAAGACAAGTCCGAAACAGGAGACACTTCTACGCCCGAAGCAGTGGTGACCTTGCGAGAAATGGGCTGCTGCTAATCAAGTCTCATATTTTCTACAGACGGGCCTGTGATCTTTTTATACAAGTAGATATGGTATGGTGTACGATCTACACTGGGGGACCAACAAGGGCCCAATGCGGCACCGTGCATTAGACTTTACTCCCAGGCCATGACCGCAGTTCATCCTAACGGCTCCGTGCCGTCTGGGGGGCCGATACACCTCACGAGATCTCAACAGCCCAGGGGGGAGTATCTCGAAAGGGAATGGTAGCGTCGCCGCTTCATGGTCTCATACGTTGTGGCTTGCTCTTCTCGGGCCATTTCTCGGGCGCCATCATCAACGTGGTTAAGTCCTTGCATGACCGGTTGACGGCTAGCGACATGTGCTAGTCTTGAGGAGTGGTCAGAATGCGAGGGTCTACGTACAACATCGTGAATCTCCAAAGCCTTCACCTAGATATTGGAGAAGTAGAGTAGGATTGGCCGGGGTTAATTGCCGCATTTAGGATTTTCAGGGGCCGTTGGTTCATTCCTTCGCGTGGGGTAGTACAAGCGCTCTCCGCAATATGTCAGCCACGCGGCCAATTTCCCTTGTTGAAGAACGCTCAGACATGTCGTGATTGGACATGATCAACCTTATTTCCTTCATAATAGCCCTGGGGGCCGGGACGGGTCTCGAATGAGTACTCCCTTCAGCAGTTTGGTCTTTCATGATTCGGTCAGTGTTCGGTGTTCTCGCCGTAGAGCCGATGAATATTCTTAACCAGAGAGAGGCAGATGGCTTAAGCTAAATATCCGCCGCCAAGGATACCCTTATTTGAATAAGATCGCCCTAGCTTTCGATGCTAATCCCTCCATAGGATTTGTTGGGGGTGGCTCACATCCCGACGCGCCCTTCCAGAAGCGGCAAGAAACGTCAGCATCGTGTGCACAATAAAACTCGAGCATTGCAAATCGGGGAGATGGGTTTACCGCCAGACAGATAGCATCTGTCCGCCTGCTCCGTCTTAGCGGTGAACCTTGGGTGAGGAAGAGTGTAGTACGTACCACAAAGCCAGCAATTCCGTTTTGAACCCCGGGAAACACGGCTAGAATCGTGTCAGAACCTCCATCGTGACCTCATCAGCTAGATTCACCTTCTACTCTCGTCTTCGGTGCTCGAGCTGACTGCCTGAGATGTGGTGCTCCCAGGCGCCGCTCATTTTCACCTAACATCGGCTTCCCAAGGCTAGTAATAGCGCGGCCTATCAGTATAAAGCTCCCGATTAGACGGGTATGCCGATAGATAACGCTATTTCGCCTCAAGTTGTTTACAAAAAATAAGCTTCACTGCTTCTAAAGCTGTGTTAGATCTAAGACGGCCGGTTTGGGACTGTCGGGAGCGGGGGAGGCTTGTGTCCCCATTTTCTGCCCCTTTACTAGGCTGTTGAACGAGCGCCGCCCTTTCACGAGACTTACAGCATTCATGCTTTGGCCTCACGTGCGGGTCGTGACGGCGCTTGCGCAACGGAATGTTGGGCGTGAGAGGAGCCGCTAGTGACGCCACATAAGCTTGTCATCTAGGTATGAGACGTGAACCTGCAGAAAGTGCCGAGCTTGCATGTGATAACTGATCAGCTTCACGGCTTTCGAGCTGAGTGTCAGCGCTACTGCTGAGTCGATGTGATAGGGCGTTGGTTTCATGACGAAAGGAGGAAGTACGGAGCGTTGCAGTCGAAAAGCGACCCCGCGATAGAATCCGAGTAGAATCCGGGGATGGACACACTACATGTAGCCTCTTAGTGCTGGGCAGAATGCTGGGGTCGCAACCCATGTCTTCTACACTAGATGGGTGGATGTCTGTTCCTGTTCAGTGGACCGCTAAGATCATAGCACCCCCAACAAAAAGCGAAAATGGCATGGCCTCCCTGGTCGTCGTCGTCGTCGTTATCGTCTTTCCTCTTATCTTGTACACTACACTAACCTTAGACTAGATACTACGTATTGAAATAAGGATAGACAAAGATGTGGGAAAGGGGAGAATCGTTATTTAGAACAGGCCCGGCATCCGATCGAGCCAAATCTTGCAGCTTGGTAGATTTCAGATTGAACTGCGCAAGGGGCCTCCAACAGCATCAGTGTCCGGGTACAGCTAAGTAACTCACCTAACCTTTGTACCTGACAGCATGGCATCTCTGTCGTGCATAATTCATAATTCGGTGCAAGTACGGATTACGGTATAGATTGGCACACGGGCGGATGGATGCACGCGACCAAATCAACCTGAACGTTCCAACTTGCGCGTTGCGAGTAATACGGCGACTGGTGTGTCTGACTACTTGATCTAGTGTATATCATACCGTAAATGTACTATACTGAGTCATTACTCCCCTCATCTAAACTCGATGATGGCACAATAAGCTGTGGTAGGTAGGTACGCAATGAACATGGCTGGCTGGCCTAGCATTCGGGACAAGACGGCACCGAAAACGCTACCCAGATCGGTGGTGCCCTGAGGCGTAAGTATTCTTGCTTTCGGCTTCAAAGGCCAATACGGGTAAGTATACCCCTCTGCGATGCAACTCTCTCGGTCATTATGCATCAATAGCGGACAGCAGAGCTCAGGGATTCCCCGCATGCCACAACTAGTCTCCAAAAGGTGACTGAGACGAGCCGTGCTGCTGTTTTTCTCACGAGATTCGGCTGGTCATTCTTCCACCAGTCAACCGACCTATGTTCGCTCAGGTGTTGAAAAAGAAGCTCTTGCCGTTCTACGTCTTGTCTATTATTTGTTCCCTTCTCTTGTCTCGGCCCATATGGCTTCTCTCACAATAAGGATGGCCCGAGTCTCTTGCGAAACAAGATCTGTTATATGACGCTCAACTACAGTAAGTAGATGCCTTTGCTGCGACGTGGGATCTGATTGGGCGTTATGGGCGTTCGACGCAGCGACTTTTGACGCCGGCTAAGCCGCTTCTTCCTCGTCTCGACCCTTCTTTTATTTTTATTTTTTATTAGTGTCATATTTACAGAGAATGAGGAGAGAAGGAAACGTTCTGGGCGACGAATATTTAGGTCGGCGATGGCTGGAAATGCAACTTCACTAGATCTAGGGCCCTGTTGGCGTCGGGCGACAGCAACTGTTCGGGAACTATCTACCTAGGATTAGGTGGCCTAGGCCTACCTAAATCTGGGTTCTGGTCTGGGTACTGTACCCTCTTCTGCCCCCTTCCCCCTACTGGGGCAGTACTGAAGATCGCTTCTCCAAATGAGACGAACGTGAATATTGCCCGACTGAGAAAGACTTCCGCGTATTCGGCCGCAATCGTATTTCGAAAGGCCAAGAAGAACGAAGACAAGCAAGACAAGTTTTCCTTGTGATCAAGACCGAAGTGCATAGGTGTGTGCATTCAGGCCAATAAGCCGAGACAAATGAAGTGCGGTCTTGGCCAGGATGCAACCTGACGAGATCCGCTCGCCTCGCCGTTCCGGGCTTTTCTTTTCTCACTTTTCTGGATCCCGCCTGGGCCTCGCTTCGCCTTTCCGCTGCTCCTTCGTTATCGAAGCCGAGACAGGGCCAATATTCCAAGCAAATTTGCGAGCCATCCCCTGTCCGATGACGACGTAGTCCAGCTATCGACTCTGCTATTCCACTACACTAACCTAGATATTGCATCTTTCTTTCGTGTTTTCTCCTCTCGCCCACTCACCGGACCATGGCTGAGCCGCTGGACTGCCGTGGCGGACCCAACCGCACACGTGAAGGAGGCGCATGAGATACATTGACATTTGTAATTTCCGCGTACAGTGATACGGTAGGTATCTAGTGTCAATACTCCGTACAATCGATTCTTTGCACGGGCGCGCCAACAAGGCCCTTGTCTTAAATATCGTATATACCCACCCAGCAGGATTCTTTCTTCTTTTATTTTTCCCTCTTTCGTGTCGCTATTCCTTCGTAATCGACGCGCCTAAAATAGGCATACCGACGAGATCTGGACTGAGCCGGTCTGTCGCCCCTAATTCGTAATGTTCAATACGGAGTTGCCTTCGGGCCTCCGCCGCCTCGCGCTGCTGTCGCTGCTTTTGCCGTCGCTAGCGTCAGCCGCCGCTTTAGACGCCCGCGATCCCGTCCCGGCCGGCTATGCCTCTCCGCCGTATTACCCTGCACCTTACGGCGGTTGGGTCGACGAATGGAGCGATGCTTACGAGAAGGCCGTTGACCTGGTCTCGCGCATGACCGTCGCTGAGAAGGTCAACATCACTGCCGGAACGGGTATTTACATGGTGAGACCCTGCAATTAATTCCCTTAATCAGAACCTATTCGTCTTTTCATCTTTTTTTCTTCCGCCTTTTCTTTCCATCTTAAGTAAAGTGGCTAATAACAAATTTCGTTAAGGGTATGTGAGATAATAATAGCTGCGTTCTGCGAAGGGGGTGTGTCTGGGCCGGGTCTAACTAAATTCACATAGGACGATGCGTAGGCAACACAGGCAGCGCCCCGCGCGTGGGCTTCCCGCAGCTCTGTCTACAGGACGGACCCCTAGGCGTGCGCACGACAGATAACATCACCGCCTTCCCGGCAGGCATCACCACGGGCGCGACGTGGAGCAAGGAACTCATGTACCAGCGAGGCGTGGCGATGGGCGAGGAATTCAGAGGCAAGGGCGTGAACTTCTACCTCGGACCCTCTATCGGTGCGCTCGGCCGACAGCCACGCGGAGGGCGGACCTGGGAGGGCTTCGGCTCGGATCCCGTGCTCCAGGCCGTCGCGGGCGCAGAGACCATCAAGGGCGTCCAGGAGCAGGGCGTCATCGCCACGCTGAAACACTATATTGCCAACGAGCAGGAGATATACCGCATGTATAACCCTCTGCAGCAGGCCTACAGTGCGAACATCGGTTGGTTCCATCGCAAGATCCAAGGTTTGGAAATGCACCTGGCTGATTCGATTGCGTAGATGACCGCACCTTACACGAGCTGTATCTTTGGCCTTTCGCGGAGGGTGTCCGAGCCGGCACAGGCGCCATCATGACTGCGTATAATGCTGTAGGCACAACTCCCCATGCCGTGTTTGATGTATCCCCCAATTGACGACTCGCATAATAGGTGAACGGATCCGCATGCTCACAAAACGCGTATTTAATCAACGGCATTCTGAAAGACGAGCTAGGCTTCCAAGGCCTTGTCATGACTGACTGGCTAGCGCAGATCTCGGGCGTCGCGTCCGCGCTCGCGGGCCTGGATATGTCGATGCCGGGCGACACGTTCGGGAACAACATCCCGCTCTTCGGGTACAGCAATTGGATGTACGAGCTCACGCGCTCAGTGCTCAACGGCTCGGTGCCTGTGGACCGACTCAACGATATGGCGACGCGCGTAGTGGCGGCCTGGTACAAAATGGGCCAGGACGCGGCTGACTACCCACCGCCCAACTTCTCGTCTAACACGGCGGACCGCGTGGGTCCCTTATATCCAGGCGCACTGATCTCTCCCACGGGCGTGGTGAACGAGTACGTGAACGTGCAGGCCGACCACAAGACGGTAGCGAAGCAGGTAGCGCAGGAGGCCATCACGCTGCTCAAGAATGACGGCGGCTTCCTCCCTATCACGACCTCGGCGCCACTGTTCGTGTTCGGCACTGATGCGCAGGCCGACCCTAAGGGCGTCAACTCGTGCACCGACAAGAGCTGCAACCGTGGACTCCTCGGCATGGGCTGGGGCTCCGGTAGCGCGAACTACCCGTATCTAGACGACCCCATCAGCTCGCTGAAGCGCAAAGCTGCCACCGTCACGTACTATGACACGGATTCATTCCCGAAGGTTGCCGCGGCGAAAGAGGGCGATGTGGCGATAGTCTTCATCAACTCGGACTCGGGTGAGAACTCGTACACGGTGGAAAACAACCACGGAGACCGGGACTCGGATGGTTTATCCGCGTGGCACAAGGGCGATGAACTCGTGCAAAAGGCCGCCGCCGCATACAGCAATGTCGTGGTCGTCGTACACACCGTGGGCCCCATCATCGTGGAGCCGTGGATCGACCTGGCCTCCGTCAAGGCTGTGCTCGTGGCTCATTTACCGGGCCAGGAGGCAGGCGACTCCCTAACCGAGGTGCTGTTCGGCGAAGTCTCGCCAAGCGGTCATCTACCCTACAGCATCCCCGTTTCCGAATCCGACTACCCCGACAGCGTCGCCATCAAGTCGTCGCCCAAGCTCAGCCAGATCCAGGACACGTACTCGGAGGGCCTGTACATCGACTACCGTCACCTGAACAAGGCGGGCGTGAAGCCGCGCTTCGCCTTCGGCCACGGCCTGAGCTACGCCAGCTTCAGCTTCTCGAACGCGTCCATCTCGCGCGCGGGAGGCCAGCTCTCCTCAGTACCACCGACGCGCCCCTCGAAACCCGCCTCCCCGATAACGGCGATCGACACCTCCCTGCCGCCGGCTTCAGAGGCGTACTACCCGTCCGGATTCGTCAGGATCTGGCGCTACCTGTACTCGTGGCTCGACAAGCTGGAGGCGGACGCGGCGCACGCCATCGGCGCCGCCGGGAGCAAGAAGTACCCGTACCCGACGGGCTACTCGACGGCGCAGAAGGCGGGCCCCACGGCGGGCGGCGCGAGCGGCGGCAACCCGGCCCTCTGGGACGTGGCGTACACGCTGTCCGTGACGGTCACGAACGAGGGGACCGCCGCCTCCGGCAAGGCCGTCGCGCAGGCCTACGTCCAGTTCCCCAAGGCGTCGGACAACGGCGGCTTCGACACGCCCGTGATCCAGCTGCGCGACTTCGCCAAGTCGGACACGCTCGCGCCCGGCGAGAGCGCGACGCTACAGCTGCAGCTTACGAGGAAGGACATCAGCGTCTGGGATACGACGGCGCAGAACTGGATCGTTCCCAGCCCCACGGGCCGATACGGCGTCTGGATCGGCCAGGCGAGCGACGACTTGAGTGTTGTTTGCTACACGGATTCCCTGGATTGTGAAGATAGTGCGCAAGGCCCTGTTTAAGTACGGATGGATAAGCGATGCTTGGGCGGCCTGTTTATAACACGATGAAAAGTAGTGGTATCACGACACCCCTATTCTTATAGTACATATGTAGTAATTCTCATACGTTCAACTATGAGTGGTTCCGAGCACCCGCATTTGTGAACCGACCCGTCTATATATATAGCCCGATGAATTAAATAGGCACCTATGTTCCCATCGATTCTTACATACTTCTCGATATTTAGAACACATCCGTAAGCCATGGGTTAGTGCGAGAGAAATCCATGAAGCAGAAGTTGGAGGTAGATTGGTCTGGGATAGTGTACATTTTGCGTAGTATAGGCATGCAAGTATGATACATATATACCGAGCTTAGCTTCTTCCTGGTGGCATCCCAGGGATGACGTTGTCGGCGAACCTTGGCGCCGGACTGAAAACGCTGAGGCATGATTACACAATAGCATACAATGACGGCGTCCTCCTCTCCCGGTCATGCCTGGTCTATAAACGCCCTTCAAGTCGCATACAGTCATAATTCCTCTTTCCAGCATATCAGTATTTGCTCATGTTCGATCTGCTATCGCATTTTCAAGACATGATAATACGGACGCCTGTAGATGGGTTGTATCGGGAAGCGGTTACTGCGACAAGAACGTCCGTTTCTTATCTTTCCGTCTCTGCAATATCTTCCGCCCGTTCCGAGTCCTGATACGACTCAAGAATCCATGACGCCTCTTACGTATCAGCCGGCTCGTCCTCGCCATGGTCGGTCTGGGGCCGCATCGGATTTGTTGGGGGCCTGCGAGCGCCGGGTGCGCCGTAATCGCTGACTTGGGAACAATATCTAGAACCCCCTCGGGAGCACCGGTGATGCCGGCCGGCGAAGTGGTTACCGCGGGTAAGCGAGAGAGAAGCGCGTTGCCGCTGTTGCATGGACGGAAGACGGTGCCATTGGCGGCAAGGATCGAGGGACGGAGATGTGGTAGTGAAGAGAACGTCCTATTGCAGGTAGGTTCAATTGTCAGCTGCCGATGAATCAAACTCAATCAACTCGAAGTAGCCCGTACCGTGTCGTAGCCAGCGTCTGCGTGGTTGTGATGCTCTTGCAGGCCCGTGAAAGAGTTGCTCTCGCAGTCGGCGATGCGAGGCCCCAAGACGGCATTTTGCCTATCCCTAACCTAAGATTTTCGTCTTTTACTTCGGCCTCTATTTCCTTATCTGACTGACTGTGCCGGCCGTAGGCATACAGCTAGTTGTATTGCGACTTTAGAGCAATTGGCGACGACGTCTCGTAGTATGCTTCACATTTACGGTGTGCTTGATAGGTAGGTGGTAGATGGCCTAAAATTTCAGAGGCCAAGGATTGAATGACGGTCCGCCAGCAGCTGATCCTACAATAGGTAGATACCCAGCGTGTGGGGTTGTCTCGCCAGCACTTGACATCATAAAGAAACTTCAAATGCATTGATCTATTATTTCTTTATTCATAACATTCCCCCCTAAACAACAATTCGCACTCAGTTCTTTGTATAATAAAATAATCTCAAACATGAAATCGCCGGCGAATGCGTCAAGAACGCTCCTTAGCCAAACCGAGCTGTCGCAGCGGAGCTGGAAGCAGAGGTTGGGAAGCATACCCACGATCAACCAATCTGGCAATGAAATGTGATATGACATAACATGCTTCAAGTTATCTGAGTATCACATGTGGCCCGTAAGTATAGGTGAGGTAATACATGTTTTAAAATGATTATAGGGTTACACCCACCTGTCAGTGAGTCGGGTCTTCCAATATCAATCCGAATATGCGAATACGGAAGCACCGTCGTCATAAAGGTTGAAGCGCCTTACCATGTTTAAACTTGGCTTCATTTGACTTTTCTAGTGAAGAAGAAGCGAAGAGAAAAAAATATATGAAGGCCTTCTTCCTCTTTCCTATTTGTAAACTTGCTTAGACTCGTGATTTATAGTCGTGACCAGGGTGCACCGGCGGTTCGCACACCGTCGGATACAGAATACCATGACTTGGATTAAGTGAGCTCTTATGACACCCGATGTACTACTACCTACCTGTCTTGCATAGATTAGGTAGTCATATGTTTAGGTCGGTACCTAGGTAGGTAGCTACGCTGGAATGATAAGTCGGCCAAGAGCGCTAAGGAAATCAAAGAAACTTTGACCTGAAAGACTCCAAGTTCGGTGTGCTCTGCCACCTGGAATTTTTTCACTGTAGAGGGTCTCCAAACTCTCCGTACATGGTAAGACCTCACGTGGACCGAGGTGTAGATGGTGAAAAACACAACTGGGCCTACAACATCTTTTCAGCTACCTATCAATTACCTATTAGATAGTTAGTATTGCACACGTGTATCAGACTATTGCCGGTATTCCGAGACTTTCGCTAACCAAGACTCGTTGATCTTGGCTTCAAGGATCTTGTCTGGTCCAAGACAGCTCCTAATTGGAGTTTGAAGAATCCGCCTTGCACACTAGTAAACGCAGACTACAGCTTGGCAACTTTGCATGACGAATTCTCTCGATAACGCTTCGGCCCAAAGAGGTGGTTGGATCAAGGTACCTAGACTAGGTAAAAGTATGTACGACTATAATCGGTAAAAAGTCGGTATATACGCTGCTCAAATAGGCAGCACTCTCTCTGCTCTGCTCGTCCCGTCTTATATCCAAACTCACGTAGAAGTCCAAACCTTATTACCGAGTGAAGCAATACTATCTACAAGACAATACTCGCCTCGTACCTGAGAATACGATGGCCGACGATGAAAAGGGTCTGGCTTCGGCCGAGGGGCATGTCTCCGGCCAAGCCAACACGCCCATCTCTCGTCCCGCGCACGCATTGACCTGGGCGCAAGTGATTCAGGAACTGGGAGGCGATCCTAACAACGGCCTGTCAACCGCCACCGCGAAACAGCGTTTAGAGGAGCTCGGCAAAAACGCCCTAGGCGAGTCCGAAGGCGTGTCGCCATTGAAGATCATCATAGCCCAAATCGCCAATGCCATGACCCTGGTATGTTCTACGAAGTCCGCAATAGATGGCGAGGTGAACCACAGAAGACTAGACTAACGTTTGGAAGGTGCTCATCCTGGCTATGGCGGTTAGTTTTGGCATTAGATCCTGGATTGAGGGAGCCGTGATTACCCTTGTGATTCTCATCAATATCATCGTAGGATTCTTCCAGGAATACTCTGCGGAGAAGACCATGGACTCTCTTCGGTCTCTGAGCTCCCCCACGGCGAACATCGTCAGAGACGGCAACGCTTCCGTCATACCGACCAGCGACGTCGTCATGGGCGATCTAGTGGAGCTGAAAACGGGCGACACAGTCCCAGCTGATCTTCGGTGAGCTGTCGCATTATTGGACCCTCCCCTCTGGATGGTAGAAAAACTGAATTGGAATCCTAGTATCACCGAGGCCGTGAATTTCGAGACGGACGAGGCGCTCTTGACTGGAGAGTCGCTCCCAGTCCGGAAAGACGAGAATGCCGTTTTCGACGATGACACCGGCCCGGGCGATAGGCTCAACGTTGCGTACAGCTCCTCTACCGTCACCAAGGGGCGAGCTAAGGGCATCGTGTTTGCAACAGGAATGCATACCGAGATCGGTGCCATTGCTATGGCCCTACGTGAGAAGAGTTCTAAAGTCCGGCCTGTCAAGAGAAAGCCTGATGGCACAGTACGCCTTCCAAATTCATTTGTTCCCCCTTCCACGTAAAATCTGCGCCTACCTGTTCTTGAAACTCTCACGATGGGTCGGGTATTTATTTAAGCAACAAATTTCTGACACATAGACTCCTATGACAGGCGAAACCCCATAGATACTTGGAGGCGTATACTCTGACAATGACTGACGCCGTCGGCCGTTTCCTTGGAGTCAATGTCGGAACACCTCTCCAGAAAAAGCTGTCGAAGCTTGCCGTCTTGCTATTCTTCGTCGCAGTGGTATTCGCCATTGTCGTACTAGCCGCAAACAAGTTTTCAAACCGCTCTGAGGTCATCATTTATGCTGTAGCAACTGGGTTATCCATGATACCAGCCTCGCTAGTTGTAGTTTTGACAATCACTATGGCAGCAGGCACGAAACGTATGGTCCAACGCAATGTCATCGTACGGAACTTGAAGTCTCTCGAAGCTCTCGGCGCAGTTACGGATATCTGTTCGGATAAGACAGGCACGTTGACACAAGGCAAGATGGTTGCGAGGCGCGCTTGGATCCCGGCTCTCGGAACCTATACTGTTGACACGTCCTCTGACCCGGTCAACCCTACCGTTGGGGATATCATGTTCGACCGCCAGCCACCTAGTCAAGTAGGCATCAGCAAGAATGAGTCTGATCATGGCACAGTCTCTGCACCAGCTGAACTGCTATCGAAGGGCGGCTCCGCTCTAACTGACTACCTTCATGTTGCGTCACTTGCTAATCTTGCTACTGTCTCGGAGGTGGATGGCGAGTGGCATGCCCGTGGCGACCCCACCGAGATCGCCATCCAAGTGTTTGCGTCTCGGCTCGACTGGAACAGGCTCAAATTCACGAAAGGAGACAAGCCCGAGTGGAGCCAGATCACAGAGCTGCCATTCGACTCCGACGTGAAGCGCATGTCCGTCGTGTTCAAGCATAACCCGACTAGCGAGTTGTTTGTGTTCACTAAAGGTGCTGTCGAGCGTGTGATCGGGACGTGTCAGGATTATTGCCCCCAAGGCAGCGAGCAGCCGGTTGAACTGACTGATGAGTTCCGCGAGGAAATCCTCAAAAACATGACGGCGCTTGCTAGCATGGGTCTTCGAGTTTTAGCGCTTGCGAGCAAGCGATTCGACGGGAAACTAAAGAAGGGTGACGACGTTGACCGAGAGGCAATTGAGTCTAATCTTACCTTTCGGGGTCTTATCGGTCTTTACGATCCCCCACGCCCGGAATCAGCCCCAGCTGTAAGGAGTTGTCACGAAGCTGGCATCTCGGTTCATATGCTAACTGGCGACCATCCCGAAACGGCAAAGGCCATCGCCATTGAGGTAGGTATCTTACCAAACCGTATGGACAGAGTTAGAAGAGATGTCGCCGACTGCATGGTCATGACAGCGAGCCGGTTCGATGCATTGAGCGATGAACAGGTAGACAAGCTACCGGTACTACCTCTGGTTATCGCTCGATGTGCTCCTAGTACCAAAGTCCGGATGATTGATGCACTTCATCGGCGCAAGAGGTTTTGTGCAATGACTGGCGATGGCGTAAACGACTCTCCGTCGTTGAAGCGAGCTGATGTAGGCATCGCGATGGGCCAAGCCGGCAGCGACGTTGCTAAAGAGGCGTCAGATGTGGTGCTCTCGGACGATAACTTTGCTAGCATTGTGGCAGCTATCGAGGAGGGCCGTCGCATCTTTGACAATATTCAGAAGTTTATTCTACACGTTTTGGCGGAGAATATTGCTCAGGCTTTGACACTGCTTGTCGGGTTAGCGTTTAAGGACCGAACCGGATTATCGGTGTTCCCTTTGGCCCCAGTCGAGATCCTTTGGATCATCTGTGTCACGTCTGGCGCGCCGGACATGGGTCTAGGCTTCGAGCGTGCGGTCCCGGACATCATGAGCCGCCCACCAATTAGCTTGAAAACAGGTGTCTTTGACCTTGAATTCTTGATTGACATGGTCATCTACGGAGTATGGGTTGCCGCCCTTTGCCTTGGTAGCTTCTCGCTCGTTGTGTATCGCTTCGGAGGAGGCAACCTCGGAGCAGGCTGTAACGAGGAATACCGGGAATCCTGTGAAGTGGTCTTCCGTGCACGGGCGACGACATTTGCTTGTCTTACTTGGTTCGCCCTATTCTTGGCGTGGGAGATGATTGACCGACGACGATCCTTTTTCAGAATGCAACCAGGCTCGAAGCGGTACCTGACACAGTGGGTGTTGGACGTCTGGCAAAACAAATTCTTGTTCTGGGCCGTCGTGTTTGGTTTCTTCTCATTGTTCCCCATCGTCTATATCCCGGGTCTGAACACGGTCGTGTTTAAGCACATAGGAATCACCTGGGAGTGGACTATTGTTATCGTAGCTTCAGTGCTCTTCTTTGGCGGCGTCGAAAGTTGGAAGTGGGGGAAGCGAGTCTATCTTCGAAGACGAGAGGCTCGCAGGCACGCCAAGGGCGGAGTTGCTTGGAAGGATCTCGACGTGGAGCAACGCATATTCGCTGAATACCTCGAATTCACTTCGGGGGCTAGCGCTGATGAGTCACCTGTCGAGAAACGCCAATGACTACGAAGGGGCGGGAAGCCCCGTGGTGTTGTTGTTGTGGTGATGGTCTCGGAAACAGAATGTAAGCAAATGGTCCAAGCGAACATATATTTCGAGGCCAAATGGCGTGTTGTTGGGGAAATCCATATGTTGAGAGCCCTTTGGGATTCTCGCTGTGTGGATGGCGAGAATGTTGATGCGCGCGTTGAAGGGGGTGCTGGGGGGGAAATAGATAGAGATGGGAATGAGGATGGTGATAGGATGAGGGTGGGAAGGTTCAATGATCAAGTCGGCAGTCGTTTGTCGTTCGTGTTTGTGATGATATACATCGTAAAGACGCATCGAGGATTAGATAGTTATATAGATTACCTAGCAGATAGCTCAAATTTAGTACATGGAGCAACTCATCGCGACATTTGACTCTGTGATTGATATTATACACACAATCACTTGCAGGAGCAAAGCGGTGCAGCAGCTGAAGGAATCGGCGTAAGCATCCCACACTGACAAGCAATACGCATCACCTGGGATGTAAGGCTTAAAGCCATTAGTGCCAATATGCTTACCTAGAATCTAGTAGTAGTTGGGAGGCAGCACTAGTCAATGGGATCATGAGGCATACACGCAATACATATGTAGGGACACTCCTACAGCATTCAGACCTGAGGTCAGAAGCACTAATTTAGAGATCCTATCCATTCATAGACCGCAATGCTTGCATCGCCCGCTCTTAGAGGTGCATCTTCTTCATGGCCGGGTACTCGACACCAGCACATAATGAAAACGAGGTTGGACATCAAAAATTGCGTCCGGTACGATCCCGAAGGATAATACAGAGCAGTCGACTCCGCGCTGTGCAATGCAGGTCTCCCACCCTACTGTTCAAAATTCAGGAGCTTCAAACAGTCGAACAAGGTAAGTATGAAGAAGAAAAGGGAAGAGAAGAGAGGAAGAAGCGGGAAGCAGGCCAGGTTTATATATGCAATTCTAGGGCGGTGTAGTGGGCGGTGAGGGGATCAACCGGCAGAATTATTGGGCTAGGCAGGGAGTGCACTGGCCAGGTACGGGCCTGGAGAGGTCAGATCTGATTGGGCAATTACGTCTAATCTACGGAGTACCTGCACCAGAACTGCACCAGAACTGCACTAGGCAGAACAGAAGGCGGAACAATGGAACAATGCTCCACTCCACCACCTTCACTTTGTCCCTGGCAGAAGTCCCTGGGTAGAAAGAGAAGCCTGGGCATTCGATCCTCCCTCCCTCTTAGTCTAACCTATCTAACTATCTAACCTCTTTATTTGTATAACTCCATTTCTAAAGCACTTATACTACCTCTTTAACTCTATTGCATCTCTAAAATGCAACTTGCTCCCCCCGTGGCCTTTAGCCCTGATCCATCCTACCGTCCAAGCATGGCACAACAGCCCCTCCATCCCCCCTGTTCCGTCCAACCCGAACGCGTCCCGGCCTTTACCACCCTTGGCTTTCGCGCGCGCTATTCACCTACGCGTTTATTGGAGTCAATATGCCCCCATTACCTACTTACCTCTTTCTACCTACCACGACGTGACCTCCACCGAAAGATTACGAAACCGTCTGTTTGACAATAGGAATTACCGCTTGTGACAGCTTCTTCGATTTGTTGCCTGTTAGTTTTGTCGTTCCCCGAGTTCACCTATCTTCGTCCCATCACAACCGTCGTCCCCTTATACGTACTAATTACTTAGTTTGTTCCCATGGTTCGAATACCTCGTCACCATTCCGACCGACCCTCTCTCACTAGCTTAATATTCGGTACACAACACCATCGCTGACGAGCCTAGGCGCTCTGTTTCGTATCAATGCCTCTTTCCCCATTGTCTCCGAATGTTAAGGTGTCGCAAGGAGTAACTAAGAAGGGATCACACGTCGAATTGATTGACGCCACCGACGCCACCAATCGCGACGCTTCAATTGATACCTTGGGCTGTGAGAATCTCTCAGCCCCAAAATCTCCTACTATGTCTACATCAACGGTAGAGAGTCAGCCTCGTAGGTCCTTTACAGCTTCCGTGATTTCTTCCAGTCTCCCCCTGTCCGTCCCTCTTTCTCTTCTCTCTACGCATTCAAATATTTCAACCGTCTTGAGCGTCTCTAATAAAATTCATCGCCAGAGCTATCTAGCACGCCTGTTGTCAACATGGAATCTACCCCAGAAAGCAGCCCTCTCACTGAAGCTGGATCCATTACACCCTCGTGCGGCTCACCCTCACCGCATGCTACACCCTGCAAGTCTCCTTCGTCATCTAAGACTACATCAAGCCCGGCGCAACAACAAAATACCGCAAAGGCTGCCCAGCCTCCAAAGAGGAAGCGAAACGTGACAATAGAAGAAAAAGCAAAGGAACGCGCAGAAAAAAAACAGAAGCAAGATGAAGCCGCGGCGGAGAAGGCCAGAATCGCCGCTGAAAAGGAAGCCATCAAGGCTGAGAAGGCCGCCGAGAAAGCCGCCAAAGTTACTAAGAAGGCTCGTACTGATAAGGAAAAGGAAGCTGTCAAGGCTGTCAAGGCTGCTAAAGCGGCCGAAAAGGCCAAGGCAGACGCTGTGAAAGAGGCTAAGAGACTAAAGAAGCAGGAAGAGGAGCTCGCAGCAAAAGCGAAACGAGAGAAACAGCAGAATTTGATGGCTAGTTTCCTGAAAAAGGTACCTGCTGCGCCCTCTAAGCCGAGCGCCCTTCCTCCTACTACAATCACAGCTGGTGCCGCAACCCCTTCAACGCCAAAACAGGAAACTAAGCCCACTAAATCTGCTTATGAGCTCAACTTCAAACCTTTTTTCGTCAAGGCTGGAGTTACAATGGCGGCAAATCCATTTGAAATGGACGATGAGACAAAGAAGGCCAAGTCGGCCATTCTTGATGAATATATTCGTGGTGACCGGGGCGAATATCTCCCGAAGCAACCATTCAATGCTGTAGAGGTATTCGACTTCGCATTTCCGCAACAGCGCGGGATTATCCCACCTAGCGTTAAGAAGATTATGGAGAGAATACACGGAGATACCTACCAGAACACCTTTGGCATTACAAATACGATAAGCAAATTGCAAACCGAGAAACTTATTATCAACGCACAAGATCAGCTTGACGTTATTCCCATGAAATATCTCCGGTTTTACGAAGACGTCAGGCCGGCGTATTTTGGCACTATTACGGCGCCCATGACATACCACAAGCTGCGAATGCTCTCTCGCAGGCCCGCAGGGAAAATGTTACCATTGGCGTATGACTATGACTCGGAGGCAGAGTGGGTTGAAGATGATGGCGAGGACCTTGACGACGCTGAAGATGAGGAAGAAGATGTTGAAGGTGATGAAGAAATGGATGACTTCGTAGATGACTCGGAAGCTGCCCCCACGATCATCCGGCCAGGGTTCGAGACGGATAGCCTGCCCATCAGCACAGGACTATGCTTTGAGAATCGAAAGCGATTGGGGCCTTCTAGTACGCCATACAAGTATCGGTTAGAGTTTCTTCTGGGTAAGTTTGGTTTCATATTGCATTATTACTTTGTGTTAACATGGTTTAGATTCCCTGGAGCATCACTCTATGATAAACCCTTTCTCTGCGGAATATTGGTCAGCACCAGTAAAGAAAGCGGCTATAACAGCCGCTACATCGTCGTCGACACAAGGAACCATTACTTCTATGCTACCCCCTACCGCCCCCCGGGACGTCGGCTCCTCCACATGTGTAGCAACACTATTAGATGGAAAGGATGGAATTCCGCAAGACATCCTTCCGGATTTCAAACAGGCTTTATTAAGTGACGAGTGCAAGGATTATTCGAAGGCTACAGTCATCGAGGTGCTAGCCAAGAAGTTTACTAGTTGTACCAAAGCACAGGTGAAGGTGACGTTAGATACGATTGCCCACCGTGTCACACCAGCCGGAGAAAAGAAATCTGTCAAGGTATGGGCTCTTTTGCCCGGTTTTGGCCTCGGGGAAGGTTAGTTGTGTGGAGTGCGACTTGTTTTGCGTTAAGGGGTCGCTCGGAGTTTCAAGGAGTTCAGGTCGGCGATACCAACTATGTTTTGAGTATGCTTTTATTCGACTCGCGACAAATGTTGCTCGCATCTTGTATGGCCATACGTCGCTCATAGAGAGCGCCAAAAGTGTTGCATGCGTTGTTTTACTCACTATTGCGGCAAGAGGGGGATAAAAGCCACCAAACCTGTATATAGAAAGGCGTTGAGGTGACATAAACGGCGTCGTTCTGCTTGATGATTGATCCGGGTTCGTAAACGGGGTAAGGAGTTAATGCTCGAGAGAGACAGGGCGGTAATGAATATGATGATGACTCAATATCTATGTTTCAAGTTATGCGAGTGAGAGATCGAGTTCGATCTAGGTATCAAATCGGTTCGGCTCAAAACCGGACTGCATCCTCGGATTACAGCCAGTTATATAAACATGTGTTCTCTTTGTAACATGACAGTCCCCCAAAAAATCTTGTCGAGGCAACAACAAGTTCTCGTCATACCCCTTTTCTAAGGACTCGAGCAACACTCTCCCTGAAACTTGCCTCTCATTCTTTTTGCTCTTCGGCCGAGAAATGGGAACATAATAAGCCAAGAGCCGCAAGTAAGTAGGTAAGTTCCTCCCGACAAGGCTCCTAAAACCAGCCGGAGGATTTTCTCGGTAGTGTTGATTGTAGCTGCGTCGAAGATGTGTATATCAAAGAATGTCTATGATGCTCGTGTTAGGACACTCGGACTTGTTATTACGCGCGGGAGGCCTTTGCTTGTAATTTACGGCGATAAATGTTGGGGGAGGAACAGAATGGTGACGATCGTGAAAACCAGCAGGTACTTGTTCAGAACCCTGCTCTTACGAGCTTCGCTGATGGTCTGGACGTTGAAGAGCTATCTCTCGTCAGCTAGGACGTAATATCAATGCTCAAGAAATACTGTAGATTTATCCCGCTTCGGAGACTTTTCACCTTGTTCGAGGTTTGTTCTAGTTTGGCATCGCGATATCGTTGCTTCACAATCCTCCAATTATACGCTCCGACGTTCCTGGTCTCCTCCATAATTATACGGGTACGACTATTCGAACTAATAGTCAATAGGGCCCGTATCACGGACATTGCGTGACAGCATATCCAAATACGATGACGCCGCGCGTACCATGTCCAAAAAATTGTTTAACAGCTAGATGACCTTGGAGTACAAGACGGAATCGTCGGTGCTATTTCCAGAAACCAGGTTCTTTAGATGCTTGTCATTTTCAAGGACGTCGAACTTCCATAATTAGTTTGCAATTACCCCTTTTCGAAAGAAGACTGGGTGGGATCAAGCCCACATTTAGGCATACCGTTTTATCGATCTGTTCGATCGTGGATGTCCAATCCTGCTCCCACGAATCTATAAAGAAACATATCTGAAGCTGGAACATGGAGATTCCTGTATATAATCCTGCGGGGTATATGACATATGCCTTCCAGGGGTTGAAAAGGTCAGCAATATCATCGAAGCCGCCTGGGCTCTCACCAAACGTTCCTCTGCCATCGGCCTGTTGACCGTCGTATATGGAGACCAGTATGTAATTCCCGGCAGGCTTCTTCATTGGAAGTATACTGAGGGCTGTATGGTAGCGTTTTTTTCAACTAGTTTGGTCATTGTGCCGTTGTAGAATCCCCGGGAGGTTATGTGCTCCCTAAAACACTTATTTCCTTTAAGGCCTAGAGTGCAGCAGAGATTTTCGCCGTTTGGATATAGATTTTTCTGTAATATCTCTTCCCACGTGTCCGGCCACTGATAATCATTGCTTCTAATGTGATGCTCCGTAGTCTAGAAGCGGCTATAGAGTCTTCGCTCTAAGGCGCAGAATATGCTTTCGGTACTGTAACCCATACCTAGAATGCACGTTTCACTTGCTGTAAGTTTGTAGGGCCTGGGATGAGGCTCCTAAGAAATCCCCCCCTAGCTGCGCGTCGGACTCCAGTGCCTCGCCCCTATTCCTTACCCAGGCATCGGGACCGCGCACCCAAAGCTCTTGGGAAACTCGGCGAACGTCGTGTGCCAAACCCCATCTCTTACGTCGTATTGCCATATAATCCCTTTGCCCGTCTCGAAATTGTCTAAGAACCTGGAGTGCTTGCGAGTGGAAATTGCGATAACCCCCCACATCTCCCGAAGGCATTTCCCCCCATTGATTGTGGTCGAGGCTTAAATGAGTTGCAACATTTCGGCGTTGCCAGTCCATGGTTGGCATAACATGTATTCTCGCGTCAAACTGGTAGAAAATTGCTAGGGTGATTATGTTATGTAATCATAACAAAAAAGACAGAGAGAAGATAGTGAATACTGAAGAAACCATATGAGCACAACTAGAAATAAATGTGGGAAATGACATATATAACTATGCCCCTTAACGAAAAATGAAAAGGGAGGCAAGGGATCTTCACCTCTCTCATACACAGAACTTTAGCAGAAATCTGAAGGATTACGAAGAAAATTAAGACGGATTGAGAAAGCTTGATCTTAAAAATCTCGATACTCATTTAAATTAAGAAATCATCGATAAATTCCCCTTGATCACTTATGAGCCGTACAGAAAAGTGTAGGGCTTGGCCTATCCCTGCATGCGTGGATATCTGGTGCCCCCTATTAGGCTGGATCTACCATTTCAATACTCAGTTACTTGAATCGGCATGCTTGAGATCTCATATAGCAAGGACTACCTAAACGTTGCGGGAGAGATCGAGGGCTAATACAATAGCAGGGCCCAAAGGCCATTCGGGAATGTTGAAAGGGGCGGTGTCACACCTCTAGAACAAAGACGTGTTCTGTATATTAGTAATAAGCATCTAGCATAGTGTCACACGGACAGCTCCGCTAGCGTGCCAAGGCCACCTCAGCCACAGCGCCTGCGCAGAATGAACGATTGGATATAAAGGGGTCACGAGGTCGGCAGGTTGGCTGCACGTACAGCCAACAGCAATACTGATAGAAGCCAACAGAATAGTTAGGCAACAGTTAGAGACGAAGGGTCAGAGATTGTATGAAGCCCAACGGGCATAAATAGCCAGAGATATTCCCCCTCGAAAGGAAGCCATGGCCTTAAGACCCGTAGTCGTTATTAGATGAATAAGACCTCAGTTCCAAGCCCAGTAATCTAGCCCTTACTGCCCTTGTCACACATAGAATAGTACAGGCTCTCTGTGCAACAACAAGTGTTCACTACACCCCTACACTCAGGACCCCTTTGTTCTGAGGAGTCATGGACCTTTGACACCATAGAAGATTATACTTAATCCGAAGACACATTCCAAACCCCCTCATAAGCCCTTGTTATACTAAACAAGATGGCGTGTCGCACAACGTCTCCAGAAGCACTATCGGGCTATTAGATAGGAGAGTGCCCGGTCGCTCGTCACGCCTCATTTTTTACAAAGGAAGGCTAGAAGTGAAGTGGAATGAGGAGGCCTGGACAATACTGTGCTTTCATTCGATAGTAGATGTATGACCGGAGAACGCGTAAGATATAAATAAGCAAGCCAATAAATATATTATGGAGGTGTATTTCAAGTCTCCGAAACGCATTTAGGCACGGGTGCAATAGAAGAATCAAGAAATTATAATGCACACCTACCGGCCTACTAATACTCGGCTAAAAAATGAAAATAGAAAGAAAGAAAACCAACATAGACTTCTAGGATCCCGATGATAACTTTTAACAGGGCACGCGATCCCAGCAGACGCTACTATGTGTTCCACAAACAAAGAACATTTAACTAAGGAACCAAGGACCTTTAGTCAACAACAAATATTACAACACATAAGCTTAAGAGGCTTCTCTCATGCAGCTGATAAAATATACAAATTATTAGGCTTGCTTATCATAGATTATTTATTACGTGTCCCTTGGCCGCAGATGGCTGTGATGAGGCTGTTTCATCGCAGCCACTGCCTCCTAGAGGCCAGCTACACTAATGCTGGTAGCGTGAATAAACGCCACCTCACCATCCAGAGACAACTGGGGAGCTTCCCAACGTAGGTGTAGGCCAGCCAGATCGACCTATGGCATTTCATGTGTGATTCAGCCAGAAAAGTATCATCTATGGGGGTATAGTTCCTCACGCCCACCTACAAACCCTTTTTGTTTTCCCCGGCAACATATTACACCTTACCATCTACCAGAATTTAGGGTTTCTTTTGCGTTTGCAGGACGTCATATTCCAAAATATCAGAATGGTTGATACGTACGCAGAAAAGATGACCCGTCACCCTAGTGACGCACAAAGGTTCGTCTGGCGTAGCCCCGTAGGTCTACCACAACTGGCCCTAACACCATCGCCTATAGGCTCGAAGAACAACTCGACCTGATGGTTGAAAACATCGGGTATCTTCTTCACCCATCCATTACGGCCGCGCTTCCGAAGGCGCCGGCTATCGCGGACGTCGCGACCGCGACTGGCGGATTTCTTCTCCGCGTCCGTGATTTATATCCCGAGGGTACTTTCGATGGCTCCGACATCTCTCCAGCCGCATTCCCACCACCAGGTGACCTTCCAGAGAACGTGAAGTTAACGCTGCTGGATGTGAAAAAGCCGGTTCCAGAGACTCTGCATGGGAAGTACGATGTGGTAAACGTTCGTATGCTCGTAGCGGCCATGCTACCGGGAGATTGGGCCCCTGCAGTCGTAAACCTTTCGCGGATGCTGAAGCCCGGAGGATTTCTGCAATGGACAGAGTGCGACTTCATTCACCTTGAACCGCTACGCGGACGTACCGACTCGAGTGTTGAGAACCTGCGGCTTCTTCAGGGGAAGTTCGGTGCTGTGTTTCGGGAGCAGTCATCGTATGGTTGGAATACTCTCCCTACTCACATGCAAGAGGCTGGCCTGCACCCAGTTGTGAGGGACGTCATCAGCTCCGATCGGATTTCTGATACTCGGGGTAGGGCGACGGCTAATAGCGTCCGGGTTTTTCTCGCCTTCGTACGGCTAATGGCTGAACGGGGAGCGCCGGGGGCAATGGCCGTTGAGGAGATCGACCGGCTGGAGACGAATATCCGGAACGACATTAAGTCTGGTGCCTATTTAAGATACGATATCCACGTCAGCTGTGGCCGCAAACCTTTGAATTGAGGCCTTGGGACCCTCCTAGTCTTGCCTTTTCTACACTTGGGCTACACCTGGGGCCCGAGTGAGTTGCATTGTATCAGAGACGTGGCAAAGGGGGGTGCCGTGAAACCAAGACCTAGTGTGAAGAGAACTTCTCTCTTTGCGCGATAACAATAGGTCAATACTGGAGTAAACCAGCAATGCGAACTGTGACAGGGGACGGACTGTGTTGGCTCACTCCAATGGCTGGGGTTGGGATTTAATAGGTAGCTCTAAGTTTACCTCGCAATTGCCTAATCACTTTCATTTACCTCTTTTAAGGCGCTGTTTAATGGTTAAATACTGATGTGAGTACGGTTGTTGTTCTTTATGCGTACTATCTTGGTCGTTCGGATAGTGTATTGTCATAACAAACTAAATGAACCGAGTTGTCTCTCTAACGCCATGACTCAAACACGCGGTCACGTATATCTCTGTGCATAAGGATATATCAAATAAACATGCCACAATCCGTAGAAGAGAATGATTAGATCTGCTATAGAAAGGAAATAATACCGAAAATATACGCAAAACTTCATCTTCAATACAGTCGCACGGTCTTTATGCTAAAAAGGAGCATTCCGATGCCGATGCCGATGCCGATCTCGGTGGTAAATCAGTCGAAACCTCATTTGCCCACACCTGTGTCGCCGTGACTGCGCCACGTTGACTAGCCTCGGTACGACTTAATGTCTCGGCGATGATGTCTCTTCCCATTGCATGTCCGATTTTAGCCGCTAATTCCTCGACGGTCAACAGCTCTACAACAAGATTAAAGACCCCGGAAGAATATTTTTTCCGGGTGCGTGAGAGCTTTAGCAGCGACTAGTCCCACGTCGAAGCCGTCAATCCAGCCAATTCTTGTTGCCGACAGATAGGTAGAACGTATGATATCGTCGTCCTTCGATTCGGGGAAGGGGAACTGGCTTATAGGGGGAGCCAAATTTTGCAGCAAATCCATTGGTTGGAGGTAGACGGTTGGGCTGCAAGTCCTACACTTTGCATCACTTAAGCAAGCCATGGCTAATATTGGTGCCTACTTTGACTTGAATGGGTGATACGCTGCAGCACTGAATCATGTCACTGCTAGGAGTAGAACGTAGTCAAGGAGGGCACTTAGCAGCCCGCAGCGCAGTCCCTTACATGGCGTAGATCGGGGGGAACTACGACGCCGATTTGAGACCGGTTTGCCCGGTCTAGGCCATCGAGTTGTGGTCACTTTATCTGGAAGGTAATATATTGCGAGGCTCCATTAGCATTTTTGTTGGGTCAGTTATAAGCATATTTTATGCTTGCGTATCATGTAACCAACATGAATTCGCTGATGCAAAGCAAGCTAACATCGAAGAATTTGGACCAATCCATGTCGCGATTGGCTAGCCCTGCCCTCAACACGTCATCTATTGGTATACTTGTCTATTCAGCATGCCTTATATCGAAACTGAGCGCAAGACTTGCCGGTATTTTCGCGTTCTTATTCGTAATACGTCTCCAGCCAACGTTGGAGCCCTGCCATATGTGGGGGCTCAAGGGGCGAATTATATCAGATAATATTATTGGTTGCTACATGTTTACGTCTTTGCCTAGATATTGGGTTAAATCAAATGGGGTTCTTACTAGTAGTTTTTACTTTATTTTATTGTTAAGTAGCCCGTCGGTGTCGTGGCAAGTTCTCACCGACCCATAATTAGGGCGTAGAAGAGAAATTCGTCAAGTGTCCAGATATCGCTAGTTTGATATAGAACGAGTGTGCCACGCATGCCCTTTGACATTACATCGCCGCAAACATAAACTTATCAGTGACCTTCAACATTTCGAAGGAGGAATCCATCGTTCTGTAGATTCTGAAATATCCCCTCCGGATCATACTGAGCGGCTACATCTCGCAATTTCCGAAGGTTTGCCGGGCCATAACTGCTCAGTACGTCCCGCTTGGAGTCGGCAAAGTTCATGCATATATATTCGAGCAGAAGCCCCATATCTCGTGCTTTCTCTTGTACAGCCTTCACAATTGTGCTTACTGCGTGCTGTGCAACTTGATCGTGATCATCCCCTGGCCACTCGGCGGTGAAAACCCACCCTGTCTTATTTTAGCCCAACGACTGTCCAAGGATAGCATCGCAAAACTCATGATGATACTTACAGCACTGACTAACCTTCTCCAGGCCCATAATGTTCCCTCCTCGGTCCTCACCTGCTTGAACGGCGGAGGCAGATACAGGCTGGATCGTGTAATGAAATTCAACTCCGGTGGGCAGCTCACCAACCAACTGTTTCCAGGATTTGTGGACCTCAATGTAGAGATCGTATGAAACCTTTGTGGTTACAGTACCAATCGTGCGCCTGTTTCTGGTAAGCACTTTTCTTTCGGATCAGTTGAATATATCTTACTTGTTTGGCTTGATATCATGAGCCATAGCATTGGCAAGCGACAGGATGGTACCATTCGTCTTAGGCACCAGTGAATTTAGCAAGCTGTTCAAACTCGAGAAGGGTTGGAAAGCCTTTGGTTCGTCCTCAGGGGAGCCACCGTACAGCAGCCCAACGACAACAACCCCGTTCCGAAAGTTCGTAAATAGGTTGGGTCTATGGCCGTGCTCCACTTCGCAATGTTAACTAGGAAGCGCTCTCTTAGTGCAGTTTGTAGGGGTGTTTACGACGCGTAGAAGCTGCGAATCTAGAACCCGGCCAAGCAAACGGAAAGAGGAGGAAAACAGCTTAGGAAAACTCACTAGCCTCCTGGGCCTTGACGGTTGCGCTGATGATGTTGGCAAAGTCCGATTCGGCGTACATATTGAGAGTGTATTGAACCGTGATCAACGGGTACACATTGAGTCCAACCGAAGTGATAATACCTATAGAAACCCAAGATAAATTAGCTTTGGAATTATAACGGTGTGTACTACTTTGTCAAGAATCTTGTACCAAAATTCGACCCGCCACCCTTAAGGGCATGGAACAACTCCGTGTTATTACTAGAGTCGGCCGTGACTACGCTCGAGTCATCCAAGACGATCTAAATCTTGTCAGCAGTGTTCAATTCGGAATGTGTAATTCTCTAATGACCGGGGATAATACCTCGAAGCTCTTAACCCCATCAGCACCGAATCCGTGAAGGTTGGGTAGCGCCGGATATCCGCCTGTATCAACACTGTTCAGCGAAGCTATGCGGAGGATGATAATAGCTCTCTGTACCTCCCAGAAGAAAGCCGGCTAAGCCGACAGTGCCATCTCTACCACCTATAGTAGAGAGCTTGTGCTCCTCAAGGAACTTGTATACCTCGCCCCAGGTAGCACCGGAACCAACGTGCAAAACACTTTGTGTTGTGTCAAGAGACATGGACCGAAGGTTCTGTAAGTCGATCACAATGCCGTCGTTCCCAGTGCTGCTGAATCCTGGGTTTGGTGTATGTCCGCGGGTTCGGAGGGCGAATTTTGCCTTAGCTTTTGTGACGATATTGAGGGCTTCTGCTACCTCTGTACTCCCTTCAGGCCGGACGAACGCCGCCGGGGCGGTCCAGCATAGCTGTGACCTACATATTATTAGAAATGACTCTATGCTAAAGTATGCGCCGTCCATATGTGTCGTAGGCTTACCAGGGACGGTTCTTCTCTGTCTCGTATTCGGAACCATTTTCAGGTGTGACGAGGCGATTCGGGAGCGTAGACATAAGGGCGGCTGTAACATCCTCTAGTGTGTTCGACATGATAGCAAGCGAGACTGGATTTCTCAGGGAAATCTACAAGGGCGATCACCTCCTAAGAGCGGGACTTGTAAACAATTCTAGAAGAACCAAGACGGGCTCTGCTGTGGAATAGGAATGAGGGTTTTGCCTGCCTGAGTGTGCTATGTAAGGAGGATGTGATGTAGATGCCGATGAGGATTAATTCGTAGAACGGGTATGAATATCATATCAACGTATCCGATATTTTTGACCTTTGGTATCGTCACATTTAGTGTGAGTGGTATTGCATATGTACTTTCTTAATTCTGACCAAATGCTATCCTGATGGGTGCTTTATGTTGTAGTTGTTGGCTGCATATTCACGTTTTTCATGGCCCAACTTACAGCCTGCATGATGCATGATTGTTGGCTTCTCCAGTCGCCTGCGCATCATTGTAACCTCCGGAAAGTCGGGGGCGGATCCTTCAGAAGACCCCAATAACGACATAAGGCTCTGGTAGTGGTAGTTGTAGGGCTTGTGGACTTCGTATCTGTCGAGGTATTGGTCAAATGCCTCCATTCCCACCTTCCAAGTTACATTAGTCGGCTCTCCCGGCATCAGCCTTACTTGCGCAATGTGCTGAAAAAATGCAACACTAGGCAATCCCATAACTGGACCTGGAAATAAACCGGAAGCGCCAGCGTACCATCTATGGTGTTATATGCAGGTACCACGCGGGGGTGTATGTACTCCCTTGTAAAAAGTGCCACAACATGATATCTGCTCACAAGACTGGAAGCCAAGTCCCCAGTCGATCGCGGATTTGACTTAATGCCTCTGTCGGTATATAACACGGCCTGGGTATCCATAGTACGCAACTAGAATAGTTGGTTCCCATATTGTCCATATTTTTATGGATTTACGGTATCTTCACATGTTGCACTCTGTACTTAAAGACCTGCTAGTTCACCTCCCCCCCCCTAAAAATATACGAGGCACCATCGACGTTAAGCCGGTATATCGAAACTTATACTGGTCATATTGAGCTCGGCCGGCTTCGCGTTTGGCGAGAGCGTAATGGTTCAATGATGGGTCTCCAGCGCGAGTACAAACCAAGATAATATTTATAGACAGTCGCACTGATTGTATTAGATCTACCGCCGCGTACCTACCTGATGAATTGCTTACGATGCGTTGTAAATCGGGACCGCGGAAACACTTACAAGGGAAAGGGAGTCTTGAGCCTGGCACACAAGCTTCTTTGAAATAAGTCGAGTCGGTATATGAATTACTTGCAAGTTTTCAAAATGAGCTCTTGAAACCAAAGACCGATTTACTGATTTCAATAACTAGTATCACTGCGTTTGCTTCAGGGGGGTGTCCCCCTTCATCCAATATATGCCAGTATTCTAGGTTAGGGGGTTTTCTCCGCAATGCGCTCGTGACCCGGAAAAGTCCTGTAGGACTCAGTAGGGAACCCGCGTATGAGACCAAAGCTAACATGCATGATTGACAACTGATTATAAATATCGGGCATTCTCCCCAACACCAGCGACGTCATAGCACGTCTTTAGGTTCTCCATCATCTGAACTTTTTACATGTTAACTCGGATGATTTTATGGTCGTTTTCGACGCCAGTGTCCAGTTTTCAACATATTCTACTAAAGTCTATCATGGGTTAAGTGCTAACTGCAACGCTATCATACTGTTCTTGTTGAGGAATTATCGAGATCGGCGTGTATCACAAATGGGAAAAGCAATCGAGCCACGAACGAAGAAGGGTTTTGAGGGATATTTGCGAGATAGGTTGGTACGTATAGGTCTTACTGAGGTTAGGTAGTCGAACGCTTTTTAACGTATGGTAACATAGGAGTGACGCTTCTTGCGCGAACTTTCGAGTTACTTTCCGATCCCATCGCTCACAAATCCTGCACTAGAGGATTCATAATCTCAGGAGTTTATCGTTTGCGGTGGGCTGCTGCTTGATATGAAGAAGGGTAGAGATCTTCTTGCGCGTACCCCTTTGTTTCGAGAGACCCGAAGTGTGACCAAAGACTCCGCGATCAAGCAAGTTCCAGCGGTGGCAGCGTCGTATCCTCAGGGAGGGGACGAAAAGGGATTAGCAATCCAGCCAGTTCCTATGTAATACCATGGGAACGGGCGAACCTTTTACTACTTAGTGCATAGCACATCTGCTGGCCACACACATCATACTTGTTTCCCTTCTGTTTTCTTCAACCGTCTAGTTCATACCACCGCCGGTAGTAGACTGACCGCATGGCGCGACCCTTGGCTCAGCGCGCACGGCGTATTTAGCTGAGGGCACGTGCTCGCATATATCGCATATACACCGCTCTTGAACCTACGCCCCGCGACGCTGAAGAGCGAAGCTTGAACTCGACCATCTAACACCCCCGAATTCATTGATCATGAGAGCGGAGCAACTAGACGCGACACAGCTCCTCGTGCCACTGCTGAATCGTAGTTATCGTGACTTGCGGAATACGAGCAGCAAGAGCTAGACGCGGCAACGAGTGTACGGAAAAGAGCGCTACGAAACGACGGGTTGATTAGCGCTCTAGCATATTTCGATAATGTTACAAATATGTGTGGCCATATATACATACCTAGTAAGATGTTCAAGTCAACCGAATATTATATTCTCGGCTTGCTGTGGCTATTGGATGGCTGTTGCCGATGGCGGAGGCGGGAATGTTGGTATGTGTGATCAGGTCGTTCTGTGCAGGACTTCCTTTTGAGGTGTTTTGAACGGTTTAATCATGTACTGAAATGGGCGCAGTAGGTTTTCCTTCAGTTTCTACAGTTGGCACAACTCTCTACTTTTTTTACCCAGCTTGTGACAGGCTGCTCGACTGGTGGCATAAGGGTCGGCCTTGCTATCACCCCGGCCAAGCATGGCGACCGTCCACACATACCTCATAATACAGTAAGGTATTTTTACTATTTTCCTACAATACAGAGACAGCCAAACAAAGCGGGCTAGTACCGGTTAGCTCGATGTCCAAGCTTTTCGCCAGGAGGTCGCGCTAACCATACATGAACCTTTCAAAAGCTATTCGATATCGCCTGTGCCACCCTTTTGGATAATAGTCGTTCAGACGTGCTGCTCATCGCTCATGCTGGCAGTCATAATAGGGCATGCCCTCCGCTATTCGTACATATAAGCCCTGGAGTGCTGCTACGCTCTGCTCCATAGGTTCATTATTTTGTGCCAACACAAATTGTAGGTCCTGCCACATCGGGGTGGATCTCCCGTGGCTGCTAGCAACGATGGTAGCTCACTGCTTGGGGATTCATAAAGTCGGGTGTACTTTGGCGAGCTGACCTCGGTCCTCACTTCCGGGTTCACCATTGTCACACCCCCCTTAGTCGATTTGTAAGGCGATTGCTCTCTTTTCCTAGAGAACGAACCAGGGCGGTGTTGATTTGCGCATAGCGCGATGACTCTAAAGGTCAACGTTCTATACCCGTTGATCCTCTTGTGTTTGTCGGGACTTATTGTGAGGGCGTTTGTCACTATGATGATTATGTGCTTTCTCGCGGCGTGATTCTTCAATCAGACTTCGCTGCTGCATGCTGGCATCATGACTCTTCCATTCGATTCGGGTGTCGTTCGGACATCTGAGTATGCGGCGCATCGTTTCGCTACGGGGAACGGTTAGCCTTCATGCTAGTTTGAAGCTTGGTAGTTGTACCTACCGGATCTTGAGGACCTTTTGCCCTGTGTTTCTGGTCCAAATACTGAGAACATCTTCTCCGTTGCGCATACTAAGCACAATACCACAGAGTTCATCGGACTCATCGCCGAATTGGTCACCAACGCAGGCCATGATTAGGTCCTCGTAATAACGATCCGCGACGCCTTTCTTCAACCGCAATATCCACTTCCCGCCATGCTTGTTTTCTTCATCTTCCCATATGGGACGAACCCCCTCCTTGAAAAGATGGTAGTCTGACACAGTAGGGAGTGAGGATGGTCGTTTAAGGTGAGAGTAGGCCAGCCAAAACTCTTCTGCCGTTTTGATAGACATCATAGGATGTAGCGTCTTGTCATATTCAATGTAGCCGTTCGCCTTAGTGATTGGTGGCCTGTACCAAAATACCCATGTGTCTCGAAGGGGGTGCGGGGGCACGTCGAGGGCCTGCTGTCCTGCCTCTGAGATAGAGCCCATAGAGGGTTTGCCAACAGCGGCGGAGCGCATGGCCTCCTTCGCAGACTTTTCTGCCGAGGGGGTCTTGGCACCAACGGCGCCCATCGCTTGCTCAAATGGATTCGCAGACGTCTTCGGGGTCTTAGCCGAGCCGAAGGATGCGAATGCGCCCGAGCCGAGGCCGAACTGGTTGGCACCTCCGGCGCTCGTGGGGGAAGCTAAGGCGCCGGGTGTGGTGGGCGCGAAAGGGTTGGAGCGGCCGTGGGAGGAAGTGCCGCCGTTTCTTCGTGATAGGCTCGAGAAGTCCCGGGGTGTAGTATTATCGGTCGAGCCGGCGGTACCCGCGGTACCCAGCGAAAGATTGGTGGTGCTAGTGCTGGTGCTGCTTTTATTTTGGTGTGAGCAAACTCGGTTTCGCCTGCATCAATAACACACGGGGTCAGACGGACATACTTGTTACGACGAGTCCATATTGATTCCTGTCTATCCATGGTGATAGGTGATTGCTCGCAGCCTGTGGTCTAGCAGTATGGGAGTGTGTGAAACTTGGGCAGACCCCGTGGTTTCTTCTTAGGACCTAGGCAATGCGACAGGACAGGGTATTTCTATACTGTCTTTAATGACTTCTTTTACCCCCCCTTCAAGTTTTTTCTCTCGTCTCGACGTGGGGCGTAGCGGGCGGGTAGAAACGGGCAGGTATTATAGACTGTGCAAAAAAGGATAATGGATAATAATGATGCTATTCTGGACGGGTAGGTTTCTCTCTGCCGGGACCGTGCGTGTATGCTTGTGCTTGTGCCTGTGTACTTGTGCTTGTGCGTGTGGCGGCCGAGTGACGACGGAAGAGCGGGCGACGGCGATGGGGATTGGAATAAGTGTATATGATCTGTAGCAGCGATTCGGTAGCGGGCGTGAGAGAGAGAGAGGAGGTGCTAGATAGATAGATAGATGTAGAGGAGAATTGATTCAACTAGCGGTGGCGGTTTGAAGAAATTACTAGTAGAAGTAGCAGTAGTTGTTGTAGTTGGGTTATAATCGGGGAAGATTTGGTTGCAGTTTATTAGTCTGTCTTGGTTTAGTTGTGGAAAGAGAGCTCGAAATGTTTTCACGACCAAGATGCGCCGTCGACTGACCCCAATTCTATGTAGGTAGTCTCTATGTAGTCAAGGTACCTGACTGCATGTGGCGTTGACGGCTGCTGTCGTTGTACCTGACCCAGGACTGACCCAGAACGAGAACGCTAACGAATCAGTGCCTAAATTTCTAGAAGAATGCCCCCAAGTGTTCCAATATTACCTACCTACTACCTCTGTACCTACCTCAGGTAGGTACCTATAGGTTGTGTGCGTACCTAGGTAGGTAGCACCAGAACCAACCCCCCTTCAGCAACCCGCCCGCTACCTACACTACCTAGACCTACCTAGGTACCTCTTACCTAGGTAGCACACCTACCTACCTGTACCTAAGGTCGGCTGTAAGGCACCTAAGATGCAGTTTTGCGCTCCACATTCTGTCCACAGCACGCTGTTTTCAGCCCAAATCTCTGAGACATGGAGGATACCTAGGTACCTACCTACCCACTAAGGTTAGGGTAGAGGGTACCGTACCTAAGCTGTCTTGACCTCTGAACTCTGAACCAAGCCTCGGCGAGCGGCGAGACATATTCCGAAATTCTGGGGATTCTGCAGGTGGGGCCTCTGGCCTGGTTCGTCGCCTTTATTTTTTTTTTTTTTCCAAGCTAGAGTCTTGAAGTCTCTTCTTCTTTTCTTCAACCATTTACAAGACCACCGACTCAAATCATCGTCAGCCTGCTCGCCCATAACGGGTTATCTCTCCACGCTGCTGCCGATTCCGATGTGTGTGTCGAGAGTGATTTCTCTTCAGAATTCCTTGCTTAAAACCATCATCACGAGGGCCCTTAATTGTTGGCCTCCCATGATGCGATGATGACCTGAAGCAATGTACAACCTCATGCCTACTTATCTTACAGTCAAGGTGGATGGGGCACAATGACTCTGTACACCTTGATAGCTTGCACAGGTGAGTTAGAGTGCTTTTCATTTTCTACTTGCACTGATGAGAGCGAATCGAAAGGTAATCTGAGGAGTTCAGCCACATATGTGCTGGTTGAACTTGCAGAAAAAAGCGGCACAGTCTGAGCATAATCACTTTTCGGTGTATGGCTTCTGGCAAAGCGATTAGAAGCCGGAGAAGCTGACATGGTCACAAACAGTAGGTCGTTACCTGACCATGGCGCACGTACGTAGATGCATTTATCTTGTTTACATGCGAAGTACAATGAGAATTTCCGACCAAGTGCAATTTAATAGCTTCTGTGTTGGTTGGCTATACATATGTATATATATATAGGGTCTGTACGACCGTAGGTCGTACGTAAAAGAGGTGGTAGGGATAATCTAGTCTATTGCTACTAATTATCCTACGAAGAAGAAAGGAAGCAAAGGGACCAAAGGGTTGTACAAAGGAAAAGGACCTTTATATACTAACTAGCCTTTTGGCTAGCCCTTTGGCTAGCTACTTGCGCGATACGCGTATGCGTTGCGTACGCGTGCTGCGCAAAACAACAGATATAACATTAGCTAACATAATATTGTTTTAACACTGGCAATTTTCTTTTTTAGCTAATGTTATAAGGTATAGCTTGTATAAAGCAGATAGTAGTTATATAAAGGTTTAAAGGGTTGCAAGAAAAAAGTAAAAGTTATAACTTATTATATAAACTAAAAAGTTTAAAAGTAAAAAGGTTTAAAAAGCTTAATTAAAGCCTTAAAAGAAAAAGAAAATATAAAAATATAAGGCCTAGCTATATAAGGTTTAAAATTATATAAGGCTTTATATAAAGATAGTTATTTAGCTAGCATAGCAAAAGGTTTAGCTATATATAATAAAAAAAGTTTAAAGTTATTTAATTTAGCGCGCTTTAAAGGTTTTAGCTAGCGCGCAATAAAAAAGTTTAAAATTATTTAACTTATATATAATAAATAGTTTAATCTTTTAATCTTTTAAATTAATTAATATATATAAACCTATATATATAATTATAACTATTTTAATATTTTTATATAAAGGTATTTTATATAAACTATTAATAGTTTTTTTTTTTAGTTATAATTAGTTATATATAATAAAGTTTTAGCTTATACTTTTATTTAAAATATAAAGTTTATTTATATAACTATTAAAAAAGAAAAAAAAAAAAGAAAAAGCGCTAAAGCTATATAAAGCGCTAAAGCTATAAAGGCTATAAAAAATAAAAAAGCTATAAAAAATACTACTATAATAAAAATAATAAAAAATATAAGTTATATAACTAGTTAAAAAGTATATAAAAGTTTATATTAAATCTTGCTATTTAAAATTTAAACTAAGTTTTTTATATAAGTTAATATTATAAATAAATATATACTTTATTATATAAAGTAATATAATATTTACTATTAAAATATTTAATATATATAAAAAAAATAAGATTTTATTTATTTTTTAAAATCTTTTTTATATATTTATTAAATATTATATTAATTTTACTTTTAATTTTTACTATTTTAGTTATATTTATTTAATTAATATATTATATATATATTAAAGTTTTTTATGCTTATATAATTTAAGTTAACTTTATTATTACTTATGTTTATAAGGTTAATATATATAATAAAGTGTTATAAAGGTAATAAATATATTAATAATAAAAGAAGGTTTTATTATTTTAACTGCTTTTTAAGCAATAAAAATAATAAACCTTTTAATAAGTCCTATTTATTATATAAGTAAACCTTTTATTTAATTATATTAAATGCTAAAGCATATTAAAAAAATTAGTTAATTTTAACTACTATTTAATTAATATATAATTTAAATTAATTAATTTTTTTTAATTTGTTAATGCTTTTATAAACGACTTTTCTTTTTTTTTATAAGCTTTTTTGCTATGTTAACATTTTTTAATAAAAAAGCCTTTTAACTTTTTTATTGTTTTTAATACTTTTTAATTAATTTTTTAAAGTTATATAATTGTTATTTAAACCTTTACTAGTTGTTTTTATAACTATAACCTTTTTATTTAACTAGGTATTAAAAACTAATTTTCTGTTAGTTAAGTTAGTGTTTTAAAATTGTTTTAATTTTAAAAGATTTACTGTTTTTTTTAAAGTTAAGTTAGTTGTTGCAAATTAGTTTAAATGCAAAAATTAAACAGTAAAACGGATTTTTACTTTTATAATCTAGTAATAAATGCGTAATTAATACGATAAAATAAATCTTAAATGTTTTTAAAAGGTTTAATTTATAAGCTAGTTACTTTATATGTTTTAAAACTTTTTAAAAGCTAGCTTTTTATTGTAAATACTTTTTAAAAGGTTAACTTAGTAAATAGTAGCTATTATATAACTTAAAGTAAACTTTATTTCTTATATTAAATTTTATTAGCTTATGCTTTTTGTTATAAAAGCGTTTAGCCTTAGCAGTAATAAAGTTTATTACTAATTTAGCGTTTTTTTATAAATGTTTGCAGAAAAAGCAAATGTTTTTATAAAAAATAATGTTAATTTATATAAAAACGTTGTTTAAGCTAAAAAGCTAAAAACTAAAAAGCTGTTTATAAAAAGATAACTTAATTAAAGCAAAATAAGCGCTATTTAAGTTTTATTACAAAGCTAGTAATATGTTTATTTATATATAGTTAAGATTTTTAAAGATATAATAACGTAACGCTATTTTTACTGTTTAATTTTTTTGTTTTAATAAACTATTACTTTATAGGTAATATATAATAGTTATTAAAAGTTTTAATTTAAAGGTTTTTTATATGCTAGCCTAAAAAGCTGCTATAAATTTATAGTTTCTATTAGAAATTAAACCTATAAATATGCTTTAATTACATAAAAGTAGCAACTTAGCTAAAAAAGCCCTTTAGTTTTTAGCTTTATATTTAAAGTAACTTAATATTAGCATAAAGCGTTTAAATATAGCGTAGGTTATTATTATTATAATGTTATATTTAAAAAAGCCTTTTATTTGCTATAAAGTATTAGCTAATAATATAGTTAAAAGATTAACAATAAAGTTTATAGCTATTATCTTTATAAGTTTTAAATTTTTAAGTTAAATTAGTTAATAGTTTTTATATGGTTTTTTTTAACTTATAATATATGTTTAATAGCTGTTATAATATTTAAAATAAAACGTTACCTTATATGTTTTAAAGTAAATAAAATAACCTTTTAGGTTTTATATTATTTGTTTTTATTTAAAGTGGTGCTTATTATTATATGCTATTACTAAAAACTTTTTAACTTAGTTTTTAAGGATATATAGTTTATAGGTTTTTTTATAGTTAATATTATATAATAATTTATTTACTACTATAAATAAATAGCTAGGATAAAAAAAGTTTTTAACGTTTTTATTATTATTATAAAAGGTTTAAAGGATTTTATAATATTTAAAGTTTTTTATATAATCGGCAGTAATTTTATTTTTAACTAAGTTATTAAAAACTACTTTAATAATAACTTTATTAAACTATATATTATTAAGGACTACTACTTTATTAAACTATTTAATTTTATTATTTTTATTAAGTTTATTTAAAATAGCTTATAAACGATTAAATGCGTTAAAAATAAAGTTATAATAGCTTAAAATATAGTATATTTATAGGCTATACTATAATAGGTAAATAAAAGCGTTAATTAGTTGTTTATTTGCTTTGTTAGTAAACGTTATGTTTATGTTAGTTTAGTTTAAAATGCCTTTTATTATAGAGTAATTTATTAGTACGATTATAAGGTTATAAAAGGCTTTAATAGTTGTTTTAAGTCTTTTACAAGCCTATATAACGCATATAACCTTTATTTTAAAAGGGCTATATTGCATTTTTAGCTATAACATATAACAACTAAAGAACATAATAAGTAAAACCTAAGTATTAAGGACTATTTAGCCTAGTTTTTATTTATAACCGTTTTTAATATAAAAAAGTATAACTTTAAACCTACGTTTAAATAATGCGTTAACTTGCATATATAACTGCTTATTAAAATTATAATAGTAAATAATTATATTTTTATATATTAGCTCCTAAATTGCTTTAAATATAACTTTCTTTTTTTTTATAAGCTTATATTAAGTTAATTTAATATAAGCTATTTATTTATTAAAGTTTTTAGTTTTAATAAGCTTTTTTTAACATTTTTTATTAAATAAAGCTATTTTGCGTTTTTATAATAGTTTTATAATTTTAGCATAATATAAAAGCAGTGGTTAAAAAAAGCTAATAGTATTAATATACTTTTTAAGTGCTTTAAGCTAGCTAAAAAATGCAAGGTTGCAAAAAGTAGTTAGCTTTTTTTTAAAAGTAAAAATACTAAGACTATTTACTTAAAAGCTAAGTAGCTTAATAAATAAATAACCTAAAAAAAACTTTTTTGCTAAAAAAGCAATGTTTTTTTTTTAAAATATAGCAAAACTTTACTATAAGTGTTTAGCATGCTTTTTAGCTATATTTAAGAAAATTATAACGTTATTAATAAATGCTTTATAAAAGTTTTAATATAGCTTAAATTTTTTATTTATAAACTACTAAGCGTAAGCAAAGGAATTATAAAAGCTTATTATTGCTATAGTGAACTTTTTTAATCTTTTATAACTAATTACTATAAAGCGATTATAATATGCTAAATATACTAAAAATTAAAAGAAAAACTTTATTGCATTTATACAGGTAATATATTTTTTATTACGTAACGCAGTAATAACTTTAAATTATAAAGGTAAAAAATAGTTATTAAAAATAGTAACTTTATTTAAAGCTTAAAGATTAACAACTAAACGGAAATGCGGTTTATTATAAAAGATTTTTTTTGCTATAAAGGTAAGGTGTGCAAAAAAGCAGGAACTATTAACCTATTTTATTTTTTCCTGTTTATGCAGTTAATTATATAGTGTATTAAAGATCTTGCAATCTTAAAAACTTAAAGGGTATGGTTAGCTGTTTAGCTTATATTTTTGCTAATTATTTATAAAAGGTACTTTTATTTGCTTGTTTTTTAGTATGTTAATTAAACTAATATTATTTTATATGTTAAAAAACTTAGTTAAAACTTTTTTAATTAGGTTAAGCATATAACTTTTGCTAGTATAAACTGTTTGTTTTTTAAGTAGGATAGTTTTTTTGCTATTAAAAGGTTTTTTAATTTCTAAAGTTATATAAACTTTTAAAATCTTTAGCAGTAAATTGTTTTTATTTATCCTTGCAATTAATGTAATAGTAGCAGGTAATGCTTTAATAAGTTTAAATAATAACTTAGTTATAGAAAATATAGCATTAAATAATAGCATTTTATTAGTTGCTACGCTTTTATGTTTAAAACTATTAATTACGTTAGCAAGGTAGCTTTTAAAAAAGATATTATAAGCTTTTATTATGTTAATTAAGTTATTAATAAAATAAATATAAAGTAATAAGTTAATTTGCTTTATAGCAAAAGCTTTAAATATTAATGTTAGCTTATATTTTTAATTTATTATATATATTTATAATATTTTAAAGTTATTAAAAAGTTATAATTAAGTGCTATTAATACTAAGTTTAGTTAGCGTAGCTATAGCGCTAAAAATGTTATTAAGTTTTATTAGTGCGCTAGCTATTATTATAGCTTTAATATAACCTTTTTAAGTTGCTTTAATAAATAATTTACTGTTATTTTATTTTTATATAATGCTTATTTAAGTACTTTTTAATATTTTCTTTATATTAAGGCTAAGGTTTAACATTATTACTACGTAAAAAGTAATAAATCTTACTAGCGCTGCAATAAAGTTTTTTTATAATAGTTTAAATATAAAATCACGGTTAAATAATAAAGCAATATAGTTGCATAATATATATAAAGTTTTGCTAGAAGAAATAATAATTTTTTTTTATAATGTTACTTTATATGTGCATGCATATGCTTATAAGTATACTTTAAACTTTTAGTGGAAATCTTTTACGTTAGCAAATTTAATGCTTTAGTTTTTAAAGCTAATTATAGTTCTTTATAAATTAAAAAAACTAATGCTAAATAAAAAAGGTATATTAAAGTTTTTTTTTAGTACTTAAGCGCTTTTTATTACTTTAAATAAGATTAAAAGTTTTTTATTGTTTTAACTTAGCAAGTATAAGGTAAACATAGCATACTTTTTATATTTAACGCGTTTTTTTTTAACGCTTTTAATCTTGCTAGTCTTTTATTTAATAGTATGTTTTAAGGTGCTAAGGAATTTCTTTATAATTAGGCTTTTTTTATAGCTTATATTATAATAAACCTTTATATTAGGTTTATTTAATAAACTACGCGCAACTATTTAAAAATAAAAGTAATAATTACTTGTTTGCTTATTTATTAATTTGTTTAGTTTATATAGTTATAAAAAGGCTTTATAAGTTTAAGGTAAAGTTATTTTTTTAAGCAATACTTTTTTAGCGTTACATGCTAGTTTAGCTATTATATTACTTAATACGTTACTTTTACAATTAAGCAGATGCTAAAACAGCTTATTATATAACTTAAAGGTAATATTATATTATATATATATTAATTAAAACTTATATATAAGCGGTATATTAGTTATACTTTTAGGTAGTTAGTGCTTACACTTATAAGCATATTAATTTTTTTGCTTTTTTAAATCGAATGTTTTTTTATAAAACTTAGTTATAGCTAGCCTTTATAAAGGTCCTTAAAAGACCTATATAAAACCCACCTATATAAGACCTTTTGCAGGACTTATTTTGCACACATATATAATAACCGATAATTTTATAGACCTTTAAACTTTTCTTTTTTTCTTTTTTATTTTTAAATTAATATATACACTTAAATACTTAAACTAAAAGCCTTGCCTTTTTAAAAGACTTTTTTTATAACAATTTAAAGATTATTTTATCTTGCTAAAAAGCTTTATATCTTAATTAATTAATTTAATAATTGCTAGCACGTTAGCAATTATATTTTTAATTAATTAACTAAACGTATTACCTATTTTATATAAACTTTATAAATTAACGCTAAGGCTAAGATTAAATAAATAAAACCTTGTTTTAATAAACCTTGTTTTCACTTGTTTTACCACCTAATATATAACCCGTTTATAAAAAAATCCACTAAACCTACACTTATGTTAATAGCTTAAAATAATAATAGTTTTATAGCAAAAAAACAAGCTTAAGCATAAGCTTATAAAAAAGTTACTTTTAACTTAAGCAATATTATAAAATCTTACGTAAAAGTTAATAAATTTATAAACAAATATTACTATTACTTCTTTTTAATTAAAATAGCTTTATTACACACTATTAATTATAATAATAAAAATAAAAATATATTTAAATTAATATTTTATTATAACTATATTAAATTAGCTATTAATTATTTAAACTTTAAATAGCTTTATAACTTTATAAAAATAAATAACATTTATAAAAAAATAATAAGTTTTATTTTTCTTTTGCTATAAAAAAAAAACGTAAAAGATTTCCCGCTTTTAAAGGCTTAATAACTAAAAAGGCCTTTTATAAGGCTTATTTTATTAACTAATTAGCACTTTATTAAAAAATAAAACTATAATCTTTAATAGCAAAAGCTTAAAATATTAAAGCTTAAAAACTTTATAAAACTATATTTATAATAAATTCTTTAATTAATATCTTTGTATGCTTTATAAACAAGGTTTAAAAAAAAGGTAATAAACAAATAAACGCTATAAGTGCACAGCTAAAAAAGATCTAAAAAAAGCTTAAAAACAAGAAACTAAATTAAATAAATCTAACTAACTTATATTAAACCTTATATTTTAACAATATAAAAACACCTTTAGATTTATTTTTAGCATTAGTAGCACTAAAAAATTAGCAAAGGTTAAAGTATTTACATTTTTTAATAATCTTACTAAAAATAAAGTAAATTTTAAGGTTTAACATTACACTTAAATAAACTATTTTAAAACTAATAACAACTAGTTTTCTTTAAATAAAGCTAAAATAACTAACATTAAATTTTATTTAGGTAGTATAGTTATAAATTACTTGCAGCTTTACTTAAATATAAACTACCTAAAGCAAATTATTACTTTTGCTAAGCTAATAAACTACCTAAAAAAATAGTATTTTAATTTAACTAAAAAGCAAAAAGCTAAAGCTAAGTTTAAAGCACTTAAAATAAACTCTTTTATTAAGTTTTAAACTTTTAAAAACTTGTTTGCCTGCCTTGCTAGCAAACATATGCTTAATAAGTTTTTATAAAAAAAAAAGTTTTATTAGCAACTTATCCCTTGCATTAAAAACTAGGTTATTAATATGTTTTTTAACAAGGAATATAAGTATACTACGTTTGTTTTTTATTATAAACAGCTTATTTATAACCTATTTAAAACTAATGCTATAACTAAACAATAAAAGCAGTAGAACTAAAACTAAAACTAAAATGCTATTAAAAGAAATACTAGCAAAAATCCTAGTTAAAGCAACCGCGCTAACAACTAAAACTTAAGTTAAAAAAACACAGGTAATAATAAACTAGCTGCAAACCTAAAACAATTTTATCTTTAACCAAGCTATAAAAAAATAAAGGTGTTAATAAAAAAAGGATAATGCTTTAAATGTTGCAAAAAAGGTTATTACACTAACAAATGCCCTTTTAACAACTTTAAAAAAAACGAAAAAGACTGCAAAACTTAGCTTGCCGCTTTATTTGCCTGCTTTAGTAACAGCAGTAATAAAATAAAAAATACCCTAACTAAAAAAAAACTTAATATAAAAAAAGATTAACCTTAGGAATAATAAACTCCCTTTTAAAAAAACTGTTAATATTAGTTGCTAGTATAAAAAATAAAAAAGACTTTTTAACTTTATTTTTAAAAAAAAACTTATTTCTTATAACTATTAAGTTAAAATTAAATAAACAAACATTTATTATATTTAATAGTTTTGCTAACATAAAAGCAGATAGATATTTTTTTATAAACACTTAATATGTAAACATAGTAATATTTAAATTAAAACTTATAATTATAAAAAATTTTTGCAAAAAAATAGTATTTAAATATAATAATAGCGCTAGCTTTTGCTAAAAAATAAAAAAAGCTATTATAGTTAACTTTCACTTATAAAATAAAATATTTAAAAATGTGCTGCTTATAATGCTTAAATTAAAATATAACATTTTTATTAAATGAAAATTCTTTAAAAAATATAACATTTTACCTAATGCTTAGCGTAAATATTACGTTTTTTTATTAAACTTACCTTTAAACAATAAAAAAAAAAGGCAAATATATAAAAAAAAAAGAATAGCAATAAAATACCTAGCATATATAAAAGATAAGCCTACCTTGCTTTTTGCTAAAACGCTAAAAAAGAAAGTTTATTAAACTAATACTTTTTAACCTTGCAAATTATTAACAGTTAATTATTAGTTAAAAGAATTATAAAAAATAAACTATAAGTTAATAAAAACAAAAAATAAACCTTTACGCTTTAAATTATAACCTTTACTAAAGAAAACAAAATAAAAACATAATGCTTAAAGCATATATAAAATGCAAAAAAATAGTATTAGTTAGTATAAGCATAAACTAATTGCTAATATTGCAGCAATTAGCGCTGCTTTTTTTTTTTATATATTATGCTATAAGAAAATAAAAAGACATGTCACCTCTTTTGCTAAGATTAATGCATATATATATAAAAAACAAAACGCTAAAGCATTTTTTAAAAAGAAAAAAAAAAAGCTAAAGCGTAAAGCTTAAAAAATAGTCCTTAAGGTATACTAACTACTACTTAAAACCTTTAGCAAAGTTAATTTTAACGTTTTAGCAGTCTTATGCTTAATTAACTATTATATTAAATTTATATTAGGAAAAAGTATTATAAATATAATAAATAGTCTTTTATATTATATATTGCTTAAAAAGCTAAAGGTTATTTGTAAATATGTATTAAATAACCTTAAAAAAAGATTTATTATGCTTAAAAGCGCTTTATATGCTGCCTTTATATTGCTTACACTTAAAGCTAACAAAAAACTACGCATATGCATTAACTATTAAAAAATTAATGCGCTAACTAAAAAAAACAAATACTTATTACTATTAATTAATAAAACGCTTGCTTAAATCTTAAAAGCAAAGATTTTTACTAAAATTAACATACGCTAAACGTTTTACTACATTTATATATACCTTAATAGTAAAGATCTAACAACTTTTAAAACTTAATATAAATTATTTAAATATAAGGTAGTTTTATTTAGGTTAACAAATAGGCTTGCTACCTTTTAACGCTATATAAATAGCCTTTTAAAAAATAACTTAAACAAGTTTTACAGCGCTTATTTAAACAACATACTAATTTATTTAAACAACCTAGCTAAACATAAAATCTATATAGCAATTATCTTTAAAAAGTTAAAAGATAATAGCTTATAAGCTAACTTAAAAAAATGCAAGTTTTATATTATTAAAACTAAGTACTTAAGATTTATTATTAGTTGCAATAAACTTAAAGTTAACTTTAATAAAGTTATAGTTATATAAAACTAAAAAAAACCTACTTTATTAAAAGCAATCTAATTATTTTTAAGGTTTTATAACTTTTATTAACATTTTATATTAAAATATAACTATATTATAAAACTATTATATGCTTTTACTAAAAAAAACATACCTTTTAAGTTTAATAATACATGCTATAAAGCTTTTAATAAATTAAAAAGTTAATTAATAATAGCTTTTATACTTATATATTATTGCTTTAACTATAAAACTAAAGTAAAAACTAATGCTTTAAATAGTATAGTAGCAAAATGCCTTTCTTAAAAAGGTAATAATAAATTTTAGCACTTAATTAGATTTTATTTTAAAACTATATATAGCCTTAAAATAAATTACCTTATTTATAATAAAAAAATATTAGCAGTAGTTAAAGCCTTTTAGTATTAAAAACTAAAATTAATAAGCTTTTAATAAAAGAAACTATTTATTATTATAATAAATTATAAAGCATTAAAGTATTTTAGCATAAAGTAATAACTAAACTAGTAACAAGCTAATTAAGCTAACCTTTTTACTTAGTACCACTTTTTAATTACTTATTAACTAAAATTAAAAAACGTTATAGCTAATGTAATATTATAAAAAACAAAAAAGCTATGCTTTTAAAAAAGCAAACTTAAAAACTAATAACATATAATAATATTTAAATTAGTTAATAAAAAAAACAAGCATTTACTATTTATATGTTGCTTTAATATTAACTTTATTATTAGTATAACCTTTTTAATAATGCTATTTATTAATAAAATTTTTTAATAAAACTATAAATTGCTAAAATTAAAGATTTATAAAGCTAAAGCATACCTTAAGCAAAAAAAAAACTAGGCTTTAAATAAAGGTTTTATAACTTATAAAAAATGTTTAATTGTCTTAAAAATTAACTAATTACCTACTTATATATTAAAAAAAGTGCATAAAAAAATTACTACTATATACTTTAAATAAACTAAAACTTAAAAACTAGTTATTGCTTAATATTAATAGCTTAAACTTACTAAAGACTATAATACTTATATAGCTAATTATTTTAATTGCTAACTAGCTAAAGTATTTTATAATAAAACCTTTAGCTTTTTATAACCTATTTTTATATTGTTATGCTTATTTTAATATATTATTATAGATTTTAAAAAAATAACTATAAATAAAAAAAAAAGGAAGTTTATTTTTATTATTATTAACTAACTAAGCAAGTTGCTTTAGTTAATCCTTTGCAAAAAAAGGAAAAACAATATAAGCACTTATAATGTTATATAACTTTATTATAAAAGCTTATTTTAAATCTATAGCCTTTTTAACTAAATTAACTTTAATAAAAAACTTTAGTTTATTTTGTTTTTTATAAATAAACTAGCTAAAATATTAGGTATTAAATAAAAACTATCTTTATTAAGCTATTATAAATTAGCTAGCTAAGCAAAAATTATAATTAAATACTTTAACTAGCAACTACAACTATATTATAATTATTTTTAAAACAATTAAGCTAAAGCGTTGCTTATAATAAACTTTGCTACTATTTTACTTTTTTATAAATCTATTAAAATATAACCGCATAAAATGCTATTTAAATTTTTAATGCTAACATATTATAACTAAAAAAACCGTACTACTAATATAATAAACCTCCTGCTAAAAAAGCAGCTTAATTGCAAAAAAGCTTAAATAATAGCTAAAACAATAAATAACTACATTAAAACTATATAAAAAACCTTACAATAAACTTAAAATAAAAAAATTAAAAAAAAAAACTAATACTAATATAAGCTAGATTTTAACGTTAGCAACTAAATATTTATTATTAAAAAACACTAGTTTTAAGTTATTAATAAACTATTTAATAAGCTAAACTATTTTTTAACCTATTAGCATTATAAAATAATAAAAAAAACTAGCTTTATTATATTTTAATTAAAAGTTTTTAATAGTTAGTAATTAACTAACCTTTACTACATAAACTAATTATAAAAGTACTTAAATAACCTTTTGCTTAGTTAGGCCGTAAAACAGCTAAAAGAAAAAATTATAAACCTTTTTTTTAAAGCTAAACAAAAATAAAAAGTAAAAAGCATTTATATATTGCGACTATACTATAAGAAATTATAATATTAGGTTAAATAAAAAAGCTAAAACTTTAATAAAAAATAATACCTTATAAGTAATTTTAAAAATTTGCTAAAATTGCTATTAAATTTTTATTATAATAACCTAAATTTAATAAAGCCACTAAAAAAGCTAAAGAATTAGTTAATAGCAGCAGAAAAAAATAAGTTTAATAAAGCTTATTATAATAATAACATACTAAAGAATTTAATAATAAAAAAATTGCAAAAGTAAAACGTATATATAAGCGCACTTAGTAAAACTACTGCTAAGCTATTATAAAAAAGCTTTTAAACGCTTTTAAAAATTAAAAGCACTTAGTGTAGCAATAATAATAGTATAAAAACCTAAAGTAAACCTTCCTTTTACTAAAAAGCAACAAAAGGAAAAATAGCAGGTTTAAATTTTATAACGCACAATTTTTTTAAAGGGGGGGGTAGTTATAGCTAGCCCTTACAAGGGTCCTTAAGGGACCTATGTAAAACCTACCTATATAAGACCTTTTGCAAGACCTACTCTGCACACACATATAATAACCAATAATTCTATAGACCTTTAAACTTTTCCTTTTTTCTTTTTTATCTTTAGATTAATATATACACTTAAATACCTAAACTAAAAGCCTTGCCTTTTTAAAAGACTTCTTTTATAATAAACTTATAAATTAAAAAAAAATTAATAATAATATAAGCGCTATTAAAATTAAATGATTTATTTGCTAAGTTATTAAAGTTTAATTTAATATTAGCATAATAATTAAATTTTAAGTTTTATATAGCTATATTAGCTTGTTTATATTTTTTTTGTTTATATTTATTTTTATGCTTTTTTTAACTAGTTTTTTATTTGTTGCCTTTTATTTTCTAGTTTTTTTTCTTGTTATTTAATTTATCTTTTTTATATTAATTGCATTTTTTAAACTTAACGTTATTTAGTTTGCAATTTTTATACGTTTAATTGCGTTTAAAAAATAGTAATTACTTTTAAACTTAGTATTAATTTTTAAAGAATTTTAGGTATTTGTTTTTAGCTATAAATAATAAAAGTAGTTTTACCTTTGCTATTATAATTATATAATTAGCATATATTTTTTTTAACTTAAAAGCTTATAAAAAACTTTTAATGCTAAAGTTTATTATTGTTTAAACTTATATTATAATGCTATGCTAGTTAGTATTATTACTAGTAAGTGTTTTTATTATCTTTATATATTAAACCTTTTTTTAAATGTAGTGCGTTATAATGTTTTTATTATAAGCTATGTTTTTTAAATAAAGATTTATTTTAATAAATCTTTTATTAGCTAAAGCAGGTTACATTAAAAATTAGGTTTTTATTTCTTTAAGGATTTTTATTAGGCCTTTTTATTTAAGTTTTTTATAATAGGTACTAGTAAGTTTATTATTTTACTATAATAATGCTTAGCTAACTATTATAATAAAAAATATAAATAAAATTTATTGCTTATTTAACTTAGCTATTTTTTTGTTTTTTATAAAAAACTTAATATGTTTAATAAAGCAATAAATGTTTATAAAGATAATCTTGTTTTTATTTGCTATTATTTTTATATCTTTAAGATTATAATAATTTAAGTTAAAAGTGCTAATATTTTCTTTTTTTAAGCAATATAAGCTAATAGTGCTTGCTATTAATGCAGCTATATTTAATATAGCGCTAGCTTTACTAAAGGTATTTTATTAGTTATTATAATTAAAAATATTAAGCATGTTTAAGCAATTGTTATTATTTTTACTATTATTTAACTTATTATTATTAAAATTACTATTAAAATTAAGCATGCTACTTATATTACGTTAGTTTTTTTAGGCTTATTTTTTAGCTTTTATTAACTATTAATAAGTTATAAAATATATTAATAGTTTATTAATATTTATTTAGTTTAAATTTTTTATTATGTTAATAAATGCTTTAAAACATATATAAGTGCTAGGCTATTTAAATATTAAGCATAGTTAAGCTAATAAGGTTTAGCTAAACGCTATAAATATAAAAAGCTAAATTATTAGCAGTTTAAAAGTTTTTAGTATAAATGTTAAGACTATAATAATTAGTAGTCTTTTTTTTTTATTTAGCAAAGTAATAAAATAGTTATAAAAACTACTTTTTATAATGCTACTAGCTATTTAATACTAGTTTTATATAGATTTTCTGCTAAAGTTTAAGTTTTTTTATAAAATTAAAGCATATAAAAATATTAATTACAATTAAGCAAAAGTAAAATAATATACTAAAAGCGTTTAAATATAAGTTATTTATAAAAAGTAAGTTATTTATACTTTTAGTTTTTTACCTTTTTTATTTTAGTTTTATATTATTTTGCTATAAGTATAATTAATTATTTTGCTTATTTTAAAAACTATATTGCTAACTATTTTTATAAACTACTTTAATTTTTTAACTTTTTTTTTGTTAGCAGCGTTAGCTATTATATAGTTAACGTTATAAGCTAAAGTTTATATTTGCTTGTTTTATTATGTTAATTTTTATAAAACTTAGTTTTAAGTTTTTTTATTATTTGTTATTTATTTAAAAGGTAGCATTTAACTTTTATTTACTTTTAACTTAAATAAAACAAGTAAAAAAGCGCTTATAGTTATAGTATTTTATTAAATATATAATATTATTAATGTTAGTTTTTTTAGCGTTAAAACTAAGCTTATTAATAGTTATATTAATAATAACATAAATAGATTAAGCATTTAAAGCGCTAGTAGTTAATAGCTTAACATGCTAATAAACGTTTAAGGTTTAATTAAAATAAATAGTTTAGCAAAAAAGTTAAAGTTTAATCTAAGTTTAAACTATAATTTAAAAGCGGAAATCTTTTTAGCTTTAATTAATTTAAATATAAAATTTTTAATTAATAATAAAGTTTAAAACTTAAAGATTAATAATTTTAGTTTGTTTTATTAACTATTACTTAATATAATAAAGTTATTAATAGCAAGTAAATATAATTTATAGGTAGTAAAGTTTATAAGTAAAATATAGTTTGTTTGCAAGAAAAGTGTTTTTTTATAAATTAAATAAAATTATAAAATAAAACTTTTTTTTCTATAAATTAAATAAAATAAAATAAAATAGCATAGGCTATTAATTTAATAACCTTGCACGTATAAAAAAAATTTTATTTATATAAGGTAGCTAAAATAAGCGTAAGATTATAAGGTTAAAGTTATAATAAATTATATAAGTAGCGCAAGATTAAATTAAATATAATAATTTAAAAGACTAAGTTTAATTATATAATTTATATTTTATATTATAAAGCTAATAAAAACTTAAAAAAATACTACTTATAATATTATAAACGTTAACTTTAGTTAAATATAATTAGGTAAAAAATAGCGTACTATTTAAATAAGTATAAGATTAAATATAATTTAACTTAGCTAAATCTATGTTTTTTAGCTATAAGCATTTATAATATAAATATAAGTAAAAAATAGCAGCATTAAAAAATATTAAAATTAAATCGATTTTATTTAAATTGCTAACAAGCTAATCTTTATAATATTAATATAATTAGTATTATTATTAAATTATAAGTTGTTAATAAACTAACCTAACATTTTAAAATATATTAGTTTTTTAAGCGTAGCTGCTAACAAGCTAATTAAGCATTTAATACTACTAACATAAAAAGATAATTAATTATAAACTAAAATAAAATTACTAAATATAATCATATATTTACTATACTATTTAATAAGGTATTATAAAAATAATAAATATATTAATAATAAAAAAAGGTTTTATTATTTTAACTACTTTTTAAGTAATAAAAATAATAAACCTTTTAATAAGTTTTATTTATTATATAAATAAACCTTTTATTTAACTATATTAATATGTTTATATAAACTATATATTAAAGCTAAAGTTTTTAGCTATTTTAATAATAATTTTTATTATAAAGTAAAAAAAAAAAAAAAAGTTAAATAAACTTTTATATAAAGTTAAAAAAGTAGTTATATAAAAAGGTTTTAAAGTTTTATATAAAAAGTAGCTAAGGTTTAACTATATATATAGTAAAAAGTTTAAAGTAAACCTTTATATAAAGTTAAAAGCAATTATATATATATAAAAAAAAAAAAAAAAAAAAAAACTTTTATATAAGGTTAAAAATAGCTATATAAAAAAGTAAACCTTTATATAAAGTTAAAAGCTATTATATAAAAAATATAAAAAGTAAACCTTTATATAAAGTTAAAAGTAGTTATATAAAAAAAAAAAAAGTTTATTGTTTAGCTTTTATATAATAAAAGGTTTAAATTTATTTTAGCTATATATAGTAAAAAGGTTTTAGCTATATATAATAAAAGTTTTAAAAAAAGTCGTTTAATAATTATATAACTATAACTTTAGCTATTTTTTTTAAGCTGCTTATTAATTTTATAACCTAAAAAAGTTTAGCTAAAAAATAAATTATATAGTTTATATATAATAAAAAAAAATTAAAGGTTATATAATTATATATAATTGTTTTTTATTTTATATGCTTTATTAATTTATTATATAAAGTAAAATTAAATCTTTTTTAGCTATTTATTAATTTATAGCAAAAAATATAATATAAAAACCTATTTTATACTTTAAATGCTTTTATTTTTAACTTTATTAATTTATATTTATATAATTATTTAAGTTAAAAAAAATAGCTATAAAAACATTAATTAATATTAGTTAGCTATATATATATATATATATATATATAAAGTTTATATAACTATAAGTTATATATAAAAAAGATAATAAAAACAATTTAATTTATTGCTATTAATTATTTTATAAAAAAAAAAGGAAGTAAAAAGACTAAAAGGTTATATAAAAGAAAAAGACCTTTATATATTAACTAGCTTTTTAGCTAGCTTTTTAGCTAGCTATTTACGCAATATACGTACGTATTATATACGCATGCTATATAAAACAATAGATATAATATTAGCTAATATAATATTATTCTAACATTTTAAGTGAACTTAGCTTAAAGTATTATGCTCTATTAAATAGAGTATGCTTATTATCTAGGCTTTTAAGCTAAACTTGCTTACTGATCCCTTTAGATGTTACGTTGAAACGCGAGTGGTTTTAACTTTGACTTTCTTGGTCTGGTCTCCCAGCTAGTACCAACTAATCAAGGCCGATATACTAAAATATAGGAAATAAAGGTGGCGACAATGAGTCGGTTCGGGACTTGACTGTCGTGCACAAGACTTGATAAATGTGGCCCCAGCTACTAGGTTAGTTAGTTTATTTTGGCTATGCAGGCGGATTAGAGTTTTACGGAAGAAGGTATTAGATGTTGTTAGACCTTAAAAACACTTGTTCTCAGCATAATATCAGCAAATCGGATAGTGCGGCATCCCGAGTAGAACGCAGGCTTGTCTATAACGATAATCCAGGAATGTCATTTCACAATCCAGACTATTACCCCTTAAGTACAACATAGAAATCTACTTCCGCTCATAACTCATCATCAGCCTAAGAAGCTCCCATGCGCCCTGAGCTGGGCTGGGTACTTAGTTACTGGCTCTGTGACAAGACACCATATAAATCCACCCCCATCACGTCATCATCTCCAGCTAGGTTGCCACAACGGTTGCCGAGTAGTCCATATCTCATTATGAGACCGCTCGTCTGACGACATATGCTTGTCTTTCGGACTTCTGCAGCATGCTTGCGTGCGTTCGTTCACTTGTCTTGCATTTGCTCGAAGGTGATGTCGTCATCGCGATTCGGCCGTATGATCTACTGGTCTTTGCCCAGAGAGTCGGCCTTGGCACGGAGATTGGCAGCGGTCGAGCCGGACTCGGAGAAGTACCGTCCAAGCATGGGTTGCATGAAAGAGCGGAAGATGAGTTGGGCACCGCTAAAGGGTCGTAAGCACAGGAAAAATCTAGGACTAGACAAACATAGATCTTACCCAAAAGCGGGGAGCGACAGCCAGAGCAAGAAAACAAACTTGAATGTATAATAGAAAGGGAACCAGTAGACAACGCTGATGATGCTCTCAACCACACTACAACGATTAGCGACTGGAGCGGGGTACGTTGGGGTTAGCTTATTCTAGCTCACGTGAAGAAGGAGAAAACGACCCAATACTATATATAAGTTAATATCACTCTCAGATATCACTTTGCGCATCGCGCGAAGGCTGTGGGACATACTGTAAGCCACTGGGTGTCGTCGGCTTTGCTGGAACTGAATAAGGCAGCCAAGGAGTAATAGCCGGGAATGACAAAACCGGCAAAGTTGGTCAACAACTGGCCGCCAAGGTTGAAAAGAATAAAGAAGAGATAGAGACTGCCGGCGCCAATGACGGCGTAAACCTTAGGGACACCGGTCTGCTTCTCGAGATTGTTGAGGACGGGGTATTTACCCAGCTGCGAATACGAATCAGCTCCGGTCGGTCAAAAAGACATGCGCGCGACAAATCTAAAAGCATTACCTCACGATCAAGCTGGGAGATGTATTGCTGGGCACGGTCCTGGGCCGACATCTTTTCGTAAATGGATCAAAAAGGTCTATAGAGAAAGAAGCAGAGGAATGCTCGAGATGATTGTCGGCACGGATGCTCGGATGCTCGTAGGTGGGGAAGAGGAAGTTGACGAGGTCAAATATTGGTGTATTGTATGTATCTACCGGGATTTAATAATACCTTAGGGTTAGCACGGAAGGATCAAGCCACCTTGCGTATCGGGCAATGAGCGCACAGGCGGGTTAGAGCGTGGGATGTTGGTGATAGCATACAAGTTCACCGAGAAAAAAAAGGCTTCCAGAGGGCAATACGGCAATATGCAGCAGCAATGTTGGCAATACTCGAAGGAATGGTATCTTAGATTTAGATTCGGGGTTGGTAATTGTTGTGTTGGAAAGGGATTGTGGGAAGAGGGGTGGTGTTTAAAGATGACGAGATGGGAGGAGCAGAGAGGCCCGAGCTAGGAGAGAAAGAGGCTTAGCACAAAATATTAACGGGCGATGGGCGATGGGCGATGACGGATACGAGTGACGAAACAGAACCCCTCCAACAACGGTTTTCCCCCCCTCCTCCTCCTCCTCCACTCCCGGGCACCCTAGCGAGCGAAGATAGCCCAGAAGAAGCCCTGGCTTCTTCACCTTGGCTTGTTTGTTTTGTGTGTACCTAAGGTATATGGGGACATACCTAGGTACGTCTGACTCTACACCTTGTACCTACCTACCTCTATGTACCTACCTGTCTTCTGCGTATGGATAGCTGTCAGGTAGGTACTGAGGTACACATAATATTCGGCTACCTTAAGAGTGGTACATACAACGTTGGGTGTGTCCAGGTAGGTTTTGTTTACTGAGCTGGCAGATGATTTTTAAACCTTGGCCCTTTTCACAGGCGCACGTAGCAAGCGCACGTAGCAGGTGACAGCCGGTTGGTCGTGTACCTCCTATCTCCCACCTGTGGCACTACTAGTAATACAATACCTACCATATGTAGGTAGGTAGGTAGACTTTTTGGTGCATACGTATCTCGGTAACATTGATGACATCAGGTAGCGACGGATTGCTTCCATTCACTTACATTACTTGCATTGTATTCAAGTGTACTCGGCACGATATGCCTTCATACAAACACGTACCTCCTGCTCACCTATAAGTTACATGTATACATCATGATACTACATGTAGATATCCAAGGTTACCTACTAGGTACATATGTAGGTAGGCAGGTATTCTTCTTATTAGTACTAGATACCTTGCATCTGCAATTTAGTCAGTAGGTACAACTAGGTGGGTAGGTAGGCACTCATTTACTACTAGTATAATTATTTAATCTGAGTTTTATCAATGTTCATTCCATGCTGACTTGGTTACAACGATTAATCAGCACCTACCAGTCAGCTGCCCAGGTGGTGGAGGTATGTTGATAATATATGAGAATATGTGTACAAAAAGGTACAAAAAGCTGGGATGCATCCATCAGGTGCACTAGGTACATATATTGTGTGGTTTGTGGCAAGAGTACCTAGGTAGATGGATGGTGGTGCGATTTTGAGTTTTGATATAAAGTTGGAGACATAGGTACCCGCGGTGTATGTGAGTTAGTTGCCAACCAACAAAATCAGCATAAACCTACCTGCAGAGGGTCCTAGGTACCTAAGGCACCTAGGAATCATACCTAGGTAGTCAGAACTACTCCGTAGTGTATGTAGGTATGAGCTTGAACTCGAGCTTGGGGTATGAAATCAATACCAAGGTTGCTAGCATAATCCCACGATGAACTCAAACCTATCTATATATAAATCTCATTGTCAGGTTGCGCAGGAACATGAAGAATCAGTTGGGTGCCTAGCCGACGTATGTAGCCTGGGTACAGTACGCACTTTGCTATGATCTATGATCTCGCCTTCAAGTCCCTTTTGTTCTTTGTTTTGTATCTCACGGTTCCTCGTCCAATCATATGACGGGGAAAGCCACAGTACTTAGTAGCTGGTACTATGTACGTTGAAAATCGCTACCTAGGTACCTACTTTGAACCTTCACCAAGGCTCCAGCCACTGCACTTCGCGTCCCCCACCAGGCCGTGAGACTGGCCGTGTACTCCGTACCTGAGGTACCCAGGGTACCTCTGCAAAACCCAAGCCCCACTTCTCCCCCAAAAACAGCCAGTCAACAGCACCCTTAGCAATTCTCACGGTTGCCCCGACGAGTTTTGTTGTTTGGACACTTCCTCCGCTCCCCCATTTTCTGTTTTCGATTCGAGTTCCATCTTAGACCCTCAATCCGTCCCGCAGAGTTTTGGCGCCACGACACCCAGGGTTCCTCTTTATGTTCCCACTGCTCATCTGCAGCTTCTACTCGATCGGTTCCTTCATATCCTAATTTGTATCATTTGCTTTGCGCCAGCTGCTCGACTTGTCTCTGTCGTAGCCGTGTTTTGGCTGGCGCAACGAGCTGTCTGGGGGTAAACAACCTTCGCCATCATGGATATTGGTCGGTGTTCCCCGTCTCCTCACAATCCCAAATCACGTAATACAATACTGCGAATGCAATCCTCCTTTCCTTCATATGTTGTCTACCAGCCGAGGCCTTATTTTGTGCTTTGGCGATATCATATCTAATTATGACGCAGATCCCCAACCTCCCGAGGTGCCTCCCATGTCGCAACAACAGCAGAGAAAGAGAGCCCAGTCGAGGGCCTCCACCGCATCCATCCACAGCGTCGCGCCCCAGCCCAACCATGAACGTAGCCTTTCCGTAGCGCATCATGGCAACTTTCAAGATCAATGGCACGTCAACAGTCATGGTGCCATCCCGCATGCGAAGGAACTATCAATTGTAGGACACCAGATGGGGCAACAAATGGCAAGTGAGGAAATATTGCGCCCAGCATCGCAAATCTCACTCCACCAGTCTTTCGCGATGGATTCGGGAATGCATCAGCCTGTCGGCCCTGCTGTGTCCTACCCTCACCACCCGGGTGTGCAAGCCGGGATGTCGGCCGACTCATACGGCCCCGGTGCTAGCTTCACCGAAGCCGATAGCCAGATGCTGATTGAGCGTGACGACCTAGACGAGAGCGACATGGTGGAGGCTCCCCGGCAGACTGGCCAGAAGTCATCTTCCGGTCGAACGAGCGCCAATAATGAGCTGGAGATGCGTCAGTTATATCAGGCTAGCAAGCACCGGAATCTCGAAGATGTAGCAAAAGAGCTGCATGGAAACGAGCGTGGGCCAAATTCAGAACGGACTCGTCAAGTATTCGCGATGCTCTGGTATGTTCTTTGTGCAAACTCATCACAGCAGCTGTTACCCATGGATTAATAATTTCGTCTAGGATAAACCAGGTGTGTACGAAGGGGAAAGGCTCTGTCCCAAGAGGACGCGTGTACGCCAACTATGCCTCCAGATGCGCGACGGAGAGAATAACTGTCTTAAACCCCGCAAGTTTTGGAAAGCTGGTTCGGGTACTCTTTCCTGGATTGAAGACGCGCAGGCTGGGCGTTCGTGGCGAGTCTAAATATCATTATGTTAACTTCACACTGATGGATGATCAACCCGAGCTGAAGGAGCCCGTGATTCAACCAGCGCTCCCTATCCAGGAATCCTCGCAATTTACACAGTCTTTTGGGTGAGTTTCGTGTTTCTTGGAAATCATGCATTTTATCTAACCCAAGACTTCGTAGCACAATCCAGTCTCAGCCAACGACCTTGAATACGGGAAAGCCAGCACTTCCATCACCGCAGACCAATCAGCCCTCTGAAGGACCTCCAGCCTCTACATCGATGGGAACCAGAGCTCATAGTCTATACAATCAACCAGACGTTTCTAGCATTGACCAGTTAGACTCATCCACGACCAAGACAATGCTGCACCTAGCATTTCCTAAAGAAGGCGATAACCAATTCGACCAATCCCAGACACTTATTCTTCCTAGGATGGAGCCCTTTTTACCTAACGGGACTGACCCTGACACGGCCAAATCCCTGGAGGCATTATATCGGTCACATTGTACGTCTTTAATCGAATGCATTCGCTACTGTAAAGAGAAGACGTTTTTTCACCTCTACACGTCTTTCTTGGGCACACTTACTATGCCCGTACAGAGATTGTTCGCCAACCCAAGCCTGGCACTTTGGATAGAACAATGCGATTTCGTTCTGTATCAGAGAATGGCGCGTATTATTGCCGGGCTTACATTACAGGTTGTCCCAAAAACCGTCCTCGATACCCTACGAACCATTTCAGAGCGATTGGTTGCTCATATCCGGGAGGCTTTTCAGGGACAGCCAAGACATGTTGTTCGGGCCAAGGAGGCGCCTGCCACCGTCTTTGCAGGGATCCTCGACCGCGCTCTTCGAGTGAACCTCACAGCGCACGCTGCGGCCAACATGCTGGCAAACCCGGCAAATCGTAACAGCATGTACATGGACTGGATCACCATGGTCCGAATACGGAAAATTGCTGAATGTGTACCTACCAAGGGGATGGATGATCTTGTGCAAGTCTTACTCAATGATATGCGAGGTCTGTTAGACCCGACCAATGTTCCTTGGGAAGTTGAATGTCTTACGCTTTACGGAGACATGGCTCAGCAGAGCAGCCAAAACCCACATTCGGATGTTTCCAACACGGACAACCCCCAGAACATGCTTGATCGATGGGTTCAGTTTCTTTGCTCACTTCCTAATCGATTCCCATATGCGACACCTACCGACATTGTTTGGTGCGTTCAAAGAGTCGGAACCGAAGTCATGCGTGATCTCACCATCGCTCAAGGCAAAAGCTTCGGCTCTTGGTGGGTCACGAAATGCTGGATTGACGAGATGGTAGCATTTCTCGCCGAGCAGGGTGGATTCATGCAGAGTCGCTCTTCGACGCCTATGGTCGACCAAACTAAACGCTCCATATCGGCCCCTATCGATGCTACCAATGCAAGCGAGGAAGAACGCCGACATAATAGTGACAGCATGGGCTTAGGCGTGTCACGAGCCTTGAGTGCGCAGGCTCAGCTGGATAGTGCTCCGTTCCCTTCTCGAGTAGATGGTCACGACCCCGATGATAGTGGTATTGGCATTAGGACTCCGGAAGAAGACTTTCCCATAGGAAAGTTTGAATTTTAACGGAATTGCGCCCAATACTTGCACGCACTATGCCGAGACCGGGCAGTGTCCGGATCCCGTCTCGGTTTTTCGCCCCGTCTGGTCCTACGCCATGACGGCCCACGTGTGGTTGGGACCTTTCTCGGCCAACTTGTCTATATTATAATAATTTGCGGCGTTTGCGGTGTTTGGTATGTGCATCTAGACTTGGGAGGGGAATTGTAGGTATCACCAGGTGTTCTGTCCGGGCTACGGCGGTGTTGGCTGGCATAAGGCAAAAAAACACGAGCATACGACGGTATGACGGAATTACGAGGAGATTACGACCATCTTGCCACCTGAAGGAGAATCCACGCAGTGCCGCTGGACATGTATTAGTGATGTATTTGACAAGGTCTTGAATGGCTTTGGTTGGCGGTGTGCGCTAGGATGGGCACGAGACACTCGGAGTTGGATGGCTGGGTTTGGGCATGTTATGCTACCTACTGGTAGGATATATAGGGCGATAAGCCTGCTATATTCTGTGATACCCAATGATATTGGTAACGATGCCCCAGCACGAACACAATTGAACGTATCTAGACCATAAGATGTCCATCATCGTACAGAGAGAGAGAGAGAGAGAGAGGAGGGGTGGCGAGAGAGATGTTGCTTGCTGCTGTTGTGTAATGTAATACCTCCTACCAAAGTACCTACTTACTATCTAACTGTCTACTTACCTTACCTACCTTACCTACTTACCTACTTACCTAAGTAAAGGTAAGTAGGTACATATGTAAGTAACTACCCATCTACTGCACATGCGTGTACGTTACCTTGAGGTACCCAAGGTAGGATCCATGGATGCCGAGTATGCGTGAGAGGGCTTCTAGCTTAACCGTGAGGGCCCGAAGCGGCTGCGGGAAACCTGGCAGTGTGAGGTGAGGTAGTACCTACATAGCGCTATACCTAGGTAGTAGGTATCTAGGTAGTAACCAAGCAACGCTAGACCGGGGCTGGGCGGGGGCACTAGGAGAGAACGGCCCACCTTTCTGACTCCCCGCGATAATGACCATTTGGCGGATGAGTCGTAGTGCGGTCTCTAGTCGTGTGTTACCGGCGTGTGGGCGTGTGGGCGTGTGTAGCTTTTTCGACTTTTTTTTTTTTTTTTAATGTACGTCGGTTTGTTCCCTGTTCAAGCAAGCTCCGATTCGGGGCCGTGGCCGATGAATACTCGACCTAGGTTAGGTAGTAGAGAAACGGGGCGGCTTGGGCCGACCTCGACACTTCGCAGTAGCAATATTTTCTATTCTCTACTCTCTATTCTCTTCTCTTCTTCCATAATACAATATAAATATACATGATTAACATTCATTCACTCTGGCCAAAAGGGAGTCTATATTGCCCCGCCATCCCCCCTCCCCTTCGCTCGCTTTTGAGGGTTTGGACCTGCGTGTGATTGTCGCAGCGCCCCGTTCTCTGCTCGTCGTCTGCCCCAGCTAGCGGCTATGGCTACAGAGACTGTGACTCGCAGCAATACCAACGCGCAAGGTTGGATTGTGCAGAAGTTTGGCGGCACAAGCGTTGGCAAGTTCCCATGCAATGTTGGTGCCCCTCGCCTATTTGCCAATTGCGAATTGCCTTCCCGTTTCCCCTTCCCTCTTCTTCTCGCACGCGGCTAACCTACTCCGACTTCGCACGTAGATTGCCCGTGATATTGTACGGTAAGGCAAGGCCATTGACACTTGGTAATGTCTTTTGCTGATTCTGGAGAGCTAGCGCGAGCCTGTCCTCGAATAAGATCGCCGTTGTCTGTTCAGCACGAAGCTCTGGGAAAAAGGCAACTGGCACAACAAGCCGGTGAGTCACCAAGCATTACGGCGCAGCAGCACGCAGCCTCTCCCCGTCTCCCCCTCCCCTTCCCCCCTCTCTAACACTGGAGATATGCGCCAGATTGCTTGAAATCTACAAAAGCCTACGCGATGTAGCCGCGGCAACTAGCAACGAAGCAACTAAGACCGAACTCATCGAGAATGCCAAGGCAACGATCGGGGAAATATGTAGCGACCATGTTACCGCCGCTCGAGACTCGGTTAAGAACCCTAATATACAAAAGGAGGTTTGCGACAGCATACAAGAAGACTGCCAGGAATTGATAGACTACATCATCGCCGCAAAGCGCTTCAATCTCGAGGTCAACGCGAGGTCTAAGGATCGGGTCGTTGGCTTCGGTGAAAAGCTTAGCTGCAGGTTTATGACAGCCTTGTTGAGGGACAACGTAGGTGACCATCGTAAACGTAAGGCGCTATGTCTACTAACAATGCCTTTAGGGCGTTGATGCCGAATACGTTGATCTCTCTGATGTACTGCATTACGACAGCACAGACCGCCTTAGTCCAGCTTTCTTCAAAGACGCGGCAGCCATTTTCCGGAAGAGGATACACGCTTGCGTCGATCGTGTACCAGTCATCACTGGCTTCTTCGGAAACGTGCCGGGGAGTTTAATGGACGGTGATGTCGGACGGGGCTATACAGACTTGTGCGCCGCCCTGGTGGCGGTGGGGCTAAATGCGGATGAGCTGCAAGTATGGAAAGAGGTGGATGGTATTTTCACGGCTGATCCAACCAAAGTCCCGACGGCACGGTTACTGGGCTCGATTACGCCGTCTGAGGCGGCCGAGCTCACATTTTACGGCTCCGAAGTCATCCACCATTTAACCATGGACCAAGTAATCAAGGCAGAGCCACCGATACCTATTCGTATCAAAAACGTCAAGAATCCCCGAGGAAGTGGCACAATTGTTGTCCCGGATTTAGTCCAGTCGCCAGCTCAGCAGATCAAGCGGTCTCGGCCGTCAGACCCGTCGTTGCGGAAGACACCGAAGCGGCCCACGGCCGTTACTATCAAAGATAACATCACCGTCATCAACGTACACTCGAATAAGCGCTCTATATCCCATGGGTTTTTTGCTAAGGTGTTCTCAATCCTAAATAACCATAGGATATCTGTCGATCTCATTTCTACAAGTGAAGTTCATGTTTCCATGGCGATCCATCAAGCTAGTTCGTCTATCCACCATTTTGAAAAAGCAAAGGTGGAATTAGAAGAATGTGGAGATGTTAGCATTCTTCTCGATATGGCTATCCTAAGTCTCGTCGGAGCAGAGATGAAGAATATGATTGGTATTGCCGGTCGCATGTTCTCAACGCTTGGCGAGCACAATGTCAATATCGAGATGATATCACAAGGTAAGGTCGACCAAATTTTCTGTCAAATTCAAATGACTAACAAACTCGGTACTAGGCGCCAGCGAAATTAACATCTCCTGCGTTGTTGAGGCGAGAGAGGCTACCAGAGCTATGAACATACTACACACAAATCTGTTTACATTTCTAGAATTCTAGAACGGCAAAAAGTTTTAAACCAGCAGGTGCCGAATCGGATGGGTATACGGGATATACATTGACAATCTTTGAGCTCCAACGTTCCTGAACCTCTTTTGGTTTGTTTTAGCATACAAGGCACCAGGCACCACTTCTGCCTGTGTATATATTTATAGCATTAGAAAAGCCCTACTTGGGCAATAAGAGAGAGTTGCTTTTGAAGTATTAGACGACCTTATCTAGAAATTGTGTCGGGTTTCTTCTGAAGATATTAGAAAGATGACCAAACCCTCAGATTCCGAGTCATTCGCAACTCATATTCGTTCTCCTGCGTCATGCTATCGGCCGCCAAGCTGGCCCACCCCTTTAAGTAAACGAACCAATTGGCCGAGAGGTATATCTTGATATGTCATGACATCATGACGTAAAATAAACAAAAAGGAGTAAGTACTCTATTAGATTTACCCTGAGGTATTGTATAGAGTATTTAAGCGTCATATAGTTAACAAGTTTTTTTTAGTTTTCTTTTTTTTTTTTAAAAAAAGTAAATCGAACACCTAGCCCCCTTGGCGCTTTCTACTCCAAGTGCTAGAAATCCGAAACACTACCTAGGTATCCAACAGAGTAGCACATTAGCTGCTCATTCCATGACAATGCCGTCGGGCACTGAAAAAGCAAAGGATAAATTCACGCAGGGTCTTGAGAAGACCAAGGCTTCGGCTGAAGGTGGGTTTCTAGCGTAGCATCTTTCTCGACCTCCCTTTGTTCAGTATCGTCTTTTCATATCTGCTTACATCAACGACCGATCGAGATGGATAATAGAATCTGCGGTATCCCAACATGGTGTCTAACCTGGGAACAGGAGGCTCTTACGGTACACAGGGCAACTCCATGCCCGGGAAAAAGGCCGATAACCCAAAGGAAGGATTCTTTACTTCGAAGCTCGCTAAGGGCGACACCGAGGCGTCGAATTATAACCCTGGCTCTTTCGGTGGGAGTAGCCGAGGTTGAACCCTGGCTGTTGCTGGTGGAATTATGTGCGGAGTCGGATAGGGTGACATGGGACGAGATGGAGGTACGGAGTTGGGTTCTGTACAATATCGGATGATGGGTTGCATTTATTGGATGACATATTATCCCCGCGGCACAGGTACAGAGTATTCAGACTCAACGATGCCCGTGTACCAAATAACTTTTACATCTTTACCTATCTTGTGAAACGAGGTCTATCAATAGGCTAGATCCTGAATGCGTTAAGAGTCTAGGGGGCGGTGGCCATCTTTGAAAGTGGTGACATGACAATATTATGCACAGCAAAGTATGATTCGGGCATTCTCTCCACGCAGCTATCCGGTCGCACGCGTATCAATCGGCATAGCGCCGTGCACGATCGCTCCAATGCGGGGAAGCTGCACAGGCACCCTTCCTCCCGGATACCGGAACCTCCGTCAGCTGCGATCTCCCTTGCAAGTCGTGAAAGAGCAATAAACCAAACAGGCCTCCCACTGGTCCGGGTAATCTTTGAAGTCACACGATGCAGCAACCGGTATCACTACATTCGGAATCTAGGATCCTGATAATAGGCTCGGGCGTCTTCGGCCTGTCGACGGCTCTGTGGCTCGCCCGGCTGGGGTATCGCCGCGTCACTGTGTTCGATATGCAGGACACGGGATCTGCCGGGTATGACCCCGGGGCGGGCATCGAGTCCGCGTCCGCGGATAGTCAGTACAATCCAAAGTCACTTCATTCCCGCTTTTTTCAGGGCGTTTTATAAGTGAGGGAAAGGGGTAGCGGAGGAACTATAATATCGAAGACAAGATCTCCGCATGACCTGACCCCAAACTCTCTCGATGCCCCGCATGATGGTGTGATTGCTGACTCTAGAGGTTGCAAAGTTAATAAAATCATACGATTTTCGTACGGCAGCAAGATCGAATACCAGCGTCTCGCGTCGCAGGCCGCTGAGATCTGGGACGAGTGGAATCAAGAGATTGCGGGCCTAGATGATGACGAACTTCCGGAGGTGCTGCGAAGGGGTGAGCGGAGGCTCTGGTATAAGTGCGGGTTCCTCCGCATGGGCGCCGGAAGCGAGTTTGGGGACTTCGAACTGCAGACTCTCCGGAACATGGAGAAGGAAGGGGTTAGGGATACCCAGTTCAAGAGCGATGATGATGCTGGTGAGTTTCTGATTTCCGAAGTCTCGTGCTTGCTTCTTCGCGAGTGAAATTCTATCTCAATGCTTTAAGTGATCTCGGGCAAGTGTTGGCTAAGTAAGCTGAAATCCCATCCTGCTCTCTAGATGTTGAGAGAGCGTCGCGTAGTGGCTGGGCTCATAAGCTGGATGTATGCGGGCGACAGGAGAGGTTCGGCGTGCACAAAGCCGTCCTAGATTCATCTGCCGGTTTCGTTGTGGCGTATAAAGCTTGCGCGTGGGCGCAACACCTAGCACGGAAAGCGGGCGTCGAATTCGTCTTGCACCACTCGAAGGGTAAGGTTGTAGATATCGATACGAGGGATCATCATAGGCCTGTCGTTCGGACGGCGGACGGATCGACTTACGAGGGAGATTTAGTCGTCGTAGCTGGTAACACCCCCTACCCCTTAAACTTGGATTATACCGATCCTTCTACTGACGGGTACCGAGCTGGCGTCAGGCGGCGGCTGGACTGCGGGATTACTACCAGAAACAGACGGGCTAATCGAGACGACGGCTGGCTCCGTGGCAACTATACAATTACCTAAGGATCGGCCGGATCTCTGGGATCGCTTCTCCCCCGAGAACTTCCCCGTCGTGACGTGGGGCATGAGCGAGGGCATGGGCAATGACAAGGATATCTACAGCTTCCCGCGCGACGAAAACGGCGTCATAAAAATCGGCTTCAGGAAAACGAAGTGGACGAGTTACGACGACGTCGCTGGGAAAAGGATATCGGTTCCTAAGGCGGTACATGCCACGGAGAAGAATATTCCGGTTCCCGCACTCGAAGGGATCAAAGGTAAGGTCCGGTCTTCTTCTCGGCGTGGTAGGATATCTCATCGATTAACCGACCGATTTATGAACGCAGAATACATATCGGTGAACCTCCCCGAGCTCGCGGAACTGGGGCTTTCCTCTACGTGGCTTTGCTGGTACACGGACAGCATCGATAATTCATTCGTCGTGGACTTCGTGCCGGGACGTCCACGAGTCGCGATTTGTTCTGGGGGAAGCGGTCACGGATTCAAGTTCTTACCTATTCTAGGGCGGGAGGTCGTTAAGATCCTGGAGGGTAAGGGGGGCCAAACGGTATACGGCCAGATGTGGAAGTGGAGGGTAAGCACGGCGAAGAGGAGAAATGGTCTCGAAGAAGGGGAGGAGGGGCCTAGGGTTCTGGAGAAGCAGCGGATGGCTAGCCGGGAGGATTGGGCGTTTTGAGCACATGTGTCATGCTACTTTTCCAATACCGATGAACGCAGTAATCCAATCCAAAAAGAGTTGCTCCGAGACCTCTAAAATGTAAATTATCACCCATTCAACCCCCTTTACATCGTCCCGCTCATTAAAGATCCCAGCGGTAACTGAGTAGCAGTGTTCGAATATGGAGACCTGTTGCAATAATCGCCAAAGTGTCTCAGGATACTATACGCGTTTCTTAGGCTTGATGACTATACTCGTCTCTATAACATTGTCGATGAGCTAGCTAGTCGGCTTGCTCAAACTGTCTTTCGAGTTCGCAAATGGGCTTCAGCCAGTACTTTTTGAGACGATAGATAAACTGGGCTTGGAGTTTGACGAATCCGTAGTCTTTACGAATAGTTCGTATAAAAGAAAATAGTTTATCAGTGCGCGCCGTTTTCGCTCTAATTAGTAGGCGGGCACTCCCATTTTTCCGGGATTAGGTAGTGTGTCGAAGCAGAATATCTGAATCTAATCTTCCTCGTCGTTGTATTCCTACGGATGAATAGCTTTTCACATATGGTATTAGCATTACAGAGAGTCTTTTAGTTTCTAATGCGGCTTCTTCACTCTTTAGGATCCTATTCTCTGAGGTTTATTTTCGCCTTTCCCTTTATCACCAGCGTGTTCAAGGATGAAACGTCGTCAGATGTTATAATACAGGGTTTCGAGAGCATGTTGTAGCTGCTCTCCTATGTTTCTGGAGTCATAAGTGACGCCGAGAACGCCGTATGGGCTATGCGTAGATGAACTCATTGTGCATGATTTTGGGCTGATAGATATGTGGTTGTTAGCTAATGCGACGGTGATGGATGCATATATATTCGTTTACTACATGACACGGCTTAGCAGTATTAGAGTGTTTGGGACACAATAACGAAATTTCTACAGAATTCTTAGAACTGCATATATATGAAGCTTGAGGGCGGCCTCTCTATTCGTTTGTTCTAGGTACCTAATGCATCGAATGTTCCGCTTTGTCCGCGTCAGTGCTATCCTATATGGATTTCTGCAACACCCCAGGCGAAGTATCGATTTATCTGGGTTGCCCTTAAGGTAGCAGAATAATAATGGAGATTATGGAAACATTGGAGTAGCGAGTCTAGATTATGAAGAAGAATAGGAGTCCCATTGGAGCAAACTACTAACTTTAGATTTATTAAATAATAACGGGTCTCGCATACGAGGTTAGCATTTAAACTGTGATAGATGGTAAGCAAGCAAATGTGATTTCGAGCTATATTGACATCTTCTACGAGCAGAGGCAATATTTCTCTCTAGTGGAAAAAGAAAGAAAAAAGGTAGTTAACACGTTACCGGTTTGCTCGGAGAATGAATTGGGAGTTAGTTATCATTATTACACAACTTGCGGCAATATTTTACCCGGCTACGTATGGAGGTACACAGATCGTGGCATGCAGGTCTCTTTAGCAGTCAAATTGAGTGATGTATTAAATACATGCATGCGGACAAAACTCGAGACGCAAATCTCTATTGGCGATACTCATTAATCCCGTAGCTAAGCTTGGGTTTCTCGACTTCTTAACGAGTCAGCCCTACTTGACAAAATCAGCCTTGGGGCTAAGACCCCACTTCACTGCAATTTTAACCCCAAGGGAAAGGACTTATCGTACGGCGTCTGTACAACGTCTGTACGACGTGTACATGTATCTAAGGATGAGGCAGACTTATGGTCATATTTCTGTGTTGCTGCCTGTAGGTGCCTCCTATTGCGGCGTGAGCCCAAGGTATCCGCTGATTGGCGGCTGCTAGCAGCTGGCTTATGTTTAGGATGAATTGAGTTTGATAAGATAAGCTTAGATAATCTGCATCATCGCCTCCATCTAGACTAGCAGCGCATCTCATCTGTCGCTGCTATCACTCTTACATTTCAATCTTAGGTACCTTATGACGGTTAAAACTGCTCGAACACCCAACATCGCGTCTCCGTCACGACCATCCCCTCACGTTTGATTTACTCGAGGCCACCGTACCCACTTGAACCGCAACGTTTATACCCGACGGCCGCCTTTTGCGACCTGGATAACCCGCATTGTCTAGAACCTTTAGTATTATACGCGGTGTCCTCTCAAACCCGCTAAGATGCCGAAAGCAGAAGCAGGCTCGGTCAAGGACCTGAGCAAGAGGATGAAAATGAAGGGACTTCAGCGCCTCAGGTTTTATTGCCAAGTCTGTGAACGTCAAATGAGAGATGAGAATGGATTTAAGCAGCAGCAAGTACCCCTGGTGTCATTTTCTTCCTGTTCTAGTCCCTCGCGGAGGCGAAAATCTTCTGGGACAGCGATAGACGTTTCTCCAAAGCATCTAGGCATCCTTGAACCCATGCCCATCCCACCTGAAAGAGTATATGCTAACCCCAGCGAACTATAGTACCCTTAGCGAATCGCACGTCCGCCAGATGCTGATCGTCGGCGAAGACCCTAAAAAGCACATTGAGGACTTCAGCAAACAGTTTCTAAAAGATTTCGTGGGATTACTGCGCACATCACATGGCGAGAAGTCGATCCAAATCAATCACTTCTATCAGAATTATATCGCAAATAAGGTAGGTTTTCGCTCGCGGCTTTTGTGAATCTGGGGGGAAATTGACGCGAACTTTCTCTAGGAACACATACATATGAACGCCACGAAGTGGCCTTCGTTAACTGAGTTCGCGAAATACTTGGGGAGGGAAGGCATATGCAGGGTTGAGGAGACGGACAAGGGAATACACGTTGCTTGGATCGACGATTCGCCCGATGCTCTACGTCGTAAAGAGGCCGTGCGCCGTAAGGAAATGCAGGACAAAGGAGATGAAGAGCGTGAACAACGAATGATTCGGGATCAGATTCGTCGTGCGAAGAAAGACGCTGCTGGGCGAGACGGAGGTGATGAAGATGATAGCGATGACGCGGCTAGCAAGGGATTAATACGGCAAGAAGGAGAAAAGGTCAAGCTTTCCTTTGGACTGAAGCCCGCTGTGCAGGCAGATACCGCATCTCCGACACCACAAGCTACAACCGAGACCTCAACTTCGGCGGGCCACGAGAGCAAAACTTCGAAGGCTGAACAAGCCGCAGAACCTGTAGCTGCTGGCGCACCTGTTGGGAAAGCGCCCCCTATCTCTATGAAAATGGCGGCAAAACCCCAGACGAAGAATGTATTTGCAGCTGCAAAGAAGAATGCCTTGGCAAACGGACAGAAGAAGGCTTCAATTTTCGAACAACCTAAGAAGATGAGTGAAGCGGAACGGATAATGAAAGAGGAACAGGAGAAAAAACGATCGCGCGAAGGCTTAGGCTATGGAGGGCAATCTAATAAGCGCCAGAGGACATAGAATCTTCTTTTTAAACTCCTTATTTCAGCATAGGTAGCGGCGTTCTGGTATACCCATCGGTCAGGGATGTAGAGGAATGGTAACATGGCGTCGATTTTATACCTGAGTCTAGGTGGCTAGCGTTGTTTGAAACGACGATAACGCCTGGATAATGAAGTTTTCCATTTCACGTTGTTCGCTCGATCGTGCAGGTTTTTTTGCGTCAAGGCTTGCGTATTGTTGCTGCCTTGGTCGACGTGTTAATGAGTCACATCGGTTTTCCACGCCAGTGATTGCGCAATTGGTTAACCGACCCTTGCTGAAGATGCTTTGAACATAGCTTTGTCGTGTCTTGCATGTCTAACAAGTGCATCGTAAGGCTTTCCGTCAGGTCCTACTCTCGGCTGCGCGACCAATACTGTATTACTCCACCGACTCCGAACGCTAGGACCAATACCGAAGCCGACATAAGGCTCCTACGTGCTTACATGCAAAGACGATGGATTGCTTGCGCGGTCACACAACGAGATGTATTATAAATTGATGCAATCCCTGATCGGTGCCATGATTCTAAGTATATAAAATGGCGTTGATCAATTATACTGCGCTTGCCTTCCCTATAGTGTTCATCGTCTACTCTTAAACTATACCGTCCTACCTACCTAACTCGTGGATTATATACTATACGAATAGACATGGCACCTACTCCGTTTCCTGTGCCACATGCCACCGTCCCCTTCTGGCGGACAGAGCTCCACGAGCTTGACTCTCATCGCAGTACGCCAGAGCTTCCAGAGAAACAAGATATCATTATCATTGGGGCCGGATTTGCTGGCGCGGCGCTGGCTCACTATCTTTTGAAAGATACGTCGGTGTATAAACCGAGCATCACTATCCTGGAGGCGCGAGAAGCATGTTCGGGTGCCACTGGGAGAAACGGTGGGTATTCTTACTAGGACCTGACATTGATTTAAGGGGATGAAGGGGATACTGTTGAAGTGCTGGGACTGACAACAGTTTAGGTGGACATCTCAGACCGGACATTTTCAATGGTGCGGCGTCACGCATGAAGGCGCATGGTCTTGACGTCGCCAATCAGGTTGCGCACTTTGAGCTTGAGAACGTCAAGGCTCTGACGGATCTCATCAAAAGTGCGGGCATCGATTGTGATTTCAAGCCTGTAACCTCGGGTTCCGCATTCGTGGACGAGGCCGAAGCTCTAGATGCGAAAACTCTTTGGGATGATATGCTTAAAAAAGGTAGTCCTGCGCTTAAGCACGTCACATACTATGGCCCCGAAGACGCAGAGAAGGCCTCTGGCGTCAAGGGCGCGCTGGCTCTCTATACGTTCCCTGCTGCTGTGATATGGTGAGTTTCTGAGCGAGTCTCTGGAAATGGGGTTGGTTGAGTCCGATATGCTGACTGGGCTTTACACTAGGCCGTACAAGATGGTAATGCATCTCCTTGCAGCCGCTGTCGCAGCCGGTGTCAATCTCCAGACTCACACGCCGGTACGTGCCGTCTCGCCAGTGGCGGATAGCGAGGGCTATTGGACACTTGAGACGACGCGAGGGCCTGTCAAAGCAAGGCGCGTTGTTTTTGCGACAAATGGGTACACAAGTGGATTGCTGAATGAGTATACCGATGCCATCTTGCCGGGCCGCGGGACTTGTGCGCGCGTCGTGACTACGGCGTCTGGAGGACCGCCTCCCCTCCCCTCCTGCGGTATCGTTTCCAGAAGTCCGAATACAATGAACAATTACTGGGGCGCCCGCCCTGATGGTAGCTTCATTGTCGGCGGTGCTGCTAGCTACAGAGACAAGCGAGAGCTCTGGCATAGAAACTTCGATGATAACTCATTGATCGAGCCTGCTATGCCGTTCTTTGAGCAGTGGGCTGGTAAGAACCTTGTTGGTTGGGAAAAGGCCGAGATGAAGATTGAGAACGTCTGGACGGGTATCATGGGGGTAAGTGATCCTTTTCGTTCTTCCCCTTGACCTTGTATCCGGGTTTGTTGCGCTTGTTGTACTTGTCTGGCCCCTGCCGCTCTGTGATCCGGGGCTAAATGATGATATAGTACACGTCGGATGATCTGCCGCACGTTGGCGCTGTGCCTGGAAAGAAGGGCCTGTACGTCTGCGCTGGCTTTATCGGCCACGGTATGCCTAACGTGCTCCTATCCGCAAAAGCGGTTGCCAAGCTTCTACAAGATGATACTCCGTTGACCGAATCGGGCGTCCCGGCTTGCTATGAGACGTCCTCGGAGAGGCTGCGCGAAGCCCGCTAGACCACTTGCCTGTTTTGCACTTGTTCTGGTGGCCTAACTGTATACGTGTACACATATTCGCGTAAAGCGATACTTTCTACAACATCCTATCTAGATAGGTGCCGGGTGCTCTTCAGAAAGGGGGGTTCTCGGGTGATTTTATTATATCTACTATAGTGTAGTATGTAGGGTAAAAATGTAAAAATAGATTTTACCCAGTAGAGCCGTGCGTCGTTTGTTCGAGATCATTTGATAACAAAGATGAGAGGGATCTGCGCTGATGTCATTATGCAATGCGGCTGGAAAGATTCGTACTGTGTACTACCCAGCTTAAACTTGCCCATCTATACCCAGCGTAGGTAGGTACTTATGTGCGAATAACATTCAAACAACAACGGTGCTCAGCAACCACATGGAATGGGGGTTGATATAGTTCTGTTTAATATACATCTTGTGCCCCCTATTCAGTAGCTAACTACCTCCTTCAGAAGCCGACCTCCATGTCTACTTAAATTCTAGTGGCAGTTGAGAATACTACCTACCTAAGGTATATGGCCGGCCAAATGTAGGTACCTACTTAGGTAGTATGGAACGTTCAATACCTACATATATGTACCTACCTAACCTAACATACTAACATAGTGTAGGTACCACTGTACACTGCCAAGACAGCGCGGAAATGCCCATCAAGCCACGCTTCACTTACTGTATTTGGATACATGTGGATACTCCCAATCCAAGCATGCCCAGGATGTCCAGGATGCCCGGGACGCCGCGCAGCAGAAACGGTCCCGTCATCTCGCGCATCCCATTTGCTGTTCGAGATCAAGCCAACTTTGCCTCATCTTCCCCCCCCAAATGCTATAGTTTTCTTCTCATTCTCTCACCACGAGCCCAACTAGGTATCGCATATACGCTGCGAACATCTTGAGCATGGCCTGTAATAATATCTACATTTCTTCGATTAACTTTGTATAAATTTGTGAGTTATCGCGTTCCGTTCGCTCCCCTCTGCCGCCCCTTTCTATGTGGCCTAGTCGTGTGGGCTGTTGTTCATGTGGGCGTGACCGGTGCTGCATCGCATCTGCACCTGGGGCGAACTCTGACCCTTTCTGTCCGACTGCTGTCCGATTGCCATCCGATGGCCATCCGATTTCCGCTCTGCCGTTATTCGCGTCATTATCCCATTGGCGGCTGACAGCTGTATCAACCAGATTGCAAGTGTACGCGAATGCGATTTGTCCTATTCGCAGCCTCTTTTTCCTCTTTTGATCTTACTTAATTCGCCATTATAATGGATTCGGATATCCCAAACGCAGCTTGGCATCCAGCCAAGCGGCCAAACTCCTCGGCCGACGATAAACCTTTCGAGATTGACCCAAAGACACCCTCCGTTGCTGTGGAAGAGCAACCCTCCCAGAACAGTTCAACTGATACCCCGAGCGCACACATTTCCTCCGTAGAAACCCCCCCAGCCCAATCGCCGAACCGTGTTATAGATTTCGACCACTTAGACCACGACGACCAGTCCGGTGCTGCTTTATGGGATATGGAAGGATTGACGACCAATCACGAGGACACGTCGATAATACCCCAGGATGAAGCACCCGTCGCTACGTTTCCCGAGCCTGCGCCCACTGAACACGCCTCAAAACACCTGAGTACAATGTCGTTTGCTCGCACGGTTTCCCATGAAGTGAGTTTTAATGATGACGAAGATGCGGAATGGAACCTGCAGCGTTCCGAAACGGATCCCTTTAGCTTCATGCCGGAAAATGACAGAACAAACTCATTTCCTATTGTCCCACAAATGCAAGACTCGATGACCGAGCAATATTCGCACCATCTGCCTGCAAGCCAGGCGGAAGAAATCCTGCAGGATTTGGAAGCTGAGAGTGCTCATGTTGATGCTGCCGTCGCCTCTGAACCACGGAGTGAACAACCGGACGACAATCGGGCGAGCGAGCACGGCGAGGAAGGCAGGCTGTTTCAAAACACGGTCGGTGGCGATTTTATTGGGACGCGGGAAGAAGCGTCAGATGTGCGATACGAAGAAGGGTTGCCTTTAATTCCCCAGAGTAAGTCACCTGAGACGACCATGAGAATCGAGAACACTGGCACCGACCCAACGGATCTTTTTTCCCAAGACGAGGCCGGTGATGCTGGAGATGATTTCTTTGCCCAGATGGAGGAGAGCTCTCGAGCGCCCGCGAATGACCCACTCGACCACGCTTTGCAAAGGAAATCTACGACTATGGTAATAGGGAATAATGTTGACCCCGAACCCCTGAGCCCGACAGAAGAATTTCACTCGAGGATATCTGATATTCCGAATGCAAGTATTAACGGAGACTCAATCCACTCGCCAGAAGGAGGAGCTAGAATCACATCTGGGACCGAAGACCTTGATGCCAAGTGGGCTGCAGCTTTTGGCGACGACGATGACGAGGGCTTCTTGCTAGATACGGCTACGGAGTCTAAGGAGCTAGACCCCGCTGATATCTTCGGTAGTGATGATGAAGGGTTTCTAGATGATGAAGAGGAACCAACAGCTGCGGCAAATTCACAGACACAGACTGCACAACCTCGTCTTAATGGTTATGCACCTGGGTCGGTTCAACAGCAACCGTATTCCACTTCCAATCCATATGTACCAGCGGCTGCTGGGCAGATTCCTGCGGTTAAACAACAGCCTTTGTATACCTCCTCAAACACAACCGGCCTGGGTATAGGATATGGGGCACCACCTCCAAAACCAGATCTACCTAAGGCTCAAAGCTTCGTCAACAAGTCAAAAGGTGGATATCAGTCACCTTACGATCTCCCAATGGACGTAGTCAAGCCAAAGAAACGAGCGAGTGCACAGCAACTACCTCGAGTTAATCTTGGATCGCCGGCACCTCCGTCAGCTCTGCCACCTAGAAATGCTGGTGTGTATGCACAGCCTCCACCATCAGGGGCCTCAGTTTCGAGCTCGTCGCCTCCAAGCTCTAGTCATTCGAACCAGCCTCCAAGTCACAGTGCGCTGAAGCCTACACCTCAGCTAAAATCAAAATCTAGCTTTTTCGAAGATCTGCCTGTGACATCCAAACCCCGTCCACGCCAGGCGGGTCACCCTTCTCCGACTCATCAAAATCCTTACGCACAAGTAGGGGCACCTCCCCAGGCGCCGCCAATGAATACGCCATCGATACCTCTGGCCGCAGCGCCCCTCCCAGCGCAGTCACACTTGTCTCCAACACAAGCTACTGGTGTCCCTGCACTGGTGGCCCCTGAGCGTGTTAGCCCGTATGCATCGTTACAATCCGAAGCTCCTGGTAGACCTCAGCCTCCTTCTACGGTCAATAGTCGCTACTCCCCGGCCCCTGCTCAAGCTCCTGGAGCTAATGGGGTTGTGCCGGCACCGGCCTCGGCGAGCCGATACTCACCAGCACCACCGAATTCCCGGTCGTCTAGTGGTAGTTATTCAGCAGTCCCTCCCCCCATGCTCGCTCATCAGCCGAGGACTTCTAGCCCGCTGGCTCATTATGAGGTTTCCCACGGAAAGTCCGAAAATAAACTGGGCAGCCCCGTTAACGGGGATGGTGTTCCATTAATGCGAACCAGTTCTTCTCAATATGAACACCGCGTCACGAGGGTGCCATCACTTCCTCCGACACAGGAAGTAGAAGAAGAGCAGTCGCTGGAATCCTCGCCCGATGTGGCGACTAAAGCACTAGGTATAGTCCCACCAGAACCTCGATATGCTCCGCCACAATCAAGACGTACGCCGCCGCCGTTGGGCATTCCTCCATCTAACCCTCTTTCCCCACCTAAGCGTTCTTTATCAAGCTACGTGCCGCAGCCCGGATCCACCGTACCTCCAAAGGAGACTAACTTTGTGCCACCACCTCGATCACAAACGCAATCTCCTGGGGCAGTTCGTGGTAACCGAGGAGCTGGGAAGCCAACAGACTCGACGCCCCGGCCGGCTTCGGCACACGGGCCCACTTCGCCGCGATCAGTGTCTGGCGCTCAGGCTTCGCATCCCACTGTTCGTGCTCGTGGCATGTCTCAAATTCTCAACTTGGTGCCTCCCACGGATGGTCGGGAGCTTGATCCTCTGCAGCGTTGGCGTGGGGCCCCATCTATTGCATGGGGAATCGGAGGGCTATTTGTGTCTACCTTCCCCAAAGATGTACCACGTTACGGTATCAGTTCGGCCGTACCGCAGATCATTCGGAGCCCTGGCGAGGTGAAAGTGAGGCATATGAAAGAGATTCAGCCTCTAGAAGATAGGCTCTCTAAATTCCCAGGCCCTTTGAAGGGAAAATCTAAAAAGAAGGAAGTTAGCGCGTGGCTTACTGCCGGAATCGATAATCTGGAGAGGGTGCTGCCTAACGCGTCGTTTCAGCATGAAGATAAGAGAGCTATTGAGCGAATATTACTATGGAAAATTTTGAGGATCTTGGTCGAGAACGATGGCGTTCTTGAAGGCAATCCCGCTGTTGAACAGGCCGTCCGTGACGTTATCTCTCCAGGCCTTGGATCCGCCAGTCCCGAAATATCATCGGCAATCTCGACTGGCATGGATCTGACCGGGATGACCACAACGGCAGCTACCGTGCGAGCGGATGCTGCAGATTCCACCGCTACTGAGTCAATTCGGAGGCACCTACTTCTAGGTGATCGTGAGAAAGCCGTGTGGACCGCGGTGGACAAGAGATTATGGGGCCATGCTATCCTCATATCTAGCTCAATGCCAAACCCTGAGCTTTATAAGCAGGTTGCCCAAGAGTTCATTAAGAAAGAGGTCAACCATGCAGGCCATGGAAACGAGTCCCTTGCTTCGCTTTATAGTGTTTTGTCCGGCAATTTCGAGGAAGCTGTTGACGAGCTCGTCCCTGTGCACGCGCGTGCAGGCTTGCAGCTGATGTCAACTTCTGCGTCTACTACGCCTAAAGATGTCCTAGCTGGTTTGGACAAATGGCGCGAGACACTAGGGATGATATTAAGTAACAGACGCCGAGGAGACGGCGAAGCCCTGCGGTCACTAGGAAATCTCCTTTCTGGATATGGAAGGGCTGAGGCGGCTCACATCTGCTACATATTTGCCAGACACTTTGCTATATTCGGCGGCTTGGACGACCCAAATGCCAATTTTGTTCTAGTTGGCGCTGATCACCGACGCCAGGCTGACCAGTTTGCCAAGGAAACAGAAGCACTTCAGCTCAGCGAAGTGTACGAATACGGGCTATCACTGGCGCCTGGCTCGAATGTGGCCCAAAGCTGCCCCCATTTGGCTGCGTACAAGCTCCAGCATGCTATGGTTCTTGCTGAACATGGCTTTCGAGACAAGGCATTACAATATTGCGAAGGGATATGGAGCGCTATTACATCCCAGACAAAGAAGTCTCCTTACTTCCATCCCGTTCTAGAGTCCGCTGTCGATGATCTCATGAGGAGATTGAAGCAGGCCGCTGGCGAAGAGTCGTCCTCATGGATCACCAAGCCCAACATGGATCGAGTCTCTAGTAACGTGTGGTCTCGGTTTAGCAAATTTGTTGCTGGCCCTGACGACGATAAACCCGCTAATGGAGCTTCTGGCGAGGGCGGCGCTGAGGTTGGACCTTTCGCGCGCATCGCTGGCGGAACACCTACAGTTAGCCGGTCTCCTTCTGTCTCCAACTTTGAGGTGTACGGGACCAGCCCATCAATGCCCACGAACAAGGCTTCCTCGGCGTACGCTCCAGTTGCTGCTCAGTCTATGGTCTCGCCGTATGAACCCAACGGGGCATACAACCCCGCTCCTCGATCGTCGATGGAAAGAACATCGGGCGAACTGTCGCGAGGGTCCTATGACTTTGCAAGACGCGGTTCGGATATGCAGAATGCGAACGCCAACCCATACTCGCCTATATCCGTAAGCAACTCGTTGCCTAAGAGTGCTTACCAGCCTGCAGCTCCAATCACTCCTGACGCGTCACCGTATATGCCTAGCTCCCAAAGCCAACCACCATCTTCTAGTCACGAACAATCGTCGAATGTTGGATATCCGGGATATCAACCTTTTGGTGGTGACCTAGGGTCCGAAAGCGCTGGTGCTGCGCCAGTTTACGGTGTACCGGACACCACGTTACATAGCCAAGCAACCGGAAGTGACACTGGTGGCTTCAACTCGGGCTATCAGCCTTCTTACGGAGGCTATGGTCCACCGTCGATAAACACCTTTGAACCACCTAGGGCGGAGGCAGACACCTCCACTGGTGGTTATGAGCCTCCTTCATATCAGCCCTCCGGATTTGAACCACCGTCTTACGAACCGGGCGCAATGGATGACGACGAATCAGAAAAGAAACCCAAACCGAAGAGCTTCATGGACGACGACGATGATATTCCTGGCTTGAAGCCGAAGGAACAGAGTAAGGCGGAAAAGGACCGAGAAAACGAGGAAATGTTTCGAAAGGTGGCCGAGGAAGAGGGTGAGTTGAATTATCAAAGTAGAGAAGAAAAATCGCTAACAAGTGCCAGAAAAACGGATCGCTGAAGCGAAAGCGTCGAAAAAGAGTGGTTGGGGCTTTGGTGGATGGTTCGGCGGTGGCAAGAAAGAACCTGCGGAACTACCAAACAAGCCTATCAAAGCTAAGCTAGGGGAAGCCAGCAGCTTCGTGTATGACCCTGATCTGAAGCGTTGGGTCAACAAGAAGCCGGGGGCTGAAAACACGGTTGCTAAAAGCGCTACACCACCGCCGCCTCGTGCTGCCAGCACGCCTCCTACTAGCACTACATCGGCACCACCCATTGGCATCACGGCTCCACCGCCTTCCCGCCCTATACCTACTCCAATGACATTAAGCAAAGCCATTTCTCAGGAAAGCTTGAACGCACCCGGCGGCGCCCCGCTCATGGCGCGCAGCATCTCGAATCAGAGCAATGCGAGTGCGCCCCCCAGTAGGCCAGCTACGAGCCTTAGCAACGCAAGTAGCATCGAAGACCTTCTAGGAGCAGCGGGACCCCGAAAGGGCGGGAAAAAACCGCGGAAATCGGGACGTTATGTGGATGTTATGGCGAAGTAAAACCTTCAGCCACCGTGAGGCTGGAAACCTAGCGCAGGAACGCCTTCAGTATGATCCGCAATGAATATTATTATAAGAGGAGAACGGTCCGGTGAGGGGGTAATGGCATCAATATATCAGCACGGGCATGTTTTACGCATGCTACGCGTTTGGGCCGGCGTTCATGGATTTAAAGACTGTGTTGTTTGCATGCCGGTGTATCATCATAGATTAACAATATTGTAATAATGCGTACACTTTCTTGGTTCTCTCTTTCGAGATCGATCCCCCTGCGGTAATTTGGGTGGTGAGACGGTTGCCGATGAGACTCACCGGCGGTCCCTACCGCGGTGTCATACTAGTACATACCTCTATCCATCAGACTATCTGCGGTCGACGTTCTGCGTATCGGGGCCGCGTTGTGGCACCCGAGCAACGCGCAATCCGCTTTGGGAAGAGCGGTCGAAGCCGGAAAGCAGATTCGTCGCGAGAGGTTGAGTATAGCGATATGTGCGGATAGGAGCTCTCGAACTTGGGCGTTTCATCGAAACCGTTGTTACTGGTGTTGGTAGTATTGTTATTGTTCTTCTTTCCCAGCAATAGATGTGAAGGGTTACTTTCCGAATGAGGCGACGTTGCACACGTGTGACTTTGTTTTCATAAGGACTAATGCTGTCCAGTTCAGTCGCCGCATCATTTCACAAAACCAGGGGTTGGGATTTGGGCCAGATAAGGAATAAGCAAGCGTGATCAACTTTCCTCTACTTTATTAGCCGAGTGAGGCGCCTATAAGCTCTCCGTTTGGGAAGCAAATCTAGCTTCGTGGGACGGGGTATTGGGACTCGACCGTCGCCTGGGAAGACAGGCTGTCATGTCTGCAAACGATAGCGAGTGCTACCAACAAGCCGTCGGCTACCATGACGACCATTCGCGACCATGTCACCAACATGATATTGAGGCCTTTAAGATATATATATAGTTGAGCCTGCTCTCTCTCTTTCTCTAGTGCCTCGATGGATACAATACCTAAACGTCACACCACTCTGCTCTATAACTACCTTGAAGGATCCAACGGATTTCAACTTTCACGATGCCTGGGGCAACTCCGTGGCAGGTAATCTGCTGGGAGGGCGAAGAGCCAGAAGGCCTGGGATCCGGATTGCCTGGGACCGAACGGGCCTACTCATTCAAGGTGCTCGTTCCACACGACCAGATAAGCGGGTACACGAAGGCGAAAACGAAGCACGGCAAGACAGAGATGATGCTCAAGGAGAAGCGATCGCATATCCGATGCACCGTATGCAAGTGGTACGACGACTTCCCAGGAAGTACTGGTATAGGGCGATGGGCACCTTATGAACAGACGCGAGCGGAATGGGACAGGCTCCCTGCGACTAACGGATACTATACATTCTATAGCGCGGATCTGGCTCGGCCTATCTACCCTGGCGTGGAGCATTACTACGATTTGGAGTTCTTTCATGGAAAGCATACCGGCAACTCTGCTCAGGCATGCTTCCAGACCGGCACTTTCCAGGTCTAATCTAGGAGAGGCCGAGGTATGAACTCGCTGACTCGATTATGTAGATGACCTATTAATGTACGTATAGAGTCACGACCTGGGGGGAATGTAACTCTGGCGGTTGGAACGAGTTACAGGCGGGAAAGGAAGGACAGCAGGGCCAAAGAAAAGACATCTAGCGTGCGGATCGCAAGTACACAACAGTGGCTTTGATATGCACTTGCTTGGCATAGGATCTGCTGTGCTGGCGGAACATTTGTGCTAATGGAGCTATTCAGGCCTTCTCTATTCGCCGGGTGTCCGTGTCACTTGTTCGGGGTTGGGTGGTATCGGCGCTGTCAATCCGGCCTATCGGCACCGGGCTGCATCAAAACGAGTTCGGCGCACTTGGATGAACCGCTTATATCACAATGAATACTCTCGTTTACGTCCCGTATTCGTCTGCTTTCCCCCAGAGACTCTCGCGATGCTGGTGATCGCTGGTGTTGGACATGTAGCCTCGTCTCACATGCCAATCATGAGGCGCAGTTAACGATGCTTTACGGACATTTTGTGGCGGACTCAGTACTGTGCAACAGTTTAGAGCACGTGTGACGAAGAGGGTTCCAGCGCAGTGCGAGGGCGCGAAATTCTGGGTCGTGGGAAACCAGCCAATTCCAGCGTCGATAGAGTCTCGGCCGATTGAGACCGTGTAGCCTAAATCTGCGATGGTCGCGCAAGAACTTTATATACGGGTGCCGTGGTGGTACGTGGGAAATTCAATTTGGTTTTTTGTTTTTCTTCTGACGAACTGGATGAGAGAAGCTCTCGGCGAATCACGAATGAGTTTTGTAAAGAAAGCAAGGAAACGAGTCTTAGCTTAGGTCGTGGTACGTTGAGAGTTATGGTCGCGAGGGCCTCTTCGTTAGATATCCTCACTCGAACGGGCTGCTACATCTGACAGCGGCAACAAGCGGCTATTAATGAGTTCTCCGGCTGGCTCGCTGTCTCGATGGTGGCCCGTAATCTTACTCCCGAGTCCGTTCCCCCCCCCCCATCACATTGGGAGCTTTACGTGCGTAGCCCGTCGATCGTGATTTATGAGCAGGGCACCTGAGACCCGATATTACGCTTCGGCAACCCGGCCAAGCACCCCGGCACGCAGCATTGTTATCGTTCTTACTATTATGAACCCCCCGCACGCGCGGTCACAGGGGGTGGTGGGTCAGAACCAGGCGGGCAGAGAGTCGGATTTGTTTTCACGAGGGATGTCGTGGGCCGTGTGCTTCTTCGAAGGCGAGAACCCGCAGGTCCAGGAGTTCCGGCCGCCGAGGGCAGGGGACCTGGCCAATCAGTCGGTCGCGGTCCACGTCCCGTACCATCACCTGCATCTGTTCGTGACCTACATCCGACAGGGCCACTCGTCGTGGCAGCCGGGCCTCAAAGACGCCGCCGGCCACTGCCGACTGAGGGTCTTCAAATGCGACAGCTGGGGCGCGCCTCACCAGTGGCCGCATACCTTTTACGCCCGGTGGGACCGGCGCTACCGTGAGGAACACTTCACGTTCGACGCCATCCTGCCGCTCCAGGGCGAGCTCAAGCCGGGGCAGTACTTCATCGATTGCGAGTTCTACAGGGGACAGTGGGAGTATGATGACCCTGATGCGAGGTACACTACTGGCGTTTTCGACGTCGCGTAGGACAAGAGGTATAGTCTACAGAGCCCGCATGGTGGTTGGGGAAAGGAAGGGGGCTCTGTTACTAACCTGTATGTAGATCTTGTGTCTGGAATAGATTCCTCTCGTAAAGTTTACGGTTGGCAATTCACAATTAAGAAGATATGCTTGATAGGTTCGACGACGGGTAATGTAGTTTCGGCAACCTAGGTAGGGTATGTAGAACTTGTTCTCAAGTTTGGTGCTCTCGTAACCTATCACATCGGTGCGTATTCCTTTGTTGAAAAGCCTCAGTGGAGAGAAGATAGTCTGGCTGAGCTCTTGGAAACGGCCGTCTCTTCTGCCGGGAATTAATATAAGACATTTACATGTATCCTCCGATGTCTATGTTATTGCACAATATAATTAGTAACGGCACTTATCACCAGTGATGAGTTTATACAAAACATCTTCGCGGAGTTTTTTCTCTGCGAGGAGGTGTTAGCAGGACCATATTTCTTATATTTCTTTTACGTTTGTTCACATGACAACTTTGTTAATTCTGACTAAAGACCCAGAACGTCCGCGCTGTTGCTGCATTCCATACCTATTCTATGCTACTTCCCATCTAATAGCCACAGTCGAAATCTCTTCCCTCGCTTCCTGTATGCAGGTTCCCGCCGCTCGTCCCTTTCCGCGCGGAGTATGCCAACGCAGCCAAGAACTATGCCGGCTTTGTGTCCGGACCTGTGTGGCCAATCACGTCACAGCTCGCTTTACGCGCACTCTTTAAGTTGCACCAACTTCCTGCGCAGCGGCTATGCCACCAGTATGAATAGGATCCCTAAACCCGGCGAGGATTGCAACCTGAGTGACCGCCATAGCTTCGGATCCCCCTCACTCCCCGCCTTTCATATCAGAAACGAGGATATTGAAGCCCGATGTCGGGCCTTTTCGGGAAATTTATCACCAATGCTTAACCAAAGAGATCTGTGCACTACTATCGGGTATGTCACTTCATAATATACCAGGAGGGCCAAGAGTACCGCATAAGTTCATAGCTAACAAGTATGGGAAATATTTTTGATATTAGAATAGTTATGCTCGCAAGATTCATCATATACGAATGAATGAATGATGATGTGAGCCAAACCCATACGAATAGGGCTGGGAGACAAACAAAATGACTAACCAACCCAGACTCGCGCCATGCTGAGAAACAGAGCCGACCAGCCCCTATCAAACTAATACCACGCCAAGCTAACAGTAAGCGATATCGAACACTCGGTGTAAAGGTGTCTGCTGACTCATCGTGGCGGTGCGGCGGTTCCGGGGGTTCTGCTCCCGAAAAAAGGAAGCATTAAGCCTGTGAAATAATGCGAAGTCCGATACCTATTAACTAGGTACATGGCGGATCTTTGTTAAAAGGTGGTTTCCGTTGTGCGGCGAGGGAGCTAGCTACAGGTCTTCTAACACCCTGTGGCTCTGGCAATGGACTCCCTGCGCCTTACACATCAGGATCTCTCTCTCTCCTTGGTCGAATCGTCGCCTTGCGGCTTTAAAATAGATCCAAACCAAGGTGGGGAAACAGACTGGGAAAACGACTCCAAACACGATCCCCCAAATGCTTTTAGCCTGCCTTTCCTAAAACCGCAACGAGGCTAAATGTACTAAGGGAGCATATACTGAAATAGACGGCCGGCTCGGCTCCAACCTGTCATGATTCATTTGTAATTCCCGGAGCTGCGTCCCTGACTATGGAGAGGCAGGATGGGATTTTGAGGATCGATTGCAGTCGACGGATTTTTCGTACGATCGCGGCGCGGCGCGGTACTGCCAGTTTACCGACTGTGATCACATTTCCAAGTACTACAGCCTCCAATAGCACGAAAACAATAATCCAACTTAGAAGCCCCTCCGTTTCTACTAGTGTAGGCCGAGGATCGATGTGTAGACTGCTGGGAGCATCTGACAAGATTTGGAGAGGGATGGGGAAAGAGTATAGCGATAGAATAATAACTGTTAAAAGGTTCGGTCTTCAGACTGAGAACAGGTCACAGACCGGTAGAGGCACGGATTTAGTATATAGTTAGAGGCTCAGTAATATATATACTCCTGATTCCTCTCAGTTAAGTTGAGGATGGAGGGCTTTGAGCGATTAGAATATAATACACAAACTATCCTAGGTACAGGTTGACCAGTTAGCTTCTCCCTGGTTCAGCCTTGGCCCTCATAAAAGACTATAAACGTCTTCCGAGATGAGAGGGGACGGCTTTATGAGGGCTTCGTTATCTCGGTCCCGACGACGTTCGTGATATGGTGATAGTGGGGAATATTTGAGGAACAGTCCAATCTGTACGGTTAAGAGAGTAGGGTGAAGATCTTGGGAAAGACTTGGTTCCTTCAGGGGAAACCTCTTCAAAGGGTTCCAAGTTGCTACCTCATTAGTGCTTTTCTCTCGGAAGCAGAGTGCATCTATACCGGGGTTGAATTGGACGATGAGAAGAGCACTTGAGGTTATGAGCCGCAACACCCTCAAGCAAAGAGACTAATTTCCCCTTGAAATTATGCTTCGACTCTATTCACTAGTGGCAGTAATAAGAAGAAAACCTTCCTCTGCTGCTTTCTATGTGTGTATCAGTGTGAGCAATGTTGACGAGTGCAAGAGGCCATATCGCGATCCACACCGGTCAGGGTGACCAGTGGCTCACACCGTAGGATAGAACCCAGGACCTCTCAAGACTAAAATCAGCATCGGCGAGTTTGCTTAATAATAGCATCAGTACTGTATAAAGTTGAAGGACGGGAGTTGCTCACGCTAGTAAACGATAAGAAAACAGGCCACAAGTTAGGGTGATTGGTGAAGCCAAGGTCATTACTTCACTTGACTTATTCGGGTGCAACGCTAGCTTAATAGACCGTTGTGGTTTTATAGCAGGGGCGTTTGCTGGCATATGTTGGTTGATTGATTAATAGCTCTTAACATCAAGGAGAAATTGCCGAAGTGCTTAGTGTACAATCGGCGCTCAAACCTCCAATACGACATATGGCGCAACAAGCCGTCTATAACAAGGGCTTGTGAGCCGCTTATATACACCAGTCGGCGACTATTCCCCCTCGCCTAAAGTTGCCTTAATGGCTTCATTTAGGAGTGTCTCGGTATTTAGGTAAGGGACAGAGCAGCTGAAAGAGGCCTCAGCAACCCTAGGTAATACTCTGCGAACTAGCGATTCTCGCGTTCCAGCGCATCCCGCGTGCTACGCCTAACTTTTCAGCTAATATACAGTGTTACGTATGACACCGTCCGTTATATACAAATATGATGGTTGCGGAAGCTGGTTTCTATCTCTGCCCCCTTCTCTATAAGGCCTGTAGCTATCAACAAATTTGGTTCGGATTATAGCTTTGGTGACGTGGCTAGAGCTGTTACGTCAAATTTAATCTTGTCGAATCGAGAGTTATACTAAAACCCTAAGGCACTGGAATGCTTACAATGGAGCATATAAGTTTTTAGGCTTCTAAAAGTATTGGTATTATAACAGATAAGTGGTAATGTATATTTAAAGGCCTACAAGAATATATAACCTTTCTATCAGCACCCGGTAGAATTAAACAGGCCAGCTAACTTTCTCTAATAAATATGAAGCAACTTGAGAAACATTTCAAGTACAATAATACTTATAATTTTGACGTATACCTAAGCGGTAGCGGCTACGTGAAGAACTCCGGCGAGTAGGTTGCAGGTGGTATTGGGGACTCCCATTTTCGGATCTTAAATCTTCCAACTTTGGAGGTTTCCATACCAACGTTTCAACATTTATATGCGGTATTTAAAACCCGGCATGAAGGCGTCCACTAAGCCATAATGGCTGCATGGTAGTTCCGAAAACTTTACCGCCCCTAAACACCTTCATGCGGGCTTTCACTTCGGTATCGGCGCGTGTTGACTCTACTAACTCAAAGTGTTCTGAATGTATACATCATTTAAAGTAAACACCTCTGATGTCGCATACTTTATATACGCAAATGAAGTAGCTGGGAATACCTATCAAGTTTAGCTTCAAAAACTGAGAAGACAGTGATGTGGTCTAGTATAATTAGATCAGGAGAGATTTCAAGACCTATTTAGAAGTCCCATGTCCCTCCCCCGACTAGCAAATATTTTCAGGGAGATAAAGGGCGGAATAGTTGTTAAACATAGTAAGCCCCATTTGTAATGTGTAGACATGGGATTTCGGAGAGAAGAGGAAGAGAAGCAAAAGGAGAGATGGAAGGTCTAACAAGTTCCTGCTGAGCGGTGTGGTTAATAAAAGAGCCTATCAGACTAGATGTTACCTTTTAAGGGTAAGTCGTTATACTATTTCTTTTATAATGGAGATTAAGACTACGGTAGGGCTAACTTAGCGTATGTAATGAAGGAAGAGATGAGCAAAATATCCCTAACTAGAAGCTGTCGATTCTGTTTGATTTTAAATATTATTCGTAGCTGGCTTGTTGATCATGATAACCCCGATGCGATCCAGACCTCCAATTACCGTCTTTAGTACTTATTTATGACTTTGCACCCGGGCTTCAGGACAAGTATTACCTTATCGACGACATATTGAATTATTTGCTAGATCTTTAGTAGTCCGACACCAGAATCACATTCACCATATTCACTACTTACATGTACCTAGGTACCTCACTAAGACAGCTTTGGAGCTCTGCATAGCTTCAAGGTGGGGCTACTACTTATACCTACCTAGGTAGGTACCTTAGCTTCGGTACCTTAGCTTCGGTACCTTAGCTTCGGTACCTTATGTACTTACTACTGACCTACTAAGCAAGGCTGGCTTACTTAAAGTAGGTAGGGCAATAGAGAAAGAACCTTAGCAAACCGCGTGGGATCCAAAAGATACCTATATAAATGAATCGACTTTTATGACTTTCGACCAAGTTTACTCGGCGCTACGCTGTTGCGGAAGTTGGTGCGGTCTTCTCGATGCATAAAGCTCGGTACCGAAATTAGGTACCTACATATGTAGGTACCTATCTACCCGGTTACAAGTACCTCAGGTAGCCCTATGTACCGTACCTACCCAGGCAGGTAGGTTAGGTAGGACACTTGAAGCATTCATCTCACACAACTTATGTACCTAACCTAGGTACATATGTAGGTATCTATCTATCGAAGACAAAAGCAGTCAGTCCCTCGTTTGCCCTGAAACTCCGTCTACACACCAACAACCGCCAACAGCATCCAAATAGCGATGATACTTACTCCCTGACCTTTGAGTTCTTCCTGTGTTCATCGTGCTTGGCCACCTGCGCCTAGCCCGAATCGTATACCTCGTGAACCATGGTGCTCTCCGCCCTGTCAAGCACGTACCAGCTGTACAAGCAGGATACCAACTCCGTGGCCGCATGGCTCGCCTCCACGGCCAAGTCTCTCGGTTACTCCGCTGATCCTTCTTCCGCAACCGCCGCAGCCACACCCAACAGCAAACCGGCCGGCGGTGGCCGACTCAAAGGAAAGGCCCGCGCCCAGGCCAAGAAGCGAGGCACCGCGCAGGAGCAGTCTCCCCCGTCTACCGTTCCGAAGCATATCATCAATATCAACGACTTTGTACCGCTAGCAGAACACATTGCCACGAAGGCTGCTTCCGTGCCAGATACAGTCAGGACAACTATCGATCGTGTCATCACTGTTCGCTCGGGTTTCGGTGCCCGACTTGAAAAGCACGGCAAGGTTCTCAGTGAGATTTCCGATACCAAACACCAGTATTTCATTGGAGGTGAGCAGTTATCCTTGATATGAATCTTTTTCTCTGTTGTCACCTTTCCCTGTTACTGATATCAAGCCCGCCTTGCTCAAGTGCTGGAGAAAGTACGTGAGATATTGACACCTCTCATGCCGGATCCTGTTGCAAGCCAGAACGCCCCGACCGATGAAAAGCTGAGTAACCGATTTGCTGGTCTTGCTGTCTACGAACCTTCGCCGGAATTCCTGGATGCTCCTGTAACTGAGAGGCCGGTGAAGACTGGAGACGATAATGCCGTGTATGAGGCTGAAACCGAGACGTCCCTCGAACACGCAATGTTCGCTCTGACCAGCGTTATCAACGATATGAATCGTGTTCGAGCTCATGTACAGTGGGTTTGGTCCAACTATAAGGTCGGCGCCTTCGAGCTCGCTGCGGCCGCTATCGCGACCAATACTGCAATCGACCTCGTCAGGAACATGATGGAGGACGTTCTCCCCTTGCTAAACAGTAACGGAGGATTAGGCTATATGCTCCAGAAGTTTCATATTGTCCAATGCTTGATGCAAGGTTGGACGATGGACGACATCTTTACGGACGAAGATGACAACCTCAATTATGATACCTATGATGTCGGGTATGGTTCATACTTAACCGTCTACCGGCTGCTTGAGGCATTCGTCGGTGTACTACAGCCAGGCCAGCTTCCCATCTACAAGGAGGGTATGTTCGGAGTCTATGATCCCACAAGCGATCGGTCCCGCAAGACAGGATTACAGAAGTTTGAAGACGATCGGGCATTGCTTATGCCCTTCTTCACTGAACTGACGACTACTATTCGTGGTGTTCAAGACTGGCCTGTTAAGGACGAGTTCTTACGCGGGATAGAAGAGTTAAGTAGGACTAAAGAAGTGCCGTTTTATGCAGTATTCGCCGCCCAAATATTTCTCGACATTACCTATAAGCTAGGAGAAGACATCCAGCGACCTTTTGGCACTATGGTCACTCATACCACGGCAATGGACAACGACATCAAGATGCACTTTGATTTTCATGCCAAACTGAAGATTGACACATGGCCCGCAACCAATGACCTGTTGATCCGAGACCTCCAACGGGGCATCCAGTGGGTTGGCAAGGATCCGTTACGTGCAGTCCAGGCCAAAGTATACCGACAGCATGGGATTGCAATCCCCGACGTAGAAAGCCATCGCCTATTTCGCATGTCGCCTGTTATTAGCGGCCTATTTCTCTATCACTTTCGCTCTCGGTACCGTGAGATTGGTCTAGCCGTCGCTGATGTTTGGGGCTCAATCCAGTACTGTGAACACCTGTATAATTCGCTGCGTCATGAAGAGCTATTGAATTCCATGTGGCCGGATATGGACGTTCTTACTACAAATCTAGGCGAAGATAGCTTCTACGTTGGGAGCGAGGTGCCTAAGACACCCGAGGCATACTTCAAGAAGTTCTGTCTTCAAATGGGGACGTCGGCTGCGGCAATGACTAAAAAAAGACGCAAAAATACTCCTTTGCAGTCTGGGGCCGGGCCTCGTGGTTTGAAGGCGACATCACCTGTTTTGTCCATGTTCAAAGCGCGTTATGTTGAGAACACTGGTCAGGTCGATTTCACCCCAGAGTATGTAGCCCAAATTATCGAGCTCAGTCTGTTTGAGCAACAGGAAAATGAAGTGGACGGTTCCTTGTCGATGGGCCAAATAGACGACCTAAAGAAACTTAGGGAGAAGAAGAAGTTGCAACAACTAAGCAATGAAGGGCGAAGAAAAGTAGCCAAGAGTGGCAATATGCCTCTTGAGCAACTTATCAAGCCTTTGGCTCTTGCGCTTCACGCCGAGTCGTTGGAGTTTGCGTTCCCTTACCTGATGATGCACCGCTGGTGCTGGCGGGTTCTGCGGGCTGTCAAAGACTCATGTGACGCTTGTCTGAGACAGCTTTATACCCCCGCGTATTTGGAGAAGGAGAGCCAACTCCCGTGGATCGTCGGATGGATCCTCATGGCAGCCTCCGGCATGGAGGGTGGTGTGTCAGATCGCCGGCCACTACAGTTAGCAGCGGAGGCGATGAACGGGTTCTTCGATTCTGGTGCATCCAGCACGATTTGTGAACAAGTTTTGGGGAAGCAACTGGGAATGCCGGTCGAGTTTGAAGTGGAGCAGGATGAAAGTGATGATAAGATTGAGATCTGAGCTGTTATGCAATGGCATGTAATGAGACGATGCTTGCTTTTTGCTGAGAAGAAGATGGTATGATCTGAGGCATCATATCGTTACTTCCGCGGATGAATGTGTATCGGCGAGTTGCTAGAACATGTGCAAGTGTGAGGGACGAGATAGCGGTTTGAAGGAATCGGGCGAGAAAACTCCCTGCCCTTCCTGGCGTAAATAAAATATATCTTCCTATTGAAATAGGGGATATAAGTGGATTACTTGACTATCTAGACTGTGAGAGATGGTGGGAGGGACCCCTTATTATTGTGGTAGCACTCACTTCCGGTCAGAATACTATGCACTGCAATGCAATCTAGTGTGCAATTGTGCAATTTGGGTGTATTCTCGGAGACCTGTGACTATTATGAGTATGTAGCTATCTTGGAGAAGCTAAGCTAGCAGGGCTTCCGAAGGGAAGTATGCCTTATCAGGTCATGTGACACTACAATTATATACATAAACAGTGCTTGAGAAGTTGAGCCTTGTATTCTACATGCTACATGACCTTGCCCAATACTTTCAGCACTTCCCACCCACCCATTCAATGTAGGATATACTTGATCAGGGGTGAATATAGTAGGCTACTGCCGCTGGCGTAGTCGATAAGACCCTCGCAGGTTTGGGGGCCAAATACACTATTGCTGAAACGTACCCCAGCCGTCTTTCAGCCAGCCTCATCTGTGGCAAGGCGGACACTGCTGACTACTGACTCTAGCTTCTGTGTAACAACTGATAATACCAGATACCGATAGGCTTAAATATGCGGTCGTCTTCCCGTAGTTATCGAGACCCTCACATTGGTCCCCTCCCAAGATTTCTCTGTTCTCTTCGTCTCACTAACCTCATACCGTCCACGCAACAATACCCTAACAATGTTCACAAAACGAGGGCAAATAAACGCATCGACATTATCTCTAGACTCGTTGAGCATGGAAAATCATCTGGAGGAAGGCGGCTCGGACACGGATTCATCTCATTTCGAGACGGCGACTCCGCTTGTCGCCAAGCACTATTTTCAATTTTATCACCAAGCAGTAGCAGACATTCGAGAGAGCCCTGTCAATCTCGGACTTTGGTTCTTATCCGCTCTATTTCTCGCCGCAGTCGAGATTGTCATCAGTATATTTGGATTCAACAAATTCAAATTCGACCACTTTTGTACTGTTGACGGATCCTTCCAGCTTGGGTTCGAAAGGGATTATTTTGCGATCTCAGACTTTTTCCGGGTCAATATTGCTACCGGAAACCTGACATTCACACAGGCGAAGGTCATCGATACCACCTGGGACCTCGTAAGACCCCGGCCCGCGTTGTTCTACGCCGCTTGGTGGCTTAGTAGTATCATACTAGAGGAGCTAATTTTTGCTTCGCAGATAGTAGGTCGCGGCGGACAAGCGACTTTGTCTCTCATAACATGGAAAGTGTTCGCTAAGTATGCGGCAATGTCTATGACTATTCGTCCCATCACGTTCGCCACGTATCGCGTCTTGTTCACTGATAATGGACCATCCATTTCCTCTGCGGCGAGCTTGCTTCACGACTTCATTAAATTCAAAGGTCTCGCGTCAAAGTTGGCTAGTACTTTTCTAATTTACAGCATACTTTTTGCTTTGGCCTTTTCGACATTAGTTGGCAGTGCAACTGGCTATTCTCCACTTAATGAAGCCTTTGTCCAAGCCTATGACGGCAACCTGGTGCCAAGTTCGAGCTTCGCGTATTCGCGAGATAGTATAGAGTTTTCCTATTCGCGAAACAGTATGCGATTTCCCTGGGAATATTCCAATAGGACGTACCTGGAGGATGACATAGGGCAGCGAGGAGTCTGTGTACCGGTTAAAGATGTGAGTTAAGTCTAAATGCCGGTAGTATGAAAAGGATAGCCTGACATAGTCGCATTGGTAGAGGTATCAGTGGGGTGCTTCATTCCTCCAGATATTCTTACTGTTCATATTGATTGCGATTTGGACTATTGGCTGTCTCGCCTTGTTGCTCTCAAGCCACGCTCGTCATCAAGTTGCGAAAAGAACCGAGGTCCCTAAAGGTTATCAAGCTCTGAGAATTCTCGTTGGGAGTATCGACGAGCAGCTAACAGACAGCAATGTCAACGTGTCCACAACCACGGATCAGCAATTGAGAACTGCGATAAAGACGAAGCTAGGCGGCGGCTCTGTGTCATTCAACGCACCGGCTCAAATAAACACATTTCGGCAATGGTTTGCTAAGGAGTGGATATGGTTTATATGCTTGTGCTTGTGGATGATAATCACACCAATATTTAGCGCGGCTGTACCTTACGATCAGCCTCCCGTGCTTCTCTCCATTCCCTTCTTCTATTTATCTCTTGGTACTCTTTTTGCTATCATCGTTGGGCGGACTTTATGGAGCAGACTTTTTTTGGTTTCGTGTTGGGTAGTGCTGGGTGTTGGGATTACTTTGGGATACGTACAGATTTTGGGAGAGCAGAAGTTTTATGACTTTTGAGATGTTTGCAAAGATAAAGGAGCGGAAAATGTGTCTGGTTTGAAAGATGGAGGCCTGGTTCTTAGTACGTTGGACATGTTTAGGCTTACTATATTTCCGAATTTCGGATTAGCACCGTTGTGCAGCTGGCCGCTAGCTGCAACTAGCTTCTGTATGTAATTAATTTTAATCACGCAGGTATGGTAGATGATAGGTTATATGCGTATACGAATTAGTCGCGGTCAGTTAGCCTCCTTTACGACCAGATCCCATTGTCAAATCACATACCATCCTTCACCACTCACACAGATAGGATACTACCAACTAGATACCGCACCTATCTACTTACTTAAGCAGTAAGAAGTGAACGTAATGTGAACTTATCGATGTAGCCTGAATCCAACTATCCGACCCATTAAGGCTACTTTCATCGCTTCACACCGACGGTTGAATATGCTGAGGCACCAGCATAGCTCTTCCATCCTTCGAGAGCCGTAACCTCACAACATTCGTGCCAGCATCCTTTCGCATGTCGGCAATAGTGGCCATTTCCGAATGAATCGCTCTATATTCCACGCCATGGTAGAGAGTAGCCAGTACTGATCCCCTCCAGAGATGTTTCTGTCCCAACAATCTGCTCTGCCGAATGACGACGGTCTGGGGGGCGAGCGCGAGGATATTAAGCAGAATGGGTAGGATGATCCATTCCCACTGTATCTGAAATATCGTCTCATACTGGAGATAGCTCCCAGTTACGCGTTCCTTACTATTCTTGTTCCACTCATCATTCAAGGCCGCCGTCAAGCTTTCCATAAAATTGGCGAGGCCTTTCGAAGACATCATGTATGAGAAATCGTGATACCGGCGCGTTATGCGCCCATAGAATGTCCCATTCTCTAATATTCCATATTGGGCTGTGTCAACCTTGCCTCTCATCAAATAGTCAAGAAAGTAGAACCAAGTATCCCACCAAAAAATGCCAGGCTCTGGGATATTATTGGGTTCATTCCAGCAAAACGACATATCTGAGTTTAGATGTTGGCGTTCCTGTTCGTGGATATTCTCAATAGCAGCCAATGAACCTTCCTGGTTGTTTTCACCCGGAATGAAACAGAACTTCCTAGATACCCAATTCGAGTCATCCCAGGAATCATCGATCAGGAATCGACCGTATTGCGAGGAGATTGGTGTAGTAGTCGTGCGCCCCGAGCTTACGGCCACTTCTAACTCGGTGTTACAGAAGGTCAATACAGACTGCTCTAGCCATAAGGGTCTGGCGAAGTCTAGGTCGCCGTGACCAAGACGCACGTAGCTAAGCACCGCCGGGGGACAGGATATGTCTTGCCACGTGCCACACGTACGGTCCCACCCAAACGCCCATCCATAGTCTGCACTCATAAACTGTATAGGAGAGGTCATGATAACTATAGACTGGTTGCTAACCAGGTGCGGGAACGTATTATAAGTATCGTGGTCAACTTCAAAGATCCACGGATCAAAGACGCTGATTTCGGCTACAGCGCTAACTGTAAAGGATTGATGGATAGTAGTGAGTGGCCGTTCGTCCCCATCGAGAAAAAATGCGCATATCCGAAATCTAGTCTCGGCATTTCCAGTGGATAGTTGATACTGGTAGATCTCGGAAAAAATATCGGCAGCATCGTCAACCGTGCAATTCGAGGTCACTCTGTTTACATCGATAGTTTCCGTCTTGGCACACCATTGCAAGCTTTCGACTGGTGGGAACGTACAGTTGCCTGTTGTACAATGAGCTTTTCTATCGAAAAGGCTGGCATTGCCCCAAAAGGCACTGTTTAAGGGTGCGATGTAATAATTCATTATTGTAGCATCAAATCCTGAGTCAATGTTGTAATCTATGTCGAGGTTGGTAAAAATCTCCGTCCACACAGTATCGGATTCGATTGTGACCTGAGAAGGTACCGAGTTAATAAGTTGCTGCGCAAAGGGTCTATGAGAAACCCCATAATGATTATGATAGCACCAAGCGAGGTGATAGACCGTGGCATATTGATCAGAGCGTTCAAGGCTCCTAGAAGACTCTTTCCCGCCTCATCTATACGCTCAAAGTCCCGAAGGCGTCGATCCTGAGCGGAGAACATGTTCCATTTGGACTGTCCAATGGCGGAGGATACGGTATATAGCAGCGCAACTTTGTAAGCTCCAGTGAGTACGGCAACCACCGCGTTCAAAGTGATGTCTTCTGGAAAGCTTGTAAGGGGACGTCCATGATAGACGACCAGTAAGACGCTAATTGTGACAAGGCATGCTACGGAGAACAACGAGGCAAGTAATTCTCGGACCCAGCCGTGGAAGAAAAACCGCTGTTGGCCTCGCGCGGACCCGTACTCGGCGGGCTCGTCTGGTGCCATAGGCGTGGATGGTGATGCCCGTCCCGAATAAGGGATTTGCTGAGCCATACCGTACGAATGAGAATGAGCCCCACTGTCTATCAACGCATACAGGGGAGGGTTGGGACCGGTAGACATTTGGTTGTCGCGTGCTTCTGGAAATCGTCTCGGGTTAAACTGTCTGGATAGGAGAAAAGAATGATATAGCACGGGTTGTTGTGTATATGAATACAGCAGAACGAGAGGGCCTATTATAGAGAATTCTAAACTTAGATTGGCAGGGAGAACGGCTATGTTCATAGATCAAGGATGCTTACACACTCTGTGCCAATTATCATCAGAGCCAACATATGTAATGCGCCTCCAAGGCACAAAGCTCCTTCAGTGCCAGGTCGGAATGTAACAGCATGGCGCACAACACAAATTGTTAGAAAATTCAGGGCCACAAAAGACTAGGTTGTCACAGCAATGCGTAGAAGTCATATTAATAGGTTGCACAGCAGGGTTTCGGGCACCCGCATTTCCGCCTGTAAGGCAGTCGCTCTTCCCGAGACGCAACTTTGGGGGTCTCAGAATCGGCTCAGTATTCACCCTCTGCCACCGGCCCCGACACCGTTTTACATGCCGAATATTACGGCCGAGATCCAAATCGGGGCCTCGGACGCAGGCTCTGTTGCCCCACGCCACTCGTACATCGATATAGTACTGCCGTGATCTGCCGTACCACAGCCGTCATCAGCCAAGAGATATTTTTAGACGAGGTACCTGGGTAGTACAGGAGGGGCTAGGGGCTTGCAGAGCGTGCTGCGCCATGGTAGCCGAACAGGTTTGCAAAGAATTATATCCTAAACAAAATCAGCAAAAACTCAACCCCGCCTAGATAGGCCATCTAAGACCACGATCGGACTATGGAGCCAGAAGCTTCTGGCATTGTGGCTGTGACTCTGTCTTGTTTGCTAGCTATTGTTTGTAGGCGATCAGACCATCTCTATATGAGGCTTCTTTGGACAAGATTTTCAAAAACACTATGGCTGACGGTAGTGTTGAAATGCTGAGCTAATACGTTGGAAAGCGAACTAATGGCGATTGGCCTGTTAGACTGATGTGTGGGTTTTAGACCCGGATATTCCGGAAATAACGTTTGAAATGGCTTGGCTCGGGGTAATGTATGGCTTAGCCGCCTGGAGTTGGGGGAAGCCGGGTTGTTTTGGGGGCTTGGGTTTGAACTATAAGCAAGTTTTAGCATAGATCTGGGTAGATAAGAAGTAATAGTATTGAAATCAAACAATAGAGGCATTAGGTTTTTTATAAGTATAGGATAACGAACATTTTTAGTGAAGCAAGTGTTTTTTAAACGCACCTTACTACCGCATTCCTAATATATCTGCTTGCTTGTAAAATGAACTGCTTGTCGTAACAAGGCTTGTTTTTACAACATTTATCTGGTGATTTAAAATGCTATTGTTTATATCTTTGTCGAACTTATTAATTAATATAGAGATAAAGATAAAGGCCATGCGATAAATTATAAACATAAGCGTATTAGGAGTTCCGCTCCGTGACACGTCGGTTTTAAAAGCTTTTTGGTGCATTCTTGGCAGATGTGGAGGCGATGGTGCAATACGCATTCCGAAAGACAACATCTATCTTTTTGGCCTCGGTGTTCCAGTCTCTATTAACACCCTAAACGATACAGAGTGAATCAATTTGTAAGTATCTCCTTTAGAGCTTTTGAGTGACCTTTATTGTATCTCGGAATGTAGCTGGCAGGGCTTCGAAGAGAAATGCCTCATCTATACGTTGATTTACGTTTTCAAAAGAGGGTGCATCATTCTGACTATTTCCATGATATACATTAAACGAGTGAATAATAGGTCCCTAGATGGATCTCTGATACCGTGCCCGGTCCTGCCCCTATTCTGTTCGCAGCATGAAATACCAACAAATATACCACCCGCCCAACCCATCCCAAGTCTGAGTGATACGTGACCACGTATCAGATCTATCAAGTAACAACGATGTTGTAGCTCTCGTAGAGCACAGTGTTGCAGTTTCCATTCTTTCCGTCGTCGGTAAGGATCCGGTTTTGACATTGAACAGAAGAAAACAGATTCGCGGCGAAGCTGGCGCCAGTTGCAGGATCGGTGGTGGATGTGAATCTGTAAGAAAACGCCTGACCTGGAAGTGCGGTGCAAGGCTTGTTGGTGTTTCCGACGGCGTTGTGGATATTGATTCGGCACGCGCCATCTGAGAAGGCCTCGAATGTCCAACCTGCGTTGATATCAGGCCCGTCTGTTCCAGTCTGGTTGGCGGGTAGAGCTGTAGTTGTCTCCGCGATCGCCGCCGCGAGAAGCAGAGATTTGAGGATATCTTGGGAGTTTCTCATTTTGAGGTAGTATGATGAAGAGATGTTTCGGAGTGTCTCGCCTGAGTGAAGCTATTGCAGTAGGTGGTGAAATTATGAGATGAAGCTGCGGGTGATAAGGCAATTGGCATAGGAGTCAGAAGGGAAAGGAAGGCCCCCTTTTATTAAGCAGAAGCAGCTTCTTGTTTTCTCATCCTTCATAGTCAACTGACGAGGCCATACGTCCTGTATTGATGAACATGTTTGCCTCGTATATCCCAGTTTATTCCCTAAGTGATATTGATGCAGCCAATAATAGCAATAGGCGGGACGATGTCTGCACCGTGACAACCTCGGGGTTTGTCGTTATTCTCTAGATCATGCAACACCTTCTAGTAAGCGAATAGTTAGTGTATTACGATCAGGTGAAAAAAACAAAGAATGCTGCTTAACAATGGCCTGATGACCTTACGACCATAGTCAGTCGTCTACATCCACACCATTTCAGAAACTTATTCGGTATTCGGTATTCGGATCTATGACACTAATCCGGTAATATCACGGCCTACTTCAACTCTAGGAACAACATCTCTGTCTCTCATGCGGTTATTCGTATTGCTCGGGGTCTGATGACGCCAAAGGTGTGTGACATGGGACTCAACCTGTAAGCAATAACCAAAGTTGAAGCTCCGGGAATATCACTTGATAGATCGTTTGACGCCTTTCCCCCTGCTTCGAAATTTATCGAGGAAAGATATCGCGAGGCATTATAGAGCTTAAACCAGGATATAAATTTAATACTCTTCCGTCTTCCTTCAAGACTTTCCAGACAACTCAACATACTTAGAACCTTCAGACAGACACACAACACTTCTATTGCCCCAAGACAAAACCATGCGATTCATTACTATTTCTGCGTTTCTCGCCACCGGCGCCCTTGCTGCTGTTGCAGAGCTCAACAACACTTCCAACGAAGAACTCGCCGCTCGTGACCCCGGGTTCAAAGTCAATTACTAGTAAGGAACTCTTGATTCACTATTTCCTATATAGTTCTGTTTGATGGACGTGACTGCCTCTCCAGGCCTCGCCGCAGAGTTGAGACTCACAAGGGAGGCCTTGAGATCCGGTTTCCGTTTGGCAAAGAGTGACTGCTGACTCTAGCGGTGGACAGTACGGACGGGGGCTGTTCGGCCTACTTGCTCTCCCTCTTCCCGTTCACAGACGGATCTTGCTATGGCTATCAATACACTGGGGAGAACAGTGCCAACATCGCCAATTGCGATGCTCCCTCCGGCGCGACATGCCTGTGTACCTTCTTTGTGCAGGTAAGCATGAGATGTCTCCCATTCCAACTCTTCTGGCGCGTTCTCGGGATTTGGTCTCTTGTTTCTAGCTTGAGACGCAATCAAAAACGCCACACCAGATGTATCGCCAGATTATCCAAAAAGAGTGATTTTTTTAACTCCCGATCGTGAAATAGGATAACTGCGAAGGCGCAGCACAGAGCGTGTCGTACAATGGCGAGAACTGTGCCTCCAACTTTGGTCGCGGATTTCGATCGATGTCGTGCGAGGTTATTGGGATCTGAAATAGAGCTATGAACGTAGTTCAAGGGCTGTGGTACAAGCACCTGGACAACAAGCGCATTTACTGCGGATATCTAGGCATTTCAGGCAGGTTGCTATGTAGGCAGCGAGTTCTCTAATGAATTTCTATGACGATTTCGATTTTATTGTCTCTTAACACCTGATATCAATATCGATGGTGCAATGTTGGTCACTGGCTTTTGACGCACTGATACTGAGCGTCGGCAGTGAGCGACTGCGTGACGACCCGACGTAGCTTACTTCTCGTTCATTTGCTTGAATACTGCTTGAACTGCTAGGTACCTACACATGCAGGTGGTGCACGGTACTATCGTGATAGAGGTGCGCATTGCTGAGACTCGAGAGCGGTAATGACCGGAGAGCTGTTGGGTTCAGGGTTGGTTGCGAAATGGTTGTTGCCTGTTACTACTAGTATTAGCTAAGATTTTGCTTACTTCAGTAGCTGACGTCAGCATTCCCCACAGGCAAAGCAATACTTGATAAGTTGATCCACCTTCACCCCATTTTTTACCCCAGGCCCCACTACAAGGGAAAGCTTATCTGCTGTGTGTGCATGTTCAGTGCATGTTCTATGAGGGTCCCGACCCATACAGGGTACCTAAGGTAGGCCGGGACCCCCTTATTTACCTAATTACCTACACCTACCTACATATGTAGGTAATATGCCAATATACCAATGTACCAATATACCGATATACCAGCTGTATACTTACAACCTGTGTGAACTCGTAATAAGTGTCCTCCGATAACGAGACCCCTGACAATACCGATTCGTTGATTTCTTCTGTTCTTCATTTGTGCTATCTTCTGTTACATCTCCATCGTGGCCACCCTGCCCCTGGCTACCGCAGTCACCTTTCACGGCCTCAAACCTGCACCGCAACCCTTCCACTCTGTCTAGTCACACCCCCGATGTGTCAACTCTGCCGTTGTTATTCTCGCAGGAAGACCTGTGTCATGAAGCCATGTTAGCTGAGGATTCGACCGAGCAAAGAGAGTCCCTGTAGTGTATAGCCGCAGCGTAGATACTGAGGCCCATGATAAAGGCCTCGTACAACAAGTGTCATATCATACCTCCCATGATTGCAGTGCTGACAACCTGATTCCCATCGCATAGTTCAAACGAAAGCCTCACGTGTAAGCCTACCCCCGCTGTTATTCATTTGATTCAGCAATGCCAGTGAGCTTAGGACGCCGCTCGGTTCACTTCGACTCGGCAGGAAGGGTCCGAAGCCTGCTGATCTGCGTGCCATGGAAGTTCCTTCCCAGGTATACAGTCCGTGCGCAATTGTGGCTTCTTGAATGGCTCCAGTAACTCACATTGCCACCGGCGACAACGACGGTACCAAAGAAGCCCTGGTATGGTATGATATGGTATGTTTAACGCCAGGAGAAATCGCGAGCCCTCGAGCCTCCTTAGAAGCTATAAGGCTATCTATCTATCTATCTATTATATATATATATTACAAATCGACAATCTTTAGCATACAAGTCACGGCTGACTCCCACCAAGGGTCCCTAGGGGACCCATGTAGGACCCACCTGTACAGGACCCTGCATGACCCACTCTGCACGCACATTAGACTAGGTACCTAGGTAATACTAAGTATACACTTGGATACCTCAACTAGAAGCGTTGCCTTTTAAAGAACTCCTCTCGTGACAATATATACCAGTTAACTATTATTTTTAATTCATGTCTATTAAAAAAATTAAAAGTTAAATATAAAAAACATTGCTTTATAGGTTATAGTTAGTATAAGGAATTTTATTTTTAGATCTTCTCTAGGCCTAAAGGCTTTCATACTAACACTTTAACATTTATATGCACAATGCTCCCTGTATAGTCTTGTACCACTCCTATAACCCTTCTCCATTAAATGACCACCTTAGCCAGGCACTCGTGATGACTATGTTGAGTTCGTAAAAAGAGATTCCTAAGAAATCGCATTTGCGGATCTGGACGTCCGCCTCGTCTTTATTTGTCAGAGTGATAGAACCCCGATAGCCGGCGTGCGAGGTTTCAAGACGGGACGCCACCCACGGCAGACCTAGTCTCATCTCCAGCAGCTTGCGAACTTCTTGGTCCGATAACGGGTCCTCTCTCTGCCTATCAGGATCGAGCGGAGGGTCTGGGAGCAGCCAAATAACGAGCTGGTGGGAATAATAGCGTTTGGCGCAGATTATTATCAGCGGATACGGATCGGGCGGATACTGGTGGCAATCTACGCATACAGCGTACAAAACGGTGTATCCGTCTACGGTCAAGTGAGCCGGCTTCACCATGATCTCGGTGCCGGTGCGTGCTGGGTAGGTAAGTCCGAATAGGTACTGTGCGGACGCTCCCTGAATGGGATTCAGCAGTAGCGGGATATCCCACGCGCTATCATTATCATGCAATAGTAACTGCGGAGAGTGATGAACGGAAACGATCTCCTGCTGTGTCTCGTCGAGATTGACGTCCACTATTTGTACCATGTGAGTAGAGTTGCCGGTTCCCGTCCAAGGCTTAGATTAAAGCTTACGTTGATATTCAAAGACGCTGAACCCGGGGAATCTCACGGCGTGTGATTTATCACTGTGCCGCACAAGATACGGGTTATGCGTGGGGTCGAATGAGAACTTCCCATTGTTCTCAGTAAGGACCACAGCCGGCCGTGTCATCCCTGCGTATTCCTCTTCCACATAGCAGTGCAGTATTCCAAGACGGTTTCTCGGCTGGTAAGGTAACGGGCAAAGTATAAGATCAATAATTATCTCGTTCTGGTGTACTGCCACGTGCCTACCGGCGCCTCGGAAGGACCTGACTTTGAGATCCGTCTTAAAATCAGAAGCGGAACTCGCGAAGAAAGATCCAACGTTATCGGCCTTCCGTCGATCAAAGACGAAAATAGACTGATCGTTAGTCTGTTTGAGGATTTTCCGCTGCAGCCTAGAGAATGCCTTGGAGCCTTCCCCGTAAAGCAGAGGCATGTTGATATCGAATATCCCCAAGAGGCAGTAGGCGAGGTCTTCCTCCCTCGTGGTTTCGCGATCCGCCGCCCATTGCATTTTCTCGCTTACGCTATAAGACCCCAGGCAAGCAGAGGCGCTGGTGACGCCGGGAACTCGCGAGGATGCTCTCGCGATTCTGCCATCTAACACTTCCATGGCAATTGACGTGATCCGATGGAGTCTTTCGGAGAGTTCATCCCGCGTGCCGATGAAAGCCCAGTCCTTGTCGTAGAAATGGACTTCCTCCGGTGCTATGAGCTCTTGGAGAGTCCAGCCTCTGCGAAACCATCGGCTTTCGTGAAGGCTCATCAACAGCTGGTCCTCATGATGATAAGTCACTGGTGCGGGCAGAGTGAAGTCGACGAGATACACGAAGCATATGTCGGCCCTCGCGTACCACTCAAACATGGAATTTATGGCCTCGGAGAGTTCTGCACTGCTACTTTTGTCGATGCAGCAGGCATCAATCCAGATATATTCGTAACCCTCCCTGGCAGCGAGTGCAGCACTGTCTCGCAGCTTGCGGGCGCCCTCCTTGTAGCTCCAAGATTGCTGTGTGCTACGTGCATCGGTATTCGATTCATCTCTCTCTTCAGGGACGTCTTTTGTCACGTCTTGGTATAGGACCTCCTCTGTGCCCCAAGTATGAGAGAGAATTGCGTAGCTTGGTGCATTTGAGATTAAGAATTCTTGCAAACGAAAGGTTTTGACGTTGAGCAGTCGCATCTTGTTTATTTGCGATTGGGGAAACTGGAGGCATAGGGGCACGCCATCAGATTCTCGCCCACGTTCGGTAAATTTCCTCTAAATCCGAAGCGGGGAAATGGCTGCCTATGTGACTGTGGGCACCGTAGTGCTGCAGCTTTGAATTGCCTCTATTTGACAAATAATCTTTAAACAGCTTAGGTGCTTGGGTGTTTTTTGGTTAAAAAAGTTCTTATATTTTAACTAACTTTATTTTACTTGATTCGGCTTGTAATATCTTCTACTTTACTATCATGTTTATATATAAAAGGAGATGTGTTCTTATAACCTTAGGTATTTAATGGATTAGGTAGGTCGGCACCTATTTTATTTTCTGGTGCATGGCTTTCTGTAAGTGGCTTAGATCATTCTTGGGAGACTTGGCTATGTAACATGATGTCTTGTTAAGTAGACTAACAGCTGGCCACCTGGGGACGATGACTTATGAGCTGGAGTTACATAAATGCTTGGTGATTCTCTCCTTACTAGGCATTAACTATAAAAACAAAGTCTTGTAGTCCTGCGAAAACAGGATGTGCCTGTCACCCCCTCGTTGCTTCATTATAAAGGCTCAAAAATAGCTGCACTTGCCACACCAATCACAGTCACTGCTACATTGTGTATGGTCTAGATCATCAGGCTCCCGATGCGGATTATAGTACCATCCCCGAGGACTGTATGCGCGCGATGCCGCGGTTGTTCTGGCTTGCCGCCCTTTGTGGTTTCTATTGATCTTCTTCTGTTGTTGCTGTGTGGGCCGCTTTTGGCTTGGGGATGCCATCGAACTGGTAGTAGCAGAGGTTGTCGGTTCGGCACCTGCCACTAGGTTTGCCAGATGTTTTTCTCTTTCATCTTTGGTAACGAGAGTCGGAATTACATTCTTTGAAGCCGTCTAGGTCGTCTCTTCAGCTTGGCTTTCATTGTAGTGGTGAATAAGGATTTACCACCGTCGGGATGTGATGGCACGTACCCTTTGGCCTTGACTACTCTGGTGGCGAGGGGAGTCGTTCCAATGCTGTGCTAGCGCAGCGGACGTCACGAAGCGTCTCTTGCAGTCGCAGGTATGTTTGCCTTGAACATTCGCCATATTTGTGTAGTTGGATGGCCCCCGCGAGAAACTGCTCTGATAGACGAAGGGCTCCAGCTTTTAGAAGATTCCGAGATGATAACTACGGGGTTCAAAATGTGAGGATGGGCCACAATTGAAACACGGTACACCAGAGAGAGCGCTGTTGTGTATCCATGCCCCGCGACCAGCCTCTAATCACCTACTACTGTATATACGTAGAGACGGGAATAGCGATGAAGAGACATGCTGCGAGTATATCGTATCATTCCCTGCCATCTATAGCCTCTTTGTGACACCCTACACCTCCGGAATAAAGGAGTGCTGATGTATGCAAAGCAGGAGGCCCTAGAATAGTCGATGCAGGCCCTCTATATAGCTATAAGTTCCCATTACACTGCTATAATAAACGCCCTGTTACCTTAGAATAGTTACGTAGATTGTTCTCGATATTGAGCTGCCTCTTTTGTAATGCTACATAGCAACCGAGAACCTAACAATATAGTCTAGTATTGATGCCTGCTTAGGGAACATGGGCACAAGATTCACACCGGATTTATAAAAATAAAAATAAAAAAGCTCAAACTGTATAGTGCAACCTACCATATATTGACCAACGGAAAAAAAAATTTTCAATAAGAAAAGAACGAAAAGTACTAGGTTCGCTAGAACTTGTAAAACAATATTCTTGATTTCGCCCGGACTTGAACCGGAGACCTTCAGTGTGTTAGACTGACGTGATAACCAACTACACCACGAAACCGAGTGACCGAGTCGTTCATATGAGCGTTGAGCGCTATTGCTCAATATTAATCAGCGCATACGCTACCTAGGTATGCGGTGCGGAGGAGGAACTAGTTCTGGTGGAGCTTTTGGTAATGCAAGTTGGTGCAGTGTACAACTTAGCGCTAAACAGTGCCCTATGCTTACCCGGTAAGCTTACGAGGAATGAGGACTTGCTTCCAATCTGCCGAGTTATACGGGCAATACTCGCTGATCCTTCAAACTCTTTTCTTTAATTCAAAAGTCTCGTCAATTTCCTTAAATGCTGTCTCCTTTTCCTTTCTTTTAAGGATCTCAGTGCTGTATGCATGCACTGGTAAGCAGACCAAACTGCCTTGTGCCTTGGGGGACATTATAAGGCATTAAGATACATGAAGTAGCTGAGGTGTGCGTATATGGCAGGGCGTATAAGGGGCAAAGAAATTACATATTATCGTTATGGCTATAACTATAGACGCTCCCATATTCCATTCAACATCAGCCATCAACTCTGCCATTTACAACTCATGACGCCCCCTTCACCGATAGGACTACATGTCAAGGTGAGACTCTTCATGGCCGCCACGACTTCCTGACGAAGTGGTTAATCGTCTGCTTGATCATTAGTGTGTCTTACTAACTTGGGAAATTTGTCGGCTCGTCGCACCGTAGTTGACCTAGTCACGCGTTAATCGTCTCTATCTGCATCCTACCCAGGTAGCCTCTGCTTCCTCCCTTCGCCGCTTACATTGAGAAAATCGTTCAAGAACTCGTTATCGCCCGTGAGCTGGTTATTGCTACCGATCGTGTTTCCATTTCCGTTATTGTTTCCATTGTTGTTTCCGTTGTGGCTTCCGACGTCGTTGCCGACCGTGGGGTTATTCTCGGTGTCTTTCCCGATCCCTTTTCCATCGTGGGTCAGATCCCGGGCCACCAGACGAGGAGCCACCGCGAGACTTACCATTGCCAATGTTATTGAAAGAGTTCTCATTTGACGGAAAATCGGGCTTTCCTCTCCCACTGCCCTCTTTAACAGGGGCTGCAGCGACCGTGGCGGCGAGAAATAAGGAGGCTATAAGGGCTTTGACCTGCATCTTCAAGAATAATATTGCGGGTAATTGGAGGTGACGGGTATGATATCGACTGAAAATGCTCTTCTAAAGTGGACACAGGCAACTTAAAAGATGATAATGGTTGATGCATCAGCAATGCGAGAGTTGGATGGCTTTTATACTCTCTTAGGAGACGCACACGCGCCATTCTCTACGTCCTCATAAGCCTTCGTCGAGCCTTCTACCCCATCGCGTCTAGGCATCGTCATTTCAGGTGTGCATGCTATCGTACGTCAAACCATGGTTCTGTGATAAGTATCTAACCATATTCGTGCCAATTGTCCCAGCCAAAAGGTCCTAGCTTCTAGAAGAGACTGGCCCAGACGCAACAGTAGCATTGGATGGGATTGGGGCGCCAGGTACCGCAGCCGAAAAGGGTATTCCTCCACGGTTCCCCGGATCCGCACTAATTAATGGCGGACACTATCCAGCGTATCAGGGTTGGATCAGCGAGCGCACCAAATAGTGCGGTATTCTAAGCCACAGCTGCATGTCACAGCATCAATAGTCTGAATCTTATTTGAACGAACGGCTGACCAGCTTCTGCTAATCACAAACACTCTGATTGTGACTTAGTAAATAGTCCAGGAGATCGCAATTTTGCGTCGTTACTAGCGCTTTCGCGCTTCTTGCTGATGGCACCTAACACTGAAGCCCTAATCACCAAGGCGTATCCCCCGTCACACGCTTCCACGATAATAGGTTTGTCGTATTGATTTTTGTTTCACGAACCTGGTTATCATGTGCTCTTTCGGTGAAAACTGGCTTGTAGTGTCTCACTTGCCCGTGGGCGATGAGAACTGCGGAGAGGGGGCATTATTGACGTCCCGCTTCCCTCAAAGGAGACCCAAATTGGGTAGCGCATATTTTTCCGAGCCCCCAGTCTTTGCAATTCGATAGTGACGTGACTAAGGGCATGGCACATCTCGGGACTACCCGTCATAGTTTCGACCCTAGGCGTATGTATGGCCAATTTCCTCACACGACAACGTTCCGTTGTTTTTCTCAATTTCACTTAAACTCGAATATCCGTAGAATCGGAATGCCCTGTATAAAAAGCGGCCCACGTTGGTATAACGGCGCCCCTATTTCGACTCAAGATAATCCGCGTACTAGATCTTCAATACATCGACAATATACATCACTATTTCTAACGACTTTGATGTAGTGCATCATTTTCAATGCTAGTATTACAGCTGGTCTACAGCCTTGTACGGCTTGTTTAGTTAATTTCCTGCGGTATGAAGAAGGTTCTATAAGTGGGAGCTATGAACCCTGAGATGGTACGAAAGCTAAGAGGTTTAGTCGTGGGTCCCAATATTACTTCGTGGGCCTATGCTTGGGGCTTAATAGAGTTAGGAACTTGATTAGTGCAATTTTTATCTCATAATAATGCTATATATATGGCTTATTTTATAACTCATGTAAATATGCGATTGGTCAGAATCAACTGTCTTGAATAATTGTTTGCTGTCGATTTACCGTCAGTAGCTCGTGTAACATCTTATGACAAGGGGTTATCCTAATTCCATCACACACTTACGTGATCTAACTCTCGCTGTGGCGTAGAGTCTAGCAGCGCTTTATCGAGTTATTATCTTCTACATAGGGCCCAATACCCGAAGACGTCAACAAACTAATTAAGTATCCCTTGCTTTATGCCCCGCGGAATCCATTAGCTGACCTCGATGCATTCAGACTCCCAGTCCCCGATCAAAGACCCAACTCCTGCTCCAACCGACTGTAATCTTTTTATATCCAACAAGAGATCTTCCTTAGTCATTTCCGGCCAGACGGCCATCCATCTTCCCTTCATCGTAACCTTAGCCGGCCCAGCATCGAATAGGCCTTGTGGCACGATTGGTTCACGCAATTCCACAGTGCTCGTGGCGCTATCTCCAGGCGTCAGTGTTACCAATGATTCCGCCTTCGGAGGCATTAACCTCTGAATCTTGATGACATTGATGTGAAATGGCTCTGTAGTGCCGGCCGGCGTGATGCGCACTAGGCCTAACCCGAGTGCGGCTGGGTCGAGAGGGGAGTTCCATTTCAGAATCGTCACGGGACTCGACGGGTGCGTATTTGTGACTGATACTGAGATAGAACGTGGAAGGACGGTAGATAGGGCGATACGCAGTTGAAGGTTGTCTAGGAATGATGGTTCTGTCATGGTATGTTTTGGCTGTAAATTGAGTGGAGAGTTGGTGCGGAGCGCTGCTAGGATAATAGTGCCAAGTGCCAAGGCTACAGCTAAAACCAGGGGACAATGAAAGCGGTGTGGGATTTCCATAGACTAGATATGTTTCCCGTCTCCTTTGGCTGACTTGCGTAAGATATGAATCTAGACTTTGTTACGACAGATACAGATAGATGGCATCGAACGACGCAGTTTCGTAGAGATAGATAATGGACCGGTATCACGAATATTGCCTCAAGAGCCGATGTTAAAGTCGCTGGTTCTTTGTCTGTTGGCCTGACGTGCCGACTACGTCGCCCGAAAAATGAGCCGTTTGATGGACTAACTGCTTCCGATGTAGGCCAGCTGTTAGAGCCCCATTACCATCGAGATATCGAGATGCCGTGTGGAAGAGCAAAGGTTGTAAAAGCTGGCGTTCTACTACCTTCCTGAAGCTATATCAAGGCCCACTGCTCCTTATTTAGCCATCCTCGGTTTCCACCAATCACCGGTGCCCCCGAAGCTCGATTCGGTTTCAAGGAGTTTGAAGCGGAACCGTCGAGTGGAGGTCAGTGGAAAAATCGCAACGTCCATTGATCCTCCATTCATATAAGGCCATTCGACCCGTAAGTCGTTTCATATATGCAGGCCGAAGCACGCTGTCGGCATTTCACCCGGTCGTCTTGGCACCCCGGAAAATCTTTGAATGCCGCTCTTATATCTTGTCCTCCAATAAAACACGATGGGTATAGAGTGCCTGGTAGTGAGAAAGGCCGTACTCAGAAAAGGAAGGCGATTAATCATGGATTACTGTGGCTATGGAGTATATAAGTTTCTCCGTAGCCCTGCAGAAGCGATTGTATAGGTGTAGTGCTAGTCACGAGAAAGTCGACTCCGTCGAGTGATTCTATCATTCCGTCGTCAATATAGTTGCCAATATGAAGGCCGCCGCTATTGCATCTTGTTTCGCTGCTCTGGCAAATGCCGCTGCAGTCAATCTGAAAGGGGAATCGCCCCTCGTTGTCGAAATTGAACAAGTTGGTAACAGCGAGGTCAAAGCTAGTATCACAAATACCGGAAACGCAGCCTTGAGGATTCTGAAAGCTGGCAGCATTCTCGATTCGTCGCCCGTTGAGAAGGTGAAGGTTGCTCAAGGGGGTATGTTGGCTCCTTGACGAATTAACCTTAGGAGGTTGAGTTAACGACATGATATTAGCAAAGAGTGTTCCCTTCACAGGCATTCGCGTCTATGTTCATACAAAGGATCTGAAAGACGAGGCCTTCCAGGCGATCGGGGCCAAGGAGACCATCGAGGTCCAATGGGATGCCGCTCAACTTCACGATCTCAGTAAAGGCGGTGAGTTCAAAATCAGCACCGAAGGTAGCCTCCGGTATGCAGAGGAGGGTAGCAACCAGATCGCGGGTCAGGTTATCTACGGTTCCAATGTCATTCAAGCCAAGGTCGACGGCGTAGAGGCCGCCGCGGTCCACAGCGCTTTCCACGAGGCAACGAAGGCAAAGCGTGTCGTCATCCAGAACGACTGCAGCAGCTCGCAGACCAGCACTGTCAATGCTGCTCTTGGTGTGGCCAAGACCTACGCACAAATTGCGCAAACGGCCGCGAATGCCGGTACCAACTTGCAGGAGTACTTCAAGTCGACTGATAGTACTACTAAGAGCACCGTTGTAAACGTATTCAATAAGATCGCCACCTCTGTGGTGAACAGTGGCACAAGCGGTAGTGCTAAGCTTTACTGTACTGATGTCGGCAATGCCTGTAGCGACGGTGTCGTTGCTTACACGCAGCCGGGAAGCAACGAATATGTGAGTAATCCTTGAATCATATATCTCCGTTTCGATAGACTTGAGTAGAACCTCCTACTCCTATCTAGTTCTGCATATTCCCTCTCCCAAAAGCTCTTATTGCTGACTTTTACTCTTAATAGATCGCGCTATGCCCGTACTGGTTTCAATTCCCCGCAACCAACACGATTTGCCACGACGCCGATCAACCATATGTCATTATTCACGAGGCGACGCACTTGACGGCAGTGAAGGGCACTGACGACGTTTGCTATGGCTACGATGGCTGCGTGACTGCGATCAGCAATTCTCAATCGCTCAACAATGCGGATAGTTACGCTCTCTATGCCAACTCTATCTACGCCAACTGCTGAAGGTAGATTAAGGCTTGTAATAGGGTCAGGCATCTCGCTATTAAATTGAGGGTGTAACTTTATTTACGTTGAATCCAATGGGACTTTACAGCATTGCGACTTTTATGAACGTTCTTTTTTTTTTGGTTTTCGTCTTAGTTCCAGACCCGCCACACCTACACACAATTTGCAAACAACGCAGTAACCCATGTATGACGGGGAACAAGCGATAGAGGCTCTGTAATCGTGCTATATTTGCATACACACTTCTATTATAGGGTAGTATTATTTTTAGAACTCTGACCCCGAATCCTTTGTCACAGGCAGACTTTATTACCACCACGCGTGTCCTAACCCCTGACGTTCCCCTATACCTAGGTGGGCTGCGTAAGCAAGGATCATCATATCATTCACGCGGATCTCTGAGTAGGTGTAGGATAAGCCACGACCCCGCTTCTCCGTGGGCTGACTAGACTAGCTCCATTCTACCTCATGACCCTACAACCCAACAATGAATAGAGGCGATTAGATTCGCGGAGTGCGAATATTGTGTTTGCCGTATCTAGGCCATGCCAACCATCATCGAACGTCCAATGCCACGCTTTATAGAACCGCATCATGGACGCCGCAGCTAGTATCATTTCGATCGTGGATTTGGCCTTCAAAGTCATCAAGTATATGAACGATGTTCGTGAAGGTGGCAAAGAAAGGTCAGAGTTGCACCAGCAGGTGTTAACCGTCTACGACTTGCTCTGGAATCTGAAATACGAGTTCGAGTCTCATAATCTTGACGAAGAGAGTACCTGGTCGAAGCCTATCAAGCCCTTATTTAATCCCGGAGGCACTGTGGATCAGCTCAAGCTTGTCCTAGAGCAAGTTGCATCGAAGCTTGTTCTCCCATCCCGCAGCGTTAAAAGTGCCATCAAGAAGGTGAAGTGGCCATTCGACAAATCAGAAGTCCAGAGGATACTAGGCCGATTACGCTCATTGACCGATTCGATTTCAATCGCCCTTGGTCGCGCAAATCTGCAGGTCGGAATTGATACGAACAAAGACGTCAAGTTCCTCAGACATGCTATCGAGTCGGCTGAGCTGGAAACCGCCCTAAAATGGATATCGCCGCTAGATTTTCGCATGCTGCAAAAGACTTCCCAGAAGCGTCCGCTCAGTGGTACCGGGAGCTGGTTTCTCAATAACCCACAGGTTCGTGGATGGTCCAACGGCAGAACGAGGGCGCTGTGGTGCCATGGTATTCCCGGCGCTGGCAAAACGGTTCTCGCTACAGCTCTATTCCAAAGTCTCCTAGAGAGGCACGCCCACGAAAATGTAGCTGTTCTAATTGCCTATTGCTCGTTCGACGACGCCAATACGCATTCACCGTCTAACGTCGTGTCAAGCTTCCTCAGACAACTGGTTGAAAAGCGTGGTCAAATGTCTGAAGTGATTCGGAAGTTATACACAGAGCACTCCCAGGGTCGAGAGCAGCGCCCTTCTCCGGAAAGGTTGGTCACAGCTATGTCAAAGGAGTTAGAGTCATTTGATAAAACCTTTATCATCGTCGACGGCCTCGACGAATTGCGCGAGAACAAGCAGAAAGTAGAGCTTCTTCAGACGATCGAGTCTTTACGCCCGCTCCCGCAGCTACTTGTGACGTCCCGCCCCGTAGAAGCCATATCGACGTGGTTTAAGGAGTCGGCTAGCGAAGATCGATACAGAACTCGAGCTGATTTCGAAGAAGTGGAATACTCAGATTATTATTGCGATAATTGCGATGAAAGAGACGAGCAAAACAAAGAGAAGTACTCCGAAGACGGCGCATCATCTACTCGAGGTTCTAACGCAAATACTATGGACTTTGAGATCATCAACGCCGATGGCAGCGAGGAGCAGTCCGACTCTGGCGGCGGAGAAAAGGACGGAGATTGGATGACTGTGGCGTCATACCATTGCAAAAATTGCAATCGCGATGTCTGTGTCAACTGTTATGAACAGTACGATATCTGTTTTGGCTGCAATAAGCCCAAGGATTGCTTCAAATGGGCCTGGCCGGGCACAGTCACTATCACTGCTCACTTGGAGGACCTGGAGCAATACATACTCTGGCGTATTGATAATAACGATAACCTGAAGGTCCTTCTTAAAAACGCTAGAGCTAAAGCATATGGGCTTACAGACACAATTGTTCAACGGGTTCAAAAAGAGTCGCATAAGATGTAAGTTGATCTCGGGTACCCCTTATATCCATCAGCATTTTAACAAAGTCAAGGTTTTTGCTAGCAAAGTTCCATATGAATGCTCTTGAGCAGCAAGTAACCGCAAGAGATCTGATCAACGCGCTCGAAACGCTGCCATCGAATATCAATGACATATACGATAGTGTTTTCAATCGCATTAGCAGTCAGAGGTTAGCGTCCACGCTCGAGAAGCTCCTGATCATAGTAGCCACGGCGAGGAAATTACTTTCCACAGAAGCTCTATCTCACGCGATTACTGTTGAGGACAACGATGACGACGTTGACGAACTCGCTCTCCCTGACGTGCGGCATTTAGCTTCAATGTGTGCCGGTCTCATCGCCATTGACCCGTCGGGGTGCGTTAGGCTTGCCCATGAAACCATCGGCGACTACATAGCTAAGACCGGCCTTAAGCAACTAAAGAGTGGGCATGCAATGCTAGCAGAGCTCTGTTTGATTTATTTGAATTTTTCAGTGTTCTCTGCGGGCGCATGCACTGGCCCTGAGCGTGAGAAAATGATCCAGGCGCGACAGCTAAGATATCCGTTCTTCAGATACGCAGCAACCCATTGGGGCATACACGCTCGACTAGCGCATAACCATATAGCTCCATCTTATAAAATCAATGTTCTCGACCAGTTGGCACAAAAGTTGGTGTTCAAACAGAAGAATGTTGCGGCCGCAGTGCAGTTCATGTGGTTAGATGATATCGAAGCATCCTCGGGGTGGGATGCGGAAGAAGACGCCCATGGACTACATCTAAGCGCATATTTCGGCCTTACCGAGACCGTCTCCAATCTTTTGGCTACTGGCATCGATGCCGACGTCGAAGACTGTCTGCAGACAACACCACTGATGTACGCTGCACATGCAGGCCACGCAGATATCGTGCACTTGCTTTTGCATTCAGGTGCGGATCCCAGCCGCATTTGCCGAAGAGAGAGAACTGCTCTCCATAGAGCATGCGAGAGAGGCCATACTGCAGTCGTCAGGGAGATTGTGTCATCTTCCAGGAATGTAGCCATCAACGCTATAGACGGAGGCCCAAGTAGTTTTTCAGCCCTGATGTGGGCCGTATATATGGACAACAGCGAGATCGTGAAGCGCTTGCTTACAAGAAAGGACATCGACATCAACTTAAAGCAACCCGGCCACTATGAGCTTAACGCCTTGCATCAAGCCGTGGTAAATGGGCAAATGGATATTGCGAGACTACTGCTTTCCGACGAGCGTGTAGCTATAGAGTCAGTAGACTCGTCACAACGCACGGCTTTGACGCTGGCTAGCGGTTGTGGATATGGGGAGATGGTGACTTTGCTTGTTGAAAAGGGGGCGAACACTGACGCCAGGGACATCTATGACGGGCCGCCACTACTCCGTGCCGTTGACGATAACGCCTTAGAATGCGTTCGCGTACTTGTTGAGCACGGCGTCGACCATAACTTTAAGGACTTCCTTGGGCGAGGCATTCTTCATGGCTGTGCTGTTAACGCTCGTGGCACGATTATGCGTTATCTTCTAAAGACCTTACCCGATCTCGATCCCAATGCCCAGGGCGACGCGGGAGAGACGCCTCTCCACGATGCAGTTCGTCGCAATGCTGAGGCCGTAGTTCGAGTTCTGCTGGAATATGGAGCTCGTACTGATATCGAAGACGCGCACGGGAAAACGCCACTGCGACTAGCTCGTGACCAAGACCTAGACAGACTGTTCGACTTATTGAGAAAGGCTAGATTGAAAGAGATGGAAGCCGGTACGGCACCTACAGATGAAGAAATCGAACTGTCGAAGCACCCTAAGCGGGCAGACACCCTCGCGGTGGATTACAATATCTCAATTGAGTCAGCAGTACGGAAACTAAATGGAAAGGATCTTGAAAAGTATCTCGACGATATGGGGCCCGATGCCCTCGATGTCATAAACGACTCTTCGAGGGAGCTGTTACACCTCGCCGTCAGGTACGGGCGGCCCGATAACCTACGCGTTCTGCTGGACAGGGGTGTAGATATCAATAGTAAAAACGAATGGGGCCATACACCTTTGCATTCTGCGATAGACTTTGGCGACTACCAAGCAGCCGAGCTTCTGCTCGACCGCGGATGCAACATAAACGAGCGAGATTTGCTGAACAGGACTCCCCTGACCTTCTGCACGTCCCAGGAGCTGAAGCCCGCATTCGCGTTCCTCTTGCTAGAGCGAGGTGCCGGTTTCGACCGGTCGGAGCGCCATGAACTCGTGCGAACGTTGAGATACGCGGTAGAATTCGACAAGTTCGATGTTGTTAAGATTCTGGTTGAAGGAGGGGTACCGTTTCGGATCCACGATATGAGGGGCCAGACCCCATATCAGCAGGCCAAGCGAGCTGGTCATGAGCGCATAGCGCAATACCTATACGAGCAAGCGCGGAAAGAGAAAAATAAATCCCACGACTCAGTGGCTGCTGTTGAAAACACTAACGATCCGGGGGAAGAAGTGAGGATGGTGGGACATGATCCCGCAGAGGGTATAACGGAATTATTAGGTGAAATGGATGCAATGACTCTTGTTTCTGAAGAGAATCTCACCAAGACGAATGAAACGGATCAGCATGATACCATAACGAAGAGTGATGGGCGCCTAGATGAGAAGCAAAAGAATCGGCCGCAGGAATATCGACTCGGGATGACTGGGAGAGAGATTGTGCTTTCGGCTATCATTGCGCTGCTAACTGTACTCCTCCTTTTCAAGTAGGATATATTATCGCAGTCGACAGCAGTTAGGAGTGTACTGATGTCCCCAACACCGAGTCCTACGGCCTCTTTACCTATCGCGTCAAACACCAGCAATCTCGTCCCCACAAGGAGAAACAGCATCTCGATAAGATATACGCCGTCCCGTGTGGTTCCAGCTTTTGAGAATACTGTTTGGGGAATATTAATATACAAGGGATACTTTACCTACGAGGCGACAAGCTCGAGGTCGTGGGTGTCAACATAGATGTTATAGGTTGAGGTAGCGGAATGGGACTAGAGTCTAAAAGGGTGCTATCGGAAGGCAATGGCAGTGAATAATATCATACGTGTAATATAAAGGCATTGAATTTTGCAATATGAAGTGTATTTGATCTATCACAGCGACTAACATTGCTCCTAACGGAAGCCAAACGAAACGTGGTATTTATTGGTCACCAGGGTGGCACAGAGCTAGTTGATGGGAAAAGTGACAAAGTCCCAGGGCTCTCCTTTCGTGATGAGTTGCCCGTCTAGCGAGTCCTGGCCTTTACCTACGTATAAGACCTTGGTAAACGCGATATTGCTCCAGTATTTGAAAGAGACCCCCGGCGGAATGAAAGCGACGTCACCACAGCTCAAGGCAGCGGTCTCATACTGCCCAATCTCGATACTAAGCAGTCCTTCTAAGATCTGGAATGCCGATGCGCCTGTGAGACTGTATTCTGGAACCGTGGCGTTAGGCCTCTTCTTGTTGATAGAAATTGTCGAGACGGTGAAGTCGAGGTCCTGCGCTTGTTCGTGCGTTGCAAGTGGCTGGATAACTTGATATCCAGATTCGGAGTTTAGAGCCTTTGGCCCGTACCCGTTAGCGACGAAGTAAGGTTCGCCGGGCTCTCCTAGTGCATTGAAGCCGGAGTGCCAGACAGAGCCTTCCGGGGCCGTGTTGTTGACGAGGTCCCTTCGAGGCTCGAATTCAAGCTGGGCATAAACATCGAAAGATTCCAGTTGCGGAATCGTGTCGGAGTCAGGGCCGGCTAGCCCGAGGTCAGGGGCAGGCACATAGGGGGTCTGGGTCCCTGATGTAAAGTTATCTCCGAGGGTATAAAAGAGCTCTCTGCCTAGGTGTGAGCTGTTGACCTACTGATTCTACCTGTAGTGTTCATGAGTTACATCACTTACTCAAAACCACCGGGCACGATGATGCCAGTTAATTCAGTGTCCGGGTCGAGGATCTGGAACGTGTGCGTGGTATTTCTGACGACGGAGCCGTAGTCGCCAGGCGTGAGGATGCGTGATTCATGTTCACCGTCACCCTTTTGAGCCCAGAGTTGCAGGCGGCCTTTGTAATTGAAGAAGCTCTCGTAATGACGTTGGTGGATATGGGGCAAAACTCCGAGAGCGTCGCTACGCGGCGCATTCGTGGATATGAGAGTAAAAGCGTTATCCGACGACGGCCCTGTTACCGCAAACCGATAGATTTGCGAACTGACGTTGACGGCACGAGTGTCCACGTAGTGCTCGAGAATGTAGGGTCGGAGGTGACCGGGAGCTTGATCGACGTATAAACCCCCGACCGGGAGTTTGCGGTCTCTAACGGCGCCCTGACCTGCAGATGCGACGGCGGCAGCTACCGTGATAACAGCGCAGAAAGAAGCAGTTTTTAACATCATATTGACCTTTGCGACAGGCAAGAGGGACTACTACTATTTTGCCTGGTGAAGGGATTACTTTTCTATCAGAAGCCTCGTGAATTCAACACACAAAACGCAAATACTTGCTTTTAAGGGCGAACTATTGACGGCTTGAATCATGCATTTCGCCGGGGATACGCGTACAAGTCCATCGCAATACGGCAGTCTAGAAGCCGGCACGAATTATGTTACTGTTCGGTAATACTTAGGCGCTTGATTAACGTAGGTCGGCGGGGAGTTCGGTGCGATGTTAACCCACTTCTGGGGGTTCAGTGGTCCATTTTAATGTATTTCGGTAGTCGATCACGGCAAAACAATAGGATCGCATCCTTCGTCCCGAGTTCGCGGCGTCTATCCCACCTTATGCCTACCTATGCTGTACTCTACACTACGTAGTGGATTACAGGATTCATCTGTCGTACTTTTCACACATTAATTTCCTAATAAGATCCGATTAAGTAACGGGCTAAGGCATCGCAGCCGTCCTAGCATTTCTTGTACGAGTATTATATGCGGCCACTATCCTCCCCTAGCCTCGGTCTTAGCGGGGATTCTCAGCAAGTGGTTACAACCCATTCAGGATACTCCCCTTTACCAGGAAAGGCTGTTGGTTTCTCTTCTTAACATTTAGTTATGATAACTGTGATCATTTTCCTTACCTCTCTACTTCGCTAAGAATTATACCAAGTAACCGTAGTAATACGTACATACGCGGGATCAGCCGCCACCACACCATAATTGATCATCCGGCTATGGAGAGCGAATAACGAAAAGCAGAAAGCGTACTGCAGGCCCCTAGGTGTAAGGGTAATAAATGCGTGGTTTCTGCGAAAAGAGCCCAAATCGACCAAACCGGTAATCCCCGATATATGTAAGACATGTTGATCCAAAAGGCTGTGACAGGCAACAGCCCCCGGTGTCTCCCCGTTTCGCTCTCATCGCTTTCCCTTCGATTCGAAAACAGGACTATTATAACACTGGGGCGTGTATTGCAAGCCAATCATCCATGACTGATGTTGCGGGATAACTTGCATCGCCAATCCGTAGGAGCATTTGCATGTGACCCTCAAAGCTCTGGCCCTCGAATACATGTAACGCAACGTGGGTACCTGCAGCGTTCAGCGCAGCGGATAGCTCGACTGCCTGGCGGATGTCGCCTTGTCTTTGAGCTTGTAGAAGTAGGAAGGCTCCAGAATTAGGTGCGCGCGCATGATAAGTAGGTGACATCGCCATAAGTCGCTCCCGATCCCTACCGAGTCCAAGGATGGTACTATCAGCTACCGGCCCCGGAGAGTCCATAATTTCTGCCATTGCGTTATAGTTCGAGCCGTCTAAAGCGATTACACCACGGACGGAATCGACATTTACTCCTGCTCGTTCTAGATAGCTTAGGTCAGTCCCTAGCAGAGTAGCAACGTGCGCCCCCGAGCTATGCCCCATCAAAACAAGCCGCGTAGAGTCGAAGCCAAGTTGAGCTGCGTTCGTCACGAGGTAGGCTAGCGAGTCCGCCACCTCCTGTACCTGCTCTTCCACTGTCACATCTGGAATGAGCGTATAGTTGACGGTCGCAAAGGCATAACCCTTGCCGGTCAAATGGCCAACCTTGGCGGAACCCGTAGAATCCAAATATGTCCCTAACTTCCAACTACCACCATGGACAAAGAGAATTAACGGAGCCCTCGTCGGTTCAGCCTTGCTTGATTCAGCGTTCCAAAAACGCAGACGCTGAGTCGGCTTCGTCCCATATACCATGTCGGTGCCTCCGACGGGTTGGTCGGTGCGCATTTGTAAAACAAGGTCTTCTACCCTAGCTCCAGAGATATCATCGAGCGTCCTACTAAAGATCGATAGTCCCGTGATCTCGCTCCCTCTAGCCGCTTCCGTGATACGTGATAGCTCATAGACCGACGATATAAGCACCACGGTGTCTGCAGTCGGTGAGCTCGCCTGTGCCTGTGCGGGTGGGCGAACCGCTGATGTCGCTGCCTTCGTGTGATCCGGGGAGTCCATTTCACCCATAAGTAACTCAAATCCTCACTCTTCTCTCCGTCCGTCTCCCGCTATATGGTATAGCTTTATATATGAGAATAGAGAAAAGGTGCGAATATTATTAGGGTTCCATGCTTATCAAGTCAAATAGTCAAACGGTCAACACTTCCTTTATATACGGAGTCATTCGATACTTACGTGTAAATTGAGGGGTTTGGCAAGTATGGACCCCATTACGACAAGCTTGGTCACAACATTGGTTACCTAGCTTCCAGATGGCAGAAGGCAACACTCTTACGAAGCCACTACATAGACTGTTAATGCCTAGAAGTACAGGGAGGAAGTCCCCTCTATTGATTAGTACATAAGTGCATATTCAATAAAACAGAACTGGAATATGCAATCCTTTCGCTATTTGTAAATTACCGATTCCATTATATCCGTTACGTTGTCCCTGCCATCATATCCCCGTCGCCGTAATACTATCTAGAAAACGATATTTAATCCATCATGGCTGCTTGCGCTATCAGCGGCCGCCATTCTAATTGCAAGAAATGATGTTTCTCATCTCCCTAAAAGTTGCGCATGGCCCCAGGACAGATCGCCTCCAACTTTGTTTCTAACTCGGACCATACGCGCCTTGACAGCTCCTTTCCCTCGGGAGTTAAACATAACTCCGACGGGTCCTCCACGACACAGCTGCTGAGATATTGTCCATGCGTCACAGCATCCGCGCTGCCGCCGTGCACAATCGTCCTGCTGCCGACCTCGGTCGTTCGAGCGAGAACTTGCCGGAATAGCCAGAAGCCGAAACTAGTCGCCTCGCGCGCCAGTTCGGAGTGGCAGAGACCCGGATCGGCAATGTTCACGGTGACGGGGTACTGGTTCGCGGGGTGAAGCTCGGCAAAACGACGGAGAGCTAAGACCCCAAGTAGTTTAGACACAGGGTACTGGTCACTCATGTGAGCCTCGGCAAATGCCTGGTCGTTGACGGTGTCCAGCAATTCGCCATCGGGTGCTGTTTTCTGGGGGAAAGAAGTGTGACGATGTGCGCCGGAGCCCGTTATGCAAAAGGTTGGGCGTGTATCGTAGCGGGCGGCGGTCTCCTTCAGCTTGGACATGACGAGCGCGGCGAGCAGGAATGTGGAGATGAAGTTTACGGTCACCATGGTCTCGTTATCTTCGGCTGTACTGTAGTAACCCCGAGCCATCCCTGCATTGGCGTTGAAGATGTCGATGCGATCGAGCTCCTTGTTAGCGCGTTCCGCAAACGACTGCACGCTGGCGTAGCTCGCCATGTCTAATTGCCATACTTGTATTATGCTGGGTCTGCAGTGCGTGGTCTGCTCGATGTCGGCCTTGGCAGCATGGCCCTTATCCAGACTCCGGACGGCGATAATAACCCTCTCGGCGCCCATGCGGATATAATGACGGACCGCTTCTTTGCCGAGGCCGGTGTTGCTCCCCGTGACAACTATGGTCTTGCCCTCATAGCTGCCCTTAGGATAAGGCGGGGTGATGAAGAGTTGGCTCCAGAAGAAGTTGGGCATTGTAACAAAAGAGGTCACTATGAAAACCCAATAGGATGGGTGGCTAATAGATCCGGTGACGTAAATATTGAAGCTATAGTGATGAGTTGAGTCTCGAGTGTGAATTGGGGATAGTTGTGAGCAGGAGGTGTCCAAGTGACTATGGACCACGCCTTTATACACAACCCACTGGAGAAGGAAATCCAGCCACTGCGCACAATGATGTCCATTATATCCGTACGGCCAGGTCCGGACGTCCGATTGAATTACAAGTTGTTATATCACTTCGTCATGATAGATCATGGCTGAGTATGAAGACGGCTTGAATAGCCAATAAGGATTAAGAGCAGGATGGCAATACGCGTATTGGAAAAAGTGTGGAGTTAAGGTGAAGAAGTGACGGACATTCTAATTGTGTTAAGTCCGGGTTGCTCACCTTGCCCACCTTGCATCTCTGGAACATGATTAGATGCCGAGGGTCCAGACAAGGATCTAGACAGAACCTAGATGGTCTAGACTATATTTGGGCTAATGGACTAGCTTCTCCCACATAGCGTAGTATAGTGCCGATGCTAGGCAGCTTAGTCATATTATATGTTGGCCGCTTCTATGCCTTATTAGCCTTTATTATTAACTTCATCGACCGACTTTCGTTATGTCTAGCTAAATAGTGCATGATATAATAGAAGAGCATCGTGTCTAGGTTGATATATGTATGATATGAGTCTCTACTAAGTTGAGGCCGAAACAATGAGGTAAGAAACACAACGGGTTACTATCCATTTTCAGACATTCTATCGCATTCAACAGGAAAAAAAGCTGCCGCGCAGTCTGGGACCTTTGCTCCTTGAACTAATTGCCGCACATGTCGACTATGTATAGCGGTTGGTTGGACAGTATTGCTCAAGTAATTCAATAATTTGTTACGGCTTCTAGTGGGGCTGCGAAATGATTATAGTGATCGTGCCCTTTTATTACCCTATTACGTCTCGTATAACATCCGCCATTCTACTTCGGCGACGGTGACACCAAAGATAGAGTGTGTTAGCAAGTCCCGATGTATTGGGCCCTGACTCCAACAACTACGGAAGGGAATATCGATACCTACCTCAGGAAATGCCTGACACCGGTGTTCGGGCCCGATCACGCTTCCCGTTGTTATCTCGGTATAGGGGTGTAATGAACTCTTGTTGCTGTGAAGGGAGCCTATACCACCTATGCCGAGTATTTACTACCAATGTACAGAATATCTCTTTGCTCTGGAGATGTGACACTCCCACTTCCAAGATTAGAGAGTGGATGTTAGGGCGCTTCAAGGAATTTCCATTCAATCATCATCGATATGACCAACATTCAAGGCACACTCTGTGCTACAGGGCTCATTACTAGTTGGGATTTATTTGAGGATCTGATGATGCCCCGTGGTTATGGTGACAAGGGGACTTCGCATCCCCTATACTTTTCTTTGGGGGGGGGGAAGGGGTGGAATCGAGATAAGTGAGACTCTTAGAAGGTCCCGTGCATAGCGGTAACGATCTAGAGTATTTACGCGAGAATTCAGTGAAGTTAACTCAACGTATCTCGCTTCCTCTCGGTTAAGAGTGGCCTGCGACCAAGCCGGCCCGTCCCGTCCCGTCCATCGCCGATCCCTAAATTACTCTAAAAAGGCTAATCACGACGAAGAGGTCCATGCAAATTTCGGGCCCATCAGGCGTTAATATCCACCGCCGCATGCCGGTTGCCGAGTGTGACCTATTGTTTTATGTAAAGTAGAGTATTTGAAAACAACTATTATAACAACTGGGGCGAGGAGGGGGGAGAATGGGGATGATTGGCATACCGACACCGCGGGGGTGATGTACGACCATGTATGGAAACTCAGGTATCCTTCCTACAGTATTGACAGTGTTAAGCGAGCGGCTGTTCATCAGAATGTGGAAGTGTTAACATTCATTGCGCCCAATACCTGGCACACTAGCCTTTCTGGGCGCTATGATGCGCGGCGGGAGTCGTATAGCCCGTCAGCTTGTCAGCTGGCAGCGAGGTATTTGATCATGATCACGGCCTTTTGGTTACACCACACCACCGTCCTACAGTATTTGCAGAGAGCACTGCGCATTAGCTGAAAGGCCTCCCCTTCGTCCTTCGCCAATGACACGAAGCTGCCTCCTACACTCCATAGCAAGATGAAACAAGCCTACAAGTATACCGGTGGGACCTAGCATTTCAATCTCGTAGCACCGTAGGCATGTTATATGGAGTTTGGCAAAGCCACTCGTCTGCACTGGCCATTTGATGCATATGTTGTGTCTGCCTGGTACATTTAGCGAATTGACTTACTCGCGCGAGTCTCAACACCGGTCCCACTAATAGTGGCTGAAATGATGCTTTCCGACGGCACAGTCCAATCGCTTAACAATACTATTTTCGCGACGAGAAGTGTTGTGGCTTTAATCCTGCGAGGTCCCGACTAGAGCGAAAGCACCGTCACTCTCGACAGAAAGTTGGGCTGATTCGAACGAAGCGTCCCAAAATAACCTGTACAAGATTCCAAAAACCACGCATACACCCGAACATCGAAGGGCCTCGATCAATTATTACAGTCTTAATCCCGAACAATCTACTTTATTCCCTGACTCTGTCCACTCACTTCTTATGCCGACCTTACATTCACTAATTTTCAAGAGTACCGTTCTTCTCGTAAGCCGCAAGATTTAGTCATGTCGTCCCAACTCTCACCCGTCTCACCGCCGATAGACTACTATAATAATGGGCCTGGCATGGTGGGGAGTACATTAGTACTCGCATTCCTGGCAACAGTCGCTGTTATCCTGAGATTCTGGGCAAGAAGGCTCACCAAAGTACCTCTCGGATTAGACGACTATCTTGTTCTTGCAGCCCTGGTTTTACACCATGCTCAAGCAGCCGCTGGTTTCGCAACTGTTTTTGGCGGAGGGGTTGGGCGAGACTTTCGACTCGTACTAGCCGAAGGCCCAGACACCACGGTTGTTTTATTCAAGGTTCGAGAAAATATTCTCCAGTGTCATTGTTACTAAACTAAAGCAAACTAGGCATTGCTGGCAGCAGACGTCTTGTACGGATTCAGTTCCCCCCTCGTGAAACTCGCGGTGCTCGTCTTCATCCGGCGTACCTTCCCCACGCGAACAATTAAAATCGGCACTATCGTTCTCGCTTCGCTTTCAATCGGCTGGGCTATCGCAGTACTTATTGTAAATCTTCTGCAATGTCGACCATTACGTGCGTTTTGGCAGCTTGAGTTGCAGGCCCTCCCGGAAACTCAATGCCTTGACTTCATTCTCTACTTCGTCGGAAACTCGATCGCCAATACCGTTATCGACTTTTGCACCTTAGTCCTGCCGATACATGAAATACTGAAGCTACAAATATCCAAGGCCAAGAAAATTGGAGTCTGCGGTATATTCCTTCTGGGTGGCATGTGAGTTTTCTGCGTCTATATTAATGCCGGTTCGTAAATTAACGCCCATAACAGAGCCTTCGCTGCAAGTTTACTTCGCACGATATCGACTGCAATTCTCCTCGGCCAGGAATTAACTAATTTTACAAGTTAGTCTTGGACCTCGGACATTTTATGTGTGTTGCATGCTAACGAGAATATTAGAGCAATTTGTAGTCCCGGCTGTTGCGAGTGTAGTCGAAATATACGTAGCAATTGTTGGCGCCTGTATACCACTCTTAATACCAGTCTATTATAGGCTACGATACGGCACAGGCCCCAATAATACGGCCGGCTTCTCACCGAAGCTGGCTATGGTTAAAGAAGCGGGAAATACGCCGGAAATAGGTACGACGAAAGGCGGCATGGGGTCTTTTGAGCGACTTCGAGACGATACCATAACCAGTAATCGCCGAATTAGCATCAGCGCGTGGCCCACCCATGATTCCGGACACTCGCACGACAACAGCATCGAGTTTGAGGGGATCACTGTGCAGAAGCAAATAGAATGGCTGGAAACCAAGCCGGCACCTTAACACAATCCTTGCACCATTTCGAGGCCGTATCCATACCAAATGTCGATACGTACCATACTTTCCTAGACATAGAACATGCCGTGTATATAGAATGAAAGTCTAGAATACTTAGTGTAAGCTCTTGCGCAACAACGAGTGTTTATTACGCCCCTATTTTGAACGTTATGGCAGTAGTAGAATTAAGGGTAAGATAGGTTTACATAACCATCTCGTGATTCTATAAATTCATTATCAAGCTAAACCCCTCCCATTAGCCGATATAGGGGGGCGAAAGATATACAGGAAAAAGGGGTGTGTTTTTCAGACCGGCAGAACTGCCCGCATAGCTGTTCGCTGCACCGAATCTATCCGTCGTAATCATCGCTTTATGCGGCAACCCAATTTCGACTTATCCTTGTTCATCTTAGTGAGGCCCGGGTACCAAACCTCAAGGCCGTGAGTGAGGATCGGCAGCACGAATACTACTACGGCCTTGCGTGTTGACTCGACTCGGAGTCCTCAGATGGTATTGCATAGCCCCCGGGTGTGGTTGGCTGCGCGACAGGCTTTTTTTGCCTAATGCGTGACTTGGTCTTCGAACCTGAGTCTTCTGTCTAGTAGGATGCCCAGCTAGCGCATTGAAGACTCGGCCGTTTTCTCGTAGGTGCTGTGCCATACTGGAGGGTTGTCGGCATTTCTTTTCCTTAATAGGTGTATCGCTTCTGTTTTGGCCGGATCGAACTCGATCGCGCTATCGGCTCCCCATTCGATGAGCTCGCGTAGTTCTCGAGTCGCTTCGGCTGCTGTTTCTTTTAGCGTCTTCCTGATGATCAGGACACCAACATCTATGTAGTCAAAACCCTTTTTCTTGGTTCCCGGGCGTCGGACGATAGGCTCTGTATATATCTTACACAGAATGGGGGATGCCGGCAAGCCTTGTGGTAGTCCGCGCTGCAGGGGTTCGGTAACAATAGGTACACTACTATCATCCGGGAAGGCCCTCCAAGACCTTTCAGGAAAGGCATTCAGTTAGATACCCAAGGCTGCTTGCCTTTCACTATCACGACAGCCTTAGCCACGAGAGGGGCATAGATTAGAAGCCTTGAAAGGGGGCTAGTGGCCTTAGTCTAGAAACACGGACACCTATGGACCCAAAGTGATTATTAGCTGAATAGAACTCCTTGCCATAACTACTAATTATATGATTGGAACAACGCGTTCCCACACTCCAGACGACAGCAAGGTGCTGTTGTCTGGCGCGGTAGAAAAAGGCATGCCCATAAGAATGCATCTCCAAATCAAGAGATCCCTGATCGTGTCTTCGTCCGACTTATGTGGCTCTTGTTCCTCCCTTTCTGGCTTTTGTTCTTCCCCTTGTGACTCTTTTTTTTCCCTCTGTGGCTTTTGTTCTTCTTCTTGTGATTTTCGTTCCTCCCTTCCTGCCTTTTGTTCTTCCCTTTCTAGCTTTTGTCCTTCCTCTTGTGACTCTTGTTCTTCCCTATGTGGCTTTTGTTCCTGCCTTTGCGGCTTGTATTTCTCTTCTTGTTGCTGTTGTTTGGCTTTTGTGAGAGCCTTGTTGGATCGCAAACTTGTGCGACGACCCTCCAAGACCTTCGCCAAGACTCGAAGAAGCGTTTCCACTTCGGAAAAATAATAGGAAAATATATCGTACGGCGCTAAATGCGTTAGTTGGCTTAAGGGAACACTATGCCTGCGGATCTTTCGAAATATTAGTGCGATCCGTTCCCGCGACTCGTTAGCCGTGCCGTCGTCCTTTGCCTTATATCCTTTGCCCTGTTCGTAGAGTCCGAATTGGCTGAGAAGGTGACCGAGCGTTTGCAACATCTTCATGTGGGGAAACGAGATGTCATCCTCGGGGCAACTATTTGGACCGTCTTCATCCTCCCCAAAATGTGGTTTCCCCTTGGGAGATGAGAACCCAAATGATTTAGTCGAAACTGCGTTGTTCACATCTAGTAAAGCCAAGGTGGTGGTGGAGAGAGACACTATCGCACACATCAACTCCCCCCGGTCACGGGTCGCCAACCACCAATTTATTTGTATGAGTTGCAGTAGAATAAGGACTCGAAAGTATTCCTGGCTTAATTCTTCCAATCCGCTGAACCAATTCTTGAACTCCCGCGTGTTGTATAGAAAGTTGATGCTCGGCCCGAGAACGACCCCAAATACGCAAATACGCCCCCGATCTTTGAACTCATCGCTGGAAAGACCAAATAGCTCAAGTTGCCTTTCGGCGCCATCTGTGATCTCACCGGCCTGCTCGTCAAGGAACTCGAGAATCCCATCTAAATTTTCCTTTCGAATTGTAGGTGGAAGACCGCTAGTGTACCATCTCTCGCCGGCCGAGAATTTGGGGGGGTCCAGGCCTGGTTTTACCGAAGAAAACAATTCCTTGGTCTTGAGACTCGCCCAGAATTTGCTGTGAAAAGCAAGAAATTTAAAGGCTATTGATTTCTTAACGAGTTTTGACGGGAAAATATATGGCGGGCGAGGTGGTGTGCTTGCCATGAAAAACCACAGCAAATGATGCTGATCCTTCCTCGCATTAAACAGTTCCCAGCATGTGCAAAGACCATATTCGCAACGGTGATTTGACGCCTCAGAACGGAGACGCAAAATGAGGCCCTTCCCGGAATCGTCCAAAAAATTTAAGCGCTCAAAATCGCCTTCTCCTCCCGTGAAGCTATTTGAAGGAAAGACGCCGACATCCAGGTCTCCACGAGCCTGTAGAAGCGCTATCTTCAACTGCCCTCCTGTCAGCCTACGTCGGTCCCCGGCACTATTATCCCATTGAACAAAAGCGCCAACCATGCCGAGTGTCTGATGCGGTCGGAATTCGAACTGAAACCTGCGACCCACAACCGTGGGATAACCCCATTGTTTGTCGACTTTCCAAGAATGTGCTCCCGCCGCTGCAGCTGCGGCGACAATGAAGCCTACTTCGCCATATGAGGAGGCAGCGAGAAGATCATCAGGGAGATAATCAGCGGTTGTTATGGGCTAGGTCGAGGGCCTAGCCCTTTGGGTGTTAGACTGGCTTGGCCAGTCAGATAGCGTATATATAGCCGTAGGGTCGCCGGAGCCTTCATGCTTCCCCTTCTTCCGTACGTATTTTTATTAACAGCATGTTCACATAGCCGCTTGGCTGCCCGTCACAGCGGTGATTTCTTTCAGCGGAATTTCGGGTAGATCTGAATAACGCAGTTTTAGCTCGCCCAGAAACCTAAGCCAGGACGCTACCGGCGGATCATGCGACCCCATTTTCTGGGGCTCTTGTCTATGGAACGGCCAAGCTAGCGAATTTACTAGTTTAGCTAGTCGGTGATGATTTAACGCCTGTGGGGGGGTTGTACGGTTCAGAGCCTCCCCGACCTTCGAGGTCGTGAGGATTGGGGTTTGGACAGTAGAAATTAGGGACAACTCATGCCAATCCCATGTTTTGGTTGTCTTGCACGACCATTCGCCGATAGCTCTCTTGTTAGATTTACGTAATCCTCGAGCAGTGGTTCTGATCGCCTGGTATATGGTGAAAGCAGCGAAAATAGCGGCTAGGAAACCAATTGGTACAGTGAAACCAAAGGTAACCGGATCCCAGTTATACTTCTCGAAGTGATCATCAATTTTCTGCAATAAGACTCGTAGGAGACAATCGGTAGAGTTTGCGTCTTCGGGGCAGTCTAATGCGTTAGCCATGTTACCTCTTCTTGAAATAACAATGGCGGTTTCTCTAATATCGACTGATTGACAAAGGGCTGAGGTATGTCCGAGAGGTTTGGTAGATAGCCACGAGAAAATCTTCCTATAGGGGCACCACCACAAGGGGATAGAGTTGACGTGTAAGAAGAATAAATACGGGATTTGGCGCTCCTGGGAAGATGGTGGCATTTTGTTTCTCGCTGGTTGACACCAGCGGCTGATCAGTCTCCAACACATCCCTAAACCTGGACAAGGGTACAGATGTAAGCATACTTTTATTACATCGTAAGCGGTTCCCCGCTGAGGCAAATATGTAGGTTTGAGGTAACCCTAGCCGAACAAGATAAGCCTGTCTATATGGCTTTCTTTGCTGTCATACGTAATACTCTAATTAGCTGGAGGTTCAGGCGTGGCACGCGGGACGCACTTGGACGGGAGATTTGCTTGTCTTCGGTGTATTACCTAGGGTTACCGAGACCTCATTTAGCTGGGTTAGCCTCTTGCCTGAACGCCGATATACTGAATGAAGCTGCTAAGGCAACTTTAGGCGAGGTGGAATAGTCGCCGACTAGTGTATATAGTCTAGCGCGAGCGCCATCTCAGGATCCTTTTGTTCTAGCCAGTTAAAGACCTTTGACATTATAGAAGATTACCCTTAATCTGAAGATATTCCAAGCCCTCTCACAAGCCCTTGTTATATCTGCCTTCTTTTAAGCATACTGGCAGTTAGTTATCATGTATTGAGATAGTCTCATAACAGCAATCTTCTATAGGCGGCGGCCTGAAATGGATGATTTTCTATCAGCTAGCCCTAATTTCTAGGTTGATAGTTGTTGAGGACATCAGCTATACCTTATGCATATTGGATTTGCTTTTGGATATATGAAATTGGATGTAGCTGAGTCCTGGTTAATGCAAGCATGTGATAGGTGGCAGTCATCCAATTAACTCTTCTACGACATTCCGGTTCTCGCGGTCAGCACCATTGCCTTATGCGATATTTTCCCGCCCCTAATGATCTACCTGTGGCGTATGCTCGCTTCTCTAAAAGGGAGTATTTTCAGCCTAACATTTGGTCTCGTTGCCCAAGCTGAGCAACTAATTGGACATAAATAGGTTAACCTAGATGTGGTTGACTTGTGGTCAGCATAAGCCACGTTCGTTACCCAATCACCACGTTTTGGTTATGCAGCCCTGCACCTGCACTATTCAGATGCCTTCTGGGCACTATAACGGAGCATCAATTCCCTTGTATGGCTGAATCGAGATTAACCACTGCGGCTTGGGTTGCCTCGAGGGCACGGTGCGTTATTTTAATCCTTGTCTTGCCTCAGGTAGATAGTCTACGTTCTGACAAACGGGTTGTAGGATCTGCCTGGGAAGGAACAGGCAAAACCTGACAACGTCTGTGTAGAATAGAATGTGCACGCGCGGATTAATTATCCCGCCAACGTTATAGTTAAATTTTATTATTTGGGGTGAAGCTATAGTATGTTGTATGATAAGTTCTAAATTGTGAGATAAACGCGCTCACATTCCCAAATATGTTATTACATATAAGAAGGGCGCTTTCCCGGAGGAGTATCCAAACGTAGTCCTATGGCTAGCTCTAAGGAAATAGACACGTTGAGGATGAAAGGAGAGGTGGTGAAAACCTCGCCCTCCTGGCGACTGGCGGGCATTGCCAAGTCCCTCCAACATCCAACCAATATCGGCGCTCTATCTGCGGTGCCGTTTTCGCGCAACACCAACTATACAACAACCCGGGAAACCAACAGGAGAAAACCCACAAGTGCATCGGCGTATCTGGGTTGACGAATTCAAATTTTAAATCTTTCGGTGATTGGTTCTTCGGCGCGCACTCGTCTCCGATATACCAAGATACCGGAAATCTCCGCGGATCTCGTTACTGGCGTCCGGTGTAGCCTCTCCTGCTTTTGTCGCACCTCTAGAACAAAGAGGTGTTCTGTATATTAGTAACGGACATCAGCATAGTTAGTAAAGGCTCTCTGCGTGACAACAAGTGTTCATTCATTAATTACACCCCTATACTAAGGATCATGACAGCAACACCGGCGCGAGTCCTTCTGCTGGCCAAAACCCCGGTTTGGCGGCGCTGTACTAGTGATATTCCATAAAGAATCATCAAATCTCTATGGGTGCGTGGCGGACACAGCGATGGAATTCGGCAAAGGTAGGTGAGCTAATATATCACGACAAAATTTGTACCAATCTAGCTGCCCTATCAGCAGTATTCAGGGCGGCGTACATGAGCGGAGTCCGTCCAAATACATTTCGAGACTCAACAACAGCCCCGTTCTCAATCAAAAAAAGCGCCGCCCGCTCGTCTCCACACTCTGCCGCCCAAGATAGGGGAGTTCGTCCATGATGATCAGTAGAATTCGTGTTGGCGCCGTTTTCGATCAGCAAACGTAGCACATCGACGCGAGCCCTCTCTGCCGCCCAGGAGAGCGCGGTGCGGCCGTGATTATCACTAGCGTCTGGATTGGCGCCGCTGGAAATCAATAGCTTTACTACCGCCGTGTGTCCTCCCTCTGCTGCCCAGGATAACGGTGTCTGGCCATATATCTCGTCTTTAGAATCAATCCTTACATTTTCTTCATGCTGGAGAATAGCTACTACTCCCTCATGCCCTTTTATAGCCGCGTAGAAAAGGGGCGTGCGACCAGACCTATCTGTACTATCTGCGCGAGCACCGTATTGAAGCAATGTTTTGACTACTTCTTTGTGCCCGTACTCCGCCGCGTGCGAGAGCTTGGACTGGCAGTTCCGTTCATCAATTCCACCGGGGTGTGCGCCATGCTCAAGGAGAAGCTTGACAACGTTTATGTCGCCCTTCCCGACCGCATAATCCAACGGTTCTTGGTTCTCTTCGTCTCTGCAGTTTACATCCGCACCTTGTTCCAGTAATTTCTTCGTTTCGGTGAAATTGCCTGTTCCAGCTATATAATGTAGTGACATTATAGGATTTGACGGAAAGGTTAGCCATGGCATAGACTCGAAGCCTTCCATGCTCATTAGGCCAGATCTTTTGAAGATCATTCTCGCGACTGCTGGATAACCCAGATCCCTTGCCAGATCCATTGCAGTTCTCTGCTTGGAATCTAGTGCCGATATATCGCATTTGTCTAGTATCCAGGATACTATAGGTACGCAACCTCCTGCAGCGGCACGGTGGAGAACTGTTTGCCCGTCATTGCACGTCGCACGGAGATTGCCTGTTAACAACATTTGGACAAGCTGCTCGTTCCCCCGTTCAGCTGCTAGGTGAATTGCTCGTTGGCCAAGGCTATCAGTTAAGCTTCCATCTGCCCCACTGCGCAACAGTATGCTAACTATTTCGACGTTCTCGCTCCAGCATGCATAGTGCAATGCCGTCCATGTACGATGATCACGGAAGTTTATGTCTTCGCCGGCATCTATCAACTCCTGTAGTTTAACCTTGTCTTCATTCATGGCAGCATAGAGAAGCTGGGATCCGAAGCCGCTCGCTGCTCCCGTTTTATTAGAATTCACTGATGGGATATTATCGGCCTAGCCAGTGCCGCCAATGGTTATCATTTCGATCGGGCTGAAAGAGTAATATTCGGGCTTTTCCAAGTAAAGGGTTCCTAAGAACCGATTGGTTGATTGAGCTTCAACTATCAGCACACGACGGGTGATCCCGTCCATAGGCTCGACAAGGAGCATATATGCACTTGGGTTCTGTTGGGCTTTTTCCAATGTGGCACGCAACTGGACAGCTATTAATGGATGCATGCCTGTCCACCTATATTTGTCCGTGTCGAACATGTCTTGGTTAAGAAGGGTTTTCCAACGGCCAGTTACTGCCCCATCTGGAGCAACGTTCAAGACGAAAGGAGAAGGGGACGGTGGAATATCTTCCACTCGGGCTGGGCACATCCAAACGCTCCGGCCATAGTTGGTAAGTTATGGAACAGGTGCCCCTGGGAAACCTCCCCTATACTCTTCAACACCTCCTGATACGTCTCTTGGGTAGACATGCTATCTTTCAAGTCGGTTCGTGTCAATAGAGCCGCAATGGTCGCCCGATCTCTCGGCCAAGATGTATATCTTGAGCCGATAACACTTAAAAGGTCATCTAGCGTGAATACTCTTCGCTCACGCAAATTCTTAATCAGCGAACAGGCAACCCCGCTAGATTGATCGACAATATCCGTATCCAAGTCCTTAACAACATTGTTCGCAAACATTATCCGGACACGCCGAGAGCAGGCAAGCTCTAGCGCCGTCCATCCGCGACTAAACCATGGGGACATAATGATGGCAAAGCAAGCTGCGTCAGCATCTGACCAGCACCATTGCCGCAGGTAACAATCATGCACGAAGGTGAACCGGGCGTCCTCATAGATCTCGTGCATACGGCGCAGGGCTCGGGCTCGAGCGGGTTTGTCACTATCATCGGGGATCGATATTGCGTCCCACCAGACTCCTAGGCAATTGTAACGCTGGGCAAGGCTGCAGAAGAACTCATACAGACACTTATTCACGCCCCGCCGCTCCGGTGTTGGACCTGTACCAGTACCATCCGCCCAGACATGCGACACGGCCATAAACGGCTGCGGATGAGGAAGAATATGCTTCCCACCTAGCCTCCACACGGCATGTTGTCCCGTTTCGAGGGCGGATTTCACGGCCTTTTGTGGGAATAAATACAGGGTGGTACAGGACTCATTGAGGCAATGGGTGGGTTCATGCCGCTGTTGGACGGATGTAAAATCCAGATTAGAGGCCTCGCAGTAGTCAAAGGAGCAGCGGTCGTGCCCGGTATGTCGGACAATTGAACCGTCATACGTTTTAGGAAGTATCAGACGAGGCAGGTTCGCCTCCTGGCCACGAATACCTCGGGTAATCGACCAGATACGCGCGGGACAGAGATTGAGGGTCGAGGTGAGGGTTACCAGAGCCTCGTTTATAGTGGTATTTGCCATCTGCGCCTTTTATTCCTACCTGAGTTGAGTTTCTAAGGCTGTCTGTTGATTGCGAAAGGCGATATTAGTGTCGGAAAGGCTAAAATCCAAAAATCCAAAAATCCAAAAATCCAACATGGTAAGCTGTAAAACCAAGAGGTACCTAGGTGCCTAGTAAAAGTTGGGAAGTTGGGTATTTACGGCCGCCTTACTACTGTGGGCAAATGCTTCGCCTTATCTAATATCCACCTATACCTATCTGTGCATGTGGCACCCGTAGGCTACCGTAGGCAGGCATGCATCTACTACCTACATGTAGGTATCCCACAGGACACGTAGGTACCGTAGCATTAAGCTACATTACCTACCTAAGCACCTACATGTAGGTAGGTATAGAATCCGACTCTGTGGCTGCCACAAACATGTCGTGGTCCACCCAAGCTCCATGGCTGAAACATTTGAACCCTACCTTGGGGTCGAATATCTGGAAATCGAAGTGGCGGAGAAGCTAATTTAGTCAGAGAGGTTAGTCATCTGGATTGAAAGCAGACAATAGATAATAGACAGAAGGCGGGAATCCAAAATATAGAACATACCTCGAACAGACATTTGTTGAGCTCAAGCCAAGCAATAAACTTGCCAGCACACATCCAGCGGCCGTAACCGAAGACAAGGTCGACGTTGCGTTGCATCTCGGTGCGTGTTGCCGGGTCGGCCTCCAAGAACCGCTCGGGTCGAAAGATGTCGGCATCCTCGCCGAATAAAGCCCTAGAGTACATCAAGGAAGGGATATTCGGTCCGATGGTGGTGCCTCCGGGGATGAAGTGGCCATGGATGTTATCGCCATCGGGTGGCACTTCCTTGCCAAAGGTTGCGGTTGCCATTGGGCGTATTCGCAGGCCTTCGTAAAGGACAGCCTTTGAGAGGTTAGACCCGCTGGTCCGGTTGGGTTGAAATTTGGGCCGGAGCCATAGGCAGTGCCCGCAGAAGAAAATACAGTATGAGGCTCTGAGAAGAGTAAGGAAAAGACATAGGACATACCTGTAGATACGGCAGTTCTTTCGCTTCCGCGACTGTTATGGGACTCGAGACTCTCCCGTTCTCGATTGCGGTTCTCATCTCGGCCTTTAGTCTGTTGTATGCCGATGGCGTTGCCATAAGATAGAACAACGTGATTTTTATCGCACTCGCGGTTGTCTCCGAGCCAGCTACGAACATGAATAGTGCCTCGATTTGGCATTCGGTCTGGTTTAACCCGTGGCGGCGGAATGACCCCTTCACCTCAAGCATGTCAGTTGTAGATACTAGCTCCCTTCAGCGGGAGGTATATTGAATATCCCTTACTCACCAGCATATCATTCGACTCTTTGTTATCCCCGGCATATTTCTTGCGAACCTCCTCATTTGTCATTCTATGTGTAACTCATTAATCTTATGTCAGCCGATCCCGCAAGGCGACGAGACTCACTTCATCATCAGGCCCATACCACTCTTATCTGTCGTTTTAGGGCCGAATAATCTAAGGCATATGTCTGAAAAGACAATTCTTCGTATCCAGGGCACATCCGCTACGACGTTCAATTCCGGTAAAATCGCCTCTACAATTTCGTAGAACCCGACGACGTCCCTATTCGCCTCCAGACCGCCAAATTCTTTTCCGAGGGCAATGCGGGATATGACATCTAGAGTAAACAGAGGGATTACCTTGCTAAGATCAAGAGGCACCATCCTAGATCGGGTACCGGCTTTAACAACGTATTCCCGACGGATCAACTTAATCAGATTCGCGATTTGTTCGTCAATAGCAGACTCGATACCGGGGGTTTCGCGGCCGGAATAGCCATGGGCCGTCTTGGCTTTGTGCTTGTCGTGCTTGACGGGCTCGAGGAGTGTGAACATGGCGTCACCCGGTTGAAAGCGAGCGCCATCGTACCATTCAGACCGATGATACATGTTCTTCGTGCTCGATATATGACGGATCGTCTCGGGATCGTCCGTGATGACTTCGTTCGGCCCAACCCGAACAACCGGCCCGTATTTCTCTCCCACATCCTTATACCGCGCGAACTGTTTCCCACTGTAACCCGAATAGCCAATCCACAGGTACGAGAACGAGGCAAGAAAAGGCCCGGGGATATGGCGAAGACGGTGCCATTGATACACAGTCGACGTAATGAAATAGCCTACAACGAGACACGCGGAAATCGCCAAGGCCTGCTCGAGATTGAGGATCCCCATGATATCGGGTTGCAGTTGCGCTGCTCGCGGGATGAGTAGAGAGTTAGTAGGGTCTCTTGAGAACTTAAGATAAATCGATAATTTTCTCTCGGAGTGAAGGGAGGATTGAGTGATGACGAATCCTAGTTACCCAGCACGACCACGCAAATCAAGGAACTAACTAAACTGGTAATGCCGAGATAACGTTGACATGCGCGGGTCTGGGGTCCCTAGCTTTAAGCTTGCAGAAAACATGGGAGCAGACTATGTGTGGTATATTGATTGGCGGTCAGCATGGGGGAAGCGATCCCGGCCAACACTCCCCTGCTTCCCGTTGCGGATCCCACTCTAAAGATTGACGGTGTACAACAGATATGGGCTGAAATAGCGAAAACTACATGACCAGTCTACTCTTCCAGCTAGGCTCTACCCCGAAGCTGAATATACTATACGTTAGGCGGTTAGTCTAGACACCCGGCAGCGGGTATTACCCGTGTGGACCTGGAGTATTGTTCGACATGGGGTTGTCAGTCCCACAGCCGATGGATTTGCCATGCTCTTTATACAAGATAATTTTTCATAAGTCTCCAAGGGGAAAGCCGGAAAGGCCGTTGTGTAGTTGCAACATTACGTAGGCGTTGCAGGAATGTGATAGGGCTACACTCATGTATGTGTTATCGTCGGGCGAGTTCTTCGGACTCGGCAAAAGCACGTACAGCAAAGCTACTGTAGGGTTGCTCCAACGGACCAACATTTGGCATTCTAAGCTCATCACTTCTTCATGCTGAATCATGCCAGAGACGCCGACGTGTAATACCCAACCCAGGTGGTCGCTGAGGTGGGGTTACATAATCATCGTATTCTAATCCCTGGGCCGCCAAGCCAATATTAGTCTATTGGCCATCAGCGATGCGATAGACAAGGGGCCTGTAGAGTTCGAGGCCTTTTGATAGGGCTATGTCTTTTAAAGTTCTGTGAAACTAATGCACGGTCGGTATGTGCCCCAGCATAAGGAGAGGATGAGTACTTGTTATTGGACAAAGACCCTACTGTAACAGGATACCCTCTTGGTTCTAACTGCAACGGTTGACCCATTCATTACAACGGTTTTAACAGCATAACTAACGAATAAGTAGATATGTGGCCCTTGGACGTCTAGGCAAGATACGTATAGTTCAGCTACTAGAGACGAACATTGCTTGGGGTAGAGTGAGTAGTATACTATTCTAAGTGTTGGACGGTCCGGGAGATGGGCTTATTATCCCCGGTGCGCCAGTGGAGTCCAACGCCGCTGCTAGGTTAGTCGCTACTAGAGAGGACGCGTCGGAGCTTCTGATCGGGGGAAGTGGAATAGGTGGGACTGCTGCGCCGCTGAACGAGTCGGCAGACCTCTCTGTTTAGTCATCTTTTTAACGACGGCCGGCCGCCTTATTTGCTTTGCGATGTGTTCACTTGATAGTCATTATCAGTGTTGTATCCGTGAAGGCGTACTACATATCTAGTACGGCCCTTGGTTGGCCGATAACCGCCACCAAAACGGCCTGGCCCTTCGGAGTGGCATTGCCCAGGTGTTACGGTCGCCCCCAGGGCTCATGTCGTTGCAGCGCCTATGTCATATCGCTGTAGCCACGCTTACAGTCAAGCACCCCAGACTTGATAAGTATTACGACATTAGGATAAGCTTTCAGCTCGTGCACTCCACGAGTTCCTTGATCGCCCACGTTCGGCGATACCACGCGAAAGGGTAGATACGTGAAACCCTTTTTATTCCACCAATTGATCGGCATAAATCCGTTTCTCCTCATTCACGGGAGCTGTCATGTGCGCCATGGGGAACCTGGCCATTATCCGCACCAGTTGGTTGACGGAATGCTCCATAGAACCCCTCACGTACTCTACGTATTATATGCCTAAATGGGGACCAATGTGCCATTGTCTCCGTGTGGAGAGACTAGCTTGTCTCGATAGTGCGACCTTCTTATCGCAATACGAGTATGAGGAGTTAATATAAGAATTATGATAGTGAAAGCGATCGGGTGTCCAGCGGATCTAGCTGGATTACTCGACTCAAGAACTCAGAGCCAAGGTATGCTTACCCCTTTTCCCGCTGGTCAACCATGGATTAATCACTAACAGCATCGCCCAAAGAAAAGTATTGCCATGGCCCGGCTTCATCAAACCCTGCTCGGCGTACGCCAGCTCCTATGGGCCTTTGCATTCGGGGCGATAGCACTCGTTGGCACTGGCGCTATACAGGCGGACGTTTTAGCGGTCGACCTCGGCCCAGGGTCTACCGCGCCTGTTCGTCCTTTCGCCCTCAATCAGGTGCAACTAGGCGATGGGCTATTACAAGAGAAGCGTGACCGAATCAAGTCATTTCTGCGATCATACGATGAGAGGAAATTCCTAGTTCTTTTCAATAACCAGGCGGGGAGGTCTAACCCCCAGGGAGTTACTCCGCCCGGCGGGTGGGAGGACGGTGGACTGCTGAGCGGGCACTGGACAGGTCACTTTATGACGGCTCTTTCCCAGGCATACGTCGACCAGGGTGAGCAGGTTTTCAAGACCAAGCTCGACTGGATGATTACCGAACTGGCCGCCTGCCAGGACATGATTACCGCTCGTTTCAACGGCTCAAAAGGTTCCGGTGCTGCCAGTTGGACCCCCACGTTCCCCGGCTACCTCGGTGCCCTTCCAGAGGATACGGTCCTCCGACTTGGCCCGCCGCGGTGGGCTATTTACGGCGGCAACCTCGACACCAACACTTGGGCGCCTTGGTATACGCAGCACAAGATCATCCGGGGATTGCTGGACGCGTATTACAACACTAACAGCTCAAAGGCCCTGGGCATCGCTACGAAGATGGCTGACTGGGCTTACCTGGCGCTGACGATTGGTGACAAAAACCACCCCCAGTACACGGGAAACCTGACTAGAGACGACCTCAACTACATGTGGGACTTATATATCGGTGGAGAGTTCGGGGGCGCAAACGAGGTGTTCCCGGAAATATATCAGATAACCGGCGACTCGCGCCACCTAGAAACTGCCAAGGCCTTCGACAACCGCGAGTCTCTATTCGGCGGGGCGGTCAACAACCAGGATATCTTGGTTGTCACAAGTGACAAGATACCGGGTCGGCGTCGCCCAGCACGTCTACATGCCAACCAGCACATCCCCCAGTTCATAGGGTATACGAGGGTCTACGAGCATGGCGGCGGCCAGGATTACTTTACCGCGGCGAAGAACTTCTACGATTGGGTAGTGCCGCACCGACATTTCGCCACCGGCGGCGTGGGCGGCAGCTATCCCGGCACGGACACCAACGGCGAGCTGTTCCAAAACCGGGACAACATCGCCAACGCAATGGGCGGGACCGGGGCCGAGACGTGCACGACGTACAATACGCTCAAGCTGGCGCGCAACCTCTTCCTGCACGACCATAACGCGACATACATGGACAACTACGAGCGCGGCCTCTTCAACCAGATCGCGGGATCGCGCGCCGACACGGCCAGCACCCGCGATCCGCAACTCACCTACTTCCAGTCGCTGACGCCAGGCGTCCCTCGCGACTTCGGCAATACCGGCACCTGCTGTGGCGGCACGGGAATGGAGAGCCATACCAAATACCAGGAAACGGTGTACCTGCGCTCGGCAGACGGATCCACGCTCTGGGTCAACTTGTACATCCCATCTACTCTATCCTGGGCGGAGAAGGGCTTCGTCTTCAAGCAGGAGACGGCGTTCCCCCGTGCGGATACGGCTAAGTTTACCATCACCGGACAAGGCCCGCTGGACATCAAACTACGGGTGCCCGCCTGGGCTCGCAAAGGCTTCAAGGTTACCGTGAACGGGCAGCAGAGCGATGCTGTGGCCCAGCCCGGTACTTATTTGACCTTGAGCCGAACCTGGAAGACGGGGGACGTAATCGAAGTGAACATGCCGTTCAGCATCCGCATCGAGCGCGCGCTGGACCGCCCGGACACTCAAGCTATCATGTGGGGGCCGCTGGTGCTGCAGATCGTCGGGAAGACGAGCAGTGCTAATAATGGCTTCTTGGGGCTCTCGCTCTACCGGTATCTCAAGCTAGACGGCGACTACTCGTCGGCCGCAATCAAGCGCACAGGGACCTCGGCGACCGGCGACGCGACCTTCAAGACCGCCGATGGCGGCCTGACCGTGCGGCCATACTATATCGGCGACTCGCAGGCAGTCTCGTCGTACTTCCGCCGCATCGAACCGACCGTTGTGTTTGGCACCATCGACACCGGCGTGCCGAATCGCAAGCGCAACGAGGGCCTGCCGTCGTACGACGTCCCGGTCACGGGGATCCCGTCGCCAGGCACAGACGGGCCGACGTTCCTCGACTTGGTCTGGGACCAGGCGCCCTTCGCGACGCACAAGGCGTTCGTGGAGGCTGTCACGTCGACCGCGGACGCGTTCGTCGCTGCTAAAGTGTATAGCGCGGGTGAGCGGGATACAATTGTTGCGAAAGCTAGCCAGGCGGAGCAGGAACTAGCGCCCAATTAGAAACCGGGGCGCACAAGGGCGAGATTCGCAGTATCGGCGGCTCGTTTGGCTATTATTACCTCTTCTAAACTCTGTCTATACGCCTCCCTGCAGCTAGAATTACTAGTTGTATTGTCGCTAAGGCTGTGCGATGATAAATTAGTCGCGACACTTAGAATATGAGATAGTTTGCTATCAGTACGAGCTACGCAATCACCGATGACGCTCAACGTAGATAAGTGTAATGACATGATCACGTTAGCTTTGTCTTCTCTATCGCTGCGGCGTACGAAGCCGTTGCTTCTCATCCTACTCAAGATTTATATCCGGAGCAGCCCGGAGGTATTGATGCTTGAGCGTAAAAATACCCGCTAGGTATAATCCCTGTCTAACGTCAGACGGTTTATGTTTGAGCACAAGCAAAAACGTGTTTTCCTAAGTGAGTGTACGCAATTTACCTGAATAGTTGATTTGACATGTTATTACTCTCTCGTCTGGCGCTAGATCGTGTGCAGAGGTCTTGCTGGGCTCTTTCTAGAACCACCGTTATGAGCCATTAATCATATGACCATCTGGCGAGCCCAGTGCACTGAATAATGGCCGATTCCTTTCTCGAAATAGAGCATATGGTTTTCGACTTCTCGATCTGTAATCGAGTCTTACTAGGCCGACTTCAAATACATGCGACGTGCTGACTAGATGGCTAACATGGATGAATTTTCCAGGGCATCGTGTCAAATTAAATAAAGAGCGTCCGGGTGTCGAATCCAGCTGCAGCACCACTACTACACTACCCCTACCTCAGCTACTATACCCGGCTCCTCAACGTTACCAAAAGTAGCATGTCGCCAAGCCGTGCGCGCGCTCGGCTGTCTGCAGCTGCTCACTTCGGTGCTCACGGTTAGAAGGAACCGCGGCATCTGGAGCTGTCTGTACCTACGTGGAACTGCGCCGGCAGTTCGCATCCTGCAATCGGACCTAGCATCCGGCTCCTCCCACTCGGCATAGTCAGAGACCTGGTCGCATATTGTGTGCCCAATGCGACCTTCGGAGTACTTATACTAGTAGTATATACTATGGTAGGGCCTAATTGCTCATCTGGCCAAGAGCCGTAGCGTCTGAGTCATCGGATGATATAACAGGCCATCCATCAAGGTACCAAACCCGACCAAGGTATGAGCACGTTTGAGCAAGACTCAGCTCCAGGAGCTATCGTGCCGACATCATTCGCCATGTGTCCCGCCCTTGCTACCTCGACACTACCATTCGCGGCGAGCTGAAATGGCTCTGAGGTGGTGCCGGTCTCTACCCAAGTCTCGGTGTCCCCACGCCGACAGGAGCCCCAAGAAAGTGGAATTTGAAAAAGAAGGCGTGATTTTCTCTGACCAAGGTCCTACTTAGTACATCGCAAGGGGGGGGGCCAAAAAGCGGCGCGCGCTCGTCGTGACTAAGCCGTCTTCCTTGCACCTGCATACGCGAGTGATTATGAAATTATATTACCCCTCACCGCCGCAGGGAGCCCTTGATTGTGCGAGGCATCCAGCCGATGGCGAATCAAAGCCCGTCCCGTAGCCTCGGAGAAGGGTATTTGATATCTGCAAACGCCATCTCCAGTCTCGAGGCGCCACGCCGAGTTTCGTCGGCCATCGGCGCCGGAGACGTCCGACTAATCCCAATCCGTGTATTAATAGTGGACGTATTCATGATTAATTTGTCGCCCCGTCTCCGCTGACCGACATGCAAGAGCCTGATGAACATGGCGAGTTGCCTCGCGGCAGGGAATAGCAAACGCACCCAGGGTTTTCGGCTGCCCCTCCTGGAGGCAATCAGGAATGCGTCTGCTGTATTCCTGCTCCCACCACGCGAATCCTGTGTGCTTAGCGAGGCGAATCGACTCCGAGACTTGGCTAGCGAACTCGTGTTTCTGGTTGCAGCGGTCAACTCACAGAGCGCAGGGACGGGGAGCGCCCACACAACGTCTCACTGCAGTATCCCTTTCCACTATCACATGTTTTACACACGTATGCGAGGTAACGCTCAATAGACGGGTAAGAAGTGGGGGGATGGATACGCATCATCCTAGATTGCAGGGACAGTAGGGCAGGCCGCTCTACTACTTACTATAGTAGTATTATAGAGCCGGAAATATTGGCAGATGTTGTCTAGCTCCGAATGGCACCTTACCCTGAAGATCGGATGTATTGAACCGTAAGATAGTATGATATGATAAGATATACTATATTTAGCGCGGGGGGGGGATCTAAAATACAAGAAACACATACTTATCTGAACCACATCATGTCAAAAGTTCCGTGATAGTAACGCCGAGATCTCGTTTTGTAAGTGATTAACGCTCATAGATAACATCAGGACATGACACTGGGTGCCAGGCTCGCAAGGACCAAGACTTGGTTATCTACTGTTTTCTCTTTCCGGGTAGGCTAGCCGTTGCATAGCTTTACCTCATTATATTACACATCTCCGCGTAGAATATATGCGACTCGTTCGGCGCGTACAAATGAATGGGCCTATTTAGGAAGGTCTGTTTGCGGAGAATGAAGCCGATTCGGCGCCAAACGTGTGTATTGGTTCTACCGTGTTGCCCACTCTTCGAAAGAGGACAAGTTCTAGCTCTATAATGCAATTACCCGGCATTACGATGTTGCTCCCATCATTCTATGTACAAGAACTCCCGCTAGTGCTAAAGCCAGCAAGGTAAATCTATTACGTAGCAAATCTAGCATGTCGCTTTGCAGCAAATATTAGGTCTTATTCAAAAAAAAGGATCATCCCTTACGAAGGAAACATATCCTTCCAGAGATCCATGTCCCAGCTCTGATCACTCATGACAGTGGAATCGAACTGGGGCCCATCCAGGTAGAGACTGCTATTCGATGATGACCCTTGCCCCACGGTTGCGCTCATCGGGTCCGTGAGCGGGGTAGCCACACCAAAAGACGTCAACTCGGCTTCGCCAAACGGACGTCGGTGTTCTTTTTCCGAGCATGAAGATATTGAAGATGCTTGTGAGAACCCGCGGCCCGATCGTAGATGCGCAATACCATCGACGCCACTCGACATCGCTATCGTGGAAGCGGAATGGCTAGGCGGGCGAGAATTTGATGAGTTGACATAGGACATAGGCATGGGCTGTATTTGGCTATCGGGCGTATTGAGAGACTTGCGTGTCGTGCCTATCACGGTCTCGAAGACCTGGAGTAGCCAGTTTATGCCTACGACTAGCCGACCAAGATAGGTTTGGGGCAGATCGGGATGCTGCATAGGTTTAATGGCACGATTGATGCACCGAAAGAGCTCGATATCATCGTTTGCCGCATCATCCGAGGGCCCGCCCCTACCAAGATTATGTAGATGAAAACGGAGTAACTCGGTGAACGAGGCAATGGGGTAGTTCTGCAGCATGCGGGCCAGAGATGCCAGACCCACGGTAGTGACCAGCATATTGACAATGCTCGCAAGCACCCTGAGACACGCGCGCGAATGGTCAAGCATTTGTCGCTGACTATGGCTTCCCCAACCGCACCGCAGTATTAACACCTGAGTAACGTGGTAACAGTACTTGAGCTCGAGACGGCGAGGGTCTAGCTTCGATTCGAAACCGGGATCAGTCGGTTCCATCAGGGCGCCATAGCGTTGAGCCCAGGACATGGCTAAGTCGGCCATTGACGAAACCCTCTGGGCACGCGCTTTTACACCGGCCATAGAGGCGCGTTTAGAGTAGAGCGTCAAGTAGACCTCCTCCCAGATGCGCATGATGTGATCGAATGCATGGTTTAGTTTTGTGTTAGGCGGCTCCTCCTCGGCGATATCATCAAGCTGTATTTCGGAGTCAAAGAGATATATGTCGCATGGATAGCCCGTAAGAAAGGTACGGTACTTGTCCATGGCATACAAGACTCGAAAGAGGCGGTCTCGATCGCCCTTTTCGAGTACTTGCGCATCGCCTTCAGAGGGCGTCGAGCGATGAAGCCCTAGGATACGGGCGAGATGACATGCGGTTTGGCAGGCCTTCTCGAATACGGCGTTTTTATAGAATTCTCTGCCTACCAGAGCCTAATTCGGGCAAAGCAAGAGCGATGATTAGCTTCTCATTCCGCTTTGCAGATTTGCACACAAGCACGCGAGGGGTAATGGGTAAGAAAGCTAGCATACCAGAGTTAAGAGAGCTTGGATATTGACGATCGAGGGACGGGTGAACGAATCGAGATTGGCGATAGCGCGGTCACAATTGCGGAGAAAGGAAGACATGAGTTCATGATGCATGCTTTTGGGATGAGATTTAGAGACGCTCGCGACCTGAGCTTCGAGCCCGAGGCCTAACACGACGACATTTGTGAAGATAAGAGCCCACGGGCTACCGTCAACCGGCTGCTCAGCAGCATAATGTGTGTCGACAGCACGACGAAGCTCGGCCTCGTCGAATATTGGGAAGGAGGCATTGAAACTGCAGAGAAAGCTCTCCATGAACAGGTCTACCATCAAACGGGGTGGAGTGGTGACGGGGCGGTTGTCGTCGATGATACCCGGATCCGGACAGGGTATCTCAAAGGGGAACGAGGTTCGCAAGTGCTGTAGAGCAACTTGCACGCCGGCGTCTCGAAGCCCGTAGGGCGCGTCTTTGCTATCATGATTGCTAATCATACCCGAAATCTGACCTGCGACACCTTGTATCAAAGATACGGAAGCTGGGGAGTCGATTGGGCGCTCTGCGCCATGATCACGAGCCATGCTGTTCGGTAAGAAATGGCCATCGTCCAACGAGCCGCTGTCGTTGTCGGGGAAGTTGAATATAGCGTCATTGGCACTGGGCAGAAGAAAATGGCCACCGTTCTGAAGACCATGGCGAAGGCTGGCTAAGGCAGCTGTCGTTGAAGGAGAGGTGCCAGCAGTTGTAGGGGCTGTGGTTGCGTCCATGTTCGTACTGCTACGGCTGCTATCCGTCGTGGCGCAATGTGTTCCACAAGGATATGGATTATTGCCGTGGCAATACGGCCTCGCCACGATATCCCGCGTCAAGCTGGCTAACTGGTTCAGCGTCTGATGCACTTCGTCGAGGCGGTCCATGACGCTAGAGAAGTCATCTCGAAGCTGCTTAGTGTGGTTGACACGTCTGAAGGTACTCGACCAGCTGCAAAAGGCGGAAGCCTTTCGACAGTTGGAACATTCTGGCTGTTGGCGATCGCAGCGCACCTTTCTAGACCTGCACTGATCGCAGGCGGCCGGGGGATTATCTTCGTTGCGGGATCTCTGCCGTTTGCCTGTCTCTCGGCCACGGCTCCCAGCTACGCTGGCATCGTCATTGGCGTTGCTCTTATTGCTGCTCGTGTCACTGTTGTTACTGTTACATTCGGCGGTGTTCGCAGGCTTGCTGGAAGGGCGCCCTCGCTGGGTAAAAGCCATCAAATCCGACTGAAGGGCCTATGGTGCGGAGGTTTGGAGACGACTGGGTAAGGAGGTATATGGGCAGCAAGCAGTAACACGCAATAATGCCATAGGTACTCGGATCTGGAGACAAGGTTACAGTGGACGGCGGGAGCCAAAATAATAAGGGACGTAACATTTTAAACACGAGCCGCTTTGACGGTGGGATCTGCCATGGCGGGCTGGCTGCTTGCTCCCTTGCCCGACTCCCTTGCCTGACTCTAACTACTAGGTAAGTAAGGTAAGGACTAAGTAAGTGAGTGAGTAGTGTAAGTACTAGTGAGGGTGAGTGCAGGTGTTTGCCCTACTGCACGATTCTGCACAAGTCGTCTATCCGGAATCCGGATGACGAGCTTCTATCTGGCGATAATCTGGCGTTATTCTGGCGTTAGCCTGGGCGGAGGCCAAACTACGTCGAAGCACTTATCTCTTGCGGGAGTAATGCATCGCAAAAGGTAGGGGTGAATTCCAGTATATGCTCCAGCATATGCTCCAGTATATGCTCCAGTATGCTACAGTATGCTACAGTACCTAATGCTCCAGTATGCGGGCTTGCCACCTGTAGGACCCTGCGATCAGCGTGCTAGGGCGTTGAGATGTCCCAATCTTCCGCCCAATCTCACCACATATGCAGCTTATGATTGGTCATGTTGGTCATAATAAGTGGCTAAGGGATGGCTCATAGCGGTGTTTGGGGGCGGCTTGGGAGGGGAACGGCGGACTTTGGACGGTTGGACTGAACGGTGTTCTTACCAATGTATACATCTGTAAAAAAAAAAAACCCGTAATTGAAACTCTCTATAGACTTTTTTCCCGAGATACTATGTACACTGCCCGCGACATGCTCAAATGCGATATGATCATCGCTCGTTGCTGACTGCATGCAGGTGTTCCGGTAGTGGACTGAGTACAGTCTGAGTATAGCCTCTGCGTTACGTATGTGCTGACTACGCTGCCTTCTCCACAATTGGACACAATTCGATATTCCAACGCGCGAGCCATGCCATATCGACATAATACCCAGGTACAGCCAGGTAAATGCCAGGTAATGCTAGGCAATGCTAGGCAATGCTAGGTAAATGCTAGGGACACTAGGGGATACTAGGAGAGGTATACACTACCTAAGGTATAACTCTCACCACCTCAGACCCTCACTTGGACAAAAATCTCGTGCAGTCGCTCGTGCAGTTGCTCGTGCATGACGGCCGCCCTTCCCATCCATCTGATGATGTCACCTCTCACTCACGTCCCAGCTCACTCACTCAACTTGCCAGGTGGTATTGAAAACGGAAGGCAACGTTGCCAACGGGAACTGAGCGTAAAGCATAACTCCCGTGCATCCGATCGCATAGTATATACTACAGTAGGTATACACTCTCGACATAACCGCCGTGGATGAGAATAGCACACAATCCCATCTTCTCTACACTCCTGTATTCGATCCCTTGTGCTGACGGCATAATCTAGTCTAGTGCAATCAGCTATCAGGATCGGTTTTTCGAAGGTCGAGACACGCCTAGGCGCTAAGTGCAGTTAAGAGTTGGCTTATGTCGGCACAACTTTGTATGACACTCCCGCGTTTCAAATTTGAAAAGCTTATTTATCATCATCATCATCATGCTTGACATATTAGTTACCTCGGCACTGCGGTACGTGCCACATTTCTGCCGGAGTCAAGGGCGCGCAGCCAGGATGCCCTACCTAGTCGTGCGGTATAGACCGTGCAGTACTATGTAACCGTGTACAGTACTAAATACTGTGGTGTATAGGAGCACACGCCCGCAAATACCTCCCTTGCGTAGTACAGGTCCTGTCCAGGGAGCGTGGAAGATCCCTGAGCCTCCGCGGCCCTACGCCCGCCACGGCGTGCTTCGACACACTAGGGCTGCTACTAAGGCAGCAAGTCGGCCAGGCAAAACCAGGGCACTTCTGGGCATATACTGCTGGGCAGTCTGAGGGAGGGTGATTTTTCTGAGTTCTCACCATTCTTAGCGAGGGCCACCTAGACCCCGAATAGGAAATACTAGCAGGGCCTCCGCTTCAAACTACCGCCGACCCTGCTGGCCCCGTTATGTCAAATGCTTAGGTGGCACTTCACGTATACTGTAGTATATCGTATACCGTATAATCCCTAATGCTGCTACCTCTTCGGTTTGCCGATCGGCCACATTGTGGGCATGTACGTCTTGGCGATAAGTAATCCAAATCCCTGATTATCCGTCTAACTAGCAGCTCTTCTGTGATCTACCTTGCATAAAAGCTCTGGCTGAGGTCGGCCCCGAGGGTGGCAGGCAACGAATGGGATAGGTAAATCCCAGGTATACCATGTCCATACTATATAGTAGGTGTCACTTCTCTCCATCGAAAAAACCCGTTATATAAGCACTAACAGCAGCGGGAGAGGCAAACTTACTAAACAAATTTACCCAGTTCCCTGTCTGTCCATCTACCGAATATCGCCGTATATGCCTCGCTGTCGTATAAGATCGATGAAGCGAATGCGAGTTGTAAACAACCAGGCCCTCGTCTTCCATCCTACGAATAGTATCGTAGATCATAGCTCGTTGAAATGCCCAGCGAGCTCAATCATAATGTGTCATAACACACTACTACACATATTCTGCCGTCCCGCCTTCTAGAATAAAGAAAGTGCCCCATATAGCAGAGATCCCCAGTCCAATTACTAAGGTAGTCTAGCCTCTTTCCCACAATAAACACAATAAATATTCATCATTCCCCAATACCAAGGGTTAACGCACACACTAGTCCTAAGCATTTTGCCGTTCTAGGATTAAGGCTGATAATATAGTAGGCGTGTTGAAATACGGTGTTTGTCTAAACTGCTCTAATAGCCTCAATCCAGCTTGTTTTGCGATCAGTTGAAGTGAATCGGTGTAACGGGAGGCAAAATTCGCCGGCCATCATTTCTCTGTCGATTGCGGTGAGTAGATCCCTCCCCCAAACAGTTTAAATCGTCTCCGTTCCACGGTACAGTTAGATCTAGTCTAGGCCTTACCCTAGACCCATTGTTATTATTATAGTCACAACACTAGTGGAGTGCTAGATAACGGATAAATATATACATATAATAGCGTAGTAGAACTCCTGTGCTGCCTTGCCTGGGCCGTATTAAAACAGGAGGGGTCCAAGCTAGATCCTTGGGTACCCATATGTTTATAGTTTATACAATACTTAGTAAGTATCTGACGACGAGAACGCCCAGCCCGCTAGCGGTGATAGCTCTGTGATTGTAGTAACTTAAGCATCACCAGAAAGAGGCCAACATACGATCCCCGCGCCGACGGAACCAAGCCTCGCCCTAGGAAACAGAACGGGTTTTCTTGGAAAAGCTTAAGCCACTAGGGCTTCCTGCTGCTATCAGATCCGACTAATAATAAGTGAGGGGCGCATTAGGTCTTTATCGTTTCGCATCTACTCGTGCGTATGGGTTAATATGTTATGGTTGCCGTTGGGCGTAGAAGGCCCAAAGAGTGATACTACGTAAGAATCTCTTGGTCGCGTAATGGTTTGTAAGATAACGCTCACGTAGTATAAGTGGCTCTAGTCATCAGTTGCTCGAGGAGTTTGAAGTGGCGAAAGATGGGGCCGCTGGTTCGTATAACCTGTTTATATAATAGCAGATTCTTAGTCATAGCACCAGCTACTCCTGTAGTTGAGAGATTAACTCACAAGTCACCTAAGGCGGAATTTTACCGATTGGTGAATTTCAGGAGCTGATACACCGAAATCCCTAGACGTCCTTACCCCATGAGTGCGGCGTGCCAATAAGCGAGTGATAATATACGTGGTCACGTGACAGCTCGAGGACCGCCTGTATCCCGTTATCAAAGGATAAATCTTAAGCGCGGTAGCCCGATGCGTTGACGACATTTAGAGGCTGTGCAGGTATTTGTGGTATTTGTAGAGGAATCCATTCCGGACTCGTTTCGTGACCCCCATCACTACCCGCTTTATCCACCTGGGCCAAGGTACGACGTACTATTACGCTCTATCTAAGATTGCTACAATATCGAGGAAGGCAGATGATGCCTTCATCGTATCAAAGTGATAGAGGAATTATATATGCTTCGTAAAGTACACTAAATGATAGGCTTTCTCCGCCGGTTTCCTAAGGCAAAACACGGTGAATGGTAAAAGTAGTTTGCGGATATTAATGTCTGTGACGATGGCTGGTGACTGATTGATACTCGTTACCTCTTTTATTATTCTTCTTAAGACTCTAAAATTACTAGTAGTTATATTTCCAAAACCAAGATATGTCATCGCTTTCAGAAAGTTATAGTAATAGGGACGCAACTAATACCCATGTAGTCAATACACTAAAGGAAGGTTTTATTTAAGAGATATATAAGTCCAAACTCTTCTCGCTGAAACAGGCGGGAGAGACTAGAGACTACATACTATGGATTCCTAAATAATACACATTTACCTGTTAGCGCTCGATTAATACCTCCTCACTACAGAATAAAAGCTCCTAATAATCGTCCTTAGTCAGTGAAAGAACTTGTCAAATAAGTTGCTAGAAGCTCTTATCACTAAATCGGGATTACAACTAACGTAAAGAGAAAGGACCTCAAATTTTAGCAAAGATAAAACAATGATATACTCATACGTAGCTCTATCTTCTAGGCTAATTATTTATTGTGAGAAATAGAATTATAATAGGGTAACAAATCAAGATTCTTCTTGCCCTATATTTGGTAGGAGACCGACACAAAAACAGGCACCCAGGGGGGAAAGGTCGAATACTGTCTGTAGGTTTGTCGAGATTCGAGCGTCACAGTCAGTCCAAGGTTTTAGGTCACACATTACTAGCACAAGACACAGGAGTGAGATTTACCATATTTTAATCCGCCCGAGTTTGTTTGCTCACATTTAATATTACAGCCCTTAGGCTCGCTAGCTAGAGCCGTGTTTAATAAAAGATTTATCTAATTTACCGAGCTTAATAACTATGTATTGATGATTTTGCTAGTCCTACGTCGTTAGTAATTTTCGAGTTGTTTATCAAAGGCAAATTTACAAACTCCTATGTTGCCTTTCAGTGGAGTAATGAATATCCTAGCATCAAAGCCGGTATTGACTCGGAAACTAAGATTTTCTTCCTATATCATAATTTTCTCTGACTCACGACATATCTAAGTACTCAAGCAGCTTGGTCCCATATTCTGCACAACATACACGATCTTGGGGGAAGAAAACTCGGGTGGTCTGATCCGATGGCCTAACTCGGCTCATACCCCCCCCCCCCCCCCCTTTCCACTTTTCGTAGACGTTGTCTACACCTCTGGCCCGCGTTGGCCGCTTGGGGGCAAGATAATAAGATTTGCCCAACTGACCGTCGTATTGCCCAGAGACACTACGATGCACATGTATCTAGTGTCGTATTATTCGGAAGGATGCCGTGCTTGCCGGGGCCTTGCTTGGCAATGCGGAGCGCCATACTGGCCAGCCAAGTTTCTAAAGCGGAAGCTGGTGCTCGGCAGTGGTTTTTATAGAGGCTTGGCGATAGATTCATTGTCGAGCGGGACGGAGGCGGGAACCTGGAGTGTTCGCCGGACCGAGTGGCGAATTGTATGAAGCCCCTGCTCCCTCCCCCTCTCTAGACTCTCTGTTGATTCCTGCTAGATTGCAATGAAAGACGTGTGTATACTATACGCATTAAGCGAAGCAGGGGCTCTGAAAGACGTTAACTTCAAACTACTTACACTTGATGAGCGCCACGTCTGATCCTAAACCCGGGATTCGAACCGGAATCCTAGCGACGATCCTTGCCATATGAATACGTAATATTCTTACTGTAGCAAAGGTGCTCAACTTCTTGTTAGTGGAAGGAATGGTCAGAGAAACCATGTCCCGGGATTATTGGGGGCTCAAGATCAGCGTATATCCCGTTCCGGTTGCGTGCCTTGACTCCTACGCTGCGCCTAACCGCCGTCTTCTCGATGTAGATTGATAGTGTAGGCATCCGCACAGGCAGCTGGCCAAGTCGCAGACATTATCTCTTGGCATAAGGCTATTTCAAAAGAAAAGTTCCGCTCGTGCGTATTGACATGTCTTGACGTCCCACTTGAAGCTTCCACCGCTTAGCGTTGTAGCCTTGGTATTCAAGGTTCCTACCGCGCCCAGCATAACAGAGTCGAAAGGGCTACCCTACCCCGGGTTCTGTCGTGGTGGCTGACAAATTTTCGGCCGAGTTTCGCCCAAAATCCGATGCTAGGGGCGAGCTAAAGCGATAGGTTAGCAGGATCGTTACTCATTACCTACAAGATGGTTTACTACACTCAATGATCTTAAATAAAACCTTGTATGCATTGGCGTTTTGTTATTAGGTAAATATATATACACTATATCTTATAGAAGTCTAATAATCATTTTCGGCTCGCAACGTGTGAGCTGTCATCATTCACAGACGCACGATTCATCGGACGAGCTAATACAAACGGGCTCTAGTGCATCTAGGAGAGTTAAGCCTGAAATAGATATAGTCGTCTTTCCTAGCGCTACGATATAGATTACAAACAATGCCAAGCGCTGATAAATTGTCATTGATAACCTGTTGTTCATGAGAGCGATGAGAAGAGTTTTGCTCTCGTTTGTATCGGCAGTAATATTTTGGGAGTATATATTCAAGGACCAGTGTTGCCGCCTTATGACTCTGCAGCCTAACATCTTGGAACTCCCTATATCCTTATATGCCTTATATGCCTACACTAATGACATGGGATCGCCGAGTTCCTGGCCCAGTGAAGCTACGTAGTATGATGGATCATCTTCTTGGTTATTCCGCAACGAGACATGACTGGCGTGCGTAGCAGTTTTCATTGGGACGGTCCCATAAAACCTGTCACTTCTCCGAACTTGGTGGTTAAAAATTCTACCTGGGAAGCAATCATCTCCTATTGCACAGACCAGGTGGAGGCGTAAACTAAAACGCGTGTCGCGTTTTCCCAGAGATTCTTGATCAAGTATGCGTTCACGAGCTTTCACACAGGAAATGTTCGATTTCATCGCAGAATATACACCAGATCCCCGTCATGTCGCGCCCAAGGAAAAGAAATAGGGAAGAAATAGACTGCGATGGCTGCGGCTGCGGAAGTCGGGATTGTGCCTCTTGTCCTGCATCGTCGGAGCTTCTCTCTTCTCTTCCACCTGGGCCACCTAGCTACCTCATCGTTGCACCATATCAACAACCCCCACTCTTCCCACCCTCTGATCCTGCCTCCATCGCTGTTGTGAATGCGGGACCAGCTTACGCTCAAATGGTATCGCAGCTCGACGAAAATACCGTGCGCCTAATGCTTGCTACGTTCGCCACACTATCGACCCCAACACAAGCTTCTATCAGAAGAGCTATCACATTAGCATACCAAGAACAGGTGGCAGGCGAGCGCGTGATTGACTTCAGCGACTTCAGCAGACGGGCATGGCACGTGCTTAATACGAGCGAGTATACCGAGGGCAGCGGCAGCAAGCAGTACGAGGCCTCATTTGAGGCCCGTAGCGAGGTGATAGGCTGCATCGAGGCTATCGGAAAGGAAGCAGCTGTTGATAGTTCGTACGGAACGAAGCTGAGTGCGCTCGAGACGCTGCGCAAGATCGCAAAGACAATTCTGCTGGCCGGTGACACGCTGGGCCGTGAAGTGCGCATGGAGTTTCAGCACGAAACATGCCTAGCCGATATCATGGTGTGCATCGCGGATTCCATGACGCCCGATGAGCAACTCCGGGCCGGTGCCACGGCGGACGCGAAGGGCTCCCTGGCAACGAAGCTTGAGTGGGTATGCGACGAAACAGCGGCACACTGCCTCGCGGGGGTTGAGGGTCTCCGCCATGTTCTCGCCCTCCTCACCACCGGCGCCCCAGAAAGCGACGGTGATAGCGATTGCAGTGAAGAGGCAGAATATTGAGGATTTATATATTGATATTCAATGAGCTGCAACTTCCCTGATATAATTCATGTCACAGTTCTCACTACTAGTTAAATCTAATATTGACTTATGTTATTATAGCCAAAGCAATTAATTATACTTAAAATTAAAAACTATCTAAAAGTAGTAATAATATTAGTATTAGCTGTAACATTTTTTTTAACTGAAGACCATAAAACGATAGACCTGAGACCTTTATAAAGTGTAACCGAGGTAATAGCTGTTAGAAGAAACGCTTACCGTACGGATTCGAATACCAACAACACTCGAATACGCGAATATATAGATCTAATCAAGTCGACTAACCAATTGAAGAACTGGATACTTGAGACAGTATCCCAGAACTATAAGGACACTCTACTTGAACCCACAGATACACTGGATGTCTAGTACGAGAAGCTATGTACTATCGGAGCACATCTCAAGGGTAGCCTCATGCATCAAGCACGGCTAGATTATAGATCTCTCATCGACAACAGTGCCAAGAGACCGCCGAAGGACCTAGGAACCTGGGCGACGGAATGGGAAGGAAAGTTAGCTATTGCAGTAATAAAGCATGGAGCTTCTGATCTCACAGAATCCTACAATATCACCACAGACCTGGAGAAGGCTCTGGGAACTAGCTATCAGGAATGTGTCACAGCATTTAGGCTGACCAATAAGCTAGAGATCAAGCAAGGCACTCTAGACTATACGAAGGTTGCAGTGGACCTCAAGGACGAAGCAAGCATCCGACTGTCTGTTCGAAGCAAGCCAACCAAGAAGGAACCACATAAAGGATGCTTTCACACTTATGGTAACACCGAAGAGATCGGTGATTCTATCAAAGTCGAAGACCCAGACGGTCGGCCTAGGGCAGCAGGAAGAGGTAAAGCGCGCGACTTTCGAGGAAGAGAATTGCGAGAACGAACACCAGATCCTGCAAGCAAGAGACCTCGTGCAGATACAAATACAAGTGATACAGAGTGCAAGCTCTGCACCCAGACCCATACGTTAGAAAGGTGTTAGTACGCCTTCCCAGAACGTGCTTCTGAAGGATTTATACCAAATCGGACTGTTCAAGAGATGGTTCAAAAGCTTTTGAGGTCAGACCCGGAGCGAGTCAAGGAGATTAAACGAATCCGAAAGAAGAGAACAACCTATAGATTAAGGAACTCGGCTATTCTTGACTCAGGGACAACGATACGCATATTTAACGAGATCGGTAGGTTCTTGGATTTCAGGAGAGCTAATCCTTATGATGCAGTATACGCAGGAGATGGAGTCATCCCTATCGAGGGATTCGGAAAAGTTGATATCTGAGTCTAAGGACTAAAGGGACCAGAGGTTCATCGACCCTACGATGTAGCCTATTGCCCAGATATGGGCACTAACCTAGTATCCCTACGTATACTCAATAGGACAGGGTATTGGTGGGATAACGAGCCATCTACCAACCTTCTCCGACGGAGAGACGGCTCAATACTCTGCCGTCTACAGGACCGACTCGATCAGTTTGTGATGGAATATCTCCCTCTGTCATTTAAGAGAACTGCCTTTTACACGAGGCGCAACAAGCTCGACTCATACACGGGGAAACCACTCTCGCGAGGGGACCTATTTCAATGGCACCTTAGGATGGGACACACAGGACCCGAAGCACTGCGACCCGCCTGCAAGGCCGGAAGCGATCCAATTGGACCTTCAAGGACCTAGGCAGCCATAGAAGATTATTGTAATCTGATCTAGTTCTGAGCCCCGATTCCAGCCCTTGTTATAGTATCCTATATCTCAACTTCATGATCTGTCTGACATCTCTTCATCGCTGTGGTCGTCCCTACTTTCCATGTTCACTCCCTCCCCAGCTTCCTTGGTAGTCAAAGACCGTCGTTCACTCCAGTCAAACCGTGTTTGGACTCTCAGCTCACCATCGCCCGCTTTACCGATCATCGGATACAAACGCCCTGTAATTCCTTCATATATGATATCTATTCAAAGCAAAATGATTAGCACCTGTTTATCGGATATCCTCAATCAATTCTACTTGGCTTTGCATTAACCACTGAACTCTCTGTGATCCACTTACCTAGGCGTTTCTGATTCACCTCAAACTTGGCAGTGCCCGCGTCGGCATCAATTGTGCATCGAAATACATCGCCCTCCCTCACAATTCTTCCCTTGGCTTTTTCCTGACCCAACGCGTAGTATGTACCCGTTGCTGAATGATAGCCCCAGGAATGGCGGCCACGCCCTGGGAGTACACCCTCCTCTTCTGAGTTTCGTCCAAAACCGATTGCGATCTCCCTAGAGAACAAAAAGGTTAGCTATTATGTCGTGTAGTAAATGGGAAGTTTTAAGGTACGTACATGTCATTATCGATATTGAGCACTCTCATTTCGATCGAAAATAAACCGACTGGCGGAATGGGGTAGTTCGCGCGTGCCGTCTTAGATTCGTATTTTCTGGCGTTGGATTCCGGATCTAATCGGAAGCGGAAGTGACGCCGAAAAAGCCTCCGGCTATTTGGTGTCGGATAAACCACTAGCTCCATACGATCGTCCCCGACAACACGAAGCGACTCGCCGGCGCTTACCCAGGATGATGGAAGCTTAAGTGCATGTGTGAGTTTCTCTGATAGATCGCAAGACCGAGCTCTCCTTTTTTCGGGCGGGAGGCAGGCATATCGAACATATGCTAGCGGCCACCCGTTTTCATCGGTTTGGTCTCTCTCTTTTGTTTTGTTCAAAACGTATTCGATGAGGGGCAAGTTCTCAGTATGAAAAGCTATACCGCGTAACGTATCGACATCACAATGCTCATGCACGCCAGCCTTCAACAGTCGATCTGAGATCTCTTCATTTTGAAGTGAGAGACCAGCTTTTAAAACTTCGATAGCTGCTTGAGGGGGTAGAATGAGTGTAAGCTGCGGTGAGCTCAAGAGAGCATTGACCTTTTCAATATTTCTGTCTTTCATGGCCATCTCTAGAGGGAGATGGCCGTCATTGTCTGTCTGATTAATGTCAATATCACTCCGTGAGAGTAAAAGCTTCACATTCTCATAGTCTTGGACAAGAAAGAGAGCGCCTCGCCCTTTTTCATCCTTCAGATTCACCATCCCAGTAGCGACGTGTTGTAGAAGTTTGGAGAAGAACATGGGACCGGCATACACGGCCCCATGGTGAATTGCCGTACGCCCGCCGTTGTCTGCTGCCAAGGTATTTGCGCCACTATCCAACAACAGTTCCGCAGTGTCTTCATGTCTTCTCGAGATAGCATAAGCCAATGGTGTCTGGCCTTCACTATCTACCGCTTCAAGGTTAGCTTCACGCTCGATAAGTAACTTTGTAGTACCTAGAGAATCATAAGCCACGTGAAGGGGTGTCCTTCCGGAATCGTCCGCCACTTCGCTTTCGGCGTTGTGATTTAGTAGTATTTCAACAACATCTCGTAATCTATACCACGCGGCCATAAATAAAGCGGTACGCCCGTCGTCGTTCTTTGCGTTGAGGGTCGCGGGAGTGATTTTGTTGTCACGCAGAAGAGATTTACACATCTCAAGTTCTCGACGGGATCGCCCAACGGCGATGTGCAAGGCCGTGGTGATTTTGTCATCATCTCTAGCGTTCGGGTCTGCCCCCTTTGATAGAAGTAGCGAAACAATATCGACGTGATCACCGCTAATGGCCTTCAATAAGGCGTTCTCTAAGGGTGATATACGGTGTCCATTTTCCTTGTCATCTGTGTTGCCCCCGGCCAAGCTACTTTCTGTTGTCAGGGCTTCCACTATATCGAAATGGCCCTCTCTTGCGGCTTCTACGAGAGCTAACTGGTATGTGTGAGTACTGATGTCCGGGCTTAGGAGACGTTTGACTACAGCGGCATGCCCGTTCTTAGCCGCGTGCAAAATGGCGGATTGGTTATTCCTATCTTGGTAGTCACGCTTCCGACTGACTTCGTCAATGGTCAACAGATACGCGACGACTTTTTCGTGTCCGTTGATGGAAGCAAGGATTAGTGGTGTCTTGTTGTCCTCAACACTTGCGTTTGGATCAATATTTGGAGCTTCTTTGATGATTTTCTGTACTGCTTCCGATATTCCCTTGCTAGAAGCCAAGCACAGGAGTGCCTCGATTCCACTGCTAGAATTCCAAGCAACCTTCGAGTCGAGGACTTTTATTAATATTTGGCGTGACTTACTGAATGAGCTATTGGATGCTTGCTTGTCGGGCTGTGCCTTGAGCAATGCTTCGATAAGAGACAGGTCTGTAAACTCGGTGTCACTGGAAGACTCTTGGCCAGCTTGGCTCTTGATCTTTTCGATTAGAAACTCCACCATCTCCACGTGCTGTTGTTCTGATGCCAGCTTTATCAAGCTGCTATAACCGCCGACCACATCTTTAAGGCTGGGTGAGTAATATTTTAGCAGTACCTGAACTACATCAACAACGCCAGACCACGCTGCCAGATGCAGTGCTGTCTGGTTGTTGGCATTTGTAGCATGCAGGTAATCGTCGAGGTCACCCATCAGGGTGTCCACAGCATCTAGAAGGTTTTTGACAATGGCTACAGACCCAATCTTTGCCGCCTGATGCAGTGGCGAGTTCCCTTTTGAGTCGGTGCATAGTGGATCAGCCCCATGGGCGAGTAACTCAATGGTTACATGTTCATGACCATTTTGGCATGCGAGCAGAAGTGGGGTACTAGCGTCCGCATTGGCGACGTCAACCTGGGCCCCGGCAGAGACAAAGAGACAGACAATGTCTGCAAGTCCGTCGCGGGCAGCGATATGCAATGGGCTTAGTCCCTCCATGTCGAAAATGTCAACGCTTTCCCTGGTATCGACATGACATTGACATAGCTCTTTAGCAATCTCAGAGTCCCCTCCCAATGCCGCTAAATGTAAGGGCGCATGTCCGTCCTGATTCATACGCGCAATAGCTGATTGAAAATTTCCCTTTTTTGGTTTCCTAGCCGTCAGTTTTGTCAAGTTTTTCACGACGATCAAGTGGCCCATCTTGACGGCTAGGTGCAGAGGGGTATTCCCATATTTGTCTTCCATAACTGTGACGTCTAGAAGTGTAGTTGATTCGAGTTGGAATCGGGCTGTTGATAAAAGCTCTCCAACTACACGTTCATGACCTCTAGTAGCAGCAAGATGCAAAGGTGTCAGTCCATTGCTATCTCTCTTCTTCAAGGCCGCTTCATATGCGTTTGGGCTGTGATTACTGATTTCGCGGCAGGTTAAGATATTAATGACAATATCTAGTCTTCCTAACTCCGAAGCAAGATGAAGCGCTGTTTGTCCTAGGGGCCCGGTGCCATGTATCCCGGATCCTGTCTCTAATAAGATGGCTACCGAGTCTGATTGTTGCCATTTGCAAGCTACGTGAAGGGGCAAATAACCGTCCTTGTCGGGTTTGTTGAAATCGGCCTCATGGCGAAGTAGTTCCTTCAAGACCCGGACATGGCCGTACCGGCAAGCTAGATGGAGCGGAGTTTCCCCTGCTTCGGTCTCCGCATCTTTATCGAATCCGGCGTTCAAAAACCTTTCCACCATCACGTAGTAGCCCGCTCTGCTTGCGGCTTGAAGGGCCGTGATTCCAGCAGAGGGAGGAGGGTTAGAGTTTCTGCTCTGCGTAGTGTGGTCGACCAGGGAATCCGTCAAAAGATTCTCACGTCCATACTCAGCAATCAGATATAATTCTCGCGGCGAAGCTGCTCCGTTTTGTCGGAGGTCTTTTATAATCATCTCATCACCAATCTCGATTGCCATCTCGAGTGAAGCTTGAAGAACATGTGGGGAAGGTTTGTTTTCAGATGGTAAGAGGTTAAGTAGGAGTGACACCAGCTCTCTACATCTGAACCTAGTTGCGACAAACAAAGGCTCTTTAGACGAGGATTCATCCGTGGGAAATGAAAGCCACTCCGGTGGGCGCTCAAAAAGAGTGGGTGGTGAAAGCCATGTGGAAACGGATTCATGGTTTTGTAAGAAACTAAGTGCCTGCTGATGGATCCCCTGTAGGCACCCCCCGTTTCCTTCACCTAGGTCCCCGGGGTTGGGAGGTAAGGGGGGTGTCTTGTTGTAGTGGTTAGTCCAGTAAAGGAAGGCGTAGGGAAAAGGCTCGTGCGGAGATTGAAATATAGAATCATCAGACGGCTCTGTGGGTAACTTCGCTTCGCCGTCACGGGCACCTTTGGTGAGCAATGAGAGATAGCGAAGGCACGCATCTGCAAGAGCACTGTCATCGACGAGTTGACAAGAAGGGTTGGCAGATGTGTCCAACAAAAAGTCTCTTAATGAAGAATGAATCAAAAACAATCGGTGGTGATGTATGATTATCATACTTCCGAAAACGTAGCGAAGGTCGGCCTCCAGAGAAGCTGGAACTTGTTCATATAGAGCTGATATAGATGATACATTTTTCTGGAGCGCGACTGCAACCGACAGTTCACTCAGTGTGAGCGGACGATATGCCCGAACAATCCAGGACAATACCCAAGACGCCCAAGATAGCTTATCCTTGGGGACTATGTTTAGAAGCTGTTGGTAAAGCCCACGTAGTGTGGTCGGTAACAACGTCAGTGATTTGTTCAAGTCTGAAACGCTTAACATCCGCCGGCGCGTTTGTAGCAGCGTTAAAGCAATTGAGGAACTAAGCAGGTCTGGGAGTTCGTTGATCTTTCTGTTGATTATAGATTGATATCTCGAAAGTTCTGGTCGAATTTGATAGAGCTCAGCCACCTTTGGGCTGAGAAGAGAGGCTTGAAGCTCTGCTGAGTGGTTGTTCGGGCTACATTGTTTCATGTCTATAATCCCAGATGACTTCCTGACAGCCGGCCAGTGGGGTTCCGTGGAGCTTGTGATTATGACTTTAAAGGTTGAGTTCGGGGTCTTGGTCGTCGCTAAGCAGAGGAAGTCGACGAGGAATTGATCGTGATCAGGATCACAGTTGTCAATCATGTCTATAAAGCATATAGTCTTGACGTCGCTCGGATACGCCAACAGCGACCGAAAGAAGACCCAAAGGCGGTCGATCCTCCAGGGCAGCTCGTGTCTAACGTTCTGATGCTCGAAGTCACGATATAGCAAGCTAACGCAGCTGAACAAAGACGGATCGGCAGCTAGAAGCTGATGGATAAGTGAGGCCAGCATTGTGTAAGTCGAGCAGTACTGGCCATTGTATCGACTGAAAGAAAATCGCAGAATCCTCGCTTCCGGGGCGACCTGGGACACTGCTGACTCGATCGAGTCGAGCAACGGCGCCATGTCTAAAGCGAACCAGCTATGTAGCCAGAGCAGTGGACAGGACCCTTGCGTCCAACTTTCATACTCCTGGTGAGCAACAATACGGGCCAGAGTCTCCGGATCTACCGGTACAGGAGACATGGGAAGGTCTATAGAGCCATCCCCTGAGACGATTCTAGACAAAGTTCGAAGACATTTTAGATATACGTGGTCCATTTCTTATGATATGTTTGGTTAACAATTTCAAAGCATATGTGAGGAACTTCAGCAGCTTACCTCTTGTCCTCTCCACCCGTTTAATAATTAGCTGTTCAAACTTCTCATTTGACTTCCCGTCAAGCTCTGCTACATTTAACGTATGCTCCGAAGATAGCTGGGTGAGCATTTGAGTATTAGTAGACAACAACCTCGGGGTAGATTAAGATAACTCGAAGCGAACATACTACCAGAGTGGACAATTCGGTCGAAGTACCTGGAAAGTCGATAACTGAGTACAGTCCCGAGACATTCCCGAATTTATTGTTCACATCGCGTAATGTCTGAGCGCAACCAGATGCGGCTGAAGAGAACAAGAAATCACTATCAAAGTGTCGTGTAACTAGGAACTTGGCAGGATGAGCAGTTCCAATGAAAACCTACGCGAACGTTGTCGCAGGGATGATTAGCTGGGTAAAATGGTACGGTGATTCCAAAAAGTAAATGCTGCATACTAGAACGGCAGTTTTTTGAGCAATAGCAGAATAATCGGGCTTATGCATAGCAGTCAAGAGGGCCTAGAAAGAGATAATCAGTAGTAGACTACGGATATCAATTCAATATCCTATTATGTTCCGTACTTGTTTGATAACAAAATTACCAATGTCATTCCCAATGAAAACTATGGCTTGATCCTGTTACACGACTAGAGTTAGCAGGTGAACTCCACGTAGATAAGCCATCGGGCCAGCGACTTGATAGTCGGTGTCAAATAAGCACACACATTGGGCAGAGATTTCGTCTTGTCAAGCAATCTCCCAGCAGTTTCCTGTAACACTTTGTAAAATATATCGGAATTGAGATCAATGGTGCAAGGAAAGTGCGTGGTGGGGTAGCCCTTGAATCGATCGGCAACGAAATCTTCGAGGCGACGTGTTTGGCCCCCCCCTTCGGGTGCATGCTTGGATCGCGTTACGTCCTCATCGACTGTGAAAACGCTATTTAAAATATCAGTCTATTTTCTGAACATGTCAATGTTCATGAAGAACTCCATACTGGAACCCTCGACTCTTCTGCAAAGGGCGAGACTGAGGATTATGCATTGTCGTGGGAGCTAGGTTTTCTCAAATTACAGGTGTGCTGTTCTTGGCCTCAACTACATGAAAACTAAGATTGAGTAAGGTGTATGCTCAGGGACGTGTCGCGTTGTCTTCGAAATACAAACTTGGTATGATACAAGGTAATCAGCTCTGAATTTAGGAATGTCTGACAGAAAGGATACCCTACAGCGTAACCAGAACTACCAGTAATTAGGGATCTCCCTCCTTCCCCGTCATGAGCCCGAGTGTCATCATCGTTGTGTAGGTATGTTGTGTAAGTTAATGATTGGTCAAAAGTTTACACGGTGTGACATTGGGATGATTTATTGATGATTGTGGCTGCCTAAGGGACCATTGCATCCACAGGAAATTCGCGTTGGATGGTACGCTTTATTGGCAGAATGCCACCCAGTGATATTTCTGTATTGCCACCTTGCATGACCTGCGCAGCAACACAAATATGTCTGCTCAAATTCTATAACATACTTGTCATGATTGCTAATTGGTATAAGAGGGCCGACACTACTCTTTCGCTAGCCAACTCTGATTCAAGACGTCAAGCAGCGAATATAGAGTTTCCAAGGCATGTTTCTAGTCCCATCAAACTAAGTCACCGCCGAAATTTATTACAATGGCATACCGCGACGATAAGGTCCCGACCGTTGCCCTTGCAGATAAGGACGTTGAGGTACTCCTGACGGAAGACGGGGAGGGCTTCGGTGAGCTCAGAACTGCCGTTCAGTATCGTTACGGGGAGACAAAAGGCCAAGGCTATTCAACTACATTCCGCCGGATTAATGAAGTGCATGGGAGTTTGAACGGTGGCGATGCTAATAACGGAAGCCTGATTGTCATCAAAATTATTCCGCTCACAGATAGTATCGATCGTCGGTTTAACGAGTTCAGCGTCAGGCTAAGACTAGAACGGGCTGGGGAGAATGACAGCACACCAACCCTCCGTGCGTTCGCCCCTGCGGCAGAAGGTGACGAGTACTTCCAGGAAAAGAAAACCATCATCAAGCAGACAAAGGCTATCGAAGCAAACATTAGCTTAAAGGCACCGGTTGCAGTAGAAAGTCAAGCATCTATTTCTAGGACCGCGGAGCGAGAGTCGGAGCACCGACGCTTACTCAAATTAACCTCACAGTCGGCCGGCATCCGCCCTGGTGTGGACACATGGGTCAAGTACACAATACAGCCAGCTGTTGAAGAAGAAGGAATTGGCGACTGCCTGGCGGTCGCCATGATTGTTCAACGAGAATGCAGATCATCTTTCTACATTCTCGTCGAAACATCAGCCGATGTCAGCAATCTCGTGCGTAGCGCCACGGAGAGGATTGCGCGTTGGGTAAAGGGGAAGGGAAAAGAAAATAAATTACGCTTAGGCCCGTTTGGTCCCACCACGCCCCCAGGAGAAACGGCGCCGGAAGGAGTTGATGCAGACCACCTGGAAGCGTCATCCGGGACCATCCTCAATAGCCTGGCCTATTTGCACCTCCCAGAGAGGGGGAGCGAAAAGCTGTTCCTCGCGCAACAGAACTCAGGTATGGAACCTAAATGACTTCAGCACCACTACCACGCTGCTTTAGCTCAGGATTAATGACTGTAGAAGATACGAGTGCCAAAAGCACATTCTCATTTGTCGGTAACTCCCTAGCGCCACCAGGTCAACTTCCTACTCGGCCAATCACCAGCACCAGTGCCGCACGTTTACCGATAATAGGTATCGGCGACCTGAATGCAAATACCCAGGTAGCTACAGTGTTCTTCTCTCCAATCCCTTGCTGAGAAGAAAGGCTGAAACCCTCTTTTAGTCTGTGACTAGTGGGGACATAAAGAACGAACCAGGGTTTGAGAACCCCGATGCTGGGGCGGCCTTGACGGGCCCGATGCAAGAACAACCGCAGTCATCGGCACCTGCACCTGCACCTTCCGGGAGCCGTACGTCTCTCTCGACGCTAAACTCCCGCGCTGTCCGCCACCGCCTGATGGCATCTCACTACCAAGGGTTAGCCCGGCTTCATCTAGAAGAGGCTGTAGACATGGAGACACAGGCTGAGTCCTACATGGAACACATCTAGTAGATCATATACTTAGTATACACAACGACGCATATATAGATATGCGGCTGGCGATACCAATACAACCCAAGGTCTAGCTAGTGAGCTAGCTATACTCAATGAAAGCTTTCTGAACTCCTGCTCCTGTAAATAAATTCCAATGAAAAACAATAGTTGTGTCAACACCACCTGCGAGCATGTGTTTCATGCTTGACATCTTGCCCTACTAGGTACATTATAGTGAACGTGATAGGAGATTTGATTTGTTCCGCCAATCTGACTGGCAGCTGAGGAACCCCTACATAGCCTCTTTAACAAGGGCTCGAATCAGGGCTTGAATTGGCTGTTCAGATAATACTTAGTAATAATCTTCGAGGGAAGCAAGACCCTGGACCATTTGGAGGCCTTCCTCAACCTTCAAATAAGGGGGGCTGGGTAGATATATTAATTGGCCCAGTAGCGGAACCGAGTTAACCGCCGACCACTGCCGTAGCAAACTACCGCACTAATAGGATAAGGAAACGAACGCCACTTGGAGTCAGACAGCTATGCCAACCAAATAGAGCTGAGTGCATGCCCAAATGACCAACTCGCTTATACCTGACGCTTTGGCGTCCAACGTAGTTCGCACTGTGCACCTTGTACAAAGTCTTTGCTTATCTGGGAGCCTAGATAATGACCCTCATTAGGCCGCCGCATATGCCATGGAAGTCGCCATAGTGTTCTCGTTGACCATCAACTATTCTAGTGGATCAACTACCTACCTGTTGAGACAGTATGACAATGTCCGACGATGATACCAATGACCCAATGGGGGAAGGGGACCACGGGCCATTCATAAATTTCATGCGCAAGGTAGATTTCTCAAAACCAACTGAGAAGGATATCGAACAACTCGGGTCTATGATCGCCACCCAAGACAACGAAGAGCTCCTTATCACTCTAGCTGAGCAGACATCGAACTTCTCTTACGGGCTCGACTTCTTTAAATGGCTGTTCAAAACGAAGGGGGATCCATATCGTCTGCTCCACGTCTCATCTGAAATGGGAAGCGCAAAGACCCCAACTCATCACGCGGTTGCATCCAAGAATCATCACTTCTTGAATTGTCTTCTTCAACTGGGGGAAGAAAATCAAGAAAAGTTTGGCGTTGAGCTTGTTGCCGCCCTCCGAAACAGAGATCCGATGTCAGGGAACAAGACATGTCTCCAAGCCGCTATTTTAGAGAGTCTTCCTTGTGTGGCCCGGATGGTGAAGTTATGCGAACTGGTTCATGCACATCATGAGCAATCACTATTGTCGGCCATGTGGAACCGAAGAATTAACAAAGAGGAAAGCGTGAAGTTGGAATCAATTCTTCTAATGAAGACTGTCGATGGCAGTACGGTAATGCACTATCTAATAAAAGACCCTACTAAAATTTCGAAGTCATGGGCTATTCGAACAAACACAACTCTTCCTGGCCGAGAGATGTCCAATACCACGAGTGAGTACAAATCGCTGGATGTGATTTTGGCGATGGAGGAGTCGCAGGTCTCGATGGAAGAGGTCTGGTCATCAGTCGATAATTCCGGTCAGTCGCCATACAAGTTACTGGATGATAAAACCGGGACTTTGGAAACGCGGGAAACATCGAATAAGAAGCAGGTCGTCCAGGCGAAAGAATTTCGGCGAAACATTCGGGAAAGGATTATCAATTCTACATCCAAGATCCCAATACTCAAACGCGCATTGTATGGAACGAAAGGTAGGTTAGTAGCTCCTGAACTGGTCACAGGTACAGCTGACGAAGCCGATTATAGGGAAAGGCAAGTGACATTACGGTTAGCTCGGCTGCGTCGCATCCACTAACAAACCCCCTAAATATCCAGAGAAAGAACTATGCCTAGACTTATCGGATTTTAACTATTCATCTCATAATTTTGAAAGCTTTGTAAACGAGTTCACGAAGCCAAACACCGGTGATCTTTTCGAACAGAGCCTCATGTACGTCGTCCTGCCGGATCTCAATAACTTCAAGAAGCCCGCGCCTCACCAAGGCGTTGGCAAACTTCTGAAATGGTTGAGCGAGGAGACGAATGGAAATGTGAAGAGAATCAAATCTCTCATCATACCCGACAGTACTACCTCACCGATGAGTGACGAACTTGTTGCCCAAGCGATTTTAAAGCGCTTCGAAATTGAGAGGTTTGACTGGCGTAAACTCGACATGAACCTCGATGTTCTTACAGAATCGCCTTCAAAGGAAGAATTCACTGATCTGACTTTGTACTCCACTGGGAACTACAGCGTCCTATATCATTGGACAAGCGATGATGGTCTCGCCCAATTAAAAGGAGTGAGTTTTCTCCGCCATCCCAGTGCCCCAGCTTAATGAGAGCTAGCTGATAAAGTATAACAACATAGTTACGCAACCTGAAGATCAAAATCATGGAGTTGAATGCTCAAAGCGTATGTATCCGACCGCTAGCACTGCAGCAATTCATGTACTGACATTGTGCGGCAACTCGCAATAGCAACCGGAAGAAGCTCGGAATAACCATAAAGCGAGAATGGTCAAGTACAAGACGAAAGTTGAGACTCGACTGGACAGCTTGAACGAACGACGGCCACCTGAGTCCAAAATTGAATTTGATGTGTCGATTGGTAACAAATGGAATTTTCCGGAAACGTATTACAAGAACCAGCGTCCAAATGAGATCGAAGAGTGAGAATGGAACAAAACCTATTTAGGTTTTGTATAAGCTGACAAACGAATATAGACTCGATCTTGTTAAGAAACTTAAATATTGGCAAACTATCCTGCCGGAAATCGCAAGTGACAGAAAATCGAAATGGTACGAACGATTTAGGGAGCTGATCAAACTGCAACAGAAAGAAGGAGTTGATAACGAGCACCTGGTAAAGGTGGCTATAATCGACAACGGAGCCGATAAGTTCCGCACCGGAGTACGGGAGTCGATAATTAGAGGGATATCATACGTGAAGGCCGACTTAGAAAGCACGGATCGCATTCTGCCGTGGTGGATGGTGTCAGACCCGCATGGTACTCAGATGGCGTCGCTAATCACGGCCATAAATCCATGGTGCGGCTTATATATCGCACGCGTTGGAAAGCATCGGAGAGACATCCTTCCCGATGATGCAGCAGAGGTGCGTAAAACTTGCATATATACCACTTGCACACTTGCAGCTTCTTTTCAGTTACTAGGGCCCTGTTTCACAAATATAGGGAGAGTAGCTAATACATACACACCAGGCTGTTCAGTGGGCTATAGATCAGCAAGTCGATATCATTTCCATTAGTTGGATTACTAAAACCAGAAATGTCGAGCTCGAAAAGGCTGTTGAGGCCGCATCTAAGAAGGCGCTTGTTTTTTGCTCAACAGCCGACGAGGGAGGATGGTCAGGCCCGGTATACCCAGCCTACTATAAGGGAACGGTGCGCGTTTCGGCAACAGACCGTTATGGCAACCTTAGACTCGCATCAGACCCTGGCAATGGCACAGCGGAAGTTGACGCGGCCCACATTAATCTTGCTGGTGAGGAAATACCGGCATCAGGGCCGTCGTATATGGGCGATAGCGTACAAGGTACAGTATCGGGGTCGTCGGTGGCGACAGCGCTCGGAGCAGGATGCGCTTCGTTAGCAATTTTTCTGCTGCGCCTCTTTAACCCCAATCTGACCCGCAATGCTCTTCTCAGTCATAATATGTACCAAAACAAGTACATGGCAAAACTATTGAACGAAGGGATTAAAAATGCGGATGGACTATCGCTGCTGTATCCTCCGAAAGATGAGCAGGAGCTGGATAAGTTATCGACACAATGGGCGCTAGAAACTATAGAAGAGAGGGTAAAGCCAGGGAAGTCTAGTTAACCCGTCGGAATGCAACTGGCACGGAGAGTAAAACCTAGCTTCTCTTACTGTGTAGGGTATGCTTGCGATGCGATAGCTAATACCTATCGCATGAGCTTCCGGTCACAGAATCATTGGCTGCTGGTAATTCTGGGAGTTCAGGACGAGAGATTCTCTTGCTGTGGTGTTGGGGAGTGGGCTCTGAATTCATGAGTGGCTGTGGCACCGGCAATTGTCCTGGTGTCCGGACGGTGCTAGCGTTATAGTGTGTTGTTGGCTATAAGTGTCAGATATAAGCGATGGCATGCAATTGGGTTGAATGTGTTAACAGTATTGTTCGTGTAGGTGCCATGTAGTAGTGACCGCGTCTGGAAGCAGAATTGTACGGGGCCCCTGTCATCCTGACAGGGTCCGTCATTGAATACCCCTTTATTTAATATACCGAATAAGATCATATCCCTTATACCTGACAATAAGCCCTTATAAAAAAGACAGAGACATGATCCCACCGAGTAGCGTGATCCCGCTACTTATATACAGCGCACGTATTGCCTAATTAACCTAGCAGATGTATATAACAAGGAAAGGGTTATACTGTACTCAGCTAGGTATTTACGTTTTATGCTGTAATTTTATTCTGAGACCTGTTGGGCGAGGTATTTTAAGATAAGGAGGAAAAATAGACAAAGAGGGGTACAAATTGTACTACGTAAGTTGGTGTCTGTCCTAATGGTCCACCCTCCTCATCCCCTCCTCATCCCCTCCTCATCCCTTCCTCATACTTTTCTCATCCTTGCCTCATCCCTGTTCAAACCCCAACATTCCTCTAAGTAAATATCTGCAATGTTAGTTAGCAGGACCTGTGGAACTTGCCAACGAATAGTACCTAAGAAGAACTTCGCACGTCACCAACAAGAGCATCATGGGACACATACAAAAATCTGCGAGATTTGCGACGTGTCTATCCGTAGAAGTGGATGGCGGAAGCATGTTAATTCTCAAATGCATGAAACCAGGAAAAATATTAAGCAGCAGCAACTCCTAGTAAGTGTCGGCATTAGGTATAGGCCTCCGTCAATTCCCGCGGTGCTGTACTGAAAAGTCGCAAAGACCGGCCAGCCTTCCGATCCCCGACTATCATCAGAAGCACAGATTACGCCAAATTCCTCAGGTGGCGGTACAGAGGCACTCATGCGCGAATTCTTCGATACCGCAGATGGCCCCTTGTTGCATTTGTCCTCCACGTATGCAAGAGAGATTGGGAGGATCGGCGGACTTTCAGATCTAAGTCCAGAAAGGCAGACAAAGGAGACACAGATTTGGGCCAGTCTTGGGTTAAGACCTCCTATGCTTTTTTCTGCGGTCGAATGTTGGAAACGAAAGCCGTCATTACAGGATTGTTTTACGGATTTGCTGCATGCATTCTCAAAACACACGACCCGGATCTATTCCCGAGGCAATCCTTCCGAACCCCTCTACCCGCCGCCTTTCCATGTTGTCCTTCAACAATTAGAAAGGCCTAATGCATCATCAACCATGTACGCTATCAATATGGCCGCCGAATCGGTCAACGTCAAGATCCCAGAGCGACTACAAGGACAGGTCCCTATATATCAAGATAACGGCATTATCACAACAACAAACATCACTCCCAAGTTTTCGGCTGCGGGGCTTCACGTTGGTAAGCAAGCCTTGACCACAACTCTTGAATGATTATTAACGAGAATCTCTATCTAGACCACGGGAAGCATGGTATCACATTGCTTTATGGAGGATGCGTTAAACTTTGGGCACTTTATCCATTAACTCCTTACAACCTTAAACACTTTTCTGCGGCGCACTTATCTGACGTTGCCTTTATCGAGCTCCAAGGTCAGCTTGAAGGCGGGGAATTCTGTGTTCAGACAGAAGATCAAGCAATCTACCTTCCGCCAGGCTGTATTCACAGTACTTACACTCTCCAGGGTGGTCTTGCCCCGGGTATCGAATTTACTACCATCGAATGCTTGGAGCCAGCAGCGCAGATGTGGGATCTGAATTCAAAGGGCCTCACACTTTGTGGAAATGACTGCTATCCTTTTCTTGAAGCTATCATTATGGGACTTCGCTCAAAGGAATCAAACATACAAGAGAGGGCCTTCGAGCTTTTATGCCCAAGGTACAAGAAAATCAGCAGGCTTAACCCTATCATATTGTCTAAAGTCAAACAGGCTCTGCCAAAGTCCTGTCTGAAATGCGGCGTGTCATGGGCAAAGCATTAATGTAGTTAATAGATGACAAACGTCGGTCTACTACCTAGACCTCTTATTATCGTATGTGTATGTTGATATATTAGTTCCTATTGCAACGCTTACGTTTCTTTTAAGAACCTGATCGAAACGACTATGGACAATATTGAGAAGTAACATCAGTCGAGGGGCATCCTCGGGGAATTCTAGTGTCCTGTGACGGGCAGCCAAGTGGCTGTATATGAACATGCTGTTAATAAAAATACGTACGGAAGAAGGAGGGAAGCATGAAGGCTCCGGCAACCCTACGGCTATATATACGCTATCTGACTAGCCAAGCCAGTCTAACACCCAAAGGGCTAGGCCCCTTGACCTAGCCCATAACATGTCCGCTCTAAACTGTTCTTTGAGGGATATGTTTCCTGCCCTCTTTGATTTCCCCATTGAGCATCTTGTTCCAGTGACACGAGGTCCTTGCTAGAGTTCTTGAGCAGATTATATAGGACGTTGCAGGTGACTCGCTGACTTGGATACAGAGATCGCCGTCCGGATCAAGATAAGACTTCGTGGGCGGCGATTCAAGCATGCTCAAGGTCTGTAGTGATTTGAGGTACACGAAAGTGGCTCTTAAGTCTTGCGATCCCGAGTACAAAAGTTTCGATACTGAGGGGAAGTGGGTTATTCTACAAGATGAATCTCGATGTCTCTTCCATTTTAGGGAAGAACTAACGAACTACCATCATTACTGCATATGGATAGACGACTACCAAGGAGCATCGCATGTCAAGTACCTCATCGACTACATGTTCAATACGTTGAGCACCGAGATCCGCCATTTCACACAGCACATAGATAACTGACTACGCAGGCCATCTTTAAAGTATCTAAATCTACGGATGGCTTTCGTCCATGAAGACATTATTAAGATAAAGGAAAGGTCTCGCGGAGGAGTAGAGGGGCGATCATATATAGGAAGTGAACTAGTGCACTCTCTAGTAACAATCACTAGATTTATATTTGGATGGTTTATTTTTGGTAAAGGGAACCAAGGATAGTGGGGTAATACTTATGAGTAAATTGATGATTAAAAGGGGAAGGTTCTACTCTAATTGCCCTGCGGGCAATTAGACTAACCTAACCTAGAACCTTCCGGTGGGACCCGTGCGGGGCAATTAGATACACCCCTTGCAGGGTCGTATCACTTATATACTACTTGTAATCTATTATAACTGTTAAACCTCGTAATTAACAGACTTGCCATAGCTTTCATGTAGCCACCAAGTTCAGTTATCCCTGAGATTCACCATTGACAGACGACGCTGTATCCGCAACTGTGGGCATTGGGATAGGCCCTCCTGGTGAATTCTCGTTCCTTGCAGTCAGGACCTCGACACCCGTCTCAGTGACAAGCAACGTGTGTTCTACACAGCTATTAGCAGTGAAGTACCAATCGGAGATAGTACCTGTTAACGCACCAAACTGAGCAGTTCTCTTCCCATCGACAGTCGCATTCGTCCATTCATCCGGCCAATATTGCTCTTGGGGTTTGCCCAGCGTAAGTATGGGCTCGATCGTGAAAGTCAGCCCCGGCTTGCACACCCCAGCGGCCTTGTTCTTCGCATAATGGGGTATCCACGGCGGCGGGTGGAATTCGGTGTTAATACCATGACCGCCCCAAGTCGCAACGACAGCACAGTTCCTCGACTTAGCGTGCTTCTCGATCGCTTTCCCAAACTCCCTTATTGGAGTTCCGGGCTTCACCAACTTAATCGCCTCGTCCAGGCATTCTCGTGCTGTCTCAACTACGCGAACCGAGTCCGGGTCGGCCTTGGCGCGATCGCCCACATAGTATGTTTCGTTGACGTCGGCGTGGTAGCCTCCGTGGTATAGTGAGATGTCGAGATTGAGAATGTCGCCGTCTAGAAGGACTCTTTGATCGGGTATTCCATGACAGACGACTTCATTCGGAGAAGTGCAAAGAGACTTGGGAAAGTGATTGTAGTTCAGTGGAGATGGGTAGGCCTGTTACAGTTAGATGATAATAATAAACACTGTCTGAGAAGGATTGTCCATTTACATTCCGCTCTATGCAGGCCTTATGACAGACTTCATCTAGGTAATCTGTAGTGACACCGGGACGAAGTTCCGCCGCGACGACGTCCAGGACTTCGCGAGATAATCTGCAAACTTTGCGCATTGCCTCCTGTCCTTTGGCGTCTAAAAAGGACCACTTTATCCCATAGCGCCGCTCGCCCACTGGTATACCGGTCTCTGACCAGTCAGGGTGTTTGATGGACTTGGGAATAGTGCGCTTAGGAGAAAGTGGGTAGACAGGCCGGACGGTACCGGTGAAGGGGTACGTAGGGAATGGATTATAAAACCCTGCGATCCCACTCGTTAGATTATCTAGGTTGGCTCTAGAGGTAGGGCTCTAGTAAGTGAAGTTAAGCGAGTATCGTTACCGTTTCTTGTCTTGACGTTTTCCTGCGTCACCTTGTGTACGGCTTTATGTTGCATCTACGACGTGAGGTTTGTTTAGCAAAAATTCTAGATCGTACGGAAAGCATGAGTGTACGAACCCAGTTCCTCTTAAAGCAGTCTTGAGAACAGAAGAAGCTTTCTTTGCCTAGCTTAAGACATGTTGGGCATTGTAAACCTCCAGCATTCTTCTCGCAATCTGCCCCAAGACACTTCGTCTTGAGTACTGTGTCTGACGGATTGTCGGTTATCGTGGTTGTTGTCATTTTCGGAGGTTGAATAAATAAATTTAAAAACAAAGAGCTTTTCCTAGAGTATGCGTTTCTAGTAGCGAGAAATATAAACATAAAAATATGAAGGAGCGTGGTTGAGTCGTTCTTGTAAGTTTTTTCTCTGTTAATAGTTAAGATATATAAATGGCGTGTAAGTCAGCCCTACGCCCTTTAGACTACATGTACCCGTAAGTATACTGTGTGAATATTAAAAACAACTGTAAAATTCATACGCAAATACAGTGCGGATGGACAAGAACTGAATTGAGCTTCAGTCTAAATGGTTAAGTTCGACTTGGCAAATGAGCAACCTACCTTGGGTAGATTTCTCAACTCGTTCATTTCACGACTTTCGTGTTATTGATTGAATAATATCACAGCCCTTTTTTTTCTTCTCTTTTTTTTTCCATCACGGCGCTTTCCATGCGGCGATATATTGTGCCAAAATAAAATGTTGACACCTGGCTCGTGACAGTGCTTTATCACACTTGGTCTGCTTATCGTCCTGGTAAAATGCCCCTCGTTCGAACACGGATTACCGCGACCCGGCTTCTTGCAACTCAACCTCCACCTACGTCTCATATACATCATGGTTTTCATAAATACTTAGTGTGATGATCTTGATCATCACCACTCCGGATGGTGCATTGATTTTTCCATCATGTTCGAATGATTACGTCTTTCATCTTTCTGACGGGTTGAGCAGGGGAGCTTTTCATCGCACTATCAAAGGTTGACATGTGAGCGAGCAGGCTCATAGGGCCCGGCCACATGCTGGAGTTTGGTTATCCTATTATCTACACAGTTATAGATATGTTGTCATTACTTCATAGGCTACTTAGCTTCACCCTTCATTTCTTACGAATAAGGTGGCCACGGCGACTCTTAAAACATTGCCGTCTTCTCCCAAAGCTCTTCTCTGATTAGTCGAATCTGGGTTGATAGTCTCTACAGAAACCGCGCCATTCACGACTAAAGGAGAAAACCCCTGAAGGGATCTAGACCGGGCTTTGCTGGTCTCCCATGGTGTACGTAGCCCAAAGAGCATCAATGCAATACGAAAAGGAGGCCAATGGACGGGACTGAAATGCAAGGTCAAACTCCGTGCTCTTTCTTATCTCGTTGTTCGGTGCGGGGGACTGTGCTAATCGGCCCATGAGAGACTGCAAAACAGACGAGTACATATGCTGATAATAGTTGGGGAGCGGCATGGATGACGTCAAATTATCGAGTTACCATAATCAATATCCAATCGGATATAACGGAGGGTATAACGTATCCCAACCTCGGTGACCCTTTTGAGATTCAACAGGGTACGGGACCAAACCGATTTCATGCCCTTCTCCAACCTGGGCTCCCCTCCAATCGCCTTCGTCCTGATTGACGACTATACCGACTGATGCATGAGGTTCACCGAGCATGACCAAAAGAAAAATTTGAAAATGTGACAAAAGCGAAGTCGGAAGCTTCGCACTCGCCGTTGCTTCCAAGTCGTGCAGAATGGCATATAGGCGTATCGATTGTTCAAGGGGCGGCCGCCGGTTTACTAGTATATCTCAGTTATGTATTGACGTATATAAATAGTCACAAAGAATCTCCCGTTTTATTCAATTCACCTCCGCTTGTGTTACTACATACAACCCACTTGACATCTTCATCGTCTCACTACCTCATTACTCTCCCCCTTAGCACGTACTACAGGATAAAAGGCAAACATGTCGCAGAATAACCAGTCGGACAGCTATAAGCAGGGCTATTCGCGCTATACCACAGCGACCCACGAAAAGCGCACCGCGGAGTCGAACGCAGGCTTCCTCATTCCGCACATCAAGAAAACGGACCATATACTTGACGTCGGCTGTGGATCCGGCACTATCACGACCGGCTTCGCCAAGTACGCTCATGAGGGCACAATCATCGGGCTTGACATGTCGGAAGACATCCTCCAGAGAGCCAAGGAGCTAGCAGCCGAATCTTCCGTGCCCACAGAAGGGCCGGGTTCCGTACGGTTCGAGCAAGGCAACGTCCTCGAGAGACTCCCTTACCCCGACGACACGTTCGACATCGTCTACTGCTCGCAAGTCCTCGGGCACATGCCGCCGCCGGACCAACCGCGCCTCGCGCTGGTCGAGATGCGCCGCGTCCTCAAGCCGGGCGGTATAATGGCCTCGCGCACCGGCGCGGCGAGCGTATTCTACCCGCAGCGTCTGCAGCTCGATCGCCTGTGGACGGGGAACCTAAGCAAAGTCCTGCGCCAGGGCGCCCCCGACGGCGCAGAGGATACGTGGGAGAGCATACCGGCGTTCTACCGCAGCGCCGGCTACGACGCCGATGGCGGCAAGGTCCAGCTCGGCGCTGGGACGATGGTGGTCTCGGGGGCGGAGGCGCGGAAATGGCTGGCCTGGCGCGCCTCTGGCCAGCTGAAGCCGGATGACCCCTTCCACCAGAGCTGGCTGAAGGCTGGCATTTCCAAGGAGGAAATCCAGGAGACGGTCGATGCCATTAATAAATGGGCCGAGACGGAAGACGCCTGGTTCGCGGCGTTGCAGTGTGAAATGCTCGCTTGGAAGTGAATTTTCTGAAGAGCTTATGACAGAAATAGGGAAATTGAGGAACGAAGAATTAGGCTATCTATAGAATGGGTGTTCAACCTAGACTTAGCTCGGCGGCATAGTAACGACGCGAAGACGGATCTACAGATTCCATTTTATCTATTCCAATCGTGATACTTGAATCATGTAGTCCCTTAAAGGGGTTGTTCTAAGCCGCTATATCGCCTTTGCTCTAACAATACGTATCAAATTAATTCTGCACATCCTTTAGAAATAGGGCAAGTTGTCCCGAAAGGAAGGACCTCGACGGGGCGTCGCGGGTAACGCAAAAGATAAAGTGACATTGGCCGCTTAGCGATAAGGGAAGCTCCTCCTGAAGTCACTATAATAGTAGCCACTATTATGCCAGTAACGACATCATCTGTAACGGACACAGAGAGGTCGGCATTCCTGCGGGATTGCTGATTCCTATTACTTGGGCTCGGGCTTATCCGGCGCTCGGCTCCGAAGTGAGCCAAAACCTTCTGAGTAGAACGCCTGTCTGTACCTGGGTTGGCCTACATTTTAAGTTATTGCGCTTTATGAGTCACCTTCGTCCCCCCGTTTGGCAAAGGGACCTTGAACAAGCCGAATGGCCGTTTCTTCTCGGATTGCAAGAGCTGGTTCGACGTGAAGTACAGGTGACCGTCCGTCGCGACAGACACTATGCAGTTAATTAGCACACGATAGCCTTGACAATAGACAAGACTGGCAAAGGAGTATGTATGTGCATACTGGTGTCAACCCAATTAATCCTCGGGTCTCGCACGAACGGGTATGTGGTGCCATTCGCAGGGTTGAAGGCGGTGATAGAATTCAGCTCGTTGTTGCCGACGTAAATCAGGTTGTTGCTATCCGTCTCGAAGCCGTCGCTGTGGCCTTTCTGGCCGTGGTTCACAACGGACTGTAAGCGGACTGTCAGTACTCGCCCTTACATCAAAACACTCCTGGCCCCTGTAGGGAAGAAGAACTCTCCGAGAAGGCGTTTGCTTTCACTGGGCACGCGATCCGGTGACGGAAGAATCATACCTGTTGTGCTAAAAGCTCGCTTGTTGAACTTCTGTCTCGAAGCCGTGCGGTCGGCACGCTATACAAGTAGCGGGATGCGAACGCGCCAAAGTACAGCGTCTCGCCGTCCGCAGAGATCGCGATACCGTCGGAGCCCGTGGGGTTTGTGGTTAAAGGGCTGTTGGTGCTTTTTGTGTAGTAAGTCGGCTGGCCCCATATGAACGAGAGGAACTGCGGTTCACTGCGCACGGCGTGTGCCACCTCTAAATGCCGCCAGCTTTCGCCCGTGCCGAGGTCGACGACGATGATGGCATTATGACCCTCGAAGCTGCTGTCGGTGATATACCCGATGCCCTGACCTGACTCGGTCACGCTGGAGCGAAGGTCGAAGCGTATGTCGTTAAGGTATGTGTTTGGGTACGCCACGTCGGGCGGAAAGACGATGGTCTTGAATACTTTGTTGGTCGTAAGGTCTACGCCCACTAACTTGGGTCCGCCGTATGCAGCAGGTAGCAGCACGTTGTCAGGCCCCAGAACACGGCCGGTGTCGAGGATCCACAGACGATCTAGAGCGTCGATCACCACTGATTGTACGCCTATCAGGTAGTCTTGGTAGTTGGCAGAGGCTGTCTCTTATTTCAGTTTCGCGCCTTCGGCGTTTCATGGCACTTTATGTTGCTTACTCGGTGGCGTAGTGGTATAGTTGATGGCACCTCCTGGTGGGTGGTTTATTTCTAGGCTCGGGTATGGTGCCTCCGTGGTGAGAGAGGTGAGCTCACCAACCTGAAAGACGTCATTGGAACCATCGTAGACGTTAGCCTTATCCAGACCTTGGTCAATCCGTTAGTGTTCTGTTGTAGAAGATGCGAGTCCACTTTGGGGAATCCGTACCACCCGGAAAATTGGAAAATATGCGCCCCGTGCTAGACACAGTAACTCCTACGCGGAGAGTCAGTAAATTCATTTGTCGCGTCGTTGAAGTTATAGATGCGGCATACCGGTCGGCCATTGCCCGTAATATGCGTGTACGACCTCTAGCGGGGGACCATAAACCTGACGCACGATGGTGTCAACCAAGAATGCAACATTTCATCAGCGAGCAAAACGCACCCCTGGATCGGAGAGAAAACTGATATTATTAGCCGAAGCGTGGCCTGTGGCCGCTATTATAACCGTCGCTTGGGCGATTGACCGCATGTTGTTGATTTTCTAGATGCGGTCGAGTAATCAACGACTGGTATTTTACGGGCGCTATACACCAGCTCCCTTCAGATCAGCAACCGCAACGTCTTGCCTGAAAGTTAAACGGCAACAAAATCCAAAATCGGTCCTCATTACACGGTCTTTCATTATGCGTACTGGCTGCCCTATATGTACTCGATCATTATTACTACTCTTGTGTACAATGTCTCGGGTGGTGCCATCATTAGAGGGGGATTAGTGGATGACGTCTCCACAGAGAAGGCAGGGTCATCATGATTACACTACATACGCTACTTGATCATGGCCACCGCAAGTTGCAAAAGTATCGTGGTTCCGGCGCATCGGATAGCTGCGGGGTTCTTCAGGAACACTTCGGCATAATCCGTACCACACATACACCGAGCACCATACCATGCTAGACATCAGCCTCCGGGGCGCGCTCTCTGAGTCTCTGTTGCAATGCTGGCTTGATAGAATAATCGAGATTTGCCATCGGAGTTAAGTCGGCGTGGCGTCGTTGAGTCAGCCTCCTTGAGCACCCAAGTATGAGACCGTGGATTGACCGACCGACTATTATGACGACCGATAGATAGCCTGAAGTACCTATGGAAGAGTTCGCTGACCTGGGCTTGTTTTCTACGCTAGATAGCCGCTGGAGAGCTAGTTCGAAGATCGGATTGGCGGGGTACACTAAATTTAGTAAGCAACTAGCCCGGAAGGCCCTGATCTAGCTTAGTACACGTGTAGATAGCATCTTGATAGCATGGCTAAAGCAAGGGTTCCCCTGTCTTCTGTCTTCTGTCCCAATAAGTATAACTTCTTTTTCTTGACTATATGTAAGATACCGATCCCCCGAATGTAATCTAAGACATGCAGGAACAACAAGCAAGCGGAGTCACTCATGAGCGCGGGTTATCAATCCCCCGCGTCTTCACCTTTCCATCCCTACTACTACTACTACGTATGTCCGATTGCTTGATAATGCCTCTAGGCGATGTATGTATGATATACGCTTAGTAAGAGCGAAAAAGGTTTAGTGTTCTCATAGCATCTAACGCACGGATAGAGACAAGCGCCTTATTGAGGAGGGCCATCATAACGCACCGAAACCGTCACAGGCCGGTGACGATTACATCACGACGTGAGGGTTCACCGATGCCTCCTAGGTGGGAGCGAGGCTTCCTACACCGTTCTCACATTCCTGGATACGCGTAGGCGTGGCTACTTTGATTGACCGCGCTCACAAGGAAAATCACGACAGCAAACTCAAGCTTCGTTCACCGACATGTTGACGAGAGTATTGCGCCTCCTCCCGATTCTAGGGTAGTGTAGAATCCTGGTCACCGATGGATCGATCCTAAGGCTAATATAAACAGCGACAACCGCCTATCCGTTAAGATCCTAAAAGGCTGTGATTGAATCGCGCGCCCGTAGATGCTCTATTCTCCTAGCCTCGAAAGCTACTTGGTCTGCGGGAATCGGATGGCGAATGGGAAAGCTCGACTTAAAGACTCGTGAATATTCGCAGAGAGCGAGCGACACCGCTGCTGTCGCGTGTGTGTTGGGACGTGCGGAGTGGAATAATGTGCGAAGCGTATGCAGGCACCTACGCAGGGCGGCGCAATTCAGTCAACTGGTCTGAGTAGTCGTCGCTATATCCAGACTCATGATTTCGACGGATTGGATACGTACGGGAACGTAGACTTATGAGTAGTGCGGATTGAGTGCATCGGGCTTCTAGAGGGTCCTATAACCTATGATGAAGACGGTAGCGGCCGGGTTATCGACTATTAGTCTTATTGAGAAAGCATTTCCTGATTTCGGCGCCGATACCGCTGTCAAAAAAAGATGACAGGCTGAGGTTCTTTCTTGAGATCGTAAGACGATTGAAAGATCGTCCCGTGAATGTAACGCTAAGCACCGTTGACTAGGACTCATTAATTGTCGGAGAGCCACGTCTACGCAAGTCCCAAGAACAGGTTCCGGACTATCTTCTCCCACGACAGAATTCGCTAGCATCTTTCACGAATACCCGAGATCTCTGTATCCATCGTGTGTTCTCTCGTCCACCGGGCGCTCTGCAATGACACGAGCTTCGCAGTTTCACAACATCGTGGCTTTAAACTAGGTGACGTAGACGATGATCAGCCGAGAGCCTTAATCCCAATGCGTCAGCGATCTGCCTTCGGGCCAATGGGTCAGGCACTGACTTGTGCTCAAGTGTGCATACTGCATGGTGGCTGTGCTCGTCTGAAGCCACAAGAGGTCTAGTTTCACCCGCAGGGTCGTAGACGTTGAGCTTCGAGCTGGCCTGTCCAGCTGAAGATGCGACCCTGCTCATGCGGCTAATAAACACCGAACATGTACACGTACGCGTTTGAGAAACGTCTGACGCCAATTTTAGCAACTCACGAGAGTCTCATGGCGCAGTGTTGCATTCGCGATCTCGAGCCGCAACGGGAGTGTTGTAGCGCCAAGAAAGACTGCATAGATCGGGAATCCATTCCGATCCCCCCCCAGTTCCACACCGTTAATCGGTGCGGCGGTCAGGACGAGAAACATTTCATGATGGCGTACTAAGTCAAATTCATTCTGGGACATCAAAAGCCTCTAACTTCATAAGCTAGTCTTAGGTATTCTTCAGCCGAAAGCACACTTGGGTGGATGTGACAAAAGGGTTCATAGCATACTTCTGCTAGGACCGGATATGGTGTATATTTCATCTCAGTCCATACCGTACTTACACCGCATACATTAATATCACCCATCGATAACACTTCATTCGAATACTAGTAGAGCCATATTGGCTGTTGTCATATCCGTACCTTAAATCAAAGATCTTGGTCAGGGCTAGTCGCTATTGGGCAGTTAATTGGTGGTGAGCTGGGATGGTTGCTATAGAGGAAGCTTGGCTCAGCTAGGTGATCATGGCTGTGTCAGTTGAGGACCCGTGATCTACACACACATAATCGAAAGGCTGAAGGGTACGTATTCATCTCACTTCTGCACTGCGGCTCTACCCTATGAGCGGGCGGGTCATCCTGATCATGACTGCCGTTGTGCCAAGGCGGCTGCGGTGTGCGGAAGGTGAATTGGCATGGCGCATTCAACATGAGTGTATTGAGGGCATTTCTCCATGGAGCAAAGATCGCGAACGCCTTTTCATTTGTGGTAGATGTAGTTTTGCCAAGTGCTCTGCATCATATATTTAAACAGCTGGCTCCCTCAATGCTGGGAATACACAAATTCACATCACCATCATCACATTCAGTGCGACAATAAGACACTCACAACTTCTCAGTTCTCTATATCATTCACGCAACCTCTACCAAAGAGGCTTCACGAGTATCAAAATGCAATTAGAGAAGATCTTAATCCTACTCAGCGTCGCCGCCTTGGGTGCCGCCGAGAACGATGTCGAGGCCGATGATGTCCCAAGCGCCTGCCTACCAGCCTGCCAATTTACCATTGACCTAAGTGCCCGGTGCGACCGAGAGACGGACGACGACGACGAATACACCCCTTGTGTCTGCGAAGCTCAGGATTCCCGAGCACGTCTGACCGAGTGCGCCAGCTGCGTCAAGGACAACGGAAGGTCGGATCCGGATGACAACGACGTTGCCGATCTCATGGATGATTGTGGTTGGGACTTTAACGATGCCGACGTTCCTTGTAAGTGATCGTGAAATTGCTCGCCGAGGGTATTGGCGTCTACACGATTCGCCGTGCTAAGAATATATGCAGATCCCACCAGCTGGAGCACCACGACCGCCGCCATTCCATCTTCCACTAGCTCCACGGGAGTCGCTGGCACCGTCACCGTGACCGAGACTCCAAGTCAGACTTCAAGCGGGGCCTCGTCACCAGGCTCGACGACTACGGTCACAGAGGCTCCTGCGGATGCAACAAACACGCCCGACTCCATGGCGGGCGCTCTGAACGCAAAGGCTGTCGTTGGTCCTCTTCTTGCTGGGCTTCTCATTGGTCTTCCCGTCATACTCCAATGGGCTTACTAGTGTGGAGGCAATAAGTACAACCATGGAATTGGGGTGCGTGAATAGGCTTTGTCGGTTGCGGTTGTTAAGACATGAGAGGAGGATGAGCGATATATATGGGCTTGACGACGAGTTATTGTGGTTTTAGTGGCATTTCCTTAATTCTTAATTTGGGTTCCCACATGAAGTAGTTAGGCAAAAATATGTTGGAAACACGGGGTAGAAATTTGACGCTTTATTCATCGCGAGTTTAGAAACATTAGTGAAGCTACGTTTTTGGCCAAGTCATATGCACCAAGCATGGTTTTTATACTCAGACCCGTTCCTGGATGCGTTTCTCAAATTGCCGCCTCGCATTAGTTCCCAATCTCCGTGCTGGTGCGATACAAAGATAACGGGAATGGGCACTATCCTCATAAACTTGTAAATTCGCGGTGAGACCCGCTACTATAACATCGTCCAAACACCATACTCCCAAACGGCGATGTCACCCTCAATGAACGCACATCAAGTGTTGAAATCTCAGAACATCTTAGAACCGATCCTTGTCCTTCACAGGGAAATCTGTGCCAGTTGTTTTCTTGTACTGGTCCCGAACAAAGTCGGAGATTTTCTCATCCTTAGCCTGTTCCACAGCACTTTCGTTGCTCTGATCTCCTTGACCGAGAACGTGCTCCTGAACCCAGTCAACTCCTAGGAGTTGTCACGATTAGCGCCTGGTGGAGTAAATAGGATAGAGTCGAAAGAGAGTCTGGGGGTTATCTAACGCGCAGACGCAGGATGACAAACCTTTGTCAAGAACATCTTCATTCTTCTCGCTGTCCTTGCCACCGCCAGCCATGGAGTTCATTTTCCCCAGGAATCCGCCGGACTGTTCTTCTTGATTCTTGGTCCCGGTGGCCTTGTCATCGTCTTTCGACTCCCCGCCGGTGAATTTGTTCACGAAATCCATGCTGATAGGTTATAATTCAAGGTCTAAATAGCCCTCTTGATCTTTAGAAGCTTTGAATCGAGTAATGGTATGTAGGAGGGAGTTGGACCGTGAAGTGGCGGGGCAATTTATGTTCGGGAACGAGACAGGTATTTGACGTGCGGAGACGGTGACTTTGAGGTAACCATATTGAGAGTAAATGGCCCCGAAGGAAGCTGAATCATGGCGTTCCACGATGATGTCATTTACGGACTGGGAGCAGGCGCAGTTTGCTTGGCAGCTCGCTAGACTATCTAGACGACCCAATTACCCCGATTCGATAGGACTGTGGTCGCCTACTATACCGTCGCCGGCGCCACTAGCCCGCAAGATTATTGGTTGCGTATCGTTATGAGCTGTATTGCGGAGCTTCCTAGTCCTCAGACCTTCATAGTGAAAGGGACTATTCGTACAGGGGTTCGTACGACTACGTCCCACGGTTCCAAGGATATCTTGTACTATTTAAGTGTTACTAGATTACATATCGTTTTGAGTGTTGATATAGATAATGGGAAGAGGAGCCGTGCTAGGCCTAGTCATTAATTTATTGTATAGCAACGAAAACCATACAAAACACATGTTTTTGTTCAAGCCTTCGATGTTAGCCGTCGATGTGAGTTATTAATTTGCTTTGAAGCTACATTGTTTGTATTTAACCTTTCGTTTCCAATTAAGAGGCTAATAAATGTTTATATAACTGTTTTCTCTTATCTAAAAGAGCGCCGCCTTTATGACCTCTTCTCATATATAATCAAAAAGACTCTTCCAACTCACTACCTAAGGTGTAGTTCAAGACGGCGGGAGGCGGCACCGGCATGCCCTTGCTATGAGATGGGGAGTTGGCTTGGAATTATGCGGTAGATCGTAGTGCCTACAGAGTTGTAAGATCACCCATAGACATGTTGCATCGAGCATTACTGACTACCGAGAAAGACTCACAGATTAAGGAGGGAGAGAGCTTAATCGCCTAGAGACGACGTCGACTAGCGGGTCAGTTGCAGATTAGCTAAGAAACCACGACTTAGCCGTGATACGGTTCGTAGCGGCCGCAGGCGTTGTGGCCCATAATGCAGCAGTATTCTTACGGAGATATCTGAGTTATGAAATGACGTATGGGCAACACGGGGAAAATGCAGTAGAGAATATATTTGCTATAAAAGGTGATTGGAGGGGATGATACCTAGAGAGCCACCGTGGCGACGGGGGCGAGCAAGGAGACGGGGTGATTGATATTGCGTTGACCGGATGCGGGGATTTGACGGGATACGGAAGAATAGGAGCCATTTTAACTAGATAGTCTCGTATCTTGCGTACATACAGTGCGCCGTTGCGCCGAATCCGGAGCGGAGATCTAAATGTTGTGTCACGCCGAGTACTTGGGAGCGCACCCTTTATGACAACGAGTGTTTTGCATTTCTATATTTAATAGCCGCCAAAATTGACACAGTGCCAACTGTCGATATCTAAGGGATCCCCGCTGCCAGAATATGTGCTTCGGTAAGGGTACCTACAATGGCGGTGTTGATACATGATTCCCGCGTCAACACTATCACCCACGAATTTGGTCCCTATAACCTCATCAGGAGCTACTCCCTTCTCGACCCAATCGACTATCGCTGCCAGGACATTATGGTCCCTATCAAACGGGATGCCATATGCAGGCGGAGTTCCACCTTGCCCGACAGTCCAAGCACCAGGACCACCAGCACAATGGTTCATGCCCGGGATCCTGAACAAGCGATAGAACGCATCCATCTTTTCCAGGTCATAGTCCACTTCGTCCGCCAACCTCTTCCAGAAGCGAACTGAATTCAGGCTGGAGATCTGCTGATCCTGCTGTCCGTGATAAGACAGAAGCTTGCCTCCATGATCTTGAAACGCAGCCAACGAAGAGGGCCATGTGTCTATGTCCGCCGGGTTCTTCTGAATGGCGAGCGATGCATCATCTCGTGTGTAAGTAGCCGGGTCCCAAGAGGGCTCGCTTAGTATCGCGTATTTAAACCAATCAGCTGATGGGGCATAGGGGTTTCCAGAGTAAAGTCCGTCCGCAGCTAATAGTTCCCCTCCTGGGTTCACTCGCGGGAACAAGAGCGTGCCGTTCGGCCAGAGATAATCATCGAACACGGCCTTAACTATTCCCGCCTGGGCTGCACTAAGACAATCTGTCGAAGTGCTATTATCATATCCACATAGAAGCCGGTCGGTATCGACGTGGCACAGTATTGGGTCTTCGATGATACCATCCTCGACTCCGTCGATGGAATCGCACTGTCGGAGAACCTCGTTATGTATTGTCGTCTTCCAGGTATCGGGGGATATGAAATCCGGTGATACCGTATCTCCAGTGATAGTGAAGAAACTAGCCCTCCAAGAGTACAGGCTATTGAAGTCGACAGCGGGCGCCCCAGCCACAATGCCATCGAAATCCTCGGGGAATTTCTCCGCATTCCCAACACCCTGACGACCACCCAATGAGCAGCCTAAGTAGTAGGATTTCCCCACGTTTTTGTCATAGGCAAGCGAGGTGAGCTTCTTTCCGATCTCAACGGAGGTGTGAAGCCTAGAAGGTCGGTCAAAACTCCTCCCTAGCCAGCCGGTAGGGATGGCAACTCACGCTCTCCAACTAAAGTCAACGACAACATCCTCGTTCTGATAGAACGCATTGCCACTCGTTCCGTTATGGCCGTTGTTTGTGCCGAAGCCTAGGTCATATTAATATTCCATGTCGCGGGCCTGCCTCTACTCCCCGTTGAAATTAGAGTATAGATGGGCTTCTCTTGAGGGGCTATTAGTACATACTGTGAGTCGATTAGTTACGCCAAGCCCATGCTAAAGCTTTTGGACATTAGTTGTAGAACTCTTTTTGAATCATACCTTGCAAATCCATTAGTCGCCCCGTAGGCGATATCTTCATATTTAATACCTGTCTCATGTTAGACGTAAACGACCAACCTTGCATTTTATTCGACTAACACCCATCAAGGCCACCATTTCCAGTTGCCAGAGTCCGTCCGTTCCAGCTCTCAGGAAGCCAGAGCTCGTAGTGAAATCCCGATCGCTGTGATGTCGGAACTAAGAGCGCGATTCGACACAAATCGACATTTACCACCTGACTCGCCCTATTACACGACGCGTCATTATCAGGAAACGCGAGGTTTGTACCTGCTGTTACGTATTCGAGGCGGTTCAACGTCGCGTTCGAGATATACGATTCCGGTTTGAATGCGAGACATCTACTCTTGAAGTCGGCACCGTCGGCGCCAGCCGCTGCCCCAAGGGCAAGAAACAAGTGCACCACGCACGAGCTCCATGTCTTTTGAGCCATGAGCATAGTTGAAAGCGGAGGGTCCTTCACGAAGGGTTCAATCCTCAACTTTTCAACATTGAGCGTCGAATACGGGTTACCCGGAAGAAGACCGCAAATCCGGTCAGCGACATCACGTACGGCTTATCCATTGATCCCTGATATGCGGGGTCATAATCATTGGCATTTTCTATTAGGTAGGTGGTAAGGTAAATATAAGAGAGCTATCTGTTATGGGACTAATTACCTAGGTATCCCGTTGGAGACGGTTAGCGCGTCAGCAAGTGCTATTCCCATAACGGTCGAGACCTCGAGCATTGCCGTGGAGGGCCTGGCATCTCTGGCCTACTGCCTAGTAGAAGTGAAATAAGGAGCGTGGCCGACGACAAGACGATCAGATATATACTATACTATAATGTTTGAAAGGCGCAGGATCTTTCACCTACAACCATAGCCCATCCACATGTGTTGGCCGTGAAACTAACTACACTAGTAGAACCAATATTTAGCTCTACTTGCCCCTGGCATGGTCAATCATCACCCCTGTGAATATCAGCCGGGGTTGTGTTGTTTACCAGGTTAGTAGTGCTCATGCACGCCGTACAAACAATCGTCTGACTTGCACCGATTATTTCCCCTTTGGCACACACGCATGCACAGAATCCAAACTCGAATAAACTTGCCCAAGTAAGTCCCCCTTTTTATGATTATGAGCATTGTTGGCATGTGGACAGTAGACATTCCAACCATACCCGTTACCGCCCAGCCGGGATGGAATTAAGACACTGGAGTGTAGTATAGAGATGTTCATTTAAACACGGCTCCACACAACACGGACTAGTGCTGCGGCAGCGGTATGCCTTACAGCCAACAGCACAGGCCAACATGCTCGGCTTATGTCCAGTTTGGGTTCTGTTGGCTTTATGGCCATGATGTGGGCTAGTTTAGTGGCCGGCCAGTCAGCCCATGTGGGTAAGTTAGCTGTCGGCCGAACAATCACACTGGTTATTGATGTCTCAATCCCAGGTGGGCGTATTTAGGTAAGGGCGTAGATAGACCCAGGCCATTGCAGGAAAAGGGGGCAAATGAACACCAAAAGACTGCAGACGCTGATAAGCGAGACCAGGTAAGAAATAACATCTTAAAGGATTATCAAGCCCGACTCGGGTTTCCCTACCTACCGTGTTAGTCGCAACCATGGCTGAAACAAACGACTTCAAAGTCATCATCGCTGGTGGCAGCATTATCGGCCTCACGCTGGCCAATGCTTTGGAGCGCGCTGGTATCGATTATCTCCTCCTTGAGAAGAGGCAAATCGCGCCAAATCTCGGCGCATCGATCTCCCTGCTCTCCCACAATTCGAGGGTGTACGAACAGCTCGGTGTGATGGACCAATTCAATGCGGCTACTGTCCCATTGCTCAACCGACTTCATTTTACACAGGACGGCTACCTGTTTGAAGACGGTGGTGTGCTGAGAGGCCTCAGCCGGTCCTTTCGGTTTATGGAACGGCGCTTCCACCTGGAAACTCTCTATAATAACCTCCAGGATAAATCCAAAGTTCACAGCAACGTCGGGGTGCAGTCGTTTGAGGAGACTGCTTCAGGGGTAACTGTACTCGCCACCAACGGAGAACGATATGAGGGAAGCAGTGCGTATTTTAAGCTAATATCACAACACAACACAAACCCCCAGTCAACCTTATTTAGATATGTAGAACCAAGCTGACGGCACTATTTGTAGTACTTGTTGGTGCAGATGGGGCTCATAGCACCATTCGACAGTTGCTGTCCGAAGCTGTCGCAGATACTGATCCTGTGAGAGCTGAGAATCTAAGAAGTCGTAGGTCTCAAGTCCTTAGCACGTGTCATAGGGCGCATCAGTGCTGATAGACGACCGCAAAGCATTTACGGCGAGCTACAGGTCGATCTTTGCCACATCACAGAATACCAACCTCGGCACTCAGAGACCCTTTATGCCGGATGGGACGGTGAATGTTGCATACCACCGGGGTGTTTCGGGTGTCGCCGCATCAGGAGTAGAGGGGCTGGTCTTCTGGTTCTTATTTGTAAAGAATGATGAGATTACCCGTACCCCAGACTGCCCTAGGTATTCCGAAAAGGACGCAGAGGCGGCAATTGAACAGTTCGGTCACCTAAATCTCGGCGCAGACTATACCTTTCGCGACTTATGGAACAGCAAAACCCTAGCCGCCATGTTCCCAATGGAAGAGGGTGTACTTAAGGCGCCGTGGAACAACGGGGGCCGGGTCGTACTTCTAGGTGATTCCGTATCGAAAGTAAGGCCGTTGCCTATGCACTGCTTTTATATACCACAGTATAGCTAACAGGAGCCACTCCATAGACTACAGTCAACGCCGGAATAGGCGGCAACACGCACGTTGAAGGTGTGTGTCATTTCATGAATGGATTGGTGGGACTCGTCAAACAGCATCATGCGCCCAGTACAAAAGAGATTACGGAAATGTTCAACAGATACGAAACAAAGCAGCGGCCTCGCTCCGAGCTTATCCTCAAGCTCTCGGCCTTCGTCACGCGATATGAGGCCATGGAGACGTGGTGGCTGAGACTGCTCATGCCCGTAATGAGGTTGCTTCCTGATGGCTTGGTGTCTACTCTACTGGGAAAGCATTTTGCGGCCGCGCCCCTCTTCGATTTCTTGCCTAAACCCAATCCATGAGCCCCGACGGCGAATTTGGCCTCAAGGGGCATACTAGTGCCATCTATATTGGCAATCATCAGGTCACTTTGCTGTATCCCACTCTATTAGTCTAAATACTGTAATACCTTACGGGCGAACCCATGAACACGTCCGTTATGTTTATAAGCGGTCGCAACTCCTGTCAGTTTTTGGTGCATTGGTGAATCTAAATTTGATAATGCAACCTACCGTGATGCATCGTCTACATTGTGTGGTATAATTTTGTAGTCAAACTACATGAGCCGTGTCTATTATTACCTGTGATATGTATTATTCTAAAGTACGCGTTAAGGTTGCGGTAAAAGTAGTTGTCATACTCCCCTTATATTTATATTACAGTAGGACACTAAATTAAATACAACAAACAGTCATGTATAATAATATTATTTACACGTTTTTTTATATATAAATGCTTCTTCTTCAAATGGCTGCCAAGATGCCTTCGTCATTCAACAGCTTTCATGCGTGTCTTATTACGCACTGTAGTCACATCGGTTTATCCACGACGTTGACAGATGTTGTACTAATTCGCTATACACCAGCAAAATTCGAAGACACTTCCACCTCGCCAACCATACGTCCTATCTGGGGGCTAGGGAACGATATCTCGCAGAAGGACGGTTTGGGTCCCACTCATCCTCGTTGTAAACGGTATCGTTCAGAACACTATCCCCCTGTACGCGGAACGCGGAACTCTTCTTCGGCAGCGAGTCGTCGTGTGCGCTCTCCTCCAACTTATACGATGAAGACAGCTTGGCTTTTGCGAGATATATCCTTCCGATCGCGCCGATTCTAATGAATAAGGGTTTGAGGGAGCCGATGGAACCCGCAATCATCCCGAGGTTGTATTCGATGGCTTGCCAGTAAAGAGCTGAAGCACTGTGGACTAATTTTTGGGGAAAGTCAGTACTTAGTTCCAAGTTATGGGCATGCCTGGTGTTTAACTTACACGTTATGTCGGTGTCTTGAGACTTCAGAAAGTCGAGGCTTTGGAACCGCAACGTTGGCGCAATGCAAGCAATGATAGCTATATAGAGGGTTAGAATAAGCTCGTTTGCCTTTGAGGGGAAAGAAGCGCCTACCGGGAACGGAGATTAAAAGGATTATAAGGCCTTTATGGCGTTGCCGAATGTTGAGAGACCAAACGACTGGCGCGGGCATCAAGAGAATTATAATATCGATAGTGAAGAACAGGATAGCCTGGAATAGAAAGACGCTGTATACCGTATTCGGGGGGAGACAGTGTTTTGCCCTATCTGGAGCCATCACGAACTGGAGTTCGTAGACGTATTTCGGTGGATTGCATTGAAACACGTCCACGAAGACAAAGGAGATGGTAATTACGACCATGGCGCTGAGGAAGGCTGGCGTCCATTTTTCTATATAGGCTGGAATGAGGAAGTTAGCGTACAGCCACAGGGTGTCTGACACTGGTTAATTGACTGACTTTGGGGGAATAACCGTCGAAGGCAGAGTATTAAACTCGTCTTGACAACTAAAGCAATGAAGACACTCAAGGCGGTGCAAGTGTAGTAGAGCTAGTTTATAGGATCCTTCCTGTCAGCTAAATCACTTGTGCTATTGTCGGAGATGTCCTCACCTTAAACCACAACGTAAGCTCCGGGGTCGATACGTGGGTAACATGTCGTCCCGAACCGACTGTGATGATGACCAGGCCAATTATATTGAACGTGGTAGTAAACGCCTATGACGGTTAGTGCCTGTCAGCCAAATACAAAAGCCCATGCTGGCTATTATTGCGCGCGGTGGTTAACGTACCAAAGCCACGAGGCATGCCCAGTCGTCAATACCGAAAGTTTTGGTCACAAAGGCTCGAGTGAATAGCTACAAGATGATCTGTCACTACTTCTACTCTCATCCACGCTTGATTCAAAGGGAAAGAGATCTAGCAGCTCAAGACTTACGCGTCCACCACATATTAGGAGATTAAGAGCACCAGTGCCTATGATGGTGCCGTAGGAGAGAGCGACTTCGTGTCGCTCGTCATCACCAAGAGCTGTCGACTGATAACCGTTCATGGTACTACGGTAACAAGGCTAGTAACTAATGGTTGGATCAACATTGGCTGGGAAGAGAGTAGATTACGAAATAAACATTTGGAGTCATCGAGCGAAAGCACGAAAACTTCAAAACTACGGTACTACGACCAACTCTTTAAGAGCGGAAGAACCCTGTACGATCCACGCCGCTTAGGGGGGCCATAAAGCCCAAGGCCGACTCATGAGGCGTGAAATGGGCTTATGTAAGACTATTTCCCACTATACCCGTGGAGTTGTGCCAATATGTGATCCCCACAGCCGTTGGTCGAATATGCAGTTGGGCAGCCTCTTGCATATTTCGCCCTGCCATCTGACATAACGTCTAAAAATTTTGGACCAGCCTTTATTACGATTGGCTCATTTGGAATCGGCACCTCTTCGGTTGGGTGGCGTGGTTTTCGCTAAAGAATCAACAGCGATGCTCGAGCAGGCTTAGATTACCTTCTTAATACGAAGATTTTGATTCCCCATGCTGTATCACGATGACTACTTAGGCAGTGAAACCGTCCCAAAGGAGCAAACCGAAGGTTCATTACGCAGTGTGAACCTCCATTAGAAATACCACGAACGCCCCCAAACCCTTGTAAAACCGCTGGCTGGAAGATGTTCCGACCACCCCGGGTCCCGTCAACAACCTTGAAAATGATCACCCCCTTAACCACAGTGATGAATATCGTGGCGAGCGGCCCCATAAGAGAAGATCACATCCCACATCGTCTTTTTCTATCGCATAAGAAATAGCACCTGCCCTACTGCAAGTATCGTCAAGGCTCATTCAACCGTACACTGGTCGCCAGGAGTGCTGTGCTAACACGCGATTTACGCTCTAGACCCCGAAATCTCGGCAGTCCACGGTGGACTACGAACGGGAGACCTAAATTTTCATTTAGCTCGTTCGGCATCTACACTAGTCCGAGAAGCTCAAAAGGAGCGCGACGTAATTAGACGAGACGGAACAGGTACCGATATAGACCCAACATCCCCGCCTGATTCTCCGGAAGCCTTTCGTAGTAGATACCTAAGCGGGCTAGTAAGGGACTTTTGTCGCCTTGGGAGATCATTCCCAATTTGAGTCTAACCCCCGATCGGCAACTCTTGGTATATATGGTCTGAAATAGTTCAAACGTTGTTTCCTTATAAAACTTCGAAGTGTTTTTTTCAGCTATATATAAATCTACGGACCACGCTCGTTGCTCGTTGCTATATATACAAGAATTCAACAAATTTATTGACCAGCCACCTGGCGCCCGAAGACGTTTGAAAGAACCAAATCTCGTACAATATGTGCAAAAACAACAAAAACCCCCTTTTTTTATCATCACTAATCTTATCCCTCTTGATTCGCACTATAGGTTCTTACTTAGAGCTGCCCAGATTGCAGCTGCTGTCTGCTGCGGCGGCAGCGGCGGCGGTATCCTCGACGCACTGAGAGTAGTACGGGTTGTACTCGGTACAGGTGCCCTGGGCACAGGCCACGGGTCCAGACCAGTTAGCACCACCGCACTGGCCGTACAGTGTCTGGGCTGCGATGTCGCCGGTCTGCGTCTTGGTGGCTGAGGTCTGGGCCGTGGTAGTCGGGTCCACAGAGGTAGCTGCGGGCGTAGTAGCGGGAGACGAAGAAGTGGCGGGCCTTGTGAGGGTAACGAGAGTAGTACTGGGCTGGGCGATAGTAGAAGAGGGGGCGGTAGAAGAGGTAGCCTCGCTAGTAGAGGGGATGGCGTCGCTAGTGGAAGAGGCGGCTTCGCTGGCCGACGATGTCGTAGCCTGTGCGGCAGTCGTCGTGGTGGCGCCAGAGCCGGAGCCGGAACCACTTCCCACTGTCGCGCTCGAGGTCGCTGTGATGGCGGAACTAACCTGCTCGACAGTGCTAGAGACACCAGAGATGAGAGCGGGACCGGGGATCTGATAATCCAAGCCAGAGACGTAGATGTTGACCTCGACACCGGGGTCGGTGGTGGTGTACAGCTCAGTGGCCACGACACCGGCTGGGACGTCGGTTCCGCTGCCCGTCACTTCCAGGTTGAAACACTGGGGATAGTTTTGCGCGCCGTTCTCCTGACCAGCTGAGTGTAGCGCGATGGTCTCGTGTCGTAGGACGTAGTTGCCTGCTTTGAGGTTCTTGGGAATCTGCACAAGCCAAGTGTTGTTGTTCTCAATGAGGACGTCGGAGGCCCAGGTGCCCGGGGCCGAGGACGAATCCAAGATACCAGCCTCGTCGATCTTGAAGAACTCGAGCGCTTCCTTCTCGACACTGTCACAGGGGCCGTTGCAGGCGGCTAGGTAGTCGAGCATAGGGCCCTTGTGTGAGTCGGGCCATGTGTCCCACTGGATCGAGATGCTGTCGCCTGCTGCGACCTGGGCGTATCCGCCGGCGGGAGTAGCCGCTTTGTGGCAAACGATGTCACCACTATCGAATGAATTCGGCTCCACGAAGCCGTTATCCGTGTTGGACGCGGTCCATCCTACGACGACTGGTGGGTCGGCCATATAGGGGAACACGGTTGGATCGTAGCCTTGGTAGGAGACGCCGTTGATGACAATGTTGGAAACATGTCCGTGGGCCGCAACGCCGGCGGCGGTAGCCAAAGCAGCGAGCAGCGAGGAAGATCGGAAGTTGTTCATCTTGTCGGATATTCTCGAGTTTGGTTAAAATGTTTGTGAACAAGGGTTCGGTAAGACTAGAGAGTGACGATAAAAAAGCAGTTGTGATCAGTCGAGATCTAAGATATATTCTCACCAGGAGGAAGAAAGAATGGATGCAATGAGAGACAGGCGAATGAATGGAAGTTGAAAAGAAAGAAGGTCGACTTCGAGAAACCAGTGGTAGTGGTGACGACAAGAAAAAGAGAGAGCATAGAAGTAGGAGTGCCTCATCATTATATATATACATGTACTCCAGCGTAGCATCACTAGGGTAGATATCGGTTCACGGCTCGTGCTGGCATACCCTGTCGGGCTCCCTTGAAGAATCCCTACGGTATTTCAACTCCACCGGGTATCCAATCGATCCATATGAGGCTCTTTCACAGCTTCATGAGAGGAAGATGGTTCGTGACGATGGTCCACTTAAAGTGGCCTCATAGTTCTGTACGCAGAGCTATCAGGGTGGGAGTGCGAGAGCCGTCGCACTACATTGCTAGTACGCTCCTGGCGTAATCATTGTTGCTCTCTCTCATATTCTATAGCGAAGTAATTTCTGATCTAGGCACTTCACAACGCTGCTTAGTCTAAAGGTCTGGTGAAGCGAAGCACGCCCAAGATAGTATAGGGCGCTGGTTTAGTTGAAGCACAGGTCCTACTTAACGCCGCCGCTGGGATACGGGCGCTAAAACCCTAGCAATGGACAGGGCACAGAGTACTGAGAGCCGGGAATTCGGGTCGACATTCCTGGTGGCGTCAAACGATGTAGTGCTCATCTATTTCAGACATCTGAACCCAGGTTAACGGGCCTCAATCTAATGAAATTATAGGGGCTGTGGTGAAGTTTTCGGTCTATACTAGAGTGCCTGGGAGCCGCAAAGTATCTGGCCCAACATCCCGGTCTGGCTCGGCATGGTGGAGAGCTGCCAGGGGCTATAGTCCCGTCGTTTCGGGGCTCAGGGGCATAAGTCCACCTCGGCAGGCCGTTGTTATTCGTGGGATATCTCCATTGGCGCCAAACCAACGATACCGTGTATCTTTAGACTCTTGACATTTCATAGTACATAGTAGTAGTAGTAGACCAAAGGTTTTCATCATCATAACCCCTTAGTCGGGTCTTTTTCTGTTTTTTTTCTGTCTTCTCTCCCTTCTGTTTGAATCATCATTCAAGATGTTTACATTCGGGTTGGTTGCGTCTTGGTGCTCGCCTAAGAGATCGTGTCTAAAAGGATGATGTGAAGGAACTAGTGGCAGGAGGTCTTGCGTAAACATCTTCATGCAGAACACGCCAGCTTGAACTTGCCATCAGCTCCTATAATTTCTCAGGTCGCTACGTTAGCCATGTCGGTGACGAATCACGGCGGAACGTGCCGCATCAGACGAACTAAAAAAACGTGGGGGCCTATTCATACTTAGTACAAGACGCTCTATCATGGCCCTGTCATCTGGAACGTCCGCACGTTTCATCTGATCATAAGTGGAAACCAACCAACCCAGCGTCAATCGCGCATCATTGATTTTCGTCCATGCTAAGCGAGATATCTTCGTTGGCCATCGGGCAGGAGGCCAGCTTCAGGTTGATGAACAAGGCTTCCTTCCCTACTCTACATGGTCATGGGTTCGCTCGTGAGCTGGCTGAGGGGTAGCAGCATGGTTGGCATCAATGATCTGCCGGGGACTACGTCAATCATATTGTACGATCATATTGGCTGACTCAGTGGCATGCTCTTTGTCCATGATAAAACGGTAATATATGGTGGAGAAGAGAGCAACAGTATAGATGCATTCGAAGGTTTGTGTGTAGTAAGTAAATTTGTACAATAAGTGATGAGGGATATCATGCCATAGCTCATAAGCGCTTTACAACCACAAAATCAACTTCGCCCCCCGGGAGATAACTTTTTTTCTTCTATAATCACCACAATCCACTTTCCCTAGGAGCGTGTGTACTGAATGCAAGACCAATCAATGATGGCGTAAGTGGGCTTCAGAACTCACCCTCACCTCCACCTCCAGCTATGCTGGCAGTCCATAGACCGACTAGCCCCCACCAGCTCACTTTCCACCCACGCCAGAGACCATCGAAACCCTGCCCCTTCTTGTAAACCACCTCGCTTGCCTTGGCCTTGGCTTTTCTAGCTCGTGAGCTCTTAGCTGGCACAGGCACTGCTCTGGAGCCTTCCTCTGACACAATCGTATACATAGTGCCCACAACACCATGATAAGGGCCTGGCTGGACGATAGTCTCCATCTTGCCCGATTTGTCGAGAGCTTGTAGGTACGCTGGCTCAGCTAGCACCGCCATTTGACCTCGACGCAATACAGTTTCTAGCGGAAGTTTGACGAATAAAGATGCGCATGACGTACAGAATTTGACGAGGGAGAATGTCATAGGTGATAGGTCACGGTCAATAAGGAATTGCGAGCGGAGGACGAGGGGAGTCGAAAGTGTCAGAAATGGGTGGATGAGCGAGTGGAAAATTGTTGGGGCGATGAGCGTCGGGTGGCAGACCCACGAGGGCAGAGACCGTAGGGTGGCGACTGTCCGCCTCGGTGCGCGTGTAGTAGATGTTACTATTAACCGTGTTCGGATGAGATCTAAGGGAGCGAGAATAAGACCGGTAGTGATAGCAGCCGCAGCGGCAACGCACAACGACGCCCAAGGATAAGGCGAGGCTATGTCCACCAACCGATCGACATCGTCCTTGAATCCCAAATCGGGCACGTTAAGTAGTGCACTGAGTAAACTTCGGCCCCAATTTTCTAATAGCGATTGAAGTATAGAGTATAAGAATGTTGCGTTTGTCCCCTTCCATACGCCCCATGCCGACTCTTTTGACCAAAGCTGTGATATGACGTCGAGTATAGAATCAGGCCGGCGTAACGCTATCTGATGGGGTGGAAGAGCAGCTTTTGTGTTGATTTTAGGTAATTCAAGCGGTGGTGATGATCCTCTCCGCCGGCGTGACCGCATAGAAGGTGTTGGTGTGTAGGGAGCGTTAGAGGTGAAATAGGCGGGTTCGTCGGGATCTGAGTCGGAATTAGGGTACTGGAGTTCGTGATTAGCCATGGCGGCGTCTCAGCATCACACCTAACTATTATCGAATAACCTACTTCATCGTATATGGAACTCCTCGGGCTAGCGATGCTCGGCCGTATGAGGTCGACCGGTGACGCGTCCAAGCCTCCCAGATCATCCTGGGTCCTAGCTTGAAGAATTGTTTTGGCCACCTCGAAAGGTTGAGCCATCATTACCGAGGTGTATTTCCATAATAGCTCGTCGATGAACTGCTTTAATGACTGAATAGTAGAAGGTGAGAGTTCGTCGAGATGTTCTTTGTAGTCGATGTCGGGGAATATGTCGCGTGCCTTCGAGGCGTACTTGGCCGAAGCCGTCGTATTTGTGGTACTTGAATTTGAGAAGGGATTAGCTCGGGGAAGCGATCCGGTCTGTTCCCCGATCCTAGGAGGGATGTAGTAAGGCCGGAGAGGATTCACGCCGTCTCCTGTCGAAGTCATTTTTATTATTATGAGTTATATCGAGCTAACATTCTCTGGTGACTGTGATTGTGGTTGTTGTGATCGAGCAATAGTGAGCTGTGTGAAATTGGTGGTTTGGTGATGTGGTGATGTGGTGACGGGCAGAAGGTGGACGGCGGTGGGGGGGTTTCGGGTGTTTGCATGACGGGAAATAAATTCTACTAATCCTAAAGCTACTGATGATTGCGATAACGATCGATAATGAGATAACGTCGCTCACACCCACACACAGGTCAAGTACCTGATAAGGAGAATTGCACGTCATATGCCGCAAGCCAGTGCTGCGTGGTACCTACGATACCTACGGAGTACGATATGTACGATATGTACCCGTGGTGGCACCGACTCACCGCTAAGAGGGGTATCTCTGGGCAGTAACCAGCACCCCTCCAAACCCCCCGAAGCCCCCTAAGGCTAATGCCGTATACGTACCTACAGGTGTACATGTATATACCTAGGTAGGTACCTAAATAGGTTCGGAGTTAAGCTCACCAATCACTGCTCCGACAAAGCAAATGCCCGAGCTTATCCGAGCTACTGGAAAGACTAGACTAGGTTAGAAAGTATCTACTACTTGATATTTTTCTATAATCGCACCCGAACCCGGCCTGGCTGAACAATTATTGTTGGTCTTCTCATACGACCACATGCATTCGACTCGCCGGCTTTGATCCTTCATTGGCGCGAATCCATAGCGAGCGTTGTATACATACTAAGACCTCTTTTATTACCCGGTATATAACGTTTGAGTGCGGGCTTCACTTGCAATTGTATTATACACTAAACGCCTCCTCCCCTCCAACTCTTGTCGCCCACAGCCCTTCGTGCGGCGACCCATCGGCCAGCATCATGTCCACGACCAAAATCTTAACTCGGGGTTTACATAGCCTGCGTAGCACTTCTACGTTGGCCACGTGGAATCGCAGCTTTTCCATAATACCTACTAGCCGCAATATCTCGATCGCCTCACGTCCTAAGATAATAAACCCCCCTCGCAATTGCGCCGCCTCCTCAAGCTCGACTTTTCGATCATTTAGCACGTCCCGGATACAACAGCATGGACATATAACGCCGCCAAAGCCCGGAGAGGAGTAGGCTCAGCTGCCCAGATATTTCTTTGCGCTCATTGTTGCTGATCGGTGGTTCTAGGCTATACGTCACATTTATCGACAAGGATGATAAAGAACACAAAATCGCTGTTTCTGCAGGTGATAACTTGCTAGATATTGCGCAAGCGAACGACTTGGAGATGGAGGGTGCATGTGGCGGCTCTTGCGCCTGCTCGACCTGTCACGTTATCGTCCTCGACGAAGACTGCTACGATAAGATGCCTGAACCCGAAGACGACGAAAACGATATGCTCGACCTTGCCTTTGGCCTAACCGAGACGAGTCGCCTAGGCTGCCAGGTCGTCATGACCAAAGAGCTGGACGGTTTGAGGGTCAAATTACCTTCAATGACAAGAAATCTCCAGGCGAGCGATTTCTCGCAGAAATAATGACGAAACGATATAAAATAAACTAGTAGAATTAGCAGTTGATATCCCAACGGAAGGACCTGAGGCGTCACGTTTTGTCTATAATCGGCAATAGGAAAACTGTATAAAGCATGTATAACAGAAGACTTTGGTGGATTCTGGACTTTCGTCCGAGATAGACTCAACTCTGGGGTCGGAGCCATAATAATGTCATTGTATGATTTGTGGCTAAGGCCGAGTGTCACTTCATGCTTCTAGCTCGCCCTTCTTGGGCTTTCCACCTCCCCCGGCGATCAGGTCTAAGAAACCTTGCCGGCTCATCTCGTTCACTTTCCCCTGTCGTTGTGAAATTCCGATGATGCCCTCTTTCCTAGCATCCTTGTCTGCTTCGGTGGCCCTCTCCTGTGCCTCACGCACAGCTCTGAAAAGCATAATTACACCGCGATGGGCAGTCTTACGCAAACGTCGCTCGGTCTGCATGATCTCGCCGGTCGATATCTCCTCGCTGTTGTCGCCAGTCATAACATCCTTGACTCTCCCTTTCTCTAACGCCAGGAGTTTCTGGTCGCGGCTGCGATATAGTTAGCAATGGGATCTTGTGGAGTGTAGAAACAGCCTATTGGTGGGAGTCATCACGTACAGAAGTTTCCGCGCCTTCGCCTCTAACGTTGCGTCGACAATCTCTCGACTAGCCTTTTGCGCCTGGGCACTCCGGGATAGAATAGCGTCCGACTTTTTAGAATTGGAAAGTTTCTGCGCGCATATTGTTAAGCAAAGAGCGGTCGCCATAGGTATATAGGTGCCATCTTACGGTAGATAGAATCTTTTGTAACGAAGTGGCAAAGGCGTTCGGGTCATTGCGTTTGGATTTTGGCCGTTTTGATCCGAGATTTGTTTCAGTCTCCGAGTTTGTGAATTCATCCTCCTCCTCCTCTTCGTCGTCAAAATCGTCGTCGCTTTCGGCGCCAGCGCCATCTTGGCTATCCGGCTTGCGCTCGGCAATCTTGTTCTTCTTCCCCTTGTTTGTCCTCGCAGATTCCAAGGCAGGCGTATCGACGTCTGATTCGGAGTCAATCTCGGAGTCCGAAAGCGAGGCTATGTCATCAACGAGGGCATTGTCGAGGTCTTCTTCCGAGTCGCTGTGGTATTGTGGGACCTTCTTTTGCTTCTTCTTTGGTCTCTGCAGCTTTCCGGCTGGTGCAGAGTCAGCATAGCTTCTTTTTTTGGTGGCTGCGCCAGCCATATCGTCTGCTTATGACTTTTTCTTATAGCTTCTTCTTATGGAGAAATACGTCTATTCTGTGACGTGCGCTTTGGACGGCTGGCCACTTGAAGTGTAAGTCAATCAAATCCCTTGTGTTCTTGTTAAGGTGTTCTTGTTGAGACATCCGGTCCACTGCGACGGTCGAGCTGCGCTATGGAAAAAAGTTGGGTTACCATTGAAGGTGCCCACTATCACGATAAGATAAAAGTTAGGTTTGTGACTAACCTATTACGTACGTAGGTGGGTAGATAGCGCTCTAACTCTAGCCTATCTGGGTTAGGGTACCGGTAGAGTCTCCAGCACACCAACAAATAACAGGCCCCGGTAGTCCACCTTGGCTGTTCTATCCTAGCTACCTATAAGATCTAGTTATAGTACTATCTACTAAGTATAGCTGATTCCATGTCTCCGAAGGTTCGTCACATGGGAATGGGAGAAGGAATTCAGTGTTCCCGCTTCCGTATCGTCCTATACTTGGAAAGCCTCGAAACTTCATTAGCCTAGCTGCTCATTGTAGAATGTCTGCCCGAATAGTCTTGAGACGCTCGCTACAACTCGTGCCACGAAATATATACAAAGCCCCGAAACATGGCCCCCAACGACAGGGCTTGGACTTTGCTCATCATCGGCTCTCAACGTCCGCTGAACCACCTCCAACCCCTTCTGCGGCGTCGGATGTAGATAACCAACTCAACTCATCCAAGAGTATTTTTAGGAAAGTTGGGTTATTCCACTGGAAGACCAAGCACGATAACCCCCTCAGCACAATAAAATGCCATGGGAGTTTCGCAGCCGATCCCGTCGTGGTTGACCGGGCCTGGCTTCGCGATGCCTGTCCCTGCGAGAAGTGTGTCGACCAGTCCTCTGGCCAGAAACGCCATGCCTCTACTGACGTGCCTACTTCGTTGCCCATAAGCGCCCTAAAGCCCACTGAAGATGGTGGTGTTCAAATCCACTTTGAACTGGATTTCTCGACTGGCGGCACTCATGTCTCAACATATCCTCGTGATTTTTGGAGTCGGCTCTTTCGAAAGCCTGTTGAGGCTGCCCCGAAAACGGAACTGTGGAACCAGGAAATGATGGTAAAACTCTCGCCATACTTTTCTTACGAAACATTCATGGCGGGTGGAGCCGAGTATCGTCAGGCCATGGCCACCCTGAGCTTGTACGGGCTTATATTCCTAGACGATGTACCCTCGTCAGAAGAGGCCGTCAAGGATATAGCCGGAAAGATTGGCGTTATTCAGAACACTTTCTACGGGACAACCTGGGACGTGAAGTCCAAGCCCAATGCTGAGAATGTGGCCTACACCAACTCATACCTAGGCCTACATCAGGATATGTTGTATCTACGCGAAGTCCCACGCATTCAGATCCTCCATTGCCTCCAGAATACGTGTGAAGGAGGAGATTCTCTCTTTAGCGACAGCTATCGCGCCGCACACCAGTTCCGGAACCAATTCCCAGAGGAGGCCGAATCTCTCACCCGACGCCATTTGACTTACCATTACGACAAAGGCGGTCATTCATATCAGCAATCGCGCCCAGTTCTCTCATACCAATCAAAGCCAACTGTATACTGGTCTCCTCCTTTTCAAAGTCCCATCCAACCGGACGAGCTTACGAGGGATGGCGCGTTCAGTTTCAAGCAATGGCACAAAGGGGCTAAAAAGTTCCAAGAGATATTTACATCTTGGGACTCCGTCTACCAACACAAGATGCGTCCCGGGCAATGTTCCATTTTCGACAACCCCCGGGTATTACACGGCCGCCTTGCATTTGATTCAAATGGAGAAAGATGGCTCAAAGGAACCTATGTTGATAGTGACTCATACGAAAGCCGGCTCAAGTCTCTCAACATTATCTAGACACGTGAGAATTTGGAGTGGCCGAAGTAGGGAATCTAGAGGTCAGATCTTTGAGGAGGATATTGAAAAGCACGCTATCGGAATATCATACGGCAGCGTTTGTTCATGTTACATACACACTCAGCAATTGGAGATAAACACGATGCAATGGGTTTCGGTCTATAAATCGCGCCCATGGCGTTGTTATATAACGATTCATTCGTGTATCGGACTGTCGTAATTATATCCACGCATCACTAATTGCTAAAGGGAAGTGACGATTATCACCCCATTGCGTCGAGATTCAGAATGATGAAGCTTGTCGACACGGCGGGCAACTCATCGGCGACCAACCGGCCATCTAACAGTTGCCACGAGAGCCCGCCAAAAGCCACTGACTCGATGTCCGTCGCCGACACAGGTAATGCGATAGATACAGACTCCTCGATATCCTCATACCCCCCATTGACGACGGATACCATCAACCTATTTTCTTCGATCCAGTATGCCGCGTCCAGAATCTCGTACCCCTCCACCACCAGACGCTCCGGTTTCCCACTGAGCAAGAAATCCGCCACGGGCGCTCTAGTAACTACCCCCGCCATTTGCGAATGCACGCCAAAGAGATCCTCGCTGCTGGGCCACGTCCAGCCGAAGATCCCCGTAGCGCCGCGATTGAAGGCGAGCGCATTCATGGCGCGCGCCTCGGCGGCCGTCGGGTCCCGGAACCAGTAGTCTTCGCCGTGGAAGACCTGGGGATTGTGGAATTTCGGCAGCGGCCAGCGGCCGAGCCAAGCTTCGTATTGCGCCAGGTCGTCGAGTCGCGACGGCACGTCCTGGATGCCGCCTTGGCAGTTGTCGCAGCCACAGTCGCCGAGCGTTGTGTTACACGCCGTACCCCATTTTGAGAAGGTACTGTTGATTCCGATTGGGTAAACATCTTCCATGAGAATATCGCCGCCGGCCGCATACGGCCCGAAGTAGTAATCTTGGCAGTTCAGTGTGATGGCTACTGGGTGGTACGGGTCGAGCTTGTGGATGAGGGCTTGCGCTGCTGGCGTCTTGTCGAAGGGGACTTGCCAACCGTCAGGTCTGGTTCGTTAGTATCGAGATAGACCGAGATATGCGACATTGCTAGCAATTCCTGCTAGGGTTCAACTTACTCGTCGGCCGTCCAGTACGCAAAGAGGGACGTGTGGTGCTTGATGGTATTCACGCGCTGCTCCGTCTCCGTGAGATTCTTATACGAGCCTCGCAGATCGAACATAAAATGCAGACCCTGCTCGTCCATGCTATCGTAGACCGGATTTGTGTCCGCGAACCCGGCAAGTGAGATGATGGCGTTTAGTCCCTCTCCACTGGTCGTGTAATCGCGCACGAACTCGTCGCTCGCGGCCGTGTCGTTCGACCCATTGTACAGCCCGTAGTACCCATACGGCAGCAATGGCACGAATTTGTTCCCCGTCTGCGCATTCTTAAAGAGCAGTCCGCCTCTCACATGATCGATCTTGGTCGCGCTACCCTCAGCATTATCAGGCAGGTAGAGTAATTCGCTCGTAGCCGTGTAACTGTGGTCGCCGTGCACCGAGGACCCAATGAGCACGACCTCGTACGGCGTCAATCTGGGCTCGAGACCCGAAAGGTCAAACCCGAACTCAGCACCGGTCGCATTGACCCCGATGCGGTCCTCAACAAGTAGTGTATCGTCCGCCACTAAATTGATCGAGAACACGAGCTCGGTGAACGGGTCCGTGCTCACGCCATCGCTCGTCACGTTCGCGTATTCCTCTCCGAACCAAGGCGATAGCGCAGCGTTCACGACAAACGACGCCTTCGTCTCGGTGGATAGATACAGGCTGTACCGCGGCTTGAATTGCACGTATAAAAACGTCGAGCCGTTCGTCGGCGGCGCGACCGTGTGTCCGCCGGGCTCGAACGAGGGATACCCGGACTCGTAGACTTTCCCACACCAACGCGGCCAGTCTGGGTGTTCGCCGGTATCAGGCCCGTCCTGCGCAAATGTGAGCCCAGTCGATAACGCGGCTAGCAAGACGCGTATCAGGATAAAGGAGCGCATCCCGTCTCCCGACAATCAGTTGACCCGGGCTCTCTCGTCGTACTCAGACTTAGATGACCCGCAAGCCTTGCTGTGTTCACGTCGTGGGTGCCGAATAGCGGGTCGCATCTGCCGCCCATTCATTTATTTATACCCCGCGCCATGTGTCCGGCTGGCCGGGTTTGTGTTCGTCTCATTGCAACGTTCCAAAAGACGGGAATCAGGAATGCGCTTAACTGCCTGTTTCAGCAGAAGGTGCCCCGCAGATCCGCGGTTCCTTGGTGATCGACGCGTATCCCTTCCTTTCTCCGCACTATAGTAACCTAGCAGTGACCTAGGTAGTTATTAGGGGCCCTTAAGTAAGCATCTATAAGTAATTCAAGTACGCGATAAGATTTGGCATGCGATACGATTTCTATGATTTGTTCGCGACGGCCGGCTCTTATCGTATTAAGATCCTTGCATGGGACATTCGCTCCAATTTCATTAACCAAAGAACGGATGATAATTAATGTTCATACCCAAATTCTATCTGATCCATTTCGCATGATACGCCTCGAGGCGCCTATCATCCATCCAGCCAAGCCCAGTCCAAGATATCTTAGCAGCATCATCCTTCCCGATTTCAATTGCGCCTATAGTAAGCGACAAGAGCCGGCACATAATAGCACTTGGTACCGAAAGTCTACGGCAGAGCATAGAGTGCGAAACTGCCCCGAATTCATTTATGCCAGCCGCGACACCTCCTCGATAATTCTTTCGCAGATGAAGAGCAGGGATGTAGCGTTTATGATCTCCAAAGTTGTGAGCTCAACACTGAGCTCGACCTTCAGAAAGTTGCGGACCTCTACGGCCGCCAACGAATCGATGCCGTACGCAGACAGCGGCCGCGCAAAATCCAGCGCGTCAGTCACCCGCAGGATTCTCTCGAAATACTTGCTCATCGCTTGAGCGGTTGTGTCGAGGACGACCTTGGCGCCGGCTTTGGAGCGAATCACGGCGCGGATAGATTCCAAGTCTTTTGTTCCCTCATGACTCGCCTCTTGCCCGTCGGATGTCCGGTCCAGAGAGAAAAGGCCGGCAAAACGAGCATCGCGCGCTAGCGGAGAGTCTCTCGGTTGGGGTATACGAAGACCTGTTATCATGTGCGGGGCACTTTGACGGTTGATGGGGACCTGCTCCTGCTGTTGTATTGACAATTTGAGGGCCTCCCGCAGTACGCTCTCCGTAATATGATCCCAAACGGCGTCGTCGTAACGCTCCTTCAAGTCTTCGCGCTGAGAAAGGTACCCGACGTTCGATACGGCGCCCAAATTAATAGAGCATGCCGGGAGACCTAAGCCCTGGCGAAATGAGGCGAAGGCGTCTAGGAAGGTATTCGCAGCTGCATAGTTGGCTTGACCCGGGCTGCCGTATAAACCAGAGATACTTGACAGAAGAGTGAAGAAGTCTAAACCTTGGTCTTGTTCAAGAGAAACTTGATGAAGATTCCATGTGCCCTGTACTTTGCAATGTAGGGTTGCATGGTATTCCTCTATTGTCATGGAACTGAACGGGCGATCCTGCGAAGTCGAGTTAGTTTGGGCTTGATACGCTATATCGACATAAAAGATACTTAGACAACCCACATTGAGGACCATGGCACCTTGAATGACGCCAATAATAGGGGCAGCAGCACCCTTGAAAGCCGCCCTCACATCATCAACGTTTGTGACATCTCCGCGAATCATATCGACCTCGCAACCCAGAGAGCGGATTCTAGCTATAGCTAGCTGCGAGGTTTCATCATTGTGAGCGCTTCGCGATAATATGGCCAAGTGCTTCGCACCATGCTTAGCCAGATATATAGCCAAGGTTGAGCAGAGACCACGCAGCCCTCCAACGATCAAATAGCACGCATCGCTTCGAAGTTTGATGGTGCGCGAGGCACGACGAACCGGTACCTGGAGGTTAGGCTCCTCAGCTCTGCTTATAACGAGCTTTCCAATGTGCTTCCCACTGCGCATAAGTCGAAGTGCGCTTGGAATCTGGTCAAACTGGAAGACCCGGATGGGTGTAATGGGTTTGACGTGGCCCTTCTCATACAGCTCGAATGTTTCTCTAAGTAGGCTGTGATACTGTCAGTCCACAAACTAAAACATGTGATAACGCCCGCATAGGCTACAGTTATGTCTCGGAAGGGATAGTACGCACCCAGCTAACATATCATCGGTAATTTGCTCGTGAGATAGATCGAGGGCTTTGAAGGAGGCGTTCCGGTTGAAAGGTTCCATAGATAGAACATTTCGGTCCAGAATGTCCTTTTTACCGATTTCTACCATAGTGCCTCCAGTGGCAATAATACGCCACGATTCATCGAGTAAATCGCCGGCCAAAGAGTTCAGGATGATATCAACCCCATATCCGTCCGTTCGTTCCAATATTTTCGCTGCAAAGTCAGGGGTCCTGGAAGAGAAAATACTCTCGTCCCTTATTCCGTGGTGAGTTTTCAAGAAATCGCGCTTTTCCTGTGTTCCTACAGTTGCGTAGACCTAGAAATACATTAGCTCTATGGGGATCAAGTATGTCAACAGGGTTTAGGGAATTCCGACCTCAGCTCCAATATAGTGACAAAGTTGAATCGCCGATATGCCGACACCACCTGTGGCTGAATGGATTAGAACGCGATGCCCCCTTCTCATTTGGCCCATGTGAATCAGGGAATGAATGGAGGTTGCAAATGCGCAGGGCATGGTTGCTGCCTCTTCAAAGGTCATCCGCTCCGGGATGGCGTGCACCACTTGGGAACTGGCTTGGACACGGTTTCCAAACGATCCTCTCTTGAAGAAAGCGACACGTTGGCCTTCAACGAAATCCTTTACGCGGGAACCGGTACGAATAATAATCCCACTACCCTCGCCACCAAGCAGGTGCTCGTTCTCAGGAACAAGTCCAATAACACTAGCGACGTCCTTGAAGTTGACACCGGACGCCATGATTTCAATCTCAACCCAATCATCCGGCAGAGGCGGTGACTCAACAGAGATCTCACTGTATTGTAGTGAATCCAGATTTCCCACACGCTCAGCTCTTAATTTGATTGTGCCTCGCGTAGTCTGGAATGGCGTCATTTCCAGGGGTCTCCCAGCCGTGTCTTCTTCGTGGGCCTTGTTTAGGGCCACGTCGGGGAGGACACGGCTGATTCTAATAATGCCATCCCTTTCCGTAAACTCGTTATCTACGGGGCTCTGCCCCTGTGTGTCTTTGAGGAGACCAAGGATCTTCTTCACGGCTTCGACGGTAGCCACTCCCGATACACTCTCCACGTCGAGGCTCAATAATGTCAAAAACGGGGTCTCCCTACGGACGGTCCGCAAGAGTCCCTTTATCAGAGCTTTGTCTGGATCGTTCACCGAGATCTGCGCGCCTGCTGTGACCCATAAAATATGACACTCCTTTTCAACCAACTCCTGTAGCATTTCCCATTGCTTTTGCTTAAGGTTGGACATCACTAGACTCTGGAGTTCGTCCAGGATGAGAACTTTACTCTTCGGCGGAATAAACTGTGTGTCGGCCACCACGGAGACTTCCCAAGGCGAGCTGTCGAGCATATCCTTAATCTCTTGGTGGTCTTCATGGTTGAACTGGAGGATCACTAGATCTTGCGATGACAAGCCTTCGTAGGTAGGTTCTTTGCGAGCAAGGGTTATTGAGTCTGACTTCCACAAGTTTCTAAGTCCGAGTAAAGTATCTCCCAAACGAGAAGAAATCGGAGTATTCCCATTATCTAATATTAGCGCGACTCCGGTATCTGCGAGCCAATCTTGTACGGCCCTGAAAGATTGAACTAGGTTTGATGACGGCGAGGGTGGCAATTTGACGATGGCCAAGTCATATTTCGTGCCCAAAGGTGTCAGCTCCTGTTCAGCATCTACTACAATGTAATCGGATTGTGGAGTGCTACTGTATCTTTCCTTCGCTTTGACTAGCGCGTCAACGCTGCTCAGGGCAAGGGTGTACTGTGAGAAGGCTGTTCGTATTAGAGCGTTGGAACTTCCATCGCCAAACCAGAGGCTTGAGTCATCATTGGCTTCTAGATTGAATTCGACAACACTCAATTGCGGGTTTTTGTGTGTAACCAAATTGATTAACCTGTGAGCGTCAAGCAAGGTGTGATCAACACCTCCGGAGTTTGCACTAGCCAGATTTTCGTTGATAAGGCTCTGAATATCTACCTCATTCAGAAGAGTGATATCGGCATCCCATACAAGTTGGCAGTATTTATGGGGTGTGGAAGCGATCTCTGCACTTCCCAGCTTGGCATATCGAATTCCTTTCATGTCCAATAACAAGTCGCCGTCTATAGGGTGGTACACCGCACATGAAAAGGCGTGATTAGTCATGACCTCTCTTCGACCAACTCCGAGGAAATCAGAGCGAGCGACTGAAACTCCTTCTTCAGACTGCTGTGGGCGGAAAGGTACGGTAAGTCTGTCGATCTGTAGCGGGATCAGCGTGTCGTTATTGTCGGCGTTCTCGTCCCAGGTAGCCGTTACACTCTGGAAACAACCATCCATGCAAGCTGGATGCAGCATATAAGAACTTTGGGCATATCCGGACGCGGGTGGTTGTAGAGAAACCCTTGACCGACCTCGTCGCCGGCCTGTAGCAGACTCCATGGCAATAATCTTTTGGAAGGATGGCCCAAAATTAAAACCATAATCACGCATCATTTTGTACCAGTTACCATTTGACATGGGATATTGGAAAGGTAATAGGTCAGACTTTTGTGCCCCCTTGACCGAGAAGTCAGTGTCTATACGGATAAAGCCAGTCGCATGATCGTTCCAGATTCCGAGTCTTTCTGCCGATATCTTGAACTGGTACCACGACGGGTTGGATCCAAGTGGGGGTGTTAGAGTGAGCACAACTAACGGAGCATCATCAGAGTCGTCTAGAAAGAGCGCTTTCAGAAACTTAATGTCTCGGAGCCGATAAGTATACGCGCTTGGGATCTCCTCTTTCCAAATCGCCATATAAGCTGTCTGATACATGGCCTCCATAGCCATACAAACATACCCAGTACCTGGGAAAACTGTATTATTGCCAAGCTTGTGGTCCCTCAACCAGGTGTTGTTCCCAAGCTTCAACTTGTTCTTCCACACGGGCGATTGCCACGATGTCGCCGGGATCTTGGTGCCCAGCAGATCGTGCTTGACAAAGGGGCGAAACCGCCAGTCCTTGCTCGCCAAGCTTTCATGCCAATGTTTCTTGGACCGATTCCACGCATAATTAGGAAGATCGATCAACGTCGACGGCGACCCGTGTTGTAGTTCATTGACTCGCTCGAGATCCACGACGCCACCGGCCGCAAAGAGCTTTCCGGCCACGCCATACAGGGACGTCAGTGTCTCCGGGCCTCTCACGGAAACAGAAGTATAATGCGGTTGTAGTGTAAGATGGGACGCGCTTTCGCATATCTGTGAGACCGGACCAGACAGAGCGTTAGAGGGACCAACTTCAATGAGGAAGTTTGACCCGTCTTTACCATCGATCATGGCTCCCACCGCGTGTTCAAATCGAACCTGCGACTGCAAATTGAGTACCCAGTAGGCCAGGTCAATCGGCTCCGTCAAAATGCTGCCGGTTACTGATGAGAACATCTTGACTTCGCGATGTTTGGCTTCTTGAATTTCGACGTGAGTTTGCAGCAATTCAGCATACCTACTCGCTATTTCATTCATGTAATTGGAATGATAAGCAAAGTCGACTTGCAACATGCGAGCAAAGTGATCATCTGACTGTAATCTGTGCATAAGTCGTTGCAGGGCCCCAGTGGTCCCCGAGAGAGTTACACTCCGCGGACTATTGACACAGGCAACTTGAACTAGGTCGTCGCTACTGTCCAGGTATTTTTCAACAGCCTCAACGGAGATACCCGCTGCAAGCATTCCAAGCTTCTTTCCTGCCCGTAACTCCTTGATGGCCTGTCCTCGGAAAAAGGCGATCTTGATAGCGGTCTCGGCTGTGATATGACCGGCAACGGCGGCCGCCGCAATCTCACCCGATGAATGTCCGGCGACCGCTACAGGCTTGATTCCCCAGTCATCCAGAACCTGGATATATGCCAACTGAAGGGCCGTGACGATAGGTTGTGAGAATTCAGGATCTCGGAGGACAGCAGCGTCTTGTTCGTCAACCAACTTAGACATCAATGACCATGTAGGAGGCCGAGGAAGACTCGCTAGGACTTGGTCAAGGGACTCTACCATTTCCCTTGCTACAGGGAATGACTGTAGAAGATCTCTTCCCATCCGTGGCCACTGCGCACCCTGGCCAGTGAAAATTAGTCCAATGTTAACACGGCGATTGAATGTTTTCCCTGTGGCAAACGAGGCCGTGCTTAGCTGTGTGGTCTTCTGTATACTGTAGGCTCTATAGTATAGACGGCTTCGCCGCTCTGATAAGGTGTACGCCAAGTCATCTAAGGAGACCTCAACGGCGGGATGTAGTAAATGGGAAGAGAGTCGTTTGATAGAAGCCTTGAGTGCTACCTCATCGTTTGCCGATAAGACTAGGAGTTTGGGTCTTGATTGTTTCGTGGCCAACGCTCCATCCTCGAAGCTGAAGAAGTCGTCATCGATATTCTCACTCTTGATGTAAGAGCTTTTATGTCTGAGTAATGATTTCTCTACCAGATACTCTGGGCTCTCAAGAATTGCGTGCGCATTAGCACCGCCGAAGCCGAAAGAGTTAATGCTAGCCCGGCGCTTTGTATTTAAAGGCCAATTAATAGATTCGTAGAAGGCTTTGACTCTGGAATTATCAAAATCGATTCTAGGGTTAGGGTCTAAAAACGTTGCCGTCCCCGGAATTTTCCCGTTTTCTAGTGCGAGCACCACCTTGATCACGCTGGTCAATCCTGAAGCGGCTTCAGAGTGTCCGACATTGCCTTTGACTGACCCAATTGCCAATGGTTGGCCGTTCGGCCGTGAGTGCGCAAAAATCGTTGCTACACCTTCGATTTCAACCGGATCTCCTGCAATAGTGCCAGTGCCATGACACTCGAGATATCCGGTATCGGCTAAGTCTTCTTCACCAAAGCCTCCATTCGTGTAAGCATCGCGAATAGCTTCAGCTTGCGCTTTAGGATTGGGCATTGAAATGCCGGGTGTTCTACCAGCGCTGTTTGTCGAAGTACCGCGAATAATTGCGCGAATAGGGTCCCCATCCCTTACGGCATCCTGAAGCCGTTTGAGGAAGACGACGTTGATAGCTTCCGCGGCGACATAACCATCTGCTTTGCTGTCAAACACATGGCATTTTCCCGTTGGGGACGCTGCCGCTCGCATATTGCCCGGATCCTCGTTCCTTTCGGGACTTAGATACATGTTAACGCCGCCCACAAACATTCCATCTACTTGGTTGCTTCCAAGATACAGACATGCCATGTCGAGTGCTGTGAGTGCGCTTGAACAGGCTGTATCGACGGACATGCTGACACACGAAGTCAATATTTGCATTTAGCTATAAGTAACAGAGTGGCATTGACAGAAACGGGTGAGATCTCAATTATGTGGCCACCTTACCTTGGTCCGTGGACGTTGAGGAAATGACTGATACGATTGCCTAACAGAGAGCGGCTTGAGCCTATCGTCGGAGAATCTGTCCTATCTTCGACGTCTTTAAGGTCCATATCATAATAGTCTTTTTACATGAACATGTACATTAGCAAGATATACGTCTCCGATTAGGAGATGAGACAGCACCAACCGACAGCACTCGCACCCACCAGGCACCCAATCCGCTGGCCACTCAGCTTCTCAATGGGAACGCCGGCATTTTCTAAGCACTCGTATGTCACCTCCATCAGATTTCTTTGTTGAGGATCCATCGCGATGGCATCTGAGTGGTTTATGTTGAAAAACTGGGCATCGAAATCCGCCGGGTCCACGTCTTCCATGAACATAGCCCCAGGGGTTTTCATTGTCTGGGGCTTCCTCGAAGCATCGAAATGGCCAGACAAGTTGAAGCGGTTGGGTGGTGGCGTATTCGAAGCTACTCCCCCGCTCATCATGAAGTTCCAAAAATCATCTGGCGTTCCGCAGTGTCCAGGAAGGCGGCAAGCCATGCCAATGATGGCGATGGGATTTTGTACGAACGGTTTGGAACCTACGCCATTACTAGATGCGAGGCCTGTGGCGGAGAGGGAACTGCTGTCGCCATTGGCCCTGGTATTTGGTAGCGTGCTAGTATGATCTCCGTTCGTTCTGCCGTCCATCTTGGCCGAGGGTTGAGCGAAGAACTGTAGGGCCAAAGCAACTCTTGCTTTACACTTGAGTTAAAGCAGTCCGTCGTCTACTAAATCACGAATGAGCGGGACGGCTGATAAGATATGGCGAGTGCGGAAGACGTGAAGGCCTTCCGAGGAGGTTCAAAAAGACTTTTATTGTCGCTATAGGCGATTCCCTATGCAAATCCCAAAGCCAAGACAGGTACCATGCATGCCACCTAGGTGGCCTGCATGATGCAAGTGGTGTCCACCTATCATACCGGCCGTACTATCTATTAAGTGCTGTTGCACGAGATCATCTTTCCCTACTATAAGGCCGATGTTAAAAGGAATAGACAAATCCCAGGCAAAGCTGTATCATAAGTGACACCGTTCTCGAATTCCGCCGCAGCCAGCGACAACATGACGAGTCACGAGGAAGTCAGTTTCCAAACGTTAGACGGTCTTACGCTTCGGGGCACTTTGTACATAGCAGGTCCAAACCGTCCCGCGGTCATCATAACGCCCGGTGTAAGTTTTCAAACAGAGATCTAGGGATTTAGCGTCATAAAACTAACGAACGTAAACAGTTCAACGTAACTAGAGACGTACTTTTACCTAGGATCGCACAGTACTTCCAACTGGCGGGTATCACGGCTCTGGTGTACGATCCTCGCACCATTGGCAGCAGCGATGGCAACCCCCGAAACGAAATCAATCCCGCGCAACAAGTAACGGACTATCACGATGCGTTGACGTTCTTGAAGACAGACGGACGGGTTGATCCTGAGCGCATTGCGTATTGGGGCTTCTCGTTCAGCGGCGCAGTGGCCTTGGCTGCAGCAGCCCTCGACAAGCGGCCGAAAGTAGTTATAGCTGTGTGCCCGTTGACGCAGTGGGACCTTGACGCCAGCAAATGGCGTGGAGTCATGGCAAAGGCAATGCAGGACCGCGAATCCCGCCTGAGTGGCAACGCGGCATTCTCGCTACCCATGATAACGGACAGGGGGGCTAACCCTGCTGGGTTCTCATCGGGCATGGGAGCGAGCGAGCTCGACCTCGTCGCAGAAGCCAGGAAAATCCCGGGCTTCAACCTGAACACGACTATCCAGACTTACTACAACATCATGTCCTGGAGCCCGTTCAAGCTGCTCAAGTTCCTCCCGCCGACCCCCGTCCTCATTGTGACGCCTGAAGATGACCGCATATCCCCCCTGGCGGACCAGACGGAGCTGATCTATAACCAAATCCAATCGCCGAAACAGATGTATGTGGTACCGAAAAAGGGCCATATGGATGTGCTGGACGGCGAGAGCTTTGAAAATGTCATGGCTGTGCAGGTCTCCTTCATTCGCCAGTACCTCGCTAGCGACGTTGCGTAAGACTCGGAGAGAAAGCCTCAAAAGGATAGAGAGGGTGGCATGCGGATGGGGCTCACGGGTCGAAATAGGTATATGATTACCAGAGTCTCCGCTCCCGCTTCGGCATCGGTGGTGTATACGTAGTACTAGTAGGGCTCTTCGAGTTGCCTGGCCGGCTGGAAACATGTGAAAATGTGAGGATTATAGGTGCCCACTGCCTGTAGAACCCTGGTCTAGTCTTCTGCCCTACCGCTATACTAGTAGTAATAGTAAAGTACCTAACCTAGTATAGTACCTAACCTAGGGTACTGCCTAGGCAGCTCAGTTGATAAGGCAAAGAATTAGGCTTCTGATCAGGGTCGCATCGTCACGTCGTCGCATTCTGTCGTCGCATTCTGTCGTCGCATCTGCGTACCTGATCCATCCTTAGTGTCGGGAGACAAGTACCGTTTCGTGGGTTACACTACACACCCCCGGAACGCCCCCCCCCCCCCCCCAAAACTGCCCCCCAAAGCTAGAAGGATTAGCGGCAAGATTAGGTAGGTAGTCTTCCAGGTACCTAAGGGAGGTACCGAAAGGATTCGGTACCGACGGGACACTGGACGGGAGGCGGTCAAATTAGCCGTAGGGCCCTTACCCAACAGCCCACTATATGCTGTAAGGTCCTTAAGGCGGTGCGACTCCAGCAGCACTCCAGAACGCCTCACCAGCGTCAGGTACACACGATACGACCCTAGTCTTACTCATCAGAAGGCACATGCATCGTGTACTATAGTAAGTATATACGTATAGTAACATTGGGCGATTCAAATAGAGTAGGCTTGTCATATCTCCATCCTGTCCTGAGCATTACTATAATTATTCGTCCGTCCGCGAACGACCACAAGAAGGCTGTACTGCTCTGAAGGATCTGGAGGATTTAGCAGACATTAGTGTGCTATGCAAGGACCTTCGCAACAGCCCACTATATCTACACAGTAAGGAAGGTCACAAATCGGCAGATAGCCCAACTCCACAGCCCTCGTCCCCTGCTGGGAGTCGCTGCTATGGTATACTTACTAGTAAGTCTCGGCGGTAAACCGTTCGCATAACGGCGCGTATAGGGAAGCTGTGCAGTTCTACTACACTAACCTAGTAGGTAGTTGTCCGCCGGTGAGATGGAAGCCCAGCATCGTGGGATGCCTAGGTAGCAACCCTCAGGGTCTATTCTTAGTGTACTAAGTACAACCTGCTTGGGCGTCAGCCAGGCGGAACCGGCCGTGGACATTGCTAACCTAGTAGGTCGAACCCTGTAATAGGACTGATGCCATACTTAGCTCCGTGGCGGTAAGAGTTGGCTGAGCCATAACAGCACAGCCGAAATGAGATTGAATTACACAACTGCTATCAAGAGGCCCGTGGGCTATTTAGGTAGCTAGGAAGGGTGTTGCCTTGAGTTGCCTCCAAGGTAATAGTGCAGCCGCTGTCTAGTGTCCACGCTCTAAGTTCACCATCAACTTGTTGATTCAAGTACTAGTCCCTCACACGATGAGTTGGGGTCGGATATTCGCACTCTGTGCTTTGCTTCCCCTAATCCGCGAGGCTCATGGCTCGCCCTGTAAACGTGCGGTCTGCAGAAACATCCCCGGCGACCCTGGCTGGCCAAGTTCAACCGACTGGGACCTCCTCAACAAAACAGTAGACGGTCATTTGATTCCTACGATACCATTAGCATCGCTTTGCCATGGCACGGAATACGATCAGGGGCATTGTGATGGCTTAAAGGAAGCTTGGCCTTTTGCCGCCGTCCAGTAAGTCGGGCAATTTCACATAGCACACTCACCCTGTTCTGATACTAATTGTTGGACAGCGTCCAGGAATCAGCAGAGTTCCTTATGCCGTATTTCCAAAACCAATCTTGCGATCCCTATACGGCTCAAGAAAAGCCTTGTGAGCTTGGCAACTACGCCCAATACTCAATCAACGTGTCTACCGTCGGTCATGTGCAAGCCGGTATCAAGTTCGCCCGGGAAAACAATATTAGGTTGACAATTAAGAATACAGGGCACGAGTAAGTTTTTTCCCCGTCAAGTGCGCAGATCTAAGCAGCGTCAGCTGATATCAAAGCTAGCCTTCTTGGCAAGTCAGCCGGAAAAGGCGCTTTATCTCTATGGACACATTATTTGAACACCATCGACTTCATTGACCATTACAATGGGAGCTCTCAGTATGATGGACCTGCTGTCAGGCTCGGAGCTGGCGTCGTTACGTCAGATGCCGTTGAAGCGGCGGCTAGTAGGGGTTTCCGAGTCGTTACCGGCACCTGTCCCGACGTCGGCGTCGTAGGCGGTTATACCCCTGGAGGCGGCCACGGTATTTTCACGTCAATATACGGTATGGGAGCCGACAATGTCCTAGAGTGGGAAGTCGTCACAGCCAAAGGCGAACATCTCGTGGCAACGCCCACAGCTCACGCGGACCTGTACTGGGCTTTAAGCGGTGGAGGTGCGGGAACGTTCGCAGTCGTCCTGTCTATGGTGACCCGTGTTTACCCCGACGGAGATATAGCGGGTGCTAGTCTAAGCTTTGACATCGACTCAGCCGGCGGCGTTGAGAAGTTCTGGGACGGTGTAGCAGCATTCCAAGCCGTCATGGGACCGGTGGTAGACGCTGGTGCCGTCGTTGCATACGCCTTGACCCCAACCGCCATTAGCGTTTACGGCATAGCCGTACCGAACGAAAACGCGTCGGCTATTGATCAAGTGTTGTCGCCAATCACGGCCGCCATGTCCCAAGTTGGTATCGACCTCAACATTACCACGACGATGCACCCGCGCTATCTCGACTTTTATAACCAATACTTCCTGGAAGCCGTTACAGCAACTCCCGCAGCGCAAATCACGGGAGGGCGTTTAGTACCGCGGTCGATAATGGAAACCGATACTGGGGCCCAAACTGTGACTGAAGCATTCCGAAACGCAACGGATGCCGGGTTTGCAATCGTATGCGATGCTATCAATGCAGACCAGGAGCGATTAAATCGCAATGCGGTGTTTCCAAATTGGAGGTCTTCCCTTCTTCACTGCATATTTGTCAAGACGTGGGATTTCAGCATGCCATGGGCCGAGATGACGGAATACCAAGCGAATCTGACGAATATCGTCATGCCCCAGATTGAAGCCGTCACGCCAGACGGCGGGGCGTATCTGAATGAAGCAAATTTCGAACAGCCCGACTGGCAGAATGTATTCTACGGGGACAACTACCCTCGCTTGAAAGACATCAAAAGCCAGGTTGACCCTCAAGGCATCTTTTATGCTCAGACAGCGGTTGGGAGCGAACTGTGGGCGGAAGATGCAAGTGGCAGACTTTGCCAACAATGATCAAAATTATTAGATACCCTGATGTCTTTATTCTCTCCAATGCTTTTTAATTTCCTTATTTTTATATATATTTAAATCCCCAATGAGCGGGGGATCATGTATTTCAAAATAGCCCAAAAGAATACACGTGGTTTCGTTACATTCATCACCATCAAATATTTCGATAAAAGTTGGTTGCACGTGTACACTAAAACGAGGGGTAGCGTGGCTGAACCTAGGAAACAAAGCAACCAAAACTCTGGCGCCTCTCGATCACGTATATAGAGCTTACATAACCATCTAACTTAATATGAACCTCACGTGCGCTATTGACGCCACTGTCTCATGTCAAAATGCGTGTACGGTATGAAATAGGGACTATCTACTTAGGCGGTCCCTTTCTACCGCGAAAAGGTAGTTGTATCTCCAGTGGGAGCGTCGTCGCGTTACTTCATTCAGACAGGCACCAATAGGCAGGGCTACGCTAAATAGAGTAAGAGAGGACCTTTGTCAAGATGGTCTATACCAAGATCCTATACCAAGTTATTTTCTAGCCACAATGGAAAGGACGAAATATTACGATCAACAACTGTAGGCATTTCTCAATTGTGAATCTATCACATTCTACTTAAACCCACTAAGCGTGATACCCATACCCTAGTTGTCCGTCCGCCCAAGCCAGGGGCTAACCTAGTCCCGAAAGTGGTCCTACGGAATTTACCATGGGAATTCGTTGCCGGTAATGGCATCCACGAACTTGCCCGAGTATTTCTCACGGCTCGAGTTATCGATCTAGGTATACAAATTAGATCCCACGATCCCAAGGTTACGTGATATTGACTTACAATGTTGATGACTTTCTCGGCGCTCTGCTCAGGTGTCCACGGTGCCTTTTCCAAACCAAGATATTTGGCCGTCTTGTTGCCCATATCGGTGGCGACTAGACTGTTGTGTAGGCATAGGCATTAGTATCTACATTGTGAAAACTAGATCGTACGTGCGTGCATTCATACCCTGGGTTGATAGCGATGGAAGTAAGCCAAGGGTTACTGCAGTGCGCTGCCCTGTAGTTCCAGAATCCGTTAGTACCCCGTTTCTCTTTCTCGGCACCCGTCCCTCCTCTCCGGAAGTACATACAGCGTTATCCAATTCAATGCCGCCTTCGATATGCAGTAGGAGGGAGCGACGTAGGTTTTACCGCTGTTCGACAACGAAAGTCAGTAAAATGAGATTTGGATTTCGCCCGGCAGAGCACAGCATCTTTCCGAAAAGAGCGATGGAGGGTTTTCAATATCATACTGTTCCATTCCGCCAAGAGTGCCAGCAGCGCTGGATATCGGCGCAAACTTAGCGTTGCTCGATTTCTTAAGCAACCCATGGCAAGCTTGGTATAGTGTCAGAGGCGCTATAGTATTTACTTGGAATGCGCTAGATAGAGTTCCTATGTCGACGGTCTCGATAGGCTCGAGTGGTGGGCTCACGCCGGCGTTAGCAATGAGGACGTCGATATGCTGAATGCCTTCGGCTTCGATGGCCTTGACTGCATTGGCCGCGTCAGTGGTTGAAGAGCCGTCGATTTTCACAAAAATCAGCCGCGACCCATCTCCCTTCGGCGATGCCTTTAACTCGGCTACCCCGGGAGCAGCATCATCGCGAATGCTCCCTATCACTGTGTGGTTGGGCCGCGCGAGATAAGCCCGGGCTAAGGCGTTTCCAAGGCCTATGGTCATACGATTAGTTGTCGCCTCGGCGCTATGAATTATATTGTCAACACACCTCTGCCAGCACCCGTGATCACGATAACTTGTTGATCTGGCATGATGGCGATGGTTAGGTAGGTATCCGACAAACTGATACTAAAATAGGTTTGTACCCGTAATTCCAATTCGTGATTGATATGAAAGAGATGAAGACGGGTAGGTGTCTGCTCGATCTATCTACTCTTTCACTAGGCAAGCGACGAGTCTTTTCGCGTCCTGCGTTCGATTGGATCAATTGAGGGGTCAGCGCAGCAGCAGCAACAACGTCACAGTCACCATCTCTCGGAATTAAAGCTTTGTCTCAGGTACCTTGCTGCTTGCTGCCTAGAACGTGTTTGCCCTCCTTCCATGCGACACGATGTGACCCGTCTATGTGACGGTAGCATTTGGATGCGTCGACTCCTGCTGTGCAACAAGAATGGCGGGCAGCAACGACGCCCTAACAGGCGAATCACCGTCACTGTGCTGACGGTTTTAGCTAAGATTGTCGCCTGAAAACTTGGCGTCCAGTTTTCCTGCATGTACAGTAGGACGCACTTTGGGACGCACTTCTGGACGCATAGGCAGTGCATAGGCGGGCATTGCTTAAGCAGTCCTATAACCTGCTAACATAGTATAGCCTCCATGAGGTGTGCGCGTACCTACCCAGGGTTCTGCCTCGGCACTGGTTAGGTACTATGTTGTATCCGTTGCGCAACCTCGACCCCCGGGTAGATTTACTATTAGATTTTACTAGATTTACCAGAGTTAACAGTGGGCCAAGAAAAGTACCTAACCGCTGGGTTATTCAACTATACTGCGGTTCGCAGCCGGTACTGGTAATGTTTAGTAAAATACTATCTTTCATTTGACATTCGAGAACATCGCCGAATCTACTCTCTTATGCTGAGCTATCCCGAACAATGGGGGCTGCTTTTTTCTTTTGGCCTTTCTCCCAGCCGTGGCCTGCTTATCTCGCTATTGGTATTATAGCCGTACTCGTAGTCCGAGGAGTCTATCTAGTCACTTACCGGCTTCATTTCGACCCCCTCGCCAAGTTTCCGGGTCCTAAGCTTGCAGCTGCGACACATTGGTATGAGGCCTACTACGACATTTTCAGTCAAGGTGGCGGTCAGTGGACGTTCCAGATCCGTCGTTTACACGAGAGATATGGGCCCATTGTCCGCATCAATCCGGATGAGATACACATAGACGACGCCGAGTACTACGATGTAGTTTTCTGCAACAGCGCCCCTAACCGTCCCATAGATAAAACCGAGAAGTTTCGATATCGGTTTAGTGTCCCAGAGGCCACGGTGCAGACGGGTCTAGCCGAGGTTCACCGAAGGCGTCGCGCTGCTATAGCGCCTTGTTTCTCTAAAGCGCGCATAAGAAGTCGCAATGACGATCTGCAAGCAATCGTCGATGGCATCTCGAAACGTTTGTCGACCGAGTATGCAGGGTCGGGCAAGGTTTTCAACGTGACCTTTATGTGGAGTGCGATGGCGTCCGATATTATCATGGAGATAGCTTTCGCTCGACCAACGGACTTCTCCTCGGCACCGGATTTTACCTCGCCGTATGCCCAAGCAATAGCACAAGCTGTTAACGCCGCCCACGTTATGACGCACTTTGGATTCCTTGTCACGGCTCTAAACTCTCTCCCTGATATGGTGCTTGCCCTCTTGATGCCGTCTTTCAAGCCCGTTCTGAGATTTCGCAAGGTATGGGGCTATCCGTCTTCTTGCCTACGTCGAAATTCCCAACTCACAACCTACAGGAAATGGCCCGGCAGATTCAGGGCTTTCTCGACGGAGAAGGCGCCACTAGCAAGGAACCATCCCATCCGACAATCTTTCATGATGCGCTTTCGGCCGATCTTCCTCTCGAGGATATGACATTGCCGAGGCTGCAACAAGAAGCCATGGCCGTGAATGGCGGGGCTGTCGAGACCACTTCGTGGGCTCTTACAGTTGCCGTCTTTCACATCGTGAACAACCTGTCCATCAACTCGCGTCTCAAAACAGAACTCATAAGCGCGATGCCCGACCCTACAAAGATTCTTCCGTGGAATGAGCTAGAGGAGCTCCCTTATTTGTCAGCTGTTATTATGGAAGGTATGTAAAGAGACCAGAAGAAAGAAGAAACCTATTAACCCTCGTAGCCCTACGTTTGAGCTTCGGCTCCGTCCAGCGACTACCACGGGTGAATCGACTAGGCAGCCTGAAGTACCAAGATTGGACGATACCTCCTAACACGGCAGTGAGCATGGATGCATATCACATGCACATGAACGAGACGGTGTTTCCTAATCCGACCGAATTCCAGCCAGACAGGTGGCTAGGCGATCCGAAAGGCCCCGGAGGCCTGCGGCCTCTGTCGTCGTACATGGTCTCATTCAGCCGCGGAGCGCGAAATTGTCTGGGCCTTAACCTCGCGTGGATGGAGCTGTACGTTGGCCTGGCGACCATCTTTCGCAGGCATGACCTAGAACTCTTCGAAACGACTCGAGAAGACGTGGATTTTATTGTTGATCTTGCGAGGCCAATGCCTAAAAGAGGCAGTAAGGGAGTCCGAGTTGTCGTTAAGTAGCGGGTTCGATCGATGTTACGCAGTATCACGGTTTCTACGGCCAGAGGTACCAAAAATGATTATCGTCGATACAAGTTCAACCCATTAGTAGATTCTGCGCTGCTATCTTATATAGGCCGTACCATTGGCCTGTGCTGTGACCCGTGTAGTTTGTATTACAGAAAGGTTAGACGCATTACATTCATTAGCACGCATAAAGTCGATCGCCGCAGGATGGGCATTTCACAATCTCATCCGCACAGGTGTCTGGCCCTACAACTTGAGACATTGGTCTTAGTAACATAATCTCATACTGAGAGGCATTTCCATCTGCTCACGATATTCTCTAGTAGGGATACAAGAAACACGCACCCCTGTCGAGGACGAGGGCTGTGACACTATACCGCCTAGAGTCTACGGGCAAAAATAGAACATTGCCAAGTAACCTCAGGGTACCTAACTGTCTGCCGTCGTTATATATTGAGTATGCTCATGGTAAGAACGGCGATCACTCTTTGGAAGATATGCTGTAATAATTTCTGACGTATTCTTTCAATTGGACAATCGAGTCATTTCCACGAAAGCCCCTAGGTTTGGCGTGGGTATACACACTAATGTATACATAGCAGTATACTATAGATGTCTCGGCCCCCTTTGATGAGTGCTTATCCAGGCAGTATCCAGGTACCTACCGCCCAAGAGCACATACACACTACCAACAAGCCCGCTTGCTTGGCTACCTTCGCTCTCGCAATAATAGGTCGCTATACGCTTGTGACTCCCATAACGGGAGTACCAAGAGGGATGGGATCGACCTGCTGATTCGAAAAGGTTGGCATCCGCAAAGCTTTAACAATTGGAGTAATACATCCGAAGCGCCTAACGTGCGCTGCATTAGGTATGCATGTAGCACACGTGTAATTAACGATGTGCTATATATATACTATAATACATCACACCACTACTAACTACTAGTAGGGCGGAACTGGGGGATGATCTTGGAGTAATGCCCATGCAAGAAGCCCATCACCAATGCATATTGATGGTGGGAAATAGTCGCTAGGCATCTCGATTTGGGAGATTCGAACATCTCGCTTGAATACGAAACACGCGCTGCACGACCTGCTGTTATAGGGATACAACTGTGTCTGCAGTGTAACATCTGTCGGGCCGTTGGCCCTCGAGAAGAGCGGCGGAAGGGCAGCAGAAGGGTAGCATCGAAGGATCGTTAACGCAACGTCACTGTAAAGTTTCCGGCATAGTGGCGTCAAAACATGTGCAGACAGTGTATGCAGGCAGACTGTGCAGGGTCTGCGAAAAGGCCTGGGCAGAACGAGCCTGGGACTGCACGGGCCAAAAGAACCCGGGCCTGATCTGGCTGCTGATCCAGGATTGATCTATCTGGGTACTGTCTGGGTTACATCCATCGAAGATTTGCATCTGTAGGCGGGCGGCGCAGCGCCGTCTGTGTGTAATGTAGTTTTTTGCCTCCCCTCCCTTCTCTAAATCCCCCCGGATTCCATGGGTTTTCGCTCCACGTTCTACTCGACGTAGTGTAACGCGCACCACTGCACGGAGGCGGCTTTTTCCCGGTGCGCTGAGCAGCCTCACGTACACACCCCTCCATTCTTCGGTAGCTTCAATACACCCGTTGCACAACTTACATAACACTCTCTTCTCCTCGCTTACGTTCCTCCCATTCCTCAAACTCACATCATCCCCCGTCCTGTGTGGCGTTTCTTGTGTAGCGTCAACCTTCGTCGCTCACCATGGCCGTCCCCGTCGATTCTACAGGCAGTCAAGGCATAGGCCCTCTGAGCCTGGGACTGACCTATACCCTCACGGGGTTCGGCATTCTTACCGTCGGCGCCCGGTTCGTGGTCAAACGCCGGACTGCGAAACACTTGGGCCCCGACGACTGGATAATGCTTTTGGCATTGATCCTCCAGATTATTTATCAAGCCTTTTTCACAGTCATAACCCTCTGGGGCGGCGGCCTGTCTTACGACCGCCTGACACAGCAGCAGAGGACGAACGTGAGCAAATGGGGTTGGATTTCGGCCATTCCTAGCATTCTGGTATCATGCGTAGCTAGAATATCGATTACGATTCTCCTCGTGCGCATCTTCGGCGTCCGCAGATGGCTAAAGTGGTATCTAATTTGCTTCACCTCGGTCCTAACCGTCTTATCCGTCTTGAGCATCATCTTCCTAGCGGCGCAACGCACCCCTTGGTACACGCTTTGGGAGACATCGGTCACACCCAGCAGGGCTTGGAATCCTTTTATTTATGCGTATACCGCCCTGGCTGCTCAATGTGAGTTTAATTCCCGCTCATTAGATTTCTTCCGGTGCGCTGTAGCTAATGAGAGGCTCACAGTCTTATATGCTATCTCTGATCTAACCTTCGTCCTTTTCCCGGTCTTGGTAATATCGAAGCTCAACATGCCTCGACGACGTAAGGTTGCCCTTGGCACTATCCTGGCCTTGTCGCTTATTACACTGGGAATCGTCGTTACGAAAATCTCCGTAGTGCTCCTACGTCTGACCAACCCTTTAAGTGCAACGGGCACGCTGGCCCGCTTCTACCAAAGTCTCACCAATCTGATCGCATGCCTCGAGCAGTGGCTCGTCATCATTATGGGCTGTATTCCGACGTTAAAACTGCCCGCGCACTTCAAGCTGCCCACACTGGAAGATATGGGCTCCTGGGTCGCGAGTCTCGTTCCCTCTTCCTGGTCATCGCGAAGCAGGCAATCCTCACCTTATAATTCTGGCGACAATTCATCTTACCACGAGTTAGAGTTGGTCCCAAAGATTCGCATTCCCGATGAGGCGAGGCCTTACACTGTAACGCTGAGTGGCAACAAGCCCGATGGCAATACAAAAACTCCAGAAAAGAAAATTATGCAGCGAACGGAGTTTTCAGTTCAATACGACTGAAAGCACGGGCGCCATAGTGAAACTACACTTGGAATAAAGAAGTAGTCTGTATATAATATAGCATTTATCACCAAATATACCCAAAATTTCTTGCGCAACAATATTGTTCGTGGCTCCTGCATATGATTGACCGTTCCGAGCAAACAAGAAACCCGTTACGAGCGGAATTGGCCCGGACTATCCACCGGGAGAAGAAAAGCCAGGATCATACTGGCATCATGCAACCGCCGAGCATCCCACATTGCGCCACTTAGCAATTTCTATTTTGTTGAAACTATTTGGCAGCTTAGACGGAGACTCTGTGTTACGAAGCAATAGAAGCCAAAGACCTAACATTAAGCGTAGAGTAATTGCTGAAGATCGAGAGATCAGAGGAAGCAGGACAGAACAAAAAGATCTAGACTTGCCTTGTCAATGAATATCCACCTAGCTAACTAGCCATCAGTAGGCAGGGTGGCCAGGGGGAAACCCCCTCTTCCCCCTCGCTTACTCACTCGTGAAGTGCCAGATACAGCTGTATCTCAGACAGTGTTCCGTGTATTCTTCGGTGCCAAGAGAACTTGAGTTCGTATGCTAGTCGCCTCCTTGTCTTGATCATTGTGAGTACTGTGGCCCGATCTTCTAATTATATTTCTAGTTTCCTACCATATCTTTAGATGCCTCACTATCATCACTGTCGTTTGCTCTATTTTACTCTCGTCCCAATTCAAGGTCACTCAACTGTCCTCGGCCCCCCGGAAACCTAGATTTCTATGTGTCCCTTCGCGATATTCTTAGCACCGCAACGATACGATGTGTTGACACACTGACAAAAGGGCCCCATGCTGACTTGACGCAGCGGTCAGGAAAATTTTCAACTCGTTGAGGGCTCGTACCCTATCAAACTATCTAATGAAGTAACCATACCTAAATGAGAGGCTGGTAGCTAGAATAAGCCTTTCTCTTTTACCCACTTATAGATCTCAGTTGAGACTACTTCTAGACTTAGTTAGATGGCACTTTATTAGAAGAACAGGTAGCATAGTGTGCCCATAAATCTCAACTTCCTAGTAACTTAGAAGAATGAGTGAATTTAAGATGGATAGCTCTTTTCAGAGATGGGATATGTCTAAGAGCAAGAATAAGAGAGGAAATTTTACATTGCAAAAGAAAAAAAAGGCACTGATCGAGATTGTCAGATTCTGTCAAGAAATCTCAAGGTCAGTCCACAACTTGCTTAATGACCCCTCTCGATTCAGATAGTGGAATGATTATGTGAAAAAGCTGCAGGTCTTGACGTAGCTAGGTTCTATTCTTAGACTACGGATACCCCTCATTATTGGGTAGGTGTGCCATTTATATACATGTGAGTGCCCGAATATACGTAATAGAAACAGATGTTACATAAAATGAGGAGACGCTACCCCATTGACACCAAAGCCTAGACAGTGGCTGGCTACATGGTGGATGGCAATGAAAAATATCTAGTTGTCATCAAACTGGTGTGACCTTTGCTCTACAGGGGAATCCCGTGAGAAAGGATCTCTTACCATGACGACGATGGTATCGTTTCCAACGTCTTACAGAAACCTACCCTCCTTTCCGTAACCGATTCTATTCTCACCGGTGCACATTCCTTTCATCTCGGGGGGGAAGGGTGCCCGACTATATTCTTCACAACCGTGTCGGCCTTCTTACGCATTGTTGGGATCCTCGTGATGTACGCGACGTTCTCTTAAAAATTCACATCTCGCACGTGAGCTTATACGCCTGTTGCGACTTCGGCCGCACTTCCTAATGTCATTAAAAGCATGATAGCAACAGAGCGGCCTTTAAGTAGCACAGCTAACTTTAGGGTTGTCTTGGTGATAACTCAGGAGTCTCTTCTACATTGATACTCATACCGTTAGGTTTATCACCTAGTTGCTTATAGTACCACATCACACGGAATTGGTGCCTTAACAATCAAGACTAGGTAGTCGATCAGAGCTTAGATTAGATGCGGAAATGGTATGAGAGCCGAGCATAGTTTTCGTACCTACATAGGCACTTGGGAAGAGCCCACAGCTATTGGTGGCTAGCGAGGCATTCACGTTTGTGTACGGTACGGTACGTCTGACTGAGCTAAGACGTCGATATCTCCTAAGTCGAGGCTGATATTGCCGAACGGTTCCGAAATGGGTGTCTCAACGCTACTGCTCCTACTAAAATATTTAATAGACACCCTCCACCTCCGTATTCTGGGGATATACCACGACTACGGGCAACCCCATCAAGACTCACTAATGCCCATTCCGAGTATCTATGCATGGGGAGGCCATCATCGTCGATCTGACAGTAGTGAGAATGGTAGGTAGCAGATGCACGCGCACGCGAGCTCGCCTCAGCGAGCGGCCTCAGATTTTTAGTACTTTAATACAGTCTAGAGGCTTAATTGCCTACTTTACCGTTAATACACCTATAATACTGATCATTCGTAATACCCTGCCTACCCCGGGCTAACCCCATGCGCTATAGACCGGAGGCTGTCATAGGCCATTTTGCTAACGGCCAATTCGGAATACGTTTAGACGTGCTAGTGCCAACGGGCTGTAATATAACCAGACTAGAACTAGGTTATGTCATGTCGGTATTGCGAGTCCTTGGAATTTAACGTTCTTTCACGCTGCTTCCACCCTTTTATTTTAATACAGATCTTGGCTACATTCGAGCCGCCATGACATAAAATCTCAACCTTGCTCTCCGCATAAGGTTGGTGGCGCGATGATATGGGCTTACACGAGTCAGATAGTTGAGTACCTTGGTAGTCGACTTGCCCACGGCTACTATTGGGGCTGATCCAATGACGCAAATAGTAAACGTAACGTGCGATAGGCAAAACCGATCGGTTATGAGTATCTCAAAGCAGCTGATAGCGAGGGAGTTCGTTATCGAGAAATCGCGGGAGAATCCGCTAGACTAGCTAGCTAGCCCTTTTCTCCACGTCTTCTTGTGTTGCCGGACCCGGTCCGACTCCGATAGGAAGTCGACAGCGAAGGACATTGACGCCGACGAACACCCGGCTCCCATCGGAGCGAATCATCGCCTGATACAATGTTTCGTCGCCGATTGTGTCTTAGCACTGACCAGTGGCGAGTGGCGATACCACTCGCCCATTTTAACAGTTTACAAAATAATACGACAGCGATAGTTATCTTAGCCTCATCTATAGAGATGCGAGTTGCTATCAATAATAAAGAGACCTGAGATAAGATACAGCATCATTAATGCGCAGGGTCCTGACCTCTATTCAGTCAAACGTACTTCAATTCAGCCAGCGGCGTGCTATCAACATGTCGACCACCGCCACTACCACTATCACTGAGGCACCCATTGCAGCATCCCTCCCTGCTGCCCTGACGCAGGCGGATGCGGCCCCCAAGGTTGCGGCTCTATCAACTGGTGGCTACGAATTCCCTGGTATCCCTAAGATCGACGACCCCTACAAAAAGCGACAATGGCAACTCGAACACATGGCCGGCGCATTCAGGGTTTTCGCACGCAAAGGATTTACCGAGGGAACAAGCGGGCACATTAGCGTTCGCGACCCTGTAGACCCTAACACATTTTGGATTAATCCGTAAGTAGCAGCTTGTCTGCGACCGTATTCGTCGACCCTCTAACGTTTGGCAGAATGGGCAAGCACTTTGGCATGCTGAAAGCCAGTGACATGGTCCAGATCGATGAAGAGGGCCAGGTTATTGGAGGCAACAGAACCGCTGTGAACGCAGCCGGCTTCATGATCCATAGCGCTATTCACAAGGCGCGTCCTGATATCAATGCCGCCTGCCACACACATTCCCCCGCAGGCAAGGCATGGTCGGCCTTTGGCAGGCCCTTGGACATAATTAATCAGGACTCGTGCAACTTCTACGGCATCCAAGCTGTCTATGAGGCATTCGGTGGCGTGGTTCTCGGCGCCGAAGAAAGTGTCAGGATCGCAGAAGCCCTAGGTCCCAAGGGCCGGGCCATAATCCTGCAGAATCACGGCCTCCTGACAGCTGGTGGCACCGTTGACGAAGCCGCGTATCTCTTTACGTGCATGGAACGAACGTGTGAGGTGCAACTCATGGTTGAGAGTGCAGGGCTTCCTAAAAAGTTTATCGGCGACAAGGAAGCCGAGTTTACATCCAACGTGAACGCCGATGCGGTAAGTCCGGCACTCTCCCTGATACTCTACACTATATGCTAACCCTTGTTTGAGGAAACGTTATACACAGAGTTTCAGCCCGACTTCGAGTACGAAATTTGGAAATCAAAAGGAGAGCTGTCAAAGGGTGAGTAGCTTAACCCATTTAGATGGTAGGAGGCGGGCAATAAATTTGAAATGGGTGATATAACGGCGCCCGGGTTATTCGTGAACGCACGTTTGGGATGGGAGGTGAAAAGATTTGGATTTATTAGATTAATCGCAAATGCCCGAGCAATATACCTACAAACTACCTGCAAAAAAAAAAAAAAAAAATAGATATCGCCGTATTTCCCGCAGAAATTCCACATCATTTGGCAACTAGGTGGGAGAAACAATGACGCCCTCTCGAATTGAATGGATCATATAATCATATAGATGGACCTACGTTCCCCAATATAGGCTGTGAGAGCTGTTCCTTTGAGAACCTTCCGTTTAACCATCGCGCTCATTTTAGCGGCAATGTCCACCCCTTGCAAGTTGTCTCCCTAATATCAGAGAACTACAACGCATCCCAGGGCAGCTGGTACGCGCCACCGTATGTGAGTAGGCCCCGATACATCACGGGCTCGTTGCCATTGCGGACCCGAATGACCATCTCGCTGAGCAGAAAGAGAAAAAAAGAAGCTGACGATAGAAACATACAACACCCGGGATTCCCTGGTCGTCACCGACCCAAGTACTAATCGGGGCGCTCATCGACTTATCTATGGGAGAGCGGACGGGATCCCGAGTTTTCCGATGGCTATGGTCGTATGTGCTAGATTTGTGTCTAAATTGTGCATATATACAAGACTGGGAGGTTCGCCTTGACAAACTAGACTCGTCCTTTCAGAACGCGTTCGGTGTCAGTGCTACCTTTGATGGCGCGCAGATAGACGATGGCCGGGTGTGGAAGATCGAGAAAATCTTCATTCCGAAATATTCTAGATACTCGGTTGTGGCGTCTGCTATCTAGCCTGGATTGGGGAGTGATTGCGATGTGTTGAATATGGATTACTTTGCGCTACAGACACAGTTTAGAAATGAGCGATTATCCTGAAGCGCTTCCTAAGATGACGCATGTCCTCAAGCTAACCACCTCCTATTTGAAATAGACGTAACTAACAATAGCCATCCTGGCTATCCAAACCTAGTCCACTGCCATATCTAGCTTCCAATATGACCTCCAATTATGGCGCACGTTGAAGTACCATCTGGCGACTCCTTCTAAAGGCAAGAACTCGGCCTAACTTCTAAACAAGTATTCGTCGCGATTCCGTAAGCGCTTGGAGACTGTCTCGAAATATTTGGTCCTCCGTAAGTCGGTCGTAGTTTGTCGTAAGTTTACAGCACATATAAGTAACAAGTCGCTTAAATGTAGGCAGACTTCTACATGTATCCATAACGCCCTAAAACATTAATTGCCTCCCGGGAACGCATATTTGCTTGTATATCATGCCATTAGAGCTTCGAGGCAAGCTCGGCGTTGCCACTAGATGAGGGGTTACAAGTTAATACTGTCCACTTGTAAGAATAGTCTGGGCCTACTTACTGCACGATTTTTTCGGTCTCAGTCGTAATGGCCTGACCAAGGTCCTTGTCCACCCGCGAGAACATCTCGTAGGTTCGGCGACGGACCTCTTGGCGCGCACCGGAAAGGTGGCCGGCGACGTTGTGAACGAAGTTGGCTTGCTGGCCCTTTGTCCTGCCGAGAACTTTCCACAATCCGTTTGCCTGCTCGTAATCCTCCGGCTTGACCTCCCCAAAGAGTTCGCTGACGACTTCACCGGCCCACGCCTCGTGCCCCTTGGCTTCGGGCTTGTAAGTTAAGGGCCGAGCTGTGCTTGGATAGTTGGGGTTAGCGCCGTAGTTCCCGTTGACTACCATCGCGCCGTCCCTCTGGAAGGGGTTAAACGCATTGAATGGCGAATTCACGGGGATTTGCTGATAGTTGACGCCCAGGCGGTGGCGGTGCGTGTCCGGGTATGAAAAGAGTCGCGATTGAAGGACGGGATCGGCAGAAGGTTCGACTCCCGGGACCACATGGGACGGAGAGAAGGCGGCCTGTTCCATCTCCGCGAAGTAGTTCTCGACATTCCTATTGAGTGTGAGCTTACCGAAGGGCCGCAGCGGCACGTCCTTTTGCGGCCACACTTTGGTCAGGTCGAACACATTCCACTTGAATTTCTCCGCTTCGGCTGGAGTGAGGGTTTGTACGTAGACGGTCCAGCTCGGAAACTCTTGGCGTTGGATTGCGTCGAAAAGATCTTGGGTGTTCCAGTCAGGGTTTTCGGCGGCCATTTTGGTAGCTTGTTCATTAGTGAACGTCTTGTTGCCTTGGTCCGTCTTTAGGTGAATTTGGGTATATACGAAGGAACCGTCTGGTTTAATCCACTTGTATGTGTGACCGGAATATCTAGCTAAATCAGAACCGGGGCGCTTATGACATTAGCAGTAGTGACATACCCGTTCATGTGACGATATGAATATGGCGTTCCGCGATCTGAAAATAAGTGCATTACTTGATGAATCGACTCTTGGTGTGTGGAGAGATAGTCCCAGAACATAGTCGCGTCCTTGAGATTCGTCTGCGGATTGCGCTTTTGCGTATGGATGAAGAGAGGGAAGTTGACTGGATCCCGTAGGAAGAATATGGGGGTGTTATTAAACACCCAATCCCAGTTCCCTTCTTGTGTGTAAAACTTAATCGCGAATCCTCTCGGGTCGCGGGCGGTATCGGCAGACCCTTTCTCGCCTCCAACGGTCGAGAACCGAGTAACGAGTGGTGTTTTCTTCCCTACCCCTAGTAACATGTCGATGGTTGTGATATCGCTTATGTCGTGGGTTACTTCGAACTACGGGTACAGTGTCAGTCACCCACGCTTCAAACATGGCGAGCGCATACGTACTTCACCGTAAGCGCCGGCACCTTTGGCGTGTACGACTCGCTCGGGAATGCGTTCGCGGTCGAAATGCGCAAGCTGATCGATAAGATGGAAGTCTTGAAGAAGCAACGGGCCCGAAGGCCCGACCCGCTGCCACGCGGAAGGGTTCTTGACGGGAGCGCCATTGGAAGTTGTGTATACAGGCTTCTCATCATACCTGTAGGTAGAGGCACGGGGTTTCCCGGGAGGGCTCATCTTAGGAGTCTTTGCTGTGTACCGTGTTATGAACTCGTGTTTCTGACAAGAGCACGTCGACAAAGCTCGCGGCTCGCTGACGGGAAACTGGGTTAAGTCCAAAGAAGAAGCAGAGCTCGAACTGATATGAAGAAAGCGATTTTTTACATTTTAATTAGCCTATATCGAGCCCGTAGCTCGGCAGTCGTGGGCACCGTAGATACTAGGCTAGGTAGTACGTCCCTCTGGACCGGACCCAGTGCCTGACCATCCTATCACCTCAAACTATTATTAACTACGATGGCCCTACTCGCAGCCGTCGCATAGCTAAGATAGCGTACGTGGGCGCGCTCTCACGTGGATTAGAATGAGGCCCTGGACTAGACTGATTCACGAATCATGGCCACCGCAAATGGTCGCGGGCACCGGCGGGGGCGGGACAGGCCCTAGATAGCCTAGGAGCACCCTGTACAAAATAGGGAACTAACAGCGACGGACGCCGGTAGCGGCAGGGTTCGAGCCGGTTTCGAGCGCCGCGCTGATGATCCTCGGGGCGCTTATGCTCGGTCTTCATAGCTTGCTTATCTATCTAGACAGTCTTAGGTAGTGCATGATGCGGCATGCCTGAATAGTATACAATAACATCGTTATCAACTGTTGTTTATCTTTCGACTTACAGATTGGATACAGACGTATAGATGCCATAGTAAATATGCCTAATATAAATGCATTCTGTTGCGCTATTGACTGATTGTCGGCCACATCTCTAGCTACTTACCTTTTAATCACCGTTCTCTCTACATTCCAGTGTTGAATCATTTCTCCGAAATCAGTCCATTGCACCCTGCACAACCCACGTATCTCTACTAGACCGTTCTCGTTGCAGTTGGCACCATGGCGAACAGACAGCGAAAATATGACCAGCAGGTTTACTGTATCAAGGATCTCGAAAGGTTGGGATCGGCCAATATGCTGAAGTCATATAGAGGTATGGGTGATATTGCGTAGTCATAGCGCGTTCGCGGTAGGAAATCTAACATTATCCAGAGTACTACAATGAGGGCGCCATGGACCTGATCACGTCTGTGCCCTCGACAGCTACAGTATTGTTCATTAACTAACATCCAGCCCAGGTTGCGGGAGAATGAGACTGCATACGACCGTTACAAGATCCGCCCTAGGGTTCTTCGTAATATTTCTGATCTTGACACCACTACCACCATCTTCGGGACGAAAGTGAAGTTCCCGTTTGGATTCTCCCCAACCGCGATGCATACCTTAGCTCACCCCGAAGGCGAAGTTGCCACGTCTAGAGCCTCGGCGGCTGCTAATATTCCAATGGCGCTGTCAAATTATTCCACCATTAAGCTCGAGGATGTGATTGCAGAGGAAAAGGGAAACCCGTACGTAATGCAGATCTGCTTATTAAAAAACAGAGACGCCATGATACAACTCATCAGAAGAGCCGAGAGTAGGTGCCCCCTACACCCCCAAATCCTAGAATAGAACACTTATTCACACTACGAACTTAGGTGCCGGGTATAAAGCTCTACTGCTTTCCCTAGACGTGCCTTATCTAGGCCGGAGACTAAATGAGTTCCGGAATGACTTCGGTGTGCCAAAAGGAATGGAATATCCGAATTTGTTTCCCGGGGTCGATGTAACGAACCTCGAGGACGGCAATGAGTCGATGCAATACGGTATGAACCTGCCTACCTCGGTAACTAACATCACACGTTCCATTTGACTTACTCAAGAACTAGATGACTCCATCGAGTGGTCAGAGCTAATGGAGTTTTTCCGCAAACACACCAAGCTAGAGCTATGGGGTAAAGGGAGTAGGTTTCACTGTTCCTCATCAACACTGTTTTCGAGATATGGGTGAACGTAGCCCGCTAACAGCCAATTAGTCTACACGATTCAAGATGCTGAGCTTGCTATTGAACACGGTATGGATGGTATCATCATCTCGAACCACGGCGGACGTCAGCTGGATTCCGTCCCCGCCAGTCTAGACGTCCTGCGCGAAATCGTGCCCGTCGTCAAGGGCCGTATTCCCATTGCTGTTGACGGCGGTATTCGACGCGGGACAGATATTTTCAAGGCGCTAGCTCTAGGCGCCGACTTCTGTTTCGCCGGGCGCCCGGCAATCTGGGGGTTGGCAGTAGGTGATCTAACCTAACATAAGGCACGCACAACGCTAACGAGTTTTGTCATTGTCAAGTACAACGGCGATAAAGGCGTAGAACTAGCAATTAACCTGCTATATGACGAGTTTAAGACGGCAATGGCACTAGCTGGGTAAGCCTTGGACCCCTTCGGTGATAGAATACACCGACCGTTCTAACGCTCACATAGATGCCGATCCGTTACGGAAATAAGCAAGGAGTATTTGTCTTTGTTGCAGCCGACTGGCATCTTGTCCAAACTGTAGGGATGGATATAAATCCAGCGGGTCATACGTGTGAATTCTTTTGTGCATAGCGTTGCGTCAACTTCATGGAACTAAATATACTTAAGCCCTTATTATTTGTCCCTGAATGGCTGAGTGAACGCTAGATGAGGTGGCCCTACAAGGCAAACTCGCACTAATAAGACCATTCAGCCCAACGCACCAAGCAGGTATCGATGCGCATGAATCAACGTCACTATGAAAGTTCAGTTGCTCCTCGTACCTTTTGAGTGCTTAGGGTTGGATCGATACATCTCACGGGTTTGATGTATATACGCTACTCATACCCCTATTACATACGACTATACCTACAGGAAAACCAGTGGCCTCGTCCTCTCTCTTCTATGTATGCTAGTAACCTTCCTTCTACTAAATAACCCCTTTATTTTAGACTAAACCTATGAAATTTTCTGATACGGTGTTTCTTTCTAGTATGTTCATGAGCAATGTCTCATATACTATCTTGTAGGGCCGTACACTTAGCATAACCCCTCGCCTTGTAACTGAAGGAGAAGATATGCGACTAGCTTCACAACTCATACGCATGCCACAGCCCACAGCCTACAGCCCTCATTCGATTAATCATGATCTTGTCAAGCTACACAACTGGGCACTTGATAGGTAGCTTTGAACCTTTTTCTCTTATTCTTTATTGCATATTTTATCAACAATCCGAATTCATCCAGTATTACGATTGTATCGCCGAGGCGTCACGCCCACACGTCCAGCACTCTTCCGCTCTGCTTTACCCTTACCAGCCTCAACCCCAGAAATTATTCTTATCGTTAGATGTCTAAGAACTCTTACTATCATCCGCTTCCTTTTAAGGGAGCCGCGTGAGAAAAGATTTGAAGCTGACCCGATTTGAACGGGCAATTCGGGACCGGAATCCGCCGCGCCACAGCTCCTATATGTCGAGATTTTATTGGACGATCGCCCACGGCACAGACGCTATGATTCTAGCCCGATACCCCTACGACCGAGCAAAAAGCGTCGTACGGATCGCATCTATGTTATGTCTATGTTTATATAAACTCTTATATAAGGCCGATCCCGATGAAGGCTCCTTTTCATTGATGAATCTCCTGCTGACATCTATGTCGTTGCGTCTGGGCCTTTAGCTGAAGACGCAACGATCCGTAGTCTCCTAATCATGTAGTCCGTAGGCCCCTTTACCCCTATTTCAGCATCTATTCTTTCCCTTCCTGCCTCCCCCCTTTTTTTCCCTGCCTTTTTTTCTTCTTTTTTTAACGCTTATACTGACATATCATATATACGTATAGTGTATCTATCCCTGCTTAACGCGTTTGATTTAGATGACTGTTGGAAACAATCGCGAGACATGAGCGCTGGGGATCTTGGGGGCTCAAGTACAGGGGTCGGTGTCCGCCAGGCATCACCTCGAGTAAAATTATAAAATGTGTCATTTACAAAATTTCCATGTGCTATCTATCTATGTTATCTACTGATACGGATTATCAGGTGTGAATTTAGCTTCCCAAAGCCCTTTCTTCTCCTTAACTTGTAGCTGTATCCCCTTCAGCAAACCATAAATAGTCCGCAGCGTAGGCATCGGGACGCCCTTCGCCTCGCCTTCCCGCAACGGCTCGCCCACGATGGTCTCGATCTCCATAAAGTTGCCCTTCTCCGCATCTTGGCACATGCTCGGCTTGAACGCCGTGTCCGTCGGGTCGACCCGGATGACCTTGTCGGGAACGTCGTCGGGGAGTTGGACGCCGTTGGCGCGGGCGGCGGCCACGATCTCGAGCATGATAGGCCGGATCAGGTCGTCGATGACGTGCTGGCTCATGCGCATGCGGGCCGTGTCCATGCGCAACACGGACGCGACCGAGTTGTACGACGCGTTGTAAACGAGCTTGCGCCAGCGCACAAACTTCACGTCGGCATCGAAGGTGATGTCCAACTTGCCGGCGGTGTTATAGACGGCAATATAGCGGCGTGCTGCCTCTTCTGCGGCCTCGGGCGACACGCCTGGGTTGTTAAAGGGCCCGATCTTTTGCGCGTCTCCGTCGTCGTGTAAGATCTTGCCGTGCGACGTTTCCGTGGCGCCTATATAGGAAATGCTGCTGATGATAGGGTTCGTCGGGAAGCGCTTGATGAGCGGTTTCTCGATGTTGAGGCCGTTCTGCGATAGGACGATGGCCGTCTTGCCTGCTGTCACCGCTGGCTCGATGACATTTGCCACGGTGGGTGGGAGATCCGGAATGTTCTTGGTCGTCACCAATATAAAGTCAAATGGCTGCAGGTTCTCTTCCTTGATGTTGGGAATAGTCTTCCGGATAGCAGTTGGCCGCCACCCTTTGATGTCGTGGCCGTGCTCGATCGAATCAATGTCGATGCCGTTCTTCTCAACAGTCGCATAGTTCGACCTCATCACAGCCGTAACCTCTGCTTTGCCCCCGATCTCCAGCGCATAGGCCGCCATAGTGCCCACGCCGCCGGTGCCGACAATGAGAACTCTCGCCTTCTCTTGCGCCATGGTGAATGTTCTATGGCCTTCTATGACTTAATCGAAACGGAACAAAAGTCCTCTGTAGTTCGAACTAGGGATCGCTTTGCGCGGTTCAAAATAGATGTCATGTGTAGAACGATGCGCAGGATTGTTCCCGATGAATAACGACTACAAAAGTAGCTCGTGAACCGCTAAGATCTCCCCCCGCATGGCGTTGACCTTGGTGTAGTACCCGATCGCAGCCGAAAGGCGCTCCGATAATGGAAGCAAGCCCCGCTCAAAATACCTTCATTCTTGGATTGCATCCTGGAGATGCCCCTTGGATCATCAATTGATAAACCTCTGCCTTATGATTTGACACGGAAATGAAGCATTTGACAGAATAATTGGAATTTCGTGGGGCTACCCGAAGGATTCCTCACACTACTTACTCCTGTCAGCTATTCAGTAGGGGGACTTGGGGTATTGGGGGGCCCTTGCATATGCTGGGGCCGCTAGCTAAGGTGCCTGGCCGGCGGCTTCTGGGCCTCCTGCGAAAACGGCAGGCCACAGCGACGGCCGCGTAGAATTATTCATCTGGACGTCTAACTTATGATCTAGTGCAGATAACAATGACATATTAACATGAACGTAAGAAGTAGGTATTTACGTAGATACAGCACTCGGTAAAGAAACGAGTCGTTGATGCGATAGGTGCTCCGTCTTGACAAGCGGATATCTCGTTTGGGGGGGAGGGTGTTGCTCATACGTGAAAATGAGTATCCGACGAGCTAGAGTATAGCCTTGATGTTTTCTGAGCGACATACGCTCAGCCAACTATCGCAATATCATAAATGCGAAAGGTGGCGTGAAGGCATCAATAGGGGGTATGAAAACAGATCGGAAAGACTAGCTCTAATATGACATTTTACCGGAGATTCGCATGACGTCGTGCCATCATGCCCTTTTGACCGTAGCATCTAACCATCAATGCGCGCTGTTCACGAAAGTACCACGGAATGTGCTGGTTTTGTAATTACAGTATAGTATATAAGCTATGTATGTACGTAGATGATGGCAGATTATAGCCGTGAGACAAAACCTGCCCGTAGGTCTTTCACTACTTCTGCAGCAGCTCGCTCGCCACTCCTCACAGCACCCTCCATATATCCCTTCCACTCTCCGGCCGTTTCTGTGCCGGCGAAGTGCAGGTTGCCGCAAGGTTCCCTCAGCCCGTCACCACCGAGGGTATCCAGAACGCCAGGCGCGAGGGATGTGCAAGGGCATCCCCAACCGGCAAACTCATCATGCACCCACTCGTAGGTCAGCATCTGCTTGAATTCTTTCTGAATATCTTCGACCCCATAAAGCTGCTCAAGTTGAGCTAGTAGGCTTTGTTCGCGTTCCCGTGTTGAGAGGGCTGCCCATTCAGTCCCAGGGCCGCCCGCCATGAAACATGTCAAGACGTATTTTTTATCGGCGGGGCTACACGTGTCCCGAATAACGGATGCCGGCCCGATAAACGACTGCGCGAGACCGCAAAATCCCTTCTCGGCCCAGAAAGGGGACTTGAACTCCATCATGGCCTTTGTGTAATAACCGTAGGTGAGAGAGTCAATCCACACTCGCTTAGCCGGGGGTAGCGGTGGGTTGAAGGCGATTGCCTTGAGGACGGGGCCGGGAACGGTAGTGATGACCTTGCGAGCGGCGTAGACATGGCCACCAGCCTGAACCTTGACAGAGTGACCGCCATCCTGAGCTACGGCTTGGACAGGGCTGTTCAGTCGAACCACGCCTTCGGGGAGGGAGCTAGCTAGGCCGAGAGCGAAGACTTGCGTTCCTTGGCGTACACGTAGGTACTGGCCTCCATCTTTGCGGTCGGACCGCATTTGCAACAAGCCGCCACCAGATTTACAGTAGTTCAGGAAGTAAAGTGCGGAAATATCTCTTGGCTCTACGCCCAACATAGCCCGTGTCCAGACCGTAGCTGTAGCGACGGCAACGCCATCGGCACCGCGAGAAAGGAGATAAGATTCAAAAGTCTGACAGTCGAGGGTAGTCTCCTTTGGTTTCCAGATGTCCAACGATTGGCAATCTGCCTCACACATGTCACGGATCTCGGCAAGTTTCCTTTGGGTTTCACTATCGAACTACTCAGAAGGATTAATTACGTCTCGTCTTTGGTTATGATGGCGTTGGGGTACGAAAAGGGGTTTTGTAGCAAACGTACATTTGGTAGCTCGCCATACGGAAACGGAGTGCATCTTCCATCGAAGTCTTGCAACACGCAATTGCCCCCGGTGTTTTGTACGATCAGCTCTGCTCCGTATCTCTTCGCCAAAGCGTACATCCTACTTTGATTGGTGTCGTTGATCCAAGCAGCGCCAAGGTCGACCGTGCCCTTACCATCCTCCAGGGGCTGGCTCCAGGTCTTACCACCCACTCTATCACGAGCCTCCAGAACTACACAGGTCAGACCAGATTTAATCACGTCTTGGGCTGCCGAGAGCCCCGCTAGTCCCGCACCGATAATAACGACATCAACAGTCTCGTCAACAGTGGGAAGGGGTGCCAGGGCGGCGGGTGCTGTTGGGAGAGCAAGGACTGCATCTATTTCAAACTTCCAGCCCGGGACCGCTAGCTGTGGGACGGGAATGAGAGTTATGGCCGGGCGGTGGCCGGCCAGAAAACGTTGGATGTGGCGGGCATGTTTGCGGTTGGTGGACGGGTAGTCGACAATCAAAAGCGTCAGCTTCGCGATGTCTTTTATCGACGCACCGGCGGCGATAATGATCTTCCGCAGATTCAGTAACGCGAGGTGGATTTGGGACTCATAATCCTCGGGAACCCGGCCATCCTTGGTGCTGCCAGGCTGACCGGCGACGTGTATGAGTTTCCCAGGGTTGGCTACGGTTGCTGGCGCATAGTAGGCCGCGGTCGTGTTGGATAGGTCGATAGTGTCAATGGTTTTTGGCGGCATCTTAGCTAGATTGTTATGGCATGTGAGGAGATTCGGAAGGAATGCGTATCAAGCCGGAGGGGTCAAGTAACAGGAGAGAAGGGAATGAGAATAAGAAGGATCTGTAGACCGAGGACCAGCGAATGTGTTCGATTGAGTATAACCACACCCTGGTCACGATAAGGAAGACGGTGACGATGGAGACGGATGGGTCTCGGCTCGCCATCGCCGCAAAGCTCATTCGGCTTCCGGCGGAGAGACCAGTTGTGTCGGTGGCTAGGTAGTTTGCTGTTCATGTTCCCCTTGCCGTGCCAGGAACGTGTTCAGCTAGTCGAACTTGCTTGCACCACGACATCTCACCCTAGCATTGAAGCTCACCATACCTACATACTTAGTGTGGGGTTACGCACCGATAACGGTCTCCATCGTATCCTGTTGGTGTATACATAGTATGTACTCTACGCACTCAGGTGACGTAGCATTCATGGGTAGGCAATGATGCATCTTCGGTGTGGTTGTATTGTATGTACGTAAGGTAGTAATCATGTTGAGTCTACCGCCGGCGCGCCTTATCTAGACGTCTATTACCTTATCTGACCTAAATCAGTACTACCTAGACTATAGTAGACTAGAATCACTTATCTTGCATGTCGGCGTCCTGCCGACATGCCCTGTGCCGAGCAGTTCTGCCGAGATGCCATGCCGAAATGTCCCACCGAGACATCCCACCGAGATGTCCTGACTATGAGATCGGCATAGTATACCTAATCTACCTATGTAGTACCTATGGTTAGTTATTCAGATGCCGCTCGGGCACCGCAGCCTACCGGGATAACAGCGGCCCTTCGCTGTTGATTGCCAAAGTTACAAACTCCGGGATCGCGGATATCGGATCGCCTCCGCTTTCCAATCCTGGATGACTATTACTTCGACAGCTGAATTCTTGGTTAGCCTGGATTATAACATTTCCCAAACCGGAAATTATATCAGTCTATACCCAAAGGTTAGTCTAGTATTTATTCTATGCAGATGATGGTCTACCACGGTCATCTCTACTACCGGCCGGCTCATTAAGCCACGAATTAGAGGCTCCCTAGGTGGACAATTTGCCAGCGACAAGTTTCGATTGCGTTATAGATTCCTATGTCTAATTAATCTTCCGACGCGATGCTTACCCCGGAAAATAGAAAAACAAACTCATATAACTACATAATATATTTAATATGTTGGGTTCATCATCATCAGAGTGTCAGTTCGTCCCGAGGAACGTACTCTGCACCTAATCAGCACGATGGCACCGAAAGTACAGTTGAATGACCCCTCGCTGCTGGTCGGCAAGAACTTCATCAACGGCGAATGGATTGAGTCTATATCTGGGAAACGATTTGATGTGACAGGTTTGTATTCCCACAGCTCGCTCGCCGGGCACGTAGTGGACCTAGATTTGCTTATGCCCCTCAGATCCCGCAACGGGAGAGTTGGTCGGATCATGTCCCGAATCTACAGCCCAAGACACCGAAAACGCCATTGCATCTGCAGCGGCAGCTCTCCCAGCGTGGCGCTCTCGCACAGGCCGGGACCGGTCACGCATTTTGCGCCGCTGGTACGATCTTGTGATGAAGAGCCAGCGAGATCTTGCCACCCTGATATCCTGGGAGAATGGCAAGGCCAAAGCTGACGCTTCCGGAGAAGTAATTTTCGCATCCAGCTTTTTGGAATGGTTTTCCGAGGAAGCAGCACGCATATATGGCGACGTAATTCCTCACAGCGCGCCCGGCTTCCGTGCTGCCGTCGTCAAGGAGCCCGTCGGGGTCTGCGGATTGATTACGCCGTGAGTGTTCTGCTATGACTTCATATCACGCTCGAGACTCTCTTGGTATACTAACTTGCTATGGAAGATGGAATTTCCCCGCCGCCATGGTCACAAGAAAGCTCGGCCCGGCTCTCGCAGCGGGATGCACGGTTGTGGTGAAGACAGCCGGCGAGACACCGTTCACGGCAAACGCCCTTGCCGTCTTGGGTGAGAGATCCGGCATCCCAAAGGGCGTAATCAACATTGTGACGGCTCTCGATAACACTGCGGAGATTGGAGAAACGCTTTGTAAATCCAACACTGTTCGCAAAATCTCGTTTACTGGCTCGACGCGCGTCGGCAAGCTTCTGATGCAGCAGTCCAGCAGCACACTGAAGAAGCTGAGTCTAGAGCTCGGTGGCAATGCCCCTTTTATCGTGTTCAACGACGCGGATATCGACCTCGCCTTGCAAGGGGCTATTAGTAGCAAATTCAAGTCATCAGGCCAGACCTGCGTCTGCTCGAATCGTATTTTCGTGCAAAAAGATATATATCCGGAATTTATTCGCCGACTTAAGGAGAGTGTGAGCAACTTCAAGGTCGGCCACGGGCTTGACGCCCAGACGACAAACGGCCCATTAGTCACCCAATCCGCGGTAGAGAGGGTAAACAGCCTTGTTCAAGACGCTCTACAAAAGGGCGCGAAGGTCGAAGCAGGCGGCAGAAGGCTCCATGATCTCGGTAAATCCAATTCAATACACTCACTACAGATTATTTGACTAATCAAGACTAGGCCCCAATTTCTTTGCGCCGACAATTCTCACTAATCTCAAGTTAGATATGCGCATTGTCAACGAGGAAATCTTCGGCCCTGTAGCGCCCATATTTCAATTCGAAACTGAAGATGAGGTTGTCAAACTTGCAAACAAATGCGAGGTCGGTCTGGCCTCTTATATCTACACACAGGACGTCACCCGCGCCGCCCGTGTCTCAGAGTTATTAGACTTTGGCATGGTTGCGTTAAACACGGGAGTAATATCTGATGCCGCCGCACCGTAAGTCCTAATCCCTCCTCCAACTAGCATATCGGTAGTCATCTAATAATCTAGCCCTATAGATTCGGAGGTATTAAGCACTCTGGCATGGGCCGTGAGGGAAGTAAATATGGTATTGAGGATTACATGCAAATGAAAACTCTGATAACAGGCAACGTCAACGTACTACACCGTTCTCATCTCTAGGTGTTATTAATAGATATGTAATTGCCACAGTAAAAAAGAACGTATATAAACACTTGGTAACTTTTGACATATACTTGCACTAGGCTAAAAGCCACCATTAATAGCCAATTGCAGGCATAATCCTCCTCTATGTAGCGGACGCGAGGCGGTGAGTCTGGCGGGCTGTCGCTCATCCGCTTTTCCTTATAAAATCCACACCGATGAATATTAAAACATCATAGAACAAGCTCCAGAAATCCGAGTAGGACGGCGTAGCAATATTTGCCTTGAGTACTAAGGTCAGAGCGTTGGTCTAGTACTATATCCGTAGATCAGAGAAGACAACACGTATCACGCAAGGAGGAAGGAATTTAGAGTCCTTAAGCTATGTACCCGGAAATACTATGTCGTTTGGTACTCGGAGCACCGAAGTGACTTGCTAAGCTTCGTTCATGTCTGCCCCTGAATCAACCATTTCTCGTTATCAGATGTATGTTTTATCCCGATGGTGGTGAAGAGATAACCAACCACGCTATCTCTCTAGTGACTTGGCAACCCCGGTTTACAGCCAACTCGGACGAAGATAAGGTGCCGCCTATCTATTCACTTTGGCTAGGCTAGGATGACTTCACAAGGGAGTTCACGCCGACAGCGTAGAGTCTATCACACATATGCCTCTGCGAAGGCGGTATAAGCAATGCAATACGTCTCATAGCTGTCAGGACGAGAACCCCTACCCTACCCAGACCTCCAGATAGGGGATTTTAGCTAGTGCCACATCCTTTACCCCAGATTCTGGCGCCGCTTGGCGATCAGCTCCCACGTTGTCCGGCACGGTCGCTGTTGCTTGCCTCATGATGGTATCCAATCACAGCCCGCTCGTTACCGACACATGGTATCCCTATCATCTGCCTTACAGAGTAAACTCTTGGAAATGATGCTCTCCTATCGCGAGGCAAAACGTTCCTAAGCCTATTACAGGACCTCTCTCCACCATTAGCTAGTTCTAGCTAGCAACGCTACATTCAAATCAACCGTCCAGATCTACATATGTCAGACTAATTAACGCAACTGTTCTGAACGACTATGCCTCTATATGCTGTTTCTTTACCTCAAGTCTGCCAAGTCATCAGTAGATATCCCCTCATTAGGCTTAGATTTGTTTCTAGATAATAAAACATCGTTTCCTAACGTTCGAGGCATATAACATGGATAGTTTTTATCAGCCCCGCTGACGCGTAGTCTATCTAGACCCCTACACTAACGACGTAGTCTTACAACGCTCTCTAAATGCCTACACAACGTACTAGTATTTCAAAAAAACGGGAAACCCGTATATAGGCCGGGCTAGCAGCTTGTTCTAGCTGCCTCTCGTTGCGTCGGCATACCTAGTCTAGTGCACAAGCCTAAATTGGGACACGATGGCTGAGAAGAACAACTTCGAATCCGATATGTCTAATGAGAAGAGCAGCAGCGGAGATCTCGCCATGCTCCAAGGGGTACATTCGTGCTCTCTAGGCGAGGTTGAGATGGGCCACCAGAATGCCACTCATCAGACCATGACCCAGCGCGGTATCAAATCGCGCCAGGCACAGATGATCGCTATCGGAGGCATCATCGGTACCGGTCTCTTCGTCGGAACCGGACAGGCTCTTGCTCTCACCGGTCCCCTCAACTTATTCCTTGCATACGCCATCATCTGCTTCTTCGTTTACGGTATGATGACAACGGTCATCACTGTCGGCACATATGTTCCCCTCGAGGGATCGTCTATGGCAGCCTATGCCTCCCGATACGTTAGCAAGAGCTTGGGATTCGCTATGGGCTGGCTTTACTGGTACGCTTTGGGCATTGTCGTTGCCTACGAAATTACCGCCGCCTCTATCGTCATCAACTACTGGCCAAATAACGTGCACATTGCCGTATGGTTGACAATACTCCTCGTCGTTATCGTCGGCCTCAACCTCATGCCCGTCAAGATCTACGCCGAGTCGGAATTCTGGTTCGCTTCCCTCAAGATCTTGCTGATACTCGGGCTCTTTCTATTGACTTTCATCGTCGCTGTCGGAGGGGGCCCCTCGGGGAAGCCCATTGGTTTCTTGTATTGGTACACCAACAGTCCTATGCACGAATACTTGGTTAGCGGAGCGGGAGGCCGCTTCGCCGGGTTCCTTTACGCATTTATCTTCTCGCTGTTCTCTTTCGTTTTTGGACCGGAATTGATTGTCCTGACTAGCGGGGAAATGAAGAACCCACGTAGGAATCTTCCTAGGACCGCAAGAACCTTCGTTTGGAGATTGGTCATATTTTACAGTCTAGGCGCCCTCGCTATTGGAATCATATGTCCCAGTGATGCACCGGGGCTTACTAGCGGTTCGGACGCTGCAGCATCTCCCTGGGCCATTGGTATCAAGAACGCGGGTATTAGGGGCCTCGACAGTGTCGTCAATGGAGGGATCCTTCTTTCAGCTTGGTCTGCCGGTAATTCGTTTCTCTATATGTCTAGTCGGTCCCTCTACTCTATGGCTATCGAAGGCAGTGCGCCAAAGTTTTTCGCCCAAACCAATCGGTGGGGAGTCCCTGTCAATGCTGTCCTGGCAACGTCATGCTATGGTCTTCTCTCGTACCTCAACGTCAGTTCGAGCGGTGGAGCTGTATTCAACTGGTTCGTCAGTCTCACGAACAATGCTGGGTTGATTTCATGGATCTGCTGCTGCATCATTTTCCTCCGCTTTGACCTGGCCTGCAAAGTTCAAGGGATTACAAAACTTCCTTACAAGTCCATCTTTCAGCCATATACGACCTGGGTCAACCTTGTGTTCTTCACCATTATCCTACTTCTCAACGGGTTCTCGGTTTTCTTCCCAGGCCGCTGGTCGGTTGACTCTTTCTTAACTGCTTACATCGGTATTCCCGCCTTTCTGGTGCTCTACTTCGGTCACCGTATTGTCAATAGAAAAGATCCTTGGGCTTACGGGCCCGAAGACGTCGACATGAAGACTGGTGTGGACGAAATGGAAGCAATGGAGGACGAATACGCGGCCCTGCGCGCAAATAGGAAGTCTCGACCATGTTGGGTGAAATTGCGCGGGGTTCTGGGCTGAACACTCAATCTAGAATGGAAGCTAAGATATTCTCGACAGGTATTTCGGGCACTTTACCCTCCATTTCGCGAGGGTATATATATTTAACACGTGTTTATTTTCATACCTATTTTCTAAACCCTATTTGACGTAATAATTTACATAGTGGGCATAATTTTCTAGCAGTCGACTATAACGTGTTAAAAGCAATTTTTAACTTTTAAATAACACTTAAATTATATTTAAGCTATATGAAAAAAAAGAATTAAGGACTTTATTAACTAATAACACTTATAAGCTGCTATTAAAAAGTTTTTTAGCTCGCTAGTATTAAGGTAGCAAAACGAAAAAATAAATATAAGATTATAAACTTTAAAGCTTTTATAGCCTTTTTCCTCTTTTTTTTTATAACGGCTAGCTATTAATTAGCGTATTAAAAAAATTTAATGTGTAAAGGTTATAGTCACATTAAACTAAATGTAAAATTAAAACTTTAATTTTACTTATAAAACTAATTTAAGGCAATATAGTAAAGATTTTAAGTTATAATATAAAGTGGTTATAAGATATAACACTTTTTTACTTTTTATTTTTTTTTATTTTTTATTATAGCTGCCGCTTTTACTTTTATTAAAAAGAAATTTATAAATTATAAGAAACTTTTAACATAGTAACACTTTACCACTTTAAAATATAATCTTATTAAGTTAAAAATTTAACCGTTTAATATTATTTAAATATAAGGTTATAGTTAAAATAATAATATAAGCTTAATAGGTAGCATGCTAAACTAAAATAAACATATAGTAAAAGCTAATAATAATTAAGGCTTAAAATAATTCGAATTATTAATAATCTTTTTAAATGTTAAAAGTTTTTAACTAACTATTTTAAAAGACTTTAAAATAACGCCTACGCTATATTATATACATATAATAATATTACACTTAATTAAAATACCACGCATTATAATATAATTAGGTTATAAAAGTGCAATTTAATATATTATTAAAAACTTATAACTATTATTATATATATAGCTATTTTAAAAAAGCTAAGCTAGCATAGTTTAAAAAGTATGCTTTTAATAAGTTTAAGTTATATAAACGTAGGTTATATAACACTATATGTTTCTTTTAATAAAATTAGGTTGCATTTTTATAATATTAATAATTTAATTATATATAGTTATCCTTTTTAAAGTTAACTATTAAAGCAAGTATTAAGTTAATTTATATTTTCTTTAAATTTTTTTTATTTTTTATTATTATTTAATTTTATCTTATAATATTTTAGTAAAAGTAAACTAGCTAAGCTTATTTTGCGATATCTTATTAAAAGTAAACTAGCTAAGCTTATTTTATAATGTCTTATTATAAGTAAACTAGTTAAGCTTATTTTATAATGTTTTATTATAAGTAAACTAGTTAAGCTTATTTTATAATATTTTATTATAAGTGGACTAGTTAAGCTTAAATAAAAAAGTTTTAGGTTTAATTTAAAAAGTTTTAAGTTTAGTTTAAAAAGTTTTAGTTTTAAAATTAATATTAAATAATTATACCTTATCTTAACAAGAAAAGATATTAATTTTAGGCTTTAGTTTAATTAAAGCAATTAATAAAAAAAAGTAATAAAAATAATAAGAAATGTTAAGTTTAATTTAAAAAGTTTTAGTTTTAAAATTAGTATTAAATAACTATATTTTGCTTTAATAAAAAAAAGTGTTAATTTTAAGCTTTAGTTTAGTTAAAGCAGTTAATAAAAAAAAGTAATAAAAATAATATTTTTTATTATCTACTATATAAATACCTTTATTATTTATATTTATATTATTAAATCTTTTTAGCTTAATTGCTATATTATTTTTATATTTTAAAATAATGTTAATATAATTAAGCTTTTATTTATAATTGTTAATAAATTTAGTTTTTTTGTTTAATTTTGCTGCTTTGCTTAATTTCTGCTATAAATTATCTTTAAAACGTTCTTATAAAAATTTATTAATTAAAATATATACTATTTTAGCTATATTATTTAAATGCTTTATATGCTTTAGCTTTTATTTAATAAACTATATAACTTAGTTAGAAAATTTGCTAAAATAACCTTTAATAAATAGCATATTATTTAGTATAACTTATAAGTTATAATAAGTTATTGCTAATTTTTTTTTATAATTAATAAATAATATATTATTACATTTAAAATGTAAATCTTAATAAGCTTTAAAAAATATAACATAATATATAAAAAAAAGTATTACATGTTTTTAAATAATATAATTAGCAATTAGTTAGCGCTTTTTAGCTTTAAGATTAGGTTTTTTAATTTTTATTGCTAAAACTATTAAAACTATTAAAGCGCGCTTTTAAACTATTTTAAAATTATGCTAGCTAGCAAGTTAAAATGCTTATGCTATATTAATAAAATAAGCTATAAATATAACGTCTTTATTTTTTTTAGTAATAATAACCTATTAATAAAAAGTAAGTTAAATAGTTTTGCTACTATATTTTTTAATTAAAAATAAGAAATCTTTAATCTTTATATCTTTTTTTTTTTATTTTATCTGCTTACTTTTACCTTTTTTTTTCTGTTTTTAATTTATATAAACATATTAACTTATTTTTTTATTTTGTTAGCATTAAAGTTAATATAAAACAATCTTTTTTAAGGTTTAAAATTATTTTCTAACCTTTAAATCTTATAAAATGTTTACTTACTATAGCTTAAAACATATATAGTCTTTTATTTATTATTACTATGCTATTTATAAATTAAGCAAAATAATTAAATTTTAATTATAAGCAGCTATAGATTTACTATATAGTTTTAAACGTAGTAAAAAAGCTTACAATTAACGTAAACAAGTTTATAAATCTTTTTAATATTATAAAAAAAACTATACTTAATATAATATAGTCTTTAAAAAAGCGCTATTTTATTTTTATAAACATAAATAATAGCATGCTATATATATTAATTAAAAATCTTTTTAATAGCTTATATTTTAGTAAATATAAAATGCATGCTTTTTTAATTTTATATATTAAAGTTGCTTATAATAATATTAGCTATTAAGCATTAAGTAATTATTAAATTTAATAGTTTTATATTATAAAAAAATCTAATACTACTTAATTTAATTAAAAAGATAATAGCTATATTTATTTTATTATTTTATATGCTTTAAGCTATTTAAATTATAATAAGCTTTAAAACTTATTTTGCTAAGTAAAGTTGTTTTAAAAGCTATTTAATATAGTTAACTTATATAAAATATAGTAAGACTATTATAATTAAAGCTTTTTTACTAAAACTATTGTTTATTAAAGCTTAGCTATATAAATTAAACTTAAAAATTAATTTAATTATTTTAATAATTATTTAAGCTTTCTTTTTGTTATAAAAACTAATGCTATAATTAAGCTTTATTTTACCTATTATATTAATTTAAATAAATAAGCCTTATAGTTTAGCAATTGCTAAGCCTTGTAAAAACTTTTATGTTTGCTTTACTTTAATGCTTATTAAATAATCGTTATATTTATCTTTAAAAATAACTAAAGCTTTTTTTATTGCTTTATTATAAAAAACAGTAAATATAATAGCTAATATAAAACCTACTGCTTAGTAATTCTTTTTAAGCTTATATTAGTTTATTACACTAGTTTTTAGCATATATATTGCTAATAATATCTTTAATTAAAAAGTAAAAATATTTAAAAAATAATAGTTTTTATTTTTAATTATATATATATTTACTAATAAAACTTTAATATTTAATTACTTAAGGTTACCTAATAAAAACTTAAACTTAATAAATAAAAATAATAAAAAAACTATTATTATATTAGCTTTAAAAATATAAAACATTTTATTTATTTATAAAAAAAATAGCTAAATAAGTTTAAATATAGTTAAAGCTATAAATAAAGTGCATATAACTACGCTTGCTTTTTATAAAACTACTTTAATAACTTTAATTATTATTATTTTATAGCTTTTTTTATTTTAATTAAGCTAATATATTATATTTATTTTTTATATTTTAAAGTTTAATTTAACTTAAGTAATATTTATATTAATATAGTTATACTTAATTATATTAGCAATAATATTAGTAATAAACTAAAGCCTTTAAAATATTATTAAAGTAATATTATATATTATATATATAGTTATTTTGCTTATAAGCTGTTTTAAATTAAGTAAATGTTTTACTTTATTAAGTAATTATTTTGTTTTATTTTTAAATATAAACCTAGTTACATAGGTAAAAAGTGCTGCTTTAATAACTAAATAGTTTTTATTTAAGTTAAGTTGCTATAATATATTAAAAATTTTTGCTGCTATATTATTTAGCTACTTATTACTTATAGCTATAACAAACGCTATATTAATTAATATTTTTGCATTTTTTTATTTAAGCTACTTTTTTTAAAGTGCTTTTATAAATTTATTAATAGTATGTTTAAAGTTTTTAAGCTTAAAGCTAGCGTTTTCTTTTAAAGGCTATAAATTTATTTGCGCTTTTTAAAGATATAAAATAAGCATAAAGGCTATAACTTAAGTCTTTCTACCGCTTAAAACGCTTATAATTAGTTTAAAACCATGCAAAAGATTTTTATTACTATTAATAATTACTATATGCTAATGCTTATTAGCTGCTTTTAAGTAATAAAGCAATATATTTAATTATACTTTTTATTAAAAGCATTAATATTAACTGCGCTTAAAGGCACTTAAAGGCTTTAGCATATAATATTATCTTTACGTGCAATAGTGCTTATTTTTTTATCTTTTTAGCTTTATATGCTAGCAAAAGTTCTTACACTAAGTAAAAACTTTGCTTGTACAAAGGTTTTACTCTCTTTTTTTTTTCCTTTAGTTAAAGCATTTAATATAATATAATATAAGATTATATTTTATTTGCTTTACTTTACGTACAATTATATAAAGCTTATTTAATATTAATTAATAGTTGCAGAATATATTATAGATTAGCAAAAGTAAAAACAAAGTTCTACCTAAAGAAATATATGCTTAGGTTTTTATATTATATCTTAGCTTGCCTTTGCTATACAACTATATAATAGCTAATATAACCTTTTTTTATTTAAGCATTAAAGTATTAGCTATAATATTATATGCTAGCTAATTTAACTTTTTTTTACTTAAGCATTAAAGTTTTAGCTATATGTAAAGATAAAAAAAAGAAATTAAATTTTAAAACATATAAATATACTTTTTTTAACTTAGTAAAAGATATTTATATAAAAAAAAATAAGATAATATATAAAAACACTTAATAATCTATTATATAAAAGCTATACAACTTATAAACTACTTATTATATAAAAGCAATAATAATATACTTATTATATAATAATTACTAAAATAAACGCTTTTATATTTTATAATATAAAAAGGCTAGCAGGACTAAAAAACTAAACTATAACCTACTAATTAAGTAATTTTAATATATATAAAAATATAGCTAAAATAATAAAGATTAGCAAAAATATTATATAAAACTATATTAATATAATATAATAAAAGAAAAAGATTAATTTTAGTTATATAATAATATAAAAACTTAATATTTAGGCAGCTTGCTAAATTATTTATTACTATTATATAAAGTATAAACTAGCTAAAGCTTATTAAGCATATGTTAAAGACTTTAAAAACTAAACAAAAAAGCAGTTTAAATAAGTTTATTATATGATTTGCAAAAAGCTATTAAAAACCTTTAAACAACATAAGGTTTTCATATAACTAAAAGAAAATAAAAGATTATTTAAGCTAAAAGACCTTATATAAATACTAAAAGAAAACTATATTTTAATAAGCAATTAACTAGGCCTTTTAGCAATAAATAACTTTATAAGCACTATATAATATATATTAGCCTTGCTTATACTAAGCTAATAATTTTAGTTATACTTTTAAAACATATTAACCTTTTAAAGTTTTATATAATAAAAAAACTTATACCTTAAAGCAGTTAATAACATATAATTTTAAATATTAAAAGTTTAATATGCTTAAAGCTTTATATAATTAACTATTAAGTTTTAATTAAAACTTATATATAAGCATATATTAAAGCTAAACTATAAGCTAAACTTTTAACTTATATATAAATATTTTATTATATATTATTTTTTTTAAACCTTAAAGCAGCAAACATACTTATATATAATACTAAAACCTGCTTTAATAAACCTAGTATTAAACCTATCTTTTACTAAAAACATATAAAATAAGATAATATTACTTAAAAAGTATGCGCTATTTTAAAAAACTTAAAAGTATAAGCAAAACTATTTAAGCAAGCTATATAACCTTTTATATAATAAAGCATAGCTATTTATTAACGTATACTAAAAACTTAAAATTATAAAAGATTAATACTATATAATATTTTTAACTATTTTATAAAGTTATATAAAAGACTATTATATTTATTATATTAGCTTTAATAAAACTTAAAGTAAAATCTATTATATAATAAATATTTACTTTAATATAAACATAAATTATAGTTACTATTAAGCTAACTAAACTATAATTACTTTTATATAAATAAAAGAAAAGAATTTAGACTTAGTATTACATATAATATTAAATCTAATAATTAATAAGCTTGTAAAAGCATAATAAGCACTTAGTGCAAGTTATTAAAAGAAAATCTAATTAAGTATAACTATTGCATAAACATGCTATAAAGTAATAAAGCTAAATATAGCCTTTATATTTTAAAAGCTATTATATAAAAGCTTTTTTGCTAACTTATAAGCTTGCCTTTATATAATAGAAAATATATTATTAAAAGGCTTTATATAAAAAAATAACAACATATATTTTACTAATAAAAGGTATACCTAAAGCAATTATATAAAAAGCTTTAAACTAAAGTTTTAACTAAAGTATAAAAACTAATTTAATATATAATAAAAGCAGCTATAAGTATAAAAACAAGGCCTTTACCTTTATATAAATAAAAGCTGCTTTATATGCTATAAAAAAAGCTATTAGTTAAATAATTATACTGTTTAAAAACAAGCGCGTATAAAAAACTAATATTTTAATATATACAAAATAATTAATAGTATATTATTTATGCTTAATAAATTCTTATTATTTTTAACAGAATATAAAAAATACTTTAAATTAAATAAAAGTAAAAAAGATATTAATAAGAAAATTAGAAAGTAATTTATTTAATTTTTTATAAATAACGTATTTTTTTATTATATAACTAGAAAAAATATTTAAAACTATAACGTAAGCATTTTATATAACTAATTTATTTTAAATAATTAATATTATATAAAGTATTAAAGTAAACTTTAAAATATAAGCACTTTAAACTATTTAACAATAAAAAAAGCATAATTAAAAGTATATTTTAAGATTTACTTTTATATAAAGGTTAGCTAAACTTTAAAAACTATAAATATTAAGTTTAAAGAAAGTAATATTATTATAGCTATAAGCACTATATAAATAAATAATCTACTAGGCACTACTATATATTATATCTTAAATAGCTTTATACTTTTTTTTTTTTTATTAAAAGATATTAACTAACTATAAGTATATTATAATAATATAAAAGATATAATTATATAAAAAAACAAAAAAACTATACTTGTTATATAAAAGTAAAAATATTTATTTTTTAATACTAGCTTATATAAAGCTAATATTTACTTTATAAAAACAAAGTTATAACAGCTATATTATTGTTTTAGTTATTTTTATATAAAGAGATTATATAATATACTTAGTTATATAAGCTATAATATAAACTATTTTGCTTTAAAAAAAATTTAAAAGTTTTGCTATTATTATTAATTATATAATTAAGCATTATAAAAGTTTAAATTTTTAATTAAAAACAACTGCAATTTTAACTATAAAGTAATTATTAATGCTATATAACTAGAAAATAGCTAGGTTTTTTATATAATTAATACTGCAACGTTATTTTAAGCAGTAATATTCTTTAAATTTATATCTATATAAAATATATAGAAAGTATTATATAAGTGCTAGATTAACGTATACTAAAAACCTTTTAACTATATTATATATAACCTAAAAATAAATTTTTTATTTGAAAAGTTTTAAAACTAAGCAAAAATTATAAGCATATAATACTATATAATACTTATAAAAGCATATTAAATAATTAGCAAAATTAAATAAGCTTATAAACTACTTTGCTATATATATAATATCTTTAAAGCTAAAATTAGCTATTATATAAAAAAAAAGTTAATTTTATAAATAGTAGTAAAAGCATTAAATAATACTACTAAATTAAATAGCTTTATATTAATATTGCTAGTTTTTAAAGCCTATTTTAAAGTTAACTAAAACTTTCTTTTTTTATTAAATATTATATAAAAAGCTAAGGCAATTAAAAAGGCTATAAATATATTACGCAATAAAAAAGCTAAAGTTAAAATTAATTATATAATTAACTAGCATAATAAACTTATTTTATATAACGTATTATTTTTACCTTTTTAAAATAAAATCTTTATATAGCATAAAAAAAAAAAATAAAATAGTTTATATAAAATATAATTAATTAAAAGATCTAATATAATTATTAACTTAATAAATAGCTTAATCTGCTTTTAATATATATAAGTTAAGCTATATTATTATATAACTAAAAATCTACCTTTTAATAACTTAAAAGATTTACCTTTAAATAACCTAAAAGAGAAACTACCTACTATATAACCTTTTTAACCTTTAGCTATATAAAGAAAAAAAAAAAAACTAAAAAAAAATATTAGCTTTTATATTTTTTTTATATAATAAACTAGTTATATATTTTTAACTTAAAAAAAAAATAAAGCTATGCATTAGCTATTAAGCTATATAAAAATAAAATAATTAATATGCTTAAAGTACTATTTAAAAAGTTAAACGTAATTAAAATTAATAACTTTATTATATAAAGCATATTTTAGTTTATATAATATAATTTAACCTAATATAATAATATTTATATCTTTAAATTTTACTTTATATAAAAGGTTAAAAAAAAAATAACTAAGCTATATAAAAAGTTTAAGCTAATTATATAAAGATATAATAATATAAAAAAAGAAATAATATTAACTTAATTATTTATAATTTAAAAGATAAGCTAACATTTAATACTTGCATTAAAACTTTTTTTTATATAAGACTTTAATACTTTTAGCAAACTATAAGATATTATATAAGCATATATATAATTATAAAATAAACTAGCTTAAAAAATTATTATATAACTTTTTTTAGAACTAAAATTTAAATACTTAAAAAAAATAGTTTTAAAGATTATATAACCGTTATATAGTTTAGCAAAGTTAAATTTATATTAGTTTAAAACCTACTATTAATATTACTGTTAAAACCTAAAAATAAATATATTTATATATAACTTATGCTTATTAATATTTATAAGGCAATTAGATAATTTTAAAATTACTAGCTTATAAATAAATAATATATTTAGCTTTATAACTTTATTTTTTTCTAAAAAAAAGAAATAAAAGCTATAAAAAGCAAAGTTTTATATAAAACCTAAAAAAGTCTTATAAGTAAATTACCTAATAAAATTTAATAAAAGCTAAATTAACTTATTATTTAAAAGCAATATTATTTTAACTTAAAAAGGTTAAGCAGGTTAACTTGCTAAAATTAACTTTTATATAAAAGATTTTATATAATAATATATTTTTTAATATATAAAAAAAGCATATATTAGCAGCATTTGCTAGCTAAAAGCATTATATAACCTATTAGCTATAGCATAAGTTATAAACCTTATATTAACTAATATATAAGCTTTAAACTAAAGAATTAAATAGTAAATAAATAACTAAAACTATAGCTTAACTTATATATTATTAAATTTATATTATATAAAGCTTTTTATTTTTATAAATAAATTATTTGCTAATAATGCTAATATAAGCTTTTAGCTTAGATTTTTTATTATATTAGTAACTAAATATTATATAAAGTAAAACTTTAGCTTTAAAATAAAAGGAAATATTATATACTAAAACTTAAGCAAATATAAAAAAATTATTAAAAATATGCTAGCTAATAAGCTATATAGCATAGTTAATAGCTTTAATAGCGCAATTGCTTTTTATATAATAATTTAAAAGATTATAGCTATATTTAAAATTTTTTTAATTTTAGCTATTTTATATTTAAATTTTAAGTTGTTATATAACTATTTAATAAAGCTTAAAACTATATAAAAAAAATGCTTTATAATAAATATTATATTATTATAAAAGTTATATAAAAAAAAAGAAATTTTTAACATATAATAAATTAATAATAAAAATAACCTTATAAATATATTTACTAAGCAAATATTTAATTAAGCACTAAAAACTTTTATATTTATAAATAAATTAACTATATAAATAAAAACATTTATAAAAAAGGCTTAAAAAGGTTATATATAATATAATTAGTTATAAGTTATAAAAATAAAAAATATATAAAAGTAAAACTATTATATAAAAAAAATACTATATAAATTAAATATTAAAAACTAAAGCAATAAAATAATAATAAACTTTTTTTTTCTTTTATTTTTTTCTTATTATATATAATATTTTAATAATACCTTTTTTTCTTTTTTTTTCTTAATAGTAGTGTAAGCACTATGCCTTATAAAAGCGCTAAACGTAAGCGCTATAGGCACTTTTTTAAAAACTAAAAATATGTTAGCATGCAAAAAATAGCGCGCTACTATAATAGTAGCACCTATTACGCGCGCTTTTATAACATGCTAGCATTATTACTTTGCAACTTTAAATAAAGAAAGCATAAAAGTAGCTTTTATAGCAAATTAATTTTGCTTAAACGTTAGCTAAAACGTTTAACTATGCAACCTAAAAAAAAACATTATAAAATAAAGCAGCAATAATAATCTTTTCTTTTGCTTATTATATAATAAAATATATTAGCTTAATAATATATTAATAACTATTTATATAAAAATAAAAAACTATAAATATACGTATATTTATATAAAAAACTTATATAAAAGCTTAATAGGCTTTACTTTTTATAAAAAAGCTATAAACTTTAATAAAGCTATTTTTTTTAGTTTATATAAAGTTTTAAAACTAAAAAATACTATTAATAGCAAAAGGCATAAAGCAAAAGTAGCTAGCAAAAATAAGCAGGTTAATAAAGCTAATAGTAGCTATTATTATACTACCTTAAATACTATTAATATAACCTATAAAGCAAAAAAAAAATACTTATATATAATAATAATAATAATAATAATAGTAATAATAATAATAATAATAATAATAGCAATAGTAATAATAATATTATTACTATTGCTATTATTATTATTATTATTTATATAACTATTTTAAGTTAATATAACCTTAAAACAATAACTAAAACATATATATAATAGTATATATATATATACGTGCGTGTATATATACGTATATATATATGCTTAAAAAAAAAAAAAGAAAAAAGATAAAAAACTAGCTAAAAATTCTAGCTTTATTTATATATAAAAGGCCTTTTATATAATTAAACCTTTTTACTTATATATACCTGCTATATTAGATAGCACTTTTTTATTTAAACTAGCTATTATATATATAATTATACTATAACTATTTGTTTAACTATATAAAAGCTAAGTAATTAAAATTTAAACAAATTATAAGCGTTACTATTAAATTAAATTAAAGCTAATGCTTTATTTAAAAGGTAATTAGCTATATAGCTTACCTTTTAGTTTATATATAAAGGTTTATTAACTACTTATAACCTTATTAAACTAAAAAGGAAATTATTATATAATAGTAAAAATAATAAGTTTAAGCCTATATAAGGTTATTTGTTATTTTTATTTCTTTAGATCTATTATATGCTAAAAAAAGCACAGTTAAAAAAAAGATAACTAGTATTAAAAGCATTAATATTAACTGCGCTTAAAAGTACTTAAAGGCTTTAGCATATAACACTATCTTTACGTACGATAATGCTTATCTTTTTATCTTTTTAGCTTTATATGCTAGCAAAAGTTTTTATACTAAATAAAAACTTTGCTTATATAAAAGTTTTACTCTCTTTTTTTTTTCCTTTAGTTAAAGCATTTAATATAATATAATATAAGATTATATTTTATTTGCTTTACCTTATATACGATTATATAAAGCCTATTTAACACTTTTATAATTTTTTATTATAACTTTATAAAAGATTTTAAATTAACTTGTTTTAAGTTATATACTTAAGTTACTATTATTATATTTATATTAATTATAGCTAATTTAACATTTCTTTATATTTTTAGCTAATTTATAACTTTAATAACTTAAGGCTAATTATTTATAAATAAGTTTATATATTTAAATAATAACTTATAAGCTATAATATATTTATTAAATTTAATTTTTTTTAGTTTTTAAATAATATAGTTAAAAATTAAAAATTAAATAAAATTAGCTACTTTTAATTTTATTAAATAAAAATTTGCTAACTAGCATATAAGTTTAATAAAGCTTAATAAATTCTTTAGTTTAATAATAAATTTTATTAAACTTATTAGCTATACTTTAAGCATATTTTTTATTACCTTTTAATATATTGCTATATAAATTATAAATTTTTTATTATTTGCTTTTTTAATTATTTGCGTTATATATTCTTTTAAATTATATTGCTTGTTAACTATAATTATTAGCAACTTAATTTATAAATGCAAATTTTTATTTATTTTTAGTTTTTAACCTAAAGTTTTTAAAGCTAAAACCTTAAATCTTATTATATTAATTTATTTTTATATTTATAAAATTAAAATATAAGTTGCTAAGCAAAGCATTAATTTAAGCTTATAATGCTTTAAAATTTATAATAACATGTTAATATATGTTTTTATAAACTTATTAATATATTTTTTTTAATCTTTAATAAATTTTTTGTTTTTTTTGCTTTAGCATAGCAGTAAACTCTTAGATTTTTACAAAATAAATTTATTTTATAATTTTTTAATAATATATTTTTTTATATAGATTTTATTTAATACTTAATAAAAAACTATATAGTTTATGTTTTATTTGCTAAAATTTTTTGCTTTACTTTTTACTATAAAAATATATTTGCAAATAATTTTAACCTTATTATTTAAGATTTAAAGCAGTTATTATAAATATAAACTTTATTTAACATTTAAAAACTTAATACTTACTTTATTTTTTAATTAAAGCATAACTTTAAAATTATTATTATTTTTTATAATAAATAACTAATTAGTTAAATATATTATAATATGTTTACTTATATTTAAAATTTTAATATATATTATTAAATAGTTGCTTTACTTTATAATGCTTGCAATTTTTTTAGTTTTTATATAATCTTGCTAAGCTATAATTGTAAAACATATTACTTTTTCTTTAACTATTATTTATAGCTATATATTTTCTTATTTAAATACTTTAAGCTTAATATTAAAAGGAATTTAGTTAGTATTAATATATTTTGCTAGCATTAAGCATTTGTTTTAACAGTTAAAATAAAAATTAATATTTTTAACTTAATATTTTTTAAATAGTAAAATCTATGCTTTTTTTAGCTTTAAATGCAAGCTTAAAACAAAAATTAACAGTAATATAATTTATATAGTCTATTTAAAAGCTATTTAAAGCTATTTAATAATTAATAGAAACTTTTTTTTATAATAGCTAGTTAATTTCTTAATTTTTTTTAAACGCTTAATATAATATACGCTTTTATAAAATCTTATATGTTAAAATATTAAAGCAAGCTTTTATACTAGCAATTTTAAAAATAAATAAGTTTTATTATTTAGCATTTTAATTTTATTATAAAATATATCTAGCTAAAATTTACTAAGTAATAAAAATTTAATTATAGCTAATACTTTAATTTATATTTTAATAAAAATAATATTTTTTTTTTAAGTTATAAAGTAATAATTATATATAAGTTTAATAAAGCTAACTTTTTTTGCTATATTATTTATTTTAACTTTAATATATAATTTTAAAGCAAAGCTTTATGCTATTAATAAAACATAGTTTTTTATATAGTCTTTTATAAATTTAGCTAGTTTTTATTTTAAGCTTTAGTTGTTTAAAATTGCTACGTTAGCTAATAAAAATGTTATTATTACTATAAACAATATAAATATATAACGCGCTTTAACTACGCTATAGTTAATAAAGCAGTATTTATATTAATTTAACTTTAAATTTTTTTTATTTTAAGTAAGTGCTTTAATGCTTGCAAGATTTTCTTTTTTATTATAAAAATAATATTATAGTTTATATTTAATAAGCTTTTAAAAATAATATATAATTAAGTATAATTAATAAATAATAAATAGGTATTATAATCTTTAATAGCTAGTTTATAAGCAAACTATATATTTTTTAACTAATGTTAAATTATAATTATTTTTTATATAAAGATAGCTATAGTTTAAATAATAGTATATAATAAAATCTTTTTAAAAACAATAAAATAGATTATATTTAATTAAAAAGTAAATCTAGCATAAATAATATAAATATATATTGTTTATATATTTTAATATAATATGCTTTTTATTATCTTTAAAAATGCTTATATAAATACTTTAACTATTATAAATGCACGCATTTTTAATTTTTATAAAATTTTTATTTTCTTTTTAACCTTAATTATTTAGCTAGCTTTAGCTTAAATTATTTTGCTAATTCTTTTTTAGTTAACTAGTTTTTAATTAAAGCTTTTGCAGGTTATATATAACTTTATAGCGCTATATTATAAGTTAATTAAATTTTTCTGCTTAAAATTTTACTTTAACTATAATAACATTTAAAACTGCTTAAACTTTATTAGTTATACCTTAAAAATTAAACATTAAAAATCAGCCCTGCTTGTTTAGTTTTAAATATAAATCCTTATAGTTTATAATCTTGCCTTTAAAATTAATAAAAAATTAAACAATATTAATTTTATTACCTTGCTATAATTTTTATATAATAAAAAAAGCCTACTTAAAGTTATATTTTAGCTAAATTAGTTTTTAATATATAGCTTTAAATATAAGCTATTTATTTTTATATGCTATTATAAATTTAACTTTAAAGAAAAGTAAAGCAGACTTTTTATTTAAAATTTTAGTTATACTTAATGCTAAAGGTAAAACTTTTAAAGCAGTATTAGCTAATTAATTAAAAGTAAAATTTATAACTAAAAAAACTATATTATTACTACTTTAAAAAGTAGCATTATTAAATAATAGCTTAAAAATAAAATTAATAACTAAAAAAACTATATTATTAAAAGTAGTATTATTAAATAATAGCTTAAAAATAAAATTAATAACTAAAGGAATTATATTATTATTACCTTAAAAAAACTTTTAAAAAGTTATAATATTAGTTAATAAAACAATAATAGTAAAGTTTTTTAAATTTTTTAAACTAAAAAGATTATTAAAAGCTAAATTTTTAATAGTAGTAGTAGTAGCATTTTTAATAGCACGTTTATTTACTTTATAGCACTAGTTTTTAGCTTTTTTAGCAAGCTTTATCTTTTTTTTTGCTTATTTGTTTAACTAACTTTATTATCTGCTATTATAATAGTAAAGATTATATGCAAAATTAAAAAAAATAATATTTACTAAAAGTATAATTTATAGTTATAAAAAACTAGCTTAATAAATAAATATTATAAATAAACTATTAAAAGTATATATTTATTAAAAGTGCAAATTATAATTATAAAAAGATAAACTAGCGTAAGTAAATATTATAATATATATAAAATCGTATTAAATGTTTAAAAAAATTAAATTATATATAAAAAGGTTTTTATAAATATTAAAAAATATAAATAATTAGTAGTTATATTAATATATTTTAATACTTTTACTTTATTAATAGCAATTACTTTTTATATTAAAATATTTTATACTTTTTAAGTTATATATATATATTATTTATATATTATAAGTTTTTTAATTAGTTAATTAAAAGATTAAAGCTATACGGAAATAATATTTTTAAAAATGTTTATTAAGTAAAACCTTATGCTTAGCTTATTATAACAAACAACTAATTAGGTTATATAAAGAAAAAAACGTTTAAAAAAACATATTATAGTAATAATAACTTAAAAATTAAAGGAAAAAGTTATTTAAGTTAATATTAAATAGTAACTACTTTAATTAAAAATTTAAGATATTAAAAGTAAAAAAATAATATTTTATTTTTAAAAATGTTTATTAGGCAAAACTTTATGCTTAGCTTGTTATAACAAACAACTAGTTAAGTTATATAAAGAAAAACGTTTAAAAAAACATATAGTAATAATAATAGCTTAAAGGTTAAAAAAAAAAGTTAAAGTTTAAAAGTTAAAAGTAAAAATAAATTAAATAATATTATTAATATAAAATAGTTTAGTTATTTTTTTTAGTTTGTTTATATGCATATATTTTTTAGCTATATACTTTTATTTTTTATATAAATATTATTATATAAATATTTATAATTTTTTAATTAATGCTTAAAAAAATTTAATAATTAATAGCAAAACAAAATTAACTATAGTTTTTATTTAAAAATAGTATTTTTTAATTATATATAAAATATTTTATTTTAATATTAAAGCAGGTTTTTATATATGTTTATTATAGTTTATTTATTTAACTTTATAATAAGTTTAAGGTTTTAATTTTTTTAGTTGCTTTATTTTAATATAATTTTTAATATTTTTAATAATAAACTTTTTAATATCTTTTTATATAATGCTTTTTAGCATAAATAAAAAGCAATTATATTTATTTAAGCAAGCTAAAATTAAGTTGTTTATTAATATATTTTATTTTTATTTAAGCTATTAACGAAGTTTAATATAATATATTTTATAATTAAAGACTTTTTTAATAAGAAAAAAACCTGCTTTATAAAAACTAAGCTTAGTTTAATAATTTAAGTAATAACTAAAATAATTTAGTTTACTAAGCTTAATATAAACTATATTTTTTTTAGTTAATACTAATAAATTAAAATATTAGCGATTATAATATATTTTTATTTTAGCTTAAGTAAAAGCTATAGCGTTTGCTGCTTTTTATTATAAGGTTTATTATATAATACTAAAATCTTTTTTTAATAAATAGTTTATTAATAAAAAGGTTTTTACTTTTTATTTATAAAGGATTTTATATAATAATTATATTATTATAGCTAATATAAATATATTAAAGCAATATATAATATAAAGTATAACTTTTTTTTATATATTTAAATTAAACTTAGCACTTAATAAAGCTATTATATTAGTTATTAACGTTTAAATTATATGTTTAATTTGCTTGTTTACTAAATATTAATATGCTGCTATTATTTTTGCATTAATATTTATAGCTTAACATAAACTAATTTAAAGACTGCTAACAAATTTATAATTTATATTTAATATAAATTTATTAAAAAAGCTTTAATTTAAATATATATATTTAATATAAAAGCACGCTTAATTATTTATTATATATATAGTTTTACTAATAAAGGTTTTTATAAACTTAAAGGTTTTATTAATTATAGCTAATATTATATTATTTTAGTTAATTAAAACTAAAAAACTAATAATAAAATCTAAGCATAAAATAAAAATTAAAATAATAAGCGTTTTTATTAATATAAAATCTTTATATAATATAAAGGTATTAAGTTTAATAATATTATATTATAAACAAGTATAGCAAATATAATTATAAACTATAGCTTTTATATTTAAAAAAAAAGTAACTAACCTTAAAAATTAATATATCTTTTAAATTTTTACATAAGCTTAAGCATTATAAGCTATATAAAAAATAACTATATGCTAAGCTAATAAAACTACTAACTTATTATTATAAAGGTTTATAAAATATATTAGTTTAATATATAAATTTATTTTAAATAAATAATAAGTAAAAACTAAAATAAATCTTATATTTTTAGCTTTTTTAAGTTAGTTATATAACTTAAAGTATATTATTTTAAAAGCTTTATCTTTATAATAACCTATTATAAATGCTTTATATAGCTTATTTAAAATTTAAAGCAATATTATTATAAGTTTTTTATTGCCTTATATATTTATTTAAGCTTATATATCTTTTATTATTATAACTAAATCTTTTAGTTTTACTTTATTATTTAGTTAAGCGGTTTGCTTTATAACCTAGCTGTTTTTTTTATTTATAACCTTAGATTGCGCTTAAGTTATTACTATAATATTAATTACCTAAGAATTTTTTGCTAATTGTTTTTAAAGCAAATAAAATAAAGCGTTTATATTAACTAATTTATAGCTTAGCATATATTTAAATTTTAATAAATCTATAAATTATATAAAAAATAGTTGCTATAAAATAAGCTAATTAAAAACTTTTAATTGCTTATTTATATTTATAAAAGATTAAATAATAGCATTATAATTAATAAAAATATATATTTTATTATAGTTAAAAATATACATTAATTTTTTAAGTGTTTAAATTAATTTATATGTTTTAATTTTATAAATATTATAATAAAATTTTATTAGTTTAAATATATAAGATATAAATAAAATAAAGCAAAGTTTTTTATTTTTTTAAACTTAGTAAAAACTAGCGTTAACGTTATATGTTTGCAAAGAATTTACTTAAAAAATAAAAGGCTTTTTAAGATTTAGATAAGCTAATTTAACGCTTATATATAATTATCTTTTAAGCTTTTCCTATGCTTTTTTTGCTTGTTTTTAAAGAAAAAAAATTTGCTAAAGTAATTTTTTATGCTTTTTTTTTATTTTAGCAGTAATTTTACCTGCTTTATTTAGTTTAAAATCTTTTAATATTAGTAATAAAATATATTTTCTAGCATATTATACTTATATTAGGTTTGCTTTTATTAAGCAATTTTAAAATGCTATTATTTTTATTTTATTAAAAGGCTAAGCTATTATAACATATTAAAATATTTAGCTTTGCTAAAATTTTATTAGCTTTAAACTATGTTTTAATTTTTTAAGATTTTAAAGCATTTTAAGCTTTTTTATAGCAGCTATTTTCTTTTTTATTATTATTAATTTTAGCTTAAAAATATATACTTTTAAAGCCTTAAAGCTATATTATATAAAATAATATTTCTTTAATAATAATATATATTTAAACGCTATAAATATTATAAAAATAATATTAAAGTGCTTAAAGTAATTTTAAATATTATAAAAAATATAATAATATTATTAATATAAATAAATATAAACTATTATAAATATTTCTAAAAAAGTTATTTTATATAATATTAAAAAAATGCTAGCAATGTTTTTAAGCTTATAGTTATAATAATAAATTGCTTATAACCTTAATATAATATAATAAATATTATTTTTTATTTATTTTTTTTTAAAATATTTTAATTAAAGTATTTTTTTATAATATTAACAACTATAAAAACTATAATGCTATATAAAAAGCTTAATATTTTATTTTACTTAAATAATAAATAAGTGTTTTTAATTATTTATATATTAACTTTTTATAAATTTACTATTACTTTTAGTTTTTGCTTATACTATATAACAAACATAAAAAAAACAATTAAAACTAGTTAGCTAAAAAAAATTAGTTTAATTATGCTAGCATTACGTAAAAGATTAAGCATAAAATCTATTGCTTTTTTATTAAACTAAAAGTATTAATAAAAACGTTAATTTAATCTTTTAAAGTTAGCATTAATATATTATTATTAAAATAACTAACTTTATTTTAAAAAAAGTATGCTAATTTATTAAAAATATACTTTAGTTTTTAAATAACTTTAAAAAGTTAATTTAATAGCATATTAACTTTAAATATATTAATTAATATTAGCTACTTATTTTGCTTATTACCTAGGTTTAATAAGTTAAATAAATATTTATAGCTATAATAGTTATTAGCTTTATTATTAAGGTTTTTTTTATTAAATATTTTTAATATATTAAAAATATTAGTTAAGCTTATAAAATATAGCATATTATTTAACTAATAGTTTAATTATATATTTTAAGTTTTATTTTTTATTAATGCTTTTATAGTTGCTAATTTATTACTTTTGCAAATATAAATTAGCTATTTTTTAAAATTTAAAAAAAAAAAGCTAAAGTTTTAACTATTTAAAATATAATATATTAAAAAACTAAAAGTATTACTTATAAAATTAATAATAATTTATAAGAAAATAAAATATTTATTTGCTTTAAATAATAAGTAAAAATAAAAAATAAATATTATTATATTATTATCTGCTAATATTATATAATTTTTGCTAGCTTATATTATAAATATTTTATGTTTATATAGCTTAAGCTTATTTTAAAAAAAACTAAAAGCTTAAATATTTTAATTTAAGTTGCTAATTTAAAGTTAATTATTTTATAATAGTTTATTTTAGTATATATATAATTTATATTGCTTAAAAAATTTAATGCTAAAAATATAGCTTAATTATAGCTTATTAATTAAATAAATAAAAGTTAATTAAGTTTAAGGTTTTTTTAATATATTTAATAATATAATAAAAATAATAAATATATAAGTAATAGTTAATTTTTATTTATTAATGCTTTTAAAGTAAAGATTTTTAAATATAGCATTAATAAAATAAGTTAAATAATATTATTTATAAAACTAATAAGTTATAATATTTATAAAAAAATAAATATTTATAAAAACTTTTAATATGTTAATAATAATATAATTTAATATTTAAAAATAATTAAAACTAGTTTATATATGTTTTTTATTATTAATTATATAAAACTATATATTTTTTTTATTATTTTTTAAAAGTAAAGCTTTTTTAACTTTTATATTATTAATAGCTTTTTTAATTAATATTAATTAAATGTTATTTTTTTTAATATATTTAATAAATAATATAAAAAAATAAGATTAAATAACTAATAAGTTAGTAAATAAAACTAACTTTTTGCTTTATTTTTATAATGTTTTATTATAATGCTATTTAGTTGCTTTAAAAAATATATAGCGTTTTTATTTTTTTTTAGTTTATTGCTTTTTTTTATATTTTTTTTTAGTTTATTAACAATGCTTTTTTTATATTAAAATATTAAAAAAAAATATAATATTAAATAGTATTTAATTAAAAAACTAGTAATAACTTTTATTAAGTTTATAAAATGCTTTTTTATTATATTTTTGCTATTTTCTTTTTTAATAAAATAATATTATTATTAGTATTATTTTTATTTACTTTTAAAGTAATAAAAAGTAAAAAGTTTAAAAGGTAGTTATATTTCTTTTAAAACTTATTAATTTAATTTAATATATGTTATTTTTATTAACAAGAAAATTTTAACTTTACATTAAAAAAACTTTAGCTTTTGCTTTATTAGCTACTATTAGCATTATTTAAATATTTTTAAAATTAATTTATATTACTATTTAAAAAATCTATTTATTAGCATTACTATTAATATTATTAAAGTTTTTATTATTATTATTAGTTTATTTATTATAGTTTTTATTATTATAATTATTTTATTTAGTTTTTAAATTTATTTAGCTTTTTTATTTAATAATATTAGTTTTAAGTAAAATTTTCTTTAATAAATTAAATAGCTAAAAAAAAATAAATACTAAAGTTATTATAATAGCTTTTATATTATTATTTAGCTTATATAATTAATAAATTAATTATTATTATAATATTATAGATTTTATTTTTTAAATTTATTATAAATAGTTTTTTAATATTTTTTTTTAAGTATATTACTATTTTTATTTTTAATAAAAATCTTTATATACTACTTTTTAATGCTTTACTATTTAATTTTTTAAGTTGCTAATAATATTAGTTTTATTTTAATATATTATAATTTAAACTTTAAAATAATTATTTAAGCTATTATAAACATATAAAGCTTACTAATTTTTTAATAAAAAACTAGCTTTATTATATTATTTAACCTTTTTATTAATATAATTATTAGCTAAAAATTTATTTTTACTTTTAAATAAATGCTTTAAATTATTACTTTTAATTATTATAGTATTTTTATTTTTATTAAATTTTTTTTTATTAGTTTTTTAAACTTTTTATAGTTAGAAAAAATTTAGCTTTTTTTTTTAGTTAATAAAGCTATAAATTATTTAGCTTTAGCTAATTTTTTATTTAAAAAAATATTTATACTTAAATAATTAAAAATATAAGCAATATTAACTTATTATATTAAATAATTAAGTTTTAAAATATATGCTAAAACTAGTTTTAAATTATTATAAATAAAAATTTAATGTTTAATTTTTAATTATAAAGTATTAATATAATAATTAAATTAATATTTTTTAAAGTTTTTATTTTAATTTTAATTATAAACTTAAAAACTTAAATTAGTTTTAATAAGCTATGCTATAAATTATTAGCTAAATTAATAAAAACTTAATTAACTAACTTATTTATAATTTAGTTTAATATATAGCTATTTAAAAAACTATTATAAAATATTTATATTTATAAAAGTAATATTATTATATTATTACTTTAATTTATTATAATTAACTTTATTAGTTAGCTTAATTAATAATTTATATATAAAGCTAGCAAAAAAATATATTAAAAAGCTATTAAAACTTTTAATTATTTTAATAACTTTATTAATTTATAATACTGCTTAAGTTTATTAACTTTTAATTTTAATAAATAAAAATTATAATAATAATTTTTTTGCTTAAATTATATATTTATTAGTTAAATATTAAATAAAATTTAAATATTTATTTATTTTTATTTTATTTGCTATTTTTAGCAGTAAAGCTATATTATAAAAATAGTTTAAAGTAATATAACTAAATATAAACTAAATAAATTGCTAAAATAGTTTTTAAAAACTTAATTTTTATAAAAGTTTTAAATATAGTTTTAATATTAATAAATATATAATATTATAAGCATTTTTATTAAAAACTTTAATAAAGTTTTATTTATTATGCTAAGCTTTTTAATAACTAGTTTTAGCTTACTTGTTTATAACTTTTAGCTATACTAATAAAAATATTATTAAAATAAAAAATAATATATAATTAAAGCTTAAATTTAATTTAATAACTAATAAAAAAACTAAAGTAATATTTTTATTAATATTACTTATAAAAATAAAAAATATTAACTATAAAAGTTTATAATATATTATAAACTAAGTTTTATTATATTAATTATTATTTACTAATAATAAATATTAAAAATATTAATTATTACTTGCTAATAATAAATATTAAAAGTATTAATTATAAAATATAGCTAAAGTATTTATTTTTAATATATTTTTTTTTAATAATTAAAATAAATATTTACTTATTTTATTTTTTTTAAAATATACTTTAAATAATTATATAAGATTTATAACTAATTAAATAATAAAATGTTTTAATAGCAAAAATAGCAAGCATTTTACTAAGCTAATAAAAGCTAAAAAATTTAGCATTAATAAAAAAAATAGTTTAGCTAAACTATAATATATAAAAGTTACTAAGCAAAGTAAATTATTAAATAATAAAAATAAATAATTTAGCTTTTAAATAAAAAGTAATTTAATAAAAGCTTTTATAATAATTTTAAGCAAAAATTTTCTTTTTATATTTTATAATCTAGTTATTTTTTATTTTTTTATATATAAATTATAATAAATATATTATAGTTATATAAACTTAAAAATTATTTTTAAAAGTTTTTTAGTAGATTTATTTTTAAATTATATTATATTTTACTTTTATAGTTAAAAAAAATTCTTTAAATTAAAAAATAACTATTTTAACTAAAATATTAATTTAACTTAGTTATATAATAATAATTTAATAATATAAATATTATATTTAATTAGCGTTAGTAAATTTTTTAATATTATAGCTAATTAGCTAAATAATTAAAAAAGCTTATAATTAATAATAATAATAATTTTATAATAAAACTTTAAAATAAATTGCTAGCTATTATATAATAGTATTATATTTAGTTAAAATATTATATATTATAATGCAATTAGGTTATAAAGGTGCAATTTAGTATATTATTAAAGACCTGTGACTGTTGTTGTATATGTGGCTATTTTAGAGAAGCTAAGCTAGCATAGTTTGGAAAGTATGCCCTTAGTAGGTCTAGGTTACGTAAGCGTAGGTCATGTGACACTACAGTACACCAGTGGGCGACTATTCCGGCTCGCCTAATGTTGCCTCAATCACTTCATTCCTCATTGTCTCGGACTTCATGGAAGGGGCTAGGTCAGCTAAATGAGGTCTCAGTCTCCTAGGTAATACACCGAAGACTAGCGAATCTCGCATGTCACGTATGACAGAACGAGTGTTATTAGAGATGAAAGAAGGACGGGCAAGATGTACAAGGTCGTGATACCGGCTGTGTCTTTCCGCCATATTGATAGGTCGAATAATAAAAGGAAGATAAAAAAAGGAGAACGAGTCTCTGCACATCCTCAAATCATCCCGGCTAGCATCTATACTTACACGTCCTATCCGCATTAAAGATTTGATGGTCTCATCTAAATCTAGGTATGGGTGCATGATAAGCCTATCTAGAACTAGACTGGTGATCTCCTACCGATCATGTTCAGACACCTTTGTTCTAGAAGGTAATACTACGAGATAACGCTTAGGCTTAAAACCGTATACTAAGTGGGCAATCTGAGGCTTGGGCTATGACCATAGCAAACGACACACTTGATTATTATGCATTGGAGTCAATTCGCTATCGGGAGACTTGTCTATCAAAAGTCCGGGGTGCATCCCTAGTCTAGCCCGCGTGTTTATGTGAGTGAGCAGGACTACGTACTCGAAATTTACGTGAGCCAAGATAACTCGGTTTGTTATCTTTTCGCTGTCAACTTCCAATTTGAATGTTAGTGACAACGGTGAAGCTAGACCAGCCGTTGCCGGAAGCCTAGCCGCATGTGGGAAAGACGATGCTCCAACGTTCGCTAGGCCCCACGCCGGCCGCATGGCCGTATCAGGCCAATGCAAATGGAGGTTGTTCGAGCTCGGAAAAGTGTAATGTAGGTAGATAGTGTATTGGTACTAGTAGAAAGCGACTGGCCCCTCACTTCGCTCATCTCGCGTTGGATTTCCCAACTTCCACCATCAACCCGACTGTAGCGAGGAAGAGGATCTCCGTCTTAATTGATGGCTGGACGTACGATGAGTTGATGGCTGCCTCAATTCGCACCAATGCCCGAGGCAGTAAACGTACCAAGACTTTCACTGGGTGTTGGACGTGTCGATCGAGAAAAGTGAAGTGTGACGAGGGTCGGCCGCAATGTCGCGTTTGCCTCAGTAGAGGTCTCGCCTGTGAAGGCTACGGAGCCCGCTTACAGTGGCTGACTCCTGATACTGGAAATGGCGAGAACTCCCACAGCATTGCTTTACCGACCCCCTCACCACGGACGGTCCCCTTGAGAAGCCAGATTCCCGCTGGTAAGCCTCCTGCGTGCCTATCTCCTCCGAGCCACAGCGTAACAGTGATAGCATCCAGTTCCTCCCGAATCCGTCCTTCCATTGCATCGTGTGGATGAAATACTACGGATAATCGACTCACTGGATGCTAGCTCAGGTATCCCTGGCGACAATGTGTCTATCAACCTAAATAACTTCGGTGTCTTTGGTCTGGAGTGTGGCCGACCACCATCTTATACCCCTTCCGAGGAGAGTCCGGCGTATTTGCAATGCATGCCCGCCAGCTCCTTAAACACGGGGCTGTGGAACCAGACGGCAGTCCAGTATCCCGCAAGTCCAGACGTCTCCACCGACGCCATAACCACCGGTGTGACGCCACCGGTAAATGCAGGCAGTAGTTTCTCTCCCTCCTGCTCCGAGACCGCGGCGGCGTGGGATCTGTGCAGGTTACACAACCAAAACACTCTGGTAGTGGAGGATTTGGAGCCTCTAGAAGATGCGCCACCCACTGCTGCCAACGACCCCTTCCGATACAGGAGTTACGTTCCCGATGCTTCCGTTTCGTCAATGATATCGTCGCCCCCAGGCTCCTGGCCTATCTGTAATGACTCTCCTCTCGGCGTTCCAATGGCCGTTCCGGTATCTTCTCCCATGGCCAAACAGGAAAGATTCTTATTGCATCATTACATGCATAGAGTCGTTAACATTTTTTCCGTAATCGATAATGCTAAGAGTCCATGGAAGACCATTCACCTGCCTCGAGTACTCCAGAGTGTAGGGGAGTTGAGTATCGCTGGCTCGACATCTAGGATTCGAGACGCACTAACCAGAGCCCTACTCTCAATAAGTGCATTTTACATGTCTAATGATCACAAAGCTCGTCTCTGCGCGGAAGAGGCTAGGCGATGGGAAGATTCTGCTACCCGGCTTCGTGGCGATGCCATTGGCCTTCTAAAGCAGGCGATGGAAACTGATCTCTATTCGGGTGTTAGACCAAGGTACAAGGAATTCCTTGCCACGATGTTGTCAATGATCACCATCAACGTAGGCCAATCCGCCCAGTCACAATCCTATTGTGGCTTCCGCTGACACAATCTATAGGTCATGTCAGGGGAGACTAGCACTTGCGCCGTACATCTGGATGGCGCCGAACAGCTTATCAAGCATATGAGTAGCCGGAAGGGAAAATTCTCTAAGAAGGCCCGGTCCCTTCATCGAATTTACTATTACCTAAGGGTGATATACGAAAGCACAGCCTGGGCGCGCCATAGTAGCAGCTCTCGTTTCTCAACCTTGCTTAGCCTGCGGGACGGTTCGGATCCGGATTCCGTTGACGTCTTCTGCCACGATCAGTGCGGTGCTACCGAGTCTCCCATGTTGGCGTCGTCGGTATTAGAAGGGAACTTGCAGGTTGAGATGGATACGTATGAATTCATCTACGGCATACCGCAAAGACTTCTCATTTTACTAAAAGAGACAATTGAGCTTATCGGCTTAGTTGATGACGCAAGGGGCAAGAGTGGAAGTTCATTTATACCAGAGGAGCTGAGCATCTCGTGCGATGAGCTCGAGAGAAATATTTGTGAGTAATTTCGCGATCATCTCTTCCTATGCCCCCTACTCTAGTGGGCTTTTAGGGTATAAAGCCCCTTGCCCGACCAAAGATAGAATAAGAACTTCCCATAATTTCAAGTCTCATAGAGATTATGCAAAAATTGGCGAGGACTAACTCCAGGTGTTCTATAGTAGACTGGCCGTTAGAAGAACAGCTAGTCCGATGTCAATCATTACATGCTGAAATAAGCTCTAAAATAATCTACCACCAGACCAGGGCATTTTATCACGCCCTCGTCATATATTTCTCCCAGAACATCCGTCTTTTAAGTTACCGCTATTTGCGCCAGTATATCGAGGCGGTTCTTGAAAGCATCGAAGCGATTGAAACCATCAAGACGCAGACCAAGATCCTGGCAGCGCCTTTATTCTGGCCAGCATTCATCGCCTCAACGGAAGCATTTGAAAAGAGTCATCAGGAGCGGTTCCGGGCCTGGCACAAAACTGTAGAAGTGTACGGGATCGCGGCCGCAAGAACCGGTATTCAAGTTGTAAATCAAATTTGGAAGCAAGGCCCATCGTCCAGCAAGAAGCCCATGAGTTCGTGGCGGGCTATTGCTCGGCAAACGGGGGTTTGCTTGATGTTAACGTAATTTGTGTGTATACAGTGCGTCAAGGAACCCCGACCAGTTTCGCAGATATTTGCTTCAAGACGCTGAGCAGGGCAAGATGACAACTTTTGTAGCCATAGGTACCGGCTAGCATATGCGATGAAATGATATCGCCACATGCTACAGTAGACAGAACGGCTCGTATAGGTAATACACAGACAAGTATTATATGTCAGCAGAGGGACGCAGAATATGGTTAAATGCCGGGCACCTCATCGTAAATTAGCGACGAATCAGTGGTGTCTAAAACAGCCGTAACATTATATTGCATTAAAGAATGAGACAGATTTATGCTATAGTATTAATATGCCTCAGATATTGGATAATTCGCCCCCTTAATACCAACAAACCTTCGCCAATGTCTAAATCTCGATAACAGAATTCATCTGACCCAACGCCCTGCCATCACTCATCTCATCAGGTCTTAGCTAGCCATATCCAAACAAAAGGCCAAAAAAAGGGCTTTCGTTAACAAAGGCGGAACGCCTGTCCGGTATCATCAACAACTCATCAGCAAAGCACAAGCTATAAATCCAATCACCATTTCCAGTTAAAAATGATAGCAGCCATGTCTAGATTTTCGAGAAACTACGTAATTGCGGCTTGTTATCTACGTGCTTCCCGTCTGGCAATCAACCCTCGAAGAAATCTATCTCTCTTGATACAATATTTTCAGAACAGATGCCCACATCATATTCGGCAGTAGCTCGAGGCGACGCAGCCCATTCCCGGGCACATTCTCCCGGCGTGGACTTGTAGTAGCCCACAACTTCTAATACAGGCTGACGCCCTTGATTAGAGGCGGTGGTCATTAGGAGCAACCACCGGACATCCATAGCTGACGTCAAAATTCCGCTTAGCTGGCCGTGACTCCACACACAGGAAGCTTATCCCTTCCCTCCTGGGGCTTGTGGTTTAGTGGTATAATACTCCCTTAGCATGGGAGTGGTCCGGGGTTCGATTCCCCGCGAGTCCAACTTCCGGGGTTAGATCCCTCGTATACCCATCTTTTTGTTCTCTTTTCCTTTCTTCTTTTTCCTTATCAAAAAGTGCGTTGCGTTTATGATCATCTCCTAGCATACGGCCAAAGGCATCAGGCCGGGGAAAATACAATTTAGCAGGGTGTGCTTTATACAAGTGGGACTTAAGCTTTGTATATAATTATTAAACCCAATCGAATGACCGGAAATAATAGCGATGAAGCTTCGGCTTCCAAAGGAACGGCCTTCTTAGCGAAGGTGCCTTAGCAGATAATGTGCGAGTCAATAGCTTGCGCCAGGCCTTGTTATTGAGGGGGAAAGAGTACAACAACTATTTAACTCTATATTAACCGAGCTATCCTATGCTCCTAGAGTAATAAGGGGGCTATGTACACGACGGCGACTTTATAAGATTTTACTGCGACTTAAAATACTTCAAGCTAGCATCGAGAGTTTTGTGTCAGATGTAATAATATAGGCAAGCTACGCAAGTAAAAGCAGTACGTGGCACGCCGAACTGCCTAGCTATTCAGGCAACTAATTCACGAGGTAAAGGTAAAGGACCTTATAAGATCCCGGCACGAGTATACGAACAAGGACAAGTTGTGGCGGGCAACGGCAGTTACGGAACAGTAAGAAACAGCTAGATGGTAGGCCGAGATGAGGTTCATGTTCCAGCCTGGCCAATTCGAAAAGACGAACACCAAATCGACTTTCATGCATCTCAAGACATCAAGTGGTTTTGTATTAGCAAACCCGATAGCTCGGGGCAATTAGCCACGTCTACCCATTTGCATTGGGGGCCGTCTATGGACGTGAATTAGATAACTATTTTTTTTTTGCTGTGCGGGATGGACATACTGTCCAAATCTTTAATGTAAAATGCCATTTCTGCCGCAAGAGACCCTTTCGGTCGTTCTCCGGAACCAGTCCCTACGCACATTGCAGCTTGTTTTGCGTCCTTTCTTTTCACTATAACTATTCCCGCTCAGACACACATTTAGGATTTTCTTTCTCCAACCGGCTCCTTTTATATGAATTATGTTTCGCATATAGAATTGCGTGGTTAAGTCTATCTTCATATCCAAGGCCAAGATAGAGCCCCATATTCTGCAACCACTCTAAGAATAGGTAACTTGCATAATGTCCTTATTTCATGAAACGGATTATTATATTTGTAGAACAAAGGCGTGTTTTGTATATTAATAACGACACCTCGCGTCGATAGTGGGAGCTCTTCGCGCAACAATAGATGCCCATTACATCCCTCTGCCAAAGATTATGATGGTGACTGTAACAGGTTCGGAGCCGCACATAAAGCGAGAAAAAGCAGCGAGAGGTTAAATTTTCATATATATAGCTCAAACCAGCCTACTATTATAGCTTATATTTACTTAATAAGCATGACATATCGTTCGTTAAGAGGGTATCATTGGATAACGTATTCGGGGTCTTGACTAGTATTCATGATACGTATCGAAATACTTTGAATAGACCGTACAATAAAAAAAAGAGTCTTGCATCCTAAGCGTTTTCTACCTAAATAGGGGTGCTCTAGTAGGCTAGGGCTAATGTAGGTAGGGGATAAACGAAATCAACCCTCCGAAAAAAGTATTCGGCCTGATAATAAGCCTTGAATGAGAGCTAAGGGTGATATCGTTAATAGTCGATCGCAAAAGGGTGGGTGCTATGAATTGTCGTTTCCCTAAGCAGTCATACTTCGAGCCTGTGTTGGCGGTATAGCCTGGGGAAAACTTTTGGATTCTAGTCCAATTTGGCCGGGGGCCTTATATTTCCGTACATGAATGGGTGTAAACAAATCTCATCTTGACGTGGCCCCGGAGCTAGGATATCAGTAGACGTTCAGAGCCTAGTCAAAATATACTCATCTTATGATAGAGTATATCTGGCAGTAATGGAAAAGGGGAAAAGCTCGGAGAAAACTAATTAAGAGAATACGGAACCTGCTGTCTTATGGATAAAGCGATTTAGGATGAGCGTCGCGAGATTGTAGTTGGGCATCAAGCATGTGATGACTTATAAACAGGGAGGCAGCAGAGTCACTCAAGCTGCTACCCCAATATACAACACGGTGATCAATCTGTGGTGTCGGATGGGCTGGGCGGCTATCTGCATGGCATCTGGTGCAAGACCGCTGTAATACACAAGCAAGGCCGAGAAGCCACTGGCCATATTACTATATTCCCTAAGTTAGACCGGTGCGAGAACAGCGGAGAAAACATATCCCCTCCCTGGAGTAAGACAGAAGCTGCAGATTGGCAAGCGTGGCTTAGGATATGTAACAAACGATACTCAAGCCGCTACCCTGACTAGATCAACATCTGCAGATGACGTAGCGCACTGCAACACTGCATGGCTGTTAAGGATACGTAATATGTGAATCTCGATATAATGCCGTTTCGGATATCTAGATCGAAGATGGGATGGCGGATCCCAGCGTGCTTGGGGTGTCGTTCCGCGCCGACTACCCTACCTGAGTGGGCAGGTATACTACCGCACGCTCTTCTCGAATAGTCATATCCTGTTTGGGGGGGCAGCGGGCTGTTCACACAATATCGCTTGCCTCTTGGTAATCAGATCTGATATGAGGTGCCACTTTTGCGAACGGCCATTGCACGAATCAATCATCGAAGCCTGCAAGAGTCCATATATGATCTTGAAAGGCCTAACCTAAGCGGGGCCATGGCTGTGCGACAACGACGCAAAGCTGCACCTCCAAATTGTACTAGAACCGAACGTCTAAGAGAACTTGAGCGATTCCTGTTAATGTCCGATGCGTGTTTGGCAGGTTTGTCTAATGCAACCACGGCCGGCATGTCCTGGCCGAGCCCATGCAATGGTTACAACCTCTCAGGCAAGGCTTCACGTCCGGTCCATGGTGGCGGTGATCGCTATCCGTCTATTGAAGTACATTCCGGGCCCCGTATTCTCGATTACGGCGAAATAGATCTTCTGGTTAGATACTCATAATGAATGGATTGGGGTACTACGGTAGATGCACGGACGTGGGACCTGACTGACGTCCTGTTAAGAACCCTCACTCAGAATCACATGCAGCAGATTTCGGTCGGGCGGGCGGCGCCACCTGGCATTGGAGTGAAAACGTCCGTCTCTATCTTCGCTTGGACTTGCAATATCTCCTGGGGGGTAATGCGTGATACAAGACTGTGAGGTCAAATTTGGTAAAGGGTGCCACCTGAGGAGTCACCTCGAGTCTCGATCATTTCTTACTTGCCTCGACGTAATAGGTCGCGACTAGTATAGCGGCGGTAGAACAAGGGCTAATTATGGCCTAAGCCAATCCTAGTGTTCACGTGTTCCCCCGATTCAGGTACTGCGATGGTGCACCCGTTCCGTCACAAGTCGACGTGACGTTAACCCAGCTAAGAGAGCGCCCAGGAAGGAAAATACCAGGATGGAAAAATATAAGAAGGCAAAGCAGGGCTCTATAAGGCGCCCCACCCGTATAGAACTAATGTGGGATGAGCTTGAGCGTGAGCGTGAGGGTAACAGAGCTTGCTGGTTGACCTAGGTATGGTCGGACAAAGCAGGTTTCGTCGGGTATCGTTTCGGTATGTGTACATGACCTATATGCAAACGGGGGAATGACATTGTGTACATCCCTTTCGCTTAAGGTACCCAGTTCCGAGCGTGGGACGCCGGTCAGTTTTGGGGGTAGTGAAAGCCGAAGAGGCCATAGTAAATTAATCACCAATAACCACTGGTTGTTCTCGTATATGCGAATACCTACCTCCCTGAACGCATCGGCATGGTACGGTAGGTAGGTGCGGTACTGTATGCTAAATCTTCATCTTCTTTCTTACCTTACATAAGCATAGAGTTCGCCTCGGATAATGGATGATACCTAGGTTTATCTGCGGAGACGACTACGCTACCTAGGTACTTACATCCCATGGGCCACAAGGACGAATGATATATTGGGGGAGGGGGGGAAGAGTTTATTAAAAAAATTCAAACCATGTTTAGGCCGGACCCAACTAAAACTGTTTTTTATTTTTATTTTTTTCAAGCAGGAGATAACACTGAATACTGGCTCGGTCGGTACCTACTGTATTTAGCTCCCTACATTGGTTACACATCTACTCACAGGCATTGCCAAGAAGGCAGTACTAGGTAGGTAAGGTTTACCGGCGAGCACCGAGTCTGTCTGGAAAAACCTGGAAGACGTTGAAAACACTGGCAGTGTACAATAAGTACATTATAGATAGTGCTACCTAGGTAGTGTGCGTATTTGGGAAAGGAAAAAATTGTTGGCATAGATAGGTCTATACCTACCTCTATATTCTGTAGGGCCTAGGCAAAGTATACCTGGTATGGACACAAAGCGCACACACACAGAACACAGAATACCTACTATGCTACCTAACCTAATACATACATGTACCTACACAAGTATAATACATAATAGTAAGAGCTAACCTAAGAAGAGAAGCAGAAGAGGAGCAGAAGAGGAGGTAGCTAACCTACCTACCTACACTACATAGTACATTACCTACGATGTACTACTAGTAGGTAAGTTAGGTAGGTAATGCACTTGATTAAGCCCCCACTAAAGTGCAGAAGCGGTACAGAAGCAGGCTACAGGTGGTATCACTGGTGGTACCTACATACATATATATGTAGGTATGTGTCTAACCTAAGGTATGTATGAGGTGTGTGTATATAGTGCTAGGTTAGGTGCTAGGTACCTTATACTAGGTACCTTATACCTAAAGTATCTAGGATAAGAGGTAGTAGACTAGAAGTAGATAGGACAGACTTTCTGGATAGGGTGGTGCAGGGAAATTTTCATAGACCCGCGCGACCGCAATCACATTCCAAGGTTCCAAGGAATGAAATGCCACCTCTCTTTGCCCCTCTATCTACACTATACCTGTACTAGTAGTACTAGTACCTTAGGTACTGTGTCTCTTCCCTCCCCTCCTCCTCCCTCCTCCTCTCCTACCAGTACACTACTAAGAGGTAGGTACTATGCTATTATGTACATTATGTACCTCCTACTTACTTCCCCCCCCCTCTCTCTCTCCTCCCCCCTCCCCTTGCACTCACCCCACCAAACCAAACCTACCCACCACCCACTGTTGCCCTCCCACTGCCTTCTTCTCCATCGCCCTCCTCACATTTCACATTCATCGCACCTTGTCCATTTGCCCTCCCACTCCCACTATTATCAGACACTAAAGATCCGAGCAACCATGTTTCGGTAGTGTGGTGCTGGGAGCCCTTCTTCCCTCTCACGAACCTACCTACTACTATCTCTGCCTTCTGCCTCCGTCTCTTCCATCCTCCCCCCTCTTAAAGCTACCTAGTATTTCCAGGTAGCAGTAGCAGTAGCAGTAGTAGTACTAGTAGTAGAAAACTCTACCTACTCTCGACCATATCTGCCTTGGTTAATACCTAGGTAGTAGTCCGTCGTCTATTTGCCCATTTGCTGTATTGTGCAGTGCAACCTGTCACGAGTTCTCTCTCTCTTACAACCACACTACACCACACCACACTATACTACACTACCCTACCTAGGTAGGTAGCTGGTACCTGGTAGGTCCCGCACCGCACATCCCATACGCACCTACACACCCATATACGCACCCATATGCCATATGGCCCCTCCATGCGTACCGTACCATCTATACGTACTGGACGTACTGGACGCACTGGACGTACAATACAACATTTGTGAACAACCAGCATGAGCACGTAACTCATACTATATACTATCTAGGTGGTCCGGCAGACAGACGCATTTAATACTGCTACAAGTAACCTGTTACTACAAGTATCCCATGCGTCCCCTGGTTGCGACGGCTTCAACTTGAACCACCCCCGGTCCTTACTACTCTGCTCGCCTGCGCCGACGGCGATCCGTTTTCTTCGATAGAAGCGCTGCTACGGCGAAGCCATCCTTTCTACCTCTCGTCACTCTACTCGTTTACATCCCCTTTTCCCCCTGTCGAATCGTACTCACTCCCCATCATGGATTGGCAGCCGGTACCCGAATCCTTAAGCCAGCTAGCTGCTTGTCTTAAGGATTCTCTCAGCGGCTTCGACAAGGCTGCCCAGAAACAAGCCGAGGCTGTGAGAGCTCCTCCGTATTTCTCTTTCAGCATGGTCCCATCCCGTCTCGTTCTACCCTCGCACACCGGCGCATGCGACTAGACGCCACCCATCTGTGTGTACCTTGAGCTGACTGGTTATTTTCTTTCCCGCAGATGCTCGAGCAAGCCAAGTCCTCACCCGACATAAACAATTACCTGGTCTATCTCTTCTCTAGTCAAGATCCTCCGTCTGGATTGCAATGCTCGGCACAGGATTATTATCTCGTGCGGTCCGCCGCTGCGATCATGCTCAAAAATAACGTTAGATCCCCTGGCAAACCTATCCCTGATGCTAGTCTTGCCTTGATCAAGATGGCTGTGCCAATTGGACTACAAGACAAGAACTCTCAGATGCGCAGCTATGCCGGCAATATTGCGACAGAGTTGATCCGCCGCGGTGGTCTATTGAGCTGGCCAGAGCTGCTACCAGAGCTCCTAAAAACGTTCACCAACGAGTCGGGTCAAGTATCAAATGAGGGGCAAGAGGGTGCAATGGCCGCTATGGCTAAAATATGTGAGGATAACACGAAAATGCTAGAACGCGAAGTTAATGGCCAGCGACCGTTGAATTTCATTCTTCCCAAACTCATCCAAGCAACCAAAAGCCCCCTGCCAAAAGTCCGTGCTCAAGCTCTGACGGCTATCAACGTTTTCGCACCACGAAAATCCCAGGCTATGCTCAATTCCATCGACGACTTACTCCAGAATCTATTCAGCCTTGCTACTGACTCAAGTAATGAGGTGCGAAGACAAGTGTGTCGTGCCTTTGTCCAGCTAGTCGAGACGCGCCCCGACAAGCTCCAGCCTCATCTTTCAGGCCTTGTCGACTACATTCTTACACAGCAACGAGGAGATGATGAGGAACTGGGTTGCGATGCCGCCGAGTTCTGGCTAGCGGTCGGAGAACATGAGAGCTTATGGGAGTCGCTGACACCATACATCGGCAAGATCATCCCTGTACTTCTCGAATGTATGGTTTACAGTGGCGAAGAGATCGCTCTGCTAGGAGGCGCTTCTGACGACGAAGATGAAGAAGACCGAGAAGAGGATATAAAGCCACAATTTGCGAAGAAGGCTTTGGCCAGGACAGCCAACGGAGCCACATCGGCCGACCCTGCTCAAAATGGAAACGCCTACCAGAAACTAGCAAGCATGGATGATGATCTGGAGGAGGGGGAGATCGATGATTATGATGATGGAGATGACGAAAACCCCGATGATCGCTGGACACTGCGGAAGTGCTCTGCGGCCGCATTGGATGTATTCGCTCGAGACTTTCGGGATCCTGTCTTTGAGAGTATTCTTCCTTACCTAACCAAGAATCTCAAGCATGAAGAGTGGCCCTATCGAGAGGCCGCCGTCCTGGCTTTAGGTGCCGTCGCCGAAGGCTGTATTGGTGTCATCACACCTCACTTACCCGAGCTTGTATCCTATCTCTTCTCTCTCCTCGATGATTCTGAGCCTGTCGTTCGACAGATCACATGCTGGACGCTCGGTCGTTACTCTTCATGGGCTGCGGAACTTGCTGATCCGAACGAACGGCGCCAATATTTCGAGCCCATGATGGAAGGCATCCTAACGAAGATGCTGGACCGTAATAAGAAAGTTCAGGAAGCAGGAGCATCTGCATTTGCAAATCTCGAGGAAAAGGCTGGGAAGAGACTTGAACCCTACAGTCTGCCGATTATCCAGCAGTTCGTTCGGTGTTTCAAGAAGTACAAGGATCGGAACATCTTTATCCTCTACGACTGCGTACAAACGTTGGCTGAAAGCATTGGTCCGGTCCTAGCTCAACCTAACCTTGCTAATGAGCTCATGCCTGCACTCATAGAACGATGGAACAACGCGTCCGATGATTCGCGAGAGCTATTCCCGTTGCTAGAGTGCCTTTCTTACGTTGCAATGGCTATGAATGATGCATTCACTCCCTACGCACAACCCATTTTTGGCCGCTGCGTCAATATCATTCACCAGAATTTAGAGGCTTCTATAGCCCATGCCAACAACCCGGCCCTCGATGCTCCTAACCGGGATTTCTTAGTTACAAGCCTGGATCTCCTGAGTGCTATTATCCAGGCGCTCGACACGTCAAAATCGGCAAAACTTGTACAAGAATCACAGCCTGCTTTCTTCGAACTTATGATCCTATGTATGGAAGATCCGTCGAACGAGGTCCGGCAATCAGCCTATGCACTTCTTGGTGACTGTGCGAAGTACGTCTATGGCCAATTGAAGCCTTCGTTGCCAAACGTCTTCCCAGTGCTCCTGAAACAGTTAGATTTTGAGAATATCCTGGACGAGGAAGCCGAAAGCGGGTTCAGCGTGGTTAACAATGCGTGCTGGTCTGCGGGAGAGATTGCCATCCAGCACAAATCTGAAATGGCCCCATACACACTGCAATTGTTTCACCGCTTCGCCGATATTGTCGGGAACCCGGGTATTCCTAAGGGTGTTACCGAAAATGCCGCAATTGCTCTGGGTCGTCTGGGGCTTGGTAATGCCGAAGTCCTCGCCCCTCATCTTGCAGATTTTGCAGAAGATTTTCTAGTGTCTATGGACGAGGTCGACTTAACAGACGAGAAGGCCACAGCCTTCCGGGGCTTCACACTTGTCGTGGAGAAAAACCCCATGGCCATGGAAAAGTCTTTATTGCATTTCTTCACCGCCATTGCCCGGTATCGGGACATGAGGCTTCGGAACCAGAACAAGACCGACCTCCATGAAGACTTCCAGAAGGTGCGCAGTATATCAAAATCTTGCAGCTCTGAAACAAGTAGCTAACTGATGAATCAGACACTCAGCATTTATCGCCAAATAATCCCTCAGTTTGATCAATTTTTCGGTCAGCTGCAAGCTCAGGATCAAGAGGCGTTAAGAACTACCTACGCATTCTAAGTCGACAATTTGGGGCAAGGGCCCAGCGCTGGTTGGCGCTTTTGCTCCCCGCATGCGTACCGCGCCAGCCAGGGTCTACTCTCCCCCCTACCTTGGATATCGAGCCCACCAATTGCCATGGGCTTCTTTGTCTCTACTCGGAAGTCTCTTGTGAGCGCGATGTCACACATAACCTGTGAAGTATCATAGACCTGGAGAGTCGTATATTGCAGCAAAGCACAGACGGATTCCCGCGAAGGTCGAAACTCAATAGAATCCTGGAGCCACATTCAGAGAAATTACTGTTGTAGAGGTCTTTCGGGAACTTGTTTGGTGCTGCCTATCTAGAGCCGACCTTGTTCGGGTGGTGTTGTGGGGGCCAAATGATCAAATCGATGGAACGTATCCAAATGGACGGATGGAACTCAACTCGTGCTAATGGGAAATGTGGCGGTTATCATGAACTTAAATCATGGATGGATGAATGGATGAAGGAACATGAAACTAGGGATGGGAGGGCATACAAAAGCAAAGCGTAAGGCGGTCTGTAGCCTGTACTCGGCGGTATGGAATTAGCATAGGCGGTAAGTATAAAAACATCAGTAGATAGATACCTTTGATACCTAGGAAGAGGAGAGAGCGCTCATGGCTAGGCCGGAGTGCATCTATCCCTCATCCTTCACCCCCCGCGAAAAATTAGATAGCATTTTCTCTTTTCTCCACGCGACTCCCTCCCTATTACCGCTACTACGACTATTGCGAGAGCGGAGTTGAGTAGCACGGCGATGGATGCTGCTGTGGATTTGTGTGCACCATATCATGGGAAGGAGAAAGTAGGCTGGGCGCGAATCATCGGATACGATGTGGAGAAATGGCTGCAAAAAATACAGTAGATAGTGGCGGCGAACCCATGTTCTCGTCGTTGGTTTGGCACCGCAATGCCATGGTTCATCACTTGAGGCCGGAAGAGTCCTGAGACACATACCATAGAGCACCTAATGTTAGGTCGATTTCGAAACATCATAGAATATCACTACGACATGTACAGGGAGGGCGGTCTGTATGGAGGGCGGAACTAGATAGGTAGGTAGGGAGTCAGAGCACTTTGGGATCCTCGCGCTCCAAATATTCACGTGTTGGCACTATCTCATTTGATTTAATAATGTCTGTTCCCTCCTTTGGCTCCTCATGTCCCATCCCTCACTCTCGCGTGCGGGTGGGACTATTATGTGTATCCTTGCACAGATTAGAGGGAGATTTCCCACCGGTGTTTTGTAGATGATACGAAAGATCCGAGGCACATGAGATATCAAGTTTGAGAAGAATCATGTTAGCTCTACAGTATCAGAACAGGCGTTCACCATCCCCGTCCCCCGTTCCACCCACCGCCCCGATATCCGCGGCCGCGGTACTCTCCTCGTCCGCCTCGTCCATACTGCTGATATCCCCCGCCGCCCTGATGCTGCAGGGGCGGTGGAGGCGGAGGCGGCGCGGCCCATCCTCCGCTCATGCTCGGCATGGGTGGCATCCAGTTCGGTGCCATACCGCCCGCGGGAGGCGGAGGTGGCGGCGGAGGCCACGGGCCCTGATAATTAGGCGGCGGTGGAGGGGGGACCGGGAACTGACCGAAGTCAGGAGGTACCGTTGAGAAGCCCTGTTGCATGAAATTGGGCTGTTGAGGGAACTGTGGGTTTGGTGGAAGGCTAGGTCCGGGGTTGGGGGGATTCGGAGACTTGATATAAGGTCTCTGTCGCGCTGGTGATGAGGGGCTGTATCCTCGAGATCGAGACCGTGATCGCGAACTCGAGTATGATCTACGTCGCTGCCGGTCTCGGCTATAATCTCGGTCACGACCGTAGCTTCTGCTCCTGCTACGACTTCGGCTTCGCTGTGAATCTGGTGAGGGTGATATACGACGGCGCTTGAATGCCGGGCGCGACGACCCTCTAGACAGACTCCGTGAGCGTGAACGGGACGGTGAGCGAGACGGCGATCGCGACGTGTTACGGCCGCGTGCTCCATTGCTCGGAGTGACCCCCTTCTTTCGCCGTTGCTTCATCTTTTGACAGAACGACCGCGACCATCCGTAGTATGTCTCCCCCCCTACAATCTCACCCGTAATCTCGTCCAAGACAACCCTCTGGCCCATCTGATCAATGTCTTCAGTGGGAATATTGTTGCCTACGCATTCCTTGGAATAAATACGGTCTACATCGGCTAAGAGGTCCTGCACGGCTTTGATGAGCTGCTTGTCTGCAGGTCCAGAAGCAAAGCGAAGTGGCCGAATCATTTCAGGGTTCATGGGCCTCGTGGAGTTTGGTTCCATGACTGGGAGCCAATTAGCAGCAGGTAGGTCGTACCAAGGCGAAGAGGCATCCCCATGTATTGTTGGCATAATAAATGGCGCGTCCTTGGATAATCTCGTATTGGTCTTGGTCAAGTCATTGGCGGAGCCGTCTGGGGGATTGGTTAGGGAATCTTGACTGTGTGGCCCATCTTGAACGATTTGCCGAAGCTTGCTGATGACGTCGGATGGGTAGTACCGATGTTGTTGCCACAGGTCAAGTAGGTCAAGGAGCTTCTTGGTATGTTTGGGAGAATTCGGGAAACCGGCAGCGCTCTGGACGAGGCTGGGCAGGGTAAGCTCGAGGTTTGTGGCAAAGCCGGTGTTCTGGTCTCGAAGGTGGGCCTGGTAGAGGGCATCATTCAGGATATACAAAAGATGCAGGCGCTTGCGTTTCGAGGAGGGCTCCCGCGCTTTTCTGGTGGTGGCGAGGTCGGCAGAGTATGAGGTGGCCAGAGCGACAAGATACTTGGCCATGGCTGCAACCCTCGCGGGAGAGTGGGCTAGATTTGCGAAGATCCATTGCTTGCATTTCTATGTTACGACGTTTAGTTGTCGCGCTGCACACGATAGTTCAAAAGGCTGTGTTGCTCAAACCTGGACATTGGACGGAGAGCATCGCGAAGTAGTCGCGTCAAGCCGGCTGAGGAATTCGTCGATCTCGGTGCGCGGGCATGATGTCGGGTCTGCGCGGAGCAGCACGGCCGAGAAAGAGACCTTGGCTATTGCGAGCTGTGGCGATGTCATCGTGGCAACAGCGGCATATATGTAAGGGTTTCCAACAGTTACAAAGTAGACCTAATGCATGTTGCGTCTGCTGTGGGATGATGATGGTGTTTATTCTTGTTGATGTTGGAAGAGTTGAAGTTGCAGTATCTACCTAGGTAGGTAGGTAGGTAGGTACCCTAGGTGCATATGCTGTACGCCAGGCTCCCTACAGTAGGTACCGAAGCTACCTACCTAGTCCGCCTAAGATACTCCCTATACTGCCTACCTGTAGATACCTAGGTAGGTAACCTAGCTAGCCTAACTTGGGCATGGCCCACCTGCAAGTCATTCTAATTAGAAATTGTTGACTTGGGTGGGCACCTCTTAATTTTTGAACAGTTTTCATCTTGTTGAACATTCCTACCTAGCATACCTATGGTAGACTACGTGAACAAGCTGTAAATATATTCCGACTTGAGACTCACATAGTAGATCTAAGTAGCCATCTGGGAATTTTATTCGGGTTATCAGGGGTAGCCTACGTATAGCAGACTTTAACTATAGGTTATGTAGTAATCTGCCAAAACATGCCCCCGTTCATGTGGGTAGCAAGTTGGAGCCATCGGTCCTTTTTGTCACTGGCCACAAAGCTTATGCGTACTAGAAAAGGAAAATGAATCAGGTGCAGGTAGGTTACATGTATGTAGGTAGACACCTAGATAGTACCTAAATACAAAATTGTACTTCGTTGTATGTGTAGATAGTACTTGCACTATTAGGATCAACGCCAATAGGTATAGTGCGTCTCAACCTATATCGGCTACTTAGTAAGCTTAGGTAGTGTGCCCACTCGAGACAAATAGGTAGGTACCGGATGCCAATTTGTATAATTTGAACTATAGATCACAGTATATATATATATACTACTTTTTCTAACCATGATTGTCACTACACGCCCTTCACTTTTGCTTTTAACTATGGCAGTATTCCCCAAGCCCCACGGAAAAGCCCAGGACTCGGTAGAGTTCGCGAGACTCCGGTTGGAGTAGATGGAGCGTCTTTTGTGCCTACGAAAACACCACGATATTGAGGAGAAATCAAGAGGCTCAGGAACGCCAATTGGACCTAGGGATTGAGATCTATGATGCTCCGCAAAGGTAGCGAAGAAACGGCCGGTACCGAGAGATAATTTCTTGAAAGTAGAGATATTCACAATAAGGCCGCCCGTCAACACCTTTCTATATGTACAGGTTCGTATCGACTCGCGACGTGCATAAGTATTCAAGTACAACCGCCCGACCTCCTCACATAGTACGGCAGAGCGATCTTAGGAGAAACGATCACCCTTCGGACTTTGAAAAGGCACACTACTTTCGTACTTGCTCTTCTCGAAGACTCTTTGGTCCTCGGTCGTAGGAGCATGCCTCGTCGGCGCGGGATCGGAGCTTGCCTCCCGACTTGGTGAGCCGGCAAAATCATTGCTGACGGGCGCATCATTCCGTGGAAACCCGACAGATGACGTCGACGCCGGCTTGGTAGGGATGTTGTCGGGGTTCTCGAGGGAATTCATTAAGCGCCTCTTGCGTTGGGTTTCTTCCAACCGTTGAGCCCGATCGGCATTAATGCTCTTCTTGGCGAAGTAGTAGGCGCCTGCGCCGGCTATAGCGCATTGCAATGTACGTGTAAGAAACATACGTTGTAGCACGCGGAAGAGAGGGCTTAGAAGAAATAAACATACCAACGCAGAGGGAACCCCAGCCGAGCCTAGTAGCACGGGACATCCGGTTAGCATTTCGGCTTTGGACCATGTGCTTAGAGAACATGTGCTGAGGGAAGATGATGCACACACCAGAAAGATTTGACCTGGTTAACGGAGTAGTTAGCGAATTTTTTTTTTATCTCTTCGTAGCCGAGCACATAGTTTGAGATTTCGGATGTCACATACGGTGTTCATTTTGTAGGTGTCAAGAGCCCGGCCTGCTAGACTCTCTTTCTTGGCTTTAAGATATTATTGGGAACAATCAGTAGATATCAATGGGCTCTGGAGAGATGTGTTCGTGACGACGTGCAAAGGAGAAGTTAAGCTTGGGTAAGGTAAGTATGTAAGTGCGCTCTGAGTAGGTACTAAGTAGGTATCAGAGCTTCCACTTTTTACAACGTTGGAACCATTAGCGCAGCACTGCAGGGGTTGTCCAGCACCCATAGGGACTAGGCTCGGGACATCACGCCATGTGCCGGGCTCCAGCCAAACAGAATCCGTAGAAGACGAGGCTAAAAAAGAAGGAGACCCCACCAGCCCGTCGTCATCAATTAACGCAGTGAATGCAGCGGAAACGCAGTTAGAGAGAGTAGGTAAGTACAGCAGAGAGGGATGGTTGCCAGGGATCCGTCGGCAGACAGACCGCACAGTGACCGCATAACCAACCCTACCTACCTAGGTCCATTACCGACGTACATATACTGCTATATAAATATTACCTACCTAGATAGGCAAATAGGTAAATAAGTAGAGGAGATGGATACCTAGGTAGATCGATCTGATTCGATTAGATCAATATACTTGACTATTAAGAAAAAAAAGGAAAAAGAATACCCACATTAACGGAAAATAATCAAGGTATCGGTGGCATATAATTGCTCTCTCTCTCTCTCTCTCTCACACATACACTACACTACAACAAGTAAATAAAAACAAGCGCTTTTAATTATTATGACAAGTCAACTAACCCCCTAGATCGGATATACAGGTACCTAAGACAAGCAGTTTGTTTATACGCTAGACTACCTAACCCAGCTAAGTACGGAGTACTACACACATTTATATGTGTACCCCTAGGTAGATATGTTGGGACGTAGGCAAAGCACCTAAGCACCTAAGGTGCCTGTAATTAGCGAGGGTTTCGAGCTTCGGTACATGCTAAATCGCCAAGTGACCAACCCACCCAGTAGATACCTGAATATCGTCTTTTGGCCAAACTTTAGATGGCCATTCAAGTTCCCGAACCTGGCAAACCACATGCGCCCTTCTTCACCACCACAGCCCACCGACTTATAGTCCATCTCAGGGTCCCAGTCTCGACCATCGTTGTCAAATTACTATCAAATCACCGCCACATCACCCCGGTCCTCAACCGACCCCCAACGAACGAACCAGCAACAGCCAAGGGAGAACAGAGAAAGGCCGTCAGTGCAGCTATTTCGTCATCGCACAGATAACCGACTTCGACTTATACAGGTCGTTTAACACCGTACACAGGACTTCAGACGGCTCCCTTTCTCACCCATTTCCTAACCCCACCACCCTTGGGATCTTATAAGATATACATACACTCGGCTCCGCCGCTTGAGCCTCCATCAGTGCCGGGGCTTTCTGTTGGTGATTGGTGTTGATTGGTGGTGACAGTCACATTTGGCGTGGATATCCTACCCTCGTCTCCTTCCTGCGTCCGGATGGTCCAAGGAAGCTCATCGCATGAGAAGGGTGTCATGATAGGAAGAGGTCCGACCCCGAGCGGCCTTGAGTCAATCAACCTTCCATCATGGAGCCCGGTCGTAGAGATGGCCCTGATGCATCTTCCCTCGTAAGGCTATCTATCTCCTAGTCCAATCTCCTGGATCGCTAATAATCACCTTAGAAGCCAGTCTCGTCCTTGCGATCTCACTTTGAAAGCATGAACAAGACTAAGGAAGAACCGTCAACAGCAACGCCAGCGGCGGCAACGGTAGCAGCGACACCACCTGTATTGGCTAGACAACGGACACCCTCACCAAAACCCCCTCCTATACCCGACACCCGGCCCGCTCGACCGAAGAGTATGGTACTTTTGGAGGCCGGGAAAACAAAACCTCAACCGCCGAGCCCTCATGAGCCTGCCTCTATAGCTGCGGCCACGTTGCGTCCAACCCAACTCGCGCACCCACCCCCGTTAAGTCCCAGGCCTTCCAGGCCACCAGCTGTCTTGATCGAGCCACCTCACTCTCCTCCGATTAATAGGACTCTGTCTCAACCTGCAGCGGATGCCGCCGCTCTTCTAAACCCAGACCCGACCAAGGCGACGGCGATACCTGCCACATCCCCCTCTCGACCATTCAAAATACCTAGCCGACCTAATACTCCGAGCCTTGAGCCTCGCCGGTCGTCCCCGCGAGCTTCGCCCCAGCCTCCTTCACCACCTCCGCCGCGGAGATCCGTCGAGTTAAGACGGGACCGCGAGGCGAGAACGCCATCTGTCGTACCGCCTCTGGTAAATCGGGCAGATAAACCCAACGCTCGCCTATCTATTATAGGCGACAATGCACTCAAGCTCGAGCCTAAGCCGGCACAGTTAAAGCCAGAGCAACGTTCGCCCTTTAACACACCACCGACTATAGCGAGCGCTCCTGAAAATGAGGAATCACCGCCGATGCTGCCATCCCGACCAGCCCGCCCTACGCTACACACTCCCATCATTGCTAAAACCAATACGTTACCAGCTGTATACGACCCTCCACCGCCACATCCCGCCATAGCGAACAAAAGGAGAGAATCAGAAACCAATGGGCCTATGAAGGTGCCTGCCGCATCTACTACTCTAGATGATCGCCCAGCGCTCCCATCACGCCCACCAACAATCCCCGAGTCAAGTACTAAAATTCCGGCAAGCTCGACGATGAAACCTCCACCTCGGCCCCTCCGTGGTAGTATTGCCAGTATTCCAGCGGGCAACAACATAGCGGTCGATACCACGGTGGCGGCTCAGCAACCAAAGCGGGTAGCGTCTACTCCTACTTCGCAATTCGCACCTCCCCCCACGCGGACTCATGGCAGATCAATGACTGTGGATCGGACATCCGACAGGACTCCTTTGGAACTGCGGGGGCCACCCCAAAATTTTCCAGCGGCCGGTAACTCTCCTGTAAATAACGAGGCTCCAAATACAGCCGAGTCGGGCACTACGCAGATCACTACGACATATCCTGATCCATCTAGGGTCAATCGGCGGCCACCCTTTGCGAAACAAGGGGTCCACGAAATTTATACTAAATATGACACTAGGAAATTTGATGTCTGTGGAGAGTATGTGTGTACGAGCGGCCAGCTTACTCGGGTGTGGAATCTACATGATGGCGAACTCCTCGTGAGCTTTTCTCATGGAGAAGGTGTCAAAGCTACAAGTGTGGCCTTTAAGCCGGGCTTAAATGTCAACCAAGAAGGGCTAAGAATATGGATCGGGAACAATATCGGGGAGGTCATGGAAGCTGATGTTGCGACCCAGTCTATCATTGGCAACAAGACAAGTATCCATGGGCGATCCGAAGTCATCAAGATATTTCGACACTATAATGAAATGTGGACGTTAGATGAGGGCGGTACGTTACATGTTTGGGGCCCAGACAGTGATGGACTTCCCAACTTAAACAACAGCCCCCATCAGACATATCGGCTAGCAAAGGGACATACATTCTCGATTATTGTCGGAGAAGAGCTGTGGTATGCCACGGGAAAGGAAATTAGGATCTTCGCACCTACGGTTGACGGCAACAACCAGGTACAAGTCCTTATGCGGCCCTTGATCTCGGAAGGCGCTGGCGAAATCACGTCTGGAACTGTTCTTAAATCACAGCCTGGGAAGATCTACTTCGGCCATACTGATGGCAAAATTAGCATCTATTCCCAAAAGGACTTCACATGTCTGAGTGTTCTCAGCATCAGCACTTACAAGATCAATTCACTAGCTGGTGTGGGCAATTGTATTTGGGCTGCGTTTAATACTGGGAAAATCTCGATCTACGATGTTCGAAGTTCGCCGTGGGTTGTTAAGAAGGACTGGCAGGCTCATAATGATAGCCCGGCCTTGAGGCTTATCGCCGACCGTGCTAGCTTTTATAGGCTCGGCCATCAGCAAGTCCTATCCCTTGGCGCGGATAACATGGTCAGGGCATGGGACGGTCTACTCCAAGATGACTTTTTAGAGAACGAGATGAAGTCAGTAGACACGCAGTATTCTGTGTTTGAGGATATCAGAGTCCAGGCCATGACTTGGAACGCCGGTGCGTCCACGCCAAACAGCCTCAGATATACCGAATCCGATGCTACATTTATCCAAAACCTCTTGCAGTCAAGTGATTGTCCCGATATACTTGTTTTTGGGTTTCAAGAATTGGTTGATTTGGAAGACAAGACTGCCACAGCAAAGCGATTGTTCAAGTCGAAAAAGAAAGACGCAACAGACCAAGAACGGATGAGCCACCAGTATCGGGACTGGAGAGATTTCTTGGTCCGCAGCCTTGACGACTTTATGCCTGCCGATCATTTATACCACCTGCTCCACACTGCTACTCTTGTTGGTTTATTCACCTGCATCTTTGTGAAATCAACACTGCGTGACCGAATTTCCAACCTCAGTAGCGCCGACGTCAAACGAGGGATGGGTGGTCTGCATGGCAACAAGGGCGCTATCGTCGTACGGTTCATGGTAGATGACACATCTCTGTGTTTTATCAATTGCCATCTAGCTGCTGGACAATCGCATGCCAACTCGCGCCACAACGACATCGCTGCTATTCTAGACAGTTCAATTCTGCCTGTCGAGCCTAACCCCAGCGTCCGCATAGACAGTTATATCGGTGGTGGGGACGGTTCGATGATTCTGGACCACGAGCTGTGCCTTCTCAATGGTGATCTCAATTATCGTATCGATACCATGTCGCGTGATACGGTAGTATATGCGGTGAAAGCTAACAATCTTGCCAAGCTACTCGAGCGTGACCAGCTGCTCGTCGCTCGCCGTAGGAATCCAGCATTCAGACTACGAGCTTTCGATGAAATGCCAATTCAATTTGCCCCGACTTACAAATACGACGTGGGTACCGACAACTACGATACCAGTGAAAAAAAACGGTCTCCAGCGTGGTGTGATCGCCTCCTTCATCGAGGGTCCGGCAGGATACAGCAACTTGATTACCGTCGGCACGAAGTGAGAGTCTCAGACCACCGACCCGTGACTGGCCGGTTTAAGTTCACTATAAAGAAAATATCGCCCAAGAAACGCACCCTGGCGTGGGCGGACTGCCAGCAACGATTTGAGGACCTCAAGGAGAATGAGGCGAACGAGGAAATGTGAGCCCCCCGTGGTTTTGTATTAGATACCATGACCCATGACTAATTATTTCAGGCTCTCTTATCTCATGAATGTTATCGGGTATGATTTAACGACAAGTAAAGGCCTGATCCAGGATCAGCCGAAGAGGGTTAATGGAAATTCAAGCCATCATAGGGGATAGAATACCATGCTTAACCCCATTAGGGAGAGGCATCATGAGGCCGAGCCTTGGGTGCGCAAAAAATTGGCCGCTTAATTTGAGCGGGAACTCGTCCGGGTGTAGAGTGCCACGCATAGACGGAAACAATACTATAACGAATAGAAGGAGAAACACCTAGAGTTCTTTTTTGCCTGGGAAGCCCGAGTTTCATAGAGCGCCGTCACATAGGCACCCCCCGGTAGACTGCGTGAGCTACTGCTCGTGACCGATCTCAATCCCAGCTGCGCCGGCCCAGCATGGTGGTAGAGATGGTGTGGCAGACCCGGGTCTCACGGGGCTCCAGTCCCGATTGGTCGGGCAGCTCCTCCAACTGACCGATTTGGGAATACCCATCTCGTCTTGCGCCGGGCTACATCTAGGCCGCAATCAAACCGCCGCTAGATAGCTAACCGCTTGTCCCATACAAACATAGATAAGAGAAGAAACAACCTTGCATCTTACGCATGTCGCGATGTCGATGTAAGGGCTGCTTGCACCTAACGTATGCTTCATATATAACACCCCCGATTGGCTTGGCATAGATAGTGTGGAGTCGCGTGGGTTTTTTTCCCTCTTTTTTTCTCTTTGTTCTCGCGAGTCTAAAATAATAAAGAGGGGACTTTGTCTGCTTGCCGGCGCTGTTTTTTCTCCCTATTACCCCTTCATAACGTAAGATAAACAGCCCCTACGCCGGTATTAGTCTTCGATGCTATTCGTAAGCACAACAGAGCCGGTCTCATATCCCGCTCATTTGGTGTGATATTGTCACACCGGCGTTTTGATAGGGTTAGATCATGGTTGTTTTTTTTTCCTTGTTAGATGGTGGCAAGCTCTCTCAAACCTTGTCTAGTTTGACGTGCGATATCGCACTTCCCATTGCTGTATAAGAGAGAAAAGAGAGTTTGAGCTAAGAGCAACGGCCACAAAGGTTTACTGCCCACCTAGTTCATCATCTATCATCCGATAGGGCTGAGTGTTGTTGTCTAGAACTTACATCGCAAGAACATCAGATTGGGTTGTTTGTTTATGCCGTCGTGCCCCTTGCTTGATTCAGTAAGCCTTACCACGTGGAGTGAGCAGCCCGATCGGAGCAACGAGAGGCTTTGGCCAAACTATCTACCCGGGAGCGCATGTGACGGGGTCGTCGTTGGAAAGAAGGAAGACTTTGTCTCGTTACCGACTCGGCCAGCTCACCACTCCTAGAGCACTTTTATTTACTCTGCCTTACACTATTAGGCACTCTCATCCACTCACGCTCGTCGCGTGAGATCTATGCGATGGGGACCTTTCCAAACATTGCCGCAGATGGGACCTCTACGTATCCCGAGTCTAGAGTTCTTCTCATCATCACCGGCGGCACAATATGCATGCAGCCTTCAGCAGGTGGGCTGGTGCCAGTGGATGGTTTCATTAAAAACGCAATGGCACCGCGGCCATCATTCAATGATATGTCAGAGAGCGGTATGTGAAGATCCGAAGTCCTCTATACCCGAATTATATATACACTATGGACCTGTGGGTATGACAGCGGGCGCATAGCGCATCACCGAGGCCGGCGATGAGCGCACATTTAAGTGATCGTCGCGATCCGTCCAGAGAATGTCTACGTCTCCTAGTGCCCTTAGTGAATAGGAAGACAAACCTTAAACCCGGCGCATCAGCTGGGGTTGATAAGAAAAAAACCGAGCCCCTCTCTAAACCATCGCCAGTGAGCTGAAGGTGTTAGCGAATAGACGACTAACGCCGAAATAGTCACTCTAAGCGCCGTTCACGATGGAAAGCCCGTGACGATACCCAGTCTCCGTACACCACCAAGCTCCTATGCGCGACACATTCGCTACTCGGCGATCGAGTTTTCTCCGCTACTAGATTCCTCCTCGATTAGTAGCGAAGGCTGGGCGCAAATCGCCTCAGCGGTCCGGGCCAACTATCACCTCTTCGACGGATTCGTCGTGCTCCACGGGACAGACTCCCTCGCGTACTCGGCATCCGCGCTTTCCTTCATGTTATCAGATCTAGGCAAGCCGGTGATCCTCACGGGGTCGCAAGCGCCCATCTTCGCGCTCCAGTCGGACGCCGTCGATAACCTTCTCGGCTCGCTCATTATCGCCGGGACTTTCGTGATCCCGGAAGTCAGCCTCTTCTTCCACCACAAGCTGTACCGCGGCAACCGGTGCACCAAAGTGTCGGCGAGCGCTTTCGAGGCCTTCGCATCCCCCAATTGCGACCCGCTCGCGCGTGTCACGAGCCTGGGCGTCGACGTCAACTGGGGTCTCGTGCTGCGGCCGACCACGATCGCGCGATTCGACGTCACGCCATACTTGGACACGGCGCACGTCGCCGCGCTGCGCATCTTCCCCGGAATCAAGCCCGAGATGGTCGACGGCGTGCTACGCGTGCCACACCTCCGCGGGCTCATCCTCGAGACCTTCGGCATGGGCAACGCGCCAGCCGGCGTCGACGGCAGCCTCACGCGCGTGATCAAGAACGCCGTGGACCGCGGCATCGTCGTCGTCAACGTGAGCCAGTGCACAAGCGGCTTCGTGTCACCCCTGTATGCGCCGGGCTTTGCGCTCGGCGAGGCGGGTGTGGTATTTGGACATGACCTGACCTCCGAAGCAGCACTTACCAAGCTCTCCTATTTGCTCGCCCTACCAGATCTTTCAGCAGCAGAGGTAGGAAGACGCATGTCGCGCTCTCTCCGGGGAGAGATGACAGCGCTAGCCAACCCGTGCTTCACGCACCCGCAGGGCTCGCTGGATGATAACGACCTCATCGACCACGCAAGCATGGCCTCGGGAACTAAGAGCCCCCGGCCACTATCACGAGGCGAGACAGCCTTCGCAGGTCTGGGCTACGCGATTCAAGCGGGTGACCTCCGTACCGTATCCGAGCTCCTCGACGCTGACGCCATCAACAGCGGGAGTAACAGCGTCGGTTTGCTGCTGCGTGCCGACTACGCAGGTAACACGGCCGTGCACCTCGCAGCCGTGGGCCCTGAAGCCGCCGTGCTGCGTGAGCTTTTAGTTCGTGGCGCCAGCGTGCACGTGCGCAATCGCGCCAACAACACGCCTTTATTCCTTGCTGAGAAGATGGGGAATCGCGGATGCGTCGACTTGTTGACTGATGCGGGCGCCGCGCTCTGGGTCGAGGAGGCTACGGGGAAACAGACGTGAGGTGGAATAGCCGCCAGAATAGCTAACGTTGACTCGGTTCACACACATCGGGCTACAGGCTTTATGATGGTTATAAGTAACCACTACAATCGTCTTAAACGTGCCGAGCGAGTAGCCTACCTTCCTTCACAAGGTGGCTTATGATAGACGACGAGCTTTTTCTTCATAGAAAAATACGGTCTATCTAGACCAGGAAGATACTATCGGAAAACACCATCAGATCCTCGCACTCCTGGCGTTGGCCCCCGGAGATGGGCCCCGGAGATGAGTCAATGAGACAGGGGCGGAAATTATTTTACTGTGGGCTGTAAAACACCGCCAGCCGTATTATCGTGATGCATACACGGGCAGAAGAAGCATGAGGACTTCTCGATTGTCATTTTGTACCTACTAGTAACTGTACCTACTAGTAAAAAAATACTAGCACCGAGGTTGACCTAGTCTACTCCTCCTTGATTTGCTAGTTTTTTCGAAGCTTCCCCATGCGTGTAAGTGCGGGAAAGCAGTCCGCATCTGCCAAGAGCCCAAGATCCAATCTGACCAACTCGCCGCTAAACATTGGCCATTTCTCGACCATTGCGTCACAATATACCTATCATTATGTAACCTCCCTCCTTTCAACTAGCACTCCCGCCTCCTCATAACCGCGGTAAACCCGAGTACTGCCCCCCCGAGGCGCGGAAGTCATGAGACTAGCTGGACGGTTCTCAATCGGGAGGAAGAGCGAAAGAGTCATCCATCCATGAATTGCCAGCGCAAAGCTTGATAATCAATCAAGGGTCTGTCACGGCGAAGTCGAAGCGGTTCCAATCACTTACAATCCCAATACGCCATCACGTCTCGTAAAATGAGAAAACCCCAGCCCGACCCACGCCGCACGCCGCCCGCATCCCTTCACAGAATCTGATGTTCTCCGTAGAAGTCGGGACTTTGTAGTCGGCCGAGGAGGTCACACTCGGAGCTTTGACTTACCTGTTCAAGTGAAGCGGCATTGCCCCGCATTGTATCTACCTCTAGGCAGCTGATGATTAGCTAGTTAGTTTGTCCATTTGTAAGCCCCGAAGAGCACGTTCCTCTCGTTCGTGATACCGGGTTTGTAATACTACAGACATATACTATTGAATGTGGATTGCCGGGGGAGCCTCGTCACCGAAGTCCGGGGTATCGTGCCATTATCATTATATCTATCGATGCTTGGCTTGGGATGGTTATATGACAAGCTGCGCCCTACATAAATAGCTGGCTTGGACGTGTCATGAAAGCCATCTTCCGTTCTCCATCGACACCATTCACGAGAAGCAGCTCAAGAGCAAACCGTATATTCAATAGACATCTAATCACCATGGCGACAGCCCGCACCATCCAGATCACGCCCGAGAACACCGGCCTCGGGCACCGGAAGCAGACTGAGGCAGCGGCGAAGAAGGTCACTGAACTCCTGCAGCAAGATCTCGAGGTTAGCCTGCCGTCATATATAAACACCACGTCCCAAGGTAGATCTTTGCTAAGCTCTCACGCTCCAGAAACACCACTGCTACTTCAATAACCTAGGTTATCACAACCAGTAAGCCCACAGCGTGTCACGAGTCTCTGGATTCCGCCACACTAACCATTTCCTTTAGTATAAGCCATCATCTCCTCGCATTATACGGCATTGGTGCCCCGCCAGACGCCATCCAGAAGGGGTACGATGACAACGCAAACTACCAAAGATCCGTATATGAGGTTCACAAGGATCAGGTCGAGGAGCTGAAGGACTTCGAAAAGGCAAAGAAGAAGCTTGGGAAAGAACAGTTAGTTCGCCTTCTCCCTAGCATGACGTCCTATAGATAAAGGAGAGAATAGGCATGAATTAATTAATTACTCACCCGTTACATAGGTATTATACGGATTTCCTCGTCTTCTACCAGAATGAAATCGACGAGAAGGGCTGGCAGGCGGTCCTAGCCGAGCATCTCTTCAAAGGCGACGAGCGAAGCGAAGACATGCTAGTCCGCATGTTCGCAAGTGAGTTTCTACTATACCCAGCACCCTCCCCTTCTTCCCAGCTCTATTATCTCATTCCCATCTTCACCGGACTGACTCCCCCAGGCTTCATGCACCCTATAATCCAACTCATGTACGGCATAGAGTGGGAACAGCCGGCCATCGTAGCAATGGCGCTGGCGCAAGCCAGCGTGCACGAAGCCGACATGGCGCCTTTCCTACGCACCGCCGAAGAGGCGGCGAGATCGTCTCCGCAGCGAATGCCGGAGATCGCGAGTTTGTACCAGGAGGTCACGGCAGACGAGAAGCTGTCGACGGCGGCGCGCGAGTCGGACACCAGCAAGGTCCGCGACGGCGTCTTCCACCGCGCCTTCGACGAGATCATTCGCGTCGCGGGGCGAGTGAGCGTCCAGCCAGAAGAGCTAGACGAGCGCACGGTCGAGATGTATGACAATTCCATCTTCCACGCTGCTGGCGCGGCTCTTCGACCAGGGAAAGAGCCGCGGTTTGATTTCTTCTTGATGTGAGCCCTCTTTAATCTATCTCCCTCCCCCGGTGAGCCACCACCTAATATAGTTAACACAACCATTACGCAGGCATCACGTCAACGTCAGCCCTCTCTTCCTCGCCATCAACAAGCAAGACTGGATCCCAACAGCAAGCAAAGTGCGCCTCCTAGAGTGGAAGATCCGGATCGACCTCCTGCAACACGCGGCGCGGGGCTGCGCTCCCGCTTCCCTCGAGAAGATCGCCTCCTACGTTCCAAAGGACAACACACTTACGACTACCGGTAAGTCCTCACAGCACCATTTCCGGCAAAGATATCATCGGGAACACCGCCCTCTCCAGATTGCCGATATCTGAATAACATCGATAACTGACAACCCACCTCCCGTAGACCTTTACGCCCGTATCTTCGCTCTCCACGACGACGGGCACTCCCCCAAGCTGATCCGCGCGATCGAGGTAGGCCAGAACGCGAGCAAGGAGTACGAGGGCAAGGCCTGGCTCCATATCAAAGGAGACGATCTCTGGACCACGCTATACCGCCTCGTTGTGGACTCGGTGGGAGGAGACGAGCCGAAATGGGTGCGAAGCGCCGGGTTCGCTGAGGCTTGGACGGTAAATTCAACAACCCCCCTGCTGCCAGCCGACCAGAGTAAAACAGATGCTGACAACTACCCATACAGGAAGTCCCCGGCCGAGAAGAGAACGGCCAAGGTCGTCTCTAGCCGTTTTCACATTCATACCATCACCGCACTATCAAATCCTGCACCCCCCTCCTACCATATTGTATCATAGTGTATAAAAAAGCCTTTCCCTCGGACCCAAAATCGTTCGTAGTTTGCCAATCAAGCTTTGAGTGCGGACATCCAAGTGCGAGTAACGTACCAATACAGTACCAACGTAAGCATAGATCAACGTAGACGTAGTAAAAGAAAAATAGAACGGTGATGAGTCAGGGTTAACTGAGTCTCTTTGTCTGATTCCTCTTGGGGGGTAATATGCGAACACTATCCCTCGTACCTCATAGATAGGTTTTGCCACGAGCAATACCGCTCGAAACCCGAGGCCCCCCCCTCCCCCCGGATTTTGTGTAGACGTGACTCTAAACCGTAATATAATGACTGATTAGTTATGATCGACTTAACCTACCTCATGGCTGTGCCCTAACCGCAAGCAATTTTACGTTGAGAATCAGTCTAGCTCTGCTGCCGAGGATGTGCCTGTCATAAATAACAAGCACCCCGACGACACGTCACCCGAATGCAAAAGCCCCTGACCACGCACCAGCAAGTTCTTACAGTATCTATCTATATGGGATATAAACGAACGTCTCAACTATAGGGGATATGTCGACGTGATTACCCGATGGATGTAGACATGTGCTGGATTGATCATCACAAAACTATATCACTACACCTTCTCCCCGTCGGCTGTAGAATTATCATATACGCTTGGCTCTAGTTCCTCGAGGGCACAATGACAAATCCCACAAGGCAAAGAAGTATGGCAATAAATGATACGGATATTGGTATCGTATTGACAAAACTAGCGACCCTATTCTGCGAAAGGCCAGCGCCGCTAGTACAATTCACCCTTGTATCACTCACACAAGGCGAATTGTGTCCATCCCATCTCCATCTTTGATCCCGTCTCGTATTATACACTGCTTGACTCGACGCTTCCTACTACAAAAGCCACATAGCGATGTGCTGCCCTCTGAACAATACTTGAATACGGAAAGTATGCGGGGCCTTTCTCTATGCGCGAAGGTCATAGGTGATACTTGACGCTTTGTCATGCGTCTAGGCATGACAACATAGTTGAGGTTTCCATGAAAATAGACCTCTTTTTCTCTCTCTCTTCGTTCTTTACTTAAGGAACATCTCCGCACCGTTTCTGTTGGTCCGGGTGCGGTCCATATGGTCTAGACCTAACAATGCATCATCCTCAATAGCGTTCCCTTCGTCGTACAGGACGGAATCTGATAGACGAGCGTGTAAGTAAATCGGCAAAGTCAGTCGCATCATAAAAACTTACCATCACTTATATATGTTGCGGGCTTTTGATACCGCCGCAAGATAGCGAACTTAATTTTCTCGAAGGCCTTGCCTTTAATGCCTGTCCGTTTCTCAAGGCGTTTCTTGGTTTCGGAAAATACTTCGCCCTGCAGGAGGTCAGTTTCAAGCTAATTAATAGCAAGATGTGGTCAAGGGGCCTAGGCTTACCTCCTTGAGAAGGAACTTGAAGGGAAACCCGTGTACCCGGCTTGGATCATTTTGGAAATGAATGACCTTGATGAAGTCCGCTTCCGGCGCGTCGATCTCGTCCTCCGGTACTCGTTCCGCAATCACGTCCACGTAGTCATTTATACTCAGAACAGGATAGTTTGGTACGAGCTCACGGAAGAATTTGTGGTTATGGATTTCATAGACTCTTATTCGCCCGGCTTCGTCTTCGTCTTTAATTTGTGCCTTTTTTATGAGGGCCTGGATTAGATCCTCGACATGCCCTTGTTTGCTCACGAGTACGTCGTAGGTTTCCTAGGCTGTTAGCGATACTGAACAAAGCTACATGGTGATGGCTGACCTACGTCTTTCGTGATTCCTTCGCTTAGCCACGTTACCTTGACATTCTTCTTTGTATCGAGTTCTGCAAGGCTCATTTCTAATACCTCGTAGAAGAGAGAATTAGCTTTAGTTTGGAGGCTCTGCTGAGTATAATTTTGTGGGTTTAGGATCTGTGCCAGTGTCGCATTGGGTACTCGTCGTACAGCTCCTTTGGGAGCACCCGTCGAAGCGTTCGCAGTAAAGAAACGTAGATGTGTCGGTTCCACGCCGAGACGCTCCCCAACACGTTCAGCTAGTTGATCGTAAGTGACCTTTGAGCTCAACGTCAAAATAAAGCTTTCTACACCGGCCTTCTCGCAGCGCGGGTGGGGATCCAAACGAATTTCTCGTTTGAAGCAAAGAAAGTCGTAGAAACTCTTCGCATCATCAAACCGATCCCAGCGTTTGGGCTCCTCGGAGCTCTTATCTCCCAGGCGGGGGATTTTCCCAAGCACCTCTCCGGATGATTTTCGTTCGTTAACTCGCTGGAAGCATATGATGTCGCCATCTTGTAGCTCGGCCGCCTTGAGGGTTTGCTTAGCTTTGAGTGTCTCGATCATTGAAGGTTTAATCTCTTCCCACATGGCCAATTGTTCGCCACCAGATAGTTTCTCGCCCCAGCCCATCTTCTTTGCGATTAGTGGAACCAGTTCTTCTATTTTCTTTTCTTTGCTGACATAGACATGACCAATGCCATGAAGTTTCTGCTGCTCTACGTCAAAGTGCTTGAGAAATATGAGAATGAGGTCATTTTTGACAACAACCCCATTGGCATTACCCTGGTACGTAGGCCAAAGTGCATTGCCTTGGGCGTCCACTTCGTCGGCGACCTCGGCCCAAACGCGGAGCACGCTGTCACGACTAGTTCCCACGGCTCGAGAAAGTGTTTCCTCAATGGTTGGGCGGAGATCCATAATGGGTTGGTCGGGGCGGGTAGTTTTGTTCTGGCGGTTCACCATGATCCAAAGACGAATTCTTTTAGGATCTTGGTCCAGGTCTTGAGCAATTTGCTCTACCGCTTCTTCCATAGTATGTTGTTTCCTCATTTTGTAGTACCTAGGTGCAGCAGGGTCCTCCGACGCGCGAGACTCGAAATCGGTCAAATCAGTCCCGGCGTGATTCTTGAAGGTCTCTTCTGTGATAACCTTGACAGGAAGATACAGATGCTGTTCTTCACGCTCTTTCCGCTTTGCTTCCCGCGCAGCTGCCTCTTCATCTAGGCGTTTTTCTAAGGCACAGTTAGTGAATACACGCATTACGGTCTAGTAGTGGGGTGTGTTTACGCAAATGTGGTGGAGAGTCCTCCTTGTTCACGGGAGTCAGGACTTGATCTAGGCGAGATTCGCGAATGTATACTAACATGTATGCATTCATTTGGCGCATAATGGGAGTCCTTTTCTGAAATGTGGATCGAGGTGGAATGAGGGTAGACTTATATTCGCCGCCGAAGTTCTCTTCTAGGGTTTCCCTCATGGTGGCCTTCGTGACCTTATCGTCGTCGAATTTGTAGAACCAGCCATCTTTATTAGGCTTGAGGAAGGCGTAGTAATGGCCAGCATTGAGGTCTCCACTGTGAACCAGCACACCATGTAATTTGTAAATCCATGGCTCTGACTTGTCTGCATCTTTTTCGAGGTAGGGTGCTAGGTCCACTGTATCTGGAAACTCGAAACGATCATTTATCTTCATCATCGTATCTCGCTGTATGTCATACTCAAACCGTTTTAGGTGCAAATGCAAGACTTCGGGGAAACTTGTGAATATGACACCTTTGCGCGCATCTTGGTATTTGTGTTCATCGCCAGCCCAATACTTGTTGTCGCCATCCAGAGTTTCTTGCTGGATGTAATCTTTGAAGCTCTCTTGGAGTGTAGGAATACCTCGGACATTGAGCTGAATATCCCAGAAATCCTCAAGCCGACTGGACTCATAGTCAACGTTAATGCAAGAAACATATGTTTTCACCTTCCCACTGAGCATTCTGGGGAGAGAATCTTCAGCGGCTGTGCCCTTCATTTTCTCCTCCATGCGCTCGATCAGTTTGCGCGACAATTCTTGTACATCCTGCTGCTCAAAAATATGTCGGGTGTCCCAACCAAAGGATCGCGTGAGCTCATTGGTACCAACGGCCGAGTTAGATATTTGCAATTGATAGAAAAGTCGCTGCAGCGTGTATGCACTGTTAGAGATACTTTCGTCTTCTGCAGTAGGTATTTGATATACAGCCTGTAGCCCGGTTCGTCAGCCTTTTTACGGCTCTTGGAAATCCCTCAACGAGACTAACCTTTCTGAATGCATTGGTAAAATACAGCGATTGCAAAAGGGAGTTTAGATAGCATGTGGCGCCTTGATTTTTTAAGCCGACATAGCCTGTTTCCCTCTTGGAGTCGTAGTTGTTGAAGTTATGCCATAGGACGCCAGTCTCATCCTCTACAATACGAACGTACGCAGTAATATTGCAAGAATCATCTTCCACGAGCGGGCGACCCGAGTTGTTCCACGGTTGTTGGAACATGCGTCGAAGCTCAAGAAATCGAGTGAAGCCCCAATCACTCTCTTCCTTCGTAAAGCGATGATGCGCGGTATGGTGAGCAAAAAGGGAAGGGTCATGGATGTTCCACATCACTAGACCGAACTGTACACAGCAGCTCCAGTCTTCTGGCACAGCGCTAAGGTCATCGAAGCCATGCTCAAGATATATAGAGGACTGATCGACATTATTGCCGAAGGGGAACAGAAGGATCCGCCTGTTGGGTACGTCAGGGAGTGCTGTGCCTTGAAGTTATGCAACTGTACTGACCATGGGTAGCCACCAGCCTCGAATGTAGGGCCATGCTCTTTCTTGCTAAGATTCCTCCAATCCTCGACTTTCCACGTATTTACTACATCCTCCAGTATTTTAGGTTCTTCTGGGAGTGGGGGGAGGACGATTTCTTTTATGGCATCATCTGTGTAAGCCGTTAGTCCAAGCCGGCAACCGGTGGGAAGAGAGGTGGAGTCGACGCAGCACGTACAATCAGTGGCTAGAGTGACGTTCTCGAGAGCTTCCGATTCGTTGTCGAGCTGATCGGGTTCAATGATGGCAACTTGGTCTCGGTCGTTTTGAGTTGGTTCAACGACCATATCGTCATGCGAGTCGACCATCATGTCATTCGGGGAGTGAATGTCCGGATCGTAGCTCTAAAGAAAGAGATTGGTTAGCCTAGTTAGGAAGGGTTGCGGCTGGACACTCGAAGAGGAGGCCAACGTAGACGCCGGTACCCCGGGTATGGTAGCAGGCAGAAGGGTATAGACAAGGGTTGGGCCCCCAATGATAGAGCGACCAGTGGCACAGTGAGGTCAAGTTATGAAGAGACGGAGAGAAAAGCTGATCTAAAATGTAGCTAGAAATCGTAAGGCGGTCATAAAGAGACATAGACAGAGAGAGTATAACAGTGGAAGAATGTGACAGCAATTTGTAGACTAGGTGGGCTCACCATTTCTGCGGAGGGTGATAAAGTAGCAATAGTAGATGGCGTATGAGACTGAGCCTGCTACCTACCTGTGTAGGTAGACACGACACGACACGGCACGGCACGATGGGCTAAGAACAGCAGCAACGACAACAGTGGCAGCGGCAGTGTGCTAGGTTGTAAACACAGGTAGCTGATCACGGCGCAGGAGCACGACAAGTTGGCCCGAGAGGAGAAGGCGGACAACGGGTAGACAATACCTCAGAAATGGTATGTACCTAGGTAGGTTCCCAGGACGTGGTAATAAACGGTACGTAAGGTATGTAAGGTAGGTAATATTGGTGGGGTTAAGAGAGAGAACCAGCAAAAAAAAGTAGTAGTAGTAGTAGTAGTAGTAGTCTAAGTACCTAAGTAATGACGACGGAGGATGCGGGAGGAGCAGAAGAGGGAACCTGCGTCGCTCGGCCAAATTATGTATCTAAAGCCTGGAATATAGCATACCCAAGTAGGCAAAGGATAATGGGAAGTAAGGATACAATAGGCACAGCAGATACAAGGGAATGAGGGAATGAGGGAGAGACAAAAGACAAAAAAGGAAGAGAGAGGGAGACAGGAAGAGAGGTAGGAGGAGGAGGAAGAGGAAGAGGAAGCCAGAAGCGACTTGACTTGACTTGGACTTGACTTGACTTGGGATGATGACTTGAGAGAACCAAGGGCCAAGAGAGAGGCAGAAGGCAGTGAAGCAAGCTTGTCTTGTCGAGAATGTGCTTTCATGGATTATTCTTTTGCTTGCTTAGCGCAGGGCAGCAGTCAGTAACTGTGCAGTACAGTACATCAGTACATAACTGTGGAGGTTCAGTTGTGCAGGTTCAGCACACAATACCTAGGGATCAGATGGTGGGGACTCTCTGGGCTGACTGGGGGGGGACTTGACTGGGGCTGTGTTGTGTGGTTTTTTTGGGGGAGGGAGGGGGGGTACGCCACTTTAAAAAAAAAGAGAGGTACTTACCCAATACTTGATGAAGAGCAGTGTTTGCAACATATTCATGAGTACCTTATCTTAGTACAAAGGTAAATGATAAATGTTCGGTTGGTACTGACAAAGGCTACCTACTCTTCAACATTTGACAATTCCAATGCTTGAACTGCCTACCTAGATACCTAACCATGTAGGTAGTAGTAGTCTAGAGGTACTGTTAACTAACCTACTGCCTACTACCTAATGCAAACGTACAGGGTACAACTACCGATTTAAGCACCGTAACTAGTATATAGTAGTGCGTATCAAATACTTGATGAGTGGCGGCTTGGTTCGTCATTTGCAACCCGCACCTATGCATGCGGCTTGACAATGTGATGACATGATTTGCACTCAGGGGGGCCTAAATAGGTTGACGTTTGCTATCATCAACAACAGGTAGCTACCTAGGTAGGTACCTAACCTTATGCAGGTAATTGTTTATTATTTTGGTCTAGACAGTACCTAGGTAGTAGCAGTCCAGAGTAGACGGGAAGCTTAGAAACAAAATGCTTGTCTTCATCTCACGGAAGGATCTTTAGGTACCCAAGCTCACTTCTACGTATCTAGTTAGTTAGTTACCTGTTCGGGGTGACGAATGGTCTGTCAGCATCTTTTAAGCAACCAAAGTATTTAGAGAGCATACCTACCTGGTAGTGAGAGACTTTATTATAGCGGTCTATAGCACCGCACTCCCTAGGACCGCACTCCCTAATCAAACAGCTCAACATTACACAAGTGCTAAGGTTACTCACAGATAGGTAGGTATACTTTACCCGAAGGGACAGTTTCAGGTACGCGGTGAGAATGGGACAGTTGTAGACTTACTTGAAGGAGTCCTGGAATCAACAAATTCTACCGAAGTATTAGAACTAAAACTCTCCAAATCAGTGTAGAGGGGTTCTAGGAGGGGTTCAAGGACGGGGGGCTCTCTCAGGCCTAGCAAAAGCAACCCCATGTGTCTTTAGCTATGGGAGATGGTAGGGACCTAGGGAGTTTAAAGGAACTACCTAGGTAGTCTAGTAAATACTTGTCAACTAGTAGGTTACCTAGGTAGGTACTAAAATCAAAAATATGGAGGGGAGTACCATGTTATACCCGCGCTGTCACTTTTTATCTTACCTATATCCATCCCATAATGAGATAATAAGCGGCAAGGTACTGGCAGAAGGAGCCCACTCAGGGCCTTCAAGCTCCCGATACCTAGCTTCCAATACCTAGGTAGTAGGTAGCTCCAAATACCTTGCTCCAATACCTTAAGGTAGTCGGCGCTGCGAAATCGGCAACTGCTCTTGTGACTAACGAAGAAATCGGTGGCATCATTAACATGTGAGGCGCATTTGGAGAAAACCTAGACAGTGCCGGCCCAAGTACTACCACGTCTTAATACCTACCTTGCTGCCTCTCAAGACCGGTTTTGTGCGACTCGCCACCCTAGAATTCCTTTCTACCGCTTCTGCGTTTTCTTGCCGAATTGAACTAGTGTAAACCAAACCAAACCAAACCAAACTGAACTGGACTGGACTGAACTGAATCGAATTGAATTGTTGATCCTACGACGCGCCCTGGCATGGAACTGCCGGCATGCTTCCCTTCGCGGTGCAGAATGTCACCAAAACCTTCCGATTGAGTGCCTATTCCTCGGCACGAGTCTCCATCTCGACCACCGCAGCCTCCACGACGACTTGGGTATCTCGACCACACGACACCTACAAGCAACTTGAAAGGACTGATCGTCCGAGATACACGCACACCACCGCAAAATGGAGACCTGTGCAGGCCCTTGACGAGTACGTCACCGAGCTCATCCCCCGCCGCTCTCTTCGCTTTGACACAGTGTAACTTACAACGTCCTTGTGTTTTGGTAAACAGATGGGTAGCAAAAGAGGCACGGCCGATAAGTCTGCGACAGCTGATGGTGTTTGGTCGGTCTCTGACCGAAGCAAGACTCCTCGACTCGGCTAATTACGTACGAACCGAGCTTCCGACGAGGTACGTCCGCTCCCACCCGTCTAGACTGTCGTTTGGACGTCGAGCGGGTTTCGGGTCTAAAATAAACGACCATACATGGCAGTGCAATAGCTCACCCATTGATTCTATAGGATTTCGCACCGTATCCGTGATATGCAACGCTTGCCCTACGTCGTTGTAACGAATCGACACATAGGCGATGTGTACGAACTCTATTACACAGCCTTTGACAGGTTCCGGCGTGTCAAGGAAATCAAGACACTAGAAGATAATGACGAATTCTGCTCAGTCATTGCTGAAATGCTACGTGCCCATGTGGACGTAGTTCCCAAGCTAGCTATGGGGGCTCTAGAGTGCAATGGTCTGATGCCGGCAGCTGAGCTTGACAGCTTCATGAACATCATCTTAAAATCTGTACGTCATTCCCACTACCTTTCTTTTATTACACGTGTGGAGGGAGGCTGGGAGAGATGGAAGAAATACGCAAAGTCCTCTATCAGAACAGCTAACTCTGAAATTTTATGATAGCGTATTTCCCGTCGTGTCATTGCCGAACAGCATGTTTCCTTAACCAATACATTCAAATTATCGCCGGGTGAAAAGCTCTCCGAGTCCGAGTTCATTGGACAGGTATTTATCAAATGTGTGGCCCGGGACGTTGTCGAGCGCTGCGGACGAGCCACACAGGAATTAGCACGCTCTGCATATGGGCCCGATGCCGCAATCCCCGAGATTCGGGTAGACGGGGACTTAGAGGTCAATTTTCCCTATATCGTGAGCCAACTTGAATATATCATCAGCGAGCTGCTACGGAATTCTGTGCAGGCGGTAGTTGAGCACTACAGCAAGAACCCCAACAAGCACGGCGACAAGCCCCCGCCCATCGAGGTCACGCTCTGCGAGACACAACAGCATGTCATTATCCGGATCTCAGACCGCGGCGGTGGCATCTCGCGAGATGTGCTCCCGCACCTCTGGTCCTTCGGCAAAGGCCCTTCGACGCCCCAGCGACTTGAGAGCCTAGGCCAGGTCCCGTTAATGGCCGCCACGCTCCAAGAATTGAAACCGAATGGTAACTTTTCGGGGCTGCAAAATATATCCCCTAATGGAAGCATACCTGTAGATGGAAAGTCGCATATCCCCAATGACCACTACGGCTCGCTAGCGGCTCTGTTGACGCGGCCCCCACACCTGCGCCTCGGCATCAGCTTGCCACTGAGCCGTGTGTATGCTGAGTACTGGGCCGGGAGCCTGGAGCTACACAGTTTGGAAGGTTATGGCGTCGACGCATTCCTGCAGATCTCGAAGCTCGGGAATAAGAACGAGCAACTTGCTACACGCGCCGCCATGGATGCTGTTTAGAACACAACAACAAGGTGGTCATCTACTAATAATACTCAGATCAGGGTGGCCCTCTGGTACGACGGATATGTTAGCTGACGGCACGCAGTTGCAGCTATGGAACGGAAACACGGACGTGAAATCTATGTATGTATACCCCATCGAAGGAGGCTTAATATTTACTAAACCCGCGAAAACTGGTGTATTCGGGGGGTTTTTGGGGCGAAAAGGAAAGCTAGTCTCTATATCACTAAATCGTTTCAATCAAGCCTCGTAAAGAATATAGTCTTTTTTTACTGAATGGTATCGTAAGAAAAATCTCGATTACATCGTCAACTAAACCTAACTGCACTGAACAAACGGTGGGTGCTACTGAAGTGCGCCCGCTAAGGGGAAATATCTTGGATGACACCCTCTTTTTCCCTCGACTCGACACGCCAGAACGCTTCATAGTCCTAATTACCAGGATCAATAATTATGGTTTATTTGGCTCCTTTTCCAGTCCACTCGCTCTTCTCTTCTCCCACGATCCACCCTTGTTTCATTAGACAGACTTAAATTAGCTCCTAAGCATATCGACCATGTGAAGCCACCTTCGATTATTAAGCTTAAGCGGGCGCATGAATTGGGTATTATAAACTCCCTACTCCTTGCTATATGGAGATCGTGGATCAACATTGGACGGAGCCACGTGGAGATAGCGAATAGGGTAAAAGGGTGCGACTTAACGTCGACCACTGCGAGCAACGCTGCCCTGCATTTGCTCGAGCTCGGTCTCGAGTTGCTTGATCTGGGCATGCGTTTGTTCGAGATCCTTGTTGAGACGGTCGCGTTCGGCAATGAGCTTCTGCTCCCATTGCCGGAATCGTTGCTCTTCGATTTTGACCTGCTCGGTAAAGCGCTTTCGAAGGGCCTCCTCTTCTTCCTTGTACTTGGGGTTGTCCAACTTGCGGGGGCGTGCCTCGCCGAATTTGCGTGTTTCCATCTGCTGGGCACGGTAGGCCTCGTAGTGCAGCTCCTCAGTGGTGTGGATGAGGTCGAGCATGTGGGTGCGAATCAGGATAGAGCGGAGCTTCTTGAAGTCACAGTGGTCCTCGTTCTCGACCTCGGCAACACCCCACGAGTACTGACGGCCCTTGACAATGCGGCCGTCACCAGTCTTGACGTCCTTCTCGGAGCCGATGACAGCAAAAGGCATTGCGGCCATCAAGCTTCGAGCATGTTGCACAGCAGCTTCATCATCTTCCTCAATGGGGGGTTGGTAGATCTTAATGCTTTGTGCCTCAATGACGGCCCGGATCTAGAAGTGCAAACGGGGTTAGAATGGGACAGGCTTGAGGTGACACAGGTGTAACATACTCTGGCCTTGAACTTGGCCAAATCAGCGGGGCTCAGAGTGTCGGCCTTGGCAATAACGGGAATCAGGTTCACACGAGAGCAAAGTCTCTTCATGACCTCGATATCCAGAGGCTTTAGGGTATGGCCGGTTGGTCGGATGAAGTAGAGGCATGCATGGACACGGAGGTCGATCTTGTCCTGGCGGCGAGGCTGTTGCTCCTGGAGCATATAAGACTCGTGCTGGTCGTCCAAGAACTCGATAATGGGCATCCACGAGTCCTTGTTGTTAACGTAGTCGCCGAAGCCCGGGGTATCGATAACGGTGAGTCGGACTGCAAATTGGAGTCTGGTTAACCGAAGCCATAGGTGGCAGTTAGGAATGACGGGTAATTACCCTTGAAGAACTTCTCCTCCAACTCGGCCTTGGTTATCTCAATTTCTACAGTCTTGTCGACTTGCTTCTGGTGACGCTTCTTGTGATCGGCGTAGTTCTTGATGGTAGTCGAGAAGAGAGTGTTGATAAAGGTTGTCTTGCCTAGGCCGGATTCACCAGCAACCTAATTTGATGGCGGTAAGGTCAGCAAAAACCAGAACATGATGAGCATGAGGAGCATCAAGAGCATCAAGAGCAGCAAGAGCACGAAGTCATGTACGCACCATGATGGTGAAGGCAGCACCCCTCTTGGCAACGATTTTGTGCCGCTGGTTGGGCAAATTGGCAATGCCAATTGGCGACGCGCTTTCGGCGGTGGCAGGAGGCATCTTGGGAGATATGCAGCTATTCTCGACAAAGGGCCAGAACCCGAGTTGACGTAAGTAAATGGAGGGAAGTCCTCGAGGAACAGGGACGGGAACAGGAACAAGAACAGGAAGAGACGAGAGAATGGCTCGGCGGATGTGAAAGATGTGATAGTGGTAAGCTAGCACCAGCTTTCGAGAACAACAGTGTTGATGGAATTGTTGATGGGGTCAAGTTGTTTTAGGCGGCTCATGCTTCAGGGGAAGGCCTTCCAAGATTCGTGTAGCAAATTTCCTACACACAGCAACAGGTACCCAGAGGTGACAGGGGTTAGGGATTCAGTAACACTACCTAGGTACTATACTAAGTACTTAGGAGGTTAGTGTAATTGGGGGTTGGGTTGGTGCCAACTGGCAGTGGTGGTCTGTGGTCTGTTGGTGTGTGTGTGTGTGTGTGTCCGGCCCCTTTCTTCCTTTTCTTCGGTACCTCACTACTATACAACTACCTAGGTTAGGTACCTACTTAGGTACACCGTATCATCGTACCAGCAGCCTAGGTCGGTAGGTACTGCCAGCCGACGAAACATGGAACAAAGAACCCGATTAGTCCCCCGATAAAGTGCTCCTCCCATGATACTTGCCCCGATCCTGGCCTAACTGCTGGTTTGGAGCTTTTTGAAACACTTAGGAAAGCTTTGGCCACCCTCCACTACCAGTTCCATGCGCTGCGTACGATACGCTAGGTAGGTACCCATCTCACCGGCTGCCCGCTGTCCACCGCCCACCGCCCACCCAAAGATTCAAATAGAGGCTAAGTCTACCTAGGTACCTACTAGTAGAGTGTGTTACCCGAAAGGGAATAAAGCCTGGGGTCATCGGCAATCTACCGGGCCACCTACGTTGGCCGCCCATGCCGCCTACGGTGGCCGCCCACCTTGCCTAAACAGGTATTAAGTGGAGGTACTAAAAGCAGATTAAGCGTAGTCTGCCTGCTTTTATGTACCCTATAAACGCCTTAATACAAGCATCTTATTAAAAATTAAATAAATAAATAAATAAAAATATTAAAAAATTTAAAATTTTTATTATTAAATTTTTAATATTTATATTTATTTATTTATTTAATTTTTTAATTAATTAGTAAGCTTTTATAGTAGTAAATCTTTTTAAATAAATAATAGTACTATTAAGTTAGTACTTGTAGAACAGGTGAGTGGTACGGGCGGCCACCGTAGGCAGCATGGGCGGCCAACGTAGGTGGGCCGCAATCTACCAATTACCAATTGTGATTCGCTACAAGTACCTAGGTATGTTCAGGGTGCTCCCACCTTGCCTCCTACTTAGTACTTACCTAGGTACCCTGCCCAGTATACTAGCTAGCCCCATCCATCCATCTAGTGCAGACAGCTAAGCTCAATTTCTTATCATTGATAAGAGGTCAAAAAAGTTCGGCTCCAAGCGCGCAAAGATTCTTAGGGGTCCAACTATACACGAGACGTTTCCATAGAATGGGCATATAACACGATGAAGACAGATTTTAAGGTAAATTTGATTCATTCTGTATTTGTATAACCTAAGTTTGTACATCGCTGACGCCGCCGCCAGTTTTCCAACTTGCTTGGAACCGTCTACTGTCAAGGGAACCTCTTGTTCAGTCCAGACGGAACCTGCCTCTTCTCCCCAGTCGGGAACAGAGTCACCGTCTTCAACCTCGTCGAGTTAGTCAACCCCGCCCCCTTCCATATCCATATACGTACACGGTATACATGCTAAAGCGTTTTCCGACTAGGAACAAGTCGCATACTCTCCCGTTCGCCCATCGAAAGAACATCTCGAGAATAGGCTTAACACCGCGGGGTAATCTCTTGCTTTCCGTCGACGAAGATGGCCACGCCATCTTAACCAATGTTCCTCGCCGGATACCCATATATCATTTCTCCTTCCGGTCGCCCGTCACCGCGCTTGCTTTCTCTCCCTCGGGGCGCCATTTCGCCGTCGGACTTGGTCGCAAGACTGAAGTATGGCAGGTCCCTTCAACACCCGACTCGACCGCTGAGGGTGGGCTCGAGTTTGCGCCCTTTGTGCGCCACCATACTCACATGGGTCATTTTGATGACGTGCGCCATATAGAATGGTCCAACGATTCCAGGTTTTTCTTGACAGCCTCAAAGGATTTGACGGTTCGAATATGGAGCCTAGATGCCGAGGAGGGTTTCACTCCAACTGTTCTGTCTGGGCATAAGCAGGCTGTTGTTGGGGCCTGGTTTTCAAAAGACCAGGAAACCATATATACCGTCAGCAAGGACGGCGCAGTCTTTGATTGGCAGTATACTAGGCACCCCAATGCGCCGCCTCCCGACGATGATGAAGAGATGGGAGATGCTAATGACGACGATATGCGCTGGAGGATTGTGCAAAGGCACTATTTCATGCAGAATAACGCGGATGTCAGATGTGCCGCCTTCCACCCCGACACGAATTTGCTAGTCACGGGCTTTTCCAACGGCATATTCGGTTTGTACGAAATGCCCGACTTTAATCCTATCCACACCCTCAGTATATCTCAGAATGAAATTGATTTTGTCACCATCAACAGCAGCGGGGAGTGGCTGGCTTTTGGCGCATCCAAGCTTGGGCAACTCTTGGTCTGGGAATGGCAATCAGAGTCCTATATCCTCAAGCAACAAGGTCATTTCGACTCGATGAACTCACTCGTTTACTCGCCGGATGGAAAACGGATTATCACCACTGCCGATGACGGAAAAATCAAAGTATGGGATGTCGACTCCGGATTTTGCATTGTCACGTTTACTGAGCACACGAGTGGTGTTACGGCGTGCGAATTCGCGAAAAAGGGCAATGTATTATTTACCTCGAGCTTGGACGGCTCAATCCGGGCATGGGACCTCATAAGGTTCCGAAACTTCAGGACGTTCACAGCACCAACGAGGCTCTCATTTTCTTGTATGGCGGTAGATCCGAGCGGGGAAGTTGTTGCAGCAGGTTCCCTAGACTCTTTCGATATCCACATATGGTCGGTCCAGACTGGTCAATTGCTCGATCAGTTAGCAGGACACGAGGGGCCCATCTCGTCTCTAGCCTTCGCTCCCAACGGCAGCTTGTTGGTGAGTGGTAGCTGGGACCGCACAGCTCGAATATGGTCCATTTTTGGTCGCACACAGACTAGTGAGCCTCTACAGCTTCAAGCAGACATACTAGACGTAGCCGTTCGACCTGACTCTGAACAACTCGCGGTCTCCACTCTTGATGGCCAGTTAACCTTCTGGTCGATCTCAGATGCTGAGCAAGTGTCTGGACTTGATGGACGACGAGATGTCTCCGGTGGCCGGAAAGTTACGGATCGCAGAACAGCGGCCAATGTCTCGGGTACGAAGAGTTTCGGCGCCATAAGATATAGCACAGATGGCAGCTGCCTACTGGCGGGTGGGAGCAGCAAGTATATTTGCCTATATTCCGTTAGCACTATGGTTCTACTGAAGAAATTCACTGTCAGCGTCAATCTTTCATTATCCGGCACTCAAGAGTTCCTAAACAGCAAGCTTCTGACTGAAGCCGGCCCCGAAGGATTACTCGACGACGAAGGAGACTCAGACCGGGACGGGCGACCAGATAGTTCTCTTCCTGGGTCTAAGCGGGGCGATGATCCTTCGGCTAGAAAGAAGTTACCAGACGTCAAGGTGACTGGCGTAGCATTCTCCCCTGCTGGTACATCTTTTTGCGCCGCTTCCACCGAAGGACTTCTCATTTACAGCCTCGATAGCGAGCTCCAGTTTGATCCCTTCGACTTGAACATGGAGATTACACCCGCGTCCACCCTGGCAGTTCTCGAGAATGAAAAGGATTACCTCAAGGCCCTCGTAATGGCATTCAGGCTAAACGAAGCCGGTCTGATTAAGAGGGTATTCCAAGCAATACCATATCACGATATCCCGCTAGTAGTGGAACAATTCCCCACTATCTACGTGGCAAGGCTCTTGCGGTTTGTAGCTGCTCAGACGGAAGAGTCGCCCCATATTGAATTCTGCATGCTCTGGATCAAGGCTTTGGTGGACAAGCATGGTCCCTGGCTAACAACAAATCGAAGCAAGGTCGATGTAGAACTTCGGATAGTAGCCAGAGCTATCGCTCGAATGCAAAACGAAATTAGACGCTTGGCCGACGAAAACGTCTATATGGTTGATTACCTGCTTGGACAAGCCGATACCAAGGCTTCTGAAAACAACAATCAAAGTCTCAACACTGGGCATGACGAGCCGATGAAGATGCTAGCAATGAACGCACACGAAGTAGCTGAGTCACAAGATGACTCTGAAGGCGAATGGATAGGTCTAGATTGAAAAATCACTTTATATCAGGATGCACTGGACGACCTATCACGAGCTCACACAAGCACACACAACACGCATTCTTGCTGGAATATACATCTTGGCAAGCACAAACTTTCCGTGGCCGAATGAAGAAAGCCGGTTCAAACATCCCGGCTTCTCGGTCACTAGACAGCACGCTGCTTTGTGTTCTATGGCGCTGATCGATGGACTCGAAACCATTATACGAAGTAGAAGGCGACTAGGTTGCCAGTCGTTCAGTCGAAATATTCTAGATACCAACCGAACCATTTACTATGTCGGTGAGCAATCTAGTAGTACCTATCCAAACGTAGGTCTGCAAATGAAAGGCAAACTGTCGTCGAAGTCGGAGATGTGGGTATTGGGGCGGCAAGCAGAGATTTGCTGCACTAGAATTAGGATGGCGCGCCACACCAACGCCAAGAATGAGCCGCATTTCAGAGCTGGCGGAAGGATAGAGAGAGAGGGAGGGGGTATGAATTCATCGAAAATAGCCGCCACCAGAGACAGTAAATACACCGGCCCAGCCAATATATATAGCAGAGTTTTTTTTGAGAAACGGATTAGCAAACAGTACATTTTACCCCCGTCCAGAAGAGTCATCTTGTCCCACGCACAACCAGCATACCTAGGCAGTCCACCCAAGCAAGCAAACAAGCAAGCAAACAACGGGGGGGACGAGGAAGTGCGATGGATTGTTGCCTGGACGCGCATCAACAGCAATGATAGGCAACACTAATGCACATCGACGTCGTACCCGTAATTATTAGTCACCACATACTGACCATACACGCATTCTTGTACACCGCACAGAACACAGAACACCGTCCAGAACCGTCCATCCAGATATCCGGTCAGCATCTGGTCAGCATGCGGTTACTGCTCGGTATTCTGTCCGGTGACCATGCCCCCAGCTGCCCCAGCCAGCTACTGCCTAAAGAACCCCAGGTATGGCGGCACCTTTCTTTCGCTTGCGGTCCATCTCTCCACCCACCGTAAGAAGCAGCGAATAGGATCCGCACGTAATCATTTCCACTGTGAAAACCCCCCTTGCGCACAAGCTACGATAACCGATGCGTCAACCGTTGTAATTCGACCATAAATCAGCGTAGGCCTCGAATTTTGGCATGAGACAGTAGTGAGAGGATGACTTATCTCGTTACGCGTCCAGCAATTAGTTGCTGACCCACGAGCTTGCCACTCCTGTGCTTGTGGCGAAGATTGGAAAAGCAACCTCTTTCATAAGATCATCCTTGCCCCAGCCTAAGTTTCTAATGAGGCTGTGAATTGAATCCATATATCGGTTGCCTCTTAATGCTCCCTAAATGCTCCCAAATTCTCGTTGTCTTCAAAATCTTCGTCATAGGTCACGATAAGTTTTCGTTGTCGGCCCTTCCTCTTGAACCCATAGATTACCTATCGTTCCGTATTTGAAAGTTAATCGATTGCCATTTCCTTTCAATAAGCAAAGGCATCATTAAAGAAACGGAGAGATGGATATAAGCTCACTGCTCAGGGGATTCATCCCCGAGACGGTAGACAATGCCACAGCGGCCGCGAATAATGCATCGGTGCCTCACAGCATGCCCGCCAACGTCGTTGAAACCATACTGCCACTCATCGGTATGAAAGGGTTCGCTCCAATGTACCGATTCATCGGTAGCTGGCTCGGCTGGGACCCGACATCCCTACTTACTATAGTAGGAGTCATAGTAAGTAATTCTAGGGGTCAATTTGTTCTTGTTTTAGCTACGAATAGAGAACGGGGGCTCCTTTTTGTGGCGAGAATAGTATCATGAAGGCTTCTCACGATTCCCCCAAAAGAAAAGACGAAAGTCGGAGGTCATCATTAAATTAGCGATAACTAACTCTGAGTGCTGTAGTGGGCGACCAACAAAGTCATCCGACAGATATACTCCTTTTTATATGGGTTTGTCACCGAGTATATGATGAGCAAAGTTCATATCAGCAGCACGGACGACATATACATACATTTGATGGTTTGGCTCTCCAGGCAACCAAGGATGGTAAATTCTCGAGCCTTGATGGCCGAGACGGTCAGTAAAACGGCTTGGGAAGACGAAGACGAGTCCACCGTTGCACGCGATCGTTCGGGTTTATATCTCAACTTCTCCAACCAGGAGGCGCGGGCGGTAAGTTTCCCGCTGTCCCTACATGAAGCCACTCGCAAGCTCCCGTGTACATTCGGCTACTAACCTATCTTTCTGAAGAGACCGCAGTATATCCCAGCTATAGGAGTTCACAGTTTCTGGTGGAAGGGCCAGTACTTTAGACTGCACCGCAAGAAGGAGTCTATATTTGATGATGGCGGGAGCGGTGGATTCGCGGCGTTCAAAGACAAGGAAGATCTTATAATCTCGTGCCTATGGAGGAGCCCCAGTACGTGCATTCTCTCTACCCATCTCCTAAGGTATATATGAGTATCCAATATGTGTATATTAACTCACATCTCAGAGCCGATCAAACAATTGCTAGCCCATGCTAAAGAGCAGTATTACAGCGACCATCAAGCTCGGACAACTGTGAAACGGCCGTGTCCCGCATACGTACGGAGGGCTCGGAATAACTGGCTACAGGTCGCTAATAGACCAGTACGAGACATGAAAACAGTCGTCCTTGACCAGCAGCAGAAACTCCAAGTCCTCGCCGACATGAATGAATATCTCCATCCAGACACACCTCGCTGGTACGCAAATCGTGGGATACCGCTGCGTCGGGGATATCTCTTCCACGGCCCACCGGGCACAGGGAAGACATCACTCTCGTTTGCACTAGCTGGTGTATTTGGTCTTGACATCCACGTCATCTCCCTCCTCGAGCCCACACTAACAGAGGAGGATCTAAGCGGCTTATTTAGCACCCTGCCACGGCGCTGCGTAGTTCTCCTCGAGGATATCGACACGGCAGGCCTCCGACGGCCGCTCGAAGAGCTTCGGGCCTCTAAACGATCTGCAAAGCAAGAGGATAAAGAGGAATCTCACAAAACGGTAAACAACGATATAAAGGAGCTAGCTAAGGTACTCAAGAAAGATTCAGAAGACCAGAAGAAGGGCATTTCGTTATCCGGACTCCTCAATGCTATTGACGGAGTAGCCAGCCACGAGGGCCGAGTCCTCATCATGACGACTAACGTGCCCGAGGAGCTTGACGAGGCCTTGATCCGGCCAGGCCGCGTCGACCTACAGGTTGAATTTACGTATGCCACGAGGGAACAGGCTAAGGAGCTATTCATCCGTATGTACGAAGGCGACCAAGGACGACCGCGTCACATGGATTCTAGATCCGCGGCCAAGGACGAACTACCCAGATCCTCGCCGTCGTCCACCAACGGCCACGCCTTGTCGCCCGAGACTTCCAGCGCGGTGCGCTCTGGGGAGTTGGACATTTCTATCGACGAGCTTCCCGAGATCGCCCGCCAATTCAGCGAAAAGATCCCCGATGGCGAGTTCTCACCCGCCGAGATTCAGGGTTACCTTTTGAAGCGGAAGAAACATCCCCGCCGAGCAGTTGAGGAGGCGGAAAAGTGGGTTGCGGCAGTCATCGAGCAGAAGATAAACAGGACCAAGATATCACAGGTTCAGTAGATGGGATATCCATTGGGGTCGAGATCAAGAGATGAATATTCATGGTCACAAGCGATGGTTAGGAACATTGAGCAAACTATAATTCAAGGCGCACTCAGAGTATTAGAAGATAATCCGTTTAGCTAGAGAATTATCTTGTAACTAAGATTAAACTTGGGAGCCCTAGGTTAGATAAGTAGATCGGGTAGACCGTGTTTACATACTTAAGTCCAATTAATTTGTCTTGAGCTTTTCTTACTAGGCCTTACATTATAATGAATAATTGTAACCTGAAATGGCCGAATCTAGACATTCCCTCTCTACGCCCAACACCCTCCTCTGCCTTTCTAGAACCTATCTCGAAAGGGCTCTTCTCGACACATACAAATCAACCTTTACTGCCAAAAGAACACGCATATTTAAACAACCGTAACCATTGTGCCCTGGACGAGACGAAGTAGCTCCCCTTTCATGACTAGAACTTTTCAGTTAACTCTCCTATTCCGTATCCTGGCGAGAAATTTTTCCTTGCTTGTTGAACACGTAAGACGCCGTCTTGAAGACATAGACGTTGAAGAGATCCGACGCGGCACACACGTCGTGCGTCCTTGTGCTATGCCTGAAATATATAGATCAACTCGCTATTAATTATAATCGTTGAGTTGGATATAGAAAAGGGAGTGAACAAATTTCGATCCGGCAATCTGAAATATCTCTTCTTTTCATTACAATAATAGCCGGATCCTTCCTTTTATGCTTTACATATTTATCAACAACCGCGTGCTCTATACGCCCACAACAACAACCCGATTGTGGATGCTGTTCATGCAGAAGTACTAGATCTATACACACTAGCCGGCGACAGTTCCGGTCTTTTACTCTTTGCTTTTGGAGAATGCTCTCGGCAGCCATCGTCGCTATTACGATCTTCAGTACCGGGGTGTAATGGACATTCGTTGTCGCGCGAAGAGCCTACACTATCTATTCTAGTGCCCCCTGCTAATATGCATAACACTCCTTTGTTCCGAGTGTGTAGAGTGTGATAGCAGCTCCGAGGGCCGGCATCAGATAAGTGAATGAATACGTCCGAACTACGTAAAAAGTCCATTATATGGTCCATCCGCTCTAGCATATCGAAATTTACAACCTCTTTCCCTGCCCGTGGCGCTTGCGCATTGCACCGCTGAGCTTGGCAATAATTCAATGTTTATTATGGTCAACAGCGATATCGATGGGATAGAGAAATAACGCCTAGCACCACTGTATACACTATCCGGTGTCCTTCCCGAATAACCTAAAACGAACAGAGCCATCGTACTTCAAATAACGTGTTGGGAGTTCGGTACTATATACTAGGACTATATTCTTCAACCATCTGCTCATGGTTCCACGACCCCAAGACATGAAGAATTTTGGAGTCAGGCGCTCTAAGGAGTCTGCGAATAAACCAGCATTCGAGCCTTTGAGCGATATACTCGACAAAGCTTACATTTTTTTTTGCCTTTAATATTCGTGCCATAGCCCTGTCTGAGTGTATCGTTCGAGCATAGCGGAAAGAGCGATTGTGATCCTCATCCGATAAAATCGGATGACCCTCCGTGGCGTATATAGCGGCACAACAGTAGTATTGCGAGTAACGCGTCCAGAATCGTTGAAGTCCCAACTAACTGATATAGAGCCACGGCCTGCGTTATCCGAGAGCGTCGTTGTTCTTAGATGGATCGGGACGTCGATCTGCGTGGCGGTAATGGTCCCCGATCGGTTTGTTAATACCAGCATGGTCGAATTATTTATTTATTTATTTATTTGGGGAGCCTCGTGAATCTAATTATCAAATGGTTAGTTGACTTGTGTGTGTAGACAATATCTTGCGCTTAATCTTTTTATTTCTTCTCTCACGCGGGATTTCTAAAATTTTATATCAACTTCCTAGTCACTAATGTAACCAGCATTGACTCGAGAAAGCGACGTGGAACAAGTAAAAAAGAAGGTACGACTAAATTCAAAAGAGGTTCACAAGGATTCTAGAATCAACACTAAAAGGTTCTAGTCCCTACAAGAGCGCACTCGCGGGCGTTCTACCTATGGTGGCAAGTAGAGGCTTTGGGCATCTCGAGGCGAGTTGTTTTTGATGGGAGTTGAGTTCGCGAGTTGTTGGAGGACCGGGTATGGCACCCATCTTACTGCATTCAAATTACTGATAGGCTACCACGATAGAAGACGCACGGCGACTTCGTCGAAAGATGCCTACATCGAAGGAGAAATGTCACCGGTGATGAAAGTGGAAAGGTTTCCAAGCGCACAGGGCAAATCGTTATGTTGAGGTGTAAACTTATTATAGACTACTATTTGCCCAAGGTTCCTACACATTTTTTCTAGGTCTCGATGCTCGGCCCTTTCTCTTCGATCTTGACGATTAACTCATGCTGGGTCTTGAGATTCTGTGCTGAGCTCAGTGACCTCACAACCGTAGTCTCGTTCTTCTCGGCAAGTATTTGCCGGAGAGCCTTGATCAAAAACCCAGCCACTAAATCTACGCTCCAACTGTCCGGTATCACCGACAAGATATCGCTCACGTCGAACCAACTGCCGAACTTCTCGAGGAGCAGACCCGTCTGCTCCACGCGGTCGCTGACGTCTTCGAGCTGAAGGAATTCACCTAATAAGGCACGGAATAGCCGCGCCTGTTCAGTTTGGGATGGTGGTGCGCTATCGCGGCGCTTTGGCGCCCCAGGACCTTCGCGGCTCGCGGGCGGTGGATCGTGAGCCTCGGCTCGGTAGATGCTATAAACGCTTGCGCCACCACGAAAGCAATACGCAACGGCCGTGTCATAATCACCAAGACGGTGGACTAGAAGGCGTAAAGCGTTCTCGTGATTTCGTCCTCGGCCGTCGAGAATTATCGTTTCGGGAACTAGTAGGTCGTCGGCGACACTGTTTAGGCTGGAGATTCGGTCTCTAACCACCGATGAGTCGTAATCATACTTGCCCCCTAGGAGTTGAAGGAGACGTAATCGGCTATGCCATGCCTCATCATCGGCTGGAGCGTTATCCGTAAGGAACTGACGGTATGCCGGCTTTGGTGGCTGCAGTGCGCGATATGCATCGTATGTTGCTAACACGGCGTCTCGGGCTTCTGATGATGTTTGTAGATGAGTGACCACAACATCGAGATAGTATGTTATTAACTCGTTGACGTAAATCGTGTATCCTTTGCCGAATACGAGAAATTCGAGGTAATACTTGACGGCTTCCGGAGCATCCGTCCTTAGAAGTTCGACAACATAAGTAGGCTCAAATTTTGGGGCTCTACCTTTGTCATCCGCGAAAACTTGAACACCAAGCTTGGGGTTTCGGTTTGCCAACCAGATACCATATTCCTGCACAAGGCTCTGGTTACTGATATTTGACAGATATTCGCGGACGCGTAACTCGCCATCTTGAAATTCACCGCCGTCATTCCTTTCTCCTTCAATGATGCGTTTCCATGTCTCGAGTACCTCTTGAGCCATTTTCCTGCTTTGGTAGAGCCTGCTAAGCACAAAGAGTCGATGATACGACTCGATTAAGGTCTCTGCTCTATCGAAACAGTCCACTCCGCCGTCAACAAGCTTGTACAGCTCGGCGCGGATGGAACGGCCCTTAGCCGGCCCGGGAGGTGATGATTGATCCAGCTCGAGCAATACCGCAAGAAGAGCAGCATCTACGGTGCGGAACACTTCATTCTCGTCTGGCACGCTCCCAAATCCCTTTTTCCGTCGCCAAGTACTAAGGAATCGCCTCAAAAACTGCAGAACGGGCTGGGTTAGTGCGCTCAAGGCATTTTGTGTCTTGCTATCAAAGTTTGAGCTAGAAATATATCTTTCAGCGGTCGTTTTAACACCGCCAAAGATCCATATTCCTCGTCGAGTTTCGATCACTTCGTTTCGCACACCGGGGATTATGGACAACACAACACGAGGATCGAGTTGGCTTTCGACTAAAACTTCCTCCATTGCTTGAAGTTCAGCTTCGGCAAAGGGATTTCCGGTGGATTGCAAGAAGCTGATCAACAGCAAAATTCCAACCTGTTGTTGTATGTAGCTAAAAGTCAAGAATTCCAACTCCGACTTGGCATCACGCCCGCGAAATGAATTAATGATCTTGAATAGTTCTCGTCGCTTTCGAGGTGTCTCATTTGACATGGCACTAGCGGTATGAATTTGGGCATCTAACTGGAGCATTAGAGGGTTGCGAATAGCCCACCAAATATAGGGACCTGACCAAACAGCCAAGCGAGCCGTGGTCCCCGCTAGTCGGCGGGCAAACTCTTCTTCCTCTATATTACGGGTTGCTTGCCACCCTTCTGGTAGTGATTCGTCGTCTTGGGAATCGCTGTCTCTATCGAAGAGCTCCTTCTCTTTAGACATTCTCTCCATTGATGATGCTGTACGTGAATCAACGCTCTTTAGTGACACGGAGGAGGCTTCTGCGTTGCCTGATGAGAACGGAGTGAATCTACGTCTGCAGAGCCGGTCAACAATTTCTTGGGAACACATGTCATCGGCTCCCAGAAGTGAGCGAACACCAAGTGACTGGGAGACTTTTATTTTCGCGGTGCTGGCCAGTTTAGGCTCAAGCCAAAATCTTGTGGGCTCATTTTCTGTAGCATCAGCATCCCAGCGTTGGATCTCCAGGCCGTAATGTATGCCATCTGCTAGTTCTTTGCTCATTGAAGCAAGAATGAATCCTTCCTCTTCAGAGCCTAAGGACGACGGGGATGATGGGTCCGAAGGCTCTCCATCAATCACTATTTGCCGTGGATAACGGTCAAATTCGATGGTAGGGCGAGTTGGTTCTCCCTCCGTATTTACGAACATCCCAATCCCTGGCTCCAACGGGCTAGTGCCGGTAACCAGCAAAAACTCTTCTGGAGTTGGCGAGACAATGTGAGGTTTAAGAAAAGTAGGTCTCGGTGCATGAGCCCTGGCTGGTTGACTTTCGGCTGCCCCATCCGGGGATGTCGATTGAATCGTACCCGTTGCCTCAGGCGGACCCGGACTGGCGACCAAGTCCGGTGGCGTCACAGAGCGGCTACCGGGTTCCTCGACGTCAACAGCAGGCTGCTCCTGTCTCCGGTTCGCGCCTGAGATTAGGTTTCCTAAGCTCGTACCTCTCCGATGGGTCTGTATCTCGGGACTTTCCGTCTGCGAGCGGGCTTGGGTCGATGAATTACTTCGTAGCAAGCCGCCTCCAGCGCTGCCCGATATATCTTGTGCCTGGCCGACAATGGTACCTGGTTGTGCCTCGTCTAGGGATGAAATTGACATCAAGGGAATCTTGAGTTGGCGATCGATTTCTAAAAGAGCGTAGCTTCTCGAGTCGGCAACACAGACGATGGTATCCCGCCTCACGGACAACCTACTACCCGCAAAATCAATCTTCTTAATGACACGAGCATCTTCAGCGATCCTCACGACTTGTATCTTTCTACTCAAAGACAGCAATATAGTGGCACCATCGGGGTCTTGGGCGCCCTGGTTAAGGTCTACTCCACCAATCCAACCACAATTCTTAACTTGAAGCCCACCAAAGACAGGACTCAGCTCCGGCAGGGAGTAGAATGTGACAGTTGAATTACAAAGCACACAGGCCTTTCCAACATTAGGCAGCAGTAATATCTCTTGCACACCAGGTCGGGAGGAGTTACTGGGCGCACCGGCGGGGTCTGAGAAAGCAGGTCGGAGCCGCGATGCGAGGATGAATGTTGGTATCCCGGAATGGTCTGCGGGATCGGGGGGTATCTGGAAGAAGTGAAGCAGCTCTGAGTCCGACGTGCCTACGTAAAGGTTGCGATCTGGTGGACCTTGGATTAGTCGAGGCGTACATGGTCGGGTCTAAGGAGGAGGAAGCAAGGCATTGTGTGAATCGCGTACCCAGATATTCGACGCAATTGATCTTGATGTCGTCCCTTGAACCATCTTCAGACAACGGGACGTCTGCGAACAAGGTACGCAGGACGTATGGGCCAGCTCCCGGGATGGCTTGGGAGCTTATATTGCTATGCGCGTCTAGAGCCATAGCTAGAGAGACAACATCATAAAGCGCTAAATTCGGTCATAATGTCGACGCACGATCGCATCGGTGGCTGTACTTTTGTACAACAGTGATAGTAGCTATAGCAGAGTTCTCAAGGTAAGGCTGAAGGAGAAGTGCGTTACGATGGGAAGTGAATTACAGGCGGCCGAGCCTATACCTATATATATATAACACTATACCTTAAGAAGTACCTGCTACCTACGTACCTAAAGCTGCCAGGTACCTATAGGTATACTTAGCATACCTAGGACAGTACTAGGAGAGGTACCTAGGTACTTATTTAGGTACCCGGCAAGGCGTATGTTTAACCCCTGATAGCTCCTGTAGGCTCCACCCCATTGGCCCTGGTTACCTAAACCTCTTACCTGTTAAAGAGCTCCTAACCCAGCTCAGCCTTTCGGGAACGAAGGACGATTGACGATTTAAAGATCACGACCGCCATCACCACCCGCTAACGAATTTACTCTACACTTAATTATAAGCCTTCAAATCGCTCTGATAATCCCAGCAATACCGAATCCCTGATGAGGTGATGAGTGTGGCAGCGCCCACCCCCCCAAGCCTCCCAGATTTCCCACAGTCGACGACGTGTCAGGACATATTCTTGTTCGTGAATTCGCAATGGACAACTTAGACGCAGTAATACCTCAGCTCGGCAACGAGCAAAAACCCGCATCGGCATCGGCATCGTCGGGGAATGAGAATACAAATCAGTTTCAACACGCTATCTCAGCATGGAGAAGTGCGTCACATGTGTCAATGCCGTCGTCCATGCTGACTGACCGCGACAGACATTGATCTGTCCACCCTGATCCAGAACCTCGATAACACCGCCTCGGACATCGTCGCATATCAACGCGACTCTACCGTACAGCGTAAAGACCTCGCCCAGAAGACAAAAGACTTTAGGAAGCTCGACGATGCGACGAAGCTCACCGAGGTCAAGAGTCTCCTCAAGGGTGCGTCACAACATCGACTTGCTACTAACCATGTCCATTTCCGACTGACATCTCTTCGATATAGCGTACCAGACCTTTATCGACCTACTCACAAACCATTCCAAAGCGACGAACAGCGCCTTCTTGCAGGTCTATTCAGCCTTAGAGAATGCGCCAGACCCATATCCGCTCCTCGAAGCCTCCGTTGATTCTATGCTGGTGTCCGAGGATACGCTGCCAAAGCTTACTGAAGAGAACCAGCACTTACAAGAAAACATCGCCAATCTGACCACGCAGCTTGAAGAAACCGAGTCACGATTGCAGTCCGAGAGTGCGAACCGCAAGCAGCTAGAAAACACTCTCGAATCGAAGGTGAAGGAGGTCGAATCGTCTTGGACGGCTGTGCTCGAGGAGAAGCAAGATAATTGGGAGGCAAAGGAGAAAGCTTTAGAAGAGAAGGCCGAAAGCCAGGAACGCTTGATTAACGAAATCAAGGCTAGTTACGAGGTTACGCAACGATTGAGAGGCTCCGAGGACGCCGATGTCGAAGGAAGCGGTGGGCACGTTACAAGCGCCGAACTAGAGATGGTCCATTCGGACTTGGAACGAACCAGTGCACGGCTCGCTGAGGTTGAAGCTCGGAACGAACAACTTCGTCTAGAGCTTGCGCAATCAAAATCACAGGTCCAGACACAGACACACTCTCTCGAAGATGACCCATCGTATATGCGCGTGAGATCGGAAAACTCGTCTCTTATACGCAAGTTAGATTCGGCCAGGGTCGAGAAAGAGGCATACAAGAGGGACATTGACTCGAGATTACGTAGTCTAGAACGGGAGGTTGGTCTTTTGACTGAGGAGCGTGACGCCTTGAAATCAAAGGTCCAAAAATGGAGTGATTACGATGACGTGAAGCAAGAACTTGAAGTGCTCAAGAGTATCGAGTTCTCAACCGGGGATGACGATGATGTATTGGCGAACCCGGATTCTAATGGTTCGACGACCAAGGCTAAAGGGGACACCTTGGAACAGCTACTCCTAGCGAGGAACAAGAAGCTCGGTGATGAGCTTACAATTCTCCGGGTGTCACATCATGACCTTCAAAGCCGGCTAGAGAATATGCAAGAGGAGATGTCGAGGACGAATGCCGACCTAGAAAGGTCACAAAACCTCAACGCACAACTGGAGAATGATCTTGCGAACCTCCAAGCGGAGGGGCAGAATGCGTTCCCGTCTGGTGCGTCAGTAGCCGGCACCTACACTAGATATGCACCGTCTGTGGCGCCAGGCAGACGCGGCGGGAAATCTTCACCAACTTCATCTATCATTTCCGGCTTTGATCCTCGTACAACCGGTGGTGAACCCATGGGCGGGGGTTCTGGCATCCTTCCTATGATCACAGCACAGCGTGATCGCTTCAAGAAACGCAATTCGCAACTTGAAACAGAGCTATCGGAGAGCCATCGCAACGTATCCCAGTTAAGGCAAGAGATCGCCGCACTACAAAAGGACAATCTGCAGCTTTATGAAAAGACACGATACGTATCTACGTACAACCGTGGCGGACCCTCGGCGTCGTCGTCATCAGCTTATTCGTCTAATCCAAACCCATCTACTGTGGCCGTAGGTGGCACTGGGAACCCCGGGATCGAGCTGGATCGCTATAGGAAGGCATATGAGTCCAACATATCGCCCTTCGCTGCCTTTAGAGGGCGGGAGTCGGCCCGAGCGTACAAGAGGATGAGCCTTCCGGAACGGGTAGTGTACACAGTCACACGGATGGTGTTGGCGTCAAGAACAAGTAGAAATCTATTTGCGGCATACTGCGTTGCGTTGCACCTATTGGTGTTCTTCTCGCTATACTGGCTCGGCACTGCGGATGCGGAGAAGTATACAATGAAGCTAGGCCAAGGCGTAGCCGCCGCCGCGGGCGCTGGAGGGATGGGCGGCAGTGGTCTTGGGTCCAATGGGCAGGCGATTAGACATGGGGACTGGCAAGAAGAAGGCTTTAATGGGCATTGATGATAATGTAACATTATTTCTAAATGGGTAGATGACACTATATATCTGTATTTCTAAGAGTTGCAAATTTATCATGTGGAATAATGTTGCCTCCAAATGTTGCCTCCAACTAGATAAACTGATTCACTGAGATCATCGAGGGCATCGAACGGGATGCAACTTCGATGCCGAGTCAGCTTAGCGAAGCCTACATGGATAGAGTTATTTCATCGTCGTCCGCTGACGGCCTTGATTTGGACGAGACAGTATCTTGGCTGCCAAGTTACTTTCTCGGCGTGATTGTGTCCAGAGAAGTTTGTTCTCTCCAATTTTTATCATGTGAGACTTTCCGAGCAGAGGATAAGGCCGAAAGCCAACATCACGAAAGTGGTTACGTTGCAGTGATCTCTAAGATGCACACATGCTGCGTATATGATCGACCACTAATAAGCAGATCGCGATCAACGGAGTCGTGAGCCGCTGGGTTAGATGAAGTCTTGACCTGGAAGTCCAGCAGACCCTTTTATCCCCACCACAACACACACACACAAGAATACACAGGGGGGACACACACACACACACAGAGAGAGAGAGAGAGAAGGAAAGGAAGACTTTCTCTGTGGCTCTGCCCATGGCGAGTAAAACGGCTTGGGTTGCATGTGGCGCCAAGGCAGGCGGCTCAACGTCCATGGTTCGCAAGCACGACGTCGAGGGAAATCCCGTTGCAACCACACTACGCGTGCTGATTCGCTCGGCTCGCTTGGCCAGGACCAGGAGCAGCAACGGTCGAATAAGACGGCTCCACACGAACGGGTAAACAACAGCCAAGTTACTAGTACTACCGTACACTATGGATCCTTACACTTAAGTCCAGGCTTTTATCATTTGACGCGCGGAGCAAGGCGTTTCTAGGGTGGTGTGCCCGCCCTTCTCGAAGGGTGGCTCCCCCTCCCCTCCCCCCCCGGCCATCTCCAGACGCCGGCGTGACTCGGTTGGCGCACAGCTTGAGTTGGCAGCTTACTATAGGTAAGGTAGCTTCTTCATCTCAAGAAATGAGACTCTGTTTTCCTCCACACGTTCGTTCTGGTACGTTGAGCTATGAAAACAATGAAACTTCTCATGTCAATCTTGTATGAGCGTATTACATCACGCTGCGACGTACCCAGCTGAAGACAAGATCGAACAGCCTGGAACAACCAATGAGGAGACTGCGATACCCGTTTCCCGATACCCTCCGTGCCAATTTCGCGTGTCTCTCTTAATCCCAGGCAGACAGACAGACATAGGCCACAGATTGGTTCAATATAGTAAAAGTCTCCGTGATCTACATACGAGAAAACAAAATTATACGTAGATCGAGTGGAATGTGGAATGTTTATGTTATTGCATAGTAGCATGTATTCATTTCTCTTCTGCGGACAGAACAGGGCGAGACGCCGTGCCAGGATGGGTGGACAGACGGGGTTTGCTTCACTCGATGACGGCGTACCGACGGGTGGTAATCAAATAGTACTACTTAAGTACTTACTTAGCAGTGCCCACGAAAGAGGGTGTCATCATCTACGGAGATGCATAATCCCGACGGCCACGCTGGACGCTGGAAGTAGAAGGTAGGAATGAACACTGAGTGCTACTATTTAACAATACGAGCACACATACAAGAGCGTTGAAGTTGAATGAATGGCCAAGACCCCATGGAAAACAATTTGCCCTCGATCTAATTCCCGTCCTGCCATGATTGGCCGATAAGCAGGCAAATTTTCTGCGGTTGGACACTCGGAAGCGCGGGCAAACAAAGCGAGATCTCGTGCTAATTTGTTTCTATTTTTGCCTCGCCCGCCTTACCGCCGGATCGGAAGCGCACGGTATCTGCAGCTATTTTAGATTAATTAGCCCTATCACCTCACAGAAACAGAGGGGTAATTCAGAGGGGTAATTTAGTGGTACATGCTCGTAGTAGTGTAGCGCCAGTCCTCCATACTGTTTGCGCCATTCTGATTATCCACAGTAGAACCCTTGTTTGTAGATGCTGTGCGTATTGTATCTTTTCCCCGTCATTTTCCACATACGTAGTAGTAATAATAGTCCACCCAGGCCCGTCGGTGAATCAATTCCCGGTGATTGCGTAGTTGCTTGCTTGCTTGCTTGCTTGCTCGTCGCCGGCGGTAATCACACAGCCCTCGGATACTCAAACTTCCTGGCTATTTTGCTCATTCATGTGTTGGTCTGACTCCTCTACATAGCCTTCTCGTACAAGTCCTTGCGGCGTCAACCACCCAGTAAGCAGCAACATTAGTAGTAGTAGTATTCTCATTATGGCGCAATGTCAAATTAACGGATACGCTAGGGCCGCGCAAACGCTCTCGTAAAGAATGAGTGCAAAGATCGAAAAGCATACCACCACCACCAACCTCTTCGTCAGCTAGTTACTTAGCCATCCTTCTTTGCCGCTGCAACGCTCGGCCCAAGCAAGATAAAATGTGCACTAAATGAACAAGCGAGAAACAATGGATTTCGAGCGTGGGGATTTGCTAGCCACGGCGCTTGCGCTGAGTGTCTCGGCCAATGAAAGACGATGATGGACAACCCACCCCATGTCACGCTAACTCTTAGCCGTCGATCATCGATCCAAGACCCCTGTGTATCCTTCCCTGCCCAGATGTCCAGACGCTCTGTTCAGACGCTTCTGTTCAGACGCCCTGTCCAGACGCCTTGTCCAGCTGGAGCAGACAGGCAGGTAGGTAGCATTCTCATGCCGGGTACTCCACACCATCCGACCTTGGCCCGGGGGATCTGGTATCTTGTGGCCCTCGTCTTCTCTGTGCCTGTTATTCCGCCTGCTGTACATAATATAATATGTATGTAGGGCGGTTAACTGTTAGATGTCAGCCGAGGTGGGCCATTCCCGTTCGAGCAAGGCCCCGTCCAAGTCCTCCCTACTGCGTCTTCTTCGTGGTACCTAATTTAGTTCTCCCACCAGTCTACAACGAGCGTGGGTGATAGATGAACGTCCAATCCCACGCTAGCTGCCGCCGGGGTGGACGGCAACGACAGGGTTGTGCAGATGTACAGTAGTGTAGGTGGACGAGACTAGTGTATGCTGTTGGTATCTTAGTATCTTTAGTTTAGTGTAAGTCTCTCTCAGACACACGCAGGGAAAGACGGGAACCAACCAGGTCATTTTCAATATATTAAGAGAGACGGCTACACTCGAGCTTTTGCTCTCGAACCTCTCTTGTTCCACCACCCACCTCACCAGCCTCATTCTTATACCATCATCTCTCCTCGTGGAGATCATTTCCTTTTTCTCACTTTTTTCCTACTTCTCTTCTTTTTTTCCCTTTCCTCTCTTATTTACGAAAACGATATCTTTTTTTTTTTTTTTCCTTTTTACGCTTCTTCTTCTTCGGGAACGGGTCTATCTGATCGGGTTTTTGTCTTTTCTTAATCTTGATCTTGACGTTCCTCAGCCAACTAGATACTATTTATACTGTACGACAAGTAGTAGTACCTAGAAGAAACGCATCAACGATATCTCGAGGGAAAACAATTCACCTTCTCCGAGCCGATCTCACTTACCTTCACCTTCTACGCTTCTACTCTTCACCCCCACCTCACAACGAAGATGTACGGCTCAACAATACTAGCCACCCTCCTGGGTGCCTCGACCGTCTTCGCTGCGCCAACCTGGCCACAGCTAAACACTGGCCTCGCCAACACTGCTGGACGTGACATCTTATCCAGTTACTTCAACCTATTGGCCCAGAAGGTCGACCTCGCCAAGCTCGCTACTCTCACACCCTCATGCGACCTCACCAAGGCGCAGATGCCAACCCGTAAGTTCTCGTACCAGAAACACTTAGCACAACCCAACATCCCACTAACACATATCCCAGTATCAGCCAGCCCTCTTCCCACACCAGCATCAGGTCTAGCAGTAAAACACGTCGCCATAGGCCGCGGCACCCAGAACTACACCTGCTCGACTTCAGACTCGACAGCAGCGCCCACCGCCGTCGGCGCCGTGGCGACGCTCTTCGACGCCTCGTGCGTAGCAGCGCTGTACCCGGACCTGCTGCACGTCCTGCCCAGCCTAGCGCTGCAGTTCGACCTGCCCTACAGCGACAAGACGGACGCGAAGATGGGGCCCACGAGCCTGCTCGTGTCGGGGAAGCACTTCTTCACCAACGCCACGACCCCCTTCTTCAACCTCGACACGCCCCGCAAGAGCATCGGCGAGGCCCCCTGCTCCAAGCTCAACGCCACCAACGCCCCCTCGGACGCCCCCAAGGGCCGGCAGGGCGAGGCCGCCGTCCCCTGGCTCTTCCTCGGCGCCAACCCCGACGCCACCGGCGGCATCCACGATGTCTACCGCGTCGAGACCGCCGGTGGCAGCGCCCCCGCTACGTGCGCTGGCCAGCCCGCCTCATTCCAGGTGCAATACGCCGCCGAGTAAGTTCATCCCCCTATTCCTCTCTCTCTCTATCTACCACAAGTTATCCACACCTGCTAGATAACAAGACTCACAAAACTAATTCGCGACAAAACAGATACTGGTTCTTCGCCTCATCATGAAATAAAAACGAAACCCAAACAGGCTATTAAACCAGTTTTTTTTTTTTTTTCTCCCGAGCGAGAAAACGGCGTGGTGAAATCGGGTAAAAGCAGGATAGGCACACCCACTCCTACCCTGCTTCTCGGGATATTCCCGACACGTATATAATGGCAAGAAGGGGCAGGGACAGCAGCATCATCATCACCCTCTTCATCCGCTCTACCCTAAGCGGTATGGACAGCGGGCAAGGGTTTTCGTCACGAGAGACGAGACCAACTGACTTTAGTCACGGGCATGACGGGACGGATGCTACATACTAAGTGACGGACAGGGCCAGGCCAGGATTCGGGCCGCGGGAGAGGGGCGTTTGCGGAGATTTGAATTCGTTTTTAGTGATTCCCCTTGGACGAATAATATATACCTTTTTACTTTTCCCCCAAACTTTTGTGTCCGAGTGTGTCCAATGTGCACGATACCGCCGTGATCATCCGGGTTAAGGGGGTAGGGTTTGCTCCTGATTTCCCAGCGCGGACTCATAAAGCAGAATCAATCACACCAAAGAACACATCAACTCTTCATATTCCTACTAGTTTAAGGCGAGAGTACCAATTAGCTCTAATAGCCATACTTAAGTGATGAAGATAAGTATTAGTCAGGTGGTGTCTGAAGAAATTAAATCTTTTTCGTCTGGCTCACATTCGTAAATGTTCTGTATCCCTACCAATAGAGCCCGATCAGCAATGTGTCGTGAGCGCCGTTAGTTCTATTTAACGAGGTCTATCACTATATCCTGACCCAAACCAAGCCAGGCGTAAACAGACAAGCATACCACGAATAGCCACGACGGAAAACGGCCCTCATCCCTCCATCTCGACGTCCCCGCCACCGCCTCCCCTCCGCTTGCTCTCCAGGCGCTGTTTCGTCTTCGCCTTCGCTTCCTCGATCCACTTCTGATACGCCGCATCCCCGCCCTCCGCGAGTTTGTCTTCGACCACGCCTTTGAGGACGGCGCCGGCGAAGCCGACGAAGTTGTGCCTGCGCAGGGCGTTCTCGAACTGCCAATCACGGCGCTTCTGCTCTTCGCGCTCGAGCGCCTCGCCGTCGCCGATTTCGCGCGCGCGCACCCTCAGATCCCGCACCATAGCCATCAGGTTGAACCGGATCTCCGACATGTCGTACCTCGCGATGCGGCGCTGCAGCACGTCCATGACCTTGGCGGGGAACTCGTCCGCGGCGCAGGGCCCGTGGCTGATGGGTGCCGGCTGCAGGCCGTCCAGCTCGTACAGCGTGCCGTTGATGGGCGTATACGCAATGAAGTGGAACGCGTCTTCGGGCTCGCCGCTCGTGCGCTGCGTCTCGTCGACGAACGGGCTGCTTTTCGCGAAGCTGTTGTGCACGTCGCGGATCAGCTCGCTGTTGCTGAGCGCCTCGCCGCGGAACTCGGGCGGCAGCACCATCGTGAAGTCACGGAACTCGCGCAACGACTTGCCGATGTCGATGCCGGTAGCCTCACCCCCCGCACTCGTACTACCACTGTTACCCTCTTGGTCCTTGTTCAGGAGCACGGACAGGAGCGCCTGGGTGCCGCATGCGTTCTGGATCGTCTGTGCCGCGAAAAAGATGCGCTCCGCCGCTTCATGGTCAAACGTGCCGTCGAGAGGCTTGTCTGTCGCCGCATAGGGGGCGTCTGTCGGGTATTTGAAGAGGAATATGACGCCATAGACGGGGTACAACGCCGCGAGCACCTCGGGCTCTAACGTGAGTAGCTCCTCAAACTGCACATCCTGGGCTCCGAGGTTATTCAGGAGGAATGTGAAGACGCCCTACGCCGGAGACGGGTCAGCCAACCTATCTAAATAGATGCAATACCGAATGAGGGAGGTGGATTCGGGGACAGTCGGCATACCGCGTCTGACTCAACTATACCCAGATTATTAGCGTTCCCGTCCGTCCATGTTGCGACACCTTGGCATGCTGCTCACTGGTATTCCAACCACCACTCATCTTTCTCCCAGACCTGCCGAACCGCAAGTCACGCTTTGCAGAGATTCAGAGAGCTGAGTGATTGATAGGTAGCAGTGCGTAAGTAGAGATAAGGTGCAGCGCTATTCAGGTTGGGGCGGAAGGACCACTTGGTTTGGTTGGTGTTACTCCGAAGGTTACTTTCCAAGAAGATTATCGCAGAGTGTCTGTCTACCAGTGATGTCAAAGGCTTGTAATAAGAACATTGAGAGGGCACTGCTGTATTGAGATACCCACTTAGGTGGTGCGCCACATTTCTGCGATAAGATAAGAAAGCAGCCCCGAACGACCTGTCTAAGCTAGGTGTCTACCTAGCTAGTGTGTACTCCGTATACCGTACGTAGTACCTAGGTATATATTTATATATATGTATGTATGTATGTACCTAATGTATGTGGGTGGGGAGGTAGGTAGGTATGCATAACAAACGTGGGAGAATGAGGCATAGAGGTAAAACAACTACAAACCTAAAACAGACGTTACTTCGACAAGAACTCGGCGCGACGCGCTAGATACCATATTACATCTTCCACACCCCCAATTATCTTAGGAGCTAGATACATCCTTTGCAAGCGAGGTAAAAGCTTTGTCTTCTCCTCCATAGCATCCCCTGTTGGACATCAGCTACCCATAGCTCCATCTATGCTAGTTGTTTTGTGTTCTTCAGTTCCCATGATATCATGTATAACACCTACAACGACGACAACAACAGCTTTTTCAGAGAAATTACCACCGCAAAATTCACTATCATAACTCGCAACAGACATCTCATATCAATCTATCTTGCCGATGTTTCTAATCAAGGGAAGGGAGATCGTAGTCCATGTGACGGACCTGGGGTCGGCTCGAGAGGACCTGTATTTGCTTGCCTTCGGCTGAGGCGCTGCGTGAGCCATGGTTGATGGTACTGTCGCAATCCGCGAGCTCTATGCCGTCCTTTCGAACCACTTCGGTAATATCCTCACCGAACAGTTTGCGGCGAAGGAATCGTACCCAACCCGGCATGCTCTGTTTGCTGAGGCCAAAACTGTAGACTTCCTTCTCGTGCCAGTTGGCCGGGGTCACTCTTCCTCTTGTAAACTTTACCACGACCCAGATCATAGTGTTCAGAACAATGTATACCATCATGCCACTAACCCAATCGTTAGCGAGCGTCAATTTGGTAGTATCTAGTTACCTACGCAATAAGACCGTATGCGACACTGTAACTAAATGGCATAAATGCCAGAGTCACAAAGGAGGGAACCGCGTCGCCAATGTAGTGCCAATTGATGTTGGTGACTTGGCGGATCATGAGGCAGCCAACCTAGATTGGTCTTCAGTTTCAATGTTTCATGATTATTTGGCTGGAAATCTTAAACCTACGAGAATAAGGGTCGAACCCGTAGCCCAGGGCGGAATTGAGGCGAAAATCGGAGCAAAGAAAAGGCTGATTAGAAAGCAAAACCCAGTGGAAACGGCAGTTAACCCCGTTCGTCCACCTTCTGCAATGCCTGCGCCACTCTCAATGAAAGCGGTGACCGGCGAGCAGCCAAATAATGAACCAATCGAGATGCACGCTGCATCAGTGCAATAGGCAATAGTTGACCGTGGGAAGTCACCGTTATCCTCGACCACGCCACAAAACTTAGCCATGGAATATAGGGTGGCCGTACAGTCGATGATATCAACATAAAGGAATGTCACAAGGGCGAGTGCAAACTGAGCACCACTTGTCCCTTGAAGGTTCCATTGTTGTGCCGCCAGAGGCCCATCAATCGGATGGAATGCGACGATCTGCCGAAAGAAATCGTATCGGCTCTGTCCCTCTTCCGTGTACGGGAAATATGTGAATGATGTATTGCGACTAGAAACCGTCAACCGAGAATTTCAAACACGGAAATGGTGTACTGACGGCCAAGAAAGAATTGATACTAATCCGATACCAATGATGATGGCGCTTTTGACTTTGAATGCCATCAAGAAAGCCACCAAAATCCCCCCAATGAAGATCCCGATCCACATCTACCGATTGTGAGTTTATTCCACCACATGACCAATTTGACTTAACACATACCGCAGGATTCGCCATGATCTTTCCGCTACACTCCGCGCTTCCGTCTAGCAGTTCGGGAGGACAACCACCAATCGCCAACGGTGTAGTGAATCCTCCAGTGATTGCGCCAATGCCGGCTGAATAGGAGAGGCCAATCTCAGTGAGGAAGAGTCCAATACCTACGCCAGAGGCGGTTTTGATAGTAGCTGGTATCATACGGACTAGCCACTGCCGCATTCCTGTGAGCGCCAGAAACATGAAGATAAATCCCTCAACGAAAATAGCAGTCAGCGCAATACGATACGGTACAGGGCCGGAACCGCGCCAGCCAACAACTTGATAAGTGAAATATGCATTGAGGCCCATGCCTGGTCTAGAAGCTAGTCAACAAATTGCCAATGAAGCGAAGGGTAGCCTCTTAGGCGGGATTAGTGCACTAACCCAAGAGCAACAGGAAGATTGGTGAAGAATCCGAACATAATGCTAGCAAGGCCGGCTAGGGCTGCGGTCGAAGTAATGAAGTCGCGCTTCAGGTCTGCGCATGTGAGGGTTAATAAATTACATTGTCCGGTAAGTATATTTCGGTGAGCATCTCGAAGACTCACAAGTTTGACATATCGACATGCCCTCGTTACCGGGGCAGCCAGGGGCAGTTCCTTCTGGGCATAGGCAAGTGCCTCCGGAATCCGCGAGTATCGCAGACTTTCCGACAGTTAAACAATAAACATATCATACTCGAAGGTAAATTACTCACGTTAACGGCAATAATGTAGGCCATGGTGGCGAACGTTGTCAAGCCGGCCCGAACTTCTCTGAAGAAGGTGGCCCCTCGTATAGACTTTGGCTGCGCATTATCAGCACAGTCATCACCAACAGAACGCATCAGGGGAAACATAAGCATGCGCCTAGGGTTTTCCCGTCTGCTTCGGATATTATCTTGATTCTTGTTATGACCCTTGAACTGCCAGCGGGGGGCTTGGGTAGGATACTGAAAATGTCGTGTAGCGATAACTTACATGGCCTGAACCCTCGAGGCGGAAGACTCGACCAAAGGTAGAACGGTTAATCCTCTGGTCCAAGGCGGACATTCTCTCGGTAAACTTCTCAGAGGCATTCTGGATGGAGGCGAGACACAGCATCTTGACTTCTGGCTAGGGTTCCAATAGATACCAACGATCTTGCCGTCGAGGGTTGAGTGTAGGGACGTCGGGTGCGGGGACACGATAGAGTGAAGGACCTAGCGTTACGTCGGGTGTAAGGCGGCGTTCGGACGCAGTAACGAGGAACGAAGCCGTAGTGAATAATAGGTGCTTGCTCTGATATTACAGGCGGCTATCTAGGCGGGACCGGCGGCACCACAAGAAATTAGGACGCCGCGTGTCCCTGATCCGTCGGGGCCAAATACTAATTGAACCGATGAATGCAACTGGAACAACCTGAGAAGCCGTAAAATACAACTGAAGAGGGAAGTCGAGATTAATGCCGAGTCGAAGTCGAATCCAAACCAAAGCGGAAGAGACTGAAATCAATATAACGGGGATGAAGACGCGGGAAGGTGTCTTCAATAAAGAGAGGAAGAAAGAGAGAACATAGGACAAGTAGGCATGAGAAGGAAGGGGCGGATGAGGGGAAGTGCCCAGGAGGTAGATCGACAGGTAAACGACAGGCAGCCCAGCAGGCGGAGGTAAGGGAAGGTAAAGGAAAGGAAAGGACAGACGCCGAATGGTGAGAGGTGAGAGGCGAGAGACGAGAGGTGAGAGGTGAAAAGGGTGGACGTTGAAGGACAGCTGATGATGTATTTTGTATCTCGGACGGGGACAAGATCGAAATTAAACGTGACACAAACGAGTAACGATTCTGCGATTCTGCACTGGGGAGGGGGGGGATGGGTGCCGGCGCATGAGCTGCATACACCTACCGAGTTTACACTACATTAGGTACCTAAGAGAGAGAGAGAGAGATCCAGAGAGGGGAATCTAGAGAGAGAGAACTAACTGACTGAAACATGGAAAGACGTTAGGAAATACTTAGTCGAGTAGAGAGTACCTAAGGGAGTACCTAGGTACACCTTACAACGACAGGGAATAGGGGTAAAGGGGATTGGTTGGATGGGAGGGCGTGTTGTGGACAGAGAGTATTTTTTAGGGGGCGAGGGAACCTTTCCTTTGGAAAAGAGCGCGATACATACATACATACAGACGGAGAGGATGTTTCCAATGTGTTTTATTTAAATGAATACAATGGATATGGCAGATGTGATGGATCGATGAATGGATGGATACGCGCAAACAACGAGAGAACAAGAGCCCGCGCGCGTGGGATAGCAGAAGGCTCTTGCTGGATTAGTCTTGGCGTGGTGTTGTGGTTTGGTTAGGTAGGCGGCTCCGTAGGAGGTACCTGCTTCTCAATGAGGACTTGCTTTCTACCTACCTACATAGGTACCTAGGTAGGTATTAAACATATCCCCTACCCTCCCCTACCTCCTCTTACAATGGCCATTACTTAGGCCGCTATTAGAGGTGGTGAATCTTATGATTAGCCTTGCAGGTAGCTACCTAGATACCTCAGCCAGTGGTAGAGAAAATAAAACTCACACTGCTGTTGAGGATTTAGATTTTTTTTTTCTTTTTTAAACTCTACTGTTTACTTTGCATGGATATGGGGTGCGGCAAGCACCACAAAGGGAGAGAGATACGTAGTGCGCATTGAGGTAAGCGTGTAAGTGGATTGGCTCAACTCAGTCAAGAATTTACTAACATGGATACCACTATACGAGTGAATACCTAAACAATGCCTTCTAGCCATAGACTTTGAGTTACGTTGGTTGGAGAACTGAGTTCAACTGCTCAGCTTCTAGTCGTGATAGAAGCTTTTTAGCCAAGGAAATATAATACTACCGCACCTAAAACCGGCTTTCGAGATTAATTCGTACTCGTGACAATATTGTGAACCCGTGGATCGGACATATGAAAAGCGAAATCAACAATTATCCTCGGGGCAACGAGGTCGGTTCCTCAGTAGCCCAGCTGGGACCCTGCATTCACGTAGGTTTGTCCAAACTGCCTAAATAACATTACATTGGAACCGTGGCGTTCTATCTCCCGGCAACGTGGCGCGCCCTGCCCCTTTGCGTGAAGTATAGTAAATGGTTGAAGATCCACGCAAGGGGCTTTCCGTTAGATCAAACTTGCCTTTCGTCTGGAAAATTGCCTACTACAGGATATTATCAGGAAGTGGACTCTTAGGATAAGACATCGCCTCGTGTGCGCACGCAGTAGATCCAAAACAAGTCTCAGGAGCCGCGTATTACGAGTTGTTGTTGTTTTCGATGTAGTACTTGATAAATGCGCATGTCATACTTGGCTCTTCGTGGTCTCACCGTGGTATTTTCTGCGCTCAAGCGGCTCTATCACTATGATATATAACCAAGAACCCACGCAACCTTAGATTGCCATGACAACATAGTGGGAAGCGGAAGCGTCTGTGCCCCCGACCCTACCATGCAAAGCACCTAATCCCCTGCAAGTCTCCGGTCGATTAACTACGGTACATGAATATCCGCAACACTGGGTTTGTGAGTTTGCCTTGTCATCGAGCCATTCAGACGTCGGCCCCACATTCGATCTGCAGTCCTATACCTCAACCATCTAGCCAGCCGCTAACCCCGGTTCAAAATACGTCTAGAGAGAACCACGGATCTCATGTGGGCCTTAGACAGTGGGAGGGGTAGAGCCGAGATAGACGCAAACATGCAAGCTCCCAGACTAGATGTCTTGTCTCGCCCCACAGCGTTGAGAACCACGAACCGATGCTAGCTCTGTCATAGGGGTGGGCAAAGGCTAGACAACGGACGATCATGTGAGACACGCGGGAAAATTGGCCAATTACCGAGATCTTGGTATCCCAAAAAGGTCAATTCGCGAAGGACGGAGCGGAGACATAGAGGCGATGGACTCATGTTATCATATGTTCTCTGTACGCTTCGGACCGTGTATGCCGTGGCCATCTCACCTGGGGGATCTACATCGCGATGCAGCCCTCTGGCCGAGTGCCCCGTGGGTCACTCAACAGAGACGAATCGGATCAAACTCTCTCGCAGCTACAAGTACACATCCAGTAATGTAACTAAGGTATATATCCGAGACACAGGAGAATACAATAAAAGCATGATAGCTGATACAAGAAATCGTTGCCAATGCAGCTGTGTAGCCAATTCAGCACGGCCTTGCATTATAGGCCGTCATAGCAAAAACCCGCTATTCTGCATATCAGCGCCTTGGAGAGTACGGCTTAGGAGATTCAACATACCCGAGACATCTCAGAGTTGTCAATTTTGAATGATAATGGTATTCGGGTGGCCACTCGTCCAACATGTCAAACATAGCATTAACTTACCCTGAACTGCTCAAAGTATAAGACACATTATTATTGTATCAATGTGATTCACCGGTTACGGTTATTATTAGGACACCCACGCAGTTCTCGTACTGGGAGTCATTAGGCTACGATTAGAAATCTGCATTTGAGAGGTAGGCCTAATGAAGCACGTGGAAGATGGATTATTTACAAGATAGCAACTAGAAATTGAATTAAAAGCACGCGGTTTTGACAGCCACAGGTGGAAAATACCTGGGTAACGGACTATTTGCCGCGTATAAAATAAACATATATGGATTATATAATACACGGCTAGAGTCTTCATAGCGTCAAAGACGTATTTCATAGTACGATTCTACAAGATAGTTATAGTCTGCCAGCCAGCACACTACAGCGAATACCCACACCAGTTCGAGTCCATCTCGCAGCCTACAGTCACGATATTACTAATATAGGAAGCGGTTGCTGAGATAATCATGAGAGCAATTAGAGAAGTCAAGAGGCAAGAATTTTGGGTAATATCTGATGATCCTAGGGCTCTTTTAATGCTTCTTTCGGCGATAAGATAGAGTATTTCTAGATAATAGCCAATAAAAATTCATAGATTTAGGTCGACAGGAAGCATAGCCTGCAAGTCGGCAAGGCGTGGCAAAATTGCATGACCAAGCACTGAAGCTTCTATCAAGCTATCCTACCGATTATCACACCTTATTGGAGAATAGATATTCACTGGAATATTTCCGAGTAGTTTTCAGCTGGAGTACCTAATTATGCGTTACCTAGTAATAATACAGTGATAAAAGAGACGGGTATCTACAACCTGAAGTGGGAACACCAATGCGTAGCCAAGAGTGAGAACGTTGCAAGTGGAAGATTAGTACATGAAACAGGCACTCCAAAAGTCGGGAAATATCACAGCCTGCGCAAATAATTCCGAGAAAACTTTGTGGTTCGGCCATTCCACAAAGACAACAATAACTGCTCCATTTGTATTCAAAGATTGCTCTCTTGTGGCGAAGGCTTGGCAAGATTTCTGGGTAAATTGGGTATACTCTTTCTCTGGAATCATACGGTGGATGCTTAGTAGGTGAATTCAAGCAAAATTTGGGCAGTAACATCGGCAATACAAACATAATTGCCGCAGGTTAATGGAATAGGGTATGGTTGAGGATAGAGGGAGACTCATGTCGCTTATCATCCACCCCCTGATTTCTCTCCACTGCCGTGTCGAAGCGGCAACGGTGTTAGAAAAGTCTCTTCTTTGTCCTACCTCTCTGGCACGGGAGTTGTCAATGTGAGACTTGCCTATCTAAGGAGACAACTAGGTATCAATTTCCCGAGAGGGTAGCGGGGTTACATGTTGACAGATAAGCAGTGCGTGTGTGTTGGTGGATGTTAGGGACAATGGCGAACTTCAATTATACATATAGGTAGGTGATCAAGAGAGTAGTAGAAGTAGCAGTATTGATAATACCGGGGACCATCCAAGCACAAACATGCATGTTCACGGCCCAATTGCTCCCCTAGATAGGTAGCTAGGTAGGTAAATACTTGCATGAAAATCTTTGTATGGCTTGAAGAGCAATTCTTGATGGACTTCTTGATGGACTGTGCATCCCATCTATACCTCTTTAGGGACCTACCTAGGCAATCGGTTATCACATGTAACATATGGGAAGCGACGGAAACGACCTTGGTACCTACCAACTATAGGTAGCTAGGTACCTTACTTAGCCAGTGCCTAATATATAGAGGCGAGGACACACATGGTAATATGTATTAATATGTACTTGATTTTCTATCAATCTGCCATGTGGTCAGTTATGGGAGGCAGGTACTTTTCAGATGGTACTTGAGAAGTAGGTAGTTAGGTACATGTAGGTAGGTACGAGCATCGGGTATCATGTGGTATGTGCGGCCATACATCCTCCTCCTACCTTACCTATCTATACCTGGTATCTATACATACCTGGGTAGTACACACAACACAATGTACTTTGTACATAACATACTTGTACACACAACACGTATACCCACTAGTAGTACTTACACACAATACACAATACACAATACACAACCCACACAGGAAAGGGAGAAGAAAACAACAAAGTCGGGCAGCTGCATTTGTGCTTTGGAGTAAGGGTGACTTCCTGCAGTCTGCCTCGATTCTCGAAATCGGGGTTGGCCAAGCTTCAAGTATGTTTCACCAGAACTTTTTGGTCTGAATCGGCTTAAAAATGTTTGTCGCGTCTTCGTCCTTCGTGTCATCCCCGAAGCCTCTGCCGTGATTCCTTCTCTCGCTTCACCTGCCTTACCTTTCTAATCATCCCTTACGTCCAATTACATCCGATCACCTCCTTTTACCTCCTTGACCTTGATCTCACCCGGCCTCTAGCCTTCTCACTTACCATTACCATAACCCCATCCACCAACCTTGAGCCAAAGGTTCCAGAAACACTTTGTACTATGCCCCAGAGGATGTCCTGCATTTTTATTCCTCTGATAACTGAAGCCACTTCTCATAATCAAGCATCCTCTTTCGGTACTGTTTTAACTGAAAAGTGTGGTTTATTTTCAGCTGCCTTAGCCTCCTTGGCCCGCATCACCCGTTAACCACATCGCCCGGGAACGGTGAGCCGGAAGGCAACCTAACCCTGCTCCCACAAATTATGTTCTGTGCCCTGACGCAAGGCATGGCATAAATGTACAATACGTTCAATTCTTCCAGCTTGATTACTAACAAGGACTGACCCCTTGTGTTCCACTGACAGATCTTCATCTTTGCCCCTGTTGTCTTCAGTCAGTCCCGATAACAGAGTTGACGGTCCAGCATTAGCCGTTTTGAGCTTCAACTAGCCAATATGTTCGACGTCATATGGACCGACCCCAACATTGAGCTCGTGGGGCAGCGGATGCTAAGAAAGGAACAAGAGGCCAAGGAAAAGGACAAGAAGAGGGCAGAGAGTATTCGCCAATCCGTTTCGACCAACAGCTCATCCTGCCCTAGCGAGCGAGGCTTCAGTTTATTTGCAGGGAAGGGTAGGAAGAAGGGCTCAACGTCGTCGAGAGGGAAGACAAACTCATGTGCCCAAAGCCACGAGGAGCCCGAGTGTACCGATGTGAAGGCTCGTCGAAACTCGACATATGGTGTCAAAGCTGCTCTCAACAATCAGGACGAGTCAGTCATCCCGGCCAAACCTTCCAGCGGACCCTTTATACCAGTGCAATCTCCTGAGACCGAGGGAACCCGCTCACCGTTACCAATCCGGGGTAAGAGTCGGCGTATTTAACTCTGTTTGTGGATACGTTTCTAATCGACCTAAATACTAGAATCTGCTCTCTCTAAATGGGCTCATCAAGCAGCCGTAGCAACTGGCGTCTTTGAAAAGATCGTAGCAAATGAGCCCGATCCAGAAACCAGGACGGAAGAATATGTCCAGACACTCGGCCCGTCCTCGTTTATCACTCAGATTATCGAGACCACGATCTCTCCGCTCGCCGAGGGGGATAATATTGATCAACACCTCATAGAAACTCAAATTTCATCCGATGGGGTAAAAATCCAGACCCCTCCTTTGGCGGATGTGCCTGAAGAGCCGTAATTTGATCCCCATTCATCTTGAAAAATCCAACGTCGCTGATATATCTTACAGAACTCCTAGAGCATGCGAAGAATCGGAATCTTTGCCACCTCCGTACAATTTCCCCCAAACCCCACCGCCAATTGATCACCATAAGGGCCGGGTTGCGTCCTCTCCAGGGTATCGAAGCCGTGGTCTTTTAGCTGATCCTGAGGTGTGGAAGCCTCCGCATGAGTGGGACTGCACTCCAACTAAGCAAAGCACCACGAGTACGATCAACGAAAGCCTAGAAACGGCCCAGGTCGCCCAAAATACCAGTAATTCCGTACTTCCAGCACTTCCGGTCTTACAGCGGGAGCTCCGAATGATGGCAGCAGCCAGCTCAGAACTAATGCTGGCTAACCTGAAATCTGGTATGGTAGAGGCCACGGACGCGATGGTATATAAAGAGTTCGAGATGACTAAGAAACGTTGGATGTTTTCTGCGCTGCACCGACAGGACGGGTACGCCCAATTGATGGAGCGCTCGAATGAGTACTCAGAAAACCTCACCGGTCCTAAGCGAACCAGAATTCTAGCACTTTATGAGACGCCTAGTGAGTGACCCCGAATATAACGTTAAAAGAGCGAATTAGCTAATATGCCCGTAGCGTCGGCTTCATTCCTGGCAGCTCTCTACCCAGCAGTTTCTGTCACTCACCTCTCGCCTCACCCTCTATCTCCCGACCTTTTTCCCAGTGTTCACCCACTACTAGTGCCCTCAGTCTCAGTTTCGGCTGGTTCACGGGCTCTTCCCCCCCGGCTATATTCCGCAGTAACATGCTTGACAATGCCCGCCCTGTTTCCCTCCACAGATATACCGCCACTTCTCCGTCATATCAATCGATGTCTAGCACCAGGAGGCGCTTTGCACTTGACAATTATTGATCCGCAACCTGTATCAGCCTCGATGGGCCCTAAGTTAAGACAGTGGCTGTTTGCCAACCTGTTGATCAATCTAGAGCAAGCCTTCCGTACTACATGGCCTAGCGAAACCTTCCCAGCTTGGTTGGCTGTGGGGCGTCTCCGAGGAAAAGGCAGTACTATTGCGACGAAAACCATTCCAGCTATCCCGATAATCTCCAAAAGCCCTAGTAAAGAGGATCTGAAGACAGAGCTTCGCTGCCTGTCGAATAGATTGCTATGGCAAGAAGTCTGGGGTGGGTTTGTTCAAGCATCACAGTGGTGGTGGGAGGATAGAGAGATAGTACAAGAGTGCCTTAGACTAGGCACGCATTGGCAGTGCTCTCATATTATTGCCGTGAAGGAAGATCCTATTAAGAGTTCAAGATCTATCCGCTAAGTGGCTACGTGAGCCATCGGCCCCTTCTTTCTTCTTTCTTCTTTTCTCTTTCTTTCTTTCTTTCAATTTTTTTCCCTTGCGGCAAACCAGACGGTGCTTGCTTGGCATCTTTACATAGGCGTCTAGGATGGGTTATGTTCAGGGGATTTCACAATAGGACGCTCTATACCCCACCGGAAACTAGTAATCTGTGGCTAGTTCCGGGCTTAGGATTTGCTTTCTTTCACTTGTTCTTTCTGTCCTCTACTTTGTTTGACCTATGGTATATTGATGGCTCTGGGTGATGAACAGCTCAGCGCGGGTTCGGGGGCTTTCGGCCAAGAGACTTATATAGAGATAGGTCCACTAAATGCAACTTGCGATCGCGCCTGTGCCTGTGATAATAGCTTCTGAATGTTATAATGACCTGTGTGATGAAGTTATCGTCCTTTTGTAACACTGTCACCAGAAAATATACATGCGTAGCTGTGGCTGAAGTTTATGTTAAGAAGATCTGTAGAAGTTGTTCCTGCCTGCGCCCTAGATGTTATTGATTATATGAAAGTACTGGCACTATTGTGTGTTTTCATTTTACATACTCACCTTGCTAGTAGCCTACGCTACTGTCTACCACGTTCATAGACAGCTGGAGTCTGTCGGTTTTCACGTAGAATATAAAATAAAGAGGATTTCTCGAGTATAATTCGCCTGATATGCAGTCGCGTCTATTCCGCAATCCCCATATCCGCTTTCAGAACTTGTCGGACCGAGTTCTCTCTTGTCTAGACTGGTCAATCAAGGAAGGCTTCGCTTTGTGGTCCAAGCATGCTTATAGGTGGAGAGAGGGGTCACTGCTACCTTTGTAAATGAGAATGTTTAACTTGGCTTTTTCGGCATCTTTGCATCGTTGTATAGCTTGCGAATTACTCAGCTGCAGCCAATGTAACAGATATCATGCCTCTCACTCACTTAGTCAGCGGTGCATAGCTTCTGACAGGACATACTATTGGCCTGCTTGAAATCGGCGCCTCACGGGGGAAGGTTTGGACCATCAGAGTTACATCCCGTCTGTCCCCTGCAAATCTATCTATCCGAGCAAGTATGCGATCAAGCAAGCAAGCCACGCGACTCCCTTGTGCCGCTCCCGTCACTGCCGCTGTTGTACCTACTTGTCGTTGCCGTCATTAGGCGAGTGGAACAATACGGCCGGGAGAAAATAAATCACAGCGATTATTAGGGTTCTCGAAAGGGGGTTAGAAAAGACGAAACGAAGGGCTCCGGACGGCAAGACGCGTGCGGAAACGGAGTCTAACTCGTTCGATCTTAACTAATGCCACCAAGCTCTACGGCCGCGTATATTACCGGCGCCGACTCTGGCAATAGGCAACATGCAGTTAGCGTATATACTGAGATAGGTTAATGTAGATTCTATATCAGCCATATGTCGCAAATCGGAAGGCTGTCAACCTCAACCCGGACAGCCCGGGCTCTGGCCAACATGGAATGGCGGCGCTATACGTCCACCAACATTTTGCCTTCACGAATGAATCTGTGCACACCACACATTCTGGCTTGCACCCCTTATTACCCTGAATCATTTTTTGGCGTTAAAATGGCATACTACCTGATAGCCAAGGTCGGGAAGTCTCAAAATCGAGTCCCGGGGCCAAGGTGACCCGCCTGTGCCCTGGAAACCCGAGGTCTAGAAGGCTACGATCGCAGCCTTCCACGCAGGCAATCGGGGGCCCGAGCCACGACAATTCGTAGCGATCGGTAGAGACGGTCCCGTCGACAGCCCCGAGAAGCTGTAGAGGCTGGCGGACCTGCCCTCTATCCCGGAGGTAATTGAAACGAATGAAGCACACGAGTTATCCGACTCTATCGGTGATGCTGTCCGGGTCTCCGGAATCTTATGGGAGGCGTTCAAGAGACTCAGGGACTACGCTGAGCTGAAGCAGATCTTGGTTTGGATGCCGTACTGGCGCACGAAGGAGCCTGAGATGAGGACCGCGTACATCATCACATCAGTAAAGGAAAATAATGCTATATCGGGCGACGTGGGTGAGAAGTAAAGCGGTATCTTGGGGAGTTAAGCCTCGAAGGTCTCCAACTTAGCTCAGAAACCCAGCTCGATCCAGGCGCAAGCATCTAGGTACTAGTGCATATATCTACATCATGTGAAGCAAGGTTGATGTGTTTTTCAAAAACCGTCAATTATACTTCAGCCTGATGTAGTCTAATTGTTTTCCAGGTAGAGGCTTGTTAGCAACCTTGCTTATGACCGATCCGCTCCGGCGGTCGCTAAGACGATGACATGCTGCGAATTATCGCAGGAAATGGGAACGATCGAACACAAGAACATCCTCAAACACAAATGCTTCTATGTTGACTCGCAAAGCCGATACTAATAGGGTATTCAGATCAAGATGAGGCGGAATCGACTCAAGAAATTCTGGAATTAAGAGCGCACGATCCACGTTGTCTAGTTTGAGGATGAGCTGTCTCACGATGGCATTGAGCTTGAGGCTCGAAGCTTGTGACAAACGAGCGCACGGGTCAAGCCCACAGCATGACTCGAGAACATTAGTATATGTGGTGTAAGCTATTAAGGAAGCTTTAATTGCATAAACACTAAATAGGTACCACTTGACGCCCTACCTAGGTATTCAGAGTCTAAAACTCGCCAACGTAAATAAATAAATTCAAATCAATCGGAATCGTCTTCATTAGAGGTTTCTACATCTACTTGGCAAGTATGCGCATTACGCCCAGTGCTACCGCCAATATCTCAGCGTCTTCGGCCCATCCGCGCCCGGTTTGTAAGACGACTAGGTGCTCTCCCCTTCATCATCCGATTCAACCACGTTATCCGGCATCTACAATATCACAGATTTACCCTAAGGAAGCACTTCTCATTAACACTTATTTTATTAGCTGTTTAACTATTATAAAATAAGTTAGCTTTTCAATCGCCTAAAGTTAGTAAAGCAGTATTGCGGTGCTATAATACACCGCAGTTAGAGTATACATATACCTAGGGTACTATTACTTAGTACCTATGTCACAGCTTCAACACCCGGCACGGTAGCGCACACCAACGGAACCGGAACCACAGCACCGGGAGCTGTGACTTGCCCAAGCCCTTGGCCCTCTCTCTCTCTCTCTGGTCTTGGCCTCCGGGGATCCAGCTCCCGACCCTCCAACTTCTACTAGTATAGTATCTACCTAGACTAGGTAACCGACTAACCTAGATCGGTATACACCTGCTACCTACGCTTGCTACGCTGCACTTATTCCACCCCGCTTCTTCATACCTTTAATGGACCAAGTCGGGATGTGGAGGGCAAGACGGGAGAACGGGCTTCTGGACGGTTTCTCCTAGGCGGATTGGAATTGCGACCGACCAACACCAAAAAGAGAAATTATGCCGACCAGCCAATGAATAATAGGTGCCTAACGACAAATCTGTGACCGGAAGCTGTGGCGCTGAACGGTTAAAGTCTCTACTATACTACACTACCTACCTATGTATATCAAGTACGCATAGCAAGCCAGATGAAAAAAACACCGCCCTGCCCTACTCACCCAGGTACTCTTCGCCTTCTGGCTTATACTTCTTATACGACTATACCTACCTCACTTCTACGCGGTACCGCCACTAGATTACAGCCGCGCAATGCTGCACATCATCGAGCATATCGCAAAGCCCGCTACTTACCTTACAGAGAAGATCCTGTTGGTTCCGCCGTACAAGTAGTCTACGTTAGGTCCCTTCCCCGTAGACCTGTTAGGCCCTAACCTACCTCCTCATAACGATCGCCCTTCTTGGCATTTCTACTCCATATTTCTTAGTCGACACTAACCTAGTGTCACTAGGTTAGACTGGACTGACTACCTAAGCAACACAGTCCGAGCGTGGCCAGAGCAATCTACCACGTACTACTGTGCCTAGTGTCGTTCTCCTCATCGTCACAGTCCTATCGCGCGGACTTGCCCACCTAGGTGCAGACTAAGTGCCCATACCGCAGCTTCTGCTCATAGGGCGTGCACATAGGTACACAGGCACTGCACAGGTTCTGCATAAGCTAGACTACCTACTATACAGTAGGCAGACAGAAAAGACAGACGGGCCGGTGGAGAACGGGGAGCCTCCCCGCTCCGAACCGGTGCTGCTACAGTAAGTGGGAACAGAAAGAAGCCAGGAGGCATACTATGTAGGGAACCAACTGACTCGTTAGCCCATTCAGCCGTTGAAGCTATGGCAAGGCACGAGTAAACGTGGCCGTTGGAGACTGCCCGACTAACTAACTAACCAGACGGCCCGGCCTGTGTAGCCGATTCGGCTCGTAAAGCTCGTAGAAGGCTCGTAAAAGCCGACGAAGCTCGCGGAGAGCTATGCGAAACCAATCCAGCGATTGGCACCGCGTCTAATTGCCGCATATCGTAAATCTCCCCAAGCCCAAAAGCCATGCCATGCCACGCAAGATGCAGGCCCTCGTCTACTGTACATGCCTGCCTTATCTAGCCGTTCAATATCTTCTGGGTAGAGACAGGACGCGACCTCGGGAATGCCGAGCTATGCGGACCGTCGTTGTCAGTGCATCTCGCTACCAAGGCTTTTTACCCGCATGCAAGGGGTCGTGCATAGATGCGACGGCACCGGGCATGACTTCCACTTCTGATCGTTCAAATATGCGTGAAAACTTTGTATATACTACGGCTTTAATCTTGAGAGCAATGGAACAAAACCTTTGGGGGTATAAATGTGACTTAACACAAAAAGAGTTGATTAACGCGCCAGGGTATATATGTAACTATAGGGTAATCGTCATTAATCGTCATCCGTTCAGCCGACAAATTATCCCACGCATACTATGCGTAGGTCGTTAGACTACCGTGATCGTAGACGGGGACGAAAAGAATAGGAGCTCATCTAGCCAGAATCATAGACAGCATTATCCTAAAGAATGAGAGTGACGTAGACAGTCCGAAGATGCAAAAAATTAATATTCTATTGTGGTCATGTCATTTCATGATGATTTTGGCATCGGAATCGCATTCCCGGCGAGCTCCGTCATGCTATCCGTATCCTCGCTTTTGTGTGTCCGACTCCTGAGGTTGAAGGAGATATTGCGCTGGTCTTTAGGCGGTCCGGCAAAGTCCGTAGGCGTGTTGCCGTGCTTCATGCGATGGATAACTTCCGAGAAAAACAATTTGACCGCAGCCCACGATGTGACGATGTAGATGAGGGCATTCCAGAATCCTTGGAGAGGTAGGACGATGGCACTCAGAATCTCCAACACCACCACCGTTTGACCTCCGTGGACGAGACTATAGACTCTGTTGGTCGATGACGGGATCCAAGTAACAACGAGTGCGGTGAAGAAAAGGATAGCACATTTCGTGAATGCCCAAGCTGCTTTGCCAGCTTCGTTGGTCTTTTTCCGTCTCGTTTTGCCCTGAGATAGATTTGTTGATGGACCGATGTGGCTGGGAACGGCGGGAGGCGCACGAACTGAGGAGATGGTGATGGAGTATGGGCCAGCCGCGGAGTCAGCCTTGGCTTCAATATCCCGAAGCAGGTCAACTTCGGCCTTGTGCTTATTCTGGGCCGCAGACTCGGAGGTGACGCTGATCTCCGTGGTTTTCGTGGGGGAAATCTCGTCCAACTTAGACATCTCGTAGTCCTGTCCATGGCTGCTGCTGTCGGCTTTACGCAACTGTCTACGTTTCTTGTAGATTTCCCTGCCGGCCCGGATGTAGATAAAGAATGTTGCAAGAATCACCACCCTTCCTCACGTTAGTAACATGATGGGCTAGCTAGATAGTAGAGACTACACTCACCAAATGGGCCCGTAAAACGTGGCAACTCTCAAAATATCCCACGAAGTACCAACCCAGCACCACAGGATCGCATCGCCGTAAATTCTCCCCTTGGACTTGGTCGATACGAAAATGAAACTCAGTGCTGGTGGAAACGGCACGCCGTAGCAAATCAAGAGGTACCATTTGTCCATCCTCTTCAGCTTCTCGGCATCAAATTTGAAGTAAAATGTCAGGTAGACATTAAAGGCCATGGCAAAAGCCCACAGAGCATCCGACGGTAAGAACCTAGAATATACGTGAATTAGATGGGATGGGGAGTTAGAAGGCGAAAGCCTTACTGCTGGATTAAGAAGCCCTGGATCTGGCATCCTGGCGAGTTCTCATAGTCGACATATTCTCTAGCGATGAGCGTTCCCACGTTGACGGCCATATTTCCAAAAGACGCATAAAAAACGAGACGGTTGATCGGCTTGCGGAAGGCGCTGGAAGATAGGTAGGTAACAATGATGAAGATACATCCTAAAAGAGAGAAGACTGATCCGATTCGTTCAATTATAGTGATGGCGCGCAGCGCCCCCTCCGACGGGAATGTGAGGCTTTCTTTGGCGAGGATTTTGGTCGCCATTGTAGACATGCTCTAAACAAAAGACGCTGGGATACCAAAGTTGCTAGGTTGATGTGGTTTTCGAGTTGAGCTGAACGACAGCATCGCCTTGTCATCCAGATCACGATCTCATACAAGGTCCAGCCCGTAGCTCTGAGTTATTGTGCTGATAATGATGGGGGAATGAGTGACGTAGGCACAGTGATTGCACGGCGTGTAGTTCATCCAAGGCGTATGCCATCGACGACACATGCAGTTGATCAGTAGCCGAGTGAGACGCCAAGTTGCGTCGTTGGAAGGCGAAGAGATATATGAATAAACTTGCTGGTCGAGATAGAATGCCAACAAGTAACTATAACAAGCATCCACAAAAGTGGAATCAGTGTTAAGTGAGGTAGCTTGGTATATATCAACCTTGACACCTAGCGCACCCGGCTCGACAGGAAGAGAGGCCTTGTTCTTAGCTTTGACTCGGTTGGTCGACCGTTGGTAAACACTACTTCATAAGTGCCGGTCTACGAGCTGTAAAGGGCAAGAAAGCAGTCAGAGGGCCAATCAGAGGGGTTGTGATGACTGGGATAAGTAGAACTATGCTGGGAGTACCGTCTACTCGTTACTCAGTAGGGGGGGAAGAGAAAATGAGTTCGACATGACATGACGCTTAGCAGTAGCTAGTACGAGGGCTTGATTCTGTAGCGTTCTTAGGTCCTGCTTGGGCTAGAACGGTCATCATAGCGGTTCTACTAGGGGCGGGCCCCTAATGAATGAACGAAATAACAGCTGCACAGCACGGACAACACTGGACTTCTTCGAGACGCATTGGAAACAGGCCTTCTGTATGGTGGTGCTGGGTTGAAACAACCAATGAGCGCGGCCGACTGGGTATACACGACATACTATGAGATAATACCTAGACAAGAATGTATGTATGTAGGTATGTATAATTGAACGAGATATGTGGTGTAGCTCGCAGTGGGTTCGAGCTTATCCCATCGGTCCGGACCTGATTCGGGAACCATGGAGTAGGGCGAGTCAGAATACAGGGCTCCCTAGCGGTTGATCGCCAACGCCACGGGGGGATTGCATTGCGTAGTCAGGCCCGTAGTCAGGTCCGTAGTCAGGCCCGGAGCGTATAAAACTGCACAATATAGGAGAGGGAGAGACGAAATCCCTACCACAGTAGATGCTACGTACGTACGTACTTAGTAGAGAGAGGGGATGATGAGAGGGAGAAAGATCCCCGGATCTTCCTCCCGGCAGATGGATTTTAGGAAAGGGAATAGTTCTGGGCATTCTATGCCTCGCAGAAAATCGTGCCATAGCAAAACAATCGGTGAAAAGGACTAGTACCAGTTTAGGATAGCGTAGCCGACACTAGCCCTTTACAGGTGTATTCTAGCTCTAATAGGCGGCCCTAATGCAAGGCCCACGATACTGCCCCAGTTCCGCCCAGGGTCGTTTAGGCCCATGTTTTTTATCGTGCGACATGGAACATAGCTGTTGTGGATACCGCTGTGGACACTACCTAGGTAGGTACCCAGGTGCAGTGGATGCCGCTATGGACGCTGCTGTGGATAAATCAATGCAGGGCAGAGGGCAGAGGGCAGGTAGGGTATGCGGGGAAGTGGCTCACATCACGGACACAAACGGGTGCTGAGCTTGTTCTGAACTGGGGCGGGTGTAGTGCTAGATAGAAGCCTACCACCTATTTTCTACACCTATTTCTGACCTATCTAGTGTACCTACTAGGTACCTGTAGACAACATAAGTAGTAGCGCATAGGTATAGACTAAGCTGGGTAGCTAATCAAAGCGAAGGTGAAGTCATCACTTCTAGGTCGCTACGGTATTAGTATATACCTTTAATTTATACATTTTTGATTTGACAAATGCCTAGGTATCAGATTACCTACCTACACGCAGGTACCTAACGTAATAGTACTACGTATATGTTAATACTCTGTGTAGTTGACCCCACCAACTGAGAGGTAGTGTAGTAGTGTAGTACTAGTAGGTACGTAATTCTAAAATACGTGCCACGCCACATGCAATCGAGTAATAAATAATGTCGGCCTATGTTGTGCACGGGCAGTCCACACGGGCAATTCATTTTCATTACCACGACCCTGAATGATTTCAAATCCGCACTAGGTCTCTCTCAGAAGATTCTACGTCTGTGCGGCCACTTCGAGGTAGACGATTCCGGGCTTACGGATCTGCGTGTATTGGATAATACGTCTGACTAGACTAGGTGGACTGGGTAGCTAGTGTACACTAGATAGCCCTCTAATGTACGTAAGGCACCCAGCACTGCCCAGGCATGTCCATCGAAAAGAAATTGCAGATTGCACTGCATACCTAACTTAAGCTTAGAGACTACCTCTTAGAGACTACTAATGAATAACTAGTAATACTTGAATAGATTTCGCAGTCTAACCTCTCCCCCCCTTTCCCCCGGCGCCCGGCCTGGCCTCGGGGATTTATTCCATTGTTCGGCAGACAGGTACCCTGTTGTGGCGCGCTCGGGTCTGACGTTGATCCTTGTGTGCCCTTCTCGTGTCGACTCTCACTGGCTCGCTCGCTACCTATTCTCATTTGAGCAATGTGCCACGGATAGGAAACGTGTACGACAAAGGCAGAGAAGCGTGTTACGGGAACATTCGCCACCTTGCCTCAGCACAGTGAGAAGTGTGGCCAGTGTACTAGTAAGGGCAAATATGTACTGACGCATCGGCCGGGGAACAGGAGAAAAGGAACCCTCATGCCAAAAAAAAAGGCACATGTCATAAGTTATGTAAGACAAATCTTCTCAAGTTTCACCCGCCCTTGTTGGGAATAATCCCGTCCCTGTCGGTGACGGATATAGAGCCCACCCGAATAACGCCCAGTAAGGCAGTCGGTCTATTCCAACACAACGTGGACCAAGCAAATCATTCAACCACCAAGGTAATCCCAAAACCTATATCATGTCTCATTTTATCTAAATGTTCATCTGATAAGTACGTAGGGCAAACGATTTGCTCAAACCCCGATTTCAAAGGAGAATGGAATAGTGATGTATGGCCCAATTACGTGTCGCGCATAATGAGAGGATACTATAATTTTTCAAGCACACAGCTCAACCGCCTCATGTACCTCGTTTCTAAAGACAAATCGATATAAATTCGAGAAAATTTTCAATCCTATACCGGCGAAATGTTTGCCACGCATAATGCCTCAACGTTAAGTAGCAGGCTTAAGAGAAGGAGGCGTATTACTTAGTATAGTGTGACATACGATTACTGAGGTAGGTAGCATTCGGCATGCAATCATTGCATAGGCCTATAAGACCAGCTATAAGATGAGAATTCCCGCATGTAATGTAAGGAAAATCTCTGCGCGGAAAATCTGATCCGCCCGCGTTGACCCGAACCGTGTAACTCATCTAGCTTCAAGTGCTTGCCTGATCGGCAGCCGATCACCCAACCTATGCTGGAACATCATCCCACATTCGGGGAGGGTTCGAAATCCAAAGCACCCTCGAATCCCCGAGGATAATTATTCAACCCCGAGCCAATATTTAGTATTTACTACAGCATATCCGAAAGATGATATGACCAAATCTATCTGGTCCGACCCCGGACGTGTATTCCCTAAAACGATAGTGGCTGGGGAAGTACCATGTCTTCCACACAGAAAATAGAAATTCGTCGATCGAATTAATGAATAGAAAGGGCCAAATATAAAGCAAGGCACTTCGCGTGACAAGACTCTCGGACCTGTGAAAAAAGCAGATAAGCACCATATATTATGAGGCTCGCAAATTATACTTAGAATAGAGGCCGCGAGGGCTCATTTTCACTCGCTCGACTCACCAACCACTACAACCATCTCGTGAGGTTGAAGATACTAGGCGCCAGATAGCTAAGATAACAACTATAGGACATGCATCTAACCACCGCCTTCTACTAGCACCCTAACTTCAAGTGTTCTAAAGCTATTCTACGCCATTCTTGTAAGAATAGACTAGATCATATTGCGTTCGTATCCGGTTCAAGTGTACTAGTAGACGTTTTAAAGGTATCGGAAGAGAATGACCCGTCAGTGACTCCTGAAAAATGAGGTGCTAGACAGAAACATTCTACCTCTTTAGTGCAGTCAGTCCCCGATTACTCTACTCACTCCGTAGACATAGCAACCGTTGAGAAGTACGCCGACTTTGTGGCTTTGAAATAAGCAATTTCTTTCTTCCTAATAAAGTTCAACGTTTATAGCTTATTAATAACTAGTTGCTAGTTGTTAGGTTGCTAGGTGCTAGTGTTGCCGGATACTCGCCGGAGGGCAGCTAGTGCTTCCAAAGGGTAGTTCTAATATACTACTATAGTATTCAAGGTCATTTTATACAGGGACCCGAATCCTTCTAGCTAGTCGGGCAGAAGTCGGGGAAGACTTAGAATTCATGAAATTGGGTCCTAGTCCCTGTAACTATTTCTACTTAGTACTGTAATTAGTTGCGACCTACTAGACACTGACCCATCTTTACTTTGATGCCCAACAGCCAGACGTTAGTCTTATGTTTTAAATTAAGCAAATTGCGGTAAACTTTCAGCATTTATATTGATAACCTGTACATTATTTGATTCCTGGCTTTCGCATTGTTTCTTGTCAGGGGTGTAGATTTCATGGTTTTATTATTCCAACATAACACATAAAAGAATGACTAACCTAGTCATATAGGTAGTGAATGATAATTCATAGAGGCATTGCTAGCCAGATTGTCATGCTAGTATTGCCTTCCCAGGCGTTGTGGATAATGCGATCTGCCTCCTCTAGCCTTAAAAGTTCCTCGTAGCCCTACGATCCAAACCAAAGTTGGGCCAGTCAAGGTTTGAAACTGGCACTTTGGGGGGCATGACGCGCCCCGCCGTCCTTTTCTCGACTAAAGCAGATGGACTTCTCGACCCGCGGACTTTTAGTTGCGCAATCCAATAAACACGACCCTAGCGAACCGGTCAAGCCTATAAGCATAACTAACCATCTACCTAGTCCCCATCTCAAGCATTACGGCGATCATTCATATTGCTTGGGTTCTGAAGCCCCCTGGCATATCTAGATCGAAAGGTGATCATGGCTCGCGTTCCAGCGTGATCTTCAAGGGCCAGCATGAATTACAATCCATGGGTCTCTTTGCGATCGGAGAGCACCCGAAATCGGTGATCTGGGGCCTCTTGCACAAGCTCATAATTCATATTCCAGAGGTTGCCGATACGCCCATGTTGGGATCACAACATTAACATGCCTTATAATTACGTACGTACTCCGTACATAGCATTATTTTATTATGATACTCGGGAATTAGAGTGTCTTGCGATTGTCCAATTATAATCAAGCCGATTTCCAAAATGGGAAATCAGCTCCAACAAAATGCTCGGCACTACCTACAGTACCTAGGTAGTGTCACGAAGAAACAAGGGACCTTTTGCCACGATTATTCCTATGTTTTTTAATCTACGCGCCGTTTTTGTTGGCAACTCTTAGGTAGCACATATACGGCCGTATGTATGACCCCTACATATAGTTAGGTACGCCTTAACGCCTTAGTATTCGAGCCCAGTGCAATTTACACTACCTACTTGATGGTACAAGTAGCCCCAAGCCCCCACAGACGAACCCACAATGCAAACCAGTTCCCCCGTTTTTTGAAAACTTTTCAAGGCCCTCTCCTCAAGCCCTGGGACAATCGCAATAGACCAAGCCCAGTCCAGTCATACACACGTTGGAGGAGAAAATAGGAAAAAAAAAAAAAAAGAGAAAAAAAGTATAACAATCTCCCCACTTTCCCTTTCTTAATGCCTTTTTCGGCCCCGTCAACTCAACCAATCAACCAACCACGGCCTCGTGGCCCAATGGCAAGGCGTCTGACTACGAGAGACGCTTCAGAAATGAAGCCCTCACGGCCATCAGGAGATTCTGGGTTCGACCCCCAGCGAGGTCAGTCTGGATCAAAATCCGCACATCGTTGTTGGTCTCGTGGCCCAATGGCAAGGCGTCTGACTACGAGAAAACATTCAGCAATGCATGCATTTCACGGTAATCAGGAGATTCTGGGTTCGACCCCCAGCGAGATCATCATACATCTTTTTTTGTTCTTCCGTGTTATGTCCATGCACAGGCAGGCACCCGTAACTCTATGTTGTGGTGACTTAGAAGAGTATTTTTGGGAAGCTTAAATTCATCACTTCGGGCATGCTGTAAGCTTCCTATTTACGTCCGTAGCATCCTAGTCTCATAGCAGTTGTTTTTCTATTTACGAAGATCTACTTAACCTAGGGAGATAACTGAATACGGAATTATACGTTTGTGAAACGGCCGTATTAAACATATTTGTCACTAACTGTATTACCTCGGCTTGTGCCTTTGGCTGTATGCAAGGAGACGGCCATAAACGCAGCGCGCTTTGGGCAAGGGGGGGAGAAGTAAATATGTAGAAGCAGGCAACGTTACAGTGAATACCAACTAATCTAATTCACCAGGAGACTTCTCCTCTAGTTAGATGGCCTTAAAAGAATAAGAGTACCCTTATATCAATCAACTAGATAGGAAAATATTAACGAGCCGGACAAGAATAGTAAATATAACTACATCGGCTCGTTGCCTCGCCGATTCTAACAACTAAGCCACTATCTAGCACAGTTACCCAGCCGTGCCCTGCTAGAATATATCCCCATTCATTTCACATTTAAACAATCATTGTTTATTAGCAAAGACTAGGGCATTATTTGCCGTTAGTAGAGGCCACCCGTTAAGGAATCTTAAAACGCAACCTTAGTTTATAACGTACCTAAAAGTCCTAGCTCTAATATTAAATGATAGAGGGAACCTGTCAAGCTGCAAATTTACATCCACAAAAAGGCAACTAACTCTACAGCAATAAAATCTTTTATAATATTATATCCCATCAACTTAAGGTGGGTAAGCATTAATGAATTTGCAACAGCCTCGGGTAAATCTTCCCTTCTTTCTTTTTGGCTTTGTTTATGAGTAGCGTAATCGTGGACTTGCCAAAGAGCTAGTCGATAAAGTCATACCTTGTTACTATTAACCTCTATCAAGTACGCTAATCCGATTTAAAGAAAGGATATACCGAAGCCTTACATAGAAAAATTATGGTAAAGCTATTAGAGCCCTCATCAGAGCCTAATTGCGTGAAATAGCAGACTATTAACTCGACTGCTATTAGAGATATGCGAACCCATCATTTATGTCTAAATTTCCAGCGACTAGGGGTTGGTTCCGTTACCACACTACGCTTTCGTCCTCTCTAGTCCTGCAAATACCTTCCCGGAGCCCCCTTCCCCCAGCTTAGTAGAATATACCAAAGCGACTGCCACCAGCGCCCAAACCCCTTATGCCAGGTATCATAATCTTCAGTGTAGTGGCGTAATGGACACTTATTGTTGCACCAAGAGCTTACGCTCTCTACCCTAGGGCTCCTTGCGAATATACATGACACTCCTTTGTTCTGGGAGTTGTGACCACGGGGCCCGAGACAGTGTCATAAAGACATACGAAAACTCGTAAAGCTAGACTAATTCTTAGCCACAGGTCGAGAGTCGAGATTGTTCTCGCGCCTATCCGTCGCTTCGTTTGTCATAGCGCTAAGGCAGTTGGTTATGGCGCAGCTTCGAGTCCGTAAGTCGGCGACGCCGGTGTCTAATCCTAAATATGTTGCTTCCCACGCCAAAATTGATTCCCCTATCACCCCACGGCCGGAGGCCACACAACACGATCGTGGTGATCAGATCATTTTCCATAGCCGACTTTCTTACCTGGCATTGGTATTACGCCAGCCGTAATATCGGGGCTAAGATAGATGTAATAAGAGAACAGAAATAATCTCATCGGCTTCAAAAAGGTATGGCGGGGGTTTACCCAGCCTTTCGGACTTGGAAAAGGCCGTAAACACATATCTCTCCAGGGTGAGGGAGTTGAGATAGAGAGCGACGGTTGCAAACAGCATGACTACTGTTAATTAGAGGAACCACACAGATCATAGTTAGTCCTAGTCCCTGCATCTGCCGGATACTAATATTGTTATTCATAGCTCTCCTATATTGTATGTATATCAAGGGCCATGTAGGTAGGCTCCAACGACAATAGGAAGAAAATGGTGTGGCATGGCCAGTTTAATCTGAAAGCGATTGATACCATGCTTCAATTTTTAAATAACACTTTTCGAAACTATGTAGATCACGCACCTTATAATAAATCCGCGATATACTTGTCATTCGTATATGAATGATATGGGACGGGCGGCCATATAAACAAAGTAGCACCAGAAAATGCGATAGAATAGACAAAGAGAGAATAGTACAGGTAGAAAGTTATGAAACGTCGTAGGGGCAATGAGCGAAGCTAAACTTTAGACAGAGACAAGATCCTAGAGCATTGGAAGGGGTGTAGATGCTCTATTGCTGCCTGGCGTGCGTTCGCCCAGTGCCCATTCCAAGGATAGATGCAAAATAACAATGAAATATAAGATGGAACCTCTCATTCGCCACTCAAAAGCATCCGGTGGCCTTTCGGACTCTTCGTAGAATTCTTTACTTGCGCCACTGCCGTCAGATGCAACGTCCGCATACTTATCTTCTATGCTACGTCGCCCGCATCTCGGTCGTCCTAGAGCGGATCAGTAGCGGCGAGTACCGGCTACCAAATCATAGAAATTTTCAGATGCTGATTTCGAGGAATGAGCACAGGACCTTTTCAGTCTGCATTCACTCCTTGGCTGGCGGGGACTGGCGTGTTTAAGACAGCTTTTCCTGTTGGCGAGGATCTTCGAGGCAGCACCTCCAAATCTGCCACGGGGCTAAGCGCAGAATCTGAGCTTGCACTTCCTGTCACCGGTTGTGAACTCAGTGCCTGGCTTGACCGTGCCACATAAGTTGGTGACACTAGCTCCTCAGAACCAAACGGTAATAGCCGAGGCGGTAGGTTGCTGCTGTCTCTATCACTCCTGCCCAGCCTCTTTAACAGTTCCTCGCTCTGTTGCTTGGCTAGTTTCTGAAGCTGGGCAACAGGATCCTTGTGAACGCGCAGGGCGTTAGCGAGTTAGCAACGGCAGTCAGACCGACTCCACCATCGTCCATGCACACATACCCAATCACCCTGACCAGGGACACCCTCTGCTGAAGGCAGTAACGGGTTACTGTTACCTTCGCCGATGCTCGCATCGCCCCAGAAGTTTGGTCGGTGAATTGGCGCTGGAGTAACAGGCAAGCTGGGACGTTCAACTTCGCTTGGGAAGTCGGTTAACTTACTCCCTCGCCGTCGCCATGTGACATTTTCTATACCGTCACCGGGACTCGGCAGTCCAATCGTTCCGGGGGATCTACGACTCTTTGGCTTTTGGCTCCTTTGCACGAAATCGACATACCGTTCGATCTCCGGTACTTCATCCCATGCATTAGTCCGCGAGTATGAAGTCCATGGATTCGACGTATTGACTTGGATGGTTGGGGTGGTGGGTGTTAGTGGTTCGCTCCTTCGTCTAGCTGTGGGAGTTCCCGTCACAATAGACTCAGCCAATGGTTGCGCTTCCTGCTCACCAGAGTGCGCATCGAAAGAGTGTACCCCTGATGGCTGACTGAATTTAGGCCCCTCGTCGACAAAGACACGAGACGGCGTGGATCGGCGGGTCTCCCAAGGAAAGATAGGCTTTAGTGGCTCCGAGGAAGCAGCTGGGGTTTCCTTCGGAATGTCGTACCACATGCCTTTCGGAGGGCTAGGGTACCGCTGAGGAGCGATAAAAGGCGCGGTACTTGTTGACATTTGGTAAATCGTAGCAGGGAAATTTATGGCCTCGGGCTTCGATTCTGCTGGAGGCGGGTGCCTATCGCGTTGTTAGAAGCTAATATGCTGTGATTTAGGACACGGAGCAAGAACAACCTTTGAGCATCCCAGCTTGACATAGAGGGCTGAAATGGCAATGGATCTTGTTTTGGCTTAGAAGGAGCTGCATGCAACCCCTGAGCGTGCATCTGTTCTTGGACAGCTTCAGCTTGAGTACCTTCATTATCGCCTACAGGCGAAATCACATCGCTAGAAACAAAACTAGAGGGCTCGGGTTGCCGACTGTTGGCTCCAGATGAGGGTACCCCATCGCCTTGAGCATCATGAATTTGGTGGTCGTGCTGGCTGTGCGTTCCAGAGCTGTGAGGGTCATGTTGGTAGGAGGTTTGATCAAGTTGCTGCTCATGTTCATGATGCCCACAGCTATAATGCTTACTAGATGGCTGTTCATGTGAGTTCTTAGGCTGGTATTCTCCCTCGGTTAGAGATTGCACGAATTCTGAGCCTGGGGCTGGCTCGGCAGCTATTACTGCGCTAGAAGACTGTGTAGATCCCAAAGGCGTGAGTTCCGCCGACTTGAAAGAAGTAAGTAGAATATTCAATCCGTGACTATGAAGCGCGAGAAATAACTTACGGCCGCCCGATAATGCCGGTCATAGACTGCCCACCACCTCCCTGTCATCTCGTCAAACGGCGAGCTTCCGATACTCGTATGTCGTCCCTTAAACCACGGCTTGTCTGAGCCGATAAAATGCACCATATTGATACTCGATTGGAAATGGCGATATGCAGGTATGTATTGGTAATGAGCAGACGGGGTAACGTTGTAGGCAAAACTTATGCGGTTATAGTTGTTGCGAAAATGCGTATTAATAAGGCCTTGGTCGGCGCCGTCGAACGATATGCCCCTCTCGGCCATGGCCATCATAGCATAGTAGTCGCCCATATTCGGGGTCAGAACCATGACCCCCGTGTTGAACAAATCAGGCCACCCGATGTCTGGGGCAGCGGAGAAGGGATGTGCGATGTCGAAGAGTTCATCGGGAGCCCGATAAGCGACGACATCAGCATCTATGTAGACGATCTTGCGGAACTGGGTCTGCTTCCACAGGTTGATCTTGGTAAAGGCGGAGTGGAGGTCGGTTCGATTCATCAGCTGCAAGTTGGCCGGGTGCGCATTGCGAATTCGAGGCACGGGGATGACGTAATGGTAGACAGACTGAACCACGGCGTCAGCTTAGCTTTCAGCAATTGATTGTTTTATGAGCGCACCTTGAGTTCGGCGATAGTTGCGGCGGATACGCTGTCGAGAGTGACCAGTGCGGCCAGCTTCTTCGTAGTAGCGGCATCGCGTAGGGAATGCGCCAGAACCAGAGCGCCTTAGTATACGAGGTCAGGAGTTGTAGTTAGAGGACTTCAAATCAGAGAGCGTACCAGGCAAGTATGTGTCGGTCAACAACAGCTAGAAGCTCAAGCGGTTAGATGTTGACGCAAGTAGGGCACGTAGTGCTTGTAGCAGTGTTTGACGAACCGTGGCATACACATCCTCCCCTCCTCCGCCCCACGCTGCCATCGTGCATAAGAGACGCCGACAGGCCACGCCAGATGGCCAAGGGAGACCAGCGATTCGATTGATATAGGACAGGATAGGGAGTGTTCGGTGTTATAGTAATAACGAATGTTAGGTTTTGGAGTTGTCTAGGTTCGGTGTGTAGATGCTATATGGTTAGATCGGAGATCGGTGAATAGATACTATAGCTTTGCTTTGCTAATAGAACGAATGAGAGGAGGTATTATCCAGTTGAACCGAACAAGAAAGCTTCAATCACATAGTCCCATGGTATAAGCAATCGCCATTGCAACAGTAAAGAGTAGAGAGAGGGGACTACTAAGGTACGAATTATATTTGTGAGGAGGAGGAGGAGGAGAAAGAGGAGGGTAGGAGAGGAAAGAAGAGCACAGCTCCGGTGCGCAGCGTTACATGCATGGGGTGGGGAGCAATATGGTTCGAGAGCTGGTGTTGTTGATTACTTGTAGCTACTTCAAGTTCCACTTTGGATCTGCGAGAGGGGGTAGTACTGACCGGGGGCAAGGAGAGAGAGATCAGACTGATTAACCAACGACTACAAAAAGAAGACTACCTCGTTATAGTAACTTCTTGACTTCCAGCCCTCCGAGATATGTTTGATTGACAAAATTACTCCGTCTGATGTGTAAGTACCCTAGCTACCTAGGTAGGTTGCGTAGGTAGGTATACCTACCTGTAGATACCTGTGCCGCCCCTGGCAAGCTACCTAGGTACCTAGATACCTAGCTAAACAGAAATGGAAGTCTCCCACGAATAAACAATATATTGTGCCTACGTCTACGGACCCTGATGTCTCAACATAGCTGACCTACTATACCATGGCATTACTTCATTTTCCCCAAGCGTAATGGAACTATCGACAGATCTCGCTACAAGTAGACTATTTACGTTCTCATGCTCTCGCTCAGGCGATTCCGCAACTCATGTCGAATGACGCCATACCGATCCACATCGCAACGGCCGCGCCAAATCAGGAGAATAGGTACTACTACTAGTACTACTACACTACGCTACCTCGATTCCGGGGAACCCCACAATTGCCCAAGCTCTCTTACTTAGCCTCAGACATTTGATCTCACAACGATATAAATATAAATACTCCCGATCCGATACCGCTTTCAGATGTACGGAATGGCTGATATTCAAATAAACACACGAAATGAGAAAGGACAATAACTAACTATAACCAGCGCCGTCTGTCCGAACAGTTCGTTCCAATAGGATAATATACACGACACCATCCAAGCGACGTCATCCTATTTTTTCCCGAGGCCCCTCCCAACGTGCGGAATTTAGGTTAGGTCATCTGCCCCCTACGCGGCGTCGATCTTTAGGTTTGGCGCATGCACATGCAAGCTGCGCTGCAAGCTTGATTTCTATACTTACCTGCTTACCTCTTGCCTCTTACCTACTACCTAGGTAGCCTTGAGGATGTATTGCCCTGAAATGACCCGTTAGATAGGTGGTCTAAATAAACAAAACAAACGCTCCAGCTTTAAGAAAAGGGTGTACGTGAGATATTGAACTACGCCGTCTCCTGACGAATGGATTAGGTGGTCCAAAAATCGTGTTAATTACATCCGAAGGACATTCTTACGAAGTTGCCTTTACAATTATTCATAGATGCCCAAAGCTTAGAATAAAAACCTAAGATACCTAACCCTAGGGCCGTAAATAGGGTTCCTGTCAATGATATATACATGCGCTCGGGTTTTGATGCATGTTAAGAGCCTATCAAGATTAGAATTATCATTCTCTATGTTCTTTCGTTTCATATCGTCTTCTAATAACTATCCATTCTCTATGCTCTAGACCTAGCTGTACGTGCGAATAACCAAACACAGCTCACAAAGTCGTATATACAAACCTAACTTTCGGTGAGTTTGAGATTAAATAATGCTGGTCCTCTTCTCCCGAGAATATTTCCCACCTTCGGCCATATATCGTATGCTAGGTGCCGAATGTCCCCCTCTGAGACGTGTGGCAAACGCCATTGACACTAGGCCCGTGACAGCGCCACATATAGCCACAACTACGCCTCGCAAATGTATCCTACTGGAAGAGCACTACAGATCCTTCTTGAAAGGATGTTCTGGTTTATGCGTGGTTTCATAATCGACATGGACGTAAGCCCTCTCAACATCCGGTAGATCTTCGAGCTTGAACTGTAGCTCCTCGGCGACGTCGTGCGTCTCGCGAAGCGTCGCGTCTGGGTGCATGACGATGTCGACCTCGGCAATGAGCCGCGGGCCGGAGTGGTAGACGCGGACGGTATCGATGCCTTCTATCGCGGGCGAGTGTGTTAGGCAGATGTACGTGATGAGTTGCTGCATCTCGACGCTGGCGGCAACGCCCACGAGGAGCTTGAACTCTTGGAAGGCCGTGTGGGTCCAGATGCAGATAATTAGGAGGGACAAAACGATTGATCCAAGGGGATCGATCCACCAGACAAGCTTAGAGCCACCGACGGACGTCAGGATACCGAAACCGTTGATCAAGAGATCGTTGCGATGGTCTTGCCACAATATATCGACCTGGCTATATTTATCCTTGATACCCCAGCAATACAGGAACAGCGCGAATTTGGTGCCGAAAGCGATAGAGACGGCAATAACGGATGGTAAGTGGAAGCCATTGGTGGCGGGGTCGGTACTCTTATGGGAAGAGAGCTCTTGAATGGAGAAGGCGACGAGGATGAGCGACACGGCGCCCATAAGAAAACAGAAAGCAATGTTGCCGACATTCTCTAGACGAGCCTTGCCGGAAGGGAACCGGCTGGCGTCGACACGCTTGACGGCGCGGTGAGTAAGGATCAAAGTCAGGTTGCTAAAGGGGTCAAATACGGAGTCGGCGGCAGTGGTGAAGAGCGAAAGCGAAACGGACGAGATTGCGGCGTAAAGTTGAAGAATGGATAAAAGGATGTTGGCGAGGAAAGACCCCCAGACAGCGATCTGATGGCGTAAGTGGTCCTCACCGGCCTCCTGGCGGGCCTCGGTGCGGTGTTCTTCGACCGTTTTGAGCAGGCGCTCAATTGTCTCGTTCTGGTTGCGATAGAATTCGGCAACCTCGCTGCGGCGGCTCTTGAGATTGAGAGTACGAGGGACATCCCGCTTACGAGAGGTATTCGCCCTGATCTCGTCAAGCTGCCGGTCGGTTTTAAAGGCAGAGGACAGGTTGTAGGGGTCACTGTCTCGATAACGCGAGTTTCCACTCTGGGATTCGACGTCTGGGTGAGTGGTGGTGATGGGATGACGTTGGTCAAGCTCCACGGCCTCCACGGCTTCTAGGGCGGTACTGGCGGCACTATCAGGAGGAGGGCGAGGGGGGATCACATGTGGCATAGGCGAATGAGAAGAGCGAGGCGTCAGGGGTCTATTATTGGTGTTTGGATTGAAGGGTGAAGGATGCATGGTAATGGTACGTGCTAGATTGGGATCCATGGGGTCCATGGTTGGCGACGTGGATAGACGATGACCCGTCCCTCGCCAGTAGCAGGTGAGAAGGATACCTGGTGTGAAGTACTGAAGGACAAGATTAGAAGTGTGAAAACTTGGGAATTCTGGTTGCTTGGTGCGCCCTCAATATACAAGATGCGGTGAGCAAGAGGGACCACGAAACGAACAAAGTCTAATCGAAGACGCGTTCGCAAAATATACCGATACCTTACATCTACGTGCAGGGAAGCTATTCTGGTAGTCAATGCTCAAAAGCACAAAAGTAGCCTTGAGAGTAGTAAAAGCGGTGTAGAATAGGGAGAATCACAGAATAGCAGAATAGCAGATAACAAAGAGGAGAAGAGAACAGGGACAAATATGCCACAAGAGTAGGTGTACAAGACACTACCTACCACCTACCGAGGAGGAGAAGGAGGAGGCGCTTCTCCAGCCAAGGCGATTAAAGTTAGCGCAAGTACGTTTAGTTTCAGCAACAACTGACAGGTCTCATCTTCAGTTCCTTTTTGCTTTTGTCATTTATCTCTGCCGGCCGCGCTGGAGAGCTGGTGTAGCTGGTGTAAGCTGGAGGCGGCTGGCAGCCTTAGCAGCACAAAAAACGACAGTCAGTCAGTCTTCGCCTCGCCTCCTCACCGCCGATGCTTGCTACAAAGAGCCAAGTGGCTGACGAGTAATGTGCTATGCGGAGCGCTGTATTGTGGGAGTCTAGTCAGCATCCAGTGTCTGTCCAGTCTGCCCAAGCAACTCCAGGCTAGCTCATCACCTAGGCTAGTGTAGTGATGATGATCCATGATGATAAACTTGAGTTCATCTAAGTGGAAATGACGGGCTTCCATTGGCAGTATCATTAGAGCCAGTTGCGGAGCCAGCACTTCAGTCGATCAAATCAATCAATCGGCCGATCGGAGTTAGACGAATCGGAGCGCACCAACTAGCGAAGGTGTCGGATCAACAGTCATGATGATTGACGAGTAGAACCAGAAAATTCACCACAAGGAAATTGTGATTTTTTTTCCTCGGGGGAGGAGGAGAGGTTTTATATCTCCCGGGGCTCTAACATATTTCATCGATATCGGGGCGATTCGGAACAGTAGCATCTTATTACCTAATACTCCCAACCCAGGTGCTCAGGTGGGTACCTAACCTAGGTATCATCCATCAACTAAACTCAACTTAGGTTAGGTACTCTCAATAACCCAAAAAGACCCGGCTTCCTTATGTATGTATACCTAGGTATATATATTATATATATACGTATGCGTCCAGTATGTCTATACTAGTATAACACTATATGTATTGTTCAATGATGCAAATCATGCACTCTATCTATCCAGGCCGTCGTCAAACGTCGCTGCCACCTAGGCATCGGCTCGTCGAAGAGGGTGTGCCTCCGTATTCAGTACCCACTTATCCAGATCAAAGAGTTCCCAATCGCCGAACATGAGGTAAAAGTACTTTAACGTCTCCGCAAGCCAGAAGCTTTCCATGCTGTCTAGTTGATCCGGCTTTGTCGTAGTAACATCGTCCAACGCTGCCGACGCATACGTGGTGCGTGTGTGCTTCTCGATGGCCGTAAACATGTCCCAAGCCTTGTCCATCCATTTCGGGTCCCCAGTCAACCGATACATGTAGAACACTGATTCGATGGCTTCTGGGCGTAACTGATATCGCCGGTCATATACGTCAACCATCCCTCGGGGCAGTTGACGGGCGTCGATAAGCTCAGCTATTTGTTTCTCTGTCATAGAGTCACCCTTTTCACCAGAACCCCAATGCTTTTTGATTGCGTCATTCCACTACAAACCACGGTTAGTCATCGCTATTTTGAGCACTCTAACAGAGTAGAAACCTCTGTATTATTGCGCTGGCTAGAGTAAGAAAGAAATAGCTATGAGTTACTTACTCGACTGTCGCTCCACTGGCAGTCATCTTTCTCACTTTCTGGCCCGCACGAAACGTAAAAGAATATCTCTGGCCCAACGCCTGAGGGTGTACCACTGTAAGACCAAACACAGCCGTCGGTAAGCTCTGCGGCTATTTTGAGATCTGCGGGTCGATCGAAGATCTTCGCCGCCATACCGACCATGCCGCCGGTGAAACAGGTAAGATGTTGTGTACGATGAGTCGTCACTACGACTGGCTCCCCATTGGGTGGTTTGGATACGTGAGCATCCCCAAAGAACCGGATGGGGAGATTGCCTTGGTGGAGTGCACGGCGTAAGAGATGTTGCTCGGCAACGCCGATGAATTGCTCATACATTTTCCGGGGCTGCTCGAGCGCGCCCCCGAGAAGCAGATACTGCTTTGGCAGATACTCGTAGGCACTATCGCTCATGCCACCAAGCGAAAAGCCATCGCCTTTGAAGTTCATAGGCGATGTAGAGGCATCAATTAAGACGGGCCACATACCCGGAAGCCGCGTCTTGCTCTGCGCAGTTTCCAGCTCGTCGTATATACGTTTTATAGCATCATAATACTGCATGTCGCCAGTCAGCTGCGACATTTTCGTAAACTCAAGACTTAGAGACCCGATCTCAGCCAACAAAACGGTCGTGGGTGCCCTTTGGGCCTTGCCCTGAGCATAGTCTCTCCAATTAAAACGAGGAATGGGCATTCGATTCGGGGTATCGAAGGCCGTCATTAAAAGATCAGCCACCTCGATAGACTTGTTCAGAAGGCTAGGGTATTGCTTATCGCTCAACTCGTAAGCGGCCAGAAATCCACCGAGGTACCGAATGGTGGTCTCAAACACGTTTATGTCTTGTGCCTTGGTGGTTGTAAAATCGATATCCTCAGAAGCCTTTACGGCCAACTCAAATTCATCCTTTAGGCCTACGAGCCACAAGGTATCGAGCGAATCGACAAGAGTAGCAGCCCATCCACCAAAAGGATCCTTATACTGGCCAGAGATGGGCTTGATCTCATCGTGGCCCCAAGCATACTTTTTATAGCCCTCCCAACTATGTATGAAGCTCTCTTTAACGGCGGCGAGCCGGGTGAGCCGCTCATCTCTCGAAACAGTGTCTTCTTGCGGCCTTGGTGCTTGTATTCGCGGAACAGGTCGTGCGGGTTTGTTCGTCGGGAGCTCAGCGAGGATATCAACCTCATATCGCGTCGGAAGTCGCTTCCATTGATAATCACCGCCGAATCTTGTCGAACCAGGTATCGAACTAAACAAGCCAGTATCACTAGATCTTCGCGATCTGTAATACCACGAGGCCAAAACCCAAAACACAACGATGGCGAGTATAATTCTTACGCGGCGCACAGCCATTGTAGGCTAGACTCAACACAGCTAAAGCCTAAGAAGCGCGTAGACACCGAGAAATTACCATTACTTCGAATGCGAGCGACCGCGGGATCGTGACGTAGGTGGTTCGGCCACAAATAGGTGGATTTCACGACGAACTCGGAGCAAAAAGTACCAGTGGGGGGGTATCCGAAGCGACGTAAGAACGACAGGTTAATAGTCCATCAACTAACCAAATTAGAAGGTAGGGATGATACTCAAGTAAAAGAAGAAAGTAGCGTGAGAAGACAAGTAGGAAGAAAAAACCATGAAAATCATAAAAGAACAAGTAATAAGAAGGCTCTGTCAACGGAAATCTGGAGCTTGAACTTGAGCTGATGAGGATAGGCAGTTCCCCAGCTGTGGCGTGCTGTTCAGGCGCCTAGTCGGGTCGGCATCTCTACCTAGGTACACTGAGTGGGTACCTACACTAGACCCTTAAGGTCAGAGAGTTTGGTAACCAGACCAGACAGACATTGGAAGATAAAGCTCAACAACAACTCCTACAAATATCAAAAGTTACCTGTTTATAATACCACTTTGTAAGCGAAGAGAAGGGTCTCTCTGCCCACTAGTAACCATGGTAAAAAGTATGGTTTTCTTTGATGCGGAAATCCCACTGGAGAGAGAGAGAGAGAGAGAGAGAGAGAAGTAGTTAGAAAGGTTGGCATGTTTCAGACTCAAATAGAATTATCGTCGCTATTGATTATTAGGTACTTAAGAATTAAGAAACATCTTGATTGTCTATTTACTCTTAGTTCCCCAGACATACATACACACATACATACGATAAACTTTACCTACTACCCCCTACCTTGCTTACCTCGTAGTCTACGTGATTGGTTATGATTATGATGAAAGAGAGAGAGAGAGAGACAGCAGAACCTACTAGATAATAGGTAGTGTATCTACTGTGTAGACATACTGTACCTAGATGTGTGGTACCCACCAAGTCCCGATGGCTTCAACGTCATTCCTTTTAGGCCATAAAGGTGAAAGACCGGCCAGAAACCGGGTACTAACCGGGGTATTGCCCATTACCTAGGTACCTACTACCTAGTAGAGCACGTAGCCCCCACAGTTAAATGGCCAAGCCATGCGATCTACAGTATACAACAGGTGGCATCATTTGACGACTCTCTCAACTCTCCTTCGTTACCTGCGATTCTACGAATATCGCCTACACCTCCCCCACCAGAGCAAACGCGCAAGTGCTTTAACCCAACTCCGTTTCCCTCGGAATAATGGGCACCTAGCTGCCTCTCCGCAGCTTCATCGACAACCACTATTCCTTGTCATCCGCCCTCGTTGCCCTACCGGTTTTATCGCCCGAGATGCGCCTCCTTTGGTATGCCGGGGTAAGCTTCATCCTCACTGGCCCACCAAACAAACCACCACCACCACCATCATCATCATCACTCTCAACCTCACCCTCGTAATCACTAACACCAACGCCGACGCCGACACCGGCACCGATAGTCAGAATGCTAATATGAAACTATAATTGTTTAGGCCTCGACGGGACTGGCCACTGGTGTGGTCGCCTATGCCTTCAACCAGCGTGCCAACTTTTACTCCGCCATGGTATATCTGTCACAGAACAACCTCAGCCTAATGGTTCGCCTCGTCCCTTGTCCTCCCCGGCTAGCCCCTTCCACATGGGAGCGTGGGAGCGTGGGGAACCTCTTTGCTAACTCACGCATTTCGCCGGATATAGATCCTAGTTAACCTCGTCCTACTTGTATATGCCTCCTTTGTCTGGGGCCTTCAACGACTATGTTATGGCCCTCTCCGGCCCGTCGAAATCGAGCAGCTCTACGAGAAAGCCTGGTTCGCCGTTACCGAGACGTGCCTCGCCATGACTATCTTCCGCGAAGAAGTCGGCGCTTGGTTCCTCGTTATGTTTACCGCCCTAGTCACCGGAAAGGTTTGGGAATGGATAGGTGAGGGCCGTGTCGAGGTGCTGGAGCAACAACCCCCGGCCAATCCGAGGCTCTTCCACACGCGACTCAGCATCTCCCTTCTTCTTAGTGTTGCTTACGACACTTGGCTGTTCTCCTATGCCGTCCATGCTGTCATTCAACAAGCACGTCCTAATATGATGGTTATGTTCCTTTTCGAGTTCGCTATCCTGGCTACTTGTTCCTCCCGCACCGCCTGCCGCTATCTGCTGTCCTTAATAGAGGCCGATATCACGAAGAAACAAACCCAGACCCGGCTAGAGGAGCGAAGACGGCTAGTTAGAGAGCAGCGCAACGACATTTTAAGACGTAGAGAGTCGGACGATGTTGCCGAGGCTGAAACTGCCCGGCAAGAAGAGTTGCCGAATGAAGACGACATCGACGAGATGGATATTGAAGTGCCTGGCTGGGAAACCAAAGGGCACTGGATACTAAGCCTTGATCTCATGACAGGTAGGCGAATATGTCGTAGATGGTTACGTTTCTCTCTAACATGTTTTTAGACTTTGTTAAGCTCGGCATCTACTCGGTATTTTTTGCGATTCTCATGATGTTCTACGGACTACCGATTCACATCATGCGCGATCTCTTCATGACTGCTCGCTCTTTTCTAAAACGTCTCGGCGCTCTCATGCGGTATCGGAAAGCACTGCAGGATATGAACAAGTACCCAGATGCCACCCAGGAAGACCTGACTAGGGAGGACACTTGCATTATCTGCAGAGAGGAAATGAGGCCATGGGATCCATCTGCTGTTGGCGCAGTGGAACGCTCTCGGCCGAAGAAGCTCCCTTGCGGTCATATATTGCATTTCGGTTGTCTCAAGGGTTGGTTAGAGAGACAACAGGTGTGTCCCACATGCCGGCGCCCGGTTGTTATCGACGGAGCAGGCCCAAATGGTGCTGCTGCAGCACCCGGACCTAACGCCGGCGGCCGACCTCAACCCCCTGCTCCAGGTGCGCCTGGCGGTGGCGGAGGAGGAGCAGGGGGCGCAGGAAACGCCGGCCAGCCGGCTCACGCTCGGGGCAACCTACGCGTGTTCCAGTTCGGTCCAATCCGACTAGGCTTCGCACAAGGAGATGCGCAGGATATCCACGGCCTAGCCGAGCAGCTTCGCCAGCCACGTGATGGTGCAAACCGACCTAATGCTCCTGTCCTGCCGACGCCGACACCTACAGTGCCACCAGCCAGCTTGAACCCGCAAACCAGCATAGAAAGCATACAGGCCCAACTCCAAGACATCTCTAGCCGAATACAACAAGAGATGTACGCCTTGCAAACAACCCACGCCGAACTACAGACTTTGTATGCTCTAACGGTAGAATTAAATCGACTCCGTCAAGTGCAATCGCAGACGACAACCAGCCTTGGTAACCAGCTTGGTCAGGCAGGCATTAACGCCCAGCTCACGGTTCAGCAACCCCCTACCCATTTTCTGAATAACACATATATTCCTCCTTCCCCGGTTACGAGACATGGTGGTGCTCCGTATGCATCTGCCATCCCCTCTGGCAGCCAAGATCTTCCCGAGGGAGTATCCATCCCACCGGGTTGGTCCCTCTTGCCACTCCATCGTCTCGACGGCCAACCCTCACAGCAGCCCGCAGGGACCCAGCCTATTCCGACAACTTCAACCCACGATTTATCACACCAGCAACTTCAGACTACAACGCATTTAGGTAGAAGTAATCTAGTTCAAAATCTGAATAGCACTGCGAGTGCTACTCTACCCGCTGATGCCCGCACTTCTGCTCGAAATAGCGACGCACAGAACGGAACGGATAGAAATTCAGAGCCTCCAGCTTCTCAGACACAAAGAGAGCCCCCTAATGTTGCTGCTCCAACTCCCGTGATTCCACAGTGGGGTGGCCCCTCCCAACTGCTCTTCAACAACCGTGGTGGCTCATCCACAGCGTCTACTACGGGCAATTCCCACTCAAGAAACGAGAATACAACAGGGACGGGATCCCATTCAGCCGGTGCTAGCGACAGCGATGATGAAGGTTCGGTTGCGAATAGCGGTAAAGGTAAAGCTAAGGCAGTGACAGTTGAAGATGTAGACGATGACTCAGATTAAGCTGCCGTTTTGGCTTTGTACTGTATTGGGATTGAGAGATTGCATCATGGCATGGCGTTGGTGGCGTTGACTTCATGTCGAAAACAAACCAAATTAGATGGGTTTCACTCTATTGCAAATTCAGCATACATCGTTCGGGCCCAATGCTCAACGCAGCGGACAAAACAGAATATCAAAAATAGAGTCAGTATTATCTACGTTTTTAATCATATCAAGTGCGCAAGTGCCGGCCTAGATGCAGCATCCAAAGGTTTCGGTTATATATGATATTTATTCTCAGAAGATTCCGGGTACGACCTGGGATTCCTTCCGGCCGGTGACCCTCCGCCGGTATACAAGACTGCTACTAAGAGCCTCATCATCCCAAGGGCGCAACACACGGCACAGGTATAGATCACAATATAGCAATTCCCCATGCCACGACGCACCTTATTCCCCTGTAGCGTTCGCCTTCTGGGCGAGATGCTCCAGTAACTTGGGAAAGAAGGTAACGGAATGAGACGAGTCGACAAACTCGAGCAACTTGGTGATCTTGTCGCCCCCCTCGTTCATGTATAAGATGAGAACATACTTTTTTAGATCATCAAGATGTCAGTCCAAGCTTCTTTTTTTCGTACCATATATATATTCTCTCTCTCTCTCTCTCTCCTGGCTAGAGGCGAAATAGATGTATACGACAACAGGCTTACCTCGCCGTTGTAGGGTCCGACCTCCGTCGACGCGCTGCTGCGCGCCCAGATTGCCACTTTGTTCTCCCCCGGGTCTTCAATGATGTCGTCAACGGTGACGGTGAAATTCTTGAAATGTGGCATCACGGACCCGAACCACGCCTCGTACGCTGCGTTGTCCATCGCCGGGCGACCGAGTGATTCTGGAGAGAGAGGGCGGGAGAAATAAGTATTTGAGCACCCACATAGCCTAAATCATTAGGATATGTAATCTATATAACGTACTGGGAAGGATCTGTTGAATGCAGTCCTCAGTGCGAAGCCCCATGATAGCTTCCATAGACCACTTATTGTAAGAATCGATGACCGCCAGGGCTGTCTGCCGTCGTCGTGAGGGCGCCGTTTCTGAACCCATTTTCTCACCTTTTCTCTGTTAGTCCTGGTTTTCGCTTTCCTCTTTCCCTTAAACGTTTCGTGTGAGTGAGCACTTGATATGAGAGCAGTGCTAATGAGGGGCCCAGCGAGTGTGCTCGACCTTCCAGATTTATGCTAGACCAAACTCCGCTGTTCTTCTGCGGCACAGTTCGACCAAGAGCCTATCATCGCTCGTACCGCGCGATCCGTCTGTGGCTGGCTACGTGGCTATTCGGCAAGCCCCTTCAAAAGAGGCGTCATCTAGCCCTCAGCCATCATGAACGCAGCTATTTCCCTTCGTTTTTCAAAGAGTTGACTTAGGGTAGTGAGTTCATCAGCAACCACAAGCCCAAGCCTATCCAGGCCTTCAGATTGGTTAGATAGGGGAGAAATCCTACCTCAGCGACACTCAAGTTGAATTAGCATCGCCTAATAGCCGTAACCCATGTGCTTGGATCAACCCAAGCCATATCTGTGATTCAACTATGCCAAGCCATGGCGGCGGTTCCAACGAATCCGATATACGTTCTGGCAGCCAACAGTATAACCAACTTTTAGCTCGGACGCCCTCATACTTAACCGTTAGTCAAGAAGCACCCACGATTATTCAAAACAGCCCTTCCGAGCAAGCTAATCGCCTTTTGAGCGATAGTGACGGCCTCTTGCTAAAGCCCACGACACGCTAGTCGCAACGCTCAGCCTATGCTTACCCAGCCCAGTATTGAATGTGCTTACTTCCTTAGGGGCCTATTCCTCTAGTCTAGTCTACCGGCGAAGCAGAGCAAGTGGATGCGTGCCCCTCCTCCGTACCAAGCTGCTGGGCCGTGGGGGGCTAGTCGAAGGATTCCGGACTTTGGAGACATCTTGTATTATTGGAACGCCCAGGCCCATGGGTGGCTGAGGTTGGGCTGGGCCTAACCTGTTATATCCGTCGGAAAAGCAACTACACGATTCCCTGTGATACCGAACATATCCCGGGGCAGAGAGTTACCGGTATTAGGTATGCAGGAGATCTGATTCCGCCAGCAAAGAATAACGTTACGAGGCGGCGGCCGATATCCGAACAGCCATCGGGTTTAGTTTTCTCTAGCACTTTCTAGAATAAAGACTTTCTCTGTACGCTCTTTGGCACCACGCTTATCTATATTCCTTCTCCTACACCCCCACGTACGTATGAAGTACATACGTCATTCATATAAGGCTACAAGATGACTTCGTACCTCGACGAACCGAAACCGATCTTCAAACGGGCCTAGATGGTCAAACCTCCATTCATTCGTTTGTTCGTTCCCAATAGATACCCAGTCTCCAACGAGAACGACAGGCTTGGCACCGATCCTGCACTAGTACAATGTGAGAACGCCGTGGACGTACTTAGAGATAAGGCTGACGATTGATCCCTCAGCTAGCACGCGTGGGTGCCAAAGCAAGGTTATTACGTGCCTAGTCTAGGTTACATTGTCGATCTACACTGCCGGCCGACCGCGTGCGAAGTCGCCAATACGCCACATCGTCCAGAGTTTGGGCACATGTTTACCTAGTCGAGTCTAATATTTTAGGCTGCCCTTAGTCCAGTCCGTGGTAAGATGCTCGGGGTATTATTAGCAACAACTATCGGGCGGCGCGGTCAGTAGACAAGTAACGGAAAACGGCTTTTCCCATTCGGAAAAAAGAGAGCTTTGATTTGATGTCAAATGCCCGATAACCGAGATGACCTAAACCCTATTCAACGCCTCACGTCACTCAGTACCTACATACTACCTGGTATATCTGGGCACTATGCCCTACAAGACATTATGTTATGCTGCCGGTGGTGGTGGCTGGTCCGTCGGCCGGCAATTTGTCTTCCGTACATGCGCAGTTGGCCGTTCCAGAACTCTGGCTTTGACACTGCTTAGCATCAACTCGTGGTGCTGGGAAAGTAGACGGGTTGCCCGGAATAGAGAACTATCCGCTTGGACCCATGACGTTAGCACTAACCTAGCCTTCTTTTCTTGTCGTGGCGAATATTGATTCTTGTTGTTGACACGTGGTTTCTAGAGAGAATCACGGAATAAAGTATACCTAAGTAAATCTACTAGACTAGTAGTGCTCTGGTCTTACACTTCCCAATACAGGCAATGTCTGGAAGATAGTGTAAGTTAGTGTAAGCATCGCCATCCATGAGAAAGAAGAGATGGGGTCGGCTCATACCGTACGTTGTGTCGTGAGACGATCACGATCTCCTCAGCACCAGCCGACAACCAGGGCATACCGATCTAGAGAGCGAGAAGAAATTGTATATCTAGGCGAATGCCAGTTCGCAAAGTGATGCCTCGTTCTAGGATGACATGCATATCCCCCATATCAAATGCAAGGCAAGTAATACCGGCGTCGTTAGACTTATCGTACTTTGCATATGCGGCAGGGAAGCATGCTATACAGCGTAGGGCTGACGAATAAGAAACACTCGACGCCGTAGCGCTCGCGTCGGCGGGTGACAATAGATACCTCGATCGGGAAATGCCACCAGTCCCTTCACATATACTAGTACACACCATGCACATGGAACCAAGAAGAGGGAAAACTCAACCCTCTACATACTAAGCCTTAAAAATTTAGCCAGTGCCGAAGACCCGGGACAATTGGGCACATGAGCGGCGGCTGTGCACAGCGTGTGGATAGACTGATTGCGTAAGACGGCGCTGGGTTGGTGAGCTAACAACAAGCAGAGGAGAAACACGAAGGAAACTTGCGCGGTCCGAAGGGCACAGAACGTCGGAGCGGGTCGGAATGACGGTCGGTTCGAGCCTGTCCTATCCCATTGCTTACGTCCTTCACACGTTGATCGCTTAATACGGAAAGTTTTAGTTTCGTTCTTCACCTCCCCCTCACGCTGACATACTTTTGGGGGGGCAATACGCGAAGAGGCTTACATATTATCCGGAGATCGCCGACATGGATCATGTAATTCCGTAGTCATACACTAGATGTTTATTACTGACAGAAGCGTGGGGGTGTTAGACACGATAAGACGGTAGAAATGATAGAAGGGAGAGAGAATCACGGTCACAAGTCAGAAACGAGGGTACGGAAAGATGTATTCAATTTAGAAGAAATTTAGGAATCTTTTGGCCTCCGTATATCCAAAGCCATGAATAGGTATTACCACTAGACTAGACCAGACCAGACCAGACCAGACCAGTCTAAATGTCCAAAGCCCCCTGGAAATGAGAAACCACCCTGTCCAGACGCCGTGTATGCTGCGGACCTGATACCCTATGAAATAGTGATGATGATGATGATGATGACGATGGGAATAGCCAGAGATAGATAACCGAATAATGTAGTGACCACAATGCAGAAAGGAGAGCCGACCACCCTAACAAATCAAGAATCCGCGACTCCGTACCATGCAGTAGATTCCCCTTCCCCTTCCCCAGCCGGTCAGGAGAAACATGCAATAAATGAGATAGATGGATATATAACTTCCGAGGAGAGATAGGTAGATGGATGTAAATCAGAACTCCGTGACCGGCAACACGAACCGGACCTTCTTCCTGGGCTTCGCAGCCGGTATATCTATGGGTTGGGTCTTCTTCTCCGCGCCGTCGTCGAGGTCCTCGACGCTGAGCCCCATCTCGCTCATCGTTTCCTTCTCCGGTTCTTCGTCGATGGACCAGACGTCCGGGCTCGGCTCGCGCCAGGAGTGGCGCCGCTGCAGCGTCCGGCCGCCTGGCCTGGCGCGTCGAGGCGGCGGGGCGAAGCGCTTGGCTAGGCGGCCTCTGGGCGACCCCACGTGGAACGAGGGCGATGGCGAGAGCAGTGTGTCCGAGGTTCGATGGTTTGGAGAGCTGTGGCGGGGGTGGTCGAAGTAGTCGTCGAGGCCGAACGGCAGCGACTTCTGAGGTGTGAACCGTATGTAGTCCTCATCGTCGTCGTCGTCGTCGTCATCCTCGTCCAGGATGGCACAATCTGCCTCCTTGTTCCTGGCCTTATACCGTCTGAGGCCGTCGAGCGTGGAAGGACTCACACTTCGGACGATCTGACGGGGACTGTTCGAGTCCTCGATGCCCGCATCGAAGTCGAACTCAAACTCCAGCTCTTCCTCCATGGGGGTCGCGGGTGTTAAAAAGTATTTGAGTGGATTCTCCGGCCTTGACGGGTTGTCGATATCTTCGTCATCTGTAGAGACGCCGTCCTTGTCCTCGTCCAGTGCCGGCGGGATTCGGCTGGGACTTGAGGGCCACAGCCCGCTAGGCGGCCACGACTGTCGATGCACTGCCTTAAGTGCATCAGACGGTAAAAGAGACATATTGGTGGATTATTGTGAGGTTTGGTGGAGTTAGGATCCTGGATAGCGATAGGTACCTAGGCAGGCTCCCAGATCCTCATTTCAATCTAAGATAATTTGTATGATGCACCGATTAGATGGCTAGTCACTCTTCCTACAAGTTTAGGCCGTTGCAAAGTGCCGGGCACCAGCCGGCTCAAAAGGAAGAAGTGTAGTGAAAGTGATAGAAGGAAAGAAGCCGTAGCCTCGAGTCGAAAAGTGATAAAACGAAATATCACAAAAAGAGTTAAGTACGGCAGCAAGGGCGAGCTAGATATATATATATATACGTACGTATATGTATACACTTCCACCATAGGCAGAAGGGATAGGTAAGAGAAGTGGCTGGTGCTCGGTTAGTCAGTCACCTGTTGATTAAAGACGCTGCCTTGTGGGTTCGTAGGTAGTAGGCACACAAAAAAAGAGATGATGGGTGGTGGTCATCCCGGTCCCTCAGCTGTCGAGACGGATAGCTATCTTAGAAGAACCCCACAGACGCCGCTTTGAGGGACACAAGCCTACTGCTTATTGCCGTGAATCCGCGAATCCGTGAATCAATCACAGGGCGCAGGGCACGAAGACTCATCATATCTTGGACTACGTAGCGGGAGCTGGAGGAGGGAAGAGGTATATTCCCAAAGCGGAATGACGCACATCAAGGTGGTGTGCAACCTGCTTGCGCAAACCGGGCGAGGATGAGGATACGAGTCCACCGAGGCCATCTTCCTCACAAGTAGTAAGACAAGCGACTATCCTCCCCCCCACTCTTGTCACTTCCTGTCGCTTTTCGTTCCGTCTTGCTAGGCAGGGTGCGTAGGCATCTGACATGGCCGCACACCCTCTTCCAGAAGCAGATGCTGTGAATCCGACGTGATGTGCGTCTGTATGCGACGCTGGTGAGGCTCGTGAGCTCCCGTATCATTCGCTGCTGTCTTAGTGAGCCGATCGAAATGCACGGTCAGGGATCGGGATTGCGCATCGCTGCAGCGCGTCCGCGTTGTACCTTGCATGAGTTGGGTGCTCGACGGCGCTCAACCATTTGGCAACAACGCAGTGGCGTGATGCGGCATAACTTGGATGAATGGACGAGATTCCCAATCACAGCTCGGCTGCTGCGGCTATGATTGAGTAGACGGGGGTACGCAAGTGCACACCTCAACTTAACGTAGCCGTCGCCGTCGCCGCTGGGCTGGGCGTACTTAGTGCGCTCGCTGTGTGTGCCGCTATCCTATTACAGATACCTCTAGGTCGTAGTAGTCTAGCCTGTAGGTATTACACTAAAGATCCTGTACTTACAGTACTAAGAGGTATTATCTTGAGTATGCAAGTTCAACGTACAAGGATGCCTAGTGGGCAGAGATGTGTGTAAGTACCTACATGTAGGCATACCTCCTCTCTGTATGTACTAGTAGTGCTGAGACGGCTGACGAACTATACTATCGACCTACTAATAACTACAGAGACAGGGAACTGAATGACCTCCTTCTTACATGGTAATAAATAGTCTACTCATGGAACAAGAAACAGGACAAGTTACGACGCTAATATAACCAATACTTACACTATGCGCCATGCATGCTATGCTCTGCTATGCCATGCTATGCCATCCCGTCCCATCATTGGGTATGAATTATGGAGAGTGGAAATGGGGAGTGGGAATGAGAATGGATATGGATATGGATACGGATATGGATACCATACAACCCGGCCGAGAGAGAGAGAGAGAGAGAGAAAGAGAGAGAGCTTGGTTGTGCGGTCATTGTGCAGCAGCTGCAAGCAGCATTCCCCCTCACTCACCCATCCATGCCAATATGCAAATACCAAAAAAAAAACCACCTTACCCTTATCGACCACACCACACTCTCGCCACCTTCGGTGTGACTGGGGACCGGGGAAACTACTGATGCATCATGTAGGTAACTGTGAAAGAGATCTTGTTTGCCTTGGAGGGGCACTTGATTTGAGTGCTTCGGCATGCGTCAGATGACGGAGCTTATCAACAGCCCATGGCCCGGTTGCAACCCAACAAAGCAGAAAAGGTGTACAGGAGCGAATTGAGCGAATTGAGGGCTGTTTTAAGACGACTCATAACGGGGGGAGGGGAGAGGGGTCCCTATGCGATACAGCAGCCTATACCTACCTACTATACGACTTGCCGTATGGAATCCATTCCCCCTCACCGGGAGGCTTCGGGATTTTGATTCGACCCGTTCGTTGTTGGGTTGGCCTTTGCGTCGGCGTTGGCGTTGGCGTTGGCGTCGGCGTTGGGAGTCTTCATTACTTCATGCTGTTAATTACTGCTGACAACTTCGAGTTTTCCCATCTGTGTGTGTGATATATGCGCAGATTGCTTTTCTTCGCAGAAAGCTGCACTCTTTTTTTTTTTTTTTTTTTTTGAAGGAACAAGTACCGTTACTATAGTATGTAGTAGCCATCCAATACGACGCATACCTACATTACTACCACCTTCAACGTTGGATACAAGGCAAGCTGCCGCTGACTCGCTCAACACCGGGCGTTATTTTATTAGCGGCACCACCCTACTTACTAAGATAGACACCCACCAAAAATTCCCACCGGTATCCCACCGAGCGAGGCAGACGCCAAAAATCGTTTTAGCAACCCACAAACCCACACACAGGAAGCTCATCCCTTCCCTCCTTCGGGCTTGTGGTTTAGTGGTATAATACTCCCTTAGCATCTGAGGGCCTTCTTTCCGAGAAGTGCTCACGGGAAATTGGGAGTGGTCCGGGGTTCGATTCCCCGCGAGTCCAGCGTTGGTGGTTCAATCCCACCTATACCCTCGATTTTCTCCGAATTGGTGTAGTGGTCAACATTTGACGCTCTCAACAACATCCTTACCATCCTTTGGATGCCGTGAAGTGCCGTCAAGCCCGGGGTTCGATTCCCCGATTCGGAGTTAAGCATCCTCTCTTTTTCCTCTTCCTTTTTCATTTTTGTTTTTTTTTCAACGCTTCTTGGCATCCCTCCAAGACATGCACAAGTAGGTCATGAGAGATAAGGTAGGTGGGTTTTTTACCTAATAGGTTACAGAGTGAATGCATCGGGCCGTCCCTCAGGTCTTTAAGATTTTGCTTTGAAACGCGCGCATGTTTTCCTTGTGAATTTGTGCTTTGTTTGAGAATGCTCCTCGAAAGAGAAGTCATCCTGCCGATCGCTCTTCACTGAGAAGGTCGGTCCTACAATATGTGTATCAGCACTTGTCATGTTCAGAATCATGTTGGCTGACTGACCACTTAGTGTATTGACCCCATGTGCGTATGTAACCTTACCTGGGTAGTTGCTGATACAATGCATTACAATATGTACACTATATATATTCGGCTTGGCGAGGGTTTAAGGTTAGAAACCTAGTCGCGGATCATCAGTCATCTAGAGATTGACTGTGCAGTTCGGCTGAACCCGTGTCGGCTCGGGATTTAAGTTTGCGAGAGGTTCGGCTGGCAGGATGGTCCAACCTGGGCGATCGCCCCTCGACGGCATGTATGTACCGACAGGCTTCTATTATCTACGGGCTATACTAGTAGCCTATAGATCTATAGATGGTGTGGCCCAGCCCAGGACTTCGTTTATCACCGAGCAAATCCAATGAACAAGTGTCACGTGAAGATTGTAACCACGTGAGGCTGTGTGAGGGTGTCTAGGTCCAATCAGCACCCAATTCAGACGAAATGAAGAGAGGCATGCATAGCCAAAGTGAGACATTCCTCCCAACGTTACGCTCTCTCATCGCGATCGTAATTGCCGATCCATTTTGATCAAGTGCCCGGTATGGTCATTTTACAGGATTATTTTTTTGGGAAAAATATATTTTAGCCAAACTCCTGACTTCTGTCTTGGCCCTTCCCATTACTGGGAAGGAAAGGGACCATTGCGAAACAGGTTTGTTTTGCATCTGCCATGACGTGACGTTGACATGCCAGATTCAAACAGAGTTTGGTACCTGCAACGGCCCCGCGCCACACTACCATGATGGTTGCGCTTTGCACATGGCCGGATCCTGGGTCTGTTCGGCTGTTGAGGCCCACTCAGCTGGGACCTGGTCCTGACCTGGTCCTGGACTGAGCAATATCTGGGCATCTGGAGCTATTAAATAACCGCTAGTCAGGCGTTCCCTGACTTCACGATGGGTGAGCTGCCAAGAGATGCAACCGGTTGATTCGGTGCATACTCTTAACCATCCAGGCGAGCGTTAGGATACCTCGAGAAGATCTCCAGACGTCGGTTTGAAGTCCTCACCAGCTGATCATAAAAACATAAAGGTTAATGACCCATCGCAATTTTGCTAGCCACGGCCCGATATTCATTTGAGAGGCGATTGTTAATACTGCCCCGCCAATAACGAAAACTTCTCTTGTCAAGTTAGCATCTGCTGTCGACTGCAACTAGACCTTGTGCGCAACTACGTTTTAGAGTTCCCTAGCCATACATACCTAATATGCCTGGTACGTTCCCTCTCATCACGATATTGATGTAACCAACATCTCCCATTTGAGTCTCGATGGGTTGGTGAGTTTGCCTCCTTCCCCATCCCAGGTCATTGAGTAATACAGACGAGCTTTACTCAACTTTACCACTATTAAACGACACGGAATGGGGCGATTCTTGTCACAAAGTACTCACCTAGCTTTCGAGCTACTCAAGCGAAGAGCCCATTCTGAGCATCGCCATCCCTTGCGTCTACTTTCCTGGGGAAGTCCTAGGCTAAGCAAGGGTGGCCGGGGCTGTTGGGTTTTACAACGTTATCTGAAGTAACGTTATCTTGGGTGTCTATTACCGCTACGGACCCAGATCCTTGGGCCAGTGTGTAACGTTGTTATGTTTCAGTGCTCGTGGAAGAAAGATCAGAACATGTGTGCCGTCTAGGCTATTCTTGAACTTATAGGCATGTGGTTTGCTATACACCATCTCGTAAGCAAGGTATCCGATCGCCACCGCATAGACGCTTTTATTTGCAAAAATGAGCAGTGGAAACGATAAAAATCTTGCCCGTGGCGTTATCCGTCTAATCGGAATCGCGATACAAGTATTGGGTAGACTAGCAATGAAGGTAGTTCGCGCCACCCGGCATTCAAGCCCCTTGCTGGAAAAGACGCATTGAAGTAAGATGGAGCCGACTTAGTCCAATAATGTTTAATTGGCAGCTCGTTTCTCGTACGGCAATGAAAATAGTAGGAACACCTCCATATGTTAATACGCCACGAATGATATCCAGTTTCGTGGTGCAGTTCGATTTCAAGGACGAAGATGAAAGTGGGCGGTGCCCGGCGGCCGTATCGCCCTTTGACATCCTGAGGCAGGTATTGCGTGAAGGTCATCTGCCACGACCAAGTATAAGCTTGTCGGAGAAGCCAACGAGGCCCCGCCTTCTTCCGAGCGAAGAAAGAATAACCACGTCACCTCCGGTATTGCCGGAGTTCCAGGGATTGGCTTTGCCAAACGGCACTTAACATGATATCGTGGCATGGCTCGTTCGGTGTCGATATACTGAGGCTTGGGACGCAATCATCCAGCAGCAGCAGCAAGGTTATCCCTTCCATCTTGTCGAAAGAGCGGTCTGGCTCTTTGTCCTTAGCCATTGTCGGTACTGCCAAGGAACCCCACAATGAAGGTTGATGTATTCACGATTCACAAGTCTACCTATTCATATCTATCCCTATGACTGGGACAGATATGCTTCTAGCGTCAGCTTAGAAACTTCTTATACTGCTTGGCTTATTGCTAAACCACAAAGACAGGTGTTATACCTCTATAAGGGTCTGTTCTACGTGAGCCACAGTCGCTCATGTTTTGTTTTGCAGCTGGTAGGGTATAGTTGGTGATGATCTTTTCCGAGGTTTAAATCATCGACGGAATAAGCTTGCATCCTGTGCGATAATATACCGGTCCTAGGTTAGAGGCCCTTGCGGCAACGACGAGGTCTATCTCACCAAACCGTGAGATCAGGTCGGCGCTTTGCTGTCTAAACTAATCACTGTCTAGATGGAGTGTTCTTATGATGAGAAGGCGTCTCTGGAGCACGGATACCTACCATATACATAGAATGTTTTCACCTGCACAAAATTATGCGTCGTCCTGCGTTGTATATCTAGCAAGTGAAGGAGAGATTTTGACAACTCGTTTATTCGCCCGTGTAAGTGGGTAGTTCCTTTTTCACACCTAGACTGCCCATGTAGGATTGCATGCAGAACTAATGCATATACGGCCAAAGCAGCCACACACGGTCTCCTAGCAAATTGGCTGAGCCAATCGACTTGCATGAACTAGGTAAGTGATGAAATCTTTGGCCTGCAACTTGGGGGTGTCTTTGGGGGCTTTGGAAAGGACAATAACAGCGTCAAGTTTTGCAGTAGCTTCACCCAGAACCGCAACATGCGGACTGAAACCGCCTCCTCTTCGCATCTCATTGTACTTATAGATCATACGTGTACTTTTTTCCCCGTAAGCTCACCATGGATCAATGGACAGCTGTAAACGTAATGAAACATGAAGTCTCTTTTTAGTAATACCATCTCATAACTCTAGGGTGCCAACTTGTCTCGCCATCAACAAAGATGACTGCGGACTTCCCAAGATAGGCCGGATCAAGCCCATAATAATCTTCATACTAGGCCGTCATTCGCCTATCGTCGGTATGGTCCCGTTTATCCGGGAGCGTTCTACACCGTCCCCTACCAGCTACCACAGAGACTGGATGCTCTATGTTTGAACATGTGTTCGACGGCAGGCAAGGGTGCGCAGACCGCTCTGCCACGTCCTCCCTTCTACAGGTGGTGCAGCGCAGACAGCAGTAAAGGACGGTACGTACTCACTCAATAAGGTATCGCTGCGGAGGAGTCGCGCGTGACCCTGTTCGTGAAAGCACATAATGACTCCCCCCATCGAGGGCTGCTATAGGCGGACATTGTATCGGCCAGCTCTGGGTCGAGCGTAGACGAGTGGTGGCTAATGCAGGCTTCCTTATTACCATAACCCCCGAATGGCAGGGCGGCGGGACTGGAGCTCTACCAAAGACCCTCACCAAAGACCCTCGCCAAAGACCCTCCCCTCCCATGCCTTTATAGTAGGTTAGTGTGGTAGGTACTCCGTACACGAGGTACTTTCTGCCTCTGGGACTAGTGTAGGTAGATGACGGCAGATGCGGAAGGGGAATAGGTTGTGTTGGCTTCCGGCTTGTGTCTGCAACCGGGTCCATGGCTGCGACCTGCCCAGATCCTACGAGCAAATAATATGCCGCCTCCGCCCAGACGGACACATTAACTGGGCATGGCGGTACAATATGTGTTGTCGAAGACTGTCGGATATCCCACCCTGTCCCACCTCTTGGACTGATTGCTCCTATGGGAGAAAGATACCTAGGTAGGCTCTGCGGTCAGTCATACTTAGCACAGATCTCACTGGTGGCCACAAAAGAATCGCAACCATAACAAAAGGTTTCGTTCCTTTTTTTTCTCTCCCTTTTGTGTGCGCATATGTATGTGTGTGCGTGTGCGTCCCTGGGCTCAGGTAGGTATTCTAAATATGTAATATGTAGTGGTGCTACATAGACTACCAGCCACAGGTCTCGCTTATTCAGATTTTGAGAATACTTGCCTGCGGTGTTGATACCCAAAAGCCCAACTTGGGCATTAAACCATGAAACTCGCCACAGACGGATTCCGTCCGTGGTTGATGTATACATTCTGTCAAGAGGGCACCAGAGACGTCCCCTTCTAGTTCCCCGAAAGACAGTTTTCAATTTTCAAAATTAGAATCTCCCCCTTCCCAGACATACTCGGTACCTACTTAGTACTATCCTCTGGCCCAAGTCACATTTTCTCTTTTTCTTGTATTCGTCCCACATTACACAAACTTCCAGGGCGAACCGACCCATCGACTTACACCGAAAAAGGGTACGCAACCCACCCCATACAGCCAGCCAGCCAGCCCAGCCGGTCAGCCAGGCCTTGGTCCAGCCCAACATTCGCCACGGGAGACGTCTCACGATACCTCTGCGAATACACACTTCACACTAGTAGGCAGAGATCGACGTCTACGACAACCACCAGCCCGACGATCCCTTATCTGGTGAAGCGTTCCTGCGGCAATTACTGGCATGACAAGACGAACCTACGACAGGGAGGACCTTGCACCGGAGCTTCTTTGACGGTGGTCGGATCAGTTCAAACCCAATCGCCACGGAACGAGGCGATCAGTTTCAGGGTCTCCGACCATCCGGCCAAGCATCGTTCCCAGTCGACAATCGCCTTGGATTGCCGGATCTGTCTGGATCTTGCTTAATTACGATCCGAGTTGGGTAATCTCCATTGGCGACCAACAGGAAGAGTAGAATCATACACCCATACACCCAGGCGGCACCAAGGTACGCTGAAGAGAGCGCCAAGTGCAGACACCAACTGAACGGGGTCTAGGCGAGTGCGCTGTGCCGTGTTGGTGTGCTGTGCTGCAGGCACTTTATATCAGCCACGCTTACTTATACTCCGTACTACTAGGTAGTAAGTACAGTAGTAGGTTACACTGTCAAGTCCACATGGTGAGGAAGTCAGGAAGAAAAAAAAAATTTACTTGGGACCAGCTGGCCCTTTTCTTTCCTTTTTTTTCTTCCCAGCCTGAGGGAACGACGGCCCCTCGGTACATCATCATCTTCTTTCTTCGGTGACAGACAACACCACATCTAGGCTATCTCAGGTCACCTACTCCATTAGGCCATTGGGTGCCTAGTGGCTATACAGCTATACTACGTACAGCACACAGCACACAGCACCACCAACTACGTGCCTTAGGTACTTAGGTACGGTACTATACCTAGGTAGGTACTCTAGGTACTCTAGGTACCTATCGATAGGGCATATACGACATATACAGCGGGCAACCCCTCCTCCTCCCCGACTCCGTGAACTGTGAACACCAATATCGATAACCGGTATTGGCTCACTGGCTCACTGGCTCCCCTGGCTCTCTGACTTGCCTGACTTGCCTGACTTGCCTGACTGACTGGCCTGACTGGCCTGACTGCCCGCATCCAAGGATTCCCATCCCACCCCCCCCCCTCCCCTCCCCTCCTCTCTCTCAGGTGCTTCGCCCTACTACCCGTTATTATTTACCTGCGACCTGCTCGGCATCCCACCAAAAACCATCTATCTCCATTTCTGGCTGTCTGTGCCCATCTTCTGCCGGTCTCCTGCCCGTCCTCGTACCCCCCTCCCGCTCTTCTCGTTGCTCGAGAACAACGGCTCCCCTCCTTTTCTGCACTCTGTACTCGTCATCCTACTGCAGTCGTCGTGCAACCAGCAACCATCTACCATCTAGAACCAATGTACAACCTCCCTGACAGGTAGCTTGGTAATATCGGCAGCAAACCTCTTTGATCATTCTTCTCTCATACCACATCTACCGCCGACCAACCAGCCAACCGGCCAACCAAGGGTAATATTTCTCTCTTCGTCCTATATCAGTCCTATCAACCACGGCGACAGCACCCATCTATCCGATCCCTCATCCCCTCCCTCTCTCTCTCCGGCAGCCAACCATCATTGCCCAACTGTCTGGCCCCCGCCAAGAGGTGTTGCGACAGTGTTCCTACGGCGACCTCGTTTGTGTGTCGTCTTACCCGTCGACCTATATCTGGGTTTTGCATATCTACACCTCCTGGGGACAACCCTCCTCTTCGGAACTTCCTCCTTCTTAACTCTTCCGCTATTGCGGCAAATCCGAACGAGACCAATCAAAACCTCCTTCTCGAAATAGCTCTCTTCGCATAATACTTAACTGTCCCCCTCACTTCACACATTCCCTCCTAGTAAGACCTCTTACCTGTTCCTCTTCAATCCTCAAGCCACACCACATGCTCTCACTAAATGGTCCCCATCAACCAATCACTTTAGTCGGATGAACTTCAAACTAAACTAGCTGCCTAGTCAAAGTCAATCGTAGACATCTACCCGCCCATCCGGGACTATCGATCAATTGGCCAGGCACGTTACCGCCATACCGCCGAACATTGTGACACCCACCACGGCTTATAGCCCGCCTTTAAAGGCACATCCATCATTCACTACGTACTCAATTCGTATCTTTGCAACCCTCCCTTCTACAGTATTCTCGCCATGCCAAAGCGCAATCCATTCCCACCACCCCATATCGCGTACGTAGAGGACGCCGACGACGACGGCCACGTCCTCTCAGGAGCCGAACCAAAGTACGCTCGGTCGGTGGCCCCCGGAAGCCCCCGTAAACAGCAGCCCAATACAAGTAAGGCCCGGAGAGAATCGCGACGCACCGTCGAAGTTAGCAGTTCGACTGATTCCTCAGATTCTACCGCACACCCGATGACAGGCAAAGGGAAGTCGAAAATGAAGTCCAAGGACGAGAGGCGGTCCAGTGCCGTTGTTGTCTCGAAACAACGGCCTCCCCCACGATCATCCAAGACAGCTCCAGTACCTGCATCTCGAGCGTCGGACGATTCATCGGCCTACTACACTATTCCGCATCCTTCGAGGCCCCGCGCGCGCACTCGCCCCGAGTCCTATTATGGCCAGGCCCCTCCACAGCCGATGCCGCCATCACGACCCCCCATCACTGGGTCTCCTTTCTACCAACAGCCACCCCCGGGGATGGTGCCGCCTTCCTTCCCTCCACCGTCATGGCAGGGTCCGTTTCCTGGGCCTATGCCGCCGCCACCCCTAGCTCCGCCACTTGCGCCCGTCGATCATCACTTTCCTCCCAGAGATTTAGCTATGCGCTTTAGGAGGCCTTCTTCATCTATGGGATTCCGTCAAGTATCCAATCCCTACGAGTATGAGGCTTCCCCAGAGAGGTCCGTACCGCGACGTTCTTCCATATCGAGAAAAGTTAGCAAAGAAACCAAGGAGCGTGAAGATCGCAAACGCATGCCTCCACCTCCTAGGCCCAAATCTACACGCCCGGAACGTCAAGAACGTCTAGATCGTCTAGATCGCCTAGAGCGTCTAGAGCGTCCGGAGCGTTCGGAACGCCCAGAACGCATAGTACTTAAGCCACAACCACAGCCAACGTTGAACGGTAACCGAAAATCCGTTGTTTTTGACGACGACGACGATCTAGATGCCGACAGCACCCTGTATCATAACAACCGTGACGTTCTTCGGCGCGGATCTGGGGTAGAATATGGTTCCAGCCCCTTTACGAATCGCCGCCAGAGCTTTGACGCCACCGAATCGGTTTTTAATTATGAAGACGACGAAGACGACGAAGAGGATGAAGGGTACGAGTACTACTATGAAGAGGAACCCGCCCGACCTAGATCGCGGAGTCGGCGAAGGTCGTCTCACATGGGGATCGAGGACAAGATACGGGATGCTTCGCGGTATCAGGACAACATGGGCGGTGGGCCGACACCGGCCCTTACCGTTGATGCTCTCCGAAAAGTCAAGACTGGTGGAAGCAGCCGATCCACTCGAAGTAGCGCCAGCCGAGATGAGAGCGAATACAAGCACTCAGCGACAACTCACACTACTCGATCTAGCAGCGGAGAGGACGATATTACTATTAAAGTTTCTGCCGGTTGTGTCGTCGAGGTCGGAAACGTAAAGATTCATTCCACAGAAGGCGGCGAAGTTAGCGTCGGCCGCACGGGGAATTCCCGTACGGGCAGCGATCGCGGAACCTCAATCTACGGTGATGAACGTAGGATTCGCTCAGATCGCTCTCGGGGGCGAGCAAGCTCCCAATCAGCATATTCACGAGGCCTTCCTGCACCTTCATCGTCGTATACACCTTCTCCGCTACAGTACGGATACGATGATGATGATGATGACGACTCCTCGTACTATTAGCCCGCTTCCTGAAACGGCCCGCGGGTGGCATGTTGTATCGCTTAATCCACTAGGCTCATCGAACGGCCGATCTTCTCGCTCCCTTTACACCATGACACTTAGGATGATCTCTGTAAGACTATGTGCAAAAAGTCATTTTACGGAGCCTAGAGTTTGTTCTAGCGTCAAGGCGATACCCAATTTTAGATACACGGGAGATGCGGAAATAACGCAAGCCCTCTTATCAAGTCTCTTTTTTTTTTTTTTGTTCTTTGTTCTTTGTTCTTCCTTGTCTTTCTTTCTTCTCCGTCCCCTGTTATCAGATTGTTACGTTTTCGCCGAGGGCACTCCACGTCTCTTGTGTCCTTGTATATGAGAAATGAGCTGATGGGATGACTTTGATGACGATGTTGGGAAAAAATGCTGCATGTTTTCTGTTCTCATATAATCATGTCTAATCTGTCCAGTTCTGTTTATTTTCTGCATCTCAGCGTTATTCTTGTGTTGGACTGTCTTCTTTCACGCAGCCTTGGCTGGGCCATGCTGTATGCGATACCCTGTGCTTTGAAGCAGAAAATTTCCCATGGCCATGGCATAAGAGTTGGACCGATAGATCGACCTGTACAGCGATGAAGCTCGCGCTTCTGATCGCATTGGGAATTATTTCTTTTACACGAAGGCCACCCTTTGGTAATGTTGCATAGGTTAGGGTGGCCGAGATACCAAGACCCACCCAAGAGTCAGTCAGGCATGGGTGTCATGATGGGGAACGATGGGGAACGAGGGGGACGGGGTACTTGGTCTGGTGGTCGGTGTTAAGCGCTGGGATGGTGTGGGAACGACGTTTCATGTGTAGCAAAGGCAGTATCACTGAAGGGATGAATACACACGTCTGAGGATTAGGCGCTGATAGGGGGGCGGGCGGTTAAGGGGAGAATAGTTGCATTCATTTGGGAGGGTCTCATATTATGTTGCATTGAGGACATTGGCTTGTTTTACCACGCGCCTCGCCTAACCTACCTACCTACCTACCTACCTACCTACTTACTTACTTACTTATTTATTGGTACTACGAATCATTTACATATAGAATCCGTAGCCGCCTCACCACAAGCCGCGCGCAGTCCAATCTACAGCTCACATTTCCCTCTTCATCCATTGGCGCCAAGTCTAGATCTGCTACGTAGTCCGTATCACTAGCGTGGTAGAAGCACGTACACCAACGTACGTCAAGGCGCGCCGATGCAAGGTTGTGAAACGCAACACTTTAGTGTATAAAATGATGATACGATAATCAGATGGCTAGGAGTTCTTTATGTTAGTGTAGAGTAGGTACTTCCAATGCTAGTAGGTGATGAGAGTCGGGCCATGGAAGAGTCGGGCCACGAAGGAGGGGGACAGATCACAGATGGAGGGGGGTTCTAGAGGAGGTCGATGAATGGATCAGCAGGAGCGCATGAACTACTGATGGTGACGAATAGACGTGATTGGCAGCAGCATCCTGATGAGAATCTAACGCACTGATCTTCTTTTGCGCTATATCATCACTATATTGCTATGTAACATGTATGTGTGTGTGTGTGTGTGGCACGTCGTGATTTGCTTGCGGTTGATTATGCTATGAGAAAAAGCCCGGACGGAGCAGCAGAACCAGAACCAGAACGGACAGACGGGCAGACGGGCAGACGGACAGAAGAGAGAAGGGGAGGGGTTGCGGAATGAATAAAATATATGTATGTACTAGTAAGCAAGTTCAACGAATGGTAGCGGAGGCTATAGCATTGTTGGGTAAGGTTTGGTTTAAATGGAGAGAGAGGGGGGAAGGGGAGGAGTTGAGCTTTGATAAAATAGAAATAAAGATAAAAAAATAAATGGCGGTTGTTTTTATGATAATGGTCTGATCCGATTTGATTGATTGATTGATGATGGTGTACATAGTAATGGGATCCATGAGATGGGATAGAATACCTAGGTAGGTAGGTAGGTTAGGTAGATTAGGTACGTAAGTAACCTGGGTAGTTGTGCGGTAAGTTCACTAAAATACCTACCTAAGACACCGCCTAGACACAACTACCTAACCCACACGGGTAGGTACTGTAGGTACTGTAGGGGCTGCACCTGTCCCAGCCAAGGCGGCCACAGGCCAACACCCAACTCCCGAATTAGTGCCCGAACTTTATTCCCCCCCCCCTCTGGCGGCTGTTGCCCGGCCACTACCCTCTGATGGGGTTTGTTGATTTTGGCGACGTCACTTTTCAGAGCTTTAATGGATTCGTAGCCCAACCACCTTAGAGCCAAGCAGCTGAGCCCGGTAACACAGCCCGGCCCCCATGGAAACCGAGGGACAACGAGAAATGCTTGTGCCCTGTTGTCTCCATTCCACCTGATCCTCACCTTACGTGACGTGACAATCAATCTTCTTTCCACACGTGCACGCAATTACCCTCCCAACTCTACAATACTAATCAATAATCAATCTAAAGTTTCGCGTTGGTAGTTACGGAATCAATCACACGACGGAGCTGGTCGGAGACTTCCATACTTGACCTGGCTGGGTTTTCCAGCTGAAACTCACCCGTCAGCCGAGTCTCAACAACAGACAGATGAGAGAGACAAGGGATCAGAGTCTGAACAAACACGACGGCGACGGCAATTGAATTCTCACATACATACTCATCAAAGTGACAGGCCTTTCTGTCCCTCGCAATGGCACCACTTCTACCGGCCCTGGCCGCCCACGCCCGCAACATCCTCTCCTCAGCCGTGACGACCCGCTCTCAAGCTATTCGAGCAGCATCAGACCACCTCACCCGCGTCGGGCCCCTCGCAGCCCGCGCTATTCTCCTCGCCCGAGACGATGACAGCAAGGACAGCGACGACGACGCGAACACAGGCCAGCCCGACCCGTCGATCGGCGTGACAAACCCCCACGACATCAACAACACCTTTATCTTCGTGCTCTTCGGGCTCATCGGCGTGGCCTTCGTGATCACGGGTATCTGGTTCTTCTTCTGGGCCAAGAACGGCGGCTTCTACTTCAAAGAGGACGACTGGGACGACTACAAGTCGACGGTGCTGCGCCGCAAGGGGCCCAACGGCACGCTCCTCTCCAACGCGACGCCCAGCACGAACCTGGGCGGCGGCTCCGTGTACAAGGATGTCGACGACGGCGCCACCGAGTACACGGGCGGGCTGACGCAGATGACGGCCGACACGGGCGACACCGTGAGCACGCTGACGGGCATCACGGCAGGGCCGTCCGACATCGGCGGCCGGGAGCGCCGGCGCCGCGCCAAGGAGAAGAAGGAGCGCGAGCACGAGAAGCGCCGCGACCGGCGCAAGGGCCGGCGCAAGGTCGGCGAGGACGGCGTGCTGGTAGACGAGGAGGCCGAGCAGGACGCCAAGCGGAACCTCCGCGCGTACCGCTCCGAGCGCGCGGCGCGCGTCGGCGGGCTCAACAAGGAATCCGAGGCCTCGGAATGGGACGGCTCCACGAACCCCGAGATGTCGACCGTGTCGGGCAGCGAGCTGCTGCTCAACAACCGACAGAGCACGCCGACGTCGACGCCGACGAAGGACAAGCGCCGGAGCCACAGCACCCGCGGCAAAGAGCCGGAGCAAGGGGAGTACTACGACGCGGCGCCGAGCGAGATGACCTACGACACCGCCAGCCAGGGCCCGAGCCAGGTATCCCAGAGCAGCATCAGCAGCGTCAGTAATAACAACAACAACGCGAAGACCAGGAAGGCCGGCGGCATCCGCAAGGTCTACAGCACGGCAGACCGCACCGACGCGCGCGAGAACGAGCGCCTGCGCGCCGAGGCCCGCCGCCTAGCCGAGAAGGAGAAAGAGAAAGGGCGCGCCGCAGGATCGACCGCCGCCTCGTCGCGGCACCGCCGAGACTTCAGCTACCAGCGCGCGGACCTGCGGAATCCGGGCAGCGCCATCACCGAAGAGCAAGAGACGGGGTCCCTGATCGACAACAACGACAACAACAACAACAACGCCACCGCCGCCGCCGCTGTTCACGGACAACGTTACCTCCCGCCGCCTTCGTCGTGGGTTCCCGAGAGCGACATCGGCGACGGCAGCGACCTCGGCACCAAGTCCTACAAGCACTACATCCCCGGCATCTCCTCGTCCGCCGGCACGGAGAGCGTCGTCGACAGTTCCGTCGTCGGCGGGAGCTCCGTCGGCGGATCCGACTACGTCGACGAGGCCCGGCGCGAGCGGCGCAGGCTGCGCGAGGCGCGCCGGTCTCAGCGGAGCTAACTTAGGCCTGGGGGAATGAACGATATAGAGAGAGGTGCTATCTGGATCCGACTCAGCCGGATACGGAAGAACCGAAATCAACGGAGTGACAGGCCATGGCAAGCTGGTGCGGCCGTTGCTGTCTACTAGGTACTCAGTCGGCGTTTTTTGCTAAATTTTGTTTTCTTACACATGTGTACGGGTGAGGCAAATCAGGCTGTTACATAACATGGATGGGACGTGTGATTTGAATCAGCATGGCAGACACGGAACGCGGGATTGACGAGACACTCATTTCTCACGTCTTTGATGAACGATAGGTAGACTGAATGAACGAACTGGTTGGCTGGCCGGCCTTGCAAAGTCCGCCGGCTTCGAACTGTGTCATGTAGATTAGGGGCGCACGCACACACACATAAACACAAGCAATAAGATACAATGTAATCGCGGAACACGGGACTAAGGAGCGGAAAGGAATGTATTGTGAACTGTTCAACATCATCATAAAACAAACTATAATGAGATCCATCGAGATGTCAAGGTTCCCCTAAGCTGGCTTGGGAGGTAGGTCTGCTGAAACGTAAAACATATGCGTCCGTGGTATTTCAATAGAAGTATAGCGAGATAGTGTCGCTTAAGAGTCGTAGAGACTGAAAACGCCCATCATGGTCGACTGAATGAAAGTATTCGTAGATAATAGAAATAGAAAGTCTGGGTTTCAGAAAGTAAAATAAGAATGTCGTAATGTCGTCAGGTCCGGTAATATTATGCAAAGTTTGTATCGTCTTGTCCATCCCGTCACATCAGGCCCTTAAAGGCAGCCCGGTCTGTCGTTGTAATAAGAAGAAAAGGAAATGGGGGGATGAAAGTGCTGTTGTGTGTAACCTGCCATTGTAGGGCGACGGCAGAGAATTGATGGATAAAAACGTGGGGTTTGGATGAATGAAAGGTCATCGCCAGCTGCTATATAGAATAAAAGCAACGGAGGAGAAAGGGGGATAGTCATCCCCCGGTCTCAACGTAATTGGTATGCAGGTGCTGTTAAACAACAACCCCGAGTTGTTAGAGAGCGAGTGGAACATTTACGTTGACGTTGCCGTTTCATCGCCTCGACCTCTTGCTTGACTTGTGCATCTTGTCGCTCCAACATTTGTCGACCGCGCGTGAGACCCTGTCACTAAAGGGGTAAGGGATACGGCCAATAAAAAACACTTTAACGTTGTGTTCAATCGTGACAAGCTTCGAATAGTTAACCCGAGATTCTCTCGCGAGCGTCTCCCCTTCCGCGTAGATTTCGAGCGGTACTGGGTCAAACCCAAGTTCAGGTTCATTTTTGAGGAGTTTAGGTTTCGAGCCTGCCGCATAAATAATGCCGTGTTTGCTAGGTCGGACCCCTTTTTTACCACACCCGCGTCGATCGTACGTTAATATAGGCCTTCATCATCAGTCAAGCTTAGGTAGGTTAGGTGAGAGGTAGCCTTACACGCAAGTACTATGATGACTCTCATCCGTAGTGACAATAATAAACCTCCGGTAGCCTACGTAGAACTGCCCCGCCGGGTCGTTTATGGCCCTAATATCAGAGATCGGGGCATCACCGGCGACTTGACCCGTAGGCTCAGACCAGAGGATTTTGAAGACCTATACCTAGCGTCATTAGAAGCTAAACGTAGGTGTGAGCCCGACTTAGAAACCTATGATACTCACCTCGCCGGGTTGAAATTTATAAGAGTGTTCTACAACAAATCCTATTGCCTTCAGCACTGCTAATAGTTTAGCACTTCAAGAGTTCAACTCACGGTTATCAATCGGCTCCACACTTCCAGGGGTCCCGCGGATTATTGATGTGTCTATAAAATCGGTCCGCGTCGGAACCGGTGTGCCGCGAGGGGTGGTTTCCCCGTCCCGGGGATCGATGATTGGGTCTACGAATAATTAAAACCGAGGCTATGTGAGTGGGTGTATAATGCCTACTTACTCAGCTCGTAAGTTCCCGGGTAAATGGATCCGGAATCATAATGAGCACCGGAAGTAGATGATCCACCAGGGTGGCTGTTTCCAAGGAGTTCATCGCGACTTAACTTCAGAGCTTGTTCAAGCTCGTAATCGGTGTTGTCTTGGTCGCTTGACCGTGGATAATATGAACTACTAGCATCTATGGAGGCCCTTCCATGATCCTCCGGCTCAAATGCCGAGCCTAGATCTATTTACGTTAGTTTCACTTTGCGTTGTGGCAAGATCCGGACAACTAACGTTCAGGGTAGTCGTGTTGGCTGTACGAGTTTGTTGTTGCGGATATGGATCCGAGTCGACTATGTCCTTCATCATAATGAATATCGTGGGGAGCGGCGTTCGATACGCCTTTACCCTTGTCCCTGTGTAAATGTGAATAGCCATGGTGGTCGAGGTAGGGTGTGTCGTGCGTATACCGTGGGGATGCGGGAATGTCGGGGACTGGCAAGTAGGATGGTCAGTACATAGTGTTCAGATGCCTAGGCGAATAGGGGAGCCTCCTACTCGAATTGTTCACCGACAGGCCGCCTTGGTCTGGATATGCGGCGCCTTGATCGCGGTCGTAGCCGGAGTTGACGTCGAGGTCTTCAAGGCCCGCCGTCAGTTGATCAATCGTAGCCTCCGTACGAGGTGTACGCTGATGGTCATCCGCAGTAGGTGTGCCAGTGTCCCACGTGTACTCAACGTTGCCTTTGAGCCAAATGTTAGTATATGAACAATTTGGCAATTTGGCGGAATCGCCATGCCTTGGGACACACCTTGCCAATCGAATCGCTCAGCATAATACCTCCCTTCGTTTTGGTCCCATTTCCACTCACTCCATGAGCCCCACGACTGGGAATGGGAATTCTTTGCTGGATGCTTTTTTCCATGCATTGTACCATCTTGTAGCCCTGCGCCGTCATTGGAATAACAGACAGCACGGGAAAGGCGCAGCTCGTGGCACGAGTAGCATCGGCTCCACGAAAGCGTGGGCAATTGGCCGATGCTGCGACTTCGCCTTTAAATGTGCGATGCGGCTCTTTGGGCTGCAGGCTCTACCTGACGCCGGGTTGGCCCAGGGCGAGTATTGGCTCAGTCCAAGCAGATCTGAGCGTCGGTGTCGCTGTACTCTACGCTCAACTGTTGGACATGTTCGAGACACAACATTCACCGGGATGGTTTAGCAGATCAAAGATATACTTTGCGAACTTTGAGGCCTACAGTTTGCAGCTGGGGAAAGAGACGATTGGCCTCTGAGGGTAGCGGCAAAAGAGCAGTTATCAGCTCATTTGAGGACGATGTGTGAGAATGAGACGGCGACGTAGGCAGGGATTGGAGTTGCGCACAAGTCTTAAAAGGGTAAGTCGAGCGCCCCGCTAGGTTAGGTAGATAAATAGGTACTGCAGTAAAGTAGTCTAATGTACGGAGTAGAGGAGACGTCAAACTGCTACTAGTTCGACTGCATGCTCTCTTCAACGCCTCCGCTGTCGTTCTCCGCTTGAAGCCTAAGGGGGGATAGGATGGGATGCTGCAAGTAGGCTGAGTGGCCTGCCTGCCTGCCTGCTTGCCTGCCTGCGCTAGCTGGGCAAATGAGAATGGTTTTTTTGTTTTTCCTTGCTTCGACTTTAGTGCTGTAACATGAAGACCAGGCTACATGCCACATATAGTAGCAGAACCCATCATCAAGTAGATCCAGGACCCAAGATAGAGGAGTGTACATACCAGTAGCAGAAGTGACCCAGGCAGTGACCCAGGCTTTGACCCAGGCTTACCAAGTTTTGGGAATTTCCCAAAGCGTGCTCAAGCATGACAACAACGCAACCATGACCCACAGAGAGGATCAGTGAACAAGGCAAAAAGTACAAGGATTTGGAGCGGGCCGAGGAAGAACAAGAGGAGCTTGTCCAGATCAACCTACCCACAATCTACTCTACATGTCTCTAGGTAGGTTAGTATGGTTAGTATACATACCTCCTAGTAAACTGCCTAGTACATACATCGACAACACCAGCACTAGATTAGTTAGTAGGTAGGTACATATGTAGTTATACATTACCTAACCTAGACTACTGCTGCTGAGGTCGTGTGAAGTAAGTATGTAACCTTGGAAGTAAGAGGTAGTGGTGGTGTCCAAACAAGATGCAAAAGTCAGATAAGAGCGATGTAGATTATGGCTGCAACGGTGTGTAGCATAGGTACCAGATTTAGCCAGTAGCGAACATGGCGGGAGGCGGACCATCGTAGCACGACTTTCGTCCCCATCCTCGACGACGCCATATGATATGTCGCTCCGCATACTAAGTACATAAGTGTATACTAGTACACACACATACACACACACACAAGCATACACACATACTTAGTACATACACACATACAGTACACATACACCCTTACAACGCATGCACGGAGGGTGTGTGACGCTGGTTGGTGGAACGAGGGAGGGGGAGGGAAAAGGAGCCTCTCAGTGTTTCTCTAACAGATGAGGCTCTGTCACAAGTATACCGAGTGGAAGACGGTGAGGTAGATAGGGGACCATCTGCACTCTACATGCGTCAGAATCCCATTCGGCAACTCGTAGTGCTGACCAGTGGCTGGCCGGTGAATCGGGTAGGGTGCTGGCCGGGGAACGAGGCATGAAACTAGGCGGGAGCATGATTGGCGATAACAAACGTGATTGCGGTTTTGTCATTGAGGATATGTAAAATGACATGCGCAGGATGAACCGTCTGTTACGTTTTGACCTGCAAGAAAAAAAGGTCTATACGGAGAATCCACAATGTCGGGTAACCGCATCCACCTTACCTACCCACATGTAGTACTTACATGTAGGTAGTACGTAGGTAGTGGAGGTACCTGTACCCGTACCTGTCTAGGTAGATACATTCTATTTGTACATTCCTTCTATTCGTACACCTATTTGTACGCCTTTCTTCGTCGGACCTTGGTACCTACCTCAGTAGGTACATAGTAGGTATATTAATAGCCAAAAACGAGGAGGTAGAACCTTCCCTTACATCTTACATCTTACATGACACCGAGAAGATCTTACCAGGGACGTGCCAGGAAGGAAGGGAGGGAGGAGGAGCTGAATCCCATTTCTCATCCCGTATCCCCCAATCCATTCCATCCATTCCGTCCATTCCATCCCTTCCGGGCTCTGATGGTGCCCAGGTGTACGGAGTACACCACATACTATGCCTGTAGGTACCTACAAGCTACCTACCTAGGTTAGGTAGGTACTATAGAAGGTAGTGTACACCTGCATGTCACCTGCATGTCTCCCCCAAAGTCCCCCCGTCATCAACCCTTGCATTGTACCCATTGTACTCGTTGTACTCATTGTAATACTAGTAGCCTGGGTTAATCATTCCTCTGTTCTCTCCTCTTGTCTTTTTTAACCTTTTTCGACTGCATTTCGCATCTCCTCGAATTCTATCACTTCCACCACCTTGTGCAGACAGACAGACTTTGTGTACACAGCAGCTGTCCCCACTCACCTGTCAAGTCAAGTTGACATACAAGTTTACATACAGGTTTACATACACTACCTCACCTCTTAAACCCGACCCGACCCGACCTGACCCGACCTGACCTGACCTGACCTAACACTACCTACCTACCTAAGGAAGTACAGCATACCTACCTAGTATCTACACTAGTGTAGCCAGCCTACTACCTCTACCTTAGGTTCCCTCTTACCCTTTTTTAACTCACATACTGGCCTAGTCTAGTAATTATATACTTTACTTTTCCTTATCCCGTCTAGCGCCTGGTCTATCTGCTATCGACTCCCCAAGGAACGGCCCGAAGATCGCTAACCTTAACTGTACCATCGCATCGCATCGCATCGCCCCATCGCTCTCCTAGTCTACCTAGTACCTACTGTGTATACTAGATATCAGTCCACAGGTGTCAGTTATACTACATTTAGGTGTACTCGTAATTAGCCTCCCGTCCGATATCACCAATCTTGAGCACAAGGGGCAAACAAAAATAAAAGGACCAGTCAAGATAAAAATGTGCATGACATTCGAGAAGTGAGCCAGTTGGTGTGTTTACCAGTCGTTGTCGACATCCAGCACCAGGTAGCCATCAAGATGAACGATAATGTACGGCCTACGAGAGTCCACCCGAGTCTAATCCTAGACCGTTATGTCTCCCGACGTGAGCTTCTCGTCCGTCTCCCATGAGCTCCTCGTCGATGATAACTCAACGGATACCGATGACTCTTCATGCATCTCTTCCGAAGATATGCACATCGGTATTTCCCCACGTCCCCAGCTTCCTCTCATTCTCTCCAACAATTCCATATCAAAAAGCCTGCCGTCGAGATTGTCTGGGGGCATCGTGCCGCGGGTAGTCGGGCCATCGCCTCGCAGCCAGTCGGCTCGCCCGCATCAGACAGGTGATTATCACCAACGGACGCCAAGTTACTCACCACGGCCACAACCCTACCCGCCACCACTATTTCCTCCTTCCCATCCCCGTCCCCCTCCTCCCCCTCTCACCCAACCAGTATCAGGTACACTACTACGGCCTCTAGATAGACATGGTAGATGGCGTAGTGATTCAGCCGAGCCGCAATATGGCTATGGTAATAGGGGCCACGGTAATGATCGCGATAGTTGCTTCAGTTCCTGGCAGGAAAGTAATGACCCGGAGATTGAAGCAAAAGAGGAGTCGGACTATGTTCGGCATCTAACCGAGAATTATGTCGGCCTGCAAGAGCAACGGTCGGCTTTGTTGACGGTTTTGGACACAGCCAAATCCCAAGGAGTGCATATTCGCAAATTACGGCAGAGTGAGGATGAGGCTGATCGCAAATTTATGGCTGCTGCCCGAGCACTGCTTCTGGATAGTACGGAACTAGATCAACTGCAACAACTATTCAAAGCTTTGCAGGACACCCGCCTAGAGTACCAGGAAGCCGAGAAACGCTTTGAAGAAACTGTAGACGAGTTACACCAAGGCCAGGAGGCCCTGAGTTCGCGGGAAGAGGCCTTCTATAAGGCCTTTACGGGGGCATCCGGGATAGCACTCTTTAATCTTAATAACGACCGGGACAGCTCTTCTGATAACAGCGAAGATTGGGTTTTGCGTGGGATTACTGGCGACCGCCCGGAAAATATTCATCCGCTTTACGAGAAGCTACGAGAAGCTTTTGGGGAATTGCAACTAGCAAAGGAACTGCTGGTGAATACACAGATGAAGCGGGAGGCGCTTCATGCCCGGAAAATCCAGCCATTGGGGGAAGATAGTCTTAGCTTGCTCGAAACCTATGGAAATGCTGGGAAAAAGAAGGCGCTCGAATTGAGGGCCATGGCGCTTATGACAGAGGAAGACATGGAACAGTTACGAGACTATGATGAGCTAGAGCGGGACGCTAGACGAGATATCGATATCTACACGGAAAGGGTCGTGGTCCTGCGACAGGAGTGCAGTGAGAACGGCGCACTGCCTTTATCCTCCTATTTTCAGCAAGAAGGCTTCGGAGTCGACTCTTTTTACCGAGATGAGATACGCCTCGCATCTGGTCCATTTGAGAGCAATGACGAATCTACCACATTAGCACATCCGGTCTTCCCGCTCCTCCTCTCAAACCCAACACACTTGCTCCACGGATTTCCACAGACCGCGCTACAGTCTCTTAGAAATGCTCTTCAGCTTCCACTTAATGCACCAGTGAGGGCAAAGCAGGTTAAGGAAGCCGCACGCGAAGCAAATATGCATACCCTCCTATCTACCGTGGAGTCGGAGGATAAGAGCGAGTATATCAATCGCTGGCTGCTGCACAAGCTCCATCATTCCGCATTGGAAGCAGAGTTGCTTTGGACAACGTTTCGATCTAGACTACAGATCTTGGACATCGACCGTTGGCAGCGCGATGTGCTGCACTTTTGGTGGCACGATAAGCCTGTTGGCCTCGCGCCAGTGGACATCGGAGATAACGAGACGAACAAAGCCGTTGGCTCTCTTGCAGAATTTAATCTGCTTTCTCACTCTGACTCTGGGCAGTTAGACGGTCTCAGAAAGTGGAATCTAGATGACTCGTGGCTATGAAGAAGCCGCACCGACACGACCAGCCCGAGGAGCAGCGCTCTTTTCCGTGGCCATCCTTTCTCAGTAGAGCGTTTTCGTGCGCATTTTGTATAACCAGGGCCTGTACGATACATGGCTTTTCTTTCCTTTCCCCTTTGTTGAAGAGATGGGTACCAGGTTAATCTACACTTTTCCTCCCTACCCAGTATAAATGATACCCCAGAGTTTGATTCTATTATTAACATTGATTTTACCCAAGCGATGGTCTGCTCAGTTATTGGACATGGAGTTGGTTACATTCCCTAAAGGCAATCGGCGATCACTTGAGCGCTTCGGGAAATTGGGGACAAACAGCGCGTCTAATGACGAACCTCGTCGTGAAGCAATAAATTTCACAACAGCACAACGAAAGAATAATCACACGACATCCTGCCCTCGCTGTCATTTGTATAACCATTTGATATATCACCATGACCTCATACCTTATTTTCATGTTATGTTATCGTCTTTCTCCCCTTGGATTAGATAGCCTCGAAATCTAGATGTTGGATATGTTATATCGGCCGGGCGGCGTTAAATCTACTTACCCCGATTCGATTCGGACTACTACTAGTATAACTAGGGCTGAGTATTAAGTTCCCAATGTCGAGGCCCATTTCTGTTAGATCCTATCTCCTCCCCGGTCTTGCTCGACGCCATTGCATAGGAGCCCAACTGCACTATCGCCAAAGCCTTTTTCCTCTCTGAGCTCCCGTGTAGTTTTGAGCTAGCCGCAAGCCTTCTAGGCAATAGATTGAACTTCTTTCCAGCCATCGCCCACGCCTTCGAACCGGCAAAGACGTCGTGTCAAGCGACCACACCCCCCCCCAGCCTAGCCTAGCCACAGCTCAGAGCACTGATCAGCACTTTGCTTCAGCAAATATTGGGTAAGCTGACTTCTCGATGGCTCTCTCTCTCCTATGTATTCTATAGTACTCTACTTCCCATGAAGGAGGGTCGGATCTAATCGCGATAGGCCGCGTGGGAAAAGAGAGGTCGCGCTTCCTACATACATTAGCACCACCATATCAAATTCATGCAGGCTGTTTATTTGTGGAGGGTAAGACCATCATGCGCGTCTACCTGGTCTAGTGCCGTCTAGATATGCATTAGGGTAACACGTGTTTGCCGACCGGGACATATTTCTGATGCATCTACACTTACTTACTTAAGTATGTTGGTCTTCTTCTTACATGTATGTATGCTCTTACGACCTATGTATTCGATGGCTGCTTGTAGACAACGCCCCCCCCCCCCCCCCCCCCCCCAACGCCCCCTTAATGCACGGTTGGCGAGAACGGCGTGACGGGGATGCAGAAATCAATCGTTCGCGCGCGCATGAGAAAAGGTTATTATGCCATTGCCTACGGCGCCCCATTCTTACATTACATACTATATAGTCCGCCCGAAGCCACGGCCGGACTTATTTATCTACGGCGGAACGTGTAGACGACCCGCGCTGAGGCTGGTCCTCTGCAGGCTGATGGGAATGGCGATCCTCAGGCCATCCGCCCATGCATGCGCATCAGTGTGGTTGGTGTACAGGCTGAGGATTACTGTGTACGCAGGTGAGACGGAATGGCTTGAAAGGTTCCTTCGACACCGGCACAGATGGTGGTGACGGTGTGTGATGGGTCACGGTGTGCGCATCGGCTATTACTCGCATATGCAAAAGAAGAGAGAACCTGGAGAGACGAAAGAACAAAAGAAAGAAAAGAGAGAAAAAAAGGAACATGTTCGCTCGGTAGGTGGTATGTGGCATGTGGTATGCAATATGTGTGATCTGTACAGGGAGACCTGGGGTAGGTAACGTTTTCTTCCCATCTAACACCTACTTAACCCGCCAGCCTGGGTCGCCTTTTGACGATGATACAGCCCGGGGGGAGGGGGACGAGGGTAGGTGTAGGTAGGGCAATGAAGGAGCAGGGGAATACGAAAAGGTCGGACGAATCTTCGCTGCATGCAAGGTACGTCGACGGCACGGATTTGGAACTTTGGTTTATTTCCTCGTCTTTTTCCTTCATCGTCGTTCTTTCAGGCAATCATGGTCCTTGTTTTGATGCTGCATACAAGGTACTCTATCATCATCATCATCATCATCTCCGTAATCAATGACTCCTATAACCTACAGGCCACAGACGATAGGCTACCGGCTACAGGCTACCGGCTACAGGCTACCGGTTATCCCGCCTGCCTACATTAATATCTACGTGTGGCCCGCCCGGATTATCGGGAAACGTGGGGTAAACCACCCAACCTACCTAGTCTGGGCTAAGGCCCTTCTCGATCCCAAGAAAAAAAGGGCCAGAATATTTCGTGCGTAACACGGGAAGCTCGCTCTGCAGAACGTATAAATTGAATGAATGCCAGGGCTGTCGACCCCACCAATCCTTTAACCATCCATTACTTTTTGTCACATTGTTTACCAAACTCCCAGCCTGCCTACCTAACTATGCCTAACCCCGGCAGAAGGAAGTAGTATCCCTATGTACCTATTAAATTAATGAGACGGGACGCAAACTAATACCTCCTCCAAACGAGGCCTACTTATTTGTCTGCTCGCTCGCTTACTTGGGCCCAGCGGGAAAAACCCGGCCCAAGCCCGCCCTAGTCTTCGCCTAAACCCATCCGACGTTTTTGAATATTTTATTTTATTTTTTCGGCGGAATGCGCGATGCGATGATGGTTTGCGTGGAAAAGTCACGCGCCAAAAATCCCATGCCTATCACCCGCGCGTTATCCAATTCGCCGAGGTACTTGACACTAGGTTAGCAGTATAGTTCACACCCACGCAGCTATGGCTGGCTAGCTAGCTGACTGACTAGGATTCTTGTGTGGGATGGGGTCGCGAGCCGGTTCAGTCAGTCAGTCAGACCGGTGGGCAAGATGGCTAGATGGCTTCTTGCGTCGGCCCTATCGCAGCCTACCTACAGACTCTCAATATAACGTCCACATATCCACAGGGCCTATCTATATGTCTCACCCATACCACATACCATAACTCTAACCTTCTATGTACATATGTCATGATATGCCTGTCTTAGCAGTGATGTTATATGCGGCTGCCTACCTGCCTACTTACATTACAGCGCGTGGTGATAAACGCCACGACAGACGAAATGTCGGTGAAGCCTTTTATGCTCCAATAGACTACACACGCTACGCTTCCCTTCTTATGCGGATGTAAGGCTGGCAGGACCTAAACGCGAGTTCACGGTAAGGCTGCAGAACGAACAGCATATTGTGTACTTACAGTATTGTACGGTACTACACCAACCAATGGGCAGGGTGTGTGGGTGGGCGAGTCCTCGGCCGTCTCGGGTCCGGGCAACAATATCAGGGAGGAGGGGCATAGGATTGCCTGCCTTCCTTCGGTTCCCACCGGTGACCAGGCTGCGATGGACTCGCATCTAGACTCGTCTTTATGCAAATCTCCTGTACCTTTCACTGGCTTTCTTCAATACTCGTATGTCTGTCTCAGGTTGAATTGGGCAGTATACTGCATTATCTCGAGACGTCTCGTCTTATGCGTCGTGTTTATAACATGTGGCGCGAGAGGGGGTTGCTATATCCGGTCAATAGATTCCTAGATACCGATCTGATAAATGAGCATTACACGACAGATTTGCATTGATATAAAACATTGATATGCTTAGCAGATCTAGCATAGTCTGCAGGCCTCGATTCTAGCCCGCTTTAAGGACCGTTCTTCTCCCCCCCCCCGGAATTGCGAATTCGTCTGTTTCGGGCCACATGAAAACATCAAGAAACGTATCTAGGTAGTACCTAAGGAGAACAAGAAAGGGGGCCAAACAAATATCTAGATAAATAGATAAAATGAAAAAGCGATCGGTCCCGGCGGTTCCATTAGTTACCTTAGTAAAGCGATATTTCAGTAGGCCAAACTGACTGACTCGCAATCTCGTGATAAGGTATCTTCAGTCCATAGACAAAGCGGATGAGCCGCCATCGTCCTTTACAGCCGAGCTCTCTGGTGTACGGCCCTTTTACCTTACCCCTATACCAGTCATAAAGGTACAGATGCAATGTTGACTGGGTAATTTCTAACTTCCCAGCCCAGTATCTGAGTTGAGTCAACTCAGTTGACCAACACTGTACACGCGAGAGCATCGTCGAAGCTAGTACCGGAGCTTTACCCTACACATTCGTATACGCTTTTTCATAAGGCCCGGTTCTAGAGTAAAATGTGCTTACCGTATCCTAGGTAATGATGGCAAGAGTCGAGCCGACCTGTTTTGTATTGAGATTTATCGCACCGCGGATCTTCTTCTCATTAGGGTATGTATAAACGTGACCAAATGTAGTCGGGGGAGAGACGTGCCAACGAAGAGTTTGCTGTATATCAAACACGCCTAACGTATTCCCCTGCCATAACTAGAAGCACCGAATGAGGCGGCTCACACAAATATAATACGCTAAATTAGCAAATAGATAGTTTATCTTGAACCTGATACGGTCATCGTAGCACTTTTTTATCACGGATATGTGCAGTTGGGACAACTGAAATGAAAACGGGACAAATACACTTTTTCAGGCTACCGATAGCTCGCATTCGCCTCAAGACGCTATAGGTGAGCGTCCCGTAAACCTCAACCTAGGCGGCGAATACTAACTTTCTGAACTAATTAGGTCCGGAGCTCGAACCCGAGGGACCTGAGACTCGTTGTGTTGTCGATCCCGACACCAATGCGATGCTCGAAGGAACTGGTTGTGTTCAGAACCTGTTGTATTTTGGGGTAACCACGAATATTTATTCCGTTTCGCGAAAGTTGCATGCCAGAAACCTAGACCCTATGCTTACGTACCGCCTTGACACCTGGAGTTAAAGCAACTAAATCCCCAACCGACCAGCCATCATATCGTCACATCCCTCGCCACTGTCTGTTTAAGACGAGGTGATGGCCTTCCTAATGCGGGCACCACGTTGTCTCGAGCTAAGGTGGGCGACCTCACGCTGGACCTGCTCCGACTTCTGAATAGTCTCCTCGCCCTCAGTCAGGATAAGTTCGATGTGGCAAGGGTTAGACATGTAGGGGTTGATCTATAAAGAACATGATTAGAACTGCATCTCCAAGGATAGCTGCGACTAAAGAGTAGCAGTAGGGCGGGATGTCGGTGGTAACATACACGACCGTGGGCACGGTATGTGCGTCGTCGCTGCTTGGGGGCCTGGTTGACCTGGATGTGCTTGACGATAAGGTTGCTGGTGTCGAGGCCCTTAGCATCGGCATTGGATTCGGCGTTCTTAAGAAGACCAAGCAGGAACTCGGCAGACTTTACGGGCCAGCGCGCGCGGGATACACCGAATTGCTTTCCTGTCAATCCAAAATTGTCAGCGCCCTCTCTTCCTCTCTCATATTTCAAATCCAAGTGCTAATTCGCAGGAGCGGCGCTGGACTTTGCCCGACAAATTTCGTCTCTTTCCAAGTACCAATCGCTCCCAACCGAAATTGATTCTTCCAACGAATGCAAGTGAGTCGTACCTTGAGCAGTTCGGCCGGTGCTACCAGCGTATCGTCGCATAGGGACGGCCTCGGTCTTCTCCTGGACGTTCTCGAGGAACTTGACGGCGCGGGTCAACTTCCAGCCATTGATGGCCTGAGCGGTCTCGCGGGTATTCTTGAAAGAAACACGGAGATAAGACCCGCGGGCGCGAGCCGACTTCGCGGACTCGATCTCGGTAGCAGCGTATCGAACCTGGAAAACAAGAAAACCGTCGTCAGCCCATGATCTCCATTTTCAACATCTCCTCCTAAGCACAGATATTTTTCCCCGGGCGGCAATTTTTCGAAATTGGGTGTCGAAAAGGAACGGGAAAACGGTGCAACGGTGTAATGTAGTTTTCGCGTGCGACGAGAACGATGCTGCGATCTGGAATCGGTTCTAACGTACCATCTTGGCTACTGTGCTGTGGGTGGTTAGTTGAGATGGAGTCGGTGTCGTTGGTGGTTGAAGTGTTTGGCGAGATTCTTAGATGTAAAATTGGTTTTGAGCAAAAATTGTGCCCTCACTAAGCCCTCGGTACGTACCTCCTTAGGCTTGGCTTCCATTGGAAGAAGGGAATTGAAATGTGGGGCTGCGAAAGAGCCCCAGGCCAACCTTTCTTGTCGAGTTGGTGTCTACTGTGCCTTTACAGTGTGTTTACAGCACGATAACTGGGCTATCTAACTCTATCGGCAGATCTTCGGTGCTCCACTCGAGAGAAAAGAAAAAGCTCGGATCACCTTGAAACGTGGAAAGCTCCAGCCATCTCCGTTATCGATATCGATAGCTCGAACCTTAGAAAATTTATTTCGAGGAATTGGATAGCTACATACTGCTGCTACATACTTTCGTCGCAAAGCTCTCACATCCGACAAACCGGTCACTAGTGCACCAATAACTTCCAATTCCCCCACCAACAGTTTAACCCCCAATTATGTCCTTTGCACGAGGTGGAAGAGGTGCTCCCCGCGGTGGTGGTCGCGGAGGTTTCGGCGGAGGTCGCGGAGGCGGCCGTGGAGGCTTCGGTGGTGATCGCGGTGGCAGAGGTGGCAGTCGTGGAGGCGGCCGAGGAGGTTTTGGTGATCGAGGCCGAGGCGCCCCTCGTGGTTCGTCATTTTCCCGGGTTTTCCCATGCCAATTGATTCCTCTAACGCGTGAAATTCAGGCCGTGGAGCTCCACGAGGTGGTGCGCGCGGTGGTCGCGGAGGAGGCAAGCCTGGTGGTGCAGGAGCCAAAGTAGTTGTGGAACCCGTATGTCATGATATTTTTCATGTGAAGTTTCGAGTCTTGCGATGGAATAGCTGACTAACTACCGATGTAGCATCGTCAGTAAGTGTGCATAGCAATCCTTGCCTTTCGGCAGAGATGGGTACTAACTTCCCATAAGCGCTGGTATCTTTGTATCGCGTGGTAAGTAACCTCATAAATGACTGGGTATATTTATATCTTGAGAGATATAGATATGACCGATATTATTTTGAATGCGCTCAACAGATCGGGTACTAACTTGACTCTATAGGCAAGGAAGATCGTAAGTCATCTCCCACCTTCTCATCTAAACCGAGCTTGAGCGGAGGACATGTTTGCTCGGGAGCTCTCTCGCCCGCTTCTGACCGCATATTGTCGAGCCACTATCGGCGTTTTCTCGAGCTTGGGCCCTAACTGGGTTTATAGATCTCCTTACGCGCTCTGTTGCCCCGGGTGTTGAAGTTGGTAAGTAGCAATCCACGCACCATTCTTCTCGTTGTTCACGTATTATTCTAACCATTGCTAATCAATTCACAGTAAGTGGTCTCAATCCCCCCCAAGATCGAGTCGGGTCGAAATATGCTTCCCTCGATGTGCCCCGGCCGCGAGTCCCCGAAACTCGAGTCACCTATTAACTATTTTGCGAAAAGTATGGCGAGAAGCGAATCACCATCGACGAACAAACCAAGGATGCCGATGGCGCTTCCGTGAGCACCAAGATTGAATACAGAATTTGGGTACGCACTTGAAATCTCTACGAGCCCTTTCAGCAGGTACTAGCTCGTTGCTCTCACATAGCATCGAGAAACTGCCGGGCTCCTGCTACAGCCGTACGGCAACACTAACTGATATTGGACAGAATCCTTTCCGTTCGAAGTTGGCTGCAGCAGTTATCGGTGGTATTGATAACATCTTCATCGCACCCGGAAAGAAAGTACTCTACCTAGGAGCTGCCTCAGGCACATCGGTATCCCATGGTAAGTCATGCTACGAGAGAATAACGCGGTGATCACACGTCAATAGCATTCATTTACTAACGACAAATTATTTAGTCGCCGATATAGTAGGGCCGACTGGCAACGTCTATGCAGGCAAGAAAGCCGCCTTAGCTATTAATTTAGCATTTTGACTAACAATTACCAGTCGAGTTCAGTCATCGATCCGGACGTGACCTTGTAAGTTCTTGGCAGATATCTCTATAATTCCTCTCTCACTAACTTTCTACTAGACTACAATGGCCCAAAACAGAACGAACGTAATACCGAGTACGTCTCCCAAAGTTGTTCACACCTTGTTAATTGTTTCTGGGTTATCGTCTTGCCCGTTATTAAAACTATGGGCAATTTTTCGATCAACGGCAGTGACTAACTCCTTGTCTTGCAGTCGTTGAAGACGCACGCCATCCTTTGAAGTACCGCATGCTGGTACCTATGGTAGATGCCATCTTCCTCGTAAGTTAACCATTATGCCTCAATCCAAGAATACCGTAATCCCTAATGCTATTTTGTAGGATGTTGCCCAGCCAGATCAGGCGAGAATTGCCCTCTTGAACGCCTCATTATTCTTAAAAATCGGTGGCGGTATTGTTATCTCTATCAAGGCGAACTGTATAGACAGCACGGCTGCACCCGAGGCGGTCTTTGCGGCTGAGGTACAGAAGCTACGCCAAGGAGGCCTTAAACCACTTGAACAACTGTAAGTTCCCCGGTTCTTTGAATGAGAAACCACTGAGACTAACATTGGTGCACAGGACTTTGGGTACGTGCATCCATATATTTGACAAGGATGCAGAGCTGACACATCTCCAGAGCCGTACGAACGTGACCACGCTGTTGGTAAGTATTCTACTAGGCCCCACTAGCCGAACCCAAACGCTGACTTCGTGAAGTTATCGGCAGGTATGAAGGCCCGAAATAGGCATTGGAAGCGTAATACTGTCATAAAATGTATGGTGGTCCTATCTCACATTGGGTGGGTTTTCATCAGGCAACGGCGACTGGCGTTATGGAATGACTTGGGCTATGATTTTGTCAGGTTTTATTACGGGAAAGTCCGTACCTATCTGTCTGATACCTCTCAGGCTCGGTCTGTTCCCACGCAATACAATGATGTTCTCAACAGTGCGCACCATGTCATGATCTTTTTTACACGTGCCATATCATCCCATGTGCTGTCATCCTTCCCCCCTGGGCTAGCCTGGTTGGACAGGTGTTACCAGAAGGGAGCCGACGGGATCCGCCCCGACGGGATCCGCCACGGCGCGGGTTCTAGGTTTCGTGATGGTAGAAATCGAGCAAGTTTACGATGGTGTTATTCTACAACTCTGCGGAAACTAACGAGGCAGCATCATGCATATTTTCCAAGTGTGTGGAAACGTCAATTCAACGTAGCTTCCGGCATACTAAGACACATGACATACAGGAATTTCAAAAAAATTGCCGAGTTCAAGCTATCAGAAACGGCGGTGTATCAGGCGGTGTCATCATCCTCGCGCTCTGTGGCCCAAAAGCGTCGTTAATCATCCCGCCTAAGAATACGTTGCTGTTCCCGGACGGGAACAGCCCTCCTCCTCTGTTGGCCCCTGGCGACGTCGTTAATCTGGAGGTTTCTGCCGCGCCTCCTCCGTATCCGGCATTATAGGACGGCTGTTGCTGCCATTCGGCCCCAGCGTCACAAGGGAGGCCGGTAGTAGGATTGGCCGCTAAGATCAGGACCCGCACCACCGGCTCCGGCTGCCAGTCCATCTCGTCCCCCGACCCTCGGCTCACGCCTACCTCGTCGCCCCAGCTATCCAGGGCCCCCGAGGCTCGGGTGAGGGCCGCCGAGAACAAGTCGCGCAGTATCAGATTCGCGCGCCGCACCGCGCTGCATTCTAGACAGAAACGCGGTCGCCCGAGGCCTGCTAGGCTTGAGGACTGCGAGGACGGCGGCGAGGACGGGGGAGAAGGGAGGAAGATGTTCTTTCCGTGTGCGCGTCTTTGGCTTTGAGCGTCGTTGTTGGCGCCCTGGCTGTTTGCCCGTGGAGGGCTGTGTGAACCGCCTTGCTGTTGGGGGTAGTCGTCGCGACCATGTTGACTGCGGTTTCGCTTTCGATTCTGATTCCTTGGACGCTGCTGGAACTTGGGCCCTTGTTGATCTTGGTATACCGACTCGCTCAAGTTGAGGTTTTCAAATAGAGTATTGTCGAAAGGGTCAAATACATTGCGTTTCCTGACGGCTCTGCCCCTTCCCGCCCGCCCGTTGTTGCTGCTGTTGTTGTTGTCGTTACTATATCCCCGTCTGCGACTTTGCTTGGGTAAGGCGGGTTTATTGTGCTCTACGCCATGCATCATGAAGTCATCGTCGCGGTCGCGATTATGCCTCTGGTCATGGTTATCGCTGTTTTTGAGGTTGAATCGGCTGTGACGAGTCTTTTTCCTCGATCTTCCCATGACGAGTTGGCCAAGTTTGTTCTGTCTTTCCAGGAGGGCAAAGGAGGTAGAGCTGGTCAGTCACGTTGAGGATTTCGGGTCCGTCAACAATTTTGCAGGTTTGGCTTGAATGATAGGTTGCTCGTCTTGGAGTCCACGCGGAGGGGGCCTGGTATTGAAGGTTGGTTATATCATGGCCATTGAAGCTGGTACCGATGAAAGAGGCAAGCAAGCCTTTTTTTAGGTCTTTCTGCATCTTGAAGCTTCGCGTGATGAGTCCCCATACGGGTGAGTAAGATTGTTCCACGTTGGCAAGGTGAATTTGACCGCTTGCAAGACCGTGGGTATTTAGTTTTAAGTCTAAGGGAACAAAGACATACGATGCCTTGTGGCCATGAGATGGAAGTGAGATATAGTGGTCTGGAAGATTTCTAGAAGGTGAGGGTGCATCCATCTTATCGTATCAAATTACAAAGGGGGTCTCATCAGGGGCTCATCGTTGTAGATGTCCTTGTTCTCACTATACCTCACTCATTGTTAATGACATCAGGCCCGTTTAAGATAATCCGTGGTTAGGATCGAGACATGATCCGCCTAAAATCATTACTAAATTGTATATTTTTATTTCCCAGGCAAATCTCCCTATTTCATCGCCACGCCGCGGCTGTTTTGCGGTATTTGAAAAGGTGAAATAATACACCCTTTTTTCTTCCCTCTTTTTTTTTTTTTTGTGAAAAGGGGCGCGGTTTCTACAAGCTTATAACATTTTTACAATGGATTAAATGTCCTCTGCATAGCCTGTGATCTGGTTGCTTGCTATACACTTGGGTGGCATCTCTCTAGTCAACCTACTTATAGGGATTTGGTATGTAAATCTTAGCATCAAAGCCATCGACGCTCTTAGTTTTGTGTTTCAGTAGCCTATCCCAAACCTTTCAACGATCTTCATCAAGGTACCAACTAAAATAAGTTTCAAGACAACGATACAATACATAGCAAGGTACGCAAAAGCCTCCGCGCAAGATGTAGGAACTCCATCAATTCCATCAACTCCTCAAGTCTAGAAGATGAATCCTTCAAAAGGCCTAATTCTCAGAGTGCTCATATTGTTCCCCTAGTGCTCGCAAGTTCGTGCCGGCATCGTCGTCCAAGCCAAGCCTACTTGTAGTAAACAGAGCCATAATCACCCGGCCCGAGTAAGAGAGCCCCGTGCCAGACCACGTCATATGAGCTACTCAATGAAGTCGAAAAGAGGCAGAAGCGACAGACTTACAAGCATCTATCTTCCGCTACTATTGTCACGAATATGGCTTTAGTTCACTATGACCACGTCTAGGCTTCCTTAATGCGACATCCCCTCTCTAACACGTTTTCCTTCCTACGGGGCTGCCGTGTCTCCAGTATGTCAACCGTCTAAAGAAAAAAACTTTCGTCTTAAATCAGGTTGGCCGAGTAAAAGTGGTGGGGTGTTAGGCCACGAGAGACCTGTAGGGTGAGCCTGAATTTTGAAGTTTCCAGTTTTCAAAGTGAGTATTTGCGGGAAAGTTTGCCTAGGTCCCCAAGGTACCTCGGTCAGCGCACTCACAGCCAGCTCCCTCAATCTGTAAACAGTTCTAACATAGCTTGGATCTTTCCGACACATGCGTCTCCTTTTCAGCTTTACGACATGCCGAACCCGCTCTAGTGACGTTATCACGCTCTCGTTCAGTCCTTTCGTTTCCGCAGTCGCGATAATGCGGCCAAATTCGTCAACAGCCCTAAATTCTGAAGCCGCTGGCATCCCGCAGCTATCCACCGGAATTCCCGCGTTATACAAAAAAAATTACAGATCGCTATGGGCGAGGGGAACTGGCAACTCTGTAACACTCAAGAGCCACGGCCGCCCCCGTGTCCCTCAATATCAAATCTTGCCCAGATAGACGTATTATCAAGATCCGCATGGTATTTCTGTATTCTATAGGCCACGAGACCTACCGACATCACAGAATTTTTTTCGTAGTCTGAAGATCCCATCCCCAGGACAGCAGGAGTCAACAGTGTGAAGGGAGTGTTTCAAATAGCGTATCCGGGAGGCCACCGTGCAAAAAATCGGGGTCGATTCAGCGGAAGCCAAGGTGATTGAATTACTCGAGTATATCAGAGCGGTCTCTCATGTTTAACGCCTCGCCTTCATTGCTTCCTCTATGAGTATAGACTTCAACCTCGTTTTGCCCCATATGGCTGTGGTCGTCCAATATATCAGCCTAGGTCGACATTCGACCCTTTCTTTATATAGGAGGTAGACAGACTAGCTTGAATCCCGACCAATCATGATCATGTACAACTACCTTCGATGTCTATCACTATATCAGGATTCGCGTTCGGAAAATGATACCACCAACCTACGTACTTTATGCATCGTGCAGGCAACGACGCTGCCAGCATTCCAGCCCTCTTCGCTTGTCTCGCCCATACACCTACTTTTAGCTTTAGATTACGGCTCATCGTGTAATGAACAGTCACAAACTCATTAGAAGCACAATGTCCATAGACAAACTCAGGAATGAAGCCTACTTTAAAACTGGCGCATAGTTATTGAGAATTATCCCTTCAAGTGAGCGCCAGGGTCTCTTTAATCGTTGCTTCGATGGCTTTCCGGTCACGACCTTGGTTGGTATCCCAAAATTTTAAATATATCTCTAGATTCCCCCAGTGAGCAGTTTCTCACCCTCATGAATGAAACAGAGCTAATTTTCGCATACAAGATGGCAAGTGTCCAAGTCCTGAGATCTATAATCCACTTACACTCCAGCAATTTTATAGTGAACATCCTACCGAGGCCATTGGTCAAGGTTCGAAACCCTACAATACTTAATCCGCCCCAACGATGTAGATGAATTGGCCAAATTCGTGAAGGGAAACGATCGGGGACTCTCAGTTGTGGACGCAAAACTGTGCGTATTCGAGATGGAAAATCACTAGAAGACCAGTAGATAGAAAGGCTATAGCTTCTACACGGGAGAAGAATAAGGGGGCTTAGACAAGGAAAGGGAAGATGGCCCAGGGCTAGATTTTATCAGTAGCATGGAAGACATACTGATCCAACCTGTTGGCCTACCGCCTAATTTCTACAAGCAACACCCGGCGTCACGCGAGCACTACCTATTATAACGTTCATATATCCCCGTTTGTTCAAGTTTTCATGCCGTCCAGGAGTGCAAATTTGGTACAAATTCTCATAAGTAGGCGAGATTCGCAGTAAGAAAGCAATTGAGCAAGACATGCTGAAGGGATCACTGACCAGGAGCACCTTGGGTACGCCAATGGACAACATCGGTATCACTTGGCAATGATTGGATGAGCCTGCGGAAGGGAATACTGAGACAGAGCTTACAGGTACAACAAACAGCCGACTAACTACGCGGGCTCTTAGGGGCCGGCATGTTACCTCCCCATCGGCAAGGCCAAAGGCATCGCAGCCTTTCCATCATGACGGCCTTGGATCCACAGTTTTCCTGTCCTCTACATCTTCAACAGGCACAGCGTCTTCAAGCCCACAACAGCAATCAAGGGCGCGATTCTTTATTCTTGAATTCGCATAATAGCATCATTATATGTCTTCTCCGTTTGTGGCTTCGTCGCAGTCAGATGACAGTGCCGTCGATGACCGCATCACAAAGGGTGGGAGGCCATCATCATGGCCTCTAATTCCGCCTCGAGCCCCTGGGGCGTAGAAAGAGTCCAAGAAGCTCTGGTGGGGCTATGAAGTGTACCGCGGACCTGAGAGCCAACCGCCTGGCGTTTTTCACACCTCATCAAGACCAGGCTCGAAGACGCTTGCGAGGAAGTTTCTGAGGCAGAAAGCCCTAGGCTTCGACATGTGTGCAGGGAAGAGGTAGCTTGAGTTAGCTTGACCCAGCTGGCATGTGAAGACACGGATCGTGCTGTCCCATCTCGGCGTCTACCCCGGCAATAATCTAGGAGACCTCCTCACCTCGTCGCTGCGAAGGGTCATCGAATTACCGGCCATCGTTCATGCTAGTCCATCACCACGGGCGACTTGAGAGTCTAGGAGTTCTTGGAGCCGGAAGAACCCGACCAAGGAGCAGAGGACTTATGCGGCTTCTGATGCGTATGCTGGCTCCATGCTCTACCACCATCTCGGGTTCAAAAGGGCTACAATGGATGCAAGCCCCATTTCCCTCCCCTCCCCTCTTGTATGCTGAGCGCCATACATGGCTTAAGGATCTGCCGGCCTTGAGCGTCCGGCCTTTTCTTCGTCGTGGACATGCACACCGGCAGTGACTGCGACATTATTGCCGTGATACCGGCTGTGGATGATCCGCAAGGATGCCACGACAAAAAAGAAAAAAAAGAGGGAAACGCCAGTAACAACCTAGAACACACCCCAGACCGTCTACGTTTATGCGAGCAGTACGCCCTCGTGGCTCCCACGGAACTCGGCTGCAGCGGCAATATACGTTTTAAAATTCTACTCTGTTTTCATTCTCGCTCATTAAAAGTTGCTTCTTGATGATGATGATGATGATGTGTGCCGATTGCAGATTATGTCGTCAATATGCATACTTCGGCATCTTGATGCTCACCCACCACGAGGGCGCCCACGAGGCGGCGTTTTGGGGTTCGCCGATCACGAGCATAGAGCCGAACATAGTGTAGATAGGGATGATTAATTAGTTGCACATCACAGTAGAAACGTATACGAAAACCGGTCAGGACATCGCATACTCCGCAAGCACGAGTAATTATTACCTAGTCTATTTCTCAGGCAGCACCAGCCGCTACCCATGCATAGTTCTTGTAAATCGATTGCCATAACGCCCTCCATGGCAATGCCTACCCTCGAGTTGCCGAGAGGAAAGGGAACCAGTAATGAAGGACGTATAGTAATTGCCTCGTCCCCCTTCTCTCCATCTCACCCCCTAACCTACACCCGTTTAAGGAGGGCGGGGAGGAGACGGGCCTAGACGGCGGCCTCAAGGTAGATCCACCATGTAAGGTGTGGAAGCCTGCATTCGACAGGCTGTCGCCGAACGTCTCGACTAAGCCGACTGACACATAGGTACAGGGAGAGGGGCGGCATACGCGAGAGGCGAGGCGACACGTGGGGTTCTGGGTTTGAGACGTCTGTCGGCGTGACGATGCAGCGCAGCCACAGGGCTAAAGTAGAGTCAAGAAAAAAAGATCAACGCACTAACATGCACCGACCAAGCATGTCGTGCTTATTCTTTCCCATCCCTAGGGGTGGAGGAAGGGAGAGGGAGGGAGGGAGGGGGGATTTAGTTGGGGGGATTGGCGACGACGAGGAAAATGCTGGTCGACCACGCGGTGATGGTCCAATATCCCTCGTGGCGCCGAAACTACCGTGACGCCTACGCGCGCGCGCAGTTCCCTCTTTCAGTCACCGGAAGCAAACACTTAGATTACTTGGCTTAAGCCTCCGCCTCGCTTGTTTTCCCCTTATGAAGAAGGAGAGGGAGAGGAAGAGGAAGAAGATGTGGAGAGAGTAGGTAGGTAGGTACAGGAGCCGGGGGGGGGAAGGAGGATCACGATGCGGAATTTGTCAATACGAAGCCTTCTAGAACAACCAAAGTGCACCGCCATGGTGTGGCCTCTACACTAGATTTCATGGCGTAGTTCTCTTCGCTGGCCGATGGGATGAATGTAGGACATTTTGGCTGTAGGACCAATTGTGACTTAGGTGGAGATGGGCCAGGGAAAACAAAACGGTGAAGCAAAGCGTTTTCTCTCTGCGCGGGTCCCGATGCTACCGACTTACTCATTCGCAGCCAGGGTTCGGGTCCCATACCTACATGATTCCAATGTACGCTGTCGAAAGCCATCAGACGGGCATTGGGATTATCCGGCGCAAACGAACCCACTCACCGGTCTTTGCAGCGTCGTAGCGGGCCACGGAGATGATACCGAAACCGAAAACATGCGAAAGCCGCAACAGTAGGTCCCACCACCCTCTATCTCACTTACAGCACTTTCTGTGGATGGGGGATGCAGTCCATGGATGACGACGGGAAGAAAAGTCCCGGGCAGTTCCCAATCGGTAACCCAAAACTTCGAGATTCGAGATTCGAGGCTCGACATTTGTCATTTTCGTGCATTTCGCGTGCAGCGAGCGCGGGCATGCAGCGTACTGTGTGTGTATGTATATAGGCATATCTATCTATCTGTATGCCCGTGTGTACGTATTCAGTCGATGCTGGAGGCATGTATTTGCGGAGGCAAGACAAAAAAGCAAAAAGAGCGCCGCCGTTACCACGACGGATACTGGTACATCAGTGAATCTCACAATCCCACCTTTTGCAGTGAGTGTGGACTCTTCGTCACGTCTGGCGTCTGGCGCCCTACCCATTCCTTGCCGGCCCTTGCCGGTAATTAAAGAAAGGGAAAAAAAAAGGGGATGGCATATGTAGCGTCGATCATCGGTCTCCGGACAACGTGGTCTCCTGTGGGGGGGAGGGGGAGAAGGCATTCACATGGAATGGGATGGTGGGCCGAAAAAAAAGGCCCCCCCAAAAAACATCGACCTTCCTCCATCTGGAACGCTTTACGAGATTCGCTGAGGTTTGGCGCCTTCGCCCACTGTTTGCGGGTTTTCTACTACTTAGTAGTAGGCATGGTTCGTTCGCCAACGGTTTTGTCCCGAGAAATCCGCCTTACTTACCTGTGCTGTGTGCCTCGCAGCGGAGTCGAGTCTGCGCTATACTACTAGATGTAGCGTCGGTCAAATCGTCGACTGCATCTTGCGAGACATGCCGTACCTGGGCATTACGGGGCGCTCATGTGATTTCTACGCAGGAAGAAGCGAATGTGGAGGCCCGTTGCACAGAGATACCGGAGAGGAAGATGGTTTATTTCTGGATACAAGAGGAAGGAATAGTAATATCATCAAGTCGTTAAGAAGCACATTGATCTAGTGCGAGCGTAGTCATCTTCCCGATGACGCCGTAGCATCTCATTGCTCACTGCCAACACTAGGATTTTTTTGGCGCGACGGAGATGGTGGCACCGTTAGCTATTTACTACGTACCTGGTGGTAACACTGGCCGTCGGAATGATCTGATTTGATGCTTTGAGCTTATAGTTGTGCTTATGGCGTTTATCGTATTGACATACGCGTTTGTCCGGGGTAAGTGTGTACACTGGGTGGTCAGGGCTGGCCGATTATGGCTGATGCCGGTGATGGAACGGCCGGCAGTTTTTGGGTAAAATGCCACAAAGGTACAACCACCACACAGGCCAAAAAAAACTAGGCGGTCCTAAAGGTGTGCGTGTAGCGAGCTAGAAGAAAGAAACACTGGGCTCACGGCTCACGATACGAACCAATATTCTCCGAGCACATGCAGGCTTCTGGTGGCTTCTAGTGGTAGGCTGTTTACTGCTGCTGTGCTGCCAGTAACACTACTGGGTACCATACCAATCCGTCGAATGAGACATAATTTCCTAGAACGGAAAGCCACCTGGTCTTCTGGACTCATCTGTGCTGAGGGTCGTCCGATGAGGCTCAAGGTGGCCAGAGTGTTGCCCTATCGCTTCGCTTGAGGTTCTTTTTTGGGAACCGGTTGGGCACATGGGGCGTGATTCTGAACAGCAGGGTCTCACATTCTCCCACCTATCACGGTGTCTGGTCGGCCAAGCGTGGTTGGGCCACAGGAATAATGTCGATGGCACCGACGGCGCCACTCTGGAGGTGGCGTTGTTCATTTGGGACTCTGGGACTTTGTGCTGACGATGCGACGCACCGTTGAGCTTCCAAGAGCCGTTATCATCTCCATTGTGGCTGTCGACAACATTACTGGTGGTGACTACTTGGTCGGAAACTTCCTAGCGTGGTAGGGTAGTAGTGTAGTGTGGTACTCAGGTTAAAAAAAAATAAAAAATAAAAAATAAAAAAATAGATAAAATAAAGGGCCAAGGAGATAGGAGTTCTTGGAAGGTAGGCGAGCCGAGCAATGCAATGCGATGCAATGGATAAAGCCAAGTACGTGTCGTATGTAGGTACAGTACGAGGAGAAATGCACAAGGGTAGCCTCCCACTTACAATACAACTAAGAGTTATCTATACTACTACTGCTGCTACTACCACCACCCAGGTACACAGAGCGGTGTGACCTGCTCGATATGGGTTGTTCGTTATTAGATATTAGTAAGAGGTAAGAGTATCCTGTGCAAAGATGGAGAAACAGATACTATATAGTAGTACCGGTTGTTGAGGCAATAATAATTAGGTGGCTTGGCCAAGGAATCGAATGTGCAAGTAGAACGCGCATCGTGCATATATGCGTGATCGTGGAATCCTCGTCTGCGTTCTACACTACTACACTACTACACCCACCACGTACGGAGTATATACTATGTAGTACTAGTATTGTAGCGAGCCATTGAATGGGTATGATTCTCTCGCTTCTCTCGTCTAAATGTGAGCTAGGTAGTGTACTATCTTCACGTCTACCCAAGGTATTCGAGCTACTGAATACGTTTTGTCATGTTAGCATGTTCACGCGGGGCGAATAATACTAGTATACTAGTAGGTAATGGGCCATCTTGAACCAGAAATGGTAGTGGCTAGGACTAGAGGGGCATCATTAAGCGTACAGCGTTCCATTGAAAGCGGGCCAACGGAGCGGCGCGCAGAAGCCTGCCCAGAGAGCCGGAACTCTTATGGCTCTTATGGACTGGGATAATCACTGTGTATCTACAGTAGTCTAGATAGCGTACCACTCATTTCGTCTCCCTGTCTCCCCCGTCTCCCCTGCTTCTCTCTGCTGCCTCTCTGACACCCTGAGGCTGCTATCAACCTACATATGGTACGGGAACGAACTGTTGTACGTAAGCCGCGGAAGCAGAAGCTCATTATGCCTGTCATCTTTCTGACTCTCCCCAGAATAGCGCCTGCTCTCCGCATGAGACTGGCATTGTCGTAGGATCAATGGTAAGAGTGATTTTGGGCAGTCTAGACTCTCTACACGGCCTACAGTCATGCTTGGTCGCCTGGATCGACATCAGCAGGATTGATTATCAAGGAGGCAATCCATTGCTTTTCGCATGATGTTCGAATGTTGTCATGACATCGGGTTCATCCCTGAAATGGCCTATTTTGGTCCGTGTGTGTGTAGTGTGAGCTAGTACGCTAGATAGAATGGTCCATTCATGCCCCTGAGACGCCATCCAGCCAAGCGCAGATCTTCACAGAGAGGCTTCCTTGACGCCACACCTCAAGTTACCTTTCCTCGTGGCACCCGACCCAGCTCGCTGGAACGATGGGCAGACCCTTGCCGATATGGGCAGGGTTTTCGTGATGGTGGCTTGACGAGACACACGGACGTGACAGGGAGTTGGCTCGCCGTGATTCTCACTCACTTGCCTGCACACTTGCCTGCACCGTCTGTTTTGCGGTAATTTCCAGGGGGGGGAGGGGTCGGTTCTGGGCATGCAGCAACAGGTCAGACACATGACAGGGAGACAGGGTTGCCATCTACCTAGTACCATGCCTATATCGTGCTGCTGCACTATCATAATGTAGTGTACGCTAACTATACCGTAGCAGTCAGTGTGCACTTCTAGTTTCAATAGTGGCTAAGTTATATGCGACATCGCATACGGTATATGAGACGTAGATATCAATTCATCAAAAACCTCATATAAAAAAAACCCTAGGTAGGCATTGCTTGTCGCTCACTCCTAGCACAAGCAGGGCACGGTGCGAGGCAGGCAAGTACTAGTAAGTAAGGAATTCGGTCTGTCAGTACTTATATGTAGTAGGCATGATGATAATGGGAATTGTAGGAGCAGAGAACCAGCAGTTTTGATTGGCGTCCAACAGCGCCACCGATATTACATTCTATGTATTGCGCTTCTGCCGCCACCGGCTCCTCTCGCTGCCGGCGGCAGTTCGAGCCATATTTATTTTTTTAACCAAGCGGTACGAGGGACATTACTCCGTACATAGCAGGTAGCGTAGGAGATAGTGTAGGCAGTGTGGGTAGTGATTGTATGTATTATCTACTACCTACATAGGTATTATAGGTCCAAAGGTAGGGTTAGAGAGTATGGTAAAGTTACCCATACCTACTACCTAATACTACCTCTACATGTAGGTACAGAAAGATAGAAGGTCGGTGCTACCTAGTATGTCGGATACCGTCTGTAGGGTGCTCGCGCACCATGTAAGATTTTGGCATATTCGCGCGTCTCTGCAATTACCGGTTCCTGAGGAGCTCACTTGGGCAATTTCAGGGGCGCGCATTTGAAGCAACTACGCATAATTCGTACAGGTTACCGGTAGCAGGAACGGGTGGTTTCCGAGGCAGCCCGAACCCGACCCCGACCCCGAGTAGGAGAGCCTGAGAAATGAGATTGCTGTGTATTATGTGTATTAGATAAGAATTGGAGTAATACTGGCCTCCCAAAACAGTAATCAGGAACTTTTGTGTGGCTGTGGTGTAACCAAGACAAGGGAGGATGTACGTAGTAGAGAGAGAGAGAGAGGTGGAGGGAGAGAGGTAGGTAGAGGGAGAGGGGTAGGGGAGAGGGAGGGGTAGGGGTAGGGGGAGGTTGGTCTAGAGACTGCGTCACTGGCCAAATGCCAATAAACCATGGCGAGGAGGAAACGTCGACATCGGGTTTGCTATAATAAGGATAATAATACTATAAGGAGAGTGTTCGAAACTACGGTACGAACTAGACCCGATCATATCAGTGCGGAACATTGGAACATTGGACGTCACTCACTGATCCATCCTTGTTTACAGAAGATGTAGTTATTATTACCTGGGTCTAGGTAGCTTAGCATACCTAGGTACGGCGACTCCTAACGAGCACTCTAACGGGTACCCTAACGAGAGACCCGAGAGTGTGGTTTGGGATTGGAACTAAGCCGGAACTTTTATCTAGATTGAGTAAACGCTATTCTCCCCCCAGGGATTCTTTTGGTCATAACCACCACGTCCATATATAGTACATCCATCTATCACTAAGTATACTACGTTCGACCATGTAACAAATTGCCGATACTACTAGGACTAGTTCTAGTACTAGTAATAAATGAAGCATCATTTTGTACATTAATATTGCACACACCATCTTGTCTACCTGGGCAGGACCCGGGTGGGCTTGGTACCTAGCACGCTGTACTATATAGCGTAGGAGCCTGGCTACTATGTATAGCCTACCCAGGTACAGTATAGGGACTACAGCACCGGCATTAAGTCATTACCTAGGTAAGTAACGAACGCACCTACTGAGTACATGTAGGCATGTAAGGTATACCGTGATTTTGATACTGTACTTACATGTATACTACGTACAGGCGGAATACACCACAGGTTACCTATAATCTGTGCAAATACTGCCCAGGGGCGGCTTTGTGGGTAACAAACCTTGAAACCATCGCCCTTGAAGTGAAATGAACCATCTGCCTATAATTCTGCTCTGTATCGTATCGTATCTACTTAGTAGATAGACGGTAGATACGTACTACGTGGGCTGTCTACACTAGTATCGCAAACCGAGAAGAACGCTCCCTCTCGGTCCCGAAGCAGGCGTATATTTGAAGCTAAGGAATTAGTGCAGGACCTACTAGTACGGTCGGGAGCCGTTGCGTGCCTACTTAGATGAGCTATCACCACCTCCTACACCACTACACTACAGTGTAAGTGCACATCTCAACACTTGAATGATGTGAAGAGCTTCAAAATCCCCAAAAAATATCACCAGTATCATCAGTATCTGCGCATTATTTTGTATATCCACGTGAACTACTCTATTACCCAGGCAATAGGTACTCTACTCCTAGCGGGTTTTGTTGCTTATGGGAACACGACCTAGCTACTTGTTTCCTTTATTTGCCGCCCTTTCTCGTATTGTGCGATGAACTAATAGACGTCAAAAAGTTTGGCTATTACAAAGGTAGTACTGTACGTGTGAGTCGTGGAACACAGGTTGCAAGACATAACACTCACCCTCAATTGATGAATCAATCCATGCTCCTTGTCTGAACCAGAGTGCCAAGCTCGCGTCACCGCCACAAAGCCTATACTTAGCTACAGTAGTGTATGCTCAGTACATTAAACGAGGGTGGGTATTGCCCATGCAGAACCAGTGGTTCTGTTCTGCCCGTGTACTACGTATATTACCTAGGTAGTAGTAGTGTAGATGGTGTCCGTGCTTCACACACACCAAGCAAGTGTGCACCACCCGTCGCGGGGCATTTGGTCATCAATCAGTTTTACGATAGGTTCGTTCCGGTAGCAGATCCAAAGTGCCTACATAATACAGTACTTAGTAGTAGTAGTACACCCGTCGAGCAGGCCCGTCCTTCCTTGGACGGGAGCCTTGGGGGCAGAAGTTGGGTTCCGGTTGGGGGGAGTCAGGGTTTGCGACCACACGAAACATGGTAGGTCGCGCGTGACCGATGACTTCAGGCCTGTTAGGATCTGGAAGATCTGTCGAACTTCTCTGCATCGTTCCAGATCGCCGTCACATTGTTCATCAAACATACTTATTCATCACAGATCCTTGAATAAATGCGCGTGGTGTGGTTGGCACGACATTGGGTCCTGAAACCCGAGTCGGCGACCATAACCACAGCGAACAGCGAATCAGAGCTCCGACGTACCGCACTGTGTTGGTCCCCCCAAGCCCGCGCGATACCACCCAGGAGGATACCTACCAGAGTACTACCCAGATTCCGCCCAGAGTACCACCCAAGTCAGAACCCAGGTCAGAACCCAGGCCAGCCAACCATTAATTAAGACCCCTTGTTTCCTGTGCCAAAATTAGCCAGGGTTGCATCCTGGAGCTACTACTACGTACTACTACTATGTACTAAGTACTGTACTGTACGACGCCTGTACGGGGAGTACGAGGAGGGTGATCGCTTTATGCCATTGGCGGGATAGGATGAGTTACCCAGGTAGTCTGGTTCTGGCAGATGCAATAGCGGCTATCTTATTATTGCCAATTATGAGGTACCTACTTAGTACACTACTATTACACCTATCGCACTGAATTATCCGATCTGGCTTTCGGAACAATCGCTTCAGATCTACGACAGTAGATCGCGATGATTGATATATTGGTGTACTTGCGACGTCGATCATCAATATATTCCCGTCATTATTGACGGCATACACGGACAAGGGTGCTGCTCTCTGCCTACGAGGATTTGTATTGTTGCTTGGTGCTCGTGCACAAGACGTTTTCCTGCAAAACATCGGCAGATGGTCTAGTGTCAGTAGAGAATCGTGGGTGGCTCTGGATCATGTGTTTCGTTTTTTTTTTTTTGGGTTTTTTTTTTTTTGGTTGTCCATGCCGAGACTAGTGTAGTGAATACAAAGTAGCCAAGTACAGTAGTGTATAAGTGGTAGTGGAGGATGACCCGAGGAGGTTTGATGCTTTTCGCACAACAAGACAGTGTGGCATACATGGAAACGACTGTGATAGGTCATTCTACTGGAAGACTGTGAAATTTGGATTGCCATTATGCATATTTATGGACACTTGTACTTACGTGAACTGCCGTGTAATGGTAAATCCAAGCGTCTACACCACACACTATCGTACATAGTAGGTAGTGTAGGTATACTATTCGCACGGAAATGTGAAAAAAGGTGTCTTCAGCTGGGCTCTTGCCAAGGTCCTTACCGGATTGGGAGGTCTGCCACTACTTGTCTTTTGGTGGTTGACGGTTGGTTGGCTGGTAATGAATACCTGGAACGATGTGGCCGGCAGTGGTGGGCAACTTTTGGCCAGGATGTCTCGGAAAGGCAAAGCCTGGGGAGATCAAAATGGAGACAAGGTCTTAGTGGAACAAGAAGGATTCTGGCTCCCCTCTGGCGAGTGCGGAATTTGTCCGAACATCATTAGACGACTAGTGTCGAGATTCGTAATATCCATCGTAACGATGGTATGGACTTCTGTATGGGGCAATTAGTCTAGACCCCGGTTTCTGCAAGGGAGACGAGACAGCGTACTACTATCTAGTAGTGTAGTACGGTTGACTTGGATGCTCCCCAGTCTTTTGCCCGGTTGGATTGGGTTTGGATCTGGTTGGATTTGAAGCGAAAGGATGATTTTCTTCCAGACCGATAGAGAGAAGCGGTTAGGCCTTGTCAGAGGCCTTGTGACTGTGACTGGCCTTGCCTTCCGTTTTCCACACTGGGGCATTTTACTAAGTAGGGACTAGCTATCTAGCATTCTGACGATCTTGTTGGGGGCCACAGGTCGGTACTTGCTCCCCGAAACCCATCTCATCCTACCTAGACACTACCCAGGCTAGGTAGGTATGTGTAAGTGTTAGTTGGCGTTGGTGTAGGTAGTGTAATAGTAGTAGTGGACTGGTATTAGTACTGTACGAGAACGCCTTGCCTTGGCATGGATGGATTCCTACTACTACTCTACTACTTACTCTACTACTACCACTCCCACTTAGTACTATAGTGCTAGTACATATAGGCATATGATAATATCATATCTATCTCCATGCGCGATCTGGGTAGGAGTAGCTAGTCGGGAGTGTGCCTTGCTTTTCCTGTCGCCCGGTAAAGTGGTGTCTCCCCGTTTTTGTGGGGTTTCCGAGCATTTCGCCAAGTAATTTGGTCCTGTCTCGTTTAACTTTGCTACTTTGGGACATGCTCTGGCTTCCCATTGGTCGTCTGTCGCTCACTAGGGCTCTAGTGTAGTGTATTCATTTCATCTCTTCATAACCTCGGACCGGGCCATGATCAGTCAGTCAGTCTCCAGTCTCCATAATCATACACCACAAGAGACAAAGACGTATCATGAGGCTTAATTCAACTAAACTACACTACTCAGTATGGTAGACGGATTGACGAGAAGCGCATGGCTCTAGGAAGTTCGCTACCCTTGGTTAACTCTTGTCCTATATAGTACACTAGCAGTGTACACTAGTTTACCGTTGTTTCGATCCACTCTGACGCATTAGCTTGGCTTTACCTACCTACATTACAGGTATGTAGGCATATTATATACTAACGTTAGTACTTACTTGCACTACCTATCGAGGTACTGGCTGTATGTATCTCCATTCACGACTGACACTATTAATATATTAATACAGTACACTATCCATAATATGCCCATACACCTGAGCCGTCCTTTGCAAATAACTCATCAAGCTATTAACAAGTTGCGAGATCCCGCGCTGGTTTCTGACCAGTGTACGTTTGCATAATCATGCTGCCGACCGGCACCGTGCGCAGTCTTCATCGCCCTTTTTTATACCCAACTAGGCCTCTAGCTACTTGTACTTAGACAGCACTTGGACATCCTGTTTCTACTCTCTATACCCCCATGCCGACAGGGCCTGATCAATGGCCATCGATGACAATTTGTCATATTGTTGTATCTACTTGACTATAGACGTATTGTCAAGAAACATATCCAGATGGCGCTAGAGCGGGAGTAAAGTTTCATTTAGAATGAGGCCTACCAAAGGGTTGCACTGATACCTGATACGCCAAGCAATCCTTCGAACCTACCCAACGACAAGGCCAGGACACCATAGTTATAACATCAACATACTACCAGTAGTATTACTATGTATGGACAGGGATAGAACTCGGATCGTGAAAAGGATAAAAAGCATAAAACAATTCTACCAATACGTGGGTTTGTGCTACCACCTGAGACCTGCATTGCTATCGTCATTATGCTCTGCTCTCAAAGCGTTATTAAGCAAGTTTATCGATTTGTGTACCTGTGTTACTTAGTAGGAGCTATTATGTAAATAATCCGGAGACGACATGTTGGGGTACAGTATTAGTTTGGCTGCATCCTTCAAGTCGGGGTCGCGTTGGCCGTGAGCAAAGATGCCCTGCACTTTCTTACTCCTTCGGTGACCGTTGGAGAGGAGGAGGGGGTTCATAATACCTCACTACTAAGTGCATATCGGTATCCATTTCGGTATCCATTCGAGGTAGAGATGTGTTCCTGCTTCTGACGTCTGAGAGCCATGAACTGATACTGTAAATGTTGATGCGGTTATCAGAACCTTTTTCCTGCAGTGCCACCGCTTGAAGCCTGGTGACTACCTGCCTACCAAGTGACCACCGGCAGGGGTTTTTGCCGGAAGCGCATGGCGAGCAGGGATATGAACATTACTCTAGTATAGTGCTTATTTCTAGAATCCCTGCTCCGGAGAGATAAACAAGCCGATCGGCTGGGACAAATAGTGCCTGGTAGTGACGTGGTGTCTCGGTACCCATAGATACTTGGAGCTCCCTCGTTATTAGGCCTTGCTGTGCTTGCAGTATTTGTAGCCACTATGTATTTTTTGATTAAAGGGAGAGAAGATGAGCGTCATGAGGCTCTGCCCTCTTACAGTACTGCTTTCGGAATAGAAACCCCTTTTCTTCCACAGCGTTTCAAGGGTCCATAGTATTATGTATCCAAGCCGGCAACAGCCTTTCTTACGCGCGATCAACCATGTCGCAGATTACCTCATTCTCAAGTAGCACTTGCTACTAGTACTATTCTATCAACAAATGCACACCTAGAACGAGGGTGATGTAGCAACATTGACGGGTCCTCGACTTCTCAGAGCTTGATTACAGATTAGACATACACCAAGCGGTCTATGCTGCTGCTAAGGTTGCAAAGTCCTCTACCACCTTTTAGGAGGTGGCTTTGGGTTGACCTAGAGTCACTGTAGTAGTAACTGTCGATAATTAAGCAATTGCGCGATGCCTTACTACCTTTCGCATAGGGCTGAAGACTTGATTCTAGAATCCCGGTCGGCAAAAGGTAGATGAGGCAACTTTAGGGATCTCCGAAAAGCTAAAAGTCAATGCTGAAGAGTAAGATCTAATGCATTGGAAAGCAGAGGCATACACAAAGCCATCAAATTAACTCGGTTCTAACTTCCATAAGTCGATTCGTTGCTTCTAAAAACAGGACAATAACATTGGTGTAAGACACCAAGAAACGCTATATCGTTCTGGTAAGCCAAGCGAGAGAGTGTGTGTATGGTGTGTGGTGTATGGTGTATGTGTGTGTGTGGGGTGTAGGGCACACGTAGAAACAGAAGCAATTTTGCGGCACCGCCAGGCGCCAGACGCCAACCACGTGCCTTCAATACTTCAGTAGGTAATCATTCATGCGACAACTTCCTCGACAATGGGGGCTAGGTACCGTCTTACACTACTAGTACGTTTTGCCATCTACTAGTCGTAAATGAGTGTATATTGTAAGTAGTGGGATAACATAGAAGTAACAATATGTGGTTCAATTAGATCTATCTTAATGACAGACAGCCTTGTCCAACACGATGCACCCATAGTGTACCCGTAAATAAACATATTATTGTGCTCACGAACCTGTTAAGAATTCAGGGGCTTATTTGTAGATAGCACACTGCCTGACGGCGCACTAGCCAGACAGCATAGCATGTAGGTACCTACCAAGGTACCTACTTCTTACGGTACTCCAGTAGGAGGTACGTACCTACCCCACACCCACAACAACACAGTAGTACCTAGGTACCTACGTAGGTAGTCAATGGCACTAGTCTGGAGGAGGATAATACAGGGTTAATCGCTTTCCTTTTTCGCCGTATACTAGCCAATCATCTTCGAGTATTTTAGCCGTCAGTATGGCCTCCTCTACTTAGGTACCTGGGTATGTAAATTGAGGGGGGAGGACCTCTTGTCGTCGAGATACATAACCTTTTGTACCTACATATTAGTACATACCCACCCAGGCACTACCTACATAGGTAGATACCGTAAATGGGCAATTCACAACGTCTGTGGATAGAATGCGCTTAGATTTTGCTTAAGACAAGGCTGAGTAGCCTCAGCGCTTTGCTCGTGACATATCTAGTGTACTGACCATCTGGTAATCAAGGCAAGACTTGGATTCCACTTCTGCCCCATGTTGAATCAATATCTCGGACTACGGGATTTTTTAAGACCGGAACATTCCCTGATCCTCATATCTGTCTTTGAAGCTCATGCATACCCCCGATACTAATACATGTACCGAAGACCCATACCGTTGTACAAGTATAGTTATCGGTGTCATTTGCTCTCGCTCAACATCGGCATTGTACTTTGTCAACAACGTGAGTAGCGCACGGTAATTATCCATATGCATGGCAAGGTAAAGCAAGGCAAAGCAAGAGGGTTGAAATCAATTGTTTAAGTCATGATAAGATAACTTATAGCTCCTTCTGATGTAAGATGTCATATTAATTGCTACAAACTGATAATACTACCCGGTCATGCCAATACTAAGTGCCAATATAGCCACGAACAGATGCTGAGAATACCAGAATAACACCACCCCCGAGCAATAGTGTCTCTGATTAGTGTACCTGCCAGCATGCATTATTGATGAAGATGTGGGCGTTATTTTCACAACGCCGGACTCATCGTGCATAGAAGCATGGCAGTGCACTCTGGCCATCGCACTATTACCTACTTAGTATAGATCGAGTTAAGAAGCCATGTGTGCAGTATGCGACACGGGCGTATGTAGTGTAAAGGGAGGCGATGTTCTCTGCATGGCCACTAACTAGCTACATCTTGCTTTAACCGTGGGGTGTGCATGTGCGCGTCTCGTCTCCCCCTCCATTCACATGGCTTAGCCTTGGCTAGTTCACGATGGCTTCGATAGCTTCGGCACCGCAACGGTACAAGCTTAAACGTCCGGGCACCCTGGATGTCTAGACTACAGAGGACCCAATCTCGACGGGGCTCCGAAATACACTACGATTCTGTTTCTGCACCGAATCTAGACCCACTAATAGGCGTTTTCGAGCCCGGGCTCGTTTCCCTTTACTCGATTCAGAAGTGTGGCTTTACCGTAGGGTATAGCGCGCGACGGCCCAGGCTCCCAACAGATGCTAGTGCAGGTCATGTCGTCGATCCGAGGGAGCTCTGGTAGACTAAGACATGTTAACGGCGCGGGTCCAGAAGTTCATTCTACCTGGTGGTTGGCGTCATGAGCCATCTACACTAAAGTGGTCATCGCAAGCAGTAGGCATGTTATAGTGTAGTGTACATTATGGGATATCCCGAGGTCTTGGAAACTCCTTTGAGCCGCGCATGCCACGGACAGCCCTTGAATGGTTGACGGTTGAAACCACTAATAGCACTATCTTACTATGTACTAGCAGTACGGAGTAGTGAGTGTGGACAACATGATGTTATGCTGTCTTACCTACTACTTCCGCTAGGTACACTTATCATAGAGCTGGCCAGACAAACGCCTCCATTAAATGTGTCAGGACGGCGACCGGATTTAGGCATTACACGAACCCATATTGACGCTGAATCATGGAGGATGCCCGCCACTCATATCAAGACCTATAGTTGATGATATGGCAGCTCCGGAAAACGAGACTACAAAGTACGACACACACACTTTCGGACCATGCTGATTCGTGTTTGATGAGTGGACGGGACTGGTGTCAGCGTCTGGCACTTCCAACCGGCTTCTTTCCCAGAAGGAGAAAGACAAATACTGAGAGGGTCACGGCAGGCAGCGTGTTCGTTCCACGGAGCTGTCAGTCAGTCGGTCATCATCATTATGCTTCTACTTTCACGTCCATAATCTCAGGCATTTGACATTTGAGCGTGGCCGACTAGGATGGGGCCTGTCGTTGGCATTTCCTGGGACCTGGGAATGCAGGGGCTAAGTATCGAGAGGTGTATTTTAAGTACCATGCAGGACTTTTTGGGAGGAACTTTGTCCAATGCAAGTACGCTACCTAGTCGAGTAGGTATCGAAATCGCATATTCAGTGTACCAACCACCCAACCACCCATATACCCCTTAAGTAGCTACCTACCTAGGTAGGTAGGTATTTGCCATCCAGCATGTCTGGATGTCTGGATACTGTTGTCAGAAAGGATGGGCTTATGAGATAACTTCATACTGCATACTATTATAGTATAGTACCTATAGCAAGCACACTGGACGGTAGGGATACAGCGGTATTACACGCCAACATGGGGTTTTAAAGCCCAGGCTAGTTTCGTGTACCTAACTCTGCCGCACACTGCCTACCTAGGTAGGTACCTAGGTAGGTACTACTAGTATAGGTAGGTGTTGGAGGTGCAGGGGGAGTGCGGAATATTGGCGCTCTAATAAATAAGACTGTACCGCGACCGTGTGCAAACCCGGTACAAAATAGGCGCAGGCCAACCCCGAAAGTACCTTTTAATTTTCTAATCCACACTGTATTTACGGGTGCCGTAACAACATTGAACGTAACAATGTTTGACACATACCTACCCTACCCTACCCTGCCCTACCCATCATGACGTTTGTTCGCCCAAGTCAAAGACAGAGACTCTGCTTGTTCAGGACAAATTAAACCCTGCAGAGGACTTTGTCATGTCGGGGGAGTTTTATAGCTACACATCACTTCAGCGTCTATCTACCTATACTACATACCTATGTAACCTGTTAGTATTAGTAGATGTGTGTTATACTGTGCTCTCATCTTCCGTTTACTCGTACCTAGGAGGTAGGCACTACAGCAGCTGCATCCATACCGCTTTTACTCCTACAGTATCCCTCTCTCTCCGGTATCGTCAGCATACGGGGAGTACTGTACTGTACACCATCCCATCACCATTTACAATTTACCTCACTTACCTCTTCTAAACGGTCCATGTGTACTTACTAGTAGTGTAGATCTTCTTCTAAAGGCTCAGACTGTTTTGTCAAAAAGTACACCACACCTTACCTATCCGGGGTACTGGTGCGTTTATACTGTACTTACGCTACCGCAGCCTTCTCTACCTATAGAATATTGTGGGTAATCCATGATGCGAAATGAGACAGACCTCTTCTTGCATTCCAGTGTGGACTTGTTCTACTCATGGTACTTAGTATTACCACCCAGGCGGCATGGTATCTAGATGGCACTGTGCGTGTTCCGTAATACATAATACGTACATATTACCTAGGTACTATACAGTACTATGTAAAGTACGTACATAGTAGCCATCGAGCCGGTGCTTGCTTGGGACATTTTCGGCCACGTTAAAGGCTCTCTGTTAAAGGTAGTGGTGGTGTACAGTGCAAGTCACGAGAAAGGGACGTCTACTCACGTATGCCGTACAGTAGACAGTTCAACTGTAATACTACCTAATACACCCATTACATCCTCACTTCGTTGACATCACACCACCGACTGTTCGCGACGAGCAATACCATGCCCCGTAATATGAACGTACCTACACTGGTACTGTATATAATACCTAGGACGATAAATAGTACCTACCTACCTAGGTAGGTACTGTAAAAGAGCTCTGGCACCTAGCTCACTGAGCGAGTGGCCGCCTGTTGGTGTCGCTCACTTACAGTACTACTGGTAGCCGTCTAGATGAGGTACATAGTAGAGACTCCAGTCTAGTACACTATGCCAGAACGAGAACAACGGGCATCCTTTACCGCCCTCATCGCCTATGTCCATTCAGACACCCACCTCATGTTACCTAGTCCTCTCCTGTAACCCATGTGCCTCCTCATCCCTGTCGTAACTCGCTTCGCCATGTCCTGCCAGGAACCCCGGCTCTCAGGGAAAAAAAAAATTAAAAAAAAAGGAACAAAAAGGGAGAGGGGACATTACAGGGGTGGTACGTACCATGGTACGTACCTACATGGGAGCCCCTTGTACACCGTGAGTTGGCGTACCTAATGTACTTTGTATCCGCCTCGATCGCCTGCCCTACGACCCACATGCTGATGGACCTAGATCCCGTCGAGAGACACCCACCGACAGCCAGGCCACACGTTTATGTATGGCCTGCACGCGGTGTCCTACTCTAGCTTGCTCTTGTATAATATGAAGCCTTGAGCCCCCAAATATCGTCACCAGGAGAGCCTCCTTCTGTTCACAACTGCACAACAACCGACCAACCCAGTCTTCGATACAGTTTCTACTTGTCGTCGTTCCCTTCGTATATATCTATCTCTCCATCGTTCCTTACTTCTATATAGGATACGCGAAGAAGGATAGCTATCGTTTCTCTTTCTTCGTCTCTGTCTCTCGGTGTTCCCCCCATTGGCTATTTCAACAGCACGACTTTCGTCAGAAGAGATAGAAGAAGCATAGGTATCATACCAAAGACGGACGGCGAACTTCGAGGATCCGGAACAGCTTTCAAATAGGACAATCCCACCGGTACTGGATTCATATAAGTACCCAGCGTTCTACACACCCAACCTAGCGTGCTCATCTGTGCTTGGTACCTTGTACAAGTCGACGGCGCTTGTTGCACCTGACCATTGGATACGAGGCGCGAATGTGAGCTCCTCATCCTTTCTTAATTGGTATTGTGTCGTTGGTATCGACTCATGGCACTGACCAAGTCGCAATCTACAGCGCGCTTCCAGCGATTCGAGAACTATCCCTCCCGCAATTCCACGAGCAGGAATAAGAACAAGAAGGAAGATATGATGGCATTGGCACCTAATCACTCTTACAAGATGTTTCATCGGCCGAGCCATGAGCAGGACTTCATGCTCTTCCCGGACTCTTCGGCACAAGCTGGCTACACATCACCGATGGATATGAACATGAGCCCCAATGGCTGGGCCCCGCAAGTCAACACACACCCGGCTTTCGAACATGGACCAGCACACCCTGACATGAGCACATATATGTATCGCGGCAGAACATCACCGGGTCTATATCCCGATGACGGCGAGCTTCGAATCCCATCTTCCAATCTTTCCACAGCCTCGGCGCCATCGCCATCGTCAACTGTGGGATCACCAAATTCAAATCACGGGCAGTCGGGCTTCATGTCCGAGTATACAACGTCTGGCATGAACGTGAACCCCAGCATCGTTGGCTCGAGCGATTACTTTACCGGAACCGAGTACTCGGCTTTTACCGGGCCAGGTATGGAAGATTTTACTACCATGACCTTCGACAGCAAATCCACGTTTGTTGGTGAGTTGGCGCGAATCTCTAGTGCAGCTATTGCCCGTTGAATCTGTTTTTTCCCCTTTCCACTGCACACTTGTCATTTTCTATTTTCCCTTGTTTTTTGGGGGTTTTTTTTTTTTTTTTTTTCGCTCTTGCGGTGTGAAGCGAGCGCTCGATTTCTCGATAGATGCTGGTTCTGCTTGGCCTCGGGACGAGTTCCTCGGCCTGGCGAAGCCGGCTGGTTGCAAGTTGCAGGGGAGATCAGCATCATCCCTCCAACCATGGCGCGCTCACGGGCGTCGCCTTCTAAGAGTGGGGTCCCCGATTCAGTGAGCTCCAACGGGAGACTCCGGCTGGCTACAGCGCACCAGTCGGTCTGCGCCTCACAGCAGCTGCACATGGGCCCACATTTCCTCTTCACTGCCACTTCGCTCATATGAGGCCTCACCGCAGTTGGCGTCCCTTTATGGAGCCGTGTAGACGGTCTCGTCACGATGGAGAGAGTTGAGTCGGGTCATGCTAACTCTATGTTTCTCCAGACCCATCGTTAATTCATCCTGAAATCCGTGGTTCAATGGCGCCGCCTATGTCTGCATACGACCACAACGGCTACTCGCCTCAAAACCCGTATCCCCATTCACCTGCGCTCTCTGGCGCAACATCTCCGGCTCCTGTCTTACGGGCTGGCTCTCAGTCACCATATATGCATGCCTATGCGCAACAATACAGTCCCTATGCAATTCCTGCTCAGGGCAGGCGCCCGAGTCTTTCGTATCAATCGCACGCGAGCGCTCACGAGTTTGCGTACAACAGTGATGAATCCGAGAAGAAGCAGAGATGTCCCCACCCGGACTGTGGTAAGACCTTCAAAGATTTGAAGGCTCACATGCTTACACATCAGACGGAACGACCCGAGAAGTGCCCTATACTTACCTGTGAGTATCACGTGAAGGGCTTCGCACGAAAATACGACAAGAACAGGCACACCCTGACCCACTACAAAGGTACCATGGTATGCGGCTTTTGTCCAGGCTCCGGCTCGGCCGCCGAGAAGTCTTTCAATCGCGCCGATGTGTTCAAGCGTCACCTTACTGCCGTTCACGGCGTAGAGCAGACGCCGCCAAATAGCCGAAAGAAGACCTCACCATCTGCCAACAGTGGCAAGAAGCTCACCGGTTACGCCCCGGATGCTACAGGCAAGTGCTCGACTTGCTCGGCTACTTTCTCCAACGCTCAGGACTTCTACGAGCATCTCGACGACTGCGTTCTCCGCATCGTTCAACAGGAAGATCCAGCTGAGGCCATCAATGCTCAACGGTTAGCCGAGGTGGAAGATGACAAAGATGTCCAACACACGCTAGAAAAAAACCAATTGCCACTAACCGCGCAGCCTGTCTCCCATTCAGAGGACGAAGAAGATGATGAGATGGCCGATGAGGATGAGCTATTTGACGAAGCTGGTCAGATCAGGAAGCTCACCTCACCCGCCAAGAGGAAGAGCAACCCTGCCAATGGTGTCCAGAAATCGCGGGGCATGACGCACTCCCGTGGTGGAGTTCCCGTATCAACGAAGACGAAGGGTCGCAAAAATCGACAGAATTACCCCTCGTCATGGGGGTTCGACAAGGGGCAAATGACTATGAAGAAGCGCGTTCTCACCGTCTTTGACGGGCCTCGACGTCTAGCAAAGGACGATATGATGCTATCTACGGAGCACGAAGTGCGTGTGAAGCTGTCTGATGGCAGATCATACGTAACCGATCTGGATGTCAACACCATGAGGCGTGCGGAGGGCTTCCTCAGCGCTACACCGCAAGAAAAGGGCATCTGGATTTCAGACGACCCAACCGAAGAGGACATGGCCCGAATGATTGAGATGAGCCATCAGTGACTGCACTGTGGCCCACCCACGCAAAATTCGCATCTCTAATGTATCTCCTCGCCTTACCATACACCATATACCCCCCTACTCTACCCCCCACCTAAAATAAGGGCACATTGACGACCGACATGATCAAAATGGCTATAGAAGTTCTAGCATGGCTGGCAAAGCAGCCGGTCTTGGTTGTATATTGAAATCTTTCTTCGATTTTTCAGGTTTTCTTTTTCAATTTTGAATTTCTACTTTTTTATTTTTGGATGAAGAAGCATATGGGGGCGTCCGGTATACATTGCATTGGTCGGGAATGGCATCAGTGAGGATTTCCCATGAGAATGAAGGCCGGAGGTAATCTTGTTGGGCGTTCATGGGCTTGTGAGCGAACCCCTTTCCGTATTGGTATTGTCTATTTGTTTCCCCATGACGGTCATACAAGTCTAGGCCACTGAAGCGTGCGCCTGGCGAAGATACCCCAATGTAATAATACCATCTATACCTTGTTTATAATGGCGTTATGAAACCCAATGTTAGTCTTAGGCTTATACCAACACCAATCCCTTCTACTACTTAGTAGTATCTTACTCCAAGTACATGTGAGATGCATTCTCTAGGATACCGATCCTCAAAGCCGACCTGAAACCGTGGGGCTTCATGAATGCTCCCCCACAGGCGGAGGTCTCGGATTGGCTAGGCTCGACCATTACGACAGACGAATAGCGCGGGTGCCACACATGTTTGCGCACCCGATTAGTAGTGTAATGCAGCGTAGTATGCCTAAGGTAGGTAGTGTGTATATCAAGTGAAACTAACATATAGTACATACATACATACATACATTCATACATCTATACATGCATGCATACAACTGACGGTAAAGAAGTTGCTTTGGGAGCGCTGAGCGGAGCCGGAGATGACGAGGGTCTGGGTACCTACCTCATCCTACTTGCTGGGTGGTACGGCAGTATGCGTATGCAGGTCGAGAACGATGACACCTGAACGCTGAACTTTTTCTGCGGGCAGTGTGTGCGCGCGCGGGTTCTGTAGGAGGTAGTCTTTTTTGTTTTGGGGTTTTTTTTCAGCAGACATGGGAAGCCAATGACGGGCTCGAAGACAGTGGCCCGGAACTTCGGTCGGGGGGTAGCTTATCTAGGCGGGGGACCTATCTTACCTATACAGAGCATAGCGTGTTATCTTAGGCGTATATCTACTGCCTAGCGAGATGTACTAGTATGGATTCGTGTGGGTTAGTACCTAGGCACAGGTATGAGGTAATAGGTGGGTTACAGGGTATCTGCCCCTTGAATGGTCCCTTGAATATTCAATACCGTACCTACCTAACCTACTAAGCACAGAACACTACTAGTAGGTGGGCTAGCATACTTACCCGTACGGACCCATAATAGCCTGCCTTACCTCCTACATATATATGTACGTACCTACGTAGGTACATCCTATAGTAAATAGAGAACCTACAGTAGACTACCCATGGAACGAATACACTACATATTTCCGCCCAGGTAGACACGATTATAGACGGAGTAGGTAGAATAAAATATACATATATATGTGTGTGTGTATCAATATATGGATGTATATGGTATACCACGATATTAGTAGTACTTGGTAATACAGCATGCACCAACAATCCATTCCATGTACTAAGAAAGTAATGTATGTACGTAGTGTATGTAGTCACGTAGGTAGGTAGGTAGGTAGGTAGGTAGTATGTGGTAATATGTACGTGTGCGCGTACCGCAGCATATTGATACCGAAAGGGAAATCCTTGCGGGCTCGCTTCGTCGGTACTCTCTGTCTCTCGGCAGCACCGACGCGTGCGCTTGCGCTTTCGCTTTACCTAACCAACAGCTACCTGCTGTACAGTACAGTAGGTAACAAGTACTAAATAACCCCATATCGATTGAAACTTTTTTTTATTTTTTTATTCATTCATCTTACCGCTCAATTAGATCGAGTACTATCCGCGCGCGCCCATTTTTTCTGGTTTACCTCATGAGGAAATCCCAAATACCTAGTGTACTACCCTATCGTATAGCGCGTTCATAGTTGATTGGTTTTGCTCGGTTCGCCGGTTTGATTTGGGATTGCCATAGTGCAGGACCGAACGAATCTTCTCTGCTTCTTTCTTCTTTTTTTTTCTCCTGCCGTTTTCTTTTTCCTCCCCGCTCGTCTTATCCCCTTTTGGCCATTTCCCCATGATTTTTTTTTGCTTTTTTTTTTCTTTCGCCGTTCAAGGAAACGTTGTAGACGCCTTTCGTCTACGCCACCTACCGTAGAACAGTGCACACACACTCAATCAATGATATCATGCCGTCACAACCACATGACGAGGCCTCCGGTCTTGGTTTTGGAGGACGGGCTTGGCCAGACAGACAGACTGACAGACCGCCTTTCTCCCTTTCTGCTTAGTATCTCTTCTTCCTCTGTTCTCACGCCTCGCGATAAGTACCTGGTAGTAGTAGTCAAGAGGAGAAAGGAACGAATAGCCTTATTGAACCCTCCCCTCCCTTCCCCGTGGCTGTGTGCCTGCGTCTGCATCCTATGTCACGGCGTTTATCTCATATGCTTCAGTGCTCTGACATACATACGCATATACTACTAGTAATACGTACATGCCCACACTAGCGCCCATTCGTGTTCTCGTCTTGACCGGTCTAGGAGAGAAGGAGGGGGGGTGGGCGCTTGGTTGTCTTGATACGTAGAGACAAGCAGATCCAACCATGCCCCGGCGGCTAGCGCGCGAGAGCCTTCTTTTTGTCTTGTTAGTTTCATTGTTGATTGTTGGTTGTTGATTCAGTTCACACAGCTATGAAATTACCCAGGCTGACTCAAGCCCATCATTACATGCCAGACTGCCACGTACCAACTCCACGGGACTTGGGCTATATACTCGACAGGGGTTTTGGGTAAGGTCTGCAGTTGTAAGGCGCAGTAAATGAGACAAGTAGATGAGACAAGGACAGCAGATTACCTCGAGACAGCATCAAGACATTGGTCTACCTACGCTAAGTACGGTACTATGTATGTATGTAAGTCCACCATGTACGTCTGTCTAGGCTTCTTACTCGACAATGGATACGGTAGCTTGATTCAACTTCTAGACATGCGGCCAGTCCGCCGTCTCATCATCACTAGAGAGGTACTTGTATTAGGTTGTGTCAAGCTCCTCAGACGAGAGGATGTGCTCGTGAACTACGTAGTACAGAGACTAATGCCCGTTGACGTGATCCGACGCATCACAGCTTTAGAGCCTCATAGCTTAAAAGGGGAAAGAGGAAAAGCGGAAAAGAAAGGGGAAAAAAATAATAATCAACAGAAAACAGATGTGAATATGGTCGAGGTCACTCTAGGAAATCAATCTCTCTCATACTGTGTTGAAAAAACCCCAATGGCATACCGTAGGAGATGGTTATACTATACTCAACACTGCATTGTGACTTCAAGCATCATTCTATACCATGACCGCCCCCATCTCGTCTAAGCGGAAATTATCAACCCTTACCAACACAGCATACGAAACATGCCAGTACATCATCCCATCTAGCGAGAACTATCGGTCGATTAATTCCCTCCCCTCGCCGTCTTCGTCGTCGTCCTCGCCCTCCTCACCCTTATCCGGCATCCGTCGCGTCTAGGCCCTATTGCCCATACCTAACATACATGCGCCTACCTATCTAAGTGGGGGGGGGGACTCCGTTGGTACCGTTAGGTGTTGGGTGTTGTACGTCGGGTGAGACTGACTGACTGACTGACTGACTATACTTAGTAGGTATTATACCACACTACACACACCAAACTACTATACACACTACCACACTGCCCCCGTACTATATACTATACGCCGAAAAGGACGTAAATAGCTGCCGTTTTTCCCGGTAAGTTGGCAGTTGACACAGTGAGACGTGCGTGCGTGCGTGCGTGCGTGCATGGAATCGAAATGAGCCTATTACTGAAACCGGCAGCTGCGCCGTTGATTTATTGCGCCGTTCTCGCGACTACCTACTAGTAAGTCCCGGGCTAGACCGGTATTACTAGCCAGTTTTTATCGTACGTGCTATTGTATGTACTATATAGTAGGTATCGTTGCCTTTGCGGGCCCCTTTTGCTCGAAAACGGCGACTGGTTTAATCGCGAAAACGGGTCTATTGATTTTTCTCGTCCGCTAGGTTGGTTTAGTGAGTGGGTTTACCTGTGTATGCATGCTCTGCCGTCGATGCCGGCATGTTCTATCTATCTATCTATCTATCTATCTATCTATCTAGGTGGCTGGCTCACTCGCCCAGTTGGGAACTCCCCTCCGGTCGGATCGCTCGCGTCTACCGTCTTCGATACCTAATACGTCGTAAGGGCGGGAGTCCTCAGCGGCCTAGACTGCGGTACTTTGCTCTCGCGATTCTTCGTTGGACGCATTACTGCCCGTGCTATAGGCAATCTTGTGGGTCTCGGGCTTCGTGTGTCCTGTGTCAGGAAAAGAGGTCAGACGGTGTAAGCAACGGCCTTGTATTTTTCGGTCTCTTCTAGTGTCATTCGTCCCGGCTCGTCGTTCCGACCCTGATTAGGTCATATCTAACGTCGTAGGGCCAGTCAAGTAGTCAGTCGGCTTATTAAGACTCACCAGGATGAGGATTTTGCAGTTTGACGTCGGACCACTTCATACGTCACATGGTCGGGCAATTTCAGTTACCGGCACTTCCCGAACTAACGTCTCTATTTTACAAAAGGGTTGCTATTATTAGTCTGGTAATTAGTCGTTTTTTTTCACGGGAGCTGCTCCGACCGATTGAAACGCTGTCGGCAATGATCCCTGGAAGGATCGCCATTAACGCCCGCGTTATAGACCTCGCGGTTATTCCACCCCCGGACCTCGCCCCGGATCACACGGGGTAGGCGAATCAGCTGTTGATCGCGCAATATGCGCCGTAACACGGTTTGTATGTATATGATCTCTATTATACTTCGATATTGGCGTAGTCGAGGGATCGAGACTCGCTTTGGGCCCGCATGTATGCAGAGGCTTCGTGCAGAGCATACACACACACACTAGATTGATTGCCTAGGTTAGGGATATCGGGTACCTGGGACCCAGTACCATGGCTCAGCTCTCGCGGCCCGTGGGATGGCGCGATCTTTGCCGCAGCTAGAGTAGATCTACCTTGCCATCAAGGTGACGAGGGCGAAAATAAAAATCGCGTCATGAACTACCTAGGCATCGGGGGGATCAATGCCTTGATGCCCAGCGGAGGGATCATAAGGTGTGGTGTTTAGTAATGCGATCGAGTAGAGCGTGTGTCGCTCGGCCATAGGTACCTGCCCAGTCACTGGTTAGCCTTCATGTTAAGGGAAGATGATGTCAAGATTTTGTACGTCCCCCCCCCCCCTACTCCTATTCTCGTCGGGCATGATGTTATGTCCAGACCGGAATCTTGCCAGGGACGGGTTAGGACATACGAGCTTATCGTCTGTGCATATAAAGATAAATGCCACCCATTATCATGAGCTAGTCCATCGCAGGGTCACTTCCCGTATCTCGTTATAACTACCAATGATACGATATAGAAGCGAATGATTCCGGAGCCCCTTATCGCTGTGTCCTCGAGCTTCCGAAGCTCGCCAAAGAATACGACCAGGACGTCGAGCTATCATCCCTGTTCGACTTGGAGATCTTGCATTGCTATTACCGAGTCGATCCCCCTGTTGACGTAGTGATCATCGGGCTGTGTAGATCTTTTCGGGGTGGATTGACCGGAGGCTTCTACATGTTATAATGCTGCCAGGCGCATCCTAGGGTTGTCTGACGATCTACGAGCACTGACTGCGAAAGCACTGTGGCCCCTGAAAGACTGAGTACTGTCGTAGGCACTGGGGTTTGCACTCATCAACGTCACAAATACGAGATCCTTGATATAATGTCCCGGTCCTGGTGTGATATTCGTACCAATTCGAACCCTCCGAATTCATTCTCGTTGCTACCACGATGGTCTATCATAATACTACTCTTAAGACCTGTGGAGCGAGGGTACAGTGCCATAGGAGCACTACGCTGGCTAGGTTTGAGCGTTGGTAGACTACACACTTTGAGGCTAAGTAAATAGGGTTCTGTGATTTGGGGATAAATGTACCTACCTTCACCGTGACACGAGTTTCATTAGCTAGTGGAATATACCTGAAGATACGATCCCTAGTTCTAACTAGATGATGTATGGCCTCCTGAACGCTATCCAGAGTTGGGGAATGTCCCCCCCCTTCTCCTTCTTCTTCCTCTTCTCCTTTGTTGGCGTTAGCGTTGGCGTTGTCCTATAGTAATGAGTAATTATAACTTACCCCCATGTTCATGGTGGTGTTACTAAGACCTACCGATACAGGGCAACTAATACACTAGGAGATTCTTTTTTTTATCACAAGACTGAAGATAACTACGATTCCTATATAGATTTGTGAAAGTCTGGCGCTGCGATATACGCTAGGTGTTGACGAGTGTCGCCCGTCGCCCCTGGATACATGTTGGATGAATATCTGATCTTCTAGGACTATAGGGAGGAGCCGATTATAGGTGAGAATTAGAGTGTCATTTGATCTAAACTATTTAAGTATAAATGCCGAAACGAAAACGCGGCTAGTAGTGCTTGTAGTTCTAGCCCATCTTGTACGTGTCTCGTAGCCAAACTAGAATATCAATTGGGTGACCTTTTCACGTCAATATTAGCAACTCTCCTGCGACGCAGCGTTTTTAATAAGATACGGATATGGGTGATTCCTGTTCTTACATTGTATCAAAGAAAAGGGCGGAGATGAAGTTTGGTTGTGACTCACAAACCGACGGATTTCCTGGTAAGCTTCGGGTCGAAATCATGTCCACTCTCGACCACCTTGGCTCTGTGGCAACGCCGTATGCGAGGGGCCCGGTTCGACGACTTCAACCTCGTCGTGCTCTAGGGACACGCTTTCCGCCTCTACCAACTGCGGTTCGTCCTCAGCCTCGGATGCAGATTTGTTGTCGAGGTTATCGGCGTCTAGATTCCCGATGAACACGTCGGCGTCGAACGGCCGCCGTCTCCCTAAGTTGAACAGCTCTATGGGCGGGGCGCCCGGACTTCGCCGCTTCTCTTCCTCGTCGACGAGGATGACCATCCACACGCCGATGGCACCGTTGACCCCGAGTAGGGGTGTCGTGTGTATCCAGCGGCTGCGCCCGTGGGCGAGGTTTGAACTAGAGCTGAGATTCGCACCGCCCCCGGACGTCGTGGGGCGCGCGAGCCATCGTACCTTTGTCGTGATGCCATCGCCGTCTTTGAACGCTTGGGTGATGGCGTCACGGATGCTTTGAGAACCGCCAATTCGCGACATGAAAGGGGACTGTAGGATACCCGGAACGCGCAGCGAAGGGCTCGCGAAGAGGATTCGCAGGCTGGGGGATGGGCGTACGAGCAGGTAATGGTCGAGAATGCCCCGGACGCGGCCCGTAAGTGAAGAGCCGGAGAGAGGGGTAAGTGCGGATGACGAGATGGAATTGTCCATGGGCGCCTCGATGGGAATCGCTTCGTCTTTGATGAGACACTGCAGTTTGTTATGGTTTGTGCTCGAGCTGGAGCCGGCGCTGGCGCTGTTGGGCTTCTCGTGGTGCGTCTCGTGCACCGCCTCACCTGATGCTTGGACTATCTTCAACTCACTGAGGGTGAACATCTCGGCGAGATCACCAAGGAAATCCTTGCTCGCGCGTGGCTCTTTAATGCCCTTGCACTCCTCTCCAGCGGATGCCCCGAACTGGAGCTGTTTCAGCGCCACGAGTTCCCCTAATGATGCGAGCCCGGCGCATTCTTTGAGGAGCCCTGATACATCTACCTGGGCCCCTAAATGGTAGCGGATGGCGCCGCGGTTGTCGTAGAGGGGTGTAATCATGAGTAGATTCATGAAAACAGACCCATCGCGTCTATAATTCAGCAGAGCCTCGCAGTGTTCTTTGCCAACAACAAGCATTTCCCTCAGCCTCTGGACACTATGTTGATTGGTCTTGGGGCCCTGGAGGAAGCGACAGTTGCGGCCCAAAGCAAATCTCCTCCCATATTGAGTAGCCCTGTGGAACTCTGGCAATCCGTGTTAGCGTTGTTACTTCCCTATCGACGGAGGTTTATGTTGAGTACCTTCGCTGGCGAATACGATCGGGTTGTCGTCCCTGGAAGGGTCGGTCAAGCAGAAAACCTCTGCCAGCCCCTCAGATAGATCTCGTAAAGTGGGTGGCAGGGTATTTTTAATTCGTTGTTTGATCGTTGTGTTCACGATTCGAGTCCACACATGCGTGACATACGCCGGCAGTTCCTCCTGCGCGAGCACCCCAAAAGTCTCGTTGGCTCTACCCATCAATGATCTACTAATAACTTCAGTAAGAGGCAGTTCACTTGACGGGGTCTTGTTGATACAGGCAAGTTCTGCTATGATGGCGTTAGCATAACCGATCGCTTTCAATGCTTTCACCAAGTTCAAATAGTAGTTCAAGAGCGGTACTGATTCTGGTTTTAAAGCGTAGAGAAAGTCCGTAAATTTCTGCATATGTTTTGGGTCATCAAAAATGACCCTGAGATGCTCAACCGACAACAGCAGCTCTGATTTCACTTCAACGGAGTATCGCGGCTGAGGTGCTTCTGGCGGCGCGACTAGATCAAAGGATGCTGGGTCAATTTCTTCTGTAGTAAGCGGTTTAAGCCCATCATGGTCCGCCAGATTTAGACTTTGGAGGGCTGGCAGATGGCTGGCCGGTGTCGTCGCGATGGAAGCGGTAGAGTTGGCTGGTGACTGTGTTGATCGAGTTGGGTGACTTTTAGGTGATGACACAGCCTCATCGTGACTGCTAACGAAACCTGCCTGGCAGGCTACCCACTGAGCGGCTGCTGAAGAAGCAATCGTGTGGTTCCGCGGATTGCTAGGCCTGGCCGTAATATTAGGATACGTGTATATTATGCTAGTGCATTTCACTCACGCTGTACACCTTTTCTGCACATCATCATCGTCGTCGATCGCGGGCGGCTTTGAAAGAGCCCCTGGGATCGTTAACATGTTGTCTGTATGAGTAGGTCGGGACACTAGAATCTCGGGTCTTCCTCTATTCTCCTCTTCCGAAGACAGTGCCGCAAATTTGCTCGACAGGCCGAGTCTGTCTGCCCTGCTCTGGGCATCAGAATGCCGTCTTTGTAATGGTTGACGCAACCCCGAGATCTGTGGTACCTCATATCCTGTGCTGTTCTTGCTAGCCACTGTTCCCTGTAAGCAGCTTGCTACTATCATTCCATTGATTCGCAGCTGGTGGTTCTGCTAGTTTGCACGACTTACTGATATCCAGAAGATTGATCCCCTTTTCCTTCCCTACGTCAATTCTCTGCGTGGAATCTATGTTATAGCGTTGAGGTTTCTACGACTGATTATTGTCCAGCGGCGGCCTACAAGAAGACCAAGAAAAGCAACAAGAATCAAGAATCAAGTTCGTCCCATCTTGTCGTAGAGCTGTCAGAAATAAATTTAGCTACGTGCGCAGTGACAGATAGTTTGGGCACAAGCTGTACACCTAACAGAGAAGTCGGACTTCCCGAGTGCATACTCGAGACTGCACGTCTCGTCAACTATCCAACTATTCATCGAGCCTGAGAACTCCTGCATCTGCTGCAGGACGCTCTGGATGACGTGCCTCGACCTACGCCTTTGATTTCCAGGAAGGTTTTCTTCCGAACATTAGGCTTTGTCGTGGGAAACAAATACTTTGAAGGAGACGTCGACTTATGTGAAATACCGCCTGCAAGTTGGATGCGAAAAGGACTAAGTGACGAGTCCCTAGGCGGAGAAAAAGGGGAGCCTGCAAGTCAAGCATGATCTATACGGTTTCAATCGAGTGGATAAGCATGTAAGTCCCTATGGGATGGAGGATTGCGTAAGTGATAATAACGGGGTGGTAACAAGGTTTATGATAATACGAGAAGGCTGACGAGAGAGGGCTTGGGGAGACAGCCCCGGATGTAGCAGGACTGGCTTCTGGGACAACTGTAACTATCACGCTGCTTAATTCGGACCGAGTCTTGAAAAGAGGTGCCCGAATTGCCAAGGCTCTTCTCGTAAACTGCTATATTCATTAGACTAGATGACACCTGCATGGGTTTCACTGTTCTCGACTGAAACTCTATTCGGACATATGCAGTCGAGAGAGGGCATTCCGCTTTTGTTTAGATGACTTAAGCTTCGCTACAACGCTTCAAAACCTAAGGGCTGGCGACCGGTCAAAAGTAAAACTCTTAACCAAGGACATCTTAAAAAATTCAGCGCATCAGTGTCAAGATCGCTTTGGCGCCGTCAGAGGCTGTTTTTAGTTTACTTGTGCATGTAGCTTTTTAAGCGTATCATGGATAGCTTTGGGGTTAAGTCTTAAAGCATTTGTCCTTGGACCGGTGGTGGATAAGATTTCATCGGTATCCCGTAGCGGGGGTAGAGTAAGGGACAAAGGGAACAAGGGGAGCTACTACTAGTAGTACTGTTAGTAATAGTATGACTCCCGCTGTATATTTTGATTCGTAGACGGGGTCTGAATGGGTAAACGAATACGAATACCTTCATGCTATAGTAGTAGGTAAGGGAGGGAGCAAGTCTGCCACTCTGTTATGATGAGAGAGCCGTGTTTGTGGCTGCGTGGCTTTCCCCCTGACAGCATCATCTTTCATTAGGTAGGCCATTGCAGCAGGTCCATCTGGAACAATCCGGCCTTACTCGGAGAGATTCGGAGATCAGACGGAGATGGAGGGGACTATAGGAACCTAGTACTGTCGCGACAGTACTATGCTTAGGCAGTCAATACTCAGTACTGTACCTAGAGTAAATAGGGGATAGTAAATACCCAGGTAGGGTAGGTAATTGCGAGGTGGTAATGGTTGTGACCACGCAGACCACGCAGACCACGCAGACCACGTTCTTCTTCTGTTCGAGTTGCGCCAAGAGTGGTTGACGCGCGCCGAGAGCGGCTGTCCTATCATATCGAGATCTAGTGGGCGACCCCCAAGGGCGACCGCCTTTCTAAAAGGGACCTGACAGCCAGTCGGAGAATTCCCTGGCGCGTCAGACCCCCAAAACGGCCAGGCAAAATAAACAAGCCGACAGTGCACCACGCGCAGCTCTCGCTCACCAATACCACGCAGGTGGCGCTTCACCGATGGAGATCTGTACTCACTTCCCCTACCTCTTACATACGGAGTATATAGTAGTAGTGGTAGGTAGCGTAGTGAACGAACATCCCTTGGTAGGCGAGTTCTAGCCAACAGGGTGGTTGTGTTTCTGATCGTTGGACTACCTAGGTTAGCAGGTCAGGGTACCTGCAGTGCTGTAACGGTCTGTTGTGCGAGAGCGTCGCGTTTTCTTTGGTCCCTCGAAAGAAAGGCAACCAAAGAAGAAAAAAAAAAAAAAAAAAAAAAAAAAAGAGGCGATAATACGTTACGTACCTTGCCTACTTGGTATGTTTTGATCCTGCCTTGCAGCGAGCAGCCCCAGGTCGTTCTGCCCAGGTTCGCCTAATGTACGGAGTACCTACTAAGTAGGTAGGTTTGCCTAGGTAGGTTCGCCCAGGGTTGCGCGATAGCGGCCAAAATTACGGCCACGGCCCGCGCAATCCCTTAAACACGCCAAAACCCCCCCAGCGCCAATACGCCAATAGCCTGTCGAACACCAGCACTATGCCTACCTAATGTGTTGTTGTTATTGTTTTGTTGTTGTTCTGGCCTGGTCAGACAACGGTACCCACTTAGGCGATTAAGGCCAGCCTTCACAATAACAACAACATTTCCGTAGCACCGTATTATCGTGACTTTGACTCCATTCTTGAACAAACATTGTTTACACGGCACCCGGCCACCCAAGGACATTTGTATTTATTTAGTGGAAGACGGAGAGAACACGTGAAGACGTGATGAGACAATTTATACCTTTTGGTGTTGGTTTGTATGTTGAAAGTTCGTACCTAGGTACCTTATAGCAGTGCGTGAACGAAAGATGGCTAGGTCTATCTCTAAGGGGGGTAGGGGCTTCTTTTCCAGGGCATCAAGTGGTGTAAGGTTTATTTGGCGTTGTAAGTAAATATAGGTTGGGTTGGTGTTTTGGTGTTTTGGGTGTTTTGGGTGTTTTGGGTGTTTTGGTTATTTAGGTAGGTACCTTGACACCTCCTAATGGGATACACGTGTGCCTGAGGTACCTACATATGGTGCCTAGCGGTCCTGGGTCGCCCCGTTCATGTATGCATGTAACAGGTATGTGGTTGTGGTAGACAGGTACTGCCTATCTAGGTAGGTGACGATATCATGGCAATCTTGTGGCAATCTTGCGGCAATATCGTCGTAGTGGGGGTTGCGTTCTGATGGCATACTTGCATAATCTGTACCTGTATGTACGTATTATGTTGTGAGTTGAAAGCGGCGCGCGTCAAAGGCCCTTCTCCCTCTCCCTGGGGTCTGTTGCGTTGCGTTGCGTTGCGTTGCGTTGCTAGCACTCGCTCTCTCTCCCTCTCCTCGTTCTCTCACCACTACCACTGCTACCTCACCACCCCAGCCCAGCCCAGCAGCCCAGGGCCCACTCTGGTTCCTCCCTACCCCCCCCCCAGAAGCCTCCCCCCCCCAATCCCAATCTCCCATGTCCAACCGCCATATCGCCGCCCTTCCAACCTCATCTAACGTCCGCCGCTACCATCTGCCACAATTGACCTCCACCACACTAACCACGGCCTCTCCCAACTTCCACTCCTGCTTCTACAACAACAATAACAATAACAACAACTACTACTACTCTCGGAGCAGCACGACCGACCGCCCGCAAACAATCTTGTCTCTTTGTCTACTATTTTCCAGAACCATTGCCGATACTACCGCCACTACCTCTAATTCCACACGGACATTGAGCACCACAAGCTAGAAGCTAGTTACCATTGTTGCTTTGGCTCAACCACAGCTTCACGGCCTCAGTCCAACCCATTCTTGCTACGCGGTATTCGCCCCGCTCCTTCGGCCGTTGCAGAGTATGCGATAGGGAGACTGGTTTCCCTCGAGAAATCGAAGGACAAGTACATCGGCCGTTTGCGGCGTCGCATCCAACCGTCGCCTCGTTCCCTCTCTTCCTCCCTCTTTCCATTCTGCTCTCGGCTTGAGTCACATACCGACGCACAAGATTGCTACAATTCCGACCATGACATTAGAACCGCAGCCTGCGCCGGCACCGGTGCCTCTACCACCAAAGCGATCGGCAAACGACATCAACAGCCCTCTCGTACGCAGTCCCTCGAGGAGAGCTACCCCCCCGCCTCCCGACCGCCAGCGGTTACAGGCGCGCCCACACTTTGACGGTGGTAGCTCGAAAGCCTCCCGTCGCAGCGGCCGCTCTGTCGCGAGGGCGAGCACCGGTGGTGTTGACCCCGCGGGACTAACTCGTGCACTTTCGATAGAACTTTCCGGCGACAGACGTGATAGCGCCCCAGCTGGCAGCCCTAATAGGAAACGACAAAGGGTTGATGGCGATAGGTAAGTAGCCTATGCACACCTATTTACACCTCTTCACACCCTCAAGCCTAGTTTTTATTCCCTTTGCGCTAGAGTCCTATCTAACATCAGTAGATTTATACCCTCTCGATCTGGGCAAGATCTCCACGCGAGTTTCTCCCTTCTACATGAAGAAGGCTCACCGGCTACCCCATCACGGAAAAAACCTACTCCACATGGTGAGCTTCATTTTCAGAGAAGTAAAGTTACTCGCTATTCCCAATTCCATCATAGGCGCTGACCATTGTTAGCTGAGGAGGCAAATCGCACATTTTCAAATCTTCTAAGGGCTGAATTGTTTGAAAACACAATACCCCAGGTTACTCCGCCGACCTTATCACCAGAGGCCAACTTGCCTGGGTCGTCATTTTCTACCCGTATTCATGATCCGACGAGATCACACACCCCTCCAAGCAATCCAGCCCCCGCTCTTCCTTCTAGCTTAACCCCATCCACACCGAATAAGAATCTCTTCACGTACATGTCACCGCGCTACCATCACGTGGCCGGCCATCCCACACCCTCTAGGACACCGCAGAGCAGGCACGGACCAAATCTCGATACAAGGTCGGAGATCTACAGTTTGTCGCCTGTTCGTTATAACAGCCAACAAATGCTCCTGAGCCCCCGGCGACAGCCCCGAGCTGTCAGCAAAGTCCCATTCAAAGTTCTTGATGCGCCTGAACTGGCGGATGATTTCTATTTGAACTTGGTAGATTGGGGTAGTGCTAATGTGCTAGGTGTCGGCCTGGGTTCAAGTGTTTATATGTGGAATGCGCAATCGAGTCGAGTGAATAAGCTCTGCACGCTTGAAGATGATACAGTCACAAGTGTATCTTGGATACAAAAAGGCACGCATATCGCAATCGGTACCGGGAAAGGACTGGTGCAGATATGGGATGCTGAGAAGACGAGGCGGCTGAGGACAATGACAGGCCACACAGCTCGTGTGGGCTCACTAGCGTGGAACACCCACATCCTCACATCTGGATCGCGAGATCGTCTCATATATCACCGCGATGTCAGAGCTCCAGACCAGTGGATGCGGAAGTTGGTGGGCCACAAACAAGAGGTCTGCGGGCTGAAATGGAATAGCGAAGACGGACAACTCGCCAGCGGAGGGAATGACAACAAGCTGATGGTGTGGGACAAGCTTTCGGAAACACCCCTCTGGAAGTTTTCGAACCATACAGCCGCAGTCAAGGCTATCGCTTGGTCACCACACCAACGCGGTCTGCTCGCTTCGGGTGGCGGAACGGCGGATAGACGAATCATTTTCCACGATACCGCGAGAGGCTCGGTGATCAACGAGGTCGATACCGGTAGCCAGGTGTGTAATATCTCATGGTCCAAGAATTCCAACGAGATCGTGTCAACACATGGGTATAGCCAGAATCAGATCGTTGTATGGAAATACCCGTCCATGACCCAGGTTGTCAGTCTCACCGGACACACTTATCGGGTGTTGTACCTGGCGATGAGTCCCGACGGCCGGACCGTGGTGACGGGTGCTGGTGACGAGACGTTGCGATTCTGGACGGTATTTGGTCGCCGTCCCGGCCAGAGAGAAGGCAGCGACGGTGGCGGGGGGCGCTTGGCAGATTGGGCCGTCATTCGATAGCCTACGCCTCCAGCTCTGTTCCGATATCTCCACGCTTTTAAGCTACGTGACGCCTCGACTCAGTTCACGTGCTTATATTGACGATAACTCATGCCCTTTCAAAAAGAAAAAGAAAAAAACGACACAATTCATAGCCCTGGTGATGGCAAAATCTAACGATATTTTGAGGACGGAATACCCATACAGTTGGTTGCATTGAGGGGGCGTTTCTGCTGTGGTGAGGTCTTGGATGCCTCTTGGAGTGTACAAAAGGCGTTGGGCGTTGATTTCTCGGCTATAGATACCGGTGGTGTATTGAAGCTGTAGGGTATGGTTACCTCAGGAGATCTACTCGCGTGGTCGCGGCTAGTGCAATGATATAACACAATACCGAAAATATTGACGAATGTCGATATGGAATTGAGACGTGTCCCGTTGGCATGCGTAGTGGTCATGTGGGAACAACCTGCTAAAGCAGGTTTATCTCACGGGCTATCGTAGAACCGGTCGGCAAGGCGACGTGACGACACGATATTATGCAATGAGGTTCACCGCAAAACATTCATACATGTCTACGGGACCTTACACTTCGCCTTTTGCAGAGGTCGGAGATTAGCAAATTAATGTTGGTTCTATAGATGAATTGGTTCCTCGTGATTGAAGTAGATGTGGCGTCGTGCTACGTATGATCCGCTGCATATATATACAACAGGACACGAATGTGACGTACGTAGCTCTTGCGCCGCTGTATAATGAATGCTAAACAAGCGAGGTTCATCATGTTCGGTACTCTGAGAATACAATGCTCCATACGAATCGATTGATGTATCACTCAGAATTAGGTAACTATGCGACTTGACACCTACGAGAACCGAATCCGATATTACTGAATTAAGCTATTCACGAATAGCTAGAAAAATTGTGACCTTCCGTCTCTCGCGCTCGCCTCTATAAAAAAAAATCATAATGCCCCCCCCAATACGCCCAACGGCGACGCATCCGAGACGCCGTGCTATGTTGCGTCTATAACCCGGGAACGTAATAGACGGAACAAAAAAAAGGGTATCGAAGAATCTCTGGAATAAAATAACAGCAGTAATAACGACGCAAGCACGCAAAAGCAAAAGAAAACTCATTCTTTATACCACCCAGTCCCATAGTAGAATGGAACTCATTAAGCCCGGTACGACGCCGTGAGATACCATGGATAGGAGACTTGTTCATGTCGCTTCGAATGAAGGACGTGGTTGGAATTAGGCTGTTGTCCTTGTATTGATTCTTCCGTATTCCGTATGAACCCTTCCTAGGTTTTTTTTTTTGTTTTTTTTTTTTGTGGTTTAATGAGAAGCAAATATATCGTTATGTGGCTATGCTACTCGTCTTCCTCTCCCGCGCGGCATCTTGGCCACCACAATCTGCCCCAGTGCTCGTGGCTTCTCCCTTCGAGTTTTTGGTCACATCTCCTGGCTGCTCTTCACTCAATAGTGGGATCCGATCCACGCTCAAGCCTCTTCCACTAGCCGGATCCTCGACACGAAGAGCCTTGCCGATAGTCTGGCCACCGGCAGTCGATTTTGACTCATCGTCGAGACCCTCAGCAGTAGGTGTCAGAACTGGCGAGTGAAGCATAAATTCGGGGCTAGACTGCCACTTGGCCACCTCGGCTTTCATTGCCTCGAGCTCCTTCTGGAATCGCTTCCCGAAGACATCGATATAGTAGGTCGAGCCGTTGTAAACGCTCCAGGTGAAGACGATCATGAGGAAGCCAGCAGACGCCCACCGGCTGTAAAACCACAATGAGCATGGGAGCATGGTGAGGACGGCGTATAGGTACTGGATCAGCATGAACGCGGGTTCTTGGAGACTTGCGGGCAACGAGAGCACGATTCTACCGATCCAGACCTTCGAGTAGGAACGTCGTAGCCACGTGAAGGAGGTGGGCCGACCGGCCGCGATCTTCTCACGACGACGGACGGTGATAAAGACGTAATAACTCAGTTGCCAGACGGCATAAGGAAGGGTGGACCAGATGATCATGGAGATGACGTTGCTATAGGCAGTAGGGGAGCCCGGCGGCGAATTCTTGATTGTCCAGAGTGCGGGGAAGCGTTGACGCTGCTTTTCGGATGGAAGCAGGTGGACGACGCAATGGAGTGTCGCGCACGGCATGATATGAATGAATAGGGACGTGACCTTGTCGAAGTCATGGAACACGAGCGAGTTACGCCACATGATGATAGCCACAGCATTATTGCCAAAGGCCAGGCAGTAGGCTGCAATAAACAGGCGCTTGGAGGAGGGGAAAACCCAGAGACTCGCAAATAGCAAGAAGTTGACAAAATAGCAGAGGTCGGCTAGAAAGTAGTGATAGCCGCGTCTATGGTAGGTGAAATAACGGATAGGCATAAAGTAAACAAACTGAGCCGTGTACCATATGTGAAAGTATTCGGGATAAGCACCGATCAGGTAGCCGCTGACGAAGATGTTCATGACGCCACAGATAAAGGAGACTTTCTCACGGAGAGTGATGACTTTCGTGTCGTTCCATCGCCTTCCCAACTTCTCAACGCTTTGCTTCATGCGCTTCCGGTACCTCTCGAGCTGTTCGTCGGCTGAAGGTACCCGTCGTCGCCATTCCTCGACCATGCGCTCTCGGGCTTCCTGGCCTCTCGTCTTTAGAGCAGCTCGTGACTTCCGCACCTTCTCTGTCTGAGCAGAGATGCCCTTTTGTAGCTTTTCCAGCTGTTGTGGTAAGGCAAAATTATCGAGGAGATCTAAGACGGTGAGACGATCCAGGGGTGGGAGCGAGTCCCAATCCTCGTGGTATGAGCTGCTACCGGAGAAAGAATGGGAGCGTGATAGCGGTGGGGTCTGCCTCGAAGCATCGCCCAGAGTAGGCGTATCGGAGACGGCGTGTTGAAGAGGCGAGGAAGTGGGCGAATGGCCGGTAGTATCATCCGGAGTAAGAGGAGCCTCATCATCAGTCGGAGTATCATCCGACCTACCAGTGGGTATTATAAGAGGACGGGTGGGAGAAGCCATCTCGGCGATAGTGCGTGCGGGATAGCGTTGAGTATCGTTTCGAAAAGCGATTCGCCGAAGCGCTTCAGCTACTCTATGGATTATGGTGCTCATGTTAGCTACCAACAAAAACAAGGACAAGGAACAAGAGGTGAGAAGAGGACATGTATATAATAACGTTAGATAGCCAAAGGAAAGAGGACAAAAAAGAGAAGATACCTAGTAGGGTACCTTATAGGAAGTGTGTGCCCGCTGGGCGATCTAGGGGGGGACCAACCTTCTCGTCCAACTATCGGATAGTCTATACAGATGAGTGGTCAAAATCTGAGCGTAGTTCGGACGGCATGGGATTCTCGACCGGTGATGGGTTGAGGAGGGACGGGCGAATATGGGCCGGAGCAGAAGGTAGGCAGCTGCAGTTCAACATGTGACCGATTAAGAGGCGCAGAGATACCTTTCGGTCATGGAGTCGAGGGCAGTCCAGGCTAGACGGTGGGAAATGGAGGGGACGAGGAGTTGGAATGGTGGATAAAGATAGGTGATGATGCTATACCTAGGTAGGGGCGTTAATGGCGTTAATCCTGTAGGTGGCGTTGGGTGAGGGACGTGTGTTGAGCGTGGCTTGTGGTTGGACGAAAACAGACTTTGGACCTTCTCGAACAAAAACCATAAGAAAAGTGCTGAGTATATTAGGTGGGGTGGGGAAGGGGGGGAAAAGGGTTCGACACCACACACACATCTCATCTCGTGCATCTTTTCTATAATCTCTCTACCCTATTTTTGAGGGTTCTGAGGTCCGAGACAAGTCAGTGCCTACCTAGGTAGGTAGAGTCGAATGGGAGGAAGGGGAAGGGGAAGGGGGAGGGATTGTTTATGCTAGATGCCTATTACCTACCTACCTTACTTACATGGACTTACCTACCTAGGTATTATCTAATGATCACCACCACCACCACCACCATCATCATTATCCGTGGGACCCTAACACACCACTACCTATATCAACCACGAGATCACTGACGGCTTATCTGACAATTCGGTTTCGTTAAAATGGAATCTCTGTTGAATGTTGATATGATACGTTCAATAGGCCTAAGGTAGGTTTAAATCCGCGAACCTAGGATAGTAGCTATTACTACTACAACTTACGTATGGCTAGATGCCGAGACCTACCTAGGTATTAGAGGCAGATACGCTTCATCCTGATAATAGGAGAATAGGTAGGACGTTAAATAGCTTATCTGATATTCGGGAGCAACCGTTGCAAAACATATCTAAGTTAAGTAGCCCCAAGATTGTTGTGGTATGGGAACTAGTCTAGGTTGGAGGTTTGAGGTTTGTTGGGCAGAGAGGGAGGACCCAAGGTATGACGCCATTTTCCCCTGTTTGACAAGGTGTACCTAAGCTACCTAGATAGGTAATCGGACAATATCCGGGGAAGTAGAACCTTTAAGATAGTTACACTAACTACACCACACTGTTACATACTACTGTCTGCCCTTTTTTTTTCCCCTTTTTCTTTCTTTCTTTCTTCCCCCTTTTTTTTTTTTGACCTTTTAATCCGCCTGCCATGAGAATTCCCTACGGCTATTAGTGACTGGTAGCATGCACTACCTTTTACCTCTATGTAGAACTCTACCTTGTCTGCTTAGGTAGTAGAGTTAACTTGTGAAACCTATATCAAAGGTATATTTTGTTAACGAGGAATCTTTTTAAAAAAGAAATAACTTTTCATATTCTAAATTATATAGTGACCTAAGGTTAACTTAGTCATTCAGCCACAGACGGCTATTTTTATATATTTTATACGTCGGTAGTATACATGTAGGTACCTGTATCTCTATCTTATCCTTTAGGTACTAGAGGTACCTAAGTTACTGGTCAGACAATACCTAATGCAATGTTGGTAGACCAGAGGTAACACCCTAGGCCAAGTTGAGCTAAGCCTAATTTGTTATCTGCCATAAATTTACGCGGTACATAGGCAGGTACTTACAGGCACGTAGGTGCGTCAACTGCTCTCTCCCCCCCGCGCCTTGGGGGCCTCAGGTACGGGCACGCTAGGTACTATTCAAAGTCGCGTATCGTATTTTCCATGCATGCTTCGTGGTCCGGCAAACGCACCTACAACAATCATATCACCGTGGTGCATTCGCATTCGCATCCGTGCAGCTCGGTTCGATCTACGTACCGCATTCCGGTGACTAATTAAATATTGGCTGTTATCGCGGATCTGTGATGCGAGGCCCTTGAAATCAGCATATGCATTCCAAGGCCGGTTCTCGAATGAACGGCCTGCTTGTCGCATTCCAGTCCTCGACTGTCTGATCTTGTCGCGTCCGATCGGCAGCCATAACCACCAAGAAAGCCCCGAGCCTGAGCAACGCCCAGCGTAATACGGCATCATGGGGAAACTAGTGCGTCTCGAGCTATTTAGTACGTCTTTTGCGCCAGAATCATAACAACAAAACACCACTTTCAACTCGCTTTCTGCCCACGTTCTGCCCCCGTCTGCGCACATCCGCATTGCGACTGACACAAATTGCCAGACTTCAAGTCCTACAAGGGCCACCACACCCTCTTGTTCGGCGACTCGTATTTCACATCCATCATCGGCCCTAATGGTTCCGGTAAATCTAATTCGTACGTCGCGTCCTATCTTTTTAGGCTACCACATTACTGCGATCTTGACGGTTCTGACTAGCCAACTCTCACTTCTAGCATGGACGCTATCTCCTTCGTCCTTGGCATCAAGTCCTCACATTTACGATCCGCCCACCTGAAGGATCTAGTCTACCGCGGTCGGGTCCTCAAGACGTCCAAGATTAACGATGACGGCTCGGCCGTGGATGTCGTCGCGAACGGCGAGACGAACGGCCACGTAAACGGAGACGATGATGACAAGCCGACTCGAGCCGACCCCAAAACCGCATGGGTCATGGCTGTCTACGAAGACGACGTGGGAGATGAACATCGATGGAAGCGCGCTATTACTAACCAGGGCTCCAGCGAGTATCGCATCAATGACCGTGTCGTCACTGCTCAACAGTACAACGAGGCCCTCGAGGCCGAGAACATCTTGATTAAGGCCCGCAATTTCCTCGTCTTCCAGGGCGACGTCGAGGCAATTGCCTCCCAATCACCTCAGGACCTCACTCGCCTGATTGAGCAGATTTCGGGTAGTTTAGAATACAAGGCCGAGTACGAAAGACTGCAAACTGAGGCAGATCAGTCCGCAGAAAACTCGGCCTTTCAACTCCAGAGGCGCCGTGGCATCAACTCCGAGATCAGGCAATACCAAGAGCAGAAGAAGGAAGCCCTCAGCTTCCAGGACAAGACGAAAGAGCGCGATGCTGCCATCGTCACCCACGTGCTCTGGAAGCTGTACAACTTTCAACGCGTAATGGACGAGTCTAGTGCCAAGATTCAGGAGCACCAGGAAAACCTAAAAGAATTTCGCCGCAATGTTGAATCGTTTGAGAGAAAGCTTGAAGATGCCCGGAAAGAGCAGGTCGATGCTGCCAGAGAAGTCCACAAGGTTGAGCGCCAGATCAAGAAACAAGAAAAGGACCTCGAGGAGAAAGAAAATAACCTCATTCCCATTGACGAGAAAGTGCAGCAGACTACCAGCCAGGTCGATACTGTCCGCAAACGAATAGAGTCGGTACAGAAAGAACGCGACGAGCAAGCCAAATTAATCTCTAAGATTGAAAAAGACTTAGGGACAGTCCAAAAGGCCCAGAAGCTTTTCGAAGATCAGTGGAGAGAGTCGATGCAGAAGCAAGGCAAGGAATTGAGTGATACTGATCGGAAAGAATACAATTCCCTCAGGGCACAAGCGATGGCTAAATCAACCGAAAACCAAGCCAAGCTAGAGAACCTCAATCGTCAACTCAAGACGGATGAGGTTACTGTCAACAGTCTCAGAGGCAAGGTTGACGCCTATCAAGCAGCCACCGAAAAACTTGAGACCGAACTGGCCACGATTAAAGAGCGGAGAGACTCGACACAAGCCGCAGTCAAGGAGCTCTCTACGGAGATTGATGCAAAAAAGAAAGAGTTCCACGCTATACAGTCAGAGAAGCAGAGAACAGCTCAAAGACGAGATGAACTCCACGAGAAAAGAGTCGCACTGTTGAAGCAATTAGAGAACGCAGACGACGGGAGACGAAGAAGCGATAAAGAGAGGAGAATGAGGGAGATGATTGCCTCGCTCAAACGCCTGTTTCCAGGTGTCAAAGGCCAAGTTGGTGACCTCTGCAAACCAAAACAGAAGAAGTTCGACGAAGCCGTCATCACAGCGCTTGGACGGGACTTTGACTCGGTTATCGTGGACAGTGAGAAGACCGGTATCGCCTGCGTAGAGCATCTCAAAGAAAAGCGGTTTCCGCCCATGACCTTTATTCCCCTCGACAATATCAAAGTGAATGCTGTGAATACCGCTGTCAAGGGAATCTCGGGTGCGCGGCTGACTATTGACACCATTGATTTTGACCCATCGCTCGAGCGCGCCATGTCTTATGCATGCGGAAGCTCGATCGTCTGCGACGATTTGGGCATTGCGAAGTACGTTTCCTTCGAACGGCGCATACGCGTCAAGGCCGTAACTTTGGACGGTACGGTCATTCACAAAGCTGGGTTAATGACTGGTGGCCACGGCCCTGATCACAAAGGAGGCAAACGCCGATTCGAAGATGCTGATGTACAGAGTTTGGAGAGGGCGCTGGAAAAGAACCAGCAAGAACTAGACGCACTACCACGGAGCGATCGCCGCAACACAGCCGAAGAGGCGGTGCGCAATGAGCTCGCAGAATTGGAGCAACGACTGCAGTATTCGAGGAATGAGTTGGCCCATTTCGAACAGAACTTATCCGATAAGAAAAAGGAACTCGACCATGTAAAGCGCCAGCTTAAGGAGTGGCAACCCAAGTTCAAGGAAGAGGATAGCAAGTTACAGAAGACTCGTTCGTCTGTTGATAAATTCAAGACAGCAATCGCCCAGGTTGAAGATAAGGTCTTCTCCGATTTCTGCAAGCGGTTGGGATATTCGGACATCCGGGCCTACGAAGCCCAACAAGGTAGTTGGGAAGCGGAGGCTGCAGAAAAGCGTAGCCAATTCGACCTGCAGAAGTCTCGTCTTGAAAGTAACAAGAGCTGGGAAGTGTCTAGGCATACCGAGACAGAAGGCAGGCTCCGTACTCTCGAGGATCGCCTAAAGAGACTCTCCCAAGACATCAAGGCATACAAGAGAGAGAAGGCGCAGATTGAGGAGGCCATGGGCGGCGATCAGGACAGTCTCGCAGCACTTGAGGAGCAATTAGAGCAACTTAAAGACCACCTCGAAACGCGGAATGAAAAGGTGAATAGCGCCAAAGCCGATGTGCAGAAGAGAAGTAAGGACATCGAGAGCAGGTTAAAGTCAATCACCGCCTTAGAAACAGAGCTTCAGAAAAATAGCGCCGGAAAATTCGCTCTCTTAAGAAGGTGTCGCTTGGAACAAATCGACGTTCCCTTCACGACAGGCTCCTTAGATAATCTTCCCAACGAGGATAACCTTCTACACCAGGACCCAGACGCCATGGATGTAGATGACGGCGACGACGCTGAAATGATGGAGGATGCTCTAAATGACTATGGTATCGAGATTAATTACGACGACCTAGAGGATAATCTCAAACAGGTGAGTTCTCGCGCGTTGGTATATATATATATATATATATTATCTATGTCTCGGATTACTAACACCAATAGTCCGATGATGAACACCTCGAAGACGTATTTCAGGAAAAGATTTCGTCTCTCACAGCGGAACTGGAAAAGCTCAATCCTAACATGCGAGCCATGGAACGTTTAGAAGTGGTGGAGGCCCGACTCAAGGCCACAGAGAACGACTTCGAGCAGTCAAAGGCTGCGTATAAGATCGCCAAGGAAGCATTCGACGACGTCAAAGCTAAGCGCTTCGAACTTTTTGACAAGGCATTCACGCATATCCGTGAACAAATTTCACAGGTGTACAAAGACCTTACTCGGTCAGACCAGTACCCACTCGGTGGTCAGGCTTACCTCGATATCGAAGAAGACACAGACAAGCCGTACCTATCGGGCATCAAGTATCACGCGATGCCGCCATTGAAGCGCTTCCGTGATATGGAACACCTATCCGGTGGTGAGAAGACCATGGCGGCGCTGGCTCTTCTCTTCGCCATTCACAGCTACCAGCCGAGTCCTTTCTTCGTCCTCGACGAAGTTGACGCCGCTCTCGACAACGCCAACGTCGAGAAGATCAAGAATTACATCAGGAACCATGCCGGCCCTGGAATGCAGTTTGTCGTTATCAGCCTCAAGGCCGGTCTATTCCAAGATAGCGAGAGTCTCGTGGGCGTTTACAGAGACCAAGAAGTGAACAGCTCCAAGACTTTAACCCTAGATGTGTGTTTCTCCTTCCCGTCTTATCCAACTCATCTCTTGGCCCCTCCCCTCTTCTCGTTACGTTCTACACTTCGAATTCATAACTAACACGTCAATAGTTGCGAAAATATGTCTAAGTTCACCCAACCGCTCGGTTATTCACAATTCCGCGAGTGTACGTCCCATGTAAGGCACGACACCCCCCACACGAAGTCTAGGAAAGAAAGGAAGGCGGGTTTGTAATCTGTTTTCTACTTCCTCTTGGCGCTGTTCGTGTTGCGATGGCGCCTACGATAACCATTTTGGGGGGGAGCCTCTCCCCCTTTTCACTCTAATGAGTAGACAGCTTGTATGCGTGCTGTTGTTTTCTCTGGCCATTGAATGCTTTTTGTGAGCGGAACACGCAACACCACAACGCAAGTGCTTGGAGAAAGAATGCTATATGCTATGAGTAGGATTAGGTTCTGTACTATAAAATACGATAGAAGAAGATGCCGACGGAAGCATAGTTCGAGTCGTACTGGCTAGATGGATAAATCGCCGTCAAGTGGAAATCATAAGCATTCATATTGTGAAAAATTCAATCAGTTTTCTTGCTAGCTGAAGAGCCAGCCTGTTGAAAGATTTATGTATGCTATGCTCGCTATGGTATATTATAACCCCCCCCCCCCCCCCCCTTTTGTGAACCCCCTGACCGAGACTTTTTTGGATTTCTTCCTTTGCCCTCTCCGATGCGCCTGATCTATCTTGGACGAACACCCTCGTTCGTTTCCATGTATGTATGTAATATGCAGGTCTATGGTATCAGGAAAAAAAAAAAAACAAGAAAAAGGAATAGTTCACAGGCTAAGGTAGGTAGGGAACATGCATCATGCCACTCACTACCAAATCAGCAACAAACAACCAAGCCCCGCCGTGATCGATCAAGATATATCTTCGGCTTGCCCAACACTCTACGTAGAATGATCTCGTCATCATAAACCTCGTAGGGATGGATAGCGTCTGAGCTCATACTCATACGTCCTCAAAAGCGACATCCTCATCGTCGCTATCGGCCTCATCTGCAGGCTCCTCGACCTTGACTTTCTTAGGTGGTCTCTCTTCGGATGCCGGGGTATCGGCAATGCTAGTGGTACCACTGGACACCTGGCGCTTCTCGCCTATATTGTTCATGATGTCTTCGAATTCCTCTTCCTCGTCATCATGGTCGTCTTCCTCTTCGTCTGAATCATCGGCTTCTGCCTCTTTGCGTTGAGCCTCCTCGGCCTGCTGCCGCGCTAGCATCTCGAAGAGGTTCGTGACCTCCTCACTATGCATGGTGTCGTCGACCTGATCGGTGGGTTTCTTCTCTTCTTCCTCGTCAGCCTTGGTGGTGGGGGGCGGATTCGCCGCACTATAGGAGGCGCCCGTGACGGTGCTCTGTAGATGCCAGGCTGGCAAGGCGTTAGATTGAGCGATCTTTTCCTTGCGTTCTTGCTCGGCTTTCTTTTCCAGCTCTGAGGGACCTTCGTTTTCGGTGATATCGACAGCAATGCTCTGGGGTCCCGTGTTGGCCATGCCCTTAACGGCGGTAGGTTTCGCAATGCTCTCGACAACGATAGACGGAGCAGCCTGGTTGGTGGCATCGCGAATTACCGGGCGCGCGGCGGCGTGCGCAGTCTCGAAGGTGTTCTCGGGCACGACCATGGCGTCAAGCTTGGGCAACGTGTCGGTGATGAACCGGAGCTGGTTGTTCAATTTCGTAGACTGCTCGTGGCCGCCAGCTTCGCGCTCGGGGTCGAAGACGAGAATGTCGTCACAGCGATGACAGATAAAACCCCTTATGGGGTCGACCTTGTCTAAGACCTCCATCTGCGTCCACTCGGCTCGGCATCGGCGGCAGAAGTACTCCTTCTTCTCACTGGCGGGCTTGGCATTACCCTGGACAGCCTTGTCGAGATGGTAAACACGCCACTTGATGGCATCGATGGCCTGACGATAGTCGATGTAGTAATACGTTCGATTGGTGGGGCGCTGTTGGCCCTCTCTCAACTCGGGCCGATAATGACTAGAGGAAGTTCAGTCAGATTAGCTAGGGTAAATGCTACTGCTGCAGGACGAGGCGGGACGGCCATACACCTGTAACAGGCGCTCATCGCGAAGCTTTGCGCAGATGCGATGGAGATCTTTCAGGTTCATGCTCATCAAGTAAGAAAGGTCGTCGTCACGGAGGGCGGAATGGATGACGAGGGCATCAACAATGAGGACATGCCTCGTATCGATGTCGGGGGAGTTAAAGAAGGTGCGCGCGACCGAGCGCACGAGCTGCTGTGCTAGATCCATGCCGACAGGCCGGGATATGGTACGTGAATTTGCACACGTTATGGCAGCGAAGACCGAGGGTAGATATCTGGTGAGTACGCAAGACACTCGAGATGGCGGCAGCTTGAGGATGAGAGAGGGGAGGAGGTGCGCGCTGTTGTTATTGTTATTCGTCGTCGCTTAATTTGGCAAGGTAGAGTTTGTTTTGACGAGATAGAGTTTGCCGTTAACGAAGAGACGAAGAGACGGAGAGACGGAGAGAGTGCTAGCGTGGGCGTAATCGCGGGCGCAATCACAAAGTACAAGCACATGCGCCGTCAGATACGTCGAGACGTAGCGGCAATACACTAGCAGGACCGAATCTACTAGCTATTTAGCACTAGGCTATGCTTGGTCCATTTGTGCAGACGATGGGGTCGGAGTTGCTGTGACGGAGGCGGCGAAGGCAGCGAAAGAAGGAGGTAGAAGGAGGAGGGCGGCAACGGCGACGGCGGCGGCGGTGGAGGTGGAGGTGGAGGAGGTAAAGGAAGGGGAAGAGGAGGAGATAAGTCCTGTTAGGAAAGGCGTAGAGTACAAAGAGGCATCGCTTCAAGAGTCGCAAACGCCAAACAAGATACGAATGATTGGATGGCTGGGCTGGTGGACGATGAATGGACGGGAAAATACAAGACGAGCGAGGCCAGGAACGGAGAATTCGTCGAGTCCCTCTCTGCCTCTCTCTCTCCCTCTCTCTCTTTCTCTAGCCGAGCGAGTGCAGTATCTAGTCGGTTGTTGGTAACGAAGCCGAGGAGTACGGAAGCTGAGCAGCTAGATGAAGTCCAGGTTTCTTTCTTAGATAAGGTTAGATGGCGGTCATTAGCCTCATCGACAAGAGGTGACGTTTGTCCAGATAGAAGTTGGCCAGTGTGATACAAAGACAGGAGCAAGGCTAGAGGTACCTATGTACCTTGTAACAAGATACTTACCTAGGTTAGGTACCTTGGTGAGCTTATTAATATATAAAACCCTAACTTGATATAGCTAGATTAGGTATTTCTCTAAGGACTTACCCAGGCAGTACCTACTAAGTAAGTACAGACTACAGCTACTACCTAGGAAGGTTAGTACCATAAGGTGCCTGTATGTATGTATTACGTACTACTGCCTATGTATCTAAGGTATAAGAACTGCCACTGGTATCAGACCAGACGAGGCGAGGCCTCTTATTCTCGCAAGTCTTACTCTCAAAATAATAATACCGTCGGGAAGGGGCGCTGGTATACAATTCAAGGCGAATCGCCACGTGGGTCCGCCGCTTGGTTTATAGGGGGGGACTTGACCTCATAAATTTCGTAGTGACATGATGATGTAGGTCTACCTGAATTTCAGCACTCTCGTCTCAAATTACACGAAATACCACCGCTCTCACGCACCTCTTTACTTATCCATCGCCGCAAAAATATAGGGGTAGGGATGTTGTTTAAGCCGGGATATCCGAGGTCAAAGCAAAGGGACAAGAGTAAAATAAAGGGGAAATCATTTTTAACATAACTAAATGCTCACGACGGCCGCGAATTGGGTATAATGGCAACGCATCTCTCTTTTCCTACCATTTTTTTGCTACCGGCTCATTTCAAAGCTGATGAGCTGCCGGAAGTCGAGAGCCAGATCCCAACATTGACTTATGACATCAACGAAGCCGACGTTGTGCTGGGGAAGGTATCAAAAAAGCCCCGCGCAATACTAGAGCTCAGGTCCCGGAAGCTTCTCACCGATGAGATCCAGCCCCCGCCACCAGACAGTGGGGATGCGGCAGCGGCGGACACCCCGGCCAGTTCACAACCGCCGCCGAAACGACGGAGGCTTTCGCCCTCGGCACGAAGCGCTCCTGTGTCTGGCGACAGCACCGCCTCGGACATTGATGAAGGCTCCGTGCGAGTCCAAAAGAACCATGTATCAGCCGGCATAGGGAAATCACCAACTAGAAAGACTGACCAGGATAGCCTCGAGGCAGCAGGGAAAGTAGACAACTCAGTAGTCCGGGTCGTCCGGCTCGCGTGGTTTACCGACAGTTTAGCCAAAGGCAAGGTGCTACCCGTGGATGATTATCTAGTATATCAAGGTCGAAAGAAAGCACCGGCCTTGAGCCAATCCTTGCCTAAGGCAGAAGACATACTCAAACGCGCAAGGGAGGACCATGCAGGCAGCCGTCCGGTATCGCGGGATCGATTTAGGCATGGGAATACGACGCAGCATCTGAGATCAGCTCACGCAAAGCGGCCGCATCTTGATCAGGAGTCAACGTCGGAACGCGAAAGAGCTACGAGGCTTCCACCCATCCCGGACTACTTACACACCGAGTATTCCTGTCAGCGCCCCGCCCCTTTGAGTAGCCCCAACTACGCATTCATCGAGCAACTTAAGAAGGTGAGGACGCTCAGGACACTGGAAGACGACCAGGTGGGCATTCGGGCCTACTCAACCAGTATCGCCGCAGTAGCAGCGTATCCATATCTCCTCTCCTCTGCGTCTGGTAGGACCCGTCTCTATCTCTTTTTGGATATCTTTCGGGTCTAATCGAATCGACAGAAATTGCCAGATTGCCGGGCTGCGGCCCCAAAATCGTAGAGCTCTACAAGCAGTGGAAAGAGAATGGCTATTTAGACGACGTCCAAGAAGCCGCCTCGAACCCAAAGACGAAAGTGCTGTTATTATTCTACGATATATGGGGTGTGGGGGCGAAGACCGCCAACGATTTCTACAACCGCGACTGGCGGGACCTGGACGACATTGTCGAGTTTGGGTGGAACAAGATAAACCGCGTCCAGCAGATCGGCGTCAAATACTACGAAGAATTACAGGAGAAGATCCCTCGGGCCGAGGTTGAGGGGATTGCCGGTATTATATTAGAGCACGCCAACAAGCTTCGCAATGGGTTCCAGATGGTCATTGTCGGTGGCTATCGAAGAGGCAAGGCGTCGAGCGGCGACGTGGACGTTGTCCTCAGTCACCCCGACTCTGACGCCACCAAGTTCTTCGTCAATGATATAGTGACGAGCCTCGAAAAAGCGCGGTACATCACCCACACACTCACCCTCAGCGACAAGAACAGCGAGCGCGGGCAGGCCCCCGTGGCCTGGAAAGGCGACGACCGCAAGGCCGGAAGCGGGTTCGACACGCTGGACAAGGCCCTGGTCGTATGGCAGGACCCGAAATGGGACAAGGCGGCATCGTCGAAAAACCCGAACCTACATCGACGGGTCGATATCATCAGTGAGTAGTAGCCTTCGAGAGCCCCCTTTTTTAACGCACGTCGCTCACGGTTCATCGTAGTAAGCCCCTGGAAGACAGCGGGCTGCGCCGTGGTAGGCTGGACGGGCGGCACGACGTTCGAGCGAGACCTCAGGCGATACTGCAAGAAGGCGAAGAGGCTGAAGTTCGACAGCAGCGGCGTGCGGCAGCGCGGAGGCGGCGGCGAATGGGTTGATCTCGAGAGCGATGCGGACGGAAACCCCGCTCCGGATATGCTCACGGCCGAGAGGCGCGTCTTTGAGAACCTCGGCTTGGAATGGCGACCGCCGGAGGAACGATGCACCGGGTGAATTTAGGGGCAATGGAATTTATACATAGCTTACGAATTTAGGGTCGGCACGACATGCTGGTTGGTTATGAGTGTTCTGATGGCCGAAGTCGATGCCGCTCATGACCTAGCCCTTTGGATGTATGATATATGCTAGGCCATGAGTCGTACATAATGCTATAACAGCCGGCTTATTTTCAATCCCCATCCTTGATTAGGCGAGTGTAACGACTATAGCTCTTCGTTCATAGACATGTTATTCATTTTAGATAGTTCCAGTTCGTCTTACGAGAGCTATTCGTCTCGGCGGAGCAACACCCATCCTGTTTTCCCACTCTTCTTCCTTCCGCTATTCATTATGCTCTCCATACCCCTCAGTTCGTCACCTAGCCTTTCTCTCCGTTGAGTGAAACTCAGTATTAGAGACTAGCATCAAGAGACGCCTTCCGCCACAGTTGATACCCAAAACACGGCGCATCCAATCCTTCTCGCGGTTCCTTGGTTCCATTCCCCAGGCCCCCACCCACGAACCGTTCCTCTTCTCACAAATGTGCCTCTACAGTTAACTTGGGACCTTTAGCGCCCGACCTCTCCAGGATCCAATTGGCGACATCCTCGTAGAACTCCTCCTTGCCGAGGTCGGCATGCACCTGATGCGCGAAGCCCTCGAAAGCCTTGAACCGCGCGTCGGGGATCTTGGCCTCGTTCCGCGCGAACCACTCCTTGCTTTTCTCGAAGCTCGTGGACTTGTCGGCGGTCCCGTGGACCATGAACAGCGACTTCACGTTGCCGGACAGTATGAACTTGCCGCTCGAGAGCCCCTCGGTGCGGTCGAGCATCGCCGCGAGCCCTTCGAGCGTCCCGTAGTCGTGCATGAGGTCGTCGGCGCGGATGCTCGCCTGGACCTCGGGGTCCCGCGTCAGGTCCTCCGGCGGAATGGGCCGGTAGAGCCGGAAGTGCGGCACGACGTGTGAGGCGAGCCGGCCGCTGGCTACGGTGAGCCATGAGGGCTGGAGTTCTGGCGCGAAGCCCACGAAGGGCGATTCAAGCACCCAGCCACGGACCTGCTTGATGAGGTCCTCGTATTCTGGCGTCGAGCAAAGTGTGAGGACCTGCCCGCCGCCCACTATACACGCCTCAAGTCAGTGAGCTGGTCCTTCTTCCCTTGCGTCTAATCAAAATTGTATCGAGATAAAGCGTATCTCGGGGGGGGGGTTTCCGCCGCGGGATGAGGCATGATTTTGGCAACTTACTCGAGTGCCCTAGCACGAAGACCGGGACGTCCGAGGGCAGCTGTGTGCGGATGAATGCCGCCATGTCGGCGAGCACGCGTGCAGTCGGCCCTGACTTGCCCTTGTCGCCGTCTTTCTTCACGCTCCGCCCCCAGCCCCGCTGGTCGAGGCCATAGACGGCTATCCCGTGCTCGGCGAGGTAGGGGAAGAATCCATAGTACCGGTCTATGTGGTCGCTGAAGCCGTGGAACATGATCATCTTGGCTTTAATGGGACCATCGGGCTGAAAGTTTCCTTGTCAGCAAACTCATCCATACATGTCTATATTCGCCCGCGCGTGTTTTACGCAGAAAGTCATGTTCGATATGCGCTTTGTGACTTACCAACCATGTCTTCGTAAAGAGGCTCGCGCCGTCGATGTCGAAAGTGCTTTCTGTGACTTGAACCATCTTTGGCTAGTTGATGATAGTAGGTAGGTGTATAATTGCAGCCCAAGATTCGAGTCAAAGATAGAATGCTCGTAATATGTTTTCGTTTACACTTCTAATGACGCAGAATACCCGGGGTACTGGGTTTAATAGAAGCCGAAGATTACCTGAGTCCCAATGGGTACTCTTATATATATATAACACAGGCCTTAGCTTTAGCAGCAGAATGGGAGGTTGGGAAATGAGCAAGGCTCTCTTGAATATCCTCTCTTTCCCGCAGTACTTAGGAGACGCCGATGAAGGTTCGATGAGGCGATTGACACCCGAAGCGTCGTATATCCTCGAATAAGAGAGAAGTGGATGAAGAATGGATTGGCCTTGCTGAAAGATGCTTGATGAGTGAGGCTCAAATCACATGCTGACAGCTACCTAGGTAGCTATGACGGCCTACCTACTAAGTATAATTACGACCTACCCAAACCTACCCTAAGCCTATCTAGGCAGCGCCTAGGCACTAAGTATATCATAGCAGCACTAGCGCGAAAGGGGGCCACCGAGGTAGCTTAGGTACGGAAGGAGGGCAGTAGTCTACTGGGGGCAGAATGGGGGGAAGGATTGCGGAGGGATCAGAGGACCCGACCACGACTAATGAACGAAGCTCTGAACGAGAACGGGCAAACCCCAGGTCCGATGAGAATCAACGTTCTCTTCTCATCGTCTACGGGGTTAGTATGGGTACCTAGGTAGTATTATTAGGTGCAACCACTGCAGCCAACCACTTAGGCACTAGTACTAGTACTAACTAGTACATACATGCGCAGTAGACAACCCCGCCCACCCCTCGGTAGTCCGCGTCTAACGGGTGGAATTCAGGAGCCAAATAACAAGCAGCTTAAGACACAACTCATTCACAAGCAGCAGCGGGGATAGCTCAGTTGGGAGAGCGTCAGACTGAAGTTCTAACTTCATTCTCTGTTAATCTGAAGGTCGTGTGTTCGATCCACACTCACCGCAGCAACTTCACTTTTTGGTCCCTCGCCCACTGCCCCCGACCGTACCCCCCCCTCCTACCCCGCCAAATCTTTACCTCGTATATATATATATACACATCTAATACCTACTCTACTACCTACCATCCATCCAATCAATTAACCCATCTATCTATTTTCAGCTGTGTGTGTGTGTGTGCTTGCTATATGTACGGTTGATATTTCTGTTGAAATTTAACTGGTTTTGTTTATAGTCAGTCAACTGGTCATCTGGGATTATTTTCTGTTTCCTTGTTCTAAGCATTGTAAAAAATAAAAAAAATAAGGTAACTAGCTAGTTACTAAATAGTATTTACTTAAGAGGCCTTGTAGGTGCTAATCCTGCTCTCCAATAAGTGACAGTGATTTATCTAATAATCCCTCAATCATTCATTACCTCAAGTTTCGTCGGTGAGCTGCGGCACGATGGCCAGGTAGATCTGCGCCAGGGATATATATATATATATCCCGCAAAAGGCGTGGATTTGCCTGGATAGATATTGATCGCACGACTTGTTCAAACTCTTGTGCTCAACTGCCCAAATCTTATTAGGGGATTAAAATACTTAGTATCTAAGCCTCACTACTACTTCTATCGAACCTCATCTTACGACGAGGTTGCCACGGCAAGCGTGCTGAATTTAAGGATAATTGGGAAAGCGATTCTAGGGATAGATGTGCTAGTAGTAAGTACGAACCCGTCGCCAACACTAGATAACAAGCAACACGCACAGCACACACAGCGCAAAGCAAGGGTGCAGAAACGAAGACACATTCTTCTCTTCCAGGTAAGCCACGGCGCGAATCTGCTTTTCTCCTTGTGTCGAGTGGAGAGCCAGATTAATCTTCCTACCTACCGACCTACATACTACCATCACTGGGTAGTCCGGTCGTTACCTAAGTTATATCCATATCTATGTAGTATACAAGAGACACCTTTCGTTTCTCCACATATATTATATATCCTTACAAAGACGGGGAAAAAGTGTCCTCTCGTCCCCTGAAATGACAACGCTTCTCTCTCCCCCATTTCCTTCTTTTGAGATGCCCTCACCCCAGATTTCTTTCTATATATGGTATCATCCCTTGCCGTACCTGGTTTTATACTCTAAATATCTGACCCATCCCTTCCCAGCCGGGGAGCGAGAGATAAAGCGCGTAGAAAGCGCGCGTATCGGAGATAATAAAAAAAGAAAAAGGGACCTAGTCCCAAATCTCCTTAATCTCAGTACGAGCAGCATATATATATATATGTATATACATATATACCCCATACATAATAGATGATGACAAGATGGTTAGAAGTTCTCGCTTTTACCTCCGTCGCTGTTCGCCTTCCTTTTCTACATCATCGACTTCTTCCTCGTCAACCTCATATTCTTCCTCGGCCGCCTCCGCCTCTGCGTCGACGTTATGCGGAAGTCGATGAGGTAGTGCCGGGGGATGCGGATTCTCACCACCAGTCATCTGCCACTCCATCAGCTTGCTGAAAGCAGTATTCTTGTCCGAGCTGAGCTCAGTGTAAGATCCCGTCTCGGCGACTGAGCCCTCGTTGTTGAGAACGATGATAATATCAGATCTCTTGATTGTCGATAGGCGATGAGCGATGGAGATGGTCGTCATATTGCCGCTCATGAGCTGGGCTAGGGCGGCGTTTACGGCCACCTCGGATTCGGCGTCAAGGGCGGAAGTGGCCTCATCGAGGATGAGGATGTCAGGGTTCTTCAGGAGGGCACGGGCGATAGCGATGCGCTGCTTCTGTCCTCCGGAAAGTTGCGTACCCCGAGAACCGACTTCGGTGTCCAGGCCCTTCTGAAGTTTACTGATGAAAGTGCAGTTGGCTCTCGAAGCGGCCTGGACGATAGCGGCACGGTTTGCCCGCGGGTCGCTGTATGCGATATTCTCTGCTATTGTGCCCGAAAATAGGACGGGCTCCTGGGCTACTACGCCGATATGCCGGCGTAATGACTTCGCATTCATCGTGGCAATATCCACGCCATTTACGCGAATCGAGCCGCTATCGAGATCATAGAAGCGTAGCAGAAGAGAAGTTACGGTGGATTTTCCGCCACCCGAAGGACCGACAATGCATACATTGCTACCCCCGGGAATCGAGAAGCTCATGTTTTTAAAGATTTGGTTGTCTGGGCGTGTGGGATAGGCAAATGAGACCCCTGAGAATTCAATAAGGCCCTTTGCTGATTGAACGGGGACACCGCGCGTCGGGGCAATGGCCGGTTTGCGATCTTCGAGCTCGAATAGGCGGGTTGCGGCTCCTACACCTTTCATAAGCTCCGAGAGGAAACTAGTAACTCCTATGACACTTGTTCCGGCATATACAGCGTACATCATGAAAGTCGTCAGGTCGCCTAGTGACAAGAAACCCTCTCGAACGAGACTACCACCGTGCCATAACAGGCCAATTACGATCATGTTACCGAGCCACCCATTGAGGGCAAAGAAACGTGCATCTGTCAGGGCCTGAGTCTTGCCGATATTGAAAAGCTTTCTGACCTGCTGATTATACCGGCCAACCTCCTGAGACTCACCCGCAAAGGCTTGGACTGTGCGTATGCTTTCTAGCCGCTCATTACCGATTTTATTAAGAGAACCCAAGGCTTTCTGTGATTGCGTAGCCAGCCTCCTCGCTATTCGACTATATACTATAGTGCCAGCGCCGATGAAAGGTGCGGCGAGGAATATAGTCAAAACGAGACTGGGACTGATCCAAGCCATAGCGATAAAACTTGCGGTGCAACTGATAATGGATCGTAGACCATCGGAAACATTCTGTGTGATACTCTTGCCGACGATAGTCGTGTCGGCAATGAAGCGGGAAGTTAAGTCTCCTACCTTGTTGGCATCGAAAAATTCGCCTTCTTGAGCTAGTGTCTTGCGGTACAGCAGGGAGCGCAAACGCGAGACTACGCGCTCACCGATGACTCGCAGGAGTACAATGCGACCAAAGTTGGCAGCCGCGCCGATAGTGAAGACTAGAGCCAAAGCCGGGAAGAATTGATACATCGTTAGACCAAAAATCGTAGTTTCAGCCGAATCACTCGTGGCGAGGTCTGGGAGTTGAATTAGCTCCGAATAAAAGAACAATACTTGTCTGACCCTGACCGGGTCAGTTAATACACTTACTCATAACCTTTCCAATGGTAAGAGGGACGCTTATAGTAACAGCGGAAGAAACGAGGAGGAGAGAAATGGCACCTAGCAGAGGCCAGGTCTCGCGACGAGCGATTCGCAACAGCCGCCAGACCTCCCTGAGGGTCGACCATTTTCTAGCCTCATCTTTTTCCTTGGTGAGGCGCGCCCTGAGATTTAGCCGTCCCGCCTTGGTGTTCTTTTCGAGAGAAGAGTTGAGAGTGTGCGCTTCAACAGCAGCGGGGTTCTCGGGTTGCGAGCTTGTATTAACCACGCCCTGTGTTGGAACGGCTGTGCTATTGCTGCTGACATCGCCGGACCTGGCTGCTGTACGTGTCGCATTTCTAGCCGTGTCCTCGCGGCCTGAAGGGCTACCCTGGATCTGGCTTATGCGCGTCACAGAGAACCCCCTTGCAGCGCTAGCTGGGCAGCGTGGGCTTGTGATTGCTTTGAGGAGTGGAGATGAACCGGCTGGGCTAGGTCGGTTGGTGGTTGGACGAGACCGGGTGGTCAATGACAAGGTGGACGACGGCTGAGCGTATGACGGGCTACTACTGATAGCCGCAACGCTGGCTTGCGCAAAGGGGGAGAAGAAGGGGGAAGGACGCGCAACGAGCTTCGCAATGGCAGGGCCGCGCTGGGGGAAGGGCAGCAGCGCATGCCGTACGGGTGCCATGTTGAAATTTACTGCGATCGTGGCGTCTTCATTCGGAGTGTTGTCGCTGTGCGCAGTGACATTGTCGCTCGAACGACACTGTCGGGAAGAGCCGCCCTCAGTATGCGTGCGAGTCGTCAGTTGGTGAGTCGTGTTCAGCTCCGAGAGGTGCGAGACGATGCGAGGCGCAAGCAGGCGAGAGAGCGGTTTTCCCCAAAAGAAATTTATAGGTTAGTATGTGAGAATAGGTAGCGAATGCGGAATGCGGAATGCCGTCATGTACAGTGTACAGTAAGTAAGTAAGGTACCTACCAGACCCAGATTTTACATACATATAGTAGGTACCTACCTTAGTCACTGCCCAGGTAGTCTACAGTAGTGTGGCTCGGCCGAAGCTCCGACCACGCCCGGGGCTCCGTTCGCTCTGGCCGAAACTTGGACTGTGCTTCCCTCGGATTTAACCCGACACGCTAACCAAGTATAGACTCGTCGATGCATCGCTTCTTCTTGTAGTGTTAATTGCCTACATGTAACATATAGTTATATGAAAAGTAAGATGTGAATTTTGCGGGCAACAAAAAAGGGATTTGTAGGGGTCACGATGATACCTTGCCCACTCCCACTCACTCTTATCGATAAAATATGCAACACGGAATAAGGTGATAACCCTATACTGGCCTGCCCTGCCGATTCTTGAGGTCAAGGTGTGTTTTTTGTTTATACTTCCTTAGTTGTGTTTATACGGTGCCGTTAACAGTTTGTAAGAGCTAGAGGTAAGAGGCGGAATAATATTAAAAAAAAAAAAGTCAATTTTTATTAACATTGAAATAGAACCATAATAGGGCTCTAAACTTGCCGCCAGCCTCAACACAGATGGCACTACCGAGTTAAGAAGTGGCGACAGCATAACCTCCGAGCTCAAAGATACATCAATATAATCTGAAGCGATCTCGCCGCACATCTTGTTTATATGTATCCATCTCACCCAAGCTAGGAAGCATAGGACAAGTTGGCTTGAAACAAAACAATGTACACACATGATTACCTAGGTAGTAGTGTAGTATAGCCAAATGGCTTGGCATGCATTGAAACTATCTACTTACCTAGGTATGTAGCCATCACACCCGGCAGCAATTGTGAAAATGGAGAGATCACCAAGCCGTCAGGTCGAAAAGAGAACACTTGCTGCTCCCATCTCACCATTACTAGTCAATAGTGGACATCGGCCTTAGGCCCGGTAATTGCGAAACGAACGCGACATGCACATAGATGGGGGTATTTAACAAACGCTACAATCGAGTTCTTGATATTAGAGAAGCAAATGGGCCAATGACAGGATTAATCTTCGATTACCACAAACCCCTTTTACAAGGAGAGACGGAGGAATGGAGATAGAGCCTCATCGAGCCCGTCCCATTTCCTGTCCATCAAGCTAGATGCTCCTGTGGAGGAACGTTACATAGCAAGAGTTATTAAACCCCGGCCCACACGAATCAACTCCAGCTTCAAACCGCCCTGAGCCAAAGGGAAAAGAAACAGACCGCAAAAGCGTGCCATGATGTGTATGGGGGGTATGGATCGGCTACGAAAAGGCTTGCGCTGTGGGTCCGAATGAAGTTTACTTTTGCATCATGAGTTGTACGAACTCGTTGTCTACGGATCGCCATGGTTAGCATCACACACGAATGGCATCGGGGATGCTGCGAGGTGTAACATACAATCGATACGACCGTCGCCATCCTGGTCGGCCTCGCGAATCATCTCGTCAACCTCCTCGTCAGTGAGCTTCTCTCCGATAGATGTCATAACATGGCGGAGTTCGGCGGCCGAGATGAAGCCATTGTTATCACGGTCGAAAACCTGATGAAATGTCAGCTTCTCGCTCGCCTGATTATACAGGGACGAAGGGGTGCACAGACTTTGAATGCTTCTCGGATTTCTTCCTCGGAGTCAGTGTCCTTCATCTTACGGGCCATCATGGTCAAGAACTCTGCGCGGCAAAATGGTCAGCCTTTTGCCCAGCATTGGACGATGATATCGATGTCTTACCAGGAAAATCGATGGTTCCGTTGTTGTCGGCATCGACCTCGTTGATCATATCCTGAAGCTCAGACTCGGAGGGGTTCTGGCCTAGTGATCGCATGACAGTGCCTAGTTCCTTTGTTGTGATTTGTCCTATGACGCAGATTTCAGTCAGCGCCAACCGTGCCGGCAACTAGCAAACAGGGTCTGCGGGGGAGTAAAAGCGCATAGCAAGGCTAGTTGTAGATGATCGCGCTCATGGAATGATATTGACATGCGGCTAAGGGCATCGGGATGTGAGGCGAGATTCTACTCACCATCGCCATCTTTGTCCTATACGAAGATATGGTTAGTGTGGGATCAACTCAGCGTATCGAGGTATCGAGGTATCGAAGGAGTGGTAGGAGAGCCATGGAAGGGCGATGGCAGAGCGCGCGGGGTTGTTGTTGATGTGTGTGTACGCGATGTTTACTTACAAATAGGGAGAAGGCCTCCTTGAACTCGGAGACCTGCTCTTCGGTAAGGGAATCGGCCTGGAAGGCGGGGGACAAACGTTAGCATGCTGAAGTCGTCAAGCGCGGGGCTGTTAAAATGGACGGTGTAAGGCGGGGAAGATTGATCGATTGATAGCTTTTCGCAGGGCACTGACCATGGTGGGATATGATAACAGTCGATGTTCTTTGAAGCGAGTGTCGAGAGGTGTTAGGTTCAAAAGCACGTAGCTAAGGAGATTAATCCTAAGGAGATAATCTAATGGGTGTGGGGGAAGTTCGATTTCACGAGTTCGTCTCAAAATAATAGATAGACAATTGGGGGGGGGAGCGGGCCAAAGAGATAGATAACTTAAGTACTTACTTAAGTACTTAGGTAGTTGAAGCCGGGGACAGGGCTGAGGAGGACGCTAATTTAGGTGAAAGGGTGAGCGATTAGAGCCCACAGCGAGAGCAGGAGGCCTTCTGAGAGGCCTCTAGAGAGCTAAAAGTCCTAGATTTGGGTAGCACAAAGCGTCTCCCCTGCCATACCAGGTACTTACTTAATTACCTAAGTACACCTGGGCACTACCTACCTGGTACTTAGCATACAGGTAGGTAGGCAAGCAGTGGGTAGGTAGGACCTATGAAGGGGTACATATATGTTAGGTACCTAGGAAAGTACCCTGTATCTGTATCTGCATCTATAGGCGGTGATAGCATCCACACACAAGCAGCTCTCCCCTGTGTAAGTGCGTGTAAGTGCGAGATGTAGATGTGCCTACATATAGTTTGCCTGTCTATTTTGCCTAGATGAGCGCCTTGCTTACGCTAGATGGATGCCTACCTAGGTAGGTATTTAGGTATCTAGTCAAGTAAGTTAGATCTATAGGTATTCCAAGTTATTTATTATATTAGATAATACGTAACAGCAATGAGACCATACGTACGTGAGGTAAAGGGAGGTAGCCTTGTAGGACAGTTGACTGGCACCGGCTCTTCTAGACTACCTACCTAGGTAGGTACCCTAGGTTCACCTACCAGGTACCTAGGTTAGTACCTCCTACTGTAAGCACACGGGCGTAACACTAAGCTATTTTAGCCGATAATGCCAACTTCTTGAAGCTACGTCAGCTGGAGCTGGCAATTCGATACGCCCTACCTCCTACTTACCTGTCGACTTATTCATGCCATCGCTTGTACAATACTCGTTGTGAACTAAAGTCAGTCCGCCTTACTTGCATGTAACTTCTGTATTACGGCATCACGTAAAAGCTTGGCGGCCTTTTGTTCGTAAAACTCTCTTGACTGCGTGCTGTCTTCCCTCCGCTGTTCGTCTTGTCGCTGCGTAGCAAAGACCAAATAAATACACATCATTGACGGCGGCATTGGCCCTCTTCGGCGTCCGCCATGTGGCGAGACCGCACCAATCTGTAAGTGCCATGATAGGAGGGTTCTATGAGAACCGGATTGAACTAGTGGAGCTCTTTATCTCCCGTCTTCGTTCTTGCTGCTGATCTCGGCACGACCCCATAACCAGCTATATATCATATCGCCAGTCCTACGCCCATCACCCGGCCAAGAAGACACGGTACGGCCCCGGACCCGGCGGCAATGGCTTCTCAGACTTCGGCCCCGGTAGCAGCATCGGAGGCGCGGGCGCCGAGGATTCGCAGGGCCTGCTATCGGGGGGCGACTACCACGATGACGGAGACGCCATCATTGAGATGGACCTCCTACCACCGCGATGGGCCGATATTAGCGACGAGGTGACGGACCTCTTGGCCGACATTGCCCGCAAGTCGCAGACCCTCGAGCGTCTGCATCAGAAGCACGTCCTGCCGGGCTTCAACGATGAGGAGGCCAAGCGCGCCGAGGAGGGCGAGATCGAGCAACTGACCCAGAGCATAACGAAGGGCTTCCACGATTGCCACCGCTGCATCCAGCGTGTCGAGCAAATGGTCCGCGAGGGCCAGCAGGCCGGCACCATGACGAGCGCCGAGGAGGTCATGGCAAAGAATATCCAGATCAGCCTTGCTAGTCGCGTTCAGGAAGCTAGCGCTGGCTTTCGCAAGAAGCAGAGCGCCTATTTAAAGAGTGCGTTGCCCCTTTTCTAGCCAGCCTAACATGGCCCCTTCTTTATGACACTTGCTACGAGAAGGAGAAGGATTGTGAGCCTTTATATAAAGTCGTAAGCTGACCCTATACCCTTAGAGCTCCGCGGCATGTCCGGCTTAGGCGCCGTATCCCCCGGCGGCGACCGCGCCCCGACACCCCTCGGGGGGGCCAGCGCAACAAATTACACCGCCGACCCCTCCCTGCTCGAGTCGGACGCGGACCGATCATACTCACAGTCGGCGCTGCAGCAGACGACGGCCCAGCGCTTACTACACAGCAACGATGCCGTGATCATGCAGCGCGAGCGCGAGATTGAGGATATCGCACAAGGCATCATCGAACTGTCTGATCTGTTTCGGGACCTTCAGACCATGGTCATCGACCAGGGTACCATGCTCGACCGCATCGATTACAATGTCGAGCGCATGGCCACCGACGTCAAAGCCGCCGAGAAAGAACTCGTCGTCGCCTCGGGATACCAGAAGAAGACCACCAAGCGCAAGCTTATCCTCCTGCTGATATTACTCATCGTCGGTGTCATAATATTGCTCGTACTCAAACCCAAGTCTTCTGGGGGCGGGGGCGGAGAGGGAGGTGGTGGGAGTAAAAATAATGACGGAGGTGCGATAGGAGATACGCAAGTAGGTCCCAATGGAGGTCAAGGCTAAGATCAATCTGCTAGGATATGGCGTCAGTGGCGGACGAAGAGCGGTCCGTGAGGTGGTGGTGCCGCTTAATATCTCGAACGAGTTGACGTTCACGAGGTACCAAAGCTGTAGCCCTGTAACAATAGAATCTAATGAGAGAGCGAAACAGGTCATACCACCTGCACTAACGGTCTGCAGGCGAAAGAACTACTTTTCTTCATCTCGCTCGAAGTTATGTATTTCTTATGATATATATATTTGCCTAAAATTTGGGTATCATTCTGTCCATAATGTACAAAATTTTCTTATGATACAGCATATGCTACTATACAGAGGCTATATGTAGTCTGTGTGTTGCTCTAATCGGTCGCCCGAGACGTCTTCGTCTTTATCCTCTGTCGGCCCTGGTAGCTTGCGAGTGTCCAAGGTCGCACCGGGGGGCCGCTTTCGGATGATGGTTGCCAACCCGTCCAGCGACGGTAGCAGGTTAGGCCATGCATCGTCTATTAGGACCTTCATTTCATTTAGAGACACGGTATTGTTTGCCCTCATTAATCGTTGTGAGGCGTCCGGTGGGATAGTTCGACCGTAAATATTCACGAGGCAGTTCGTCACGACAAACCGGACTTTCCTGACACGGATCCACATCCCTCGCTCCTGAAGAGCGCAGAACATGCGGATCATATTAGCGATTTGTGAGGTTTGGCGCTGGCGTCGGCGCTGGCGGGTGCCCTGTTCGGCGCGGAATCCTTGTCCCGGATGGGCGGTGAATGCACTGTCAATTATCACGGTGAGCGCCTTGCCGTCGAATAGCTCACGTAGAGGGTGGCGGCCGTGGCTCCCCGGAAGATCTTGAGGGATGTAGACACCTAGAAGATTTTCGACGTCCGTGAGTGGGCCTCTCATGGCCTCCGGAAGGTCCCAAACGTGGACGGGAACGAATCCCGGTCGGAAAGACGGTGACCTGAGGTACATATCTACTAACTCGACAGAAATCCTTTCCAGGTCCTCAAGTTGCCCTTGCCTAGCCATATTGAGCATGATTAACTTCCAGTGGCTCAGAGGCACCGGCACATCCATTGATTTTAGCTGGCGAAAGACTGAAAGATAGAAGCTTGCGGGCTTCGAAGCAAGACTTCTCTGGCCGTAATTGTAGTCTTCAATCAAGCTTTTGTAGATGTGGCTTGTTTCTTCGTAATCGAGTGGGATATTCCTTGATTTCATTTCTTCCAGGATTTGTAAAACATCGTCTTGGTTCCTCCTTTCAAAGCTAAACCGTAACACGTTATTGGTTATACTCCGGGCGGATAGTTCGAAAACTAAAAGCCTCGCGACTAACAGTAGTCGAAGAGTTCGCCAGTCTGATATCTCAGTTCCAGAGTCGATCAGTTGTGTCTGGAGGCTGAGATCATCGAAGACGTCTGGATGAAGGTCACTCCGTAAAAGATCGTAAAGAAGTTCGTTGTCGTTCCGTCTCGCTAGGTAGAGGATTATATGGAAGTAGTTTGACTCTACGATGGAGATTCCACGCTCCCGAAGCTGAGAGATGCGATTCAACAATTCTTCAGAATCCTTGGCTCGGAGGGCAATGGACTGCAGAGACAATGGCCCAATCTTTTCGACACCAAGGGCAGATACTGTCGAGATTGCAGCATCTAGGCTCACCCAAGAGCTCGCAAACCACTTAGCACCAAGCCGGTCATTATAATTCTTGACACTGATGCCAAATGTCTGTCCATAAACGCGATTCATGAATTCTCGAGATAGGTCGAGCTGGTCGAGCTGGTCATCCTTCACCGGCTCAGGTGTGGACTTTAAGACAGCACGTTCTTCATTCGTGAGTGTATCATTAGGGTGGTAACCGTTCAAAAACCGAAGCAACGGCCTAACTGGTACTGGTGCTAGTGGTACTTCGCCGTGTCGGATGAATAAGCGCCGCCATTTCCTAGCTAACTCGGACTCTCCGAGGTCGAACAGGTAGGGGAGCAATGTGTTGTACAATCTCTTGTCAGGACTGATCTTGTAGAGTGATGGGAGCGTATCTAGTCGATACAGTTCTTTATCGACGGCAAACTCTTTAATAATATCCGAGAATTCACCTAGACCGGGGTAGAAGTTAGGTGCCAGTAGCAGGTGCCACTGGAGAACCCGTTGATGCTGGTGTGTGCGGAGCAGATGTTTAATGACGGTAGTATATAGTTGCGGCCACTTGACTCGATGGATATCGTACATCCATTCACTGTAAATCCAGATTCCCTGCAGAAAATATGTATCATCAGACATAAGAGCCCCTTCTAACATGACACGCCAGAACATTTGACCCAATGAGCCATCGACTTTATACAACGCCTTCCGACCCCAGAGAGCCTTCCAGACATGGGCAACCCCGGCGGGCCCATTAATGCGCATCTGATAGTCTAGTAGACAACTCCATAGAGCCAAATCACCGTGGTGCTCGAACTTGTCCACTAGTAATCGACTATGCCATTCCTTAGCCGGACCCTGGCGGAAGAAGTCGGACTCGACAGCGAGGCGAACAGGATCACTCAGAAGGGCGCTCCATTTGCGAAAATCCTTTGTCTTTTGAACCAGAGAGCTACTTGTGAGTAGTTGCGAGGCGGAACTGGCCTCGCTTGATCGCTTAGAAAAGTGGGATAGATCCGGATGGATCAGATCATAATCAGCCACAGAGGGCTGAAATGAGGATATCGAAAAGAGACGTGCGGCATGGCTGGCTCGCACGGCGGCGAAACGGCAGACATGGCTAGCACGGCCTTGCGAGTAAAGAAGCAAGAGAGAGGCCCGTGGATAAGGGACGAGCTGCTTTAGCCGTACGTCTCGCAACTCTCGGGTCGCCAATCGCATTACTGCGATACGGTCACATTCCAGGAGGCCTGGTTGAACGGGTACAAAGCTTTTGTATAGCCTCTTGCCTCTGACACCCTAGCGTCGCGGTGTCGTGGTGTGCATCGACATGTCTTGACGCCCCAAGGTCAAAATCTGATTCTACATACTATAGTAGATGCATGGCGAGGCAAGAGTGGATCGCCATGGGCCCCACATATACGTAGTATATAGTACTAAGTACATACACCTAGTTTAGCCGAGGAATAGACGCTTAGTCAGCTGGACCAGTCGCCGTCCAATCGAACCACATCCAAACGTAGGTACCTTCTACCTACCAATCTACGAACGCCTGATGCTTGCTTATTCAAGCTTGAACAATTAGCTCGCCGACTATCCAACCCTCACAGCATCTCGTCCCGCATAGCCGACGATACGTCCGCTACCAAACTTCACAATGGGGTACGTTTCGATATTGTCCGAGGGCAGAGACTCCTCCCGTCGGCGAGTGCCCGACCAATGGCTTGTTCTCGACCCCATAGTCAAGCTCGTCTGCCGTTTTCCAATTCGAGTATGCTGATGACCAACGCAGTCTCGTCGACGCCCCCAACAAGGTGCCCGAGCACCAGCGCTTCTACCAGCAAGCTTACAAGCAACACACCCGACTATGGCAGATCGTACGTCCACCACCGTCCACCGGCGATATCCTTATACTAGCCCCGAGCCTCTCCGATTGACTAAATATGGCGCAGAACCCCCGAAGCAGCAAGCTGATGGTTCCCTACACGATCCTCCTTTGGGGTACCCTCGGAGGTTTGTTACCAACCACTATTGCCCCCATCAAGCCATTTTCTGACGATTGCGTAGCATCCATGTACATGATGGGCCGCAAGGTCTTCGGCTACAACACTTGGTTTGGCAAGGCCTAAGGAGCGAACATGATGCATAGGAGGAGACGAAGGTCGTATGATACAAATCGGCATGGACGCCCACGAAATATTTTATTAGGTTGATCAATAGAGAGTCGTTCACGCAACGTGTTCATATTACCAACGGAACCTTCTATCTCTTATAATTTTTGGTCTTCTTCAGACCGGACCATCCATGGAATTCATTACGCCGCCAAACCCGCAAGATAGGCCCGACGAGGATGTCAGGCTGAATGTCGCCAAGCCCGCGACCTTTCTAAAATACAAACTGAATCCTTTGGCACCTGGCCCCCATGAATCGAGGTTCGATGACGATCCGAAGCACTCCGTCATCCAGCCTTGACTAACTAGTGTATATGTGCAATATGGTGGGGAATTTTGCTTAATATCCCTCGGCGCCGGGCGCCTTTTCGTCCTTTCGTAGGCTCACCAATAGCTCGCGGAAGCGCTCCTTGCCTGACCCACTGGCGCCACCCTTTGGCCCCTTGCCGCTCACATCTGCCAATTTGGCAATGCGCTCCCAGCTCGTACCCCCAGATGTTGTGTCGTCTCGGCTGGCTAGGAATTGCTCTTCGTCCTTGCGAGTCTGGGACATCATCTTTTCCTTCTTTGTGTTGTAATTCTCGTAGAACTCGTCGATATTCTCCTGAGCTTCCTTAATCGTCTGGGTTTTTTGGGCGGCAAACTCCTCGGCTCGCTTTGCGTTAGCGGCATCGCGGTTCTCGCGCCACTGTTTGATAACTTCGGGCTCCTGTTCCTCCTCTACGTAGGCCCCATAGCCAGAGTTGTAGCTCACAGAGGGGCCGGTGATGCTGCCCCCGGGGCCGACTTGCTATATGAACCCATCAGAAACAAAGCTCCTGCGTATAAATCTAGTATTACTGGCTCTCGCTACGTACCTCGCCCGAGGCGAGATCGGGAAACTGGCTTTCGAACTGGGTATCACCGGCAGCGTTGTCGTCTCCGAGAAGATCATCCGAAGGGTTGGCTAGAGCGGCGGTTTCATTACCAGTGGTGAACTGAGTTGCATCATCGCCAAGGAGAGCTCGTTCGCGGGCCAGAAAGTCGTCAGCAGATGGCGAGCCAACATCCCTAATCTCGGTCTGGGCTGCGCATCGAACATGTAAGTGAGTGCCCTCAAGTTTGCCACAACACCGTGTCAATCTTACCACCTGAGTCAAAGTCGTCCAAAGACGGGAATCGATCCGCCATATCGATATCAGTAGCTGGTCGCTGTGATTAGAGGCAGGTGATGGTGGGGACAAAGAGCGCGGACGATTTGTGCAGCTGCAGAGTTCCTCCGTGTCGCAGATAGCCTCGCGAGCAGTTATAGATAGGGTGAAGATGATGGTGGCTCTAGGTACGTGTAGTTGGGACAAATCAATGTCCCTAATGTTGCATTTGGCCAGTAGTAAATGGAACGTACAGTGTTTATAGTAAAAGCACGGTAAAGTGTCCCGATCAGTGAAATGCATTACCGGTTCGAACTTATTCCTGTTTGGGTATGTGCTTACCTATAGTAGACTAGAGAGGTAATACCGGAATGTAGAGTACCCCTTAGAGTTAGTTAGCCTGCCGAGATACCTAGCTTAACTTAGCTCACTGGGTGATGCCTATCTGGCTTCTGTCTAAGTCTCCTCCTACTACGGACCTAGTGAGGTTAGGTTAGGTAGGTACCCAGGCAACTTTGCCCGTGGTCACGTGCACCTATAGCTAGCTACCTAGGTATTGTTTGCATTTCCTAGCAAAGACTACCTACCTTTACCTTCAAGTACACCTAGGACACCTAGGTATCTAATAAGCTCAGGTGTGTTTGTATTTCCTGGCAACCATCCATTGTTCCTAGGTACTTAGTCAGTGGGTTAGACATTTACAACAACAGCCTTGCTCCTGACTTCTTCTAGATAAATCGCTCTAGATAAAATCGCAAGTGAACCTCACCACTCGCCAATTAGGAGCCCTAGCCAGCCACCCTTAGTTCCTTACCTAGGTATAGGATATATACCCAGGTAGTTACAAGAGCTCCAAAGTCTGCTTGGATAGATCATCATCATCATCATCACACATGATATGATCATCACCGCCATCACCACACACACACACACACACACACACGCACACAAACACACTCGCGCACACATACACACCCAACGCCGACACCAAATCTGATTCATCTCTGATATACGACACTTGGGGTGGAGGCACCTTAGTTTCTGGGGGGGCATTTCAAAGTAGCTAGAGTCAGCAGCCGTCAATCAGCCATCTGCTTCGCGCCGTCTTGTTCAGCTTCGAATAAGCACTGCGATACCACCCGTAGATTGTTGTCGTTGACTGTTCTTAACTTGAAACAAAAATAAACCCTCCCTCATAACAAACACCTGAACCAAGACGCCCACACTCACTATTTTGTCTTGGAGACTGTCGCAAGCAAGCGTGTATACCAAAACCCCCCCCTCCTCCATCTTGTATCCACCAACAACGAGAAAGCACAGCACTTTCTGCAATTGCTCCGATCCCGCAATGGCGTACAACGATGATGCCGTTCTGGCAAAGCTCTCGTCTCTGTCTGAGACGCAAGACAGCATCGTTAGCGTAGCACAATGGATTATGTTTTACAGGTACAGGGATCCCTTCTTATTTTCAGCAGTAGTTTCGACCTACTTTGATCTGGCCCTCTGGCTTTCTCTCATCTACCCGCCCTATCTAACATGCTAACTATTTTCCGCCAGGCGTCATGCAGACCGCACTGCCCAGCTCTGGCTACAGAAACTGAAGGATTCATCTAGTCACAAACGCTTGAGCCTCATCTACCTCGCAAACGGTAAGCCTCAAGCAAGTTAGACCCACATGCGAGTAACCATCACCACTCACACCCTTTTCACAGAAGTCGCACAGCAGTCTAAGGCCCGTCGCAAGGAAGAGTTCCTCGTCTCATTTTCTCCTGCCATCACCGAGGCCGTCGCTGTTGCATATAAGGGAGCGCCGCATGATGTCCAACAGCGAATCCGTAGGGTGGTCGATGTTTGGAGAGATCGCGGTGTCTTCGAAGGACCTATTCAGCAAGCTGTCGAAGCCCGGATTCATGGTGAGTAATAACGTGAATCTTCCATTTCAAAGACTATTTTTATTCACATCGTTCAGATCTCGACAAGGCTCGTGGTAGCACCAAATCCGGACTTGGTGGTGGTTCCATCTTCGGTTCGGCCTCCTCGCTTCCAGCGGAATTAACTTCTCTAGTTGCACCCCAGCAAAACGTCTCTAAAGTGGCCTTGAATACGAAGTCCGCTGTGAAGTCGGCTAATACGGACTATGATGGTCTCATGGCCCCGGGCAGTACCGTTCCTTCTGCTCCCGTCTACGCTGCCCGGCTTAGTGGTCTGTTAAAGACATTAGCTCAAGCAGAGGGCGCGGTGGAGCAATGCGTCAAGGCACGAAGAGAGCTGGTTAACGAGCTTCAGAAGCTTCTGGATACGAATAGAAATGCTCTGATAGCAGACGAGAACGAGCTCGAAAACGTCCTGCAAAAGAAGATCAAGGTTGAGGACAGGAAAGAGGAAGTAGAGAGGGCTATCATGGCTGGACTCCCAAATGACGAGCCCTATCCGACTGGCAGTAATCAAGATGACCAGACAGCCGAGGAGCCAGACAGACCGGAAGTTGAGGCCTTGACGCCCCTATCGAACGAGGAAGAGGACTTCGAACCGGAACCTAACTCAGCACCCGAGTGGTCACCTGCGTTCCCTCCCGAAGATCCCGTTCCCCTCCACACCGCGCCGGTCACAGAGACGCTCCCCACCATAGGGTCTCCCTACAGGTCCGTCACGACCTCGGCCAACGGCGCCAAGAAGCGACGCCTCGATGAAACTAGTGATTTCCCAGACCTAGGGGGTGACGATGGCATCGATGCCGATGTGGCCGAGATGCTCCGCAAGGACAGCAACAGCAGCTGAGGGAATAATAATTGCAAACTCAAAGAGGGACGGCGGTGCGGATTAGATGTTTATGTCAATTTCGTTTTTTTAATTACTACTGTAAAGACGCCTGTCCATCTGAGGCGACCGGGAGGGAAAGCTTTCACGTGTTGCTCCCTCGTCAGTAAACGAATTTCAACTTCAAAGATACATGAAAGAGAGGAAAGCCTCGTTAGCTATCGCTCGCACTCTTCAAATTTGAATTGCTTAGCTTGAGACGTAGTTATACGACTTTGCTCGGCCGTCCGAAGCTATCCCTTTCTTTGAAAACTGCCCAAAAAGACATTATGCAGCTCTAGTCACGCGTACTCAGATCAGTATAATAGGGGTTGTTGCTAGTGTGTTATATTCTTTTACTGCGTTTCCCGATATTGATATGCAAGAGCCGTTTCTACCCATCAGAGGAAAGTAGTAATATAACGCCGATTCTATTCCGAGCGCATCGTTCTTTATAATGCTCTCTGGGAAATGACAAAGGGGAAAATAAATTTCGACCGTATCGCAGGTTAGGTATCTCTTATCCTCCATATTTCGTGTTGTGTAATGTACCAACGAACGCTCTTACCCTCTGAGCTAGGAAATGCGGAGCCTCAAACCTCATCTTCATCTCCCTCGCCCTAAGCCGACTCGGCTTGGGCCAGTAACCGCGCTCTCCAGCCGTTGCAGACCTCCTCGAAGCCACCGACCACGTCTCGGCAGACGCCAGCACATTCGCGATTCTGTAGCCTCTCTCCCCAGTTGCCCCTGGTCAGCCACCTCTCGCCCTCTTCTTTAAGTTCCTCTTCACGCCTCATTTCTGACACCATCTCTTTCGCTGTTCTGAGCCTTCTTGTCGCAGTTGTGGTCGTCTGTCGCGACATGTGTAGTGTGTCAGATAGGTAATTTAGTGTCTGAACTAGATCTGATGTGACTGAGTGTAACGCCGCCAGCGAATCGAACGCTGACGTCGCGGGTCGCGGCATGTCGTTGGACACGCCCGTAAGGATCGGTAGCAAGGCGTCGATAGTTTCCGGATCCGGAGGAGCGACAAGCGGGGAAAGTAGAGGGAATGTGAGGTTATGCAGTTGCCTCGTCTGATGTGTTAAATGTGTTGCCAAAGCGGAGTGCGCAGTTATCAACCTAATACAATATAAGCATGATTTTGATCGGGCGAATCTTGTCAAGAAATCGTAAGACTGACCTTGTTGTACTGCCCTCCACCCCGGACTGAGAGCCAAGGTCCCTTAAACCGTCCGTCACTCGCTTGAACACACCATCCGCTGGACTCCCCGTATTCTCAGTCCCCCTCCGGGCAAGCGACTCAACTGCGTCCATCTTAGCGACTAGGCTCGGTGGCATGCCAGGTGAGTCGAGGTCGGATTCCGAGCCATATTCGCTACCGTCATAGGCGCTCTCTGCCCTCCGATGGCCACGGCCAGTTGGTGAAGGCACGCTTAAACTAGAGCCCTTCGTCCTGTCGGGTAGGTCCATCTGACTTGTAACATCAACGCCACTGTCTCTCACGCCATCAATGGGATCATGCTCATCTTCCTGTGCCTCATAATCGTCCCCGTAGTACTCATCCTCGTCGCCGGATCCCGACAAGGCATCCGCCAGCTCGTCGGCTAGGTTACCGAGGCCATTATCTTGACCGCCACCGCCGCCGCCGCCGAGGTCGTGGAACTCGGCTTCGTTCATGCTCTGGCGAAGAGGCGTCAGAGGTTCGTGGAAGGAGGACTTTGACTGGCGTCGGGCGCTAGGTGACATATTGGGACTTGTATTGGAGTAAGTTGTGTCGATAGCGGACGAGTGCCGCGAGTGACGCGGCGTGTGTGGTGATCGGGACATGGCTTCTTCTTCAAGTCGGCAACTGCTGGCCAGTGCAAGTATCAACAACAGTCCCTAAATGGGCGGTGGAGATGATGCGCCCAGGGGCCGGGTCCCAGAGGCTGGCAACAGTTCGTTATGCGTTGTCTTACTCGGCGCAAACGCCTAGATGGATACGCGTTTGGGTATGATTTAGTCGCGGGAATGAGCGGGCTTGTGAAATGAGTCGGTCCAAGACGTGTATGTGGAGAGGAACTGGTATAAGACAATCGCTGCAGCTATATTGGAGAAGCTAAATAGAATGACTAGTGAGTTGGCAAACGCATAGCCAGTATACTGGCCACAGATCCTAGGTAGCGTCGTATGAAGGGTGGTTCGTGGTTGGTTCAAGCAGTGTAAGTAAGTATTTGAGTCAGTAAGTGAGGTCTTCACTTCGACCCCGACAATCTGGATGTTGATATTACCAAATATCAAAAAATAAGTCCGTGACAAGATACCTAGGTTAGCATATCTAGCAGAGCAATCAGTGCAAGGATGGCGGCAATATCGTGGCTACAGTACCTACCAACCTTATGTACCTGGTACAGCTGGAACAGATAGGTCCCTACCTACCTAAGGTACATATACCTACCTAGCCTACCTCTTAGGCCGCAACCTAACAGCCCACAAGGATTCAAGGGCAAGCAAGCAAGCAAACCTGCCTCCTCCACGTACCTAGGTACATGCCTAGATATCCTACCTATACCAGGTAGGTAGTATATATGGGAGTAAATAAATAGCTGTACACCACATCTGTGCCTGGCTAAAAATCGCCGTAAAGCCTCATCATACGTACAGGTACTTGCAGGTGGAGGAGCATCCGGAAGGTACCTAAGGTTTCAAAAATGCATGTGAGCACCGAATGCTCCCCCCAAAACATACTTAGGTACCTGTCCAAGGGGTAGGTACCTAGATAGGTAGGTAACCCCACCACACACATCACTAAGGTTGAGAGGGGCATCCAGAGAAACATGAGCTCCCAGCTCCCAAGGTGGCCACTCACTACACCATTCCAACAATACCGTACATCGGAAATCCACTTCGCCAACCCGTCGAACAATACTAGGATTAGGGTCGGCTATTGCAGGGTCAATCACAATCATCAGCCTTCACCAGCTTCTCTAGCTTCTCCAGCTTCACCAAAAGCATGACTTCCTTTCGCCCCTTCACCCCGGCTGATCTAAATCGCTTCGCGAAATGCAATCTCGATCCCTTGACCGAAACCTATGATATAGGTTTCTACCTGCAATACTACGCGAAATGGCCCTCGCTATTCCAGGTTGCTGTCGACGACAAGGGGAATATACTGGGTTATAGTAGGTCCCCATAGTACGCCCAAACACCGTGCAACGTTATCCCTTCTAAACCTTTCCTTTCAGTCATGGGCAAGACGGAGAGTTCGCCTGACTTTTTCAAACACTCCGAACACTACCTTCCGTGGCATGCCCACATCACTGCCCTCACCGTAGCACCAGAGGCTCGTCGTTTGGGCATTGGAAGGATCCTGACCGAGAAGCTCGAGGCCGCTGCCGAGGCCGCAGACACCTGGTTCGTCGATTTGTTCGTCCGCAAGAGCAACGAGAAGGCCATCAGGTTCTACGAAAACATGGGATATAGCGTGTATCGTGTCGTCAAGGACTACTACGGCGACAACGTCAACGATCCTACTGCTCATGGCGAGGACGCTTACGATATGCGGAAGCCCATGAAACGAGACAAGTCCCGCAAGCACATCCGAGACGATGGGAGAAATCACGATGTTCAGCCAGAGGATGTGTTTTGAGCTGGAACCTTCCCGCCGCTTAATTGATCTTCTCATGTTGCATGCATCCCCGTTCCTTAATTACATGCCTCCATCGACGGACTGGACAGTTCCTGTCACGTACTTGCTATCTGGTCCCAATAGAAATGCGATTACCAGCCCAACCTCTTCAGATGTTCCTTGACGCTCAAAGGCAGCTTCCGGCTCAGGCGGTGTTCCTCTGATGAGAGTCGCCGGAGTGTAATCGTGGAGCTTCCATGCCTTTTCCATCAGCGGTGTGAAGATGGCTCCAGGCGCCACCGCATTCACCCGGACCTCTCGATGACCGTTCTCCTTGGCCGCAGTCCTAGTCAAACCGATAATTCCATGTTTGCTCGCACTGCAGAAATCACGAGTGAGTGACCGTACTTCATGCGAGGAATCTCAAGACATTCCCGGAATCCAACAGTAGTCATCAGGAACGTCGTTCCTCAGTCGGGGTATTGTTACTCGCGGTAACTACTAGAATCGTCCGAAAAGGGGGGTGGGATTGGGGATACTACATACTCATATGCGCCGTATTTCGCGAAACCTAAGCCATTCGTTAGCGCCGCCTGCGAGTGATAGAATATCATATGGTTCGAACCTTTGAATCCATGGATTGAAGAAACGTTGACAATGGAGCCTCCGTCAACGATTTTTTGAAGCTCGGCCCTCAGGCAGTACCTGCTAGCGGTTACCAACTTGCATCTCATGTCAGGAATAGCAACCTGGCTAACATGGTTCCCGTCAGATTGACAGCGATAATCCTATCCCATTCATTGTCATCCAAGTCTTTGATTTCTCTGACGCCGTGATGTTTTCCAATAATCCCGGCAACATTCGCAGCGCCATCGAGCTTTCCGAATTTCTCTACAATGCCGTTGATCCATGACTCGACCTCATCTCTTTTTGATATGTCTACCTTGGTAATACTAAAGGGGACGTTGAGGGGCTGGAAATAGCTCTCCGCTCGGTTCAACGCATCAGGGTCAACATCAGCGATACAGACGGTGGCGCCACGTTTAGATAGGATTTGGGCGGTAGCGAATCCAATTCCACTAGCACCGCCAGTGACGGCGAAGACCAGTCCTGCGAGAGCCATCCTGAGCAATTATGGGATATGATACTCGAGCGGCACAGCTATTCTGCGTATGTGAGTTGGTCGATCCGAATATCTATGCTGACTACCGGTCTGCCACCAACAAGTAAATTCGACAGGGCAAAGATGTAAGTAAAGAAGCAAAAGTGTAAGTCCAACTCTGAAAACCAAGATATGTTTCCCACCTTGACAGCCCTCAACCCGTCGCCGCCCCGCGAACCCGTCAAACCCCTCTCGCTTGGAACACCTAGTGCAGTTCATAGGAGTACGGCCCGGCAGTGGAGATGGGCCCCCCTAACGAGCAGAGAAGGTGAAATGATTGGCGCGGAATAATTGGCGTCTCTGGTCCACAGACCATGGCCATAAAGGCTCGGTGTTCCTCGCCGAGACAAAAAGGGAAAGCCATTCATCTCATCGAATAGGTAGCTACCTACGGCCATGTACCCGCGGCTAGACAACGTAGTCCCTGGAGACTATAAAAACTGAGATGTGGGCAGCATCGCAATTTGTTGCATAGATGAAATATGCTAGGAAATGGTCGCTCTTAGTGTTAAGTACTGTATACGGTGCGTTAGATTCCACTCTTTTCGATAACAAAACTACCTACCTACGTAGGTACCGCTAGGTAGGTAAGGTACCTCGGGTTAGGTACGGACTAGGTAGGTAGGTACATATGTTAGGTAGTCTCGCGTCTACCATAAGTACAGTAGTGTATGCCAGTTGGCCAGTCTGGGGTTACAGTTGCCTAGATAGGTATGCCTCTTGCGCAGGTAGTGTAGAGCATTAACTCGAGCAGCTACGTGGGTAAGTACATGTGGTACCGTACGATGATGGTACCTTACAGAAGACTCTAGTCTGGGCTTACGGGAAGGCCCAGACAATCTGCCCAGATACCGCCTAGATAGAACCCAGACTACATACATACAGAGTATAGCTAACTTGACTACCTACCTAGGTAGGTACTAAGTACTAGTGTAGTTAGTATCTTGGTCAGTTTCAAAGTAGAAGTCTGGAACCTGGGCAGACTGCCCGGGCATTTACCTGTTACAAGGGGTACCGAGGTATGTTGTCCACGGGAGCTGTTTTCGGCCACATCGGGCCTAGCGCGAGTGCCGCTTTTACTCGGGCACGTGCCCTGAACGGCCGGAATCATAAGAAATTATGAACGGTTATGCGGAGAATACGGTTCCCAAGAAGAAAACGGTCGCTAGTCGTAGAGTGCAGCCCCAGGCCAACGCCCAATACGGCTTGTTCAACAGCCACAATTGACCAATACAACTTTTGGCTTCGTCTAGATCCGTCTTCCTTCTATCAAACGACACATATAAAATGGATGGTCTTATGAATGTTCGAAAGCTAAATATTAGAGTAGTGAAAAAGCACCTTCAACCATGCTTGTGAAATTAATTCTCTTGGTTCTACCGCTTGTGATAGTAGCCCGTTTGTGGGTTGAGCGGATGAGGCATCTCGACCTGAATGAGATCACGGTTGGGATCGGAAGCCAAAAGCGTGATGTTTTCCCGCTGCATTGGAATTGCAAGTCATGGGGATCGAAGGATCAGATTTTCCAGGTTAAGCAGTTCCTTATCTTGGGTATGGAGTATTAAGATAATTGTACATTTGATCCTCACTCCGATATGCCACTTCAACCCTTCCTCAACATGAGGTCGTATCATCTGTCTTACAGTACTTGGGAGTGCTCTTCCTACACTCCTAGTAATCCTTGCGGCCGCCATAGTTAACGCTTGTCATACTTACTCTCACTCAACGGAATATAGGAGACCTTAGTCAACAGGAGGGTCACAAACGCCGGACTGACATAGGAGACGCTGAACGCCAGAGGTCGACCGCCGAATCCACCACCCAAACCAAGCCCGATCGGCACCGGATTCGTGACCGGGACACCCGCGGCTGCGGTGGCAATGCCCGTCCGGAACGTGGACTCCCCAAGGTGATTCGGGGATTATACACCAGTCGGCAACTATTCCGCCTCGCCTAGAGTTGCCTTAATAGCTCCATTTCTGAGTGTCTCGGTGTTCAGGCAAGGGGCTGGGCCCAGCTGAATGAGGTCTCGGTATCCCTAGGTAATACACTGAAGACTAGCGAATCTCGCGTTCCAGAGCGTATCTCGTGTCACGCCCAAACCTTCAGCTAATTTAGAGTGCTACGTATGACAGCAGCCTACGGCTCATGAACGTCTCATCGTGCAGCTTGACGCGCTTCTCGTGCATCCGGCGGCAACCTCGAACGCGAAGCCGCCCGGGTGGACGGTCGGCCCGGGCGCATCCCTGGCTGTCGGCGTCAGCGGGGCCGCGAACGCCGCTGCAGGGACCGCGTTCACAGCGACCACAGACAGCGGCACGGCGGCACCCGCGTCACCTACCCGAACCACGCTGCCGCAAACTTGGGCGCCGACTTATTGGTCTCGTTGAACCCTGACTCCGACCCTTCCTTCGAGATCCGCCGGAACGGGTACAAGCCCATTGGTTATGCGCTAGCCTGGGGTCCCCGTATATATAGCGGGAGCCTCCTCCGCCGAGGCGCGCCGCGTGCGCAGGTACCGCAGGTACAGGCCGAGCAGGGTAACGGAGAGGAAGGTTAGGGCGCCTGAGGCGTCGTAGAAGCGGTCAGTCTAGGCGACCACGGACGGGACGGCGAAGGCCGTCGGAATCAGGTACGCCACCCCGACGCTAGACACCAGCGTCCGCAGGGGCGGGCTGCGGAAGTTAGTTCCATGCAGGAGGTGCTGGAGCAGGGTCATGGTGGTTGGTTTGTCTAAAATGAGGGCGAGATGTAGCTCAGAGTCGATACGGGCTGGGGGTCTTTATTCAAGATCGCGTCTGGCTGAGCTCAAGGCTGGTGTGGAACTACACGTGCTAGCACTAGTATAGCGCAACCGAACCTTCAAAGAAGTGGCGACGTCATTGAGTCTGGTAGGATACAGGCCAGACGACGATGAAAGGCCGCGTCCGGGAGTCCTAGAGCTAGGTCGATCTACATGCATAGAAATACGTTAGCTGGGAGCCTGAGCCCCCTATGGTTATAAGCACTCGATCCTCAGTTTGTTATAACGTTAAGCAATAATCGCGGTTTTCATTCTATTATCACCACTAAAATACTAACCATCGGAATCGGAGCAGCAACCAAGCTGATAGTAAGGCAAAAGTCTATCGGAGTTTTATCTCTGCCGAGACGGGCTGGCCCTGTCTAGATGGAAGAGCGGATGTCTCATCTACATCTCCAGCGTGTTGCTGGACCTCTGCATTGTGGCTGACTGCCATCGCGTTCGCATGTCGGCGTGCGAGAATGTCTGCACGAGGACTTTGGCCCGTATATCCATTAGGAAATTTCTGGACGAGCCTCCTCATCTCATCAATGACCCTATATTCTGTTAGGAAGCTATTCATTTGAGATTTGGCACCCTTACTCACATGTCGAGATACACCTTTTGACTGGGAAATAGCGTTGCCGCGTTTAAATTGAAGCGCCTAATGTATTAGCCATGCGATCTCGGATGTGACGAGAAGACTTACATTGCATAGAGGGCATTCCTGTCCTCATAATCGTCCTCTGGCGCTGACTTGGGAATGTGCGAGTGATACGCATTGAAGTACTTCCGTGTAAACTTGTTTCTTTCAGGACGCCAATTCCCAAGTTCGTCTGTAATTATCAGCGACATACATAGACCAACGAAAATGAAGCTAGAGACGTACACTCATTATGGCCCCAAAAACTAGACGGGTCGAAGACGATGCCCTCCTCGGTATCCTCATCCGTGATGGCGGCGTTGCCGCACCAGAGATCTCCGTGGACTAGGGATGGCTGGATAGTGTTTCCACTGGTCTCTAGAGGCCTCAAGAGTCTCGGGATCACATTTTCAAAGAAGGGCTGGAGAAGCTCATCGAGATCAGCGGACGGCCCTGCGCGGACCTCCCTGATGCTCAAGACATGACTAAACCCGCTCTCAAAGAAGGCTTCCCAACTGTCAGACCAAGTGTTATCCTGTGGGAGGTCACCATTATATGTGACAACATGAAAGCCAAACTTGCCTGTTGGCGAAGTATGGGAGGAGTGAAGTTTTGCAAGGTTTGCACAGAACATTTTTGGGTTGGGTAATCCGTCGGTGAACTCGTAGAACTTGCAAATGTAGAAATGAGAGTCCTTGTCCGTCTTGAAGGTACCCCAGGCGATCGGTTTAGGGCAGAAATCTGGCGTAATTGCGTATATTGCTGAGGTAGATTCATATTCTCCTTTCAATGCTTCGAGTCCATGATATCCTCGAGAGACCTGTGAAGCGATTAGTGACGTCTGAGGGTGCATATGGCGCTTTCGCACCTTCATGAAATAGCTCTCCTCGCTATTGTCTTCGTGCAGCACATCGATTCGCGATGCCTTTGCCCAGACAGATTCACCTGACTTGCTCACGGACATAATCTCCTTGACACTCGGCAGGACTGCTAATGTGTAAGCGCCACTTCCATAACCTCGTGCCTAACCGACCTTTTATGACATTTTCATCTACAAACAATGCCGTCATGTTGCAACTAGACACTTATCGAAGGGCGTATTGAAATTAGTTGGCTAGGCTGCTCGATTTGTCTAATGTGTATCTAAGTGTCAACTGGTAGGTTTATACATTGAACTGAGCTTGTGTTTCCGTGGCTTCCGTGGCTTCCGAGGAACGACCAACAACAATACACCCGACCTTTATATCATATTTCACCGACTTTGTTTCGGCTGATAAAGGCGAGGTTAGAGGTGGCTAACATTATGCAGCCAGCCAGCCAGCGTGGTGGGGGGTCGACTTGCACATCTAACCGGGGTAGTCCGCGGGGGCAAGCATCGAACCTCCCCTTCAGTGATTGTCTGTACTGTACTCTACTGACTGATTCTGACGTAACGTTCGGTAAATATTCTCCTTGTCTCTTGTCCAACTCGCCATGGATATGCCGAAATATTTCGTTCTGAATGATGGCCACAAGGTTCCTTCTGTAGGTCTGGGAACATTCCAAGGAGACGAAGGCAATTCGAAGGTAAAAGAAGCGGTCAAACTTGCTTTAAAACTCGGTTATAGGCACATCGATGGCGCTGCTGCGTACGGCAACGAGAGGGAGATTGGACAAGGGATCAAAGAGTCCGGCGTTCCTCGGGGAGAGATATTTGTGACCTCCAAACTGTAGTACCTGACACAACTGCTGAGGGCCGATTCCAATGGAAACTAACAATATACTGCAGACCACAGACTGCGCATGCACCCGCAAGTGTCGAGAAAGCCTTATCCCAAACATTGAAAGATGCGGAGCTCGACTATGGTCAGTCAACTCGGATGACACTTCACAAGCGGCCAACTGACAGCAAAAATAGTTGACTTGTATTTGATGCATTGTATGAAAAGAAAAAACCTGCCGCACTCCATGTCTTAGTTAGGACGTACGGAGTATCTAGGCTAACTATACCAACAAGTCCCCCATGCATACAAAGCGGATGAGGATTTGAAGACAATTCGACACGCAAGTGGCAACGGCAAACCGGTCATTGATTATGATTTATCACGTAATTATGCTTCGACCTGGAAGGCAATGGAAGCCTTGGTGAAAACTGGTAGGGTGCGATCAATAGGTACGTGCCGTGAACCGACGCCACGAAATTGTCACTGATAATGGTAATTAACCAATAGGGCTCTCAAATTTCAATATCCTCAAAATAAAGAACCTTTTGTCCACTGCAGAAATAGTCCCAGCGGTAAACCAAGTTGAGCTGCATCCGTCAGTACTCTACTAAACGAAATACTTGCAGTCAGAAGTCAGGGGCTCATGAAAATAGGTATCTCCCACAGAATGAACTACTGGAGTTTTCGAGGCGGTACGGTATCCTGCTGATGGCGCACCAACCCCTCGGCGGCCGGCCTGTGGGCGTCGTTCGTGCTCATGCAGATATCCCGCGGCCAATCGACGATCCGATGGTAGGCAATTGCTTCTTACGTTTCAAATTATGTCACTGACCCCCAAATAAGCTTATCGCGACAGCTTCGAGGCTCGGTAAGAGCACAGCTCAGGTAAATCTTCTGTTGCTTTTCGATGGCAAACTAACTAATCCCTTGGCAGACAGCCTTGTCATGGGCTGTACAAAAGGGAATCCCAGTAGTTCCAAAGTCGGTACAGGAGCACCATTTGAGGCAGAATCTCCAACTCTTCAGGCTATGTGACACGGATTTTCGGAGCATCGAGGATCTACTGTCCCGGAGAGGCCCCGTTCGTTTCCTCGATCCTTCGCCGCACATTGGTTTCAATATCTTTGACGAGGAAAATGACCAGCCTACTTCTGACAAGGCTCCCTGGGACTAGATTACGGATCTACGTATGTAGTAACTAGTCAATTTGGGCGCCATAGGCTCGTTCCCAGGGAACTACACGTACACTATTAGTTAGAGCTTTGAATACGTCTATTTCCCGAAGGTTCTTTTCACTCCCATGCACTGGAATACGGTGAAGAGTCCCTGCTATGTACTGTACAAGCCACCCGGAGATAAGTCTCCCCCCAGCTCTGTAGCAGCCGAGAGGATTGCTTTTGCGAGGGACCCTAGCCTCGCACAGAATGGCCAGCATCACTCCATTACATATTTTTGGGCATTAAACACATCATCGTGAGAAACCTTGCCTTTGATCTTGAATTCGAAACGACAGTCGCATTCGGACAATGCTAATTTAGTTCTTGCGAACCTCGTTGCGGGACGTACCGAGATGAATCAGGTGCGTTTCCTCCACCCTCGGCTTTCGGGTCGTTGTCGAGCAGCCCTAAGAACTCGGACCGTTCCAACTAAACACAACCCCTTTGAATGGATCACCCCCAAGCTAATCAGGCGTTTCGCAGCTCCGGAAGCGGTCGCTCGTTCACGTCCTCTCTCGACAAGATCCCGACCGATCTCAATATGGTTCATCTGTTGCGATCCGGTAGAGCCGAGAGTACTTTCTCTCTGCTCAGCACTGACGAGGAGGGTGGCGAAAAGGGCCCACTAGGCTTGACTACCCTCCACGAACCACAAGAAGCAACGCCAGCTGTCGACATCGTCTTTGTGCATGGCCTTGGTGGTGGCAGCCGCAAAACATGGGCCAGGACTGCCGACCCCTTACACTTCTGGCCAAAAGCATGGCTTCCGGAGGACGTGGATTTCAGAGATGTCCGCATTCACTCGTTCGGCTATAATGCCGACTGGGGTGAACGACGCCAAAGTATCCTGAATATCCACGATTTTGCTCAGTCCCTTTTGGGGGAAATCAAGAACAACCCATCAATCAGGAGGGGCAACACTAAGCTAATCCTAGTGGGCCATAGCATGGGAGGGTGTGTTGTGAAGAAAGCATACATTCTTGCTCGTCAAGACATCACTTGTAAGGCTCTGGCTGAAAGGGTCCACTCCATGTTCTTCCTTGGGACACCTCACAGAGGATCTGACCTTGCTGGTATTCTTCAGAGCATACTCACGGTCTCCTGGGGAACAAAACCTTTCGTCAATGATCTCTTACCAAATTGCTCTATACTCGCTGAGATCAATGACAGCTTCCGTCATTATGCCGCAGACCTGCGTCTATGGTCTTTTTACGAGACTTTGCCTGTTAAAATGATGGTCGTGAGCAAGCTAGTTGTAGAGAAGTACTCGGCTACTCTAGGCTACGGCAACGAGGAGATTTCTTCCATGGATGCTGATCACCGTCACGTGTGTAAGTTCGATAATTCCACGGATCCCAATTATAGGAAACTCCGGGATGCTTTGACTACCGCAATTGATATGATAAAGGCCGAAAGTAAGTGCACAGCCAAGACGTTTGCCAACAATAGTCTCCTAATAATCCACTAGATTCAGATTCCACTCCACGCGAGACAATACTTCAGTTAGAAGGCATCTTGGGCATGGCCGAGCCGGCATACGAGGACGATCTTGCTGCTCTGCAGGACTTGAGACATCCGGGGTCCTGCTTTTGGTTCACTGAGCAACCTGATCTGAGCCGCTGGAAGCTAGGAAGCCCGAACAGCCCACCTATTTTCTGGCTCACTGGGCGTCCCGCAACTGGCAAATCCGTGCTTTGCAGCCACGTAATTGATCAGCTAGGCACGCAAAACCTCAAGTGTAGTTACTTCTTCTTCAGACATGGGAAGGCTGGCAGGTCGAGTTTGGCAGACTGTTTCCGTAGCCTTGCCTACCAAATGTCGCTTAACGACCCGACCATCGCACAATGCGTTTTACAGCTTGACCAAGATGGTGAATCATGGGACCAGCATGATGACAGGGTGATTTGGAGAAAGCTGTTTGTCAGTGCCATCTTCAGGCTCAGCACTATATCGTCTCATATCTGGGTCGTCGATGCCCTCGACGAATGTGTAAAATTCTCCAGTTGGTTCAAGCTACTTCCGCAACTTCCCCCTGGCCTTCGACTCTTCATTACAAGTCGAAGCACCGACGAGATTGAACGTGGTATCACGTCTCTTGGGCCGCGGGTAGTAACACGGTCGTTGACCAATCATGACACAGGTATGAACATATCATTGGCCTCTAATATACCATATCCCATGCCATTTATCTATCAACTTGTCTACTGATTCTGACTCTCTGCACAGCCGAAGATATGCACGCCTATCTTTCCACCAGGCTAGAAGATCTGTCACTTGAGAACGTAGACGAGCTGTGCAGAAGGATTCTCACTAAGTCTCAGGGGTCTTTTCTCTGGGTGCGATTGGTCTTGCAAGAATTTGAGAGTGCATACACGGATGAAGACATTGAGGCAATTCTACAAGATGTGCCTGATGATCTGTACAAAATGTACAATAGAATGCTGGAAATGATTGAAAGTGAAAGGCGGCGGAAAAAACTTGCCAGATCCATTCTATCTTGGGTAACTTTGGCATGTCGTCCGCTCACAATAGACGAACTACGATGTGCCATCAAGCTTGATATCAACGAGACGCCCCACAACATGGAGAAAGCCATTCCGACAGTCTGTGGCCAACTCGTATTCGTCGACCAAGCCTCTAGAGTTCACATGATACATGACACAGCTAGGGAATTCCTCTTGAGTGAAGATCTGGATTCTACTCTAGCTGTCAAGAGGGGCGAGCGGCACGGGCATTTGGCTCAGTTATTGTGCAAGTATCTTGCAACGGACGCAGTAAAAACACCCCAAGGCTTTCAGCCTTTTCGAGGGACCAAGCTTTCCATGGCCATTGACACGTCATTGGTCGAATACGCCTCTAGATTCTTCGCAGAACATTTGTACCGGTCAAATTCTGAGGAGGCGGTCCCGATGTACGAGCTCTGCAGGTTTCTCAAGAGCAACGTTCTGTATTGGTTCGAGCTCATCGCACAGGCAGGCAACCTTCAACCTATCAATCGTACCGCTATTAATCTTGCGGGTTACCTAAGACGGAGGGCCAAATATGTGCCTCCTGTGGACAAGGACATCCAATTAGTAGATGCTTGGGCAACTGATCTCATCAGAGTCAGTGCAAGGTTCCGATCAAAGCTCCTTAGCTGCCCTTCGTCGATTCATTGCCTGATCCCGCCGTTCTGCCCGACAGGGTCGATAATTTCTACCTTGTTCACGACACAAACTCGGTCGTTACTTGTCAAGGGCGCGAGGGAATTGGATTGGGATGACTGCCTGATCCGCATCGACTTTCAGAAGGGACAAACAACGACGGTGGCTCATGGCGTAACCTGTTTTGCCATCGGCATGTCCACGGGCCAAGTATCTCTGTATGACTGTGCGACAGTCCAGCATGTCTCGATGATGCGCCATCCAGAACGTGTTAGACTACTTGCATTTAGCAGAAATGAGCGCTTCCTTGCTTCAGCAGGCCAAAAGCGCATCGTCGTTTGGGAACCCAGGTCTTCATCACAAATATGGTCGTCTCGATTAGCTTCACCGCCGATTGCAATGTGTTTCCCGTCAGAATTACTAATCCATGCTAATCGAGCAAATCAGATCATTACTAGGTAAACACACCCCGTACTCTACACAATGTGCCTTGACGGGCTGCTTCAACCTGCTAACTGCTGGAGAAGTAATGTAGACACCGGCGAGGTCCTGAGGGTGTCCTGGGACGGGGGCGAAAACGATTCCGAGATTCCCGATCAACCACCTAATAAAGCTGCATTCGCGCCAGAATTGGGTTTGCTTGCGGTTGGGTACCGTAGCCATCCGATCTTGATATTTGACACAGCGTCAGGTGCTTTACTAGGCTCTTGCAGCTCTGTGAAAAGCAACGGGATTGACGCAATGGCCTTTAACCCAAACACGGACATATCCGCGTTAGTTGTTTCCAACACGGATGGGGATCTTTTGGTCTTCGATCCACAAACAACAGAACTCCGGTATCAAAAGTCTAATGTGTGTGCGCATGCATTGGCCTGCTCACCGGATGGCAAAAGCCTAGTCACAGGCGATTCACGCGGTACGATTGAGGTATACGACTTTGATGGGCCTGATAGCACGTTTTTATCGCTGATCTATCGTATCAATTCCCATGAGGAAAGCGTGAGAAGTGTGGTATTCAGTGACGATGGCTTACGCCTCGTTGACTGCAGAGAATCGCAAGCCCGTGTATGGGAGCCAGCCATTCTGGTTCAGAAGGATGCTGATATAGGAAGTCAAAGCGACATTAGTAGCCAGGTTACACTTAATCCGAGGACGTTTGGGACTTCAGAGGACCCGGCCAACCCGGAAATCACCTCGATAGTGTGCCATTCTGATGGAGAACAGGTGATTTGTGGGAAGACTAGTGGCGAAGTTGCGCTTTATTCCGCAGCAGACGGCCAAGAATTGAATGTACTTTACGGGCATTCTCGTGGGACGTCTGTGGTGACTATTGCTATGGTTGAACACCAACATATGGTGGTATCTGCGGATGAGTCTGGGAGGATCTTAATGGCTGGCATGAGTCCCTCGAGCTCACATGGGCTGCAGGCTAAGATAATAACGGACACAAGATTCAACAGCGCCGTTTTTGGCATGCTCGCCAATCCAGATAATGACCGCCTCCTGGTCATGGGGAAAGAAAAGGATGAACTCTGGGAGTTACCTTCAGGCAAGGTGATTAGCATAAGAACACCTGATGAAAACGGGCTTCGGTCAATGATTGTACATCCCCAGGCACCAAACGCGTTCATCATGTTCACAACAACCGTAGCTCGAGTATTTGACTGGTCAGACTTCAAGGAGCTTACGTCGGAGATGGGGCTACCCGTGCATCGAGATGGCTTATCTTCAAGCAAAGATACCCTCGTCAATGCCACCTATCATGGCAGCACGCCCGTTGTTGAAGCCGTGAAAGCTATAGGTGAAATGTCAGGTACTCACCTCTTCTGCTGGGACATAGTCTCTTCAGATTCGACGGCAGACACCAGGATTCTAGGATCAAGAATCGGACTTCTGACCCCAGTCCTACGCGATGTCATCGCTGTAATTGGATCAACCTTGATATTTCTTGACAGAGACCTGTGGGTTTGCAGTCTCGATCTCAACACCTTCAACAGCGCTCCGTACGGAAAGCGGCATTTCTTCATTCTTTCAGACTGGTTGAATGTCAATGGAGACATGCTATGCGCCATGACCTCCAAAAAGGATTTTGTCTTCGTCAATAAACATGGGCTCGTCATTGTCAAGGCCGGCCTAGGCTTTTCGGAGGTCATCGCTCTCAGTCAACAACAACAGGGTTGGACTGTGCATTCGGGTAGTATGCATCGGAGGACGTCAAACAGCATTATCCCCACGGTCAGCAGCATGGGTGGGACATCGGGGACTAGAACTGGAGTCTAGACGAACGCGGGCCTCAGATAGAATGCATATAACCCCTTTCACTCATTGCACCGACCCTTTATGAGATAGAGTATATTTAGATACATTCAGTATATAAAGCCCTGTGTGATAGCTCTCAGGGACTCGTACTAAAGCAGCGGCTTCCATGTCCCTTAACGTTCCAGCCTCCCCAAGTTCCGCAGGCTTGCTGTCTTCTACGGCCACGACCACTTCCCCGAGCCGCACACATACACTAGTCGCAATAGCATCGCGGCCATCACAACCGCGGCTGTCCTATGGTTGCTAACGGAGAGTAACCGTTCTGTTGTACAAAATACTTTCCGTTTGTTGAGTTATGCAAATCCTTATGCAGATAGTTTGGTACCTACCTTACTAGTACAGCTTAGACCAAGGGCCCAGGCTAGGCACAGGCTTAAAGCGGCATGGCTCAGGTACTAGTTGGTTAACTTAGTACCTACCCAGGTGCATACATGCACAAAGCATACATATGTACCTTCATGTAAGGTTTAGGTAATATGTACCCAAGCATCTTACCTACTCCGTACCTACGTACTAGTACATCCCGCCGCTGTAACACCGGCACGGGGTTCTGCACGGGTACTACTGTACACGGATTAGGTACTACACGGGTTCTGCACGGGGTACGGTACCTACACTAGGTGCTGATGATACCCGGGGTTCCATGGGGGTGGAGGCCTACTACTTAGAGGCCCATGGGAAAGGCGATGATGTCACCTTCCGTCCGTACCAGCGTCCTTTTGCAGGCTGCAGCTGGTACCTATTGTGGTGTGTACCTGGCAGTAACCCGGGCAGTAGGGCAGTATAACCTGGGGCAGCTCCTTCAACCGTAGGTAATTGATTGGCCGTCCCCGGATCCAACATACATGTCTTACTATACCTACCCGTATCCTACCTGTATCCTCCCATCTCCATCAACTTCAGCTCAACTTCAGCTCATTATTTTAACTTCACTGCTTATGGTGACGGTCCAGCGTCTAAAGGCCGCCTTCGTCCTCACTGCTCTATACTCTTACCGTACAGACTAAAATCATTGCTACCGTGAATATTTATTCTATATTGATCGTGTAACCTGCCTAGGTACTCTTCCTCTCACCGTCGTCCTTGGACATAGGTACTAGCTAGTAGATGAGGAGCTACTCACCACCCTCTTGTTTGCGGCTATGAAGTTGTGTCTCTGGCCCGCCATCGCGGCTCTGACCGCTAGCTTTGCCGATGCCTCGACTCTGACCCCTCCTGTGCTGCCCCTTATTGTGCGTAATCCTTATTTGAGTATCTGGTTGCCGCACGCTCGCGATGTCCCTTGGATGAATTGGCCCATATTTTGGACTGGTAAAACTGTTGGCTTTGCCGTCATGGCGTCTATTCCGCATACCCGGACTGTATATCCTTTGCTCGGCCGCCCGCAAGACTTTCTTGACCAGCACAGTTCAAGGTGCGTACAGGCAACTCTACCAGGGATCATCATATACGAAACTAACCGTCACCCCTCGCAGCTACGAGATTGCACGCCCCCGTTATGACGGAGCAACTTTCGACGCTTCTACCACCAATCTGACCTACACTCTTCAGCCTTCCGACATAAAAATTACCTTGTCGTTCCTATCACCTATCACGCCCAAGTCAACACTGCGGCAAGCTTTACCCGCCAGCTACCTCACCTGCTTCGTCGAGGGTTCCACTGATGTGAGCCTTTATATAGATGTGAACGGAGAATGGGTGAGTGGTGACAGAGGGAGCAAGATCCAATGGGAGCTCGAGGAGTCCCAGGCAAGTCAGTCGGGCACGAGCCTGAAAACCTGGCACGTCGCGCGGGCCCAGGAACAACTCTTCACTGAGGTAGCAGATCAGGCTGAATGGGGTACACTCCGTATCTCGGCACCCAGTGACGTTTACCATCAATCCGGAGAGTCTCGGCGTACACGCCAAACCTTTGCAGAATCAGGCTCGCTGGCAAACGAGATCGATGACTCGTACCGAGGCATCTTCGAGGAAGAGCCCATTTTCGCTTTCTCGAGGACATTCAAGCTGAGCAAGAACTCGAATTCTTCCGATCGTCTTGGTCATGACAGCGTCGTTTTTACTTTTGCCCTCACGCAGGACCCGGTTGTCCAGTTCGCTTCTGCGCGGGGGTTGACTTTCATGCGACCCCTGTGGGCCTCCCATTTCTTTACCGCTGAAGATATGATACACTATCACTACGACGACTACGAGACGGCGGCTCATCTTGCACGAAATTATTCGGAACAGCTGGCTCAAGATGCGTACGCTTCTGGCTCGAAGGACTATCAAGATATCGCAGCTTTGTCTGCCCGTCAAGTGCTAGGAGCCACACAGTTCTCCGGAACTCCCCATTCCCCCGTTCTGTTTCTCAAGGAGATATCATCAAATGGCAACTTCCAAACCGTCGACGTCATATTCCCTGCCTTCCCATTCTTCCTATACACGAACCCGCAATGGCTCGCCTACCTCCTCGAGCCCCTTCTTGAGCACCAGTTAAGCGGCCAGTATCCTAACAACTACAGCATGCATGATCTGGGGGCGCATTTCCCCAATGCTACGGGACACAGCGACGGTAAGGACGAATACATGCCACTTGAAGAGTGTGGTAACATGTTGATTATGGGCCTCGCGTTGGCGAATGCGTTGAGAGACAATACACAGCCTGCATTTACTCTCGACGCCCTTCCATGGACAAGGCCTCTTGGGCCCGAACCTAAACAAAGTCCACTAAACATTGATGCCTACGGTATGGACAACACACAGAGAGACATCGGAACTATGGGGGAGAAAGCCGCCGCGAGTTGGTTGAGCCGATCTTATGAACTCTGGACGAAGTGGACAGGCTACCTCGTCAAAGAGTCCTTGGTCCCAGCATACCAGCTCTCCACCGATGACTTTGCCGGCTGGCTAGCGAACCAAACAAATCTGGCCCTGAAAGGAATTGTCGGGATCAAAGCGATGAGCGTTATCGCAGAAATAGTGGGTGAGGAGTCTGATGCTAAGCATTACAGTAGGGTAGCGGATGAGTACATCGACAAGTGGCAAGGACTCGGCCTCTCGAGGGACAAAACCCATGCTAAGCTGGCATATACCTGGTGGGGGAGTTGGACGACGATTTATAATCTTTTCAACGATGCACTTTTGTGTTTCCACTTACCAGATGAGAATTCAACGACGCGTGGACAGGGAGGGTTCCAGGGCTCGCATCAGACGCCAATGGGTGATACAGGTACCGGCGAGTCGACACCGAAGAAATTTATCCCCGACGGGATATACCAGATGCAGAGCGATTGGTACCATAATGTGCTTCAGCGGTACGGATTACCGCTCGATAGCCGCGCTCTATTAGCTAAGAGTGACTGGGAATTTTTTGCAGCGGCCGTGGCTAGCAAGAAAGTTCGAACGGAAATCTTGCAACACGTGGCAGCCTGGGTCAATAACACTGTTACTGGTAAGCCTCCATTTCGTAGAGAACAAGTCGGCATGGCAAACTAAGACCTACCCACTAACAATCGAGCAATGATAGACTCGCCGTTGACGGATCTGTATCTGACGGAAGGGGGGGGAGGATTCCCGGGCATCTTTTTTAAGGCGCGACCTGTGGTAGGCGGCCATTTTGCGTTCTTGGCATTGGAGAGAGCGTGCCAGGGTAAAGCGGCCGAGGGACTTCGATTCCTCGATTTCACAACCCCGGCGGAAATCGATGTGGAGCGTGTATTGGCGGCCGACATGGCGGAAAACCAGCTAGAAGTGGGTGAACTATAATAACAGCATGCATGGGATCCAAGAATACCTAAACTACCTGGATAAGGAGCACACACAAAGTCAAGAGATGAGTGAGAAAAGCCTTGGAACTCGAAGGGTTCTCGAGTTTACCTATATAAATAATGGAATGGTTAACAATAACGACATATCACCAACCTGTTTATTTAACTTGTAGTACCTCCTACATAGGTGTACCTACCCACTGGTACCTAGGTACCTAGGTATCAGACAGGGAGCAGCTGGGAGGCAGGCAGTAGTGTAGGTACCTAGTAACCTACCTACAGTAGTAACCTAGAGGTACCTAGGTAGGTAGCTAGCTGGATCGCCACTCTCCACACTTTTTTTATCGATTGTTTCGTTCCCTGGGTCCACTTACAAGATTGAAGTACATAGTCTGAGCTCTCAAAGTCGCCGCTCCTATGTTCTGCCCACTGCCTACATAGACCTAGGTACCTAGACCCTCAACTTTAGGTACTTGTAAATACGGCGAGCAGCATCTTGGGGCCAGCCTGAAATCTGCTTTTCTCCCCAGTTTTCTTCCTTTCCTTTTTTTTTTCCCTTTGCCGATGTGTCTCCATCACACCCGCTTCCCAACTTTTTTTTTTTCCTGCTGCGCATTGTGCATGAACAGTGGCTCGACAGTATACAGACACTACGCATCCGTATACTACCTCTCGAGTCTAGAGTAAATCCTGAAAAATATCCTAAATCCTTCCTATAAACCCTTCCTTTCCCTATCTATCAACACCTAGATAGTTTGTGTGTGTGCGTGCGTGTTTGTGTGTGTGTGCGTATCTCGTCCATCCTTTCTGGTCGCTTTCCCGGATCGAGTACCGGAACTACGCAACACAACGGGCCAGGGAAAAAAAGCAAAGCAAAGCAAAGCAAAGCAAAGCAACACAACGCAACGCAAACCAAAGCAAAGCAAAGCAGGTAAGTTACGTCGTTTCTTGTCGCGCTGGCTGGCGGCTCTCATGTTGCAAGCCTCCAACAAAAGCAACCACCCATGCACACTGCCTATACACACTGTGGCCCAGGCTCTCCCTCCCTCTCTCTGCCTGTCGCCTGTCTCTCTTCTCTTCCTCATCCCCCATTGTTCCTCGTGCAACAGAACAAAAACAAGAACCATCCCAGCCAGAGCCTTACCAGACCTCACCTCATCTACTCATCCACTCACCTTACCTTCTGCCTACAGCTGCACTTACTTACTCACTTAATCATTTTCCCTCCCTAATTCCCTCTCTCTCTCTCTCGTTCCGCCCATTCCTTCTCTCCTTGTCCACATCCCACAATCATCCAACCGCAGTACCCAACCAATCAACCGATCAACCGGTCCATCAATCCAATTGCCTTGGGTATTTGATTCAACAGCTCAATCTCCATCCTACCAACTATCAACTATCAACTGGTTCTCATCCGCGCCATATCGGTTTGTTTCTCCCCCTCCCCCACAGTTCACAGCCTCTGCAAACACGCCGCGTACACACCACGTACTACTTCCTACGCTACACCGCGCGCCCGCAGTCTAGTCAAGTGGCACCTTCGACGCGCGCACTGCTGTATACTGGGCACTTCCATTGCACATTGGCTTACCATTATTAAACCCCTTTGATAGTACATAGCCTTGCCCAACCATGGCAACCACTGCAATGGACTACGAAACCGCCAACGGAGACCGTTATGATGGTAAGTTTTAGTTCCAGTTTCGGTTTCAGTTTCCGCTTCCTCTTCCGCGCCGGCGCACTTTCGGTCAAATACAGTCCCACTGATCGCCTTTATTCTATCTTGAACAGATGATGGTCCCCGTTACGAGCGCGACCAGCGCAGCGCCTCTCCCCGAGCATCCCGCGACGACGGCATTGACAGCTCCCGGCGCCGATCTGCTTCCCCTGGCAATGCCCAGGCTAGTCGGTAAGCAACCCTCGCGACAATATGCAATGACCGCCCCATCTATACCTTCGAGTTCTGCATCCGCTCTGTGTGTTGTCAATTAATAACGTGCTTCACCAATAGTGCCCCCAAAGAAGAGAACGGTAAGGACGAAGATGGATCCGTGAATCCTGGTTCCAATCTATTCGTCACTGGCATTCATCCCCGTCTCACCGAAGCCGAGGTCACTCGTCTCTTTGAGAAATATGGCGAGGTCGAGAAGTGCCAAATCATGAAAGATCCCCACACCAAGGAATCTCGAGGCTTTGGCTTCGTCAAGATGGTCACTTCCGAACAAGCCGATGCTGCCAAGGAGGGTCTTCAGGATGAGGAGATAGAGGGACGGTCCCTTAGCATTGAGAAGGCTCGCCGCGCCCGACCTCGAACTCCTACTCCTGGAAAATACTTCGGTCCGCCCAAGAGAGGTCAGTCCCCTGTTTTCTTCCTTTCACTTCTAGTGTTAACATTGATTTGCAGAGCACGGACGTCCTCGCTTTGACGACCGTCGTCGTGGTGGAGGCTATGGTGGCGGATACGGCGGTGGTGGCCATTACGGTGGTGGTTATAGTGGTCGTGATGATCCTTATCGTTACCGTGGAGGTGGAGGCCACGATCGTCCACGGTACGATGACCGTAGTGATCGCGGTTACCGTGAGGATCGAGGATATGACCGTAACTATCGTGATGACCGAGGTGGCTATGGTGGTGGCGCTGGTGCCGCTGCTGGTAGAGAGGATCGCCATGACCGTGGTGGATACGAACGCCGTGAGCGCAATGAAGACGGCTATGGTCGTGTTGATCGTTATGGGGGCCCCCGCGAGGATCGTGAACGATATGGTCCTCGTGGCGGAGACGAGAGACGCGGTCCTGGCTATGACAGAGATCGCTACGACCGCCCTGATCGCGATGGTCAACGCCCTCGTGACTCTGCTGCCTCTGGCTATGGTGAACCTGCCCCTCGAAACGACGCCCGTGAACCTTATGCCGGTGCTCCCTAAACCGGCGGCGACAAGAGTTCTAGAGTCCGATTACTACTTTTAGTCCATCATCCGGGAAGTTTTTATCTTCCTTCAAAGGACGTCGGATTTAATCAGGCGATCACCGTCATCCGGAGTCTCATTGACCTCGTCTCTTGGGCATGCAAATTCGGCCGATATCATGAAAAATCGCAACCTCTGGAGTTTGTTTTCGGCAGGTATACATGGATGGAAAAGGCTTCGAGTAGCTCGACTGTGTTTTATCATGTTTTTTCTTCCCCTTTTTTCTTCCTCTTACCTTTTCTCATTTGCTTCTAATTGGTTGCTTTTTCGTGTTTTTTTTTTATCTTTTTACTTCGGACATGTTGTTTTTACAAAAGGGAGAGAGACAGAGAGAGAGAGAGACTAGGATGCTGCGAAGGTTGCATTGGACTTCTTGTGCTATTCGCATCTGCTGTCTGTCACAGGAATTCGCCAGGGATACTTTTGGAGGAAGTGTTTAGGTCAACTTGCACACCCACGCACACACCCAACACCCCTCCACCAACCCCTTGGGTCCGCCTTCGCCATAAAATTTTTCCCCGTGGGATCGGAATCGGCCTTTCAGCCTGTCACGTGTATCATTATTTCTTCCGGGGTTACTTTTCCAGCTTGACGAGCATGACGACTGAGCCAGCCTTCAGCAACATTTTGCCGGAGCAGATAATCGAGACAGCTCTGCATTGGTGGTCCTGCAGAATGCAACACGTAATTGATCGCAAATTCCCAAAAGGTGCAACATTGAATCGACTCGACTCTGCCACCGTAAAACTACCATTGATGTACGCCATAAAAACGCTTTATTCAGCACATACCAAAATTGCCGTCGCTCAACCAGCTCTGAATTATATAACGAAGTCTGGCCACTGTAACACCTTGGCCCTCTAGTGGTACTGCACTTTCAGATTACCTCAGTCCGCGTTTTATCTCTTGCCAGCCGCCTCGATCTCAACACTTGTTGCTCATTTAATCTTGACTGAGCAATTGTATGATTACCAATAGGTAAAGTATTTCCCCTCCGTTATAATATGCTAATAGATATCCATTTGCGTACTCTAGAAGTCGGCTTCTAGGAGAGACATGGGTCGGAACTGGTATGTGTCATAATATTTTAAGCCATGAAAGGCCGCGCACGGAGGGTAAAAGCATTCCTATGAATTGCCAACCAACCGCTTTGCAGATTCTTCGGCTCGACCCCGGTTCTGGTTTGACCTCGTTAGAGGAATAGTATGTACGAGGACCGCCACCTATCAAGGTTTGTGGAGACTACCCGATGAGACAGGCAATTGAAATAGCATGAACTTTACAAGGATTGCGTACACTATAGTGTCAACTGTCCCTTTCCGGCCCTTTCCGGGACGTGTGTGTGTTCGGCCTAAATGTGGACTGCTTGCTGTATTGAACCCAAACAACCACCTCCTTTCTACATTAGACGTGAACGAAAAGAACCAATATTCCGGTTCTCTCTTTCCGGTTTCATATGTTCGAGAATACCTCGTCGTCCGAGAGGGGGAAATGCAACCTGTGCCGAATTAAGCGCATCTTGCAGACTTGTCTTAGTCTAATAATGATCAAACGGCTGTTTCCGGAAACGCCCATAGGGATAATGATGTTGAACCATAAAGAAACAGGCGAGAACAAAGAGTCAGGTCGTAGAGGGCTTAAACATAGACAGGAATCCCGAGATTTCGTAGAGATCTAGGCTTCCCCTTTGCCCGTTTTTCTTCTCCTCCCTTGTCCAGTCACCCATCTCTACAGAGGAGCTCATGAGCAGCTGGCATAAGCCTACCCGTCCGCTACATTAGTAGTATGTGATATAAGCCCTGTACAGGCGCGAACCAAGTGATTTTAAGCGTCTTCGCGATCAACAAACAACCAGGATGGCTGGCCAGTCAGTGTCCGGCGGCGCAGGAGCGGCCGACGAAGTGCAGCAATTAAGGGACGAGGTGGCCCGTTTACGGGCATATAAGGCAGCAGTGGGGAATAATCTGGATCAAATGGGCTTGGATTTGGATGGTACGTAAGGGCCTGCATCACATGTATTGTTGGTTTCCTTGGATGAGTTGTGCTAGCTACCAACCCAAGCCCATCCGCCTTATTCACCGGATTGCTTCCTCATCCCTCAGTCCCCTTGCCCCTGAGCCTTCTTTGATAGGAATTGCATGCACACACACAACCACAACACGCACATCTCTCTTCTCTCTGTCTCCTTTTCTCTACGGATAAATTTCTCCGCTGACATATGTTGAACGAGGGTTATAGCGGCCCGAGAACAAGGCTGGGTGAGCAAACGCGCAGAAATTCGTGCGAGCAGGAGAGAGAAGAAAAATGCCGCACAGGCTGTGAGATGGGAAGAAGCCGACAGTAATCGACGGTGGATACGCGAGTACCGTAAGGAGATAGGGCTACCGGTGGATGACCCGACGCCAACGCCGTCCGAGGCGGCCTATACGGAACGCATTGCGGAGGCAAAGGAGAAGGATACGGCGATAAAACTGCGCAACCGCTCCCGGCGCCTCTCACAAGAGCTACTACTTGCTGCTGCCATCGGCAAGCAGTACCGTGAGGCCACCACAGCCGATCACTCGGGCCACAACGTCCCGGGGTCCGACCCGGCCGTGGAGTTGAATTACAAGCCATCGGACGCCCGCAGCGAAACGAGCATGGGCACCACCGAAGCCATGGCGCGCTCTTTCCGCAACTGGGCGAATCGCGAAAAGGCGAATCGGTTCCGCTCCCGCTCACATAGCCCCGACACCGCGATTGTGAGCAGCCGTAGTGATAGTCCTTTGACTGTCGAGCGTGACCCTTCTTCTAGAATTTTAGGAGCCCTGGGTCTCATCTATGGCCCTGAGCCCGAAGATGAAAGTGATTCTGATTTTGCGGATGGCGACGACGAAGACGGGCTTACTAGCCTCACTCCCAGTGACATCTCCGATGAGGTCAAGGCCACCGTCGGTGCCATGTTGGCCACGGCCGAGAATGCCACCGACAACCAGGGGGATTGGGCGGACAAGCTCGCCGAATACACCGTTAATATCCTTAACACCCCTTCCGGAACTGATTCTGCTGTCAAGCCCGTTACGAACCGCCCGAACCCTGAAGGGTGTGCAAATCAGGAGTCGGGGAGGAGTCGGACGGTGAAGAAGCCGTCGAGGGGGTCGAAGCCGTCGGGGTTCCCTACGTGGTATGAGATAAATAATGGGGCAAAGCCGGAGAGGGAACTCAAGGAGCGCTTAAAGAATGAGAATCCTGTTCCAAATAATTTTGGCGCGGCCGTGAAAAGGGGGCGGAAGCAGAAGAAGCAGAAGAAGCAGAAAGCAACCCTACCGAAAAGATCGAAGCCGAAATCCGAAAATTGGTCGAGTAGGAAACCCAATAGGCCGGCGGCACCGGACCAAAGCACCTGGGACCCGACCTGGTGGCGGGTCAACACTGAGGATGCGGATGACGGCATATGGGCTGAAAAACCGAAGGAATACAAGCAACCGACAGAAAAGATGGAGACGGGCTTCGTAACGTGGGCTGAGCAGGAGAGGCGGTTCCCGTACCTCGACGACCAGCTACGCCTACACCGGGTTCCCACGGCGAACTCCATTATCTTCGACCCGGCGACGGTCGACACGCATATCTGGGACCCAATCAATAGGGCCGTCACGGAGCCCAAGACGGGAAAACGTGAGCCTCTGCGCTTGAGCCCCGTCACGACGCTCTCGCTTGGGCGGTTCCTCAACGACTACTTACCCTCCAAGGACCCCCCTCAGCTACCGGATAACCCTCCCGTCGAAGAGAAGAAGCGACCTTTATCAACTGTCAAGTATTCCATGCCCGAGAGCGCGAATAAGAGGAGGGTGGCTGGTTCGGGCTTAGGTTCAGGTCTATTAGGAGGATCCAATGGTGGTAATACGAGGGTATCGTTTGCCCCGACAGAAACGACGAAGAGGAACCCCATGGTCCATACGAACCCGACCGCTGCCGTCGCGTCCGTCCATTATCCACTAAAGTCGCCCGCTGCACAGTCCATCTCGAAATTCCAGCCAGATGACCGACACGATGCGCAGCCGTACCCCAGCGTCGGCGGCTTCTCGGCTGTCTCTAGCCTCCGCGCTCCGCCGGGACCACCCACGCCGTACCCGGGACACGTCGACACACCAACGGTAGCGCTGTACAAGCACGCCGAGCTCGACTCTATCAGCGAGCACGGCGCGGAAGCTACCGGGGAGGCAGCCCCGAGCGAGCAGGAACGGGTTAAGAAACTGGACGATTTCATCCGGGGGCTCCACGACGGCGGCGACAGCAGCAAAAACGAGAACGGGAAGAGGCCTGCTCCGCACGCCGCCTTACAGCCGCCTTCGGTCAAGAGAGCAGGGGTTGTCCGCAACTGGGGGAAGGAAAACGTCGCGAGCCGCGCGAACGCCGCGAAGAAGGAGGGCGTGGACCTGGGGCTGGCCAGGAAATACGGCGAGGAGGAACTCAAGACGGCGCACCCCTTGCTCATGAGCGAGTACGTCGCCGCGCGCACCGCCGTCGACCGCTCCGCCGCCTATCCCACGACGGCCGTGCACCTGACCGCTGCTGCGCGCCTCGAGACCGCCCGCAGCCGGCTCAAGGCCGCCGTGAGCGGGGAGCCGGTGCCGGCGTCTCCGGAGCTCAAGAAAGCTCGCGTCGCGGGGGGCCCCGGGCCGAAGAACGCCCCCTGGACCCAGAAGAACCGTCCCGTCTCGTCGCTGGCGAAGCCCAAAGGCGCCGCCGGCAGCGGCAAGAAGGCCGTCCGCTTCCAGGTCCAGCATGAGGGCCCCAGCGATGGCATGAGGGATGGCGCTCGGCGGGCCCTTGGACGCTTTGGGGCTACGTCGCGCCGCCGCGGGTCGTTCGGGCCGTTCCGGTGAGGGCGCTTGGAGGGTGGGGTGGCGTCGGCTCTCGTCTCATGTAGTTAGATAGTTGGAGATACTCTAGTGAGGAGGGTTGGGGTCGGGGAAACGTGTCATTCTATGCTGGGAGAATTGCTCTTACCCGTACTTACCGTTTTTATCTTTCGATAGCTTTTCCTTCCCGTAATCGCAAATATGATGATATTCTGTCAGTTTAGCGTCCTTAATAAGTACCGTTTGCTGGGAAACTAGCACGTGGCGTGTCTTGTATCTATAGCCGAGTGAGTTAGGTGATTAGAAAACGGCATCATTATATTACGGGAAACATTCCCATGATTCGATAATGTGCGAGGTGATGAATCCCCGGCCTTCCCTTTAGTAGGTACCAATATAACTTGGCGATTCTTGTATAGACATGACATCATTACACTTCGTTTTCATCACTCATTCCCGTTCCTGACCCCTATCGACGGGTTGAGCTCCAATCAGCCAACCAACGCCCGATGCCAACGTTCCAACAGCCGCCTCTCTGAGCTGATCCCTCTTCCTGGCCCGTGGCTGTCCAGATACCTCGTCCGAGCTTCCCTCAGCATCACCTGCTCTAGATTGCCCACTGCGTTGCAGACTCGACAACGCTGAAAAATTATGCTGCGCTCTAGCCATGCTCGCTCTCGACAAGTCAAAGAGCGACATCGGCGCTTCATCAACATGCCGTGAAGTTCTCGTGGCGTTCCTAGCTACGCCTGCAGGCACGGTACTACTGAACGCGCCAGGCATCGCCTGTATATCGCCCTGGTCATCCCATGCTGACTCCTGTGCTTCCTCAGCTTTGATAGCAGCATTCAGCTCTTCCTCGCATTTTCGAAATCCGTTCAAAATCTCCTGTAACGTCGCAGGCGGGGCAATACGCACTGCTACGGAAAGGCACTCAATTCGTTGTTCCAAGTGTCGTATGTCCAGATTCCCGCTAGCTGTTCCAATATGTGTTGGCTTGACTGTCCGGGCGGTGCGTCGGTATTTGCCGGCCTGCAACGCAGCTTTCCAAGAATACTCGTCGGTTGTTCGGGGGTCAGCATCCAAGGCGACTCGATTGACCACATAGGAATAAGCCGTTTCAAAGTCGTCCGCTGTCAGTGCAGCATCCACACACATGGCCGTTATTCGTCTCCGGGTGGCCGTATGATGGTCGGAGGGCAGTCTGGGGCTCATCTTCGATTTCCCTAGTTTGTCACTGGCAAGAAGGCCAGCCTCGACCATATTAGATCCGATGTCAAGCAAGTCCTGAATATTGGTGTAGCCCTTAGGGTTCTGTTCTAGAACTTTCTCGATGATCGAGATGGGATCCGCATGAACCCTTAATACCACCGGAGTGAACGGCTCTCCTTTCTTCAGGACAAGACGGTATTCAGATAGGGCGTGAGTCGCTCTTAGCAATGCTTCAATCCGTCTTGATTCAGGGTGTGCCTCGGGTAAAGTCTTCGGGCATGAATGAATACTGGTGAGGATGTAAGTGTGAATTCTCATACAGCAAGGAGGAAGACGTCGAACTCACATGTCATCACATTTCAAAAGCCCACCACGGCCCCTATGCGGGTTGGAAGCGTTGTTGTAAGCCTCCATTGCTGCGGCTACGACAGTGTCCCGCAACACATTCTCGTCAAGTGGCTTCTCGGGGGAATCTTCGTAGATTGATCTTGCGAGGGAATAGCCTGATATCACGTAAGCTCTGTACATTGAACGCCCGTCATCGTTGCAACATACGTGTATTTGCTAAAAAGGCCTTGAGACATTCGGTCTCGAGAAATTCCTTCTTCAGCCGACCAAAAATACCATAGATTTGGGCGTCGCGAGAGCCGTCTACTTCTTCGGCGCCCCAATCGCGAAGCCAGAGAAGCTCATTTCTCGCACGAATCCAGTATTTATCGTCGTTCTTAGGCCCTTGCGTACTCAATGAGCCGATCAACCGTATTGCCTCAGTTTTCTGATCCCGCTCATCTTGTAGGAAAGCTAGCTCTCCAGCTCGTCGGACACTGCAAGGTGCGCCGCCCTTTGTGAGTATAAAGGCGCTCAACGTTAGAATGTGGAGGAGCTGTGTGGATTCTCGGTTGGGCGTGGTAAGATAGTTTGAATCTTGGAGTAGATCGTTGCGCATCAACGAAGCACTTCTTGCAGATATGAAAGTCTCGCGTTCCGGTTCGGTGAACGGTGAGAGCAGCGAAGAAGCCACTTGCAGAGTCGGACAGGGATCTTGATCTAGTAGGGTCATTATTTTTGTGATAATACTGTTGACTCCAGCGAGAGCGTCGACAGAGGCTTCTGGTATCAAATACGCCGAAGCCAGTGCTGCGCGAGCAAATCTCTGTTCTAAGTGCCCTTGCGCCTCGTCGTCTAGCCATTCCGAGCCATAGCCCCCCAAATCAACGTCGCCCGGCCCATCCCACTGGTCAAAGGCTTTAACGGCTACTTTCCACGATACAGATGCTTGGGTAATGAGCCATTCGAGAACGTGCTCCCAAGCCGGGCAAGATACATGTCTGGCTCTGTTACTTTCTGTGGGACCCCTGTTCTCTACGGAAGCGCCCCATCTTGCATCGTTGTATATCCATGGTCCTATTAATCCGCGAAGGTCCCGCCCCACGTGTGGCAGGTCCTCCTTGCGGGCCCCAGTTTGCGACAACAATAATGCCACGGCCGTTCCATCGTCTAAACGCTCAAATGATTCGAGTGTATGAGAAATGGGTTCTTGCGGATAATATTCGTAGTTACGGCGCAGCAAGGGCAGTAGGGCCGAGATCGCCCAAGTCCGAATACATGGCGCATGTTGAAGAAATGGCACGAGCAGGTCGGGAAGTTGGGTAAGAAGCCCTGCCTCTTGATCAACGCGATGAGCGCGATGTATCAAAAACAGTGACACGGGGTCCCTGAGGGCATCTATGGGGGCATGGTCCCATGCTAGAGGAAGTAGATGTAGGCGGCGGGCCTTTTTTGCGGCCTCGGCGTCGGTGATGTCCTGGACAGAAGACGAGTCGAATTGGATGGACAGATCAGGTTCCGAGTATATGTCGCCCGACTCGATGCGTTCTATGAGCCCGACATACTCGCTCGATCGAAGGGTTTCAGGTAGGCACGTGAGAAGCACTCTCAAGATCAGCTCAGGCTGCAGGACGTTAGGGTGATGGGCAACGAGCGCTATCAGGCTCTGAGTGTCGGATTTGGCAGCAAAGTGAACGGCGAGCAGGAGAACTCTCGGCGGAGACAGGGAAGCTGTCATTTTCAGGAAAGTAAAGGCATTCTGCCCTGCGACCAACTTACTACGTGGCGAGGCGAGGGCGGAGGACAGGCAAATGCGGGGATTTGGATTAGAGGGCGCTATTAAAGAGATGTTGTCGCAGGGGAGGACTAATACAACTTTCTTTACATGATGGCATCACACTCTTTTTGTCCAGATCGCGGGCGGGTTTGGTGGCAGCAAGTTTGCCGCTAGGTAGCTACTTAGGTAGTGCATGGGGGTGAGTTATAGAGAAGGCAGGGGTAATTATAGCGCTGGCTTCGCGCTGGGTAGGTACCTCTTCTATTCGTTTGGCCAATCAATAGTGATCTTCATCTTACGCCTAGGGCGCATTTAGTAACCTCTAGCCCGCCGACATTGGAGGTATCCACCTTAGTCAAGCAGCCAACTGCGTTCATTCAATTCCAAACCTCAACAGCTATCTAGGTTAGGTAGGCAGTCTAGGACTCTCGCATAGTCCAACGACATATTTAACGGCACCGAACTACCCAGCTCCAATTGAGGCTCCCCCACGGCCCTCGAGCCCCATCAAACTCGTCGAGCGTCCTCTCTCACATCTCCCGCCATGGCCTCTGGATACGGTTTACAGGGAGGTCTGTCTCCAAGCCAACCCTCCCAATCAACCGTTAAAGGACACAACCGCTAACCCGCGCAATCGAGGACCACAGGCCCCAATCGATGCTTTCCCTTCTGGCAGGAGGTCCTCGCCTGCTACGTCGTCAACACATCGTCTGAGGATGACACGGGCAAGAAGAAGTGCAGTCCTGTACTAGAGGACTACTACGAGTGTCTACACCACAAGAAGGAGGTTCGTCCTGTTCCGAGCCTTTTTGCCGAAGGATATGGTTGCTAAATACCAGATACTCCCTGCGATAGGCCGCAAGAGTCAGCCAGCTGCAAGCCGCCTACAGAAAAGCCGAAGCTGCGTCAGCGCGAGATAATGCTCCCAGTGCCGGTCAAATAAGGAATCTAGGCCTGATCGATAAGGAGGAGGACACGAAAAAGGTGCTAGGAGGCTGACCAGTGTCCCGTTAACCCGTGTATACCTATACCATATTTCCCCGGCCGATACGTGTACATAGTAGGTGGATCGCAGATGGAAGCGCGATTATATTGCGAATGGAATCGATGGCCGTTCATTCGACTAGAAATAAACTAGTGCATTGGTATGGCACTCTTTGGCTACCTCCCTCCAAGGTGTTCTTGAACGGTATTACGGTATTACGGTAGCTCTGCAGGTGCTTCAAGGGGTGAGGAACGGATGGTAAGAAGGACGAGCATTAAAACAGGTAGTTCAGATCAGTCTATTGCCCAAAAACCCGGGTGAACATAGTGATACGGCTCACTCCAGCCACTTCCGGTCCTCCCCCGTTCCCCCTTACCTACCTAGGTACTCTTAGGGTTTGTATCATTCTGTGAAATCAAGGGAAAGGAGACGGGAGAGGGAAGAGGGAAGAGGGGGAGGCTATAGCACTAGCTCTTGTGCTTCTTATCTCTCTTTCCTCTCACACAAGGGATGGGCTCAGGCAAGAAGAGGAGAGCAGGAGGGCCAGGAAGAAGAGTACACTCATGAGTGCGGTACTTAAGAGGTATGCTTATACGATTAACTATCTCCCAGTATCCCAGTATACGTGTGCATCATAAACAACTTCTCGTATATCTTCTTATCCACTCACTGCACCCTTGACATCTTTGACATCTCACTCCAAAGGTTACCTAGTAGTAGTACACTTTCACTTCGTTGATTGTTTAGCAGAAGGTGCTATACACATACTCTCTCGCCACCTACTTCCTTCCCCAAGGCAACCAACCAGTTAACCAGTCAACCAACCACACCTCGCTGTTTGTCACAACCCTCTCAGGCATTTCCTTCCTCATCCCGTGCCCCTTCCTCTTCTCCTTCTCTTTCACTCGTCTCTCATCTCTCTTCCCTCTTCCCCTCCTCACTCTTTTCCCCTTTCCTCCTTTCCTCCTTTCCTCTTCCCATCTCCTATATAATCCCCCAATCTTCCATCCCTCGCCCGTCCATTCACCACTGCTCTTCTACACATCTTTTACACATCTTCTACGCATCTCCTCATCTCCTCGACATCTTCTCTCCTCAGGCTTCATGTCTTTCCCAGTTTCCCGGTTCCTTTGAGTTCCATCTGGCATCTCCAAAAACTTCATATCCAATGCAAGATACCAACGTCGAAATTTTGCATTCTGTATTGCATCAAGGCTCCTCTTGAAGTCTATTTTTCTTTCTTTCAGTTCTGCCCCTGTAGTTCCTACCCGTTATTTTTGACGTGATCTGAACAGAAAGTCGATATGCCGTATTTTAGAGGGATCGAGGTCTCCATTCACGCAAGCCTCGAGGCAAAGCAAGTAACTGAATACCCTCACCCTGATGGCTCTTCCGTTTGCCTGCTGAAGCCCACGACAATCCCAGTCATCTGTGATGCCCGTGCAAGAACAGACAGAGCATCGCAACCTACTACTTCAACCACGCCCGAGCAAGTGGATCCAACACGTCTGAAAAAGGTCAACCCGCGCATATCTGTTTATATTCCGTCGTTGCCTGGTACGTTTCCTCGCTATCCACCAGCTTTGAGAGCATGCTAACAAAAACGGCCCTCAGGCGAGCAGTTTTGGCTACGCTACCTCATAAACCAGTCTCCACCCCCTTCACGATGCATATTCTTCAAGATGACTATGAATGGACGTCACATCTCATCATGGGGCATTAATACCAATAAGCGCTCCTCGGGAATCGTTGTCAGAGCTCTCTACAAGCCAGAAGATAAACAGGGAGACGCATGTGGCCACAAGGACGCCGGGTTCCCCGGAATTGAAACGCGGTACTTCCATTTTACGCCCGGCTTAGACAAGAAATCTGTTGCCGAAGATGGAGGTATCATTGAGGTACAGGTTTTTCGGTGCAAAGGACGCAAGCGCATTGCACTTGAACTCGATGCCTATCGAAACCAGGAGCGTTATGGGATCACGTAAGCCTGCCTCGATTTCATGATACTTACAATTATCAACCCATCAGCTGACAATTTCAACCCCCCTTTCATTAGCTCTCCTAGCGGCGGTCTAGTTGATAATCCCGAGGATGCCACGTATTACAACTATTACTTAATTGACGCGAGAGACTCTCCTTATGCTACGTTCTGTTTCCACTATAGATCCATGAAGTACCTTAAACAGCTCAATCTCGTCCCGCAACTAGGACTCGACACGTCGCCAGCTTCTAAGAGTTCATTTGATTTGCAAGGAGAACGATCTGTGGGGTCGCCAAACCCAGAATCTACCTCTCCGCCACCCCGAAGGTTTACTTTTGCTGGTGTGGCATTCGAATCTCAAGTCTTCAGCGACGACATTAACGCCACGGAAAGGGGTAGGGTGGAGCGTACAGAAACCAATGCTCAGGAAGAATACTTTCTCAAATGCCCCCCCGAGCTTTCACCATCTTCGCCGAGGAGTATTATCCCTACACCAACGGGTGGGACCTTCGATGTGGAACGTTTGGGCGAGGTACAACAACGCCCATTGCCTGATATACCGAGTCTTCAAGCAAGACCTACGTCGGCATCATCGCTCTGTCCATCGTTAACACCATCCCTGAGACAGTACGTCGAGAGTGAAGATTTTGACAATGAAGATATCAGACTTAGTACAGCAAAACAAATGTTCATCACCTCGGAGTCGATGCAGGGGCTAGAGCTAATTGATGCGGGAATAGAAGAGAGTACGTCATTCTCGGATTACGCGAGTTCGCCAACGTCCACTGAGGCTTCTCACTCCCCCAAATTGCCTTCTCCGGCGGACTATATACCTACCACTGGAAGCGTGCTAGAGAGACATCTCACCCAATATGACGACTCCTTTACTATGAGATCCTCCTCAGCCGAGACCCCAAAGGTTTCATTTTCCGGGACAGATAGCCCTCCAAGTGATAAACAAATTGAGCCCCGAACTCGTGTTCTTAGTTTAACTGAGTCAGAATGGCTCCGACATACTCCATCGCCCTTGCAACAAAAGGATAAACGGGAGGAACGCCTGTGGAGCCCCCGCCCCGAATCATCTGCTGAGGAAGCCGTGAGTGATTCAAATGACGGTGTCCAAGACCTAGGCCCTCACAACCACGGCTCGCCAGGTCGTGTAGATGCGGTCAGCCAAGCTCCGATAGGTAACTGGATATGAGTGTGAAGGTCAGGGGGCTAGCTTAGTCGGAACAATTTGACGGGGCTCATCAAATACAGTTGAATGTTGCAAATGCTGTAAGATCAAGTAGTTTGGGGATTTTGTAAGAACTCGTTCGTATTCGATGCTGCCAAAAAGAGGTAGCCTACGACTAATTGCTATTTGTCGAGACGTAGTGAGGTAATGGACAAGGCTTTGTGCACCTTTACTACCCTCTCTCTACCTTTCCTTCATGTAACATTCGGCCCAACTCTAGTGCTCACGTCAAACCTCATGATTCGCGTTCCCCGTGTGATCAGTGCCTCCGTCTAAATCCCCCTCACCGTTACCATAGTCGCGGTCCGCTATTACTAACTTTTCCTCGCCGACGGAAAAGGCTCTTTCACAATCTTCATCTCCATCCATATCGAACTCTACCCTCGACTTCCCCTGTGTCTCCCTCGGCATCCTTTCTTCCGTCCGCCACGAGCCTATCTTACGACCTTACAAGCTGTCTTCGATTCACAGTGCATCTTAAACTGTTCGACGTGTCGTTGCTTTTTGTCCTTGAAATCAGCGCGCAGGCGTGCCTCCATCTACTCCCTTCACCCCAGCCGATGGCCAGTCAAATTAGTACGTAGCAGCCATTTAGAGCATTCTTCATGACTGGCTTTAGGCCCCTCTCCACGCTTGAAGGGGAGGCGGTAAAGTTGGAACCGGACCCTAAACCACTGGGACGGCCCAACCACCGGGCTTCGGCGACTTTATGCCTGAAGCATAGCAGCTCTTGATACTCGGCGCCCGATCCCTTCTTCATCAAAGTAAATATTGCAGGTTCTAGCGTCTTCACACATAGGAATCGAACAGTCGAAATGTTGCCTCTTCCGAAAAATTCGGGACACGAGCCGTCATGGGCCTTATATCTTCGTACAAACTCGAGACTAGCTTTAAACAAACCTAGGTGGGCTGCAAGCGACATCTTGCGAGTCACTTTTAACATCTCAGCACATATAGGAGAACTTTGTATAAGAAGCACCAATATGCTGGTACAATGTTTTTTGAGTTTGAAAAATGGCACAAAAGAGTACGGGTATTGGCTACGTAGGTGGTAGACATTTGGACAAGAGGGCAGAGGGGGTGCTGAGAAATAGCATCGCCACAACCCCGCCCGAAGCCGAGACCTGAAGTTGGAAGCTAAAGCCTCCCTCTCACTTTCAATCATGTACGGCGACGGCGGTAACAGATAAGGAATAAACCACGAACGTAGGAAACTACACTCTACGGGCACGAACCAGCTGCTCGCAGAAACTCACCCACGGCATCGCAATTCACGTAGTTTGTCCTTGCGCGACTTGACTTGCGTGGACGTACGAGGCACTTTCACGATTGGGGTGCTGTGTGAGCCAAAATGACGTCCAAGCCGGATCACATCGAGCGAACGGCGGCAGAACCACGAGATAAGGTGAGAGTGATGGGGGCTACCCATCTCAATAAGCCAAGTCCGGCTAGCCCGTAGCGGGATCATGGCTGATACACATACTCTCTCCTAGTCTCTCCACACCGTCGTCCTCCAGCACATCGAGGACGTCAACGACACAACCCGCATATTCCGCCTAGGCATCCCGCCCGGCTCCCCTCCGATTCGCGTAGGTTCATTTCTCTAGCCTGTTTTCTCTTGCCTGCAAGCCGTCGCCTTATAGCGTAGCGCGTGCGTACGAGCATGGGGCTCTGCCGGGCGCACTCGTCGAATACTAAAAACTACAGTTCCTGCCTGGCCAATGGCTCGACGTATACGTGCCCGGCGTCGAGAAGGCGGGCGGGTTCACCATCACCTCGACGCCGCGGGAGGCGCGCCTAGCACATCCCGCGCCGGAACCCGAAGGAGCCGGCGAAGCACGCTCGCCGTGCGGGGAGAGTGAGGATGGGAAGGCGGCGCGGGGGCCGTACCTCGAGTTAGCAGTCCAGAAATCCCCTGACAGTCCGTCCGCCGCTTGGCTATGGCAAGATCCCCCCTCGCCCACCACAGATCATCAAGGCTCGAGTTCCCCTCCTAGCTCTGCATCCAGCCCGATCCTAGGCAAGGAACTCCGCGTGCGCGTCGGCGGCAGCTTCGTATGGCCGCCGCCGGGCATCAACGTGCGCGCGCTGCGCCGCGTCGTCTTCGTCGCCGGCGGCGTCGGCGTCAACCCGCTTGTTTCCATGCTTTGTTCCCTCGCGTCTTCCGCCGCGACGACCCCAAAGACAACAGGAACCGAGCTAGAAGTGCGGTTCTTATACTCGCTGAGAGACCCGGGCGCGTCCGCTGGGAAGCCTGGATACAGAGAGGCGGGGAACATGCTATTCCTCGAGAGGATAGCGCGCGTCTTTCGACAGGCCCGGGTGAAGGGGGGTTTGGAGGTTTTCTTGACGAGTGGTGGTGGTGATACGGCCGTAGATGAAGATGCAGGGGACGGGGGGAATGTGATCGCAGTTGGAGGCCAGGCCGGGGGTGGAGATGGGGAGGGGGGGAGCGGTGGTTTCACAATCCCCTTTCATCCTCGGAGGTGTACCGTCGAAGACGACGTCGCCAAGGCCGTAGACAACCCCCGGTTTGCCGTTGTGTACGTTTGCGGCGTCCCGACCATGACGGATGAATTCGTCGCGAAGCTCGCGGGCCGGGGAGGCGAGGGAGGGCTTGGTATGGAGCCTCATCGGGTGTTGTGTGAGAAGTGGTGGTAGATTGTATATGTATATATATGCACCTACATATATATCTGATCTACTAGGTAGGGGGCGGAAAATAAACGAGGCTAATAATGTCTTGTCAACGATCTCATCCTTGCAGATATATTAATACACATTTGTTTGTGCATACCTACCACGTACTTCTATCTGGGTATAACGAACACCTACAATCATGAATGGACACGGCTATTCAGCGGGAGATGTACTCACAACGTCTTACTCACACCTGACAAGGGTGAGGCGAGATGAAGACGTATTTGCCACAACAAGGTCACGACGGCCCACCTCCTTCTATAAGAAAACCTAATATTGTAGCGGAGGACTAGGTGGAAGGTGGAATGTCATTCCATTTTCTATTCTCATCTTTCAATTTCTCAGGCTATACATATCCTGCTCTTTTGCCGTATTAAGATGAAAGAATAGAGTCGTCGCAGAGCTGCCAGCGCGCCCAATCCCATTCCGAATATTTACAGCTACTGCGATGGTGTCTTCTCTCCCGATCGCCGAACTCAGCCCCCCAGTGCTTGCGATAGAAGCTGTGTGTTCTAGTGCTGGACGAGGCAGGCAATGATGTAGAAGAAATACCCATTCACCACTTATCCACTTACTGAAAGCTTTTAAGAGGGCTCCGTCCATTTCACTTGATCCATCACTTGGCCGGCCAATGGATGCTTGTAGCCAACTCGTAACATGAGCCGTAAAGGCTGTAAATCATATACTGTGGTTAGCGTATTCATGTTCAATGTATAAAGAAGGGGCAAAGAGGGACCGGGAAATGCTAAGAGACTTGTTTTCACTTACTCCTTTGCTTCCTATAATCCTCATCACTTGGGTCGCTTCGGCCCCAGGAGCAAGGTTCGGATTAGAAATACTCATGAGCTGCAGCTTCTGCGTCTTTGGCACGGCGGCTTGCAGACCGACATCTGACAATTGAGCACCCGAGGAATTCGAGAAACGCGCCATCACCTGCACTGCCCCTTCGGCGTTACGTTGTAATTGAAGGACCACCTTCAGGCCGTTTGCATCGTAACATGGTAGCCCTGCTGCGGGAGCAGCGGTTGCCGGTTGTTGGGGTGGGGGCGCTCCGAACACACCCAAGCCAGAACTAGGGGGGGCAGGACTCGGTGTTGAAGGTGCCGGCCCTTGAGAGAACAGGTCCATGATGGACGCGTTAGTCGCGGATTGAGGTGGTGGAGAAGTCGCCGGTGATGTGCTTCCGCCAAGTATATCAGCGAGAAGATCAGTGTTGCTTGGCGCCCCGTTTGTGGGCGAGGCAAGGGGCGCTGAAGTGCTGTCACCCATAAGATCTAGTAGATCCTGATCAGTCGTGGGTTTGGCGACAAGCTTCGATTTCCGATTGGCGCCCTTCTTAGTCTTCTTAGTGGCTTCGCCGAGAACTCGAGACTCTTCTTTGATCTGAGGAGGCGGCATTTTCTCGAAGACGCCACGTCGAATCTCGTCATACGCGAACAGGTTCCCGTACTCCACAGCCCTTTGTTGGACCTCGACATCTAGAGTAGCCTGGTATTGCTGCAACAGGTGCTCTAGCCGCTTGACTTGGGGCCCCTCGGATAGTCTGGTGCTGAGCTTGATGAGCGCCGTGACAATATATTGGGTTGTGATTTGGGTCGCATAGCTGCTATTGAGAATTGTTGCGAATAGATCGACAATTTCGTGTTCCTTCACTTCTTGCACTAGCTCTTCCTCCTCATACTGACCTCCCCTTAGCAGGGAGTCTCCGTACTCTCCAATGCACCAGGCCGCAGCTTGTGTCAAACTCTCCTGGGTGATATCCTTCTTTAAACTGATATATAACTTCTGTACGGCGTACGTCTGCAGTTCCGCCGTGGTTGCTACGAGCCGGACAAATGAGGCGAGGATGGGCTCCTTTACGTAATTTCCGGCAAGTGTCAAGACCCGTAGCATCGTATCTACATGCCATCGTTTGTTGGGAGAGTATCGATCGGCAGCAATACCGATCTGGCTTGTCATGCTAGGTTTGAATTCGTTGTCGGCAACTTCTAAGAAGGCAAGCAATTCGCGAATGAGCACACGGACATTACTCTCATTAATGAGCGTAAAACTGAGGTCGAGAGCTCGTCTCCTTATACTGATATCCGGGTCTCGCAAGCACTCTAAAATTGTGTTACGGTGTCGCTGGACAGCATTGGGCTCGATAGCGACGACTTTGATCAATGTATTGAGAGCCACATATCTGATATTATTGTCCCTATTCGTAAGGAACTTGCCAAGTATATTGACGCCGAGTACTCTCAAGCCAGAATCAGCCTCGATATCCAGAATGGTACGTACGGCCTCATAGAGAATCGAGTTGCCCACGTTCTTGGACGAATCGGTGTTGGTGGCTACTTGTGCTAAGATATCGTTGATTTGCTCAGTGCCCTCGGCGTCGCCACGGACGAGCACACGGAGGAGGCGAAGAATCTTGACTTGTAAGAAAGGATCGGTAATGCCCATGACATCGTGTTCTGGGGCGTAACCAGACGTTGCAAGCCCCTTGAGTGTCCGTACGAGGAGGGGAACGAATTGTTTGTATTTTTCAATGATGCCTTCATCGACGCCCTCCTCCTCCTCTGCTTCACACATGCTCGTGATAAGCGTCAGACCGCATAGTAAAACGCCATGGTTTCGGTCCGACAGAAGCTGAGAGGCTTTCTCGACGAAGTGTTCTTGTAACTCGGGCACCTTTCTGCAAATTCGCATGGCGCAGAGCGCAGCCTTCCGTCGGATGTAAGGGTTGGCGGTGGATATCAGATTCTCAATCTCGGGGAAAAGATCTCGGGACATGTCGATGGACGCAATATTCCCTAGGGTGCAGAGGGCGAGACCGACGACATACTGATTCGAGTGGCCCAGATCGCTAAAAAAAGGGGGTGTCAGTCTTCGAATGGACGTCCGGGGGGTTGTGACGCGGAATATACCTTTTGAGAGAGTTGGTGACTAGTGTCAGAACACTCTGCTTCTCGTCCAACAGCAGACTAGTAGCTAAATGCCCCAGGCGCTTGTCGGCAAAGCGCGGTGAGGCGAGTAACGTTATGCATTCTATCTGGCCGAAATGGGTCTTCTCGCCCAGAGTGAACAGATACAATAGCTTAGCAACGTTGTTTCGCCTAGAATGACTAGTTAGACACCTATTGGATGGGTTCGCGAAGGCGATGAAGGTATGTCTGGTCCGCACCTCACGTTGTGGTCGTGGCTTTCTTCGCGAAAGCTGGCTCGAATGGCAGCACTCTCCTTTTGGATGACGGCACGTTCGTCGGCAATCGTCTTTGTGGCGCGCACATTACGAATGAACTGTTTCACTAGAGTAGACCACAGTCAGCCAGTCAGCCAGCGAGCCAGATAGAACAGGGAGCGGGAGAAGGCAAGGGAAAGGGGCGAGAGGGAGCGCGATGGAGCAATAGCTTCCAAGTAGCTTATGTGGCTTACAAGAACTCATGGTGACGACAGAATGCGAGCCCCCGAACGGGCCGTCTGCGGGCGTATGGCCAGAGCCAGGGCAATTGGGTCAGAATATAGCAGCGGGACTGTTCGTGTGATGAAGCCGTGGTCGTAAATTATGTCGTCTGGATTCTGGTAGTTCTGGGCAACAATCGTGGGGCGCTCTTGATGCATGTTGAATGTCGGTCGGTGTTGGCTGGGAACTCGCACGTAAGCCACAGAGGGATGAGCGGAGCCTCAGCTACTAACCGTACATGCATAATTACCAATACATACAAGCGTCATTGGAGTTTATCTCATATTTGCTTCTCATATTACATAACAAACCAATTTATATAACTACTGGAAATAGAATGTAAGGGTAAAAAGGTTAATTACCTAATTACCAGGTAAGGTACCTTCTATGCATTTTAATTTCACTAAGCCGTTCTACTAGGTACTATTTTAACTAACGTGGCAATAGGTAAATCTTTAGATAAAGAAAGCGTCGGCTTGTGTCCTTGAATCAGGGGAATGCAGCCTCACCAAAAAAAAAAAAATTTGATGGAGGTACGTATCATGTGAGCTCATACCCACACTCCTGTCGATACCTGTACGGAAAGCTGGAGGCATAAAGCATCAAACCAACCCTGACACATTAGATAAGATAAGGTACCCATGCGTGTCGTCGCTTTTCTTACATAGTACCAGGTCCTAGATGGCTTTTGGAGCTCTAGAGCTCCGGGAGCAAAGGGGCTTGGACTCAGCGGGTTTCAGACATACCTAACCTAGCATCCTAGTTGAAGCTCTACCCACCCACCAGTATCCTTTTTTAGACCCTGGACGTATTTGGTAGAATACGTATGTTATAGTTAGGGACCAAAAGTGCTGTAGGATCCATCTGTACTATGTTACGAATCGCGATATGAGAGGTAGGTAGTGGTTGCAAAGAGTTGACGGGAGAGAAGATGGGGGTTATTTACGAGAAATGGGAGATGAGACGAAACGAAGAGGAAATGTTGCAATCCAAACCCAACAACCCCCCTAGACTGCTTTAACTGAGAGATTACTGGCCTGAGCTACTCACTAGTAACAAATTAGCTGCCTGGTTACTGGCTGGTTGGACGGACAGGAGACGGACAGGAGACGGACAGGAGGCGGACGAACTGGCCTCGGACACTTTTCCCCAATCTGCAACCTTCTTCTCAGCCCGCAATCGACACTAGTAGTCGTAGTCGGGTCGGTATTTGGCCGTCATTGTCCACACATGGGCGGAGTTCCGTGTTCAGGCCTGGGCATTCTGATGATAAATGGAACTCGGATTAATAAGTTGAATTGCATGAAGTCGACAACCCTACCTAGGTAGTTGCCCAACCTAGAACCTAGACTACAGGCTACGTACATGCTGCCATTCGTAACTAGTCATGCCTAGGTTAGTCCGATTGTAGCCCAAATTAGGAAGCGGCTTAGGTAAATTTCATTTTTCGTTTTTCTAAAACGCCGACTTGACACTTGTCCGCGGCATGATGCTCGTCCCCCGTCCCGCATATAAAGGTAGAAGCTTGAAGGAGGGAAAGGTTCCTCTGACGCTTAGTTCTCGCGTGTCCTCTCTTACTTACTACCTCTCCCACCCCTACCCGCCTCCTACTTTTCAGCCCTAAGAGTTAAAAACTACGTATACCCGAGTACGATTCACATACTAGTACCAGATAAAGAGTATCTACTGTTACAACTTCTACTTGTCCTTTATAAACATCCATACCCGGATACTTGAGCAATACTTCCTCCAGTCCGCTTACACACCGAATTCACAATGTCTTACGTGTTTGAAATCCCCAAGGAGTACGGGTGAGTGAAAAGACGACTTTTGTTTGTTTTATGAGATAGAATGGATACCTATGTTTGGGTATCCCCGCGAATGAGACCCTAGAATTCTACCACCTACCCGGGAAGCGCCCGACTCGTACACACAAGTTTGCCATCGCAGAAGCTGACCAGACCCTTTCCCGCGCAAACAGCTACGTCCTAGCCGTCGCCACCTCCAGCATCTTCATAAACACAATGCACAAGATCCTGACGTCCGCGGCGCGGAGGGCAAGCGGCATACCATACCCCCAGTCGTACGCGACGAAGGAGGAGATAGAGAAGAACCCGAAGGCTCTCAAGTTCAACCTCGCCCAGCGGGCTCACGCCAACTTCACCGAGAACTACGCGCCCTTCGTCACGGCCCTCCTCGTCGCCGGCCTGCGCTATCCTAACCAGGCCACCTGGGCCGGCTCCGCGTGGGTTCTCGGCCGCTTCGCCTACGCTCTCGGCTACATCAACTTCGGCCCTCCGGGTCGCACGGCTGGCTACGTCGTCTCCCAGCTTGGCAAGATCTCATTGACTGTCATGGCTGTTTTGACGTGTTGGAATTTCGCATAGAGAGTGCTTGCTTAAGCGGGGCAGACACTTGCACCTCGGGGAGCCGGGATGCTGTATATTATAGATACGAATAGATGGTATGGGATGGAAAATGGAATATGGAAACAATGCTATTACTTTGTACAATTATAGTTGCACACTCTCGATTGGGGCCCGCATTCTAACGTAGTACTACCGAACGCCACTTAACTGCATGTAAGGTTGCATAGCTACCTGGGTACCTAGGCACCTACTAGGTGCTTCAAAGGCTTCCATACGTTAAGACCCCCAGCCTCTGGGTGTCTCTCTCTATATGTAGGTTAACATGTAAATATCATTCATCTGGCCCAATTTCGAATTTCTTTTAGATGAGAAAGTCGTTATCTGTAACGCTCCAGGGGGCTCGAAAACATTGATTCCAACACCCAACTCCGCTATAAAGCCCCAAACCACCCAACTCCATAAGATGCTTCTATCATGATGATGATCATACAGCTCCAGTCACTTTCGGGTTGCCCCGACGTCTTATTACTCACCCCCAATGTTTCTTCGCCGGCGTCTTCGTAGCTCTGTTATCAACTCGTCGTCGTCCTCGACGATCGGCTCCTGCGCCGTTTGCTGGTCATCCGCGGACTCTTCCTGTATCCATTCATGACCATTATTCCCAAGCACTTGATGTACGAAGTCAGTGACCTGTCTTGAATTCGTTCGTGACGTGATGCGGAGCAAATGAACAGATAAAAAGTGTTACGGGTGGGGGGATTGGGTGCAATGCCACTCACAAAAGTCGCCCAGGTATTTAATTGCTTGAAAGACCTCCTCGCCAACGGGTATAATATTGTCACTCGGAAGGAGAAAGCCGTAACTCCCCGTGTCTCTCAACTTAATTTGGTAACTGTAATGCGCTTTAAGTTCATGGTAAAAAAAGTCTATCGCAGAACCTCCTCTAGATTCAACTAGTCGCTCGACCGAATCTTGGACGGCACCTCCGCATGCCGATGCCACGGTATAAAATTCTCCATTCGACAGTCTCATGCGCTTAGCTAGATTCATCGCAACCTCCCTTAGATTTTCGATATTAGGCGGCTGAACCTCACAAGAAAAGGAGTATGGGACGAGGACCTGCTGAGAGTACGAGTGTAGATCGAGGTACCCTATAAATTTGGTACCGTTCTCGGTCTCGTTCTTGGCCCAGTCTGCTAGTTGGGCGGCCTCAACGGCTTGAAACGGTTCATCGCCACCGTAGCTCCCCGAGCACGGTTCATTCTGGCGGCCTGCCGAGTCCCATTCGTAGGAAAAGGAATGGTCTAAATCAAGGCCCGGGCAGTATGACATTTTGGTACGTTGTCGGGACTTGCGCCAGAGTCGATCAACCTCCCACGTATACTCATACCCATCGGTATTTAGGACGGGGATGAAAATTAGATCGAAGCGTTCGAGTATCTTTCGGACTATCGGGTCTTTATCAACGGATTGAATGAAGGACCAGGCGATGTAGTTAACTGAGCTTGTAGCAATCCACTCTCGGGCGTGGAAGCCACCAGTGATTAGGACGGCTTCACGGCGGCGGCCGGACATGCCCTGGTTGTCGGGCCGTATACCGACTCTCAGGGCCGGGATATCACGGCCCTCGTAAGATTTCCCAATGTTGATCATCTGGACGAGACCGCGCCCTCGAAACATGGAGTCGACCAGACGCATCCAGGCCACCATGACTGAGTATGGCTGGTAGTCTTGAAAGTAGATATCGACGACATCGTGTTTTTTGGGCAGGGGATGAGATTCAGGAGCGGTACCTCGATCGTATAGTTGATGAGTGTGGGTAAGGCTCCTGCGAGAGGGGTAGGTGGCAGCGGCAGCGCGGGCCAGATCTGGAATGAGGATGGAGTGGTTCTCTAGCAGAGATGGGGGCAACGCTCGGGCCAAAAAGCGGACGCGCCGGCTGGGGATTCGGATGTCTACATGGCCGTCGGTGAAGTCCCATACATCAAGCAACATACGATCGACAACAGTGCGTAAGACCGCTTCATGTTGAGGGCTCGAAATGTTGAAGCGAATCACCACTTGATCTTCGTAGTCCTTCAAGCTCTCGATAAGTCTCGGGCGATCATCTACCCAGTGAGTCAGGCTGTCGCCTGCCGAGGCGTGTGAGGATAAGATGGAGGAGAAACGGTCGAAGAGTTGGCGAAAAAAGGGAGTGGGGGTCGACGTCGATGTAAGCGACTGAGGGTTGGATGATGTTGGAGTCTGGACTGGGCGTTCACCCCGGACTGGAGGCAGGCCGGGGATGCGCGAGGCGCTGGTATAGTCGACAATTCCGAGACATAGCAAGAGGAAGGTTGTGAATGAGAAGGAATGTGAAGGGCGAATCAGGCGCATATTGACTGTGACGGGGTACCTACCTTAGGTTTGCATCACAGCCCGCACGGCGATTTCACGATTATGCGATCGAGTACCCAGGTATGCGGTACGCTCTAGAGTCGGAGATTTATTTAAGCTGTGAAGGATGAACTCAGGGACTTGGAATGCCGTATGATATACGGAGTATAATAACTCGCACGACAATATACCTAGTGGTAGAGGAATTACCATTGGAAAAGCAGCAATGGAAGGCTGCCTGGTTTCGCTCGCTCTTCGGTACTGCACTCCGTACATGGTTAGCCACCTTACCAGCTAACCTCCAGTGGCTCCAGTGGGGGTCGGGGCGCATTGAAACCGGGACGAAGCGGATCCCTCCGCCATGGGAGGTTATCCGCTCTTCTGTCGTACACTACTGTATGTACATAGTACGGTATATACCCACTGCCCAGAGATGGGATTGCCTTGCCCAGACATTTCTGCCCAGACTTCACTTCTGCCCAGACCCAGACGGACCCAGTCTTGACCCAGTCTTGACCCAGTCTTGACCCAGGACCTTGCTTCCACTTAATGAGCTGCATGTGCCTTACCGACCTGGGTGGTACAGTACGCTGGGCTGGTCGTAGAATAGCGTATATGTAATGCAATTCCAGCTTTTGGGATTTGATGAACTTGAAGACAACAAATCTTTTTTTTTCTCGTATTCTATTGTATTGTATCATGTTTTCTATTGTTTTTTTTTTTGTTTTTTTTGGTTGTTTTTCCTTTTTGTTCCTTTTCTTTTCTTGTCTTTCCTCTCGCCCCCATTTTCATAGATACTTCGACATACCTAACTAGGTGAATGGGCGATGATGCCCTGATTACGCAACACCCTCAAGTGGTTGACTCTTGAAGTTTCTGCCCGCGCGCGGATGTGGCCCACCAGGTACCTACGGCCAGGTTAGTACCTAGGTAGATAGACACATTACACAGCACACCGTCAAGTCGTAGGCGTATCATAGTATCATAGACGGGCAGTATGGTATGTAAGGGAAGAGATGCATTTAACATAGCGTAGTACATAGTAAAGGATCTGCTTAGAGCTGTCCTTCTATAGCGGTTTAGTTTATCGAAGTAAGACCTATACTGTACCTGCTTAACCTCTCTAGTAGGTAGGTACATATGTAAGCCTCATGTCAACTGACCATCTGGACTCTTCAAATTCCTGTAAACTAATAATCTAGATGATCTGAGTAGAGCTACACTACACACATTAACCTCACTACCTACATAGTGTACCTAGGTAGTATGTAGGTACCTTACCGACCAGGAACGGTCTTCTCCAATGAGAGGCTATTACTAGTAGGTATATGGAGTTACCTACCTAAGGTACATACATACCTAGGTACCTACCTAATGTAGGTAGGTGGGTGTTGGTACCTCCGGGAACGCCTATAGGCTATAGCAAACCTGGGTAGCAAACCTGAAGCTGAAGAAACCCCAGACCCCATAACAGACCAGGGGCGGTGCTGTCCTACCACAGCTACTGCCACAGGTACCACACGCGGTACCTACCTAGGTAGCTAGTGCCCACTAGCTAATGCCTGAGAGGTACCTAATTGAGGTACCTAGTCCATCAATCAACAACAACCTGCCCACTCCCTGCCCGTCATCCTGTATCCTGTATCCTGTATCCTGTATCCTGCCTGTCCTTCATCAATTGCTTGAAGTTTTCAGTTCATCCTTCTTAATCACCACTGGGCGACCCATTGTATTATTGTGTTGGCAGCCGTCCCAAATATCAAAAAGATCCCCGGGTCTAGAGAAAAAGTTAAATTCTGTCCTAGATCCTCGATATCACATCCCGTTCGACCCGACCAAAAACGAAAATCTACCTCCCACCCCCTTTCGACCCTCCCATAATTTGCTGTGCCCCGTGCCTGTGCCCTGTGCCTGTGCCGTGCCGTGCAGCGCCGCGCAGCGACCTCGACGAGCCAACGCGGGACAATGGGTCGGCGCCACTGTAAGGCTTGACGACGTCGTGCTGCCTCGAGCATCGCCCGTGTGTCATCATCGCGTCTACCGCTGCTGCTGCTGTTGCTATCGTTGCTGCTGCTACACTGACCTCACGCCCCGCACCATCAGCCAGCCAGCCAGCCCTCTGGTGATGCCTTTCTTACGCCGTCGCGGCGTCATGGCCAGTGAATCTGACATGCGCCGTCATACCACTCTTTTTGATCCCAAAGTTCAAGTTCAAGCCGATGATACTTTCTTAAATCCACAATCTGCGAACCATCGCCTCGAAAATGGCACTACCTCCCACGGCTTTAACAGTAGTAAATTGGCCGCGGGTCCAAACTCAGACCTGGACCCGATCCAAGATAACGCGAGAATGAGCCAGGACTCTTCCTACGACCGCCCGGAAACCCCCCCGATCCAGGAAGAGAACCCGAGGCATCGCCGCTTTAGCATGCTTAGGTTCCGTAATGCCTCCGACTCCCAGTTGTCAACTAGGTTGAAGCAGCATCAACAGGCTGAGAAGCCGCCGCCTATGCCTGAACGTACGCGCCTCTCCTACTTCCCTCATACTCACGAAGACGGTCATTTGCTAATATGTGAGATTGGCTTTAGCTCCCGCTATCATCACAACAGCTCCTGCATTGAATTCCCTAGGAAGTGCTACGTCCAGCAAGAAGTCGGGTGTTCGTATTCCCTTACGAATGCGCCGTTCGATGGATGTACCAAGAGATCAACAAGATCACACACCCCTGGTTAAAGTCTTGTCGGGTACCAAAAAGGAAAAAAGAGCCATCATGAAACAGATCACCGAATCTCCAGCAAGCAAACAGACCGTCACATTCGAGGAGCCGTCAAAGCCCTTGCCCATGTTTGCCACTCCGGCCATCCCAGCCATCCCAGCCATCCCCGAGGATCATGGCTCTGCTTTGACCATGCCGGCCCACCGTCTTTCCGAGTCATCCAGGTCTGAGAGTAGTTCGACGGACCACACTGGCCAATTCCAACATAACACTGGTCCCTCTGGCCTGTTCCGCTTTGGTCGCCGGAAGCAGAAGCAGCTAGAGCCCCTTTTCCCCATGGGGCATCTACCCCAGAGATCGAGGACACCCGTACTCTCAGTGACAAGCTCAAACACGCCATCCCTTCCTCGTAATTCAACCTCAACCACAAATATCTCTGAAGCGCCTCGTCCGTCAACGGGTTACGATAGGTCGATACCTCTTGGTTCTCCAGGCCATGGTCAGGCAACTAATAAGATGCCCGGGTCTCCTGCGACCGCACTCTTTCGGCCTAGCTCTCGGAACTCCGGCCGAACGTCACCAACCCGAGCCAATATCGCAAATAGGGGTCGTTCCTCAACGATGAGCTCACTTGGTGAGAACTTTGCTGACGCCCAGTATTTAGGGGCCTCTCGCACATCGTCCTCCACGGGCCGCAAAAGTTTTGGTGATCTCTTAGGGATCGGCCGCACGAGACATAATACGGAACTTTCTAGGCATGGGACACTGACCCCCGCCACGCCAGGGTCGGTTCACTCCAAGAATAACTCATTGCAGTTGATGAGAGAAGTAATTTCGTTGCCTGAAAGGCGTGAAGATGACACACCTGCCAAGTATCTCGCGCGAGTCGAGGAGGTGCTCGCTCGCGGCGCGATTGCAAGTGCACTTTCTAAGGAGGCCGATCCCTTCCATGCCGCTGTACTGCGCAGCTATATGCGAACTTTTAGTTTCTTCGAAGAGCCTATGGACATGGCCATTCGGAAGCTTCTTATGGAAGCCGAACTCCCAAAAGAAACTCAGCAGATTGACAGGTGCTTAGAGGCCTTTGCGAATCGATACCATGAGTGCAACCCGGGGATTTATGCCACGCCAGATCAAGCCTATTTTATTGCCTTCTCTCTACTCATATTGCACACGGACGTTTTCAACAAAAACAATAAATACAAAATGGGGAAGTCAGATTATCTCAAGAACACTCGTGGTGAGGGTATCTTTGATGATGTACTGGAGTGTTTTTATGACAATATTAGCTATACGCCCTTTATCCACTTAGAAGACGATATCCACACCAATGGCGAGCGTGCTGGAAGCCTCAGGTTAAAAAAGAAGTCTGTGTTTCCCACGGCCATCGCAGAGCCTACCAGGAGATCTAGGGATCTACTAGATCCCTACACGCTAATATTGGACGGCAAACTGGATATACTGCGACCACCGCTCAAAGATCAGATACTCCTAGAGGAACATTATAGTTACTTGGGCACTGCAAACCGCCTCAATTTGAAAGAACTCCAGAAAACCTTCTTCAAGACGGGTATACTTCAAATCATATCCGCTCGATCACGTCCAGATGCGTTCATGACGGAGAAGACGCAAAACAACCCCGATGCAGCACATCCGGGGATAGTCGATATCAAGGTCACAAAAGTTGGGCTCCTCTGGCGAAAAGAGGTCACTAAAAGGAGGACGCGGTCCCCATGGCAAGAGTGGGGTGCTATCTTGACTGGGGCGCAACTGTACTTCTTTCGGAATGCAGGCTGGGTCAAGAATCTAGTCCATCAGCATGAAGCTCATGTGAAGTCAGGTCAAGATGGAGTTCCCCTTATATTCAAGCCGCCCTTGGAGCATTTCAAACCAGACGCCCTAATGTCAACGGAGGGGGCAGTCGCCCTTTGGGATAGCAATTACAAAAGACACAAGAACGCGTTTATTTATGTCAGACACGGGGGCCTCGAGGAGGTGCTACTAGCTCAGAGCGAGGAAGATAGAAATGATTGGCTCGCGAAGCTCAACTATGCAGCCGCATTCAGGACATCTGGTGTTCGAATGCGTGGCGTAGTTGGTGGCAACTACGAAGGGCAGAGCCGCCGAGCGATCCGCAGGCTAGACAGCGCCGGCGCAACACAACTCATTCAAACCCCGACCGGAGAGGTGGCCATCAATCGGAGCAAGATTGATCATCAGATGGCTCGCGATATTCTCCTTGCTCGGCGAACAATGATGCATCAGAAAATTGAAGAAGCTGAAGAAAAGCTTGAAATCGCACAGAAACATCTCGAGACACACCTGAGGAATGCACGGCATCTACTAGTCCTTGCCCCGATTCAAGAGAGAACGCGAGAACAAGTTTGCAATGGTGCAGCCAAGATCATAGCCCAGTTGAGATGGTCACGCATTGACTTCTGGAAGTTAAAGTGCCACCGTGATGTACTAGCGATGGATCTAGCCGAGGAGAAGGACATGAATGGCGACATCAGGGAGTCTTCCCCTGAGCCTCCCCTTGCACAGCTCGAAATCAAGGGAAACGACAGCATCGCCGTTCATGAAGCACAAACATCTCCTACCTCCGTCTCCCCGCCCCTGTCTTCTGAGAGCAATCAACAGCAAGATGTCGAATCACCCGGTCTTGATGTCTTCCACACGCCGCCCTCCAGCACCACAGCGCCAGCCTCTGAAGATAGGCCGTGTTCGCGTTTAGGTAACTCCAGCGCTAGGAAGACGTCTCTCTCTAGTGTGGCTTCGTCCTCCAAGCCCGCAACCGCATCGCACCCTCAGGAGGTTACTATCTCTCCGCATCGACCCAGGTCCAGTCTTCTAGAGGAAGGCCCGGTGGAAGACAAGCATGAGAGGCATGTACTTGAGCAAGCTGGGCTTCTTGAACTGGAGTCTACCCGTACCCATGACCGCCGTCCTAGCTCAGCCTACACGACTGACGATACGCCGGACCGTGGCAAGCGAGGTAGTATTGGTGGGGTCGACAAGGATCAAACTGACAAAGGTAAGGTACGGCGTAGCTTGCAACGTACTCTGCGAGAGGGTGCCGGTCATCTATCGCACCACCGAAGCAAGAAGGGTAAGGATTACGCATCAGTTGGGGGTATATCCGATGACAGCACACGGGATGAAGTCCTCTTCCGGGGCGCTGGCAGTTTTACGGTACATGGTAAAAAGGCGTCTGTAATTAATTTCGGCAATGAGCTGCAAGGGATTGCGACGGATGAACATATGAAACACCGAAAGCAGGCACAGCAAGGTGACGAATCAGAGTCCAGGCCTCCCGGTGGTGCTGATAATGATGATGATGACTTTCATTCGCTTCTTGGTCGCCTTCCGGAACCTTCGGGCCGACGTGGATCAGCCACAAGCGCCAGCACGGCGACGGCTCGTTCATTCCGAGATCTCCACCGCAAATACTCGTCGCGGACGTCTAAGGGCGCTGTCGGTGGGAACCTTGTCGTACCGTCGGACGAAGACAGCGACGCCGCTCTGAGCTTCTCCGATGGCCGTCGATCTCCACTTCCGCCGCTTGACGATGATGATGACGACGATGAAAAACGCGCGTTAGAAACTCCCTTACCCGCCCGATTTTACACGCCAGAGCCTCCAAGCTCACCAGCACAGCAAAACAATGCTGAAGATGCCGAAGAAGAAACGGAAGAGACCAACCGTTTCCATTCCTCAGCAGTTCAAGTACACGCCTAATAATTGTCCTCTTTCTTTGCACGAGAATGCAACTAGCGCTTGGGTGGAGCGTCATCTTTCCAGAGCACCGCAAAAATGTTCTCATAGCAGGTCGTGGCGTTTTGAAGATATAGGGAGACACGAATGAAAATAGAACGGTTTGCTTTCCGGGGGCCTAAAGTCACTTTCCTTTGCTCTCGGCCTATTTATCCACCATGTAACGATAGACAATGAGACGAGCAGAGCAGAGCAGAGCCTATAGTAATCCGGCTAGCCGCGCTCCTCTCGAAGCAAAATGCCTATAGACAGCTAGCTAGCCAGCTTGGTTTTCTTTCTTTCTTTTTTAATGAGTGACGGGTGATGGGCCTACCTTAATCTCTCGCACTACATATTTCTGACGGAGCTTAGGTAACCCGGGACACTTGTACAAATTCACGGAGGAGGGAGAGCATAGAAGGGCCGTATACGCCGGGTATTGACTACCTCGGTAACAATGATACTACACGTAATATCTATTTTGTTGTTGTTTTTTCCGCCTGTGGGTGTACATGCAATAAATGGTGACAGGAAAGAGTTTTGTTTCGCGAACACTCACACGCTCAGATCATCTACGGCGACCGGACGAGTTTCTAAGAGTCCCGAATAAACATCACCCAATGCGTCCGGCTAGGCATGACGGGCTGAACTAGATACTCGGAGGATCGAAATGATCGGGGAAGGGCGTCTTGCACATGAGATTATCAAAGCATAGGGCATATATACAACGTAGCCACCCTGACCGGGGTTCATCGATCGGTTTTTTATTTCTTTCCCTTCTTTTTCTTCTTGCCACCAGTAGCCTTTTCCACCTTGACGGCTCCAGCGCCACCCACGAGCTCGAGCGTCTCCTCCTCCTTGACGACGCCGCCTTGCGTGGCTTCCTGGGCGCGCTTCTTGCCCTTCTTGCCCTTCGGGCGGTAGGTGCTGCGATCGCGCAGCGGGAGCCACCGCTCCGGATCCGGCTGTTTACCCTCCTCGTAGTCCTTTGGTAGCCGCTTTTTCCGCCGACGTTTCGTGGCCTTCTCCTTCTCCGGCTCGTCCGTCGCCGATCTCTTCTGAGTCGTGGGTCTGAGGGCCGCGGCAGAGCATACGCCGGCGTCTATCAAAGCTTGTACGTCGATACCTGACGTCAGTCGCTCAACTGGTGTCAGCCTCTGCAAATGGGGCTCGACTTTGGAGTAATCGCGGGTGGCGAAGGATGCAACGAGCCCGGCTGCTGCGGTAATGTCTTGGCCCGGCTGCGCGACTAATTTTTCAAATGTGGCCCCCGCTGCTGCCACATCCTCAGGATTCAACGAGCGGAGGAGCTCTACACCGGCCTCTCGCAGGAGAGAGGTGGAGGGGCACTCTGATTTTGACCGCCAGTGGGCTGAGGCTTTGGCTAGTTCCGCGCGGGCCGAGTTTTGTCGGCCTTGCAGCCGGTACAGCGCCACAGTTACGGCCACAAGTCCCGGAGAAAACCGCACATCGGTATAATCGGCGGGAGCTACGGCCTCTAGACGTTTTAAGAATACCTCCAGTATAGTTAGGGCCGGGCCGGGGTTCCCCACTTGAACGTAGAGTTGAATGATGGTCAATAAAAGCCCTATGTCGTTCGGGCGTGTCTCCAAAACCGGTAGAATCTTTGAGATGGCAGCTTTGCCCCTGCCCATCTCAGTACGAGCAGCAGCGCTGACGACGCCGAGAGGAGCAACGTCGAGCAGCTCTGTGGGTGTAGACGCAGTGAGAAGATGATTGTGGGTTGATGAGTCCACTCCCCGAAATTTTTGCATCTGCAGTTCCAACGCATATTTATTTCGCCTCAGGACGGATTGTTGGTATTCAAATAGCTTATCGTTGCCCGATAATTTTCCTGCCAGCTCGGAAACGCGCTGGGTCAAGTATGGGTTACCTTCTGTCCCAGCCAGGGCAATTTGGTTGTTCCGAGCAACGGCCCTCGTAGGTGCCTCTGGAATCCTACGGGGGCTATTAGACACTGATGAAATAACAGGATTATTATTTTTACATACTCGGAGTGCACCACCAGCTTCTGCAGGGCCGCGGCTTCTGAGACCTTGCCTAACCGAGAAAGTACATAGATATGTTGGACGATGATAGGGAGCAGCTCGGCCTTTTGCTCTTCGGGTGATAGGTCCCCACTAGCCTCGCAGAGATCTCGAGCGCGCTTGAGGAGAACGGAGGCCTTGGGAAGCTCGGCTCGTGCAATGTGGGCGCACGCAGCATTGTAGGCAGTTTCGAAGGACTCGAGATCAGCGCGGGAAGCCTGTCTCTCGCTTTCGGCTATCCGGTGGCCCAGGCCAGCCCACTCTAGCTGTGCATTTGTGGCGAGTAGATTGATCTTAATGTCGTTCTCGTCATCGTGCAGGCCGGCTTTTTCGCTAGCAAGACCGTGGTACAAGGAGGCGGCATCCACGAAACTCTCAGCGCGGTATGCGATCTGGGCACGCAAATGACGGAAGGAACGGGAGTCAGCTTGAGCTGAGGGTACTTTCTCGGCAGTGTTGCGGGCCTCTTGGAGGTGGCCGGTCTTATATAAAGCATAGGCCTTCTCGAGAATGCATTTAGACTCTAGCGCATGGCCACCTTCGGCGATGGCCCGCAAGGCGTCGTCGAAGCGATCGAGTTTGAGAAGCGCAACAACTCGGGTGTGCTGGGCATCTATATCCGCCTTAGACGCTTTGATGGCGGCATTGGCAAGCTTGAGGACCTCGTCGTGATCCTGGATGGTCGATGCCCGCAGAAGGGAGGCCAGCGTAGCAGCGGGGTTTGACATGGTAATATTGTTGTGCTATATATGCCTTATGTTATTATATCGACATGGCGATATATTACCGTCCCGGGGTGTCTTAGAGTACTCCTCGCAATCTACGTGCGATATCACCGCTATGCGCAACTAAGCAATTTCCGCCGGTCTGTTGTCGTGTATTGCCGTGTATTACCGTGTCGTGCGTTCGTTATGTGGATGTGTGGAGGGATGGGTAGATGGATGCAAGCTGGGCGGGCATGGTGGGGACCTGTGCTCCAGTCGGTGCGATAAGATACCTAAGGTTAGATACCTAGGTACTGCCTAGGTTAGGTACCTATTAGACGTTAATACTACTACTACTAGGTTAGGTAGGTACCTACGTAGGTATTTTCAGCATTTTGGTCTGAAGCTTCTTTTGGGACAGTGAGAACACTGTACGACTACAAGCACAGGCTCCACTCGGCCCTTGGTAAGTACCTAAGCTACATTGGCAACCAGAGGTATGTTGATATAAAGAATGCTTACATCGCAACAGCGCTCCTCACATATCTAAGGTATATACCCATATAATGAAGTAACGGGTAGGTAAGTACCTAAGCCTCAGAGGCTGAGAGCATTGATATCAAGCACCCCCACCAGTATGACATGAGGCGAGGCATAAGTAACGCATCCAACACGTTGTTACTGTTCTCTCTTGCTTGGCCTCGCGGGCCTTGGTTGAGTCTTCCGTACGCGACATTGGTGACCTCCTGTCAAATGCGGTCAAATGCGGTCAAATCCTGTCCGTAGGCCTGAGTGGAGGGCCTAAATAAGTATTCATCTTAATAGAAGAAGTGCCCGGTTCGTGAGATAGAAGCGCAAGCGCTTGCTTCTCTCTATTGACTCCCGCCATAATTAATTCCTTCGTCATTCGGTTTTCTATTTAGAACCTCCGACACTTCTCCCCACCAGAAAAATGCCATTATTGCCGAACCCATGTCATACGATGAATTGCGGTTCGTCGGCTTTTCCTTTGCGGCTACGAGGGTGTTATCTCTCAATGGTGCCACCTTCGATATTTAATGGGTGTGTACATAAAAGCAGCTCTCTTGGTCGAGGAAAGTCGTATCCTTTCCCGCGCTTACCTTTCGTTGGGGGTAATGTTGCTTGGTCCATTCAACGACATATACAGAGAAGGCTACCAGTCTACTCGTAGATAACGTTTCTGCCCCCCCCCCTTCCCCCAAAGAGAGGAAGAGGAAAATGACGTGCTACGGCTAGCATCTTACACTCGTCTTACGAGCCTTCAGGCCTTTACGCAGCTACAGAAATTCCGCGCTCCCGTACGGATGTCCGTATGGATGTGAGCTGGAACCAGAATAAGCGCGAAGGTCGAAATAAAACTTGTTTCGAACAGGCGTAAATTTATTCCAGCCGCCGTCTATTGCGTAGCTGGGAAGTATACCCCTCTAAGCTTCAAGCACATTTCAAGATGAAATCCCGAGGTCATCAAGGTCATGAGGAGGGACTCTTATACAACTATGGCTATGTGCCTTGTCCTAGGACAAACGATTCGCTTGCTTGGTGATATGAAGAGGGAGGGTCCCGAGCCAAGTAGGGAAGCAAGTAGCGAAGCAAGTACTATAGGAAGAAAGAATGGGATTATGGGTGTCCGTGTGATGACATTACTGTGTACGCCCGATTAGTTGAAATACGCAGGCATGTTTATCCATGTGATGATGTGTGGTGGAATCGTGGTATGTTTGAACAACCTTGATGGTCGTTGGAACAGAGGCCGGATCCCTCTCATGGTATGACGGGCCGATTCGGGCCGGAGGGTGTCTCTCAATGAGGTAATAGAAAGACACTGCTCCGGAACCGCTACTACTAGTAGTAAGAAAGCAAAAACGCTACCCACCTATTATACGCTATTAGGTACCTTCTTTTTAGGATCTAGACTAGACTAGACTAGACTAGACTAGGTACCTAACGTTTATCTACTGTACGTACGTAGTAGTAGTATGTTGGTAGTCACTCAGTACGCTCGTCAAGTAAATAAACACAACGTCTTCGTTTCAAACAAACTTGACGATCATACAATACCCTACGCATTAAGTAGTAGTATTATACTACCTAAGATACTCGCTCGGTGTTCCCGCTACTCTTTAAACAGGGCCCCGACGAGCAGCACATCCGTAGGCACTTGACGCAATCTATGGTATCATCTTTGTCTGATAAGAGATCCTATTATTATCGGTGCGCTTTGTCTTGGCAGCCGGCCATGGAGCGGCAAACGCGCTCGACTCCACCTATAATTCAACTCCCTACAGTCTGCTGTAGTGTATTAGTACTAGCCTAGTAGGCCCTCAATACACGGACTAGGGAGGCAGCTAGTACCAAGGTACCTTGAGTCAGATACCCGTGTACTCCGTACTACTACGTAGCTAAGTTCCCGAGGTCATCCTTGGAACGCCTTCCAACGTTTTGCGGCGGAACGTGCGGGTGCCAGGGAGGTAGGGAGGAGGAGTAGCCAAGGCACGGGCCGAAAAATAACATCTACCCAGGAAGTACTCTGTCAGGTAGGCAGGTGTTCAGCCTTTACTGTTATAGTACTCTGGAGGTCGAAAATAGTGATGATAGCCGTTCGCGACACACGTGTATAAATAGCATCGACAGTGCCATGGCTCTTTTCGGAACATGCCTGATACTTCCAAGTGCCAAAAGGCCAGACTTGGTGGCATGATGGATCATGGTCTGCGTGGGGGGCACACGGGAGGCGTCGTGGTGGATGCTTGGTTGGGATTCGCAATGCGCACATCCCACATTGACAGGCATCCCACCTCATGCATATCCATAACCTGCTCCTCTGCTGCTCCTCTGCTGCTCCTCTGTTTTTTCCCATGTGTCGTCGACGAGTAGGTACATCGTATGCAGTACCTACCTAATGTGGCACACCACTCACCATTATTACCATTACCCTACCAGATGCACATAATGGTGCGCATACCAAATGGTGTGTGGATTCATCGTGCTCAGGGCAAAAGTACCTATCGCTTATTTCCCGCTTCCTTCCCACTTTTCTATACCCGAAGGTGAGGAGAGAGAAGAAGAAAAAGGGAGTCACCAGTGTTGTGGAAGAAGAAAAATAATGGCTGTGATGATGACGCTTTAAAAAAAAAAAAAAGTTTAAATAGATAAAGAGAAGAGATAAGCTATCTAGCTTACCACGGACTCCCAATCAATTAATCCATGGTAGTGAGACTCACGGTGACGCTACCTGCGTGATGCGTTGAGAAAAGCTCCAGCTCCCAAGGTCACACAGCCTTATCCAGTGCACAAGCAAAAACCCAGCAAAACCCAGCAAAACCCACGAGCCGCAGTTGAATTAACACAGGACATTGGATGGGCCCCATGCAGCGTGGGAGGCGATGGTGTGTGCTGGGAGGTTCTGATAGCCAAGTCGCACATACAGTACGTAGGTATTGACACAGGCCGTCGTTCCCGGCTCATGCAGTTCTTGTTGTATCTGATGTTAATGAGGCGGCGGCGGCAACGGCCTGGATTCCGGGTGCCTGTGTGTTAGTGGACCAGACAGCTGCCGTAGAGGTACTACTGTACTGCTACCTACATAGAGGTAGGTAATGTGCTATGTAGAATGAGAGTGCATTGCGGCATTGCGGGTCAGTCTCTTATCTTTGCGCCATCCGGTGAACCAGGAGTTGCTGATCTCGCCGCGGCCCTTGATTCGTCCCGTACCTGCAGTGCGTATCAGACCCGAAAGACAAGATATGGTTCCTCGGAGAGATGAGGGGAGATGAGGATAGGTGAGGTTCAGGCTGAGTCAGTTTCTTCACACGTTCAAGACAATAAAGTAAGTACCTAACTAAGTACCTAGCAGTAAACCACAGACTCGTCATAATCCAATAGAGGCATTAGGGATGAGAGGGGCTTTTCCCTCCACTTTCCAAGGTATTAACTGTACGGAACTTCAACATTCCCATGCCCGGGCAAAGCCGGTCTTTTAATAAATCGGCCACGCTACTACCTCTACCTAGGTAGTATACAAGACTACTACTATAGTATAGATAGGTAGATACATATAGCTCCAGGGGTCATTGGGGGCAAGAAAGCTAACCAACCTCGGAAGTGCTGTTATTGTTCCACCAAAGACTTCACTCCAGAGATGGTGTGCATAGAGGTAGAGAGGTAGTAGGCGGGCAGTACCTAGGCAGGTAGATGTAGAGACGTAGAGATGTAGAGAGCCTGTGTATACCTGACTTCGTAGTACGGATATGGGGGGTTATTTGTAAGTGCTGTAGCACAACTTATAAGCTATACAAGCTATAACAAGCTATAACAAGCTGTAACAAGCTATACCTACCTCCGCCGCCGACTGCCTCCGTACCTACCCAGGGTCTACCTAGAGTCTACCCGCCTGGATACCCGCCTGGATACCCGCCTGGACACCCGCCTGGACACCCCTTATCATGACCCCCACAGCCCGACTTATGTGTGCTATGTGGTGTAGTGCACTTTGAATCGCAGATTTCTTGTCAAGCCGTAATCCCAGTCTAGATAGTCCTGATCCCCTCATAGAAAGAATTGGGGAAATTTGGGAATTACCCTGACCGGTCCTGAGCTAGCACACGTCACGGATCAGAGGTTCACCTTTTCCGTTGCGCCCAGCCAGTACCCAGCCAGTACCCAGCCAGCCCGGCCCACTTGACAATCCGACCGAAACTGATGTGATTTGGATACGTAGGCAGTGCCTGGACAGACTCTGTTCTGTCTGGGTAAGTCTGGGTAAGTCTACCGTTGTGAATGAATGATGTGGCATCGCACCTCGATGGTGTGCTATCTAGCCTGTGACTACTGTATGTAAGAATCATTAGACTAGTGAGCGAGACCAAGACACTCTCTCCCGAGATACTAACACAACTGTCATGTACTTACTATGTAGGCAGGGTATCGAAGGGAGAGATATCTACTGCACAGCCGTACAGCGAGAAAATAAGCATTCAACTAGCTACCTACCTCCTACCCACCTAGAAGTACTCACTCAGGTATATGTTGTTTATTCTAGGGCACCTCATAAGAGCGCGCGCTCTATGCGACGGCGTAGTGTAGGAGAGGTATCTACAGCTGATTACCTACATAAACCGCCCGTCTAAGCCACCTGGGCAGGTATACTTAGATAGAACATACTGCCATAGTAGATCCCATTCGGATAATTCAGGAACACAGGAACCTTTCGTCTAGGTAGCCCCGTCAAGAACTCCGTCAAGAACCCCATCAAGAAACCCCATCTATCTACTAAGTAAGTACCGTACACTACCTCTAGGCTACTGGCTAGGTGGGAGGTAGGTTAGGTGCTGAAGGTAAGAAAAGATGCTGAATCAACTCGGACTTGGGGCCATCGGGATTTAGTGGAAACCATGACAGAATGTTACCCCATCGAAGGTCGCTCGCGTCAGGGGATAGCGGGTCATCATCACCCACCCATCCATGTCCCTCCAACAAACATCATATCCTCGCTCAATGCGCCATCACCATCAATCACTATCTATGGATCTCATCTATCTATCCGCCTAGGTCTCTTAACACCAAGGTCCCTCCACCTCACCTCACACCACACCATATAATTCCTATTGACCGCTATTCTTCGTTGCCTTCTCCCTCCATCTATAAGATTACCTAGGTATCGAACGAGAAGAGCACACCATCACTAACCGAGAAGATCTGCGCCTGCTTCTTCTTTGTGCGCGTGTGTTCATGTGTTTCTCGGTCTGGTGAAGACGCTGCGCGCGCCCGAGTGAAGCCACACATATGAAAAAAAAGAGAACTTACTAGGTAGTTGGGGGCTCTATCTAATGTAGCCCGTACCTCAGAATAAAAGCAGTGAGACTGAGCGAGCGATTAAGTGAGGGAAGAGATAGAGAGGGAGAGAGATATATGCCGGCCGAGCCAGCCAGCCAGCCAGCCAGCCAGCCAGGTATTGATACGATTTGACGCCGAAACTCCCTGGCGTCTATCTGTCTACGCTACACACACATATCCATAGCCATAACCACCATCCACCATTTTTACCCAAGGAGGACGGCCACGACCAACCACGACCAATACCACCAACACCACCACCGCCGCCGCCATCGCCGCCATCGCTACTACTACGGCAACCCCCTGGCTAGGTAGGTACATTTGCCCAGCATCTCATTATCGCTTTCTTCAAAGTACCGTCATTTCTAGCCTATCGGTTATATCTGCAATATCCGTGTTACCTACCGGTACCTTGACATGTCTATCCTAGACTACCTGGGTAGATACGCCGCCTCCTGCACTGCATAGTCCAGAGCCATATCTACCTAGGTAGTGTAGCAGCAGTCGTCGACCCGCATGAACATCTTCCTTTAAACAGCCTCAGCAGCCCAGACTGGGGACTTTCTCCTTGTCTTTGCACACCACATTCCTCTCAGGAACACTGCCTACCTGCTTACCTGCCAACCTGTCTCTCACACGCACGCCTCTCCCACATCTGTATCTCTCTTTCTATCTATTTATTATCTGTCTATCTATCTATCTATACCGTTGCCTCCCCTCTCTCTTACTTACACCTTATCAGGCCACCACCCGACATCTGCACGTCACATTTCGTGCAGCCTTCCTGGGACCTGTACCAGCATCCCGCGCTCGCTTTTGAAGAGCCCCGGTCGCTCGGTATCAGACTTATACAACCGCACCCTGAGTCCGCCCAGTAGTGTCACTCGGCATCCGAGCAGCTCACTCCCCTCTTGCCCCCCACTACCATCTTGACACTGCTTTATATGAACATTACTGTTCCCCTTCTTCCTCTATAATCTCCTCGTGAGCCCCTCTTGCTTGTTTCATTGTTACTGGTGGCCGCGCGGCAGTAGCAATACTCGGTAATCAGCCACTGCCACCGGTACAGACGTGCCGCAGGAATCATTCCATGGACCAAGTATTCCCCACGAACCCATTGCCTGTTCGCTGGCCTCGTGTTCGATAGTACGAGTTGGGCTTTGAGCTCCAACTGCAACATCGCCAATCCTTGCTTACCCGACAGCCGCTTATCTCCGCAATTTATATCATCGCCATCTCATCGTTATCATCAACATCATCATCGTCATCACCACCATCACCACACCACCACCATTAGCCTCAGGCTGGCTTGTGGGACCCGAGGCGGCCATGTCGACACGTTCGTCGCTATCATCCAGGGCTGGGTCCCCTGCCATCATCAGAACTGGAGTTGATGATGAGACATTGCCTAGTGGTCAGTGCCGATACATCCTGCTTAACCCGGAAATCAAGGGCCAGCGCTGTGCATGCGTTGGATTTACACTCAACCGTTCACACCCTGGCGTGTTATGCCTGTGCGGTCACTCGTCGTGCTACCACGTCAAATGTACCGAGACACCTCCCGATAAGAGCGAGGTGGAAGATCTTCGACGACGCATTCAAATGCTAGAAGGGCAATTAGACCGAGAAAACCACATGGGCATCGGGAATGCCCTTGGGCAGGTGGTGCAACGCCTCGGTAACTTAGAAGAACAATTTGAGGCGAGCAGAGGGGAATTCAGTCAGGATATGAAGGACTGCTACGGGAACGTGAACCGCATGTGGATATCTTTTGACCAACTTGACAGAAGACAGGCAATCTCTGAGCATCGGTACGATGAACGGTTAGACGGTCATGACGACGCTCTGCAGAGGTTGAACGACAGGATCATAGAAGCCGATGAAGCCTCGATGGCTCTAGAGGAGCGCGTTGAAACGCTGGAAGATAGACCCCTTCCTTCCCGTCCCCACCACCGCCCCCGACGGCGATCGATCCCAGAATCAGAGCGTACCCGGCAATGGTTGTCACAATATGGCGGTACCTTGCGGACACAGCCTTTCTCCACTCCTCCCCACGGAGCTACGCAAATCCCGCCGAGTAGTGTAACTTATAGCCAGACCAGAGTGCCATGGACAGTTCATGTATCGCTCTTGCCAACGAAGGCACAGCCATTCCCGTTCGAGAAGGATACCAACGCATATAAACGTTGCCTATCTCGTGGCCTTCATCAAATGGTTGCCGTGGGTGGGACGGACAGCGAATCGTTCAATAGGGCAATTAACAAGGCTTTTGGTAGCCTGCTTCGTGGGAGGGAATGGATGCCCCTGCAAGCACGTCTTTGTGATGCGGTGACCCTCGAAGGCTTGCCCATGCTGCGTCCTTTGGACCCGAGTTTGCTCGGTAGGCCGTATGACCTAGAGTTCCTAAGGCAGTATTGCGCTGTTTGCCATGTCACAGGGAAGGTTGAATCACTTTATATTTCCATGGTTCACCATACGTTCTCGTGGCATTTTCTCCGACGATCGCCCTGCCACCTTGACGGCCTAGAGGCTAGTTGGGAGTACGACTCACTCCTAGATCCTGACGATAACTTAGACGACGACACGGGGGGGGAAGAAGATCGGCCGCCGGCCGGTGATATTATGCCAGCACTCCCATCGCTCAAGCGTACGGCATCAGAAATTTCGAGGGCACCCAGCTTTAGTGCAGCGGAGGGGGACGGGTCACGGCCCAAGTTAGCACGCATGCAGGTTGAAGTGTGTAGAAGGGGCGTGGAGACGGTATAGAGGCGTCCCATTTTGGTAGCCTAAAGCAACGATAGAGCCTCCAGAAACGCAGATAGATAAGGACACGGCGTTCTGAGAATGGCCAGGATGGGCGTGGGGAGAGGATACATCAGCACATCGTTTAGCCTTGATCATTATGTTCGCTCGGTTTTCTTTTTGTTATAAATTATCTATCTTCCACTCACCCAGTGGCTATACCCTCTGCTCACTGTCTAGTGTGTCTCTTTATCGTATGATATTGTTGGATACCTTAACCGGCCAGACTTGCTAAGCTCCCTTCCACGACAAGTCCAGCTGCATTACGAGTGGCTATAATGGTAACCTCGGGGTGGTTTTGCATATAACATAGAGAGAAAAATGAGAGGAGGCGAAGCTATACACGTTAATGAAGATGGCTTAGCGAAAGGATCGGGTTTACTTTGCTTCCCGTCTCGAAGATAAAAACAATAATTAAATCAAGATGAAAACAGGAATTACATGGTGGACGGACAAGTGAATAAATAAATAGATAGATAGATTGGTAAATGGAAACACCTTCCAGTGCCTTAACTTTACTTCCTAATAGGCTTGAGTATTGCGTATGAAATCGGTAGCAAGAGGTATTGAAGCTTTGTGTCCCGAGGTCCTTAGCTTTAAATATGTAGGTAGGACATACCTAAATACTCTACATATATACATACTCAGGTACCTACTAGTGTGATATGTGTGATATGTGTGATATGTGTGATATGTGTGATATGTGTGATATGTGTGATATGCAGGTAGCCAGGTGGTTAGCATGTACACAGTGCGTCACAGGGTCCCATATATCATCTATCTGTACTCCGCAGTAGGTACCTGCCTAGGTAGCTCTGTTCTGCCTTGTCCATATGTAAACTGTAAACCACCAACAATTGAAGGCATCCATCTCGACGCCCTACTAGAGGTCTAGAGGTGCCTACCTACCTTAGGTAATCCACGCAATAACAGCCTTCTCGAACTTCTTGACCACACGTACCTCTACCTCTCTCAGAAGGTATCTAGTTAGGCATGCAGTCTAGTTCAAGGCCATCTATTCAGATTTCACATTTTACGCCATTGGTTCTATAAACTTCTATAAGCAATTTTCTCTGAAGCGATTCTTCGGAGCCGTTCCGCCCATCATCTATCCACATAGCCTCAGTATCATCTACCGACCTACATGCTACCAACACCCCTTGCCGAAAGGTAGCTATTATACTTCGCCGTCTTCGCTCGCCAAAGCCTCACCACACCTCAAACTAAGCTACTCTACTCACCACACTCCTTACATCATCAACATATACCATAAGTCGGTCGGGAATCCCGTACCCCTACCTAGGCGGTTAGAGACGTGTGGAACTATCAGTAGTTCTCAGTAGTTCTCAAAGCAACTAACTCATTCATCCCTCATCTTCTTACTCTCTCTCTCTCTCTCTCTATATATATATATATATTACGCAGCGCCGAAGAGCGCGCATCGGTCTGCGCCATGGATTCCATGGATCTAGATCACGACATGGACATTGACGTCGACCTTGTTGCCGACGAGCCCATCGTTCCCGAACCCGATCCGGTTTGTCTTTGCCGCCATCGCTTGCCACATACCAGACTGATTATTTACCGTAGGGCAATCGCTCACCAGGCGAGATCGACGACGATGCGGATGCCCGCTGTCCCTCCAAGATCTTCATCAATGGCCTCGACGTGATGAATCCCAATGACGTCAAAGCCTACGTTGCGCAACACTGCTCCGACAGCGATGTGAACCTCGAACGGATAGAGTGGATAGATGATAACTCTGCCAACCTGCTATTTGCCTCTGAGAACACCGCTTCACAAGCCCTCGGTGCCCTCGCCGCCGACCCCATTTTAGATACCTCGCAATTGCCCGCTCGACATCTTCTTCGCGCCAAACCCTTTTCGACGAAACCAGAGATCATCCTCCAAGTACGGCCCGCTCTTGAGAGTGACAGGAAACAGGCGGGTGCTGCTTCGCGCAGTCGGTTCTATCTTTTGAATCCAGAATATGATCCGGAAGAACGGCGGCGAAGGAACGAAGCAAGAAGATATCGCGACCGGAATGGCGACGGCTTTTCTCGGAGGCACGGACGGCAGGCGCAGGCTGACGAAGGCGACGAACCGTTTGACGTGAATCTTTACGACGACAGTCCCGCCACCACATCAACTCAAATGCGCCGGGAGCGCAGGCGTTCGCTCACTCCTGATTACGAGGCGGCCGAGTCAAAAATAAATTCGTACCGATCGTCAAATCGTGGCAGGGAACTATTTCCAGATAGCATAGGATCGAGACGCCGGAGTTCAAGAGACCGTTCGGCTTCTCCGGCCCGCGACCGAGATGGCGATCGAAACATGAATGACGCGGTGAACGACAGGTCGGCCATAGCGCGGGAACAGAATCATTATAGGGCGCATGCTATCAAGAGCCATATCTCTCGCCAGAACCGGGCAAAAGAGCTGTTCCCATCTGAAGCAGCGTCAGAAAGCGGGCGCCTCGGCGACACGGTCGAAGACGCAGCTACCCTACTCTCTAAGGGCATTACACTCCCTCTGATGGACGGTAGTAACGACACGCCACCCATCACCAATCGCAAATTAGAAGATCGCATCACAATTCCCTCCAAGGGGAAATTGGCTGATAGGATTACTAGCCCAGATTCGACGGGAAGCTCGGCCTTCAGTATCCGCGGCGCGGCAAGCCAGAAGGCCTCTAACACAGGCTTCGCTATCAAGGGGTCCGCCGGGAAGTCAGTCAAGGAGCTTTTTCCCGACAAGTTTGGTAGTAACGCGGGAAAGGAATTATTTGGGGATGGATCCGGGGCCAGGCCTAGACATCGGCAAAGGGCAGGTGATCTATTTGATTAATCTCGTCTGTCGCTCACAACACTCAGTCAAGGTGCGGCTGGCCACGGGCATTATGCACATGATAGGCTAGTTGACCCAGAAAAGTGACCAGCAGGACGGGAAGTGAGACCATTGAGGCATGAAGCAAATTTCGTATTGGCACTGCTCTTTAACGAAACCAATCTAGACTCTGGCTTGGGTAACGGGATGACGAGGTCACTCTTGGAAGGACTGATGTGCCTGTGAGGGCCTTCGCCCTGTCGGCGATATTACAATGTGCAATTAGGTCATATTCCTCTATAGACAGCGCAAATACGAGAACCCGGCCCCAAAAATTTATATCGGGGTATCCCAATAGTTTCCACGGATAGAGAGGGCGAAGGAGTGATGACATAGGTAGCTTTTGCAAATCAAGCAAGATGCCCTAGAATCCAATCCATACATTCCCCTCGAAATACGCCCCGTGACAGGTAATTCGCACAGTCGATATGAATGAAGCTCATGTGGTGCTCAGCTACATAGCCTCATCTAGCATTAGCCGTCGCTGGCCACCTTTCCAAATTCATCGGTACAAGGTCCCTGACAGTTTCCCGTAAACAGTGACCTAGGTAGGTTGAAAGGACATTGGGAATGTTCTCGATCGATCCTATAGGGACCTTCTCTCTTCTCTCCATTAGCCCAACTCGTCACCTAGACACGTACCGGCTGTAGCACTTGCCGCATGCTAAGATCAGACGAGTCAATAGCCAATACCTAACTGGTAGTTCCAGTACCTACCTACTTGGGTAGGCTATGTAGCCAACGAGTACATGTGGTAAGGTTGGTAAGGTTATATATATATTTTAGGTATATACGCCGTCACCTAGGTACCTACGGAGGTAGTTGCCATCCAACACACTACCTCCTAAAGCTAAAGTGTAGGTATCGATACCTCCCTCTATCGACCTACCTGGACACCCTCTCTTATGTACCGACTCTAATCAATGCTAACCACACCATCTACGCCATCTATTTACTCACATTCAACATCGCCTCATCTCATTTGTGTGTGTGCCAGTTGTAGTCTACCACGAACCGCCACGGAAACTACCACGACCACTGCGACAACGACAACCCCCCTCGTACTCACCCACCCGCGCTCTTCCGGCCATGACAGAGCCTCTGAGCTGGCTCAAGTTGGGGCCACGCGCCCGAACGCCTTCCACTCCCCTCACAACCAATTCGGTCGAGGGTAAGGCATCTCGCGATCCTCAGCCCGGTGGTCCTCGACGGCCCACTTCGTCTCGCATGTCAAGCCATGACACCGAACCCTCGTCCACAGACGACGGTGCCGCTCATCTCCTTGTCCGCAGGGAGGACCAGGTCTGGTATAATCCAGTGAGTCAACATGTCTAGAATCACGCCAAACCGAGTAATAAGTAACCCCCAGTCATCCCTCAGTCCTTAGGTCAAATGGTCGAGGCGCTACAGGTGCTACTCATGGCCCATGGCGTCCTCCACCCCATCCCGATTCAGTATAATTCCTACGTGCTACATCTAGTAGAAGGATTCGCCAGTGCCCAGGAAAGCATCCGCAGGGCAGAAGCCGCCTATCGGGAGGTGAAACAGTCGCTAGAGCATAATCTCGAGCAGTTCCGCTTAGTGGCCGACGACTGGCTCGAGCGAGAGTCCCAATATCGTGCCGAGGTGAAGCGTCTTGAGGTCCTCTTGGTAAGTCGTGAATACTTGGGCCGTATTAGCTCCAACTAACACTTACCACCGCAGTCAAAAACATCCCAAAGTGGCCTCGAGGCTGTCACGTTGGCGAGAACAAATAGCATCGTCGACCGTAGCAGTAGTTCTAAGGGTGGCGGGTTCCTCTCGAGGCTCGACAAACTTAGGAAATGCCACGCCAACGGTACAATTAACACAGAGGAATCTCCTTAAGGTGACTTACGTGTCTAACGTAATTCTCTAGATTTGGTGTCACCATCGAACATCTTAACCATGGATCAGGTGTTTCGAACGGAGACTCGGGAAAATCAGTCTAGGAGGAACGGTATGGTTAGGAAAGAAAGGGATCCCGAGCGAGGTACCCTATTGACCAGAGGCCCTTTCGAGATATGCGCCGTCGCTAAGCATTTATCTTCCCAGTTCTGACTCCCAAAATCTTGGACAACGATAACGATTTCCGTATCAGTGAAAAGATACGTCAGCAAGACGCAAGCACCATGGCTTCTACTGCCATTTACAGGGGAAGACAGGCGTATGGGCGCGGCGATTGTTTACAGCCCGATTCGGATGTTGTGAAAAGATGTCAAGACGGTCTCTGCAAACCCTTCTCATCTACCACAACTGCCCCAGTAGTAGCGAGCGAGAAACATCATATTCACCAGGAGGCACAATCACCCACCGACACCTATTCGAGAGACAAAGTATCAATGTGTTTGCCGAGCTCGAGAAACCCTTGCCATCAAATCAATACTTCAAGTAAGCCCATTATTTCAACCCCTGATTTTCCAATCCACCCTAGTGAAGCGGCCGCGACCAAAACGGTGTCTCAGCATGAGCGAGACTTTTCAGAGTTCTCATTTAAACCCGGTAATGGTTTTGACGCATTGCCGGACAACGCGATGGAGAAACAAGGAGGTTCCGATCCACGTTATAGTGAGCGAGCTCCATCGTGTCCAGCACATAGAAGTCTAGAAGGTATGGCTATCGAGAAATTTCAACGCCACGCCGACGATACCAACGATTTGTCTACTGTTCCCGCATCTAACAAGGGGTCGTGGCTATCAAAAACTAATGACAGCTCTATTCAGCCCCTCCCCAGTGGCGCTGATACGGCACCTCAAAGCCCTTCTGGCAAGCCGAACCGAGTATGGCGAAATTTGGGTTATAGTAGATACAGTAAGATAGGAAACTCACCAAGCCAGAACACCCATGATCTGGATTCTCCGCTGGCCACTTCTGCTACTGGGAACGATACCATGCAGAAGGAACAAGCCGAAATGGACGCGCGGATCGCGGCAACGCTTGCCCTAGCCAACGTTCAAGGTAGTACCAACCAGAAAAAATAATCGACCTCCGTTCCCCAACCTAGGACCACTATACTTAGATGAGGGATATATAACGGGCAGGGTCAGCGCGAGTAGCGATGTATCCGTACGCCTAATCAAGCGTTTCGTCGACGAGACGCATCTCATGAGTTCGGTGCGACGGTCGAACGCTCGCTCCCCATTTATCCTAGGCCTCAAATCCACGGCGTGACTGCCACGAAGGGCACACCTACATATGCATGTGCTTGTAAAGAATGAGCACCAATCAACATTGACGATAAGGAGGATGCTGTGAAAAAAGAGAGGCATTGCTCTTCAAAATTCTCATGACAAACCTAGATATGAATCCCGCCGAGCTACTTGGGCTAATGACGACCGAATTTTCCTACGGCAAGAATCACGGTAATCATCCGTGGCGTACTTCCAGACCTGCGCATGCATATTGCTACGGCCAACGATGGCTAGGAAGCTTCGAAATACGACCAGCTATCGATCTCTGGGCTCCTGTCTCATGACAGGCTATTATTGTTGTTTTAATGCTACGGCCGCTTGGGCGATGTCAAATTAATGAGGTTTATGCCCATCCCTGAGCGTGTGTTACGTATTGGAGACCAATGAGTTGTATGAAGCCTTGCGCGGCCGTGGAGAGAACCCGGGAGAAAAGACGTTGTCGTAATGAACCGTGGGGGCCACCTCCGAAACATATGTGATGTTCGAATACGACCCAGTCCGCATTCTCTCTCCAACCCACGCACCACGCACCATGCACCATGCACCATGCACTGAAGAGAGCAGACGGGGATTGTGCGAGCATAGGGGAAAATTCTGCTATATTTATGGGCGGTGTCTAGCGATCTTCCGCAGCCGTGTCGGCACTTACAGTAGAGTTTGTATCCTGTCCTTCGTCTATTGTAGCGAAGGGATGGCCCAGTTCATTGACATGCGTGGGCGGTTCGTACAGTAACAACACAGTGTTGTGTCATCTGGGGGCCAGCACGGATCACTAATGTGTAGTGTAGATCCTCGATAGCCGACAGTTGAACCAGATCGCTGGGCCACAGAGAACCACCACCTGACCGTGGACGGGTGTGCGAAGCCTTAATGCCGGGTAAATGACGAGACGTTCACACTACTAGTACACCACATAGTACACCATATAGTACACCACACTACGCTGCACTATTGTCTTCACTTACCGCTACTTCAGCTATCACAACAGATCCCCGTCATCGTCACCACATTGAGAGCCACCAGCTCCTGCGCCGTATACCTACAGCACACGGTGTTTCGCTGTTGTTGTTTTTCTGTGGTTTCGGGCTACCTCATCTACTAAGTAGTCAGCTCGGGGGCATCACAGTAGACTGCGTGTACACACTACACCCAAGTACGATAATCCTCCACCGACCCTCTACCCTATCCACCACCACCGTAGTGTACTGCGACATGCTGTGCACGCGCGCACATATCTGCAGCGTCCCGACCGTACGCACAGGCGTACACTACTAGAAATGGAGCGAAACGGTCGTCGTTCGGGTGGTCCCGTCGTTCGAGCACTGTGCCGGCGGTGAGCGGATCATCATACCCATTCAGTACCCAATTGTTGTTCTGCGTTTGACCTCTTTGTTGTATCATGGCACACTTGGGCCGAGCCGTACTGTTTTGTCGTCGGGTCCCTTCGTACTATGTATGTACTGCCTTCGCCATCTCTCCCACTCCCACTCTCCCACTCCCACTCTCCCACGCCCGCCCGGTCCCTCCCCACGCTGGGCCGGTATCTCTTCTCCTCTCCTCCTTACCAGAGTCTCACGACACGGCACTACATTACTCTACACTACACTACATCACCATACGCTACACCACACGCAGTTGCTCCCTCGTCTAGGAGCCCCGTCCCTTAGTGAGATATCGAGTGGTTCCCGTATACCAGATGGGACACCAGACAGGGGGGGCGGGGAGCCGACGGACACAAATCTCGTGGCGGATCTTGCATAGGAAATATGATTAATCTCTGATTGTGACTTCGGCGGGAACGTCTTGGTTTGATTGTCCCGCTGCATGTACTGTAGTGTACAGCACTACGCGTATGCATGCGAATCCATGCGAATCTACGCCTCTTGGTCTTGTCGACGGCACACACGATGATGATGAGCTGGAGACGGTAACCCACTCTCTATGCTGGTTGGTGTAGGGTTGGACGACAGCGTAGTATTGCAGATTGAGGTCGGCGACCATATTTGAACCACAGCACTATTGATTCAGACGAACCAGGATATACCCCGGTCAGGCCGGGGTGTTTCGACAAGATCGGCAGCGCTAGAGCACCGCTAGAGCTCAACGATGCTTAAAGATGCTCGTCCATGTTCAACGATGTCAGCCAACAGGATTGTGATCCGCACCGCACTTGCCGTGTGCAACGGCATTCCTTGCGCGAGTCATCCCAGTCTGTCGGGACGCTACCCAAGCTACACGCTACTAGTACATCCCCATGAGAACTACCCATGCCCCCATTCCCATTCCCACTGCCCCCCCTGCCACCCCCCCCCCCCCCCCCCCCTACAGTACTAAGTACTTTCTATCCGTCACCAGAACCGTCACTACAGTACATACTATAGTAAGTAGTACTATACATGCTACTAGAAGCAGTACCGTACTGTATACTAGTACAGTACATTCTGTTACACGCAGTACTCATGTCCTTCCAGTGGACGGTCGATTCGTCCTTAGAGCCACTGCTAGAGTACAAGTACCGAGGATTAAGTATATGACCTTCCCTGATGGATACATAGTATATCAGACCTGATAAAGACACACCTCTATCCAGACATACTGTACGAGCATCTCTACAAGTACCGAGTACTCGTACTCCCTATTACCTACCATAACCATACCATGTAGCATAGTCAGCACGCACGCAATACCACTAGGTTAGTAGGTATCCTACTACACTAGATGGGCATTCGTTCTACAGCGTTGTTGTCTTGCATCTCTGACGTGTTACCATACATAGATACCGTCTACTACTTACCTATGCCCGTGTGCTGGGGAGACTGCTGACGAGACTGTTGGGGGAGCGAGCCCCTATGGCATCTGTTTCGCCAAAGATATAGTTCCATCGGGATTCATTTCGAAGTCGCGCTTATCTTGGCTTATGATACATGCTTAAACTACTGCCATGTAGTCCTAGTCTGCTTCTGCATCGATCATGTTCAATGCGTGCGCCGCTTCGACCGTACCTACCTACTGTCACGCGCCCTGGCTGGAGCATGATGATGCCTGGTACGCTTCGCAATCTCCTTCTTTTCAGTTTAGCCAAAACATCAGCCATACGCCATGCCGCATTTGGCGGCGCTACCTTAGTCTTTTTCCCGGTGTGGAAATGCCTGGTGTACTAGTCTAGTGGGCATCACGTTGCCGCCGTTGAGGTGAGGCACGGTTGGGTCATAACGGCTTCTAATAAGGACAAGCCGCAAATGCTGACCCACGAGCTTCTTTGGTGCTACAGTGCGCACGGTGAGCACGGTGTGTTGCGTTGCGTTGCGTTGCGTTTCGTTTCAAAAACATGACCCGGCCAAACAGGTACTATACGGTAGTACGTAGACAGACAGACAGGTATAGTAGACTCTCTATAGTAGTAGTATGTTGTTCGTGGGAGTATTAGAAATGGTTGCCGACAGACTCACTCTCACGACGTCTTTTCCTCACCTTCTCCCCCCCCCCCCCTTCCTCTCCCTCCCTCTCCCTCCCTCCCACAAAAAAAAAAAAAAAGATACAACAAACCATAAATCAAGAACCTGAGTGGCCACCCCGGCTTCTACGGAGATGCGCCCGAGGGTCTTTGCGGGTCTTTGCCAAGCCCGTGGCAATCAGCGAGGATCGCCCGTCAAGCCAGCAGTTCAGCTGCCCACTTGAAGAAAAAATGTGCCATGATCGACCTGGACCATGCCGTGTTTCAACAAGGGGTATGTCTCGGGGCGGCCTGAAGCCGACAGTTGGAGCATCCTCTTGTCGAGGAGGCGAGCCATCCACCGTACTTACATGCGAGCCCCGAGTCTGTCCGGGCCATATTAGGCATGGTATTGAACGCAGCTTCATTTCCGATTTCACCTCCAAGCACCTATCATGGCCGGTGCGGCATCATCCTCCATGATCATCACTATGATCTATGGTCATCGCGATGGACATCACGATGGCAGTGGCAGTTTTTTGATGGTTCAGCTGCGAGGACAACTCCCCTTGCACGCCAAACCAACCCCTTATGCACTAGTAGCTAGCATATACACGAAAATGAAGCATATATTACCTCATACGTCGCCCCTCTTGGATTCAGTGTCCCTAGACGGCTCTCTTGGGCTGTGTATGGTGCAGATTCACTGCAGCATACGTCAATGCCTCGACGTAAGCGGTAACACTCTATCTGTAGCGTCGAATCTCCTCCTTCCCATAGTGATGGCTAGCGTCGTCTCTGCCATACCGAACTCGAACTGGTCAGGCCTGTCCTGTCCTGTCCTGTCCTGTCTGGCCCTGCCACGGGCCCACGGCACTAGAGATCCGCTAGGTCGCGCTGAGATCCGAACCGTTTTCTCTCATCCTTACCCATTACATCTACTAAGTAGTAGCTATGACATGTTCGTCTCTGTCTTTTCCCCCCCCTTAACTTGCAGGGAACTTTGTGTGTGTGATGATTAAACGGTGGTCTAGCTAGCGTATTGTTGTCACCTGTGCCCGATGATACCCTGATGTTCGCAAACTAGATCGGTTATAGGCAAAGCGCTCACTCATGCGAGCGCGGGCCTTACTCAAGTGGTCTCCTCTCCATCTCCATCTCACGCTCCCACTCCATCTTGATCCTTACTTACTACACCCATACCTTTTTTTTTTAAAGTACACGCGAGAACCTTGCATGTTACGCGAGGTATGCGCAACGTGGCGACACGGGGTCAAGAATCGCTCTCTTGTGGCAGGCTGAAAGATGGGTTGAAGTCGCCTTCGGTCGTAAGGCGAAAGGGCTGAAGACGACCCAGGACAGAACCAGGACCTCGGTCTGTAATGATCGTCCTCGACAAACCCGGCTCCATGGATGGGACGGACGGGTAGATGGGCTGGTCGAGTGCGACAGAAGAAAAAAAAAGACTCGATCGATAGAATCGGACGAACCATCTGCGCGGGACTGGGCAGAACAAGAACATTCTTTTTGGTGGCCATATTCCCTGCCGTTGATCATTTGTCAATTTCCACCTTCGGCGGTTCTTCCCAGGGAGCCAATGTTGCCCAAGGCACGGCCAGGAGACCTGCCCAGTGCCCAGGTCTGCCCAGGCCTCTTGTCCTGCCCGGGACTGAACCTGCCAGATCAACGACCCCTGACTTGCACAAGGATCCCCTCGGGGACCCATTTATATCCTTGGACATCCTGGGACTCCATAGCAATAATGATCATCGACAAGCCTATATTGTACTAGGGGGGAGAGGCTACCCTAATTAAACAATTCGGCCTTATTATTCCGATTATTGCAACTATCCATCTATCTACTAGTATCTCTCTACCTACCTACCTAGTTACCTAGCTACCTACCTCGCAGGTCTGCCCACATAGAGAGTACAGTACCGAAACGTACACACAGAGGTAGATGTGGAACGGGGGGGGGGGGAGGCGTAGTACAGTAGGGGGAGGCCGTTCATATGACAAAACGTTCAGGTAGGGCAGGCGGTGGTTTATGCATTAGGGTATTCAAATAAAAAGTATTGGCATTTCGTTCCACCGTAGCCTCAGGATTCCGCTGTAACGCTATCTACTACTAGGTATTTACGGGCCACCTACGTTGGCCGCCCATGCCGCCTACGGTGGCCGCCCACCTTGCCTAAACAGGTATTAAGTGGAGGTACTAAAAGCAGATTAAGCGTAGTCTGCCTGCTTTTATATACCCTATAAACGCCTTAATACAAGCATCTTATTAAAAATTAAATAAATAAATAAATAAAAATATTAAAAAATTTAAAAATTTTATTATTAAATTTTTAATATTTATATTTATATTTATTTAATTTTTTAATTAATTAGTAAGCTTTTATAGTAGTAAATCTCTTTAAATAAATAATAGTACTATTAAGTTAGTACTTGTAGAACAGGTGAGTGGTACGGGCGGCCACCGTAGGCAGCATGGGCGGCTAACGTAGGTGGGCCGGGTATTTATCTAGTTAGCCCTGTGTAATTACTGCTAGTACTAGATAGCGTAGTTGAGTTAAAAAAAATCCTTGCTGGTCCCTGGCGCCGATGTTCAACCAAACATCTTAGCGTAGTAAATTTAAATCTCCGGAGAGGCTGTGCCGCGTCGACGTATACACGACCATGATCTGGGGGCCACCTACGTTGGCCGCCCATGCTGCCTACGGTGGCCGCCCACCCACTTAGTTTTATTACAAGTAGCCCCACTACTAAAAATAGGTGTAGCTTTAACGGTAGGTCAAATCTATATAATATACCTTCTCTACTTAATATATCTCTGTTTAAAATAGCTGTTTATAAGGCTTAAAATAATAAAATATCTTTTATATTAACTATTTTTTAATGTTATAATAATAACTAAAGCTTTTAAATTATTTAAAATTAACTAAATTAATTTTAAATTATTTAAATTTATTTTTAATTAGTTAAATACATTATAATAATAACTAAAGCTTTTAAATTATTTAAAATTAATTAAATTAACTTTAAATTAATTAAATTTACTTTAAATTGCTTAAATTTACTTTTAATTAGTTAAGCATATAATTATATTATAATAATAACTAAAGCTTTTAAATTATTTAAAATTAACTAAATTTACTTTAAATTAGTTAAATATATAAATAATAACTTTATATAAAATGCTTTATTTTATTTAATAAGATTTTTACTTTTATAACTAAGCTTTAAATTTTAGCTTTTTATTTTATATGTTTATTACTTTTAAAAAACTTTAAAAGCTATTTACTTTATTATTTATTAAGCTTTAAATTTTAGCTTTTACTTAATATTATTGTTTGCTTAATAAAAGCTTTTTTTTTATTATGCTTTTTATTATAAATATAAAAAAGCTTTTTTTTTATTATGCTTTTTATTACTAGGTTATAAACTAGGTTATAAACTAGTAAATAATAATAAAGTTAATAATATAAGCTTTTAAAAACCTTTTAAAAACTTTTTTTATTATTATTTTTTATATGTTTATTATTATAAAAAGTTAAAAAGCAAGTAAATAATATTATTATAAAGCTAAGCAAAATAAAAAAAATTATTAATATAAAAAATGCTTAGCTAGTTTTTTTTTAAAGCTTATACTTATATATTAACTTATATTACTAAATATAAGCTTTATATTAAATTATTATAAAAGCTAATAATAATAGGTTTAAAACTTTATTATTATTTAAAATATTTATTAAGTAAAGCTATTATAAAAAAATAAAGTAATAATAAGTTTAAAAAAAAGCTATTATTTAAAATTTATATTAAATAAAGCTATTATAAAAAGCATTAGTAAAGCTATTATAAAAAAGCTATTTTATATAGCATTAAGCTATAAAAGTAACAAATATTATTTATTAAGCTTTTTTTTAGCTTTTTTTTTAGCTTGCTTTTTAGCTTGCTTTTTAAGTATATTTTTAAATAGCTTTAAAAAGTATTGCTATTTTAAAGTAAAATAAAGCTAGCTTTTTTTATTATCTTTATTTTTATTTATATATAGCTTTAATAGTTTATTTATAAAAGTTAAAAAGCAACTTATTATATTATTATTTACTTTTTTAAAGTTTAAACTTAAAGTTTTTAGTAAATAAGCTAATAAGCTAATAAAAGGCTAAAAAAAAAAAGCAGTTTAAAAGCTAGCAGTTTAAAAAGTAGCAGTTTAAAAAATAATAGTTTAAAAGGCAGCAGTAAAAAAAGCAGCAGAAAAAAAAGCAGCAAAAAAAGCATTAATAAAAAAAAAGGAGCTTTTTTTAACTAACTTAATTTTAAAAAAAGCTAAAGCTATATATTAATATTTTTTAGCTTTAAAAACGTTTTTTTTTTATTATATATATAAAAAAAAGCAACTATAATAACTACTATAAAAAATAAGCAAATAGTAATAATTTTATAATCTTTTATTTTAAAGGCTAAAAATAATAAAAAAAAGTAAAAAGTAAAAGCTTTTAAAAGTAAACAAGTAAATAAAGCTTAAAAACATAATATAAAAGTATTAAAAAAAGTAAATATAAAAAAGTAAATAAATAAAAAAAAGTAAGTAAAAAAGTTAATATAAATGCTAACAATTAAAAAAAAAAGCAAAAAAAAAGTAGCTACTTATATAATATATTATATATATTAAATTTATTAATAAATTTATATATAAATAAAATATTTGCTATTTTTATAAAAGCTATATTTTTTTTTTAGCTTTTTAAGTTAATTATAGCAATAATAATAGCTTAAATAATATATATTATTATTATTTATGTTTTTTTTTTATATGCTTATTATTTACTTTAATTATAATATAACTTATATATATATTTATATTAAAAAAATTATACTTTAAAATTTGTTTTACTTTTAACTTTTTTTTAGTTATTTTTTTATATAAAATAATATAAGCTGTTATAATTGTTAAAGGCTAGTTTATAGCTTTATTAATACTATAAACGAAGATTTTAAGCTAAAAAAAAAAAAAAGAAAAAAAAAACTAGCATATATAAAAGCTAATAATATATTATATATATAGTAAGTCCTTTTAATTATTAATAGTTTTATTAATAAAAAGTTAAATTAAAAACTATTACGTTAGTAATTATTATAACTATTATATTTCCTTTTATTAAAACTAAAATATAATTATAAACTTTATTAAAGTTATTTATATTATTTAATTTTTATAGTAAAGCCTGCTTTTTTAGCTAGATTATTATTTAAATAGTCTTTTGCTTATATGTTTTTAGCTGCTGCTTTTATTTAATATTAAAGTTTTATTAAAAGACCTAATGCTTTTTAATATTATTTATAAAATTTTTCTAGCTATACTAATAAGTTTTTAAAGTTTTTAGCAAGATACTATATATTATTAAAGTTATATTTTTGCTATGCTACCTAATATTATAGCATCTTATATTTTTTATATAGTTTAAATTACAGTATTTTTTTTACTTTAAATTTTGCTTTACTATTAATTTTTTTTACTTTAGGTAGCAGTTATACTTGTTATAATAGCAGGTTATTTACAGCTTTTTATAGTTTATTAGCATAAAACAGGTTAGTTATTTTATAAAAGTTTAAAAGATTTAAAATATAGCTATACCTTTATATTTATAGTATTTTAAATAGCTTTATTTATTATAAATCTAGCTTAATTATTAGCGCTTAAGTTATAAAGCCTTTTTTTTTTTAAAATATATAATTACTAACTGCAAAGTTTACTAGTTTTTGCTTATAGTTAGCTTGCGTTTATTATTGCTTTTATATTTTAAATGCTATTTTATAAGCATATTATTAAACTTTTTGCGTTTATTATATTAGCTTAAGCGCTTATTTCTTTAGTTTATTATTTGCTTTTACATTAAATAATAGCAGTAATAATAGGTTATAAATATTAGTTTTTATAGCTACTTTTAATAAAGCTATATTTATTAATAAATGCTATAAAAAGTTATATATAAAATTTAAAGCAAGTAAATAAATACTTTAGTTATTTTAATATTTATTAATATAAAATCTTAATTATTAATTTAACTTTTAGTTTATAAGCTTTATAGCACTTTAAGTTTATAAATAAAGTATGCTGCTATAATAGTATTTTATACTAGTTAATTTATTAATTTTAGCTATAAAGCTTAAAATAAATAGTTTTATATTATTAGATATTTAAACTTTTAATATGCTAAGTAATTAATAAATATATTAGTAATATCTTAAGGCTATATTTTTTATAATATTAGTTTTATAAGCTAAAATACTAATTAAAAAACAGCTAAATTTATTAATAAATGCTTAAACGTAGTTATATTTATATTAATTTTTAAATATAAATTTTTTATTAACTACTATATATTTTTAAATTAAGGTTAGCATTAATAGTAGATATAATAAGCTTAAGGTTTTATTTTATAGTACTTTATTTTTTTTATAATTATAGCAATTTTATATATACCTTTTAACGTTTTTTTTAAGGTAAAACTAATAATAGTTTTATTTTAACGCTTTTATAGTTTTATTTTGCCTTAGGTAAGCTATAATAACTAAATAGTAAGCTTTTTTTATTAAAGCTATTTATAAAAAGATTAATTTATTAATTATAGTCTTTAAAACTTTTAAGTAGTATTTTTTTATACTTAGCTATTAAAGTTTATTTTCTTTTTTAATAAAATCTACTAAGTTTATTTCTTTTAAAAATATTATAGTTAGTTTTATTAAAGCAATTAGTATAGCTATCTTTATAAAATTAATTAATTTTATATTTTGCTTTTTAGCTTTTTATGCTTTAATAGTAAGTAAATCTACTATTTTTTATAAAAATATATTAGTAACTATGTTTTGCTAGCCTAAATAATACTAAAATATAATATTAAAGTTAAATAAAAAGTTAGCTTATTATATTTATTATATTAATAGTATTTTTTTAGTTAAAAAGTAAACTAACGCTTAATAGTTAGTAATTATAAAAAACTTTATTTTTAGTAGTTTTAAATAATAATATTTTAACGTTTATACTATTATTAAAAGTTTATAATCTTATATAAAGTATGCTTTTTTATATAATATTATTATCTTTAAAAAGTATTTAATAGGTTTTTATTAGCTATTAAGTTGCTATTATTAAATAATACCTTTAGTAGCATTATATAAAGCATTTATTTTTACTTTAATAGATATTTTAAGTTTAAAAAAAGTAAGCATTAGTAACTAATAAGCTAATTATTTTATAGCTTTAAAAGCTTTCTTTTATTTTAAGCTTTTTTTAAAAAGCATATCTTTTTTAAGCAATTAATTAAAAGGTTTAGCTATATTACTTATATAGTAAATAAATATGCAAATAAAGTTATAAAGCTTTAAAAAAAATTAAATTGCTTATATTTTATTAAAGTCTTTAAATCTTTAACTAATAATAGCTTTAATTTTAGCTAGGTTTACTTTAACGCTTACTTTAGCTTTTAGCATTATATTTAAATAGTTTACTTTTATTACGTTAAACTATAACTTTTTAATATTGCCTTATAAGTTTACCTTATATAGTTTATAAATAACCTTTTTATAATAGGTTTAATGCTTTTTTTTAATATTAAAATATATTAAAATATTATTAGCATATATGCTTATAAACTTATTTAGTAATTTTTATAGCTATGCATTAATAAAAGTTTACTATTAGGCTAGTTTTACCTTAAGTTTAAAAAGTAAAACTAGCTATTAAAAAATATTTTGCTAGGTATTAAAAGCAATAAAATATTTTAATTTTAGCGCTATTTTTATTTTATAAAAAGCTTTAATAATATTAAATTTAAAGTATTTTCTAGCTTAATAGCTATTAAAGATAATATTAGGTAAGTTTAAAGTAAAAATAATATAATCTTTTAAATATTTATTCTTTTATTAATAATTAATATAAAATTATTATTTTTATAAATAAGGTTTTAAAGTAAATAAAATAAAAGCTATATTAACTTTTATATATAGCTTAATAAAGCTTAAAGCTAGCAACTAGTTAATAATTTCCTTTTTTAATAAAAAATATTAAATTAAAGTATAATATTTTAAAAGTAAGTTAATAGGCTTTTTATTAGTAGGTTTTAGTATAATATTAAAACTAAATTAAAAAAGTGCTATAATATTTGCTTTAATTTTAAAAAAAAAGCCTTTTAAATAAGCTAATAGTTTTAATAATATCTTATAAACTAATATTATATATTTTAAATCTTTATTAAATAAAAAAAAAATATACTTTTTATTAAATATTTTTTATAATTTTATACTTTTTACTTATTTTATTAATATAATAAATTTTATTAGTATAAGTTATTTTAATACTTTTTTAGCTAGCTAAGCTTATTATTATTTATTTAAGTTTTAATTAACTTATTATATAATATTTATAATTACTTTAAAGTTATTATTAGCACTGCTTAGCGTTTTTTATTAAAGTATTTAGTATTATTTCTTTAGTGCTTAGTTTTAACAATTAGCGTTTCTTTAAATAGCAGGATTAACTTAACGTTTTAAGGCTTTTATTTATAAAACTTTTATTATTAGCAAAAACTTTGCAAAAAGTAATAAGTTATTAAGCTATACTAGCTTTTTATTAATATAGTTTAAAAAGATTTAATATTTAGCTAGCTAGTTTAAGCTAATTATAATATCTAGCTTTATATTAATAACCTAAAAAAGTTAATCTTTAAATCTTTTTTTATTAATTTTAAAAGTAGCATATAAATATTACTTTATGCTTTTTATAAGTTTTCTTTTATAATTAAAAAAAGGTTATTTTTATATTAGTATTATTAATTTAGCTTTTAGCTATTAATATACTTATTAAACTAACTTTAAGCTTATTATTAAAAAAACTTAAGCTTTAATATTATATAATATAATAGCTTTTATTTTAATATTATTTACTTATAACTAAATAATATTATAAAAAAAGAAGTTTTTTTTATTGCTATTTATTTTAGCTAAAAATAGTAACTAAACTATTATAAAAACTTCTAGTAGTTTTATTAGTTTTTTAAGTTAAAAAACTTATTAGTTAACTTTTTTTGTTTTTTAACTTTTTTAATAGGTTATATCTTTGCAACCTTTTTAAGTTTAAGCTTATTAAAGCATTTAGTAATATAATATTTAGATTTTCTATAAATAAAACATATATTGTTAGCTTAATAAACCTTTTTCTTTTTATTATTTAAAGCTTTTTTAAGCTGTCTTAAAGTTTTTGCAGCATTTAGTTTAGCATTACGTTAAGTTATTAAAGCTTTATTAGCAGCAAGCTTATCTGCTAGTTTTTAGTTATATTTTTAATAATGCTAATAGCTATATTTATAGTTATATATAGCTTTAAATACTTTATTATAAAAGTATTTATAGCTTATATATAGGTTTATATTAGCTTTAAAGATTTTGCTTTTTAAATTAAAATCTATATGCTTTTAGAAAATTTAAAACTATTTTAATTTAAAAAACTTAGCTTTTAATACTAAAGTATTAAATTAAATAATAAATTAGTAAATATTTTATTTAGCTTTATAATAATATTTATTTAGCTTATTATAAGCTTTAGCTAACTAATTTAAGTTATAATAAGCAGTTTTTAAAGCTTAAATTATTTTAGCTATACTGCTATATAATTTAATAATAAAATAAAAACATATTTTAAAAGCTTATATAGTATTATTTTATAATAAAGATATAATATAATATACATAGCTTTTTTTAATATAATAAGTAGTAATATCTTCTTTAAATTTATTAGCTAGCTTACTTAGCTAATAATTAAACTATTTTTTATTGCTAGCAAAATATTTTAGGTTTAATTTTTAGTTTTTAGCTTTATTATTATATAATAAGTTAAAGCTATTTATTATTACTTTTTTTATATTTTTAAAGATAGTTTAAGCTATTATGCTTATTAGTTAAAAAGTAGTGCCGCTAAAGGTACTTTTAATAATATTATCTTGTTTTAATCTTAAAGTTTAATTTTATTAAGCTTATTTTAACTATTACATTAATTAAAAAATTTAAGCTTATAGTTTTTTTAGTATTACCTATTTAGCTGTTATATTATCTAAAGCAGCATTAAAGTCTTGTTTTTATTTAGCTTTTAAAAACTTAAAGTTAGGGTTTTTTTTTATAGTTAGTTTTAAAGTATTTATGTTTAGGTTTACAGATAAAATATTATTTAATATAATATAGTCTTAAATTCTTTTAAATTATTTTAAGTTGTTAATCTTTATAAGTTATTGCTTTAAAAAAGTTATAAGTTTTAGTTTTAATTTTTAGTAATAATATACTTGTTTTAAGTTAAATATATAACAATATAATAAATAATTAGTTTAAGTTTATAACTATAGTAATTATAAATAATATATTTATAAAACGCTTAACAGTAAAAAAAAGAGCTTAAAATAATGTTATAATTATTAAAGGCTAGTTTATAGCTTTATTAATGCTATAAATAAAGATTTTAAGCTAAAGAAAAAAAAAAAAAAAAAAAAACTAGCATATATAAAAGCTAGTAATATATTATATATATAGTAGGTCCTTTTAGTTATTAATAGTTTTATTAATAAAAGGTTAAATTAAAAACTATTATATTAGGAATTGTTATAACTATTATATAAGCTATAAATTTTGCTAGCATAATATTTTTTATATTTTTAAAACTTTATATTTACTTTTTATAGCATAAGTATATAATTAGCATATAATAATATGCTATTATTTATAGCTATATTATTTAAGCTAAATTAAAGAAAAAAAATATTAAAAAAAAGAATATATAATATAAGATTTTTTGTAATTAATTTAAAATATTTATTTTAAAAGCTATTATAAAAAGAAAAAACATTAAATAAAAAAAAATAAACTGCTAGTTTTAAGTATATACTTAACTATATAATAAATGCTATTATTTTTAAGTTATTAATAGTAAATATAACTATTAACTATTTAGCTATTAAAAAAATTATAAAATACTTTATATAAAAAATAAGTTATATTATAAAATTATTAAATAAAATATAAACTATAAGCAAAATATAAAGTATATTTTTAAAAATTTTTAAATTATTAACTTTAACTGCTTTTTTACTTATAAAGATATTAATAATTATATTATTAAATATTAACAATTTTTAAAATAAGCTACTAGCAATGCTTTTAACTTTTTTATAATACTTTAAAATTATTTTAATATATAATATTAAGTTATATTATATAATAAAGTTTTAAAAAGCTTAATTTAAGCAATTAAATAGTTTTAACATATATAATAGTAATATTTTTAAGTTATAACAATTAACTTTATATATATTATAAATAAATATAAGCTATTGCTTTTTTAAATTATTAGCATAATAAAAATAAGCATTTATTTTAATATAGCATATATAGTAATATTAAATAAAAAAACTAAAATAATAACTTAAGTATTAAAATATTATAAAAAGCTTTATAAGCGCTTTTATATATTGCAAGTACTTTTTATAATAGTTATAAACTTTTAAACTTTTAAAAAAAACGCTATTAATGCTATTTAACTATTAATTTAGCAATAGCTTTATATTTAGCATTAGTAAAGTGTTATAAAGGTAGTAAATATATTAATAATAAAAAAAGGTTTTATTATTTTAACTGCTTTTTAGGTAGTAGGAATAGTAGACCTTTTAGTAGGTTTTACTTACTTTATAAGTAGACCTTTTATTTAGCTATATTAAATGCTAAGGCATATTAAGAAAATCAGTTAACTTTAACTGCTATTTAATTAAACATATAGTTTAAATTAATTAATTTTTTTTAATCTGTTAGTTTTTTTAAAGATAACCTTTTCTTTTTTTTATAGGTTTTTTTGCTTTATTATTATTCTTTTTTAATAAAAAAGTCTTTTAACCTTCTTGTTATTTCTAATACTTTTTAATTAACTTTTTAAAGTTATATAATTACTACTTAAATTTTTACTAGTTATCTTTATAACTATAACCTTTTTATTTAACTAGATATTAGAAATTAGTTTTTTATTAGTTAAGTTAATATTTTAAAATAGTTTTAATCTTAAAGGATTTACTATTTTTTTTAAAGTTAAGTTAATTATTAAAAATTAGTTTAAGTGCTAAAACTAAACGGTAAAACAGGTTTTTGCTTTTATAGCTAAGCAATAGGTAAGCAATTAATATAATAGGGTAGATTTTAAGCATTTTTAGAAAGTTTAGTTTATAAGCTAGCCGTTTTATACGTTTTAAAACCTTTTAAAAGCTAGCTTTTTGCTATAAATACTTTCTAAAGGGTTAACCTAGTAAGTAGTATCTATTATATAACTTAAAGTAAACTTTATTTTTTATGCTAAACTTTATTAACTTATGCTTTTTATTGTAAAAACGTTTAGCTTTAGCAGTAGTAAAGTTTATTGCTAATTTAGTATCTTTTTGCAAATATTTGCAAAAAAAACAAATATTTTTATAAAAGGTAATATTAACTTACATAAGGATATTATTTAAGCTAAAAAGTTAAAAACTAAAAAGCTATTTATAAAAAGAAAACTTAATTAAAATAAAGTAAGCACTATTTAAGTTTTACTATAAAATTAATAGTATGTTTATTTATATATAGTTAAAATATTTAAAAATATAATAGCATAATGTTATTTTTATAGTTTAATTTTTTTGCTTTAATAAACTATTGCTTTATAAATAGTATGTAATAGTTATTAAAAGTTATAAACTAAAGGTCTTTTATATACTAGCTTAAAAAGCTACTATAAACTTATAGTTTTTATTAGAAATTAAACCTATAAGCATGCTTTAATTATATAAAAGTAATAATTTAGCTAAAAAAGCTCTTTAGTTTTTAGCTTTATATTTAAAGTAGCTTAGTATTAATAATAAGCGTTTAAATATAGCATAAGTTATTATTATTATAATATTATATTCTAAAAATCTTTTTATTTGCTATAAGGTATTAGCTAATAATATAATTAAAAAACTAATAATAAAGTTTATAGCTATTATCTTTATAAGTTTTAAGTCTTTAGGTTAAATTAGTTAATAGTTTTTATATAGTTTTTTTTAACTTATAGTATATATTTAATAGCTATTATAATATTTAAAATAAAATGTTACCTTATGCGTTTTAAAGTAAATAAAATAACCTTTTAAGTTTTATATTATTTGCTTTTGTTTAAAATAGTACTTATTATTATATGCTATTACTAAAAACTTTTTAACTTAGTTTTTAAGGATATATAGTTTATAAGTTTTTTTATAGTTAATATTATATAATAATTTGTTTATTACTATAAATAAATAGCTAAAACAAGAAAAGTTTTTAATGTTTTTATTATTATTACAAAAGGTTTAAAAGATTTTGCAATATTTAAGGTCTTTTATATAATTAGCAGTAATTTTATCTTTAACTAAATTATTAAAGACTGCTTTAGTAATAACTTTATTAAACTATATGTTATTAAAGACTGCTATTTTATTAAACTATTTAATTTTGCTATTTTTGTTAAGTTTGTTTAAAATGGCTTGCAAGCAACTAAGTGCGTTAGAAATAAAATTGCAATGTTTTAAAATATAGTATATTTATAGGCTATACTGCAATAAGTAAATAAAAGCATTAATTAGTTGTTTGTTTGCTTTATTAATAGACATTATGTTTATATTAGTTTAGTTTAAAATGCTTTTTATTATAAAGTGATTTATTAATATAATTATAAAGTTATAAAAGGCTTTAACAGTTGTTTTAAGTCTTTTATAGGCTTATATAACGCATGCAACCTTTATTTTAAAAAAGCTATATTATATTTCTAGTTAAAATATATAATAACTAAAAAACATAGTAAGTAAGACCTAAATACTAAAGACTATTTAGCTTAATTTTTATTTATAACTATTTTTAACGTAGAAAAGTATAACTTTAAATCTACGTTTAAGCAACGCGTTAACTTATATATATAACTGCTTGTTAAGATTATAATAGTAAATAATTATATTTTTATATATTAGTTTTTAAATTGCCTTAAACATAGCTTTTTTTTCCTTTGTAAGCTTATATTAAGTTAATTTAGTATAAGCTATTTATTTGCTAAAGTTTTTAGTTTTAATAAGCCTTTTTTAACACTTTTTATTAAATAAAGCTATTTTATGCTTTTATAGTAGCTTTATAATTTTAGCATAATATAAAAGCAATAGTTAAAGAAAACTAATAGCATTAATATACTTTTTAAGCGCTTTAAGCTAGCTAAAAAATGCAAGGTTATAAAAAGCAGTTAGTTTTTTTTTAAAAGTAAAAATACTAAGGCTATCTACTTAAAAGCTAAGTAGCTTAACAAATAAGTAACCTAAAAAAGACTTCTTTGCTAAAAAAGCAATATTTTTTTTTTAAAACATAATAAAACTTTACTATAAATATTTAGCATGCTTTTTAGCTATATTTAAAAAGATTATAACATTATTAATAAATGCTTTATAAAAGTTTTAATATAGCTTAAATTTTTTATTTATAAACTGCTAGGTATAAGCTAAAAAATTATAAAAGCTTATTATTGCTATAGTAAACCTTTTTAATCTTTTATAACTAACTACTATAAAGCAATTATAATATGCTAAATATATTAAAAATTAAAAGAAAAACTTTATTACATTTATATAGGTAATATATTTTTTACTACGTAACGCAGCAATAACTTTAAATTATAAAGGCAACAAATAGTTATTAAAAATAGCAACTTTATTTAAAGCTTAAAGATTAACAACTAAACAGAAATATAGTTTACTATAAAAGATCTTTTTTGCTATAAAAGTAAGGTATATAAAAAGGCAAGGCCTATTAACTTATTTTATTTTTTTTTGTTTATGCAATTAATTATATAGCATATTAAAAATCTTGTAATCTTAAGGACTTAAAAGGTATAGTTAGCTGTTTAGCTTATATTCCTGCTAATTGTTTATAAAAAGTACTTTTATTTACTTATTTTCTAGTATTTTAATTAAATTAATATTATTTTATATATTAAAAAACTTAGCTAAAACCTTTTTAACTAGGTTAAGCATATAACCTTTGCTAGTATAAACTGTTTGCCCTTTAAATAAAATAGTTTCTTTGCTATTAAAAGGCTTTTTAATGCTTAAAGTTATATAAACTCTTAAAATCTTTAGCAATAGATTATTTTTATTTATTCTTATAATTAATATAGTAGCAGGTAGCATTTTAATAGGTTTAAGTAGTAACTTAGTTATAAAGAACATAATATTAAATAATAGCATTTTATTAATTGCTATACTTTTACATTTAAGATTATTAATTACGTTAGCAAAATAGCTTTTAAAAAAAATATTATAAGCTTTTATTATATTAATTAAATTATTAGTAAAATAAATATAAAGTAATAAGTTAATTTATTTTATAGCAAAAGCTTTAAGCATTAGTATTAGCTTATATTTTTAATTTATTGCATATATTTATAGCACTTTAAAATCATTAAAAAGCTATAATTAAATCTTATTAATGCTAAGCTTAGTTAGTATAGCTTTAGCGCTAAAAATGTTATTAAGTCCTATTAGCATACTAGCTATTATTATAGCTTTAACATAACCTTTTTAAGTTGCGTTAATAAATGTTTTACTGTTATTTTATTTTTATATAATGCTTACTTAAGTATTTTTTAATATTTTCTTTATATTAAAGCTAAAGTTAAATATTATTACTATATAAAGCATAATAGATTTTACTAGTACTGCAATAAAGTTTTCTTATAATAGTTTAAATATAAAATCATAATTAAATAATAAAGCAATATAATTACATAGTATATATAAGGTTTTACTAAAAAAAATAATAATTTCTTTTTATAATATTACTTTATATATATATGCGTATACTTATAAATATACTTTAAATTTTTAGTAGAAGTTTTTTACGTTAGTAAACTTAATGCTTTAATCTTTAAAGCTAATTATAATTTCTTATAGATTAAAAAAGCTAATGCTAAACAAAAAAGGTATGCTAAAGTCTCTTTTTAATACCTAAGCGCTTTTTATTACTTTAAATAAAACTAGAAGTTTTTTATTATTTTAACCTAGCAAGTGCAAAGTAAATATAGCATACTTTTTACATTTAATATGTTTTTTTCTAACGCCTTTAATCTTGCTAGTCTTTTATTTAATAATATGCTCTAAGATATTAAGGAATTTCTTTATAATCAGGCTTTTTTTGCAGCTTATATTATAATAAACCTTTATATTAAGTTTATTTAATAAACTACGTGCAACTATTTAAAGATAGGAATAATAATCACTTATTTATTTATTTATTAATTTGTTTAGTTTATATAGTTATAAAAAGGCTTTATAAGTTTAAAGTAAAGTTACCTTTTTAAGCAATACCTTTTTAGTATTATATATTAGTTTAGCTATTATATTACTTAATACGTTGCTTTTATAATTAAATAAATGTTAAAATAGCTTATTATATAACTTAAAAGTAATATTATATTATATGCACATTAATTAAAACTTATATATAAGCAATATATTAGTTATGCTTTTAGGTAGTTAATACTTATATTTATAAGCATGTTAATCTTTTTGCTTTTTTAAATTAAACGTTTTTTTATAGAATTTATAGGTTAAAAAAAAGTTAATAATAACATAAGCGCTATTAAAATTAAATAATTTGTCTACTAAGTTATTAAAGTCTAGTTTAATATTAATATAATAATTAGATTTTAAGTTTTATATAGCTATATTAGCTTAGTTATATTTTTTTTGTTTATATTTATCCTTATGCTTTTTTTAACTATTTTTTTGTTTATTGCCTTTAATTTTTTAGTTTTTCTTTTTATTATCTAACTTATTTTTTTTATACTAGTTGCATTTCTTAAATCTAACATTATTTAGTTTATAATCTTTATACGTTTAATTATATTTAAAAGATAATAATTGCTTTTAAACTTAATATTAGTTTTTAGAAAATTTTAGGTATTTATTTTTAGCTGCAGATAATAAAAGCAGTTTTACCTTTACTACTATAGTTATATAGTTAATATATATTTTCTTTAACTTAAAAGCTTATAAAAAACTTTTAATATTAAAGTTTATTGCTATTTAAACTTATATTATAATATTATGCTAGTTAATATTATTGCTAGTAAGTATTTTTATTGCCTTTATATATTAAACCTTTTTTTAAATATAGCATATTATAGCATTTTTATTGCAGGCTATGTCTTTTAAACAAAGATTTATTTTAATAAATCTTTTGTTAGCTAAGGTAGATTGCATTAAAAATTAGGTTTTTATCTTCTTAAAGATCTTTGTTAAACCTTTTTATTTAAGTTTTTTACAATAAGTATTAGTAAGTTTATTATTTTACTATAATAACGCTTAGCTAGCTATTATAATAGAAAGCATAAATAAAATTTATTGCTTATTTAACTTAGCTGTTTTTTTATTTTTTATAAAAGACTTAATATGCTTAATAAAGCAGTAGATATTTATAAAGATAATTTTATCTTTATCTGCTATTATTTTTATATTCTTAAGATTATAGTAATTTAGGTTAAAAGTGCTAATGTTTTCTTTTTTTAAGCAATATAAGCTAACAGTGCTTGCTATTAATATAGCTACATTTAATATAGCGTTAGCTTTACTAAAAATACCTTATTAGTTAGTATAATTAAAGATATTAAGTATATTTAAGCAATTATTATTATTTTTACTATTACTTAACTTGTTATTATTAAGGTTGCTGCTAAAATTAAGTGCGCTATTTATATTACGTTAGTTTTTTTAAGCTTATTTTTTAGCTTCTGCTAACTATTAATAAGTTATAAAATATATTAATAGTTTGTTAGTATTTATTTAGTTTAGGTTTTTTATTATATTAATAAATGCTTTAAAGTATATATAAGTGCTAAGCTATTTAAATATTAAGCATAGTTAAGCTAATAAAGTTTAGCTAAACGCTATAAATATAAAAAGCTAAATTGTTAGCAGTTTAAAAGTTTTTAATATAAATGTTAAGACTATAATAATTAGTAGTCCTTTTTTTTTATTTAGCAAAATAATAAAATAGTTATAAAAACTACCTTTTATAATGCTATTAGCTGCTTAATATTAGTTTTATATAAATCTTTTACTAAAGTTTAAGTTTTTTTATAAAATTAAAGCATATAAAGATATTAGTTATAGTTAAGCAAAAGTAAGGTAGTATACTAAAAATATTTAAGTATAAATTATTTATAAAAAGTAAGTTGTTTATACTTTTAATCTTTTACTTTTTTTATTTTAGTTTTATATTATTTTACTATAAGTATAGTTAACTATTTTACTTATTTTAAAAACTATATTATTAACTATTTTTATAAACTGCTTTAATTTTTTAACTTTTTTTTTGTTAGCAGCGTTAGCTATTATATAGTTAACGTTATAAGCTAAGATTTATATTTGCTTGTTTTATTATGCTAATTTTTATAAGACTTAGTTTTAAGTTTTTTTATTGTTTGTTATTTGTTTAAAAGGTAACATTTAACTTTTATCTACTTTTAATTTAAATAAAACAAATAAAAAAGCGCTTATAGTTGCAATATTTTATTAAATATATAATATTATTAATGTTAGTTTTTTTAACGTTAAAACTAAGCTTATTAATAGTTATATTAATAATAATATAAGTAAATTAAGCGTTTAAAGTACTAGTAGTTAATAGTTTAACATGCTAATAAACGTTTAAAGTTTAATTAAAATAAGTAGTTTAGCAAAAAGGTTAAAGTTTAATTTAAGTTTAAATTATCTTTTAAAAGCAAGAATTTTTTTAGCCTTAATTAATTTAGGTATAAAGTTTTTAATTAATAATAAGGTTTAAAACTTAAGGATTAATAATTTTAGCTTGTTTTGCTAACTATTACTTAATATAGCAAAAAAAGTATTTTTTTATAAATTAAATAAAATTATAAAACAAAACTTTTTTTATAGATTAAATAAAATAAGATAGCATAAGCTATTAATTTAATAACTTTATACATATAAAAATTTTTACTTATATAAAGCAGCTAAAATAAGCATAAGATTATAAGGTTAAAGTTATAATAAGTTATATAAGTAGCATAAAATAAAATTAAATATAATAATTTAAAAAACTAAGTTTAATTATATAATTTATACTTTATATTATAAAGCTAGTAAAAACCTAAAAAAACACTACTATAATACTATAAACGTTAACTTTAATTAAATATAATTAGGTAAAAAATAGCACACTATTTAAATAAGGTATAAAATTAAATATAATTTAACTTAACTAAATTTATATTTTTTAGCTATAAGTGTTTATAATATAAATATAAGTAAAAAATAGTAGCATTAAAAGATATTAAATTAAATTAATTTTGCTTAAATTATTAACAAGCTAATCTTTATAGTATTAATATAATTAGCGTTATTAAAGCATAGGTTATTAACAAACTAACCTAACGTTTTAAAATGTATTAGTTTTTTAAGCGTAGCTGCTAACAAGCTAACTAAGCGTTTAATACTGCTAACATAAAAAGATAATTAATTATAAACTAAAATAAAATTGCTAAATATAATTATATACTTATTATATTATTTAGTAAAATATTATAAAGGTAGTAAGTATATTAATAATAAAAAAAGGTTTTATTATTTTAACTGCTTTTTAAGCAGTAAAAATAGTAGACCTTTTAATAAGTCCTACCCACTTTATAAGTAAACCTTTTACTTAGCTATATTAAGCATATTATAAAAAATATTAAATATAATATATATAATAAATAATAAAAAAAGTTTAACTTAAAGTTTAAGCTTTTTTTAATTTAATTTTTATTATTATTTATTAATATAGCTTTTATTATATATAATATAGCTAAAAAAACTATTATTATATTAAATTTAAACTTTTATAAAAATAATATTATTGTTTATACTTTTAAAAAAATTAAATATATTAAATGCTATTTTTATAAAAGTAAGCTAGCTGTTAATAATAATTTTAATAATATTTTAATGCTTTAAAAATATATAGCATATATAAAATATATAAATAAAGTTAAAAAATATTAAAAAAACCTTTAATAAAAGTTTTTTAACTAGCTAAAAATTATTAATTATTTTAAGTTAATATATATAAAGTTTTAAAGCAAGTAATACTTTATATATATAAAAAATAATTATAACTTTAAAGTATATGCTTTTTTAATATTAAAATTAGCATATGTTTAAGTTTAAAGCTATTTTAATAATATAAAATTAAACCTTTTAATATTAGTTAAAGCTATTATAAAGCTAAGTAAAAATAAATAAAAAAACTATAAAATTAAGCTAAGCAAATAATAGCAGCAAGTAAACTTATAAAAATTTATAAAAAGCATATTTAAAAACCTTTAGCTATATTATAAAATAAGCTAAAAAGCTTTTAATAAAGCATATTAATAATATAACCTTACTATTAATGCTTTTAAAAAAAAAGCAGTAATAAAGATTATAAACTATATAAAAAGCTTTATATAGTAAAAAAGCATTTTATGCTAGCATTTTATATATAACTAAATAACTTATTAAACTAAAAGCTTTTAAAGCAAGCTTTATTTTTATATTATTAAAAGCAAAAAGCTAAAAAAGTAAAATTTTAACTATTATTAATAGCTTAATAATAAAGTAAAAATTAATGCTTTATTATTAATATATAACTTTATATTTTATAAAAAGTATTATTTTTAGCTTTAAAATTATAAATTATATATAAAAGCATATATTAATAATAATAAAATATATAAGCATTTAAAATATATTTAAAATAAAAGCTATTAAATATTTTTTTATAAAAAGATTTACTTATAAAAAAAAAGTATTATTTATAAGCTTTAAATAGTTATTAACTTTAATAAATTATTTTATTATAAAATAAGTGCTAAAAATGCTTATAATATTAAAAGTTGCTAAAATATTATAAAAATATAAAAAAAAGTTAATAAAAGCATAATATTATTTTATATAGCATTAGCACTAAAAATAGCTTTATTAATAATAGTATAGCTATAAAATATGCTTAAAAACCTTTAAATAGTATTAATATTATATTTAAACTAGTTATAAAAAAGCTTAAAAAAAAGTTTAAAAAAAAAATTAAAAAAGTTAAAAAAAAGCTATAAAAAGTTAAAAAAAAATTTATAATATAATATAAATATAAGTTATTTATTTAAAAAAGCTAAAAATAATATTAATATTTATTTTTTTAAGTTAAATATATTTGCTATATAAATTAAATATTATTTATATTATAATATAAAATTTTAAACTTAAAAAATTAGCTAACTTAATAGTTTTTTAAAGTTAATATTTAAGTTTATATTATTATATAAAATGCTTTAAAATATTTTAAAATATAATAAAACCTTTTAAATAATTACTTTTATAATATTTTAAAAAGCTATAATAATTATTAACTAGCTAAAAAAAATGCTTTAATTATATAGCTGCTATTAGTTTTTTAAAATGTATTAAGTAAGAAAAATATATTATATAGATTTAACCTACCGTTAAAGCTGCACTTATTTTTAGTAGTGGGGCTACTTGTAATAAAACTAAGTGGGTGGGCGGCCCCTGTAGGCAGCATGGGCGGCCAACGTAGGTGGGCCGATGATCTGTAATCTTATTATCATCATCATTATCTTCGCTGCATGCCATCTGGGCCTTGTTACTAAGTATGTAGTTCTAGTGCCATTGTCTCTATATGAAATTATTATTATTATTATTATTTGGGGGCCTCTCTCTCTCTCTCTCTCTCTCTCTCTCTCTCTCTCTCTCTCTCTCTCTCTCTCTCTAAGCCCCCTGAGGAGATGATTTCTAAAGGAGGGCGACCAAGGATCAGCTGAGGCGTCATACTTCCTGGGCGTGTAAGTAGGCAACATATACGATACGGTACGGGTATAGATAGATTATGGGTATGGGTAGCTGGATAGGCACGTAGCATACGAACTGGCGCGGTAGCCAAGACCCAGACGGCTTGGCCGTAGACGCCGAAACGGAAACGGCGTGGACGGTACAGGCACGCACACTACTATACTACTACGTGCACTAGTAGCAACACCTGGAGGTCTAAAGGGATCATGTGGTGTCTTCTTCGCCCATCTGTTTTGCCGTTCTGCCTCATTCGCCTGTATCGTACGCGGCACTACTACGAGCCTAACGCGGTCTGTACCAGTCGGTAAGTAGTAGCGTCGACGTACATAGTATAGTGCTACTGTAGGTACGGTATGTGCGCCTGTTGTTGTCTGTATATATCTACTTGGCGTAACAAGGCTGTTACCTATTCGGAACCAGTACAGGGCGCCCACGAAAGCTTAGATGGGGTCTTGCCTATTAGGTAGCGGAGTGTGGTAGTGTAGTAGTGTAGTGTAGTGCTGGGTTGGGTCTTGCGTCGCAAAGGAAAAGTACAATACATGAAACTAGTCTGGATAGAGTGGGTAGAGAGGGAGATGGAGAGATTGGGTGATAGGTAGACCGACTTGAACGACTACTAGGTTAGTTGACTACCTTGACCTCAAGTCCTCGATACCTGCCGGCTGCTTACCGCACAACTGCTGCTGCTGCTGCTGCTGGAGCTACTGTACTGATATTTGCCACACTGCTTATTGCTGCTACTGCTACTTCTGCTGCTGCTCCGTAGTGTATCTACGTAGTAGTAGAAGCAGAAGTAGTAGTAGCTGGGTACTCGCTGGACGGGAGACGGGGAGGAGGAGGAGGAAGAGAGCATTCGGGGTAGTGTCGTGCGTAGTGTACCAAGCTCCAAGCAGAGCCAAGCTTGCACTACACTAGGCTAGAGAGGCCAGGTTCGGTGGGAACGTGCGATTGATCTACCGACAGGTGACGGATTGACCTTACATTAGCCCAGTCTACCTGTCTACTGTTCTACCGTCTGCCGTCCGCTGTCTGCTGTCTGCTGTCTACTGTCTACTGTCTACTGTCTACTGTACTTACCGATGACGATACAGCGAGCATAGCGTAGCCGTATCTCCCGTAGTCTACGAATAGGAGGCACGTAGGCTCGTGGAGAGAGGCACATACCGCCGTGGTAACGTAACCGCTCTCTCTCGTCTTCTGCTGCTTCTACACTACTTCTGTCTTGTTCTTCTGCGGACTTCCAGTCACCTCTCATCCGTGGTTCATCATTCCCAGTAGCTCGTACTTGGCGCCCTCTCTCCCATGTTTTTTTTTTTTTGGTCTTCCGACCTCTTTTTTTTTATTTTTATTTTATTTTATTTTTCTTTTCTTTTACTACCCGTTCTCCCCTTTCCTTCCCTTCCTTCCTTCTCGTGGCAGTCGCCGATCCGTGCAGGTTAGACGCGTGTGATAGCTGTGCGAAATGTGTAAGATGTATGTGTGTCTCATATCTGTATGTATGTATGTATATATGTATGTAAGTACACTGGATATAGATACACTACGTGCTGTACGTTCTTGACGATGGCTCGTGGGTCCCTTGTTACTGCTGCTAGTAGTAATTCTATCCCTTGCTCCTCTCCCCGTTCTCGCTCTGCTGTAGATAGCGTACACTAACTACACTACGGAGTATATGGTACACGGACCATTTTGTATGCCGGTACCTGCTAGTGCTGTTCCATCGGGCGGGCTTATTTGGGTGCTCTGTGTGCTCGGCGACCACTTGAGCTGGTATGGTATAAGTTGGGCTGTGCGTTTCATGTAGGTCACCTGTGGGTGGCTTATGGCCTATGGCCCGTGGTCTGGTGGTTTCCCTAGCCTTCCCAGCGAACAACGGCGAGGAAGACACGCAGTGGCGGACGTCATTTATCCCGTCGGCCCGTTCGCCTGGTTATGTCTGCCCGCCTGCTTGCGTGATTGGCAGAGAAGTGAGAGGATGAGAGAGCCCAGGCAGCTCCTTTGGCTACCTTCTAGGTTAGTGTAGTATATCGCGGGTAATACTCGTCAAGATGGCCTACATGTTTCCCCGTCCGCCTTTCTCTCCGCCCCTCCGCTTTGGGAGGGGTACGACATTACACTTACTCTTTTTAGATGATGATGATGACCATCCCTGGACGGTGTTGAGGCAAGCGGATTTCCCGTTGGCTCTAGTAGGTGATTGGGTAGCAAGATGAGAGAAGGTGACGGGCGGACGCCCGCTCGTGTTGAGGATGCCAAGTAATATGCTAATACTAGAAAGAGAAAGAGGAAAAGAGAGAGAGAGGGAGGGAGCCAGACAGACAGACAGACAGACAGACGGAAAGATAGAGGTATTACGTGTTTTCACGGACCTAAACAGCGATTGAAGAGTAATGGATTGTACACTCGAAATGACAAGATTCATCTCACTTTCTAGATAGTATTTGTTTTGTCCATATCGGCCTAGTAGTATTATTACATTTGCGTTACTCCTGGCCGTGCTCGCAAAAATAGCACGTAAGAGTTTAGGTAGCGTGATGATGCTTCCCGGTGAGGGCAGTCCATACGAAGGGTATCCGTTCTGCTCTGAATTCAAAATGCTCCATTTGCCTTTTGCTATGCCCCATCCCCATCCCCATCCCATTTCCGCGTCCCGCGATAGGCATGCACCCGTAACACCCCGCAGGGAAGAAGAAGACGCCCAAAACTCCCATCCGTATTTAGTATTAGTCTTAAGTTAGTCTACTAGATGGCTCACTCTGAGCCTCGCGTCCCCCTCATCATTCTGACTGCTCCTCCTGCTGCTCAAGCCGGTCTGGTACCGGAAAAAGGCGTGCGAAGGATCGTATTGCCGCTGTACCGAGCCCGGCGCTGGGTCTAGGGGCGAGTTTGGTGCCGTGGGCAGTGCATGGCGCTCACCAACCTGGTCTAAAGTCTGTATTGGCGGCAGCCGGAAGTTCGGTCTCTCTGATACGGGAGACAAAAGGGGGTCCGGTTTAAAGGTTGGCCTCAAGGTATCGTAGCTGTTCCGCCGTAGGGGAGGAAGGGCTATGGGACTGCGCGGCGGTAAAGAATCCTTTGTCATAGGCACAGAATACAACGAGCCCCTGTCGGAATTAGGTGACGGGAGGCCCGAGGGTGGAGGCGCATTCGGGGCGGTATGAGAGTAGTGCACCATACAAGGGGAGACGGGCTCGTGGCGGCGATCTGCGGGAAACATGTGTGTTGCTCCGGTAGTCAGCTCCAGCTGTGGCCTTCGGGGGTGCTCGTGGGAGGTGGCTAGTTGGTGATGACTATCGTAGCCACCAGACGTCCTCCTTCGTTGCATCAGGCGTTTCCGGCGGTTCTGGCTACCGTTCCACCAGTTCTTGACGGCGTTGTCACTCCGGTTGTTCAATCTCCTCGCGATCTCGGCCCATCGCTTGCCCAAGTCGCCGACGAGCTTCTCAATCAGTTGGCCTTCATCAGCGGATATAGGTTCGTGATTTAGCGTCGGCTTCAGGTTCTGATGGTAGCGCTCCCGGCACTGTTTCGGACTCCTAGAGACAAGAGTGTCTGAGATCTTGACCCAGTTCAAGGGCCCCTGCTGCTGGACGAGGCGTATGAGAGCGGCATCCTCACGCTGGGACCAAGGTCCTCTCCGAAGCTTGGACATCCTCGAGATGTCGCACCTATTCTCCCAGACGGCTCAAGAAAAGTGGTGCTGGCGGTGCTGATAACGAGTCCCTCTCTAACCGAAATATCGGTGGCTACTGTGATAATGATGATGACGATGCCGATGACGACGACGATGATAATGGTGATGAAGATGGTGATGATGATAATAATAATAATGACGACGACGACGGTGCCCTGTCAGGTGACGGCCGAACTCGTGGCAAGCGACAACTCGGAACTACAGTTGTCGAGATGATACACGGGTGATATACCAATGCAACAATATATGTATGGTCTGCCTATGGTAGTTGGTCCAAGGTGTGAGCCGTGTGAAGTGTTACTTTAGGAGGCGAGATGATATTTGTTGCTGGGCGGAATACCGGTTATAGGGAAAGGGGGGGTAACACTTCCGTGGGATGATGATAATGGAGGAAGGGGAGGGGGGGAGGCGGAGGGGGGGGGGTGTGTGTGCCTCTTTATTATACTGGGATGAGCATCGGCTGAGATGAGATCGATATACATAAAAAAGTTGTGGTCAGTGATGTAGTTAGTGTACACTATGTGAATGGAGGGCCCCAACACATGGATATGCCGTACGCCGTACTTAGTAGTACTATGGAGCATAAGTAGAGTGAGTGTAGATGGTCTAGTCTCGTTCTGTCTCGTGTCGTCCAACTACCTAACCTGGTAACCTGGTAACCTGGGAATGCTGGGAACGCTGGGGGAGCTGGGAAAGCTAGGAAAGCTAGGAAAGCTAGGAAGCTTACCTACCTGGGTACAGTAGATAGATAGATAGATACTTAGTAGATAGTATATAGTAGTAGGGTAGTAGGGTAGTAGTGTAGGAGTGTGGTGCACAGCTGCAGTGTAAGAGAAGATCGGGGAAATGGCCCTGGCTACTTTAGCTACCCGTCACGGTGTCAGACGGAACAGGTTTAGTCAGTCCAGTCCAGTCCAGTCCCGTCCAGTCAGTCAGTCAGTCAGTCAGTCGTAGGTACCGTACCGTAGGTGCGTGAACAATGGGTATTCTACCAGGATATAGCGAGTTATACTACTAGTACGAGGACTTCTACGAGCACTACTACTACTACTACTACTACTACTACTACTACGACTACGGTAGTATAGTATGGTGCATATACACATACATACGTACATACATACATATACGTAGTATGGTGTATATAGTAAGTAGTAGGTAAGTATGGTGTAGCATGGTGTGTGTTGGTCTGGCGTGGCCTGGTGTGGTGGTGTATATGTATGTACTATGTAATGTAATGTAATGTAGGCTACAACACTAGCGTAGGTAGATGGATAGTTCGGTTGGGATCGCCGTCGCCATCCATCGCCGGCTCCATGGATTATGGCTGCCGTGGCGCCGTTAACTCTGTTGCTTGTGCTTCCTACCGGTCAATGCCGGTATTCCCATCCCTCCTCCTACATAGTGTATACGTGTATACGTACATACCACTGTACGAGCAGGAGTAGAGGAGTAGATTTACTTACATTAGAGCCTGTTGGTCATACCGTATAGGGTCTCATACCACACTTAGTATATACTATACATACTACTAAGTAGATACGACTAGCTAATACTACCTACTTACTGTATGTATTCAACTCCACAGTCCTATCCCGTATACTAGTGTAGTAGTGTATTAGTAGTAGTGTAGCCCTGTCCGCAGCTGCTACTACCACCGCCGCTACTAGTATCTACAACAGGTAATGTGGACGGTTATTGTTCAGCAAGCCATTGCCAAACTAGGTGACCCAGGTGGGAAAGTCCTAGCTCGGGAAAACCGAATGGGGATAGAAACAGAGGGGACGAGTCCAAGGATGTCTGATTCATGGGTAGCGTATAGGATATACTTAGTACTATAGGATATACTATGGCATATACTATACCTACCGTAGTTTTACCAAAGTACTGGAGTTTGGCCTCGGGGGGGGGGGGGGGGGGGGTCTCTGGGTCTTTTCTCTGGGTCTTTTCTCTGGGTCTTTCTCTGGGTCTTTCTCTGGGTCTTTAGGGTCTTAGGGTCTTGGTATCTTGGTATACATGTACGCTAGACTACTAAGTATACCGTAAATGAGATGATGTATGTATGTATAAACACACCCCGGCGTGGATCTGAGTGGTGGTGGTGTATACTCTACCTGCTCGGTAGTGTTACTAGTGTTGCTACCATATCTGCAGTATCGGCTACTCCTCGTCTACTAGTATAGTCTAGGGTACGCCCGTATAGATACTAGTATCTATATTGAATACGTAGGTGACTTGGACTACCATACTGCTAGCGATACTGTACTGTACAGACTCGAGACTAGTGATTTAGTCGGCAGCCACTGGAGAATTGCTGGGACGGGGCGTTCTCTGCTGCTGGGACGGGGCGTTCTCTGCTGCTGGGACGGAAGAGAGAGAGGAGAGTCAAAGGCCTTGAGCAGAATGTGTAAGTAGATCCACCGGCGCAACGAGAACCCAACCCCCCCCCCCCCCCCGGTCTTTTGGGTCAGCCACTTTACTTGCTCCCCGTGGCTGTCTTGGGTCTTGGGGATCGACAAAGGGTTTTCCACTGTGTATGTATACTACCACACCCACACACTGTCCGTATGTCCATGTTGTTATATATGAGTACCTAAGCTAGGTAATCTATGCTCGTCTGCCTAGTGTGTACTATAGGTGAATCATTTCATCACGACTACTCGTACTAGTACTATTCGTTGCGGAGGGGTTTATTTAAGCTTACTGCGTGAACTACTAGTAGTGGTACTTAGTAGAAGTTAGACGTCAGCGAAACTCAACCTGGATTGCGGAGACAGAGCCTCAGAACTTTTTTATTGCTATCAATCACATGGCCTGGTACTAACCAGTCGTGAGTGAGTTCTTAAGAGAGTACATAGTAAGAGGGAGCCAGTACACTAGGAGGTAGTACTAGCACTAGATCTAGATAGTATATACCAACTTGGAAGGTGTTATATAACGTTTTTAATTAGTAGCTATCTTCATTGACGTCGCCGTCGCCGTCGTCGCCGTCGTCTTACTTTTTTATTTTTATTTTATTTTGTCCTTTTGTAATGCCGGCCCTGCCTATCCTGTCCCATCTTGACGACGACGGTGGGTTGGCCAACGTTCGGTTCGCCTCGCCTCGTTTTCGCGCGGTCCAATACGAGGCGCATCATATAATTAATGTATCGACATACCTACCCTGAGCTATCCTCATTATGTTCATGAGGATCCATCAGACTAAGAGTTCTACTACTACTGCTACTACATACAGTAGTCCCTAACTGCCTAGACTAGTACATCGTAAGTAGTAGTAATACCCAGTCAAGTCAGGCTGCTGCTACCTTGTGGCACGTTGAACACCAGGATCAAGGATGGCGGTCAAGGGGGGTCCCTGACGAAAGAAATTGAGGTGTGGGCAAAGAGGGTGGGCTCTGTGTGGACAGGATGTGGGCTGAGGGCTGTGGTCCTTCGCCGGGATTCATGATCCCGGCCGGGGATCCCAGATACCGCCCAGAGTCTGCCCAGACCCCGTTGAACCCATGTCGTTTCGGCGCAAATCTGCCATGCAGGGTTCCCAAGATCTAACTGTCATACTGTACTGCATAGGGTACCGTACAGTGTGTATACCCGTATATACGTCCGTGGGGGTGTGTGATGTGTGGTGTGTAGAGTATAGTGAGCGTATACACATGGTGGTTATGTTATAACAGTGTATCATATAATATTTATTTCGACCCGGGACTATTACACTGATAGAGGCGTCCGCCTCGGTGGAACACAATTATAGTATATTTCAATTGAAGACAGCTTCGATAACAATGGCGATGGCGATATTTACCAAGGGTTGGTCAAGAAGTTCGTGCAACCAATTTATGAGAGAAGGACTGCGAGAAACTCGTGCGGCCTGGCTATCACCATAGTCACCCTTGTCCTCATCATCCTCATCTGTGAAGAGCTGCGAGCTAAACCTATAGTATATATGGCCGATGGGGCACATTCGTCTCTATACCACTTGAATGGCAGCGATGCGTATGATATCATCGTGTGCCGGGCGATCGAAGGCAGTCTACGCTACTAGCGCATACGGTATTAGTGCGAGTTCGCAGCGGAGAGAGAGAGACGACACACACACACACACACACACACACACACACACACACAGCGAGACAGAGAAAAGCGTGCGGGAAATCCATGTCTGTGTAGTGTAGTGCAGCTGGTACGAGTAATCGGATAGACACCCTCGGAATACGAGACAGATATGAGACAGCATGGTGAATGATAAAAGACGCCGCATATCTATATCGGCAGATCTTATAGGTAGGTATGTGATGAATAACCAAATACCGTCCCCCCCCCAACTCTCTCTGCCTCCTCAGCTTTGTTCCCTGGTGTTCTTTTCTATGAGTACCATGGCTCTTCTCTATCCCATTGCCATTATTTACACGACTAGTACTAGGCCATGCGCAACATGCATGGTTACTTACATTTGGGACATGTCCATGTCCATATCCCCCATCCCTGTGCGCGTGTAGGTTAATCGCGGTGGGCGAGAGAGGGACGGATGAGCTACACTATCTACTGCCGTGGCAGTGGCAGGCATACCGTGCAGTGTAGGCAGTAAATATCATCATGGCGATTGCGCGTGAATGAGTGAGTGAGTGAATGGCACTCTGAAGTAAATATCGAGGTAAATGAAATGCTCCGCCAGAAGAAGCAATAACGGTCTTCGTAATCCACCTGCAGGCATCCCCCCCGGTCCGATCAACCCTTCTCCTCGGATGCTCACGGCTGTAACGGAGAACTGGCTTCTCTTGGCGTTGAGCCCCTTCTACCCCTTCTCTTCTTGGCTGAACCGCCTGCCTGGGAATCCAGCTGAGGTGTTCCGACATGACAATTTCCATCATTGCCATCGACACTGGGGCCAAAGAGAAACATGGAACGAAAGAAGGGGGAGGAGGAGACACGAGTAAGAAAGGGCCGGTCCACGGGCTACGGGCTACGGCCCGAGGAAGACAATATTGTTGGTGCTGTTGTCACGGTAGTGCAGTGTAGTATTGTCATTGGTATTGTCATCATTGTTGCTATTGTTGGTTGCTGTGGATGTGGCATCGGAGTATTATAATCTTTATTCCCCCATGTTCCCTGTCTGAATGCCGCCGAATGTTTTCTTTCGAATACCTGATCGACAAAGCTGAAACCTATAATACCACTCTGTCGCCACGTGCACATGTCGTAAGCGAGTTTACGGACGGACTATGATGATATTTGACCGTAGAACAAGCAAGAAAGACAAGCAAGGTACCGCGGGTGCAGTAGTCTGTCGAGTCGATGTTCCCTTCCGGAGGGCCATGATACTACACTAATAAACAAGTGTTGCCCGAGCTGAAGGCTGAAGAACACTACAATCACACCTCATCTCCCCCGGGGCTGCTCCCCGGCTGCTCCCCGGGTCCCAAACGCTTGGATCCAAAGTGTCTAGACGTCTCCCTTCCTCCAACGGTTGGTTCAGCGCATGGCAAATTCATTTTCCACCTCGGCTACACGCACACGCACACGCACACGCACACATACACATGCGCATATGCATATACACACAGTCGGGAACATAAGTTCAGTTCGCCGTCCTTCTTGACATCACCCTCGGGTTTGGCTGCGCTTTGCGACCCTCGTTCATCTAAGATGAAATGAAATGAATGAGATGAAAGGTATGCTGGAGGAGGGTGTACATGTAAATTGTGCTTCTTGCGTGTAGGCTACACCATGGCCAACAGCGTCAACTGCTATGAATAGATCCTTCATTATCTCAACAATCTTACCTCATATCTCAGGCGTGCCTCACCATCCCCGAGCATTATACCGAAGCTGAGCGGGCGCTGCTACCTAGGCCCCTTCTTCACCCACCTGTCTTGATGGGGGATGCGCATAAGCACCACTTACTTAAAAGGGTATATCCAAGCGAGTCTCAGCCTTAGCCTCGTTTTGTCCTCCATTGCTGCCGCTGGGTAGTAAGTATCTTTGCGTATATGTGAATGATGATGATGCATGATCGGTGCTGGCGTGGCCATCAAGAGACCCCGTAGAAAAACGAGGGCATATGCAAAGAGCAACTGTGCACACTAGTCAACGAGGGGCGTCAATACTGGTAGAATACTCATTGGCTTCGAGTGACAGACGAAACCTACAGGCACGTATACATGCCCCTAGGTATGAACATCTGCTCCCCGTGTTGGTGACCTGTGGTAGTCCCGCTTCTACTCGCCTGACGCACTTACCTACGGGAGAGGGCCGTTCTAGTAAAAGAAGCCTCATGCAAGTCCACCTCCGACGCCTATTTACCCCCTCAGCTAGCTAGCTAGCTATCTATAATCTATGGACGGTTCTTACCGAGTAATAGTCTATGTGTGCACGGCCATCATTTCATGCATCAAGCAGAGTAATCCCTAGAGCCGGCCCTCTCGTTCTACATTACATCACAGTCTTTCAAAACGTATGCTTAGGTCCAATGATAAAAGCATCACCAACGGATCAATCGCAAGCCATTTTCATGGATGAGAGTAGAAAAGGAGGGGAGGATAGGGGGGAGACGAAACAGACGGGGTTGGGTTGGGTTGGGCCATATCTTTCCGTGTCTAACTCACCGTTGCGAGCATGTTGTCAGACAATGCATGCTTATAAACACTAGGGCTGCCTGCTCTCTTACCTACGGTTAGATGCCCGTGAGGAGCACTCGGGTGTCGAGTTGTCGAGTTATATGGCCCCTACTAGCACGTACTTACGAGCCTCGGGAAAATCACGGGGGTGCGAGATCGCTGTCCTCCAAAATCAAAACCAAAATACATTCGTCCTCGGCGCGCTACGCGGTCCGAGGATCTGGGTATGTCATTGTCCATCGCATATGAAATTTGCCAAACAAACGCCCGCTCCGTCGCGATTGAAGCGACTGATTTCCCTGTCTTGAGTAACGAGACCTTACCAGCACTTGGTCCGAGTCGCGTTACTTCTATACCCTGTTTTCCCTAGAGCAATTCCTCGTCTCTGTAACCCTAAAACAGAGGCAAAGCAATAGCAATAACAGCAATAACAAACATGTAAAGAGAATGGGTCAAAGACAGATATACGGCGTAAACACCCTACTCCGATCCAGCCAAAGGAAAAAAGGACAAAGCGACAAGCTGAGCTACCGACACCATGAAGCCAACTCATCGCAGTTGCCGTCCGGAGTCTTGACTACACAAGCCGACAGGTACGACGAGAAGTCAAGAAGTCATGTGTTTTTTTTTCCCGCAACTCGTCCACCACACGCAGATGAAAAATAAACGGCGGGATTTTGGGGGGGTCGGGGTCGGGATCGCGGCTGTTGGCACGAGGAGATCATTACCCCTTGAGCTTAAGACATCTATAGATAGATATCGCCACTCTCGCCCGCAACCCAGCGCCGCCACGCTTCTTCATACGCGCTCTCCAAGTCCGATACCCACCTATGTGTATCGAACAAAGCACACGTCCACTTGGCCTCAAACAGAACTTTGCGCAACGCGGCTAGGCGGCCTCGTCCCTCGCAATAGTCTTCGTTTACGCGTTCATAGCTTAACCCACCGGCGAGGCGAGTTGCAAATTCTTCATACTCGGTATCGTCTGAGGCAATAAGCTCCTGGGCGGCTCGGACACCCTCGGGGCCTTTGGGCAAAGCGCCCTTGAGGATCGACGCGGCCATTCGGGAGCACATCTTGTATGGGTACCTCGGCAGCGTCAAAAGTGGCGTGCTTGACCACAAAATATCGGCCGCTGTCGTGTGTGCATTACATTCGGGTGTGTCAAGAAAAATGTCACACACACGCGCCCGCGAGATATGTTGTTGTTTGGGTGCCACATCTGTGAACACGATTCTGCTGGCCACGTCTTCTCCAGCCCATGCTTTAGCTGTCTTCTTGAGGTTGCTCTCACCAAGCTCAGGGAACCTGAGCAACCATAGAACGGCCTTCGGCACGTTAGACAGTATACGAAGCCACGTACGAAATGTTGAGGGGTCAATCTGGATCAGGGGGTTAGCAAAAAGGACCGAGAAGAGTAATGAAGACAAGGGCAGCGAGGGTGCTCCAGCATCCCAGGAGGCATGGACAAGGTACCTTATAAAGCTGATTAAAATTGCCCATTATGACAGTATCATCCGACAGGTGCGGGAAAAGTTCCCTGCGCATTTTCCATCGTCGCCGCTGTTCGTCCTCCCAGGTGATGGTCTTCTCCTCGGCTTCGCATGATTGCGCATGATCGCAGCAGAAAAAGGTGTCACGGCAGAAGACGATGTTTTCTGAGTAAACCCAATCCTCCGTCTCATTGGATTCCTCGTCGCGGAAAACGTTTCCCAGGCCAAGATTGCTCCTCAATGGTCGTAATGTCGACGATGGAATCGCCGTTTCATCAGCGAGGAGGTAGTCACACCACTCGGCACCAAGTGTGCCAGCAAAGCCCATGAATGACATATGTATTGGTGCCGGGCGTGCTGCGAATACTTCATTTCTCGCGCCTCGAGTATAACCGTTTAAATTAACGAGGATATGGATGTTGTCTTTTATGATTTGCTGGACAATTTGGTCAGCGGTCCAACCAGTCACGTCCCGAAAGACGGGCGCCTCGCGTTCGATTTGCTGTCGATGGACGGACTTGTCACTAGTAGTCGTGGCATAGCAGATTGCCTTGGCTCGCTGAGGGTTATGGAACCCGAACACTGACTGCATCCTACGGGTACACACAAAGTTAGTATTGAAGCCACCCAAGGGTCATCAAACATAAAAGTTATTTCATACAAATGAGCAAGAGGATGGTTGTTGAAATCCGAAGAGACGTAACCGATGTTTAGTTGGGGATTTGGCGGTGGGGGAGGAGGATAGACCGTGTTAGGTAACCAAGGCGATTTTAACGTCGAGCAGGCTATCCTCGCCGCATTCCGTTGCGAGATCATCCGAATATCCTTGGCACTCAGGGGGCATGTAAAAGTGTGAAAAGGGAGAACTGTTGGCGCTGATGGAACGGGTAGTTGTGCGGGTAGCCTGGGCCTGGTATATTCGGGCGTTGATGAGTGCCCGGTGACATATTGGTCGATATACCAGCGTCGTACCATTACCTTCGTTGCGCGCTCGACTAGTCGAAGAAGCCGAGACCCTTCCCATGGGCGGCCAGCCCAGTTCCTTAGTTCGGACTCAAGGCTTAGGCCGCCATCCACCTCATCTACTGCACACGCCCTCAGCTGACGTACTAGAGTATCAATCTCGCCGTTTTGAAGAATGCCCAAGCCCCATTGAGACGAATCCCCTAACTGTTTGGAGACAATCGCCACTACCTTCTTCATCAGACCGCTGCCTAGGCCTTCCTCTCTAGCGTCCTTCAACATGCCCTCATCGTCGACGTGCCATCGGTCATAGCGTCCATGATCAAGGAGCACTCCACCACGGCCCCTCCAGTCGCAGACTGAGTTAAGCGCCGTAGAGAGGCCACAGACCGCTTCAGCAAATTGCGGGTTGGAGTTGACAGCGCGCTTATAATACGTGATGGCGTCGCTGATGCGCCCTCGGTCCTTCACCGCGTTCGCTAGATTGGTAAGAGCGATATCAAAAGTGCTGTCGCACGCAACAGCCCGCTCGTACATTTGAATGGCAAGATCCAAGTGGCCAATATCCTTCAACAAACTTCCTAGGTTTGTGTGAAGATGCACATGTTTTGAGTCTAGGCCGAGGCCATAGTTGTAATAGGCAAGAGCAAGAGCGAGCCCACTGCCAGGTGTGATTCCAGAGATCGGTGGAGTGTTAAGGCTTTCCGTTGTACGGAGAGGGTTTGTTGCGCGCGTATGCTGAATACTAGCGAGAAGGATACCGACATTGTTGGCGGTCGAGGGGCTTTCGGAAAGAGAGAGCGACAAGTAATACAAGGCCAGAATATCACCAACTCCAGGTGGCTGCTGAAGCAGTTTGGGGTAAGAACCGCCGTTGGACATGGCATCCTGGAAAATCTTGGCCAAAGATAGGAGTGAATTGCTAGTGGTGGATATAGCTGACTTCTTTGGCATACCATCGGGCACGTACCGTAAACCAGGAAGCTCACCGTTGGCGGCGAACACCAATCGCGCCGTGTGTCTTGCTTCCCCTGGCGGCAACAGAAGCGGTCCGGGCGGCGGCGTGTGCAACCCGTTGGGCAACTGCGGTCTCGCTAAAACCGACTGAATTCTACATATAAGAGACCGAATGCACCGCAGCGACTTCCCCGCGCTAATTAGGACGGCCTCCTCGAAAGCGTCGGAGGCCCGATCGATGTCTTTCAAAGCATAAAGCATATTTCCCTTAGCATGAATCAACGCGATCATCCGGCCATTCTCGCTAGCGGGGAGGGAGTAGCCGCTCAGGCCAAATCCCGGGGCTTCCATATCCTCAGCCCGGTCCATGTCAGCAGCCAGGAGCGGTTGAGATAGAGATCGTGGCGTTTCAGAATTCCAGAATGAATGGTTGGATCCAGTGTGCGCGTCGATGCCCGTACTATTATTGCTTGATGAGCTATTGGGAAGTCTGAGCGACCGCTGGATAAAGCTAATGATCTCGACGGCCTCTTTGCTCCGGTGGCTTGCACAAAGCAGATGCACCAGATGCTCTGCAGCCTCCAAATACGCTGGCTGTCTGCGAAGAGCCTGCATCCAGTGGTTCTCCGCCTCTTCCCACCGATTAAGACAATAAAGCGAGGCGGCCATGTTTGACATGGCCTCGACATGGCTACGAAAGATAGGATTAGTCAAGTAAGAAACGAAATATGGCCAAGAGCACGTACCCGCTGTTTAGAGAGATAATTCTTTGAAACCATTCCAGAGACTGCTCATACCGCTCAAGGCCGTAGTGAAGACAGCCACCAAGCAACATCCCATCAATCCATTTCCAGTCACTCTGCTCACACAAGTTCGTCAGCATCTCAATAGCGGCCTTGGCGCTTGTAAGAGGCGTCACAGGGACCCGATCCCGTCCCAAATGATTAGCATCGGGGGTCCGTAAGCTATTGGTTCCAAACGCATGATAGGATGATGGATGCTGAGCCTTCACTCCCTGTAGATGACGGTTATTTATCGACTGTACGTGTGATGGGGTATGTAGCTCGGCTTGAGAGGGTGTGGCGAGGTTTCCACCTCTGATACTAGGATAGTCTAACTCAGTTTGACCATGTTGCGAAGCAAACACACTACTCGAATAACTTGAAGATTTGGGAAGCTTGGGGAAGATGATCATTTTGGATGTAGCCCTAGGACCAGAAGACCGGTAGGGCGACTTCTTGGTTTGATGTAAATACGCTAGAAGTTCAAGATATGAACGATGTGCATGTGCAAGGACTTTTTCTCTAAACCGAACAGGCGAGGGAACCCCATGTAAGTGAGGCTCACCGGTTTTATAAGTTGTGGAATCTAAGGTAAGGGATTCAAGTTTCTGAGATGGTACCTGAATCGAAGCAGGATGTGGTGGTTCATACCCTGGCCGAAGGTTCATGGCGGAAAAAGGCGCGACAAATCCATCAGGTCCATGATTATGGAAGGCCTGTGAGGTGTACAGGTTGTTGTAAGCCGCAATCCTAGGATTAGAACCGTGAACATAGCCGGCTAAGTTAGCCTCGGGCCATACGGCGGCCGGAAGCACGGCGCCGTTGTGGAACAAAGCGGGCCCCGGTGATTGTTGGTACATGGGCTGCAGGGCAGTTGGCACACGGGGTAAATTGTTATATGGCTGATGGGCAGCGACCGGTCCAGTAGGGGCGCAATCCAGAGCTAGGGCGGCAGCAAAGTCGTGGGAATTGACATGCTGGGAATTCCCGGACGGCATCATATTAGGATCCAAAGGAAGCAGGCCGGAGGGGTCGGGCGTATGGAAAGATAAGGACGGCGAATATGCCCAACGGTCGGCCGAAGAAGCTACGGGATATATTGAAGAGCGCGAAACATTCTGCAGAGGGAAAGCAAATGGGGCGGTCTTGGAAGAAGTCGGCATAATCATGTGCTTAAAGGGCGGAGGCCCGGAGGCAAGATGAGTGGGATTCCCATCATAGCCGGCGTCAATGGTACCGTTCGGAGTCTTGCGTCTCAATCGATGCTCTCCGTGTTCGGCAAGATGAGGTGGTGCCAGGTGAGCGTTAGGCGGTGTGTGTAGAGACAGCGGTGCGGCTGGTCGTGAAAAACGAAGAGGAATGGCGGAACGAGGAACGAAGCCGGAAGCAGGCGGGGCCGACAGCGACGAGCGAGCGTTGGCATTGAAGGAAAGATGACCGTAAGATTGCTGATGGTGGCGGTGGTGATGGTGGTGCTGGTGGTGCTGTTGGTCCGACATGAAGCGTGGCGGAGAGGGCGGAGGCGGCGGCGGCGGACAATCTATCTGTGAGTGGTGCACCATGGGGTGCCTCTGCATTAGGGGTAACATCTGGGCTCGCTCGCTATAACGAAAACATCAAGAGCTCGAGAGGGAGCGTGAAAGAAAGAAGTCTCTCGGTGCGCGGTTTCATGATAGCCTGCTGGCCAGGGCACGGCTTACGGCAGCTGAGCGATGTACATTTGGAGGGGCAAATTCCAGCCGCAGCAGAACAGCAGCAGAACAACAGCGGCAAGGCTCCCGGGAATCGACAACAAACCACCATTCATTCGATCGATGGCCAACACTTGAATCACACTCGAAAGTGATGTCGACTCTGACAATGCGGACGGTATGCGCAAAAGGTGTCGCGACGTGAAACCGCAGACTTTATGTGGTTCGCTCGTTCGTTTGTCGGAACGCGGCCAAACGATAATAGACCGATCTAGCACGCGCGAGGGACAACACAATGGGGTTTAACGAAGACGACAACCTCGAGACGTCTGTCGGCAAGGCGCGACAGGTCGAACGCCCCGTAATAATAACAAACCAACAGTATAGTTGGACGGGCTACCTACTAAGGAACGGGTAGGTAAATTCAAAGAGTTGCCTCTAAAAATATCGAGCCGATTAACTTTTGACCAAACAACAAAAGTTCAAGATGAGAATGAATAATGTTGTATTTATTAGACTAGTAGACTGGCTAAGGCAAGTAGGCGGACCTAGGCCGTCGACCTAGTAGTCGACCTAGATGCCTAGGTAGCGAGTAGCAGAGTAGCAGCATAGCAGTATACCTCTACACTCACTGTAGGTAGGTACACTAGGTACCTCACTAGACACACCATCTGTGCCTGGTAGTACCTACTATAGGGGCTTAGTAGGTACCTGTGGCATACAGTGCCTACCATGTATACAATGAGGTACCTGGGGTAGTTCAATGCTAACCGTGCTGCCAAAGTACCTAAGTTGGTATGCTGCCATATCTTAGGTACCTTACCTAGGTACTTAGGTAGACTATTCCCTGGTACCTGGTAAATAGTCCTAGCTGTAGGTAGGTACCTGGGCAGGTCTCTACCTACCTAGGTACATAAGGTTAATAGTGTAATGTATACCTACATCTGTACAATTACCTTGAATAGGTACAGTTACAATGCTAAGGACCCGAGCAGATAGAGTAAATATATACAAAATATATATAGGTGGTGCTGTACACATGCACATGCAGGCAGGGCCTACTTACCTACCTAGGTACCTAGTGTACGGGCTACAGGTAAATTTACTTAGGTACCTACCCAAGGTTGGTGGGTTTGTATACGTAATCTCTAACTGCACGCAATATACCTACTTATAGGTATACCTAATGTTCTTTCTTGCATCATAACCTTTTCCTTACTTACCAAGCATTCGTGTAATAATTTTAAAAAATAAAAATAAGGAGCCCTACCTTGTAAAGAAAGGGAAAGGGAAGGAATGTTACATGATGCAAGTTTTAGTCTCTGAACATTCATTGTCCGCGCATTATTTTCGTCTACACATGATCGTTATAGGTATTCAGCTTTATATGTCTACGCCATGGCCCAAATCTAGATTCAAGGCAAAAGGGAGCAAAGGTGTATGGCTAATATATACAGAAATATACTTGCAGTCGGTGTGGAATCAGTATACACATACTTAGGTGCCTCAAGTACCAACCGTAATCAAACAGAAACACAATTCTGGGAGAGGAAAAAACGGTGAGAGGGGCTATTAACGACTTGCACTACACTACGTATGCGCCTCCATGCATGTACAGGGGACACAGGCACAGAGGTACCATAACATGGAGTCAGTCCAACAACTAATACATACATGTATGGTGTCGGGTTGACAGTACTTACGTACTTGCACATTTACCAAGTATTCCCTAACTGTATGGACCTAGGGAGGGAGGGAGAAAGAGAGAGAAAGAGAAAGGAAATGTGAACCTATAAATATTTCATATAGGTGGCAGTTATACCCATTTATTATTGGCTCTACAACGTTGTGGTGTCATAGGCTCCTCTCTCTGAATGAAATATCTAATTTTGGCAAGTTGAAGCTATCCGTCCTGTCGGACTAAAAGGTAAAGGGCCTAGAGCCTGCACAAAGCCCGCTTATATAAGCTAGACAACAAATTTAATGTAGGATGGAGTAGGTAACGGACCAAGAGGTATTCTATATGCAGATATGATGCAACCTGGAAACTGAATGTGTTCGTGATACTACAGCCATATTACGTAGACAAAGGTACTGCGGAAGCCGAGCTTATAAATTATTCACATATTCATTAAGTTTGCTCTAGCTATATAAGTCAATATTTCCTGTACTACATACGTTAAGTGTCTACGTGTACTCATGAGTCCTCATTACTCACTATACCGGGAGACGTGGTGTTACAATAGCCGATGCACAAACTGCTGTCTGTTAGTGTATAGGCGAAAATGTGTATCCTGTATGTCTCGCAAGCCTTTCCCTGCAAGCACAATACATGCAGGGCACAGGGCGTTGCAACAGACAGAAACAGACGCGAAAGTTAAGGCGAAAATAGCAGATACCGTCTTGCCCCTCTGCCCGCCCCAAAAAATAAGAGGGGAAAAAGCTCGCCGCCACTCCGCCCGCTAGATAGTCGAGGCTTCGACCACCAAATAGAAGGCCAGCCATCTAATGGGTCCCTAAAAACAACACCTCGACAGCTTCAATCTAGCAGGGAAATTATTCCAGAGGTGGATGGTATGATTGGCTCATTTGAGCCACTCACACGAGGCTTATAGAACATAGAGCATGTTGGTCGCTGTGAGACTGGTTAGTTTTTCCTTTTCACTCCTATGAAGCCTATAGCCGTTAGACATATCTGTCTGATTGGTCATCGATCGAATCCACCGGAGAGGATTCATTGAATTTACATGTTCGCATCACAAAACAAGTTCGCCATGTGTTTGAATCATCCATAGTGGCCGTCAGGTCATACCAGGTTAGATAGGTTAAGGCAAAAAGAAAAAGCAGGGAGTAAATAGCCAAGGTTTCGTGAGAAACCTCGTGCCTCTTGGCCACAATCAATTGCTTCTCAATAGCAGTGCACTTATTTTCCGTTGGATATCTATATGTAGACCACGAAAAGATGGACCTCAACCTCCATAGAGCTGTGTAGCTGAAGGCCGCGGTGAGTAGTGGGTCTTAGTTCATTCTTCCTTGACATAAAATAGAAATAATACCATGGTGAGCGAGGCATATTTCGGAGTGTAGGCAAGGGTTGCGGAGCTGAAAAAGAAGGGAAACAGAATTAAGAGCTCGTTTTTTTTTTTTTTTCACCATCAAACATCACCATCTCACCATCGAACTCGAATACCGGTATCACAATATTTGTTTTCATTTCTCAATCGAGAAGGCTCCGGCAAAGCCTAGTGCGAAGCCATTCCTGAACTCCTGTAAAAGATGCAGCACAAATAAACATCTTCAGTCCTCACCAGTCCAGCCCATAGCGCGTTTCGTTTACTCATCGGGAACTACAGGCCATGTGTCAGTTGTTGAGCTCAGGTGGCATTCAAAGTAGGGTGCATCAGCTTACTCTCAATTGCACCACTGTCGATATCCTCAGTGATGGCCCTCGGACTTCTTCCTTCGACCTGGCAGCCTACGCTGTATGCCGTGCCCAAAATCTCCTTGACGGTACCACTGAGGTCCTTGGAGAAGGACTTGAACCGCATTGTTCGGGCAATCTCGATGATATCTTCAAGGGGAACGCTCTTTGAGTGCTTAATGTTTTTCTCCTTCTTGCGGTCGCGAGGGGGCTCCTTCAAGGCCTTGATGATCAAGGAGGAGGCTGTGGGGACGACCGATACGGCGGCTTGACGGTTCTGGATGGTGAGTTTGACGGTAACTCGCAGACCTTTCTACACACCCCAGGTTTCCATCGGTTAGCCCTTTAAACACGATTCATTACGATGCTCTCCCCTGCTAAGGCCGTGTTTGCTTACCCAGTCACCGGTTGCCTTGGCGATATCCTCACCAACTTTCTTGGGCGACAGACCGAGAGGACCAATCTTGGGGGCCAGTGCCGACGAAGCACCGACCTCGCCTCCGGTGGCTCGAAGGTGACTATATGGAATGAGTCAGTCAATTGCGTATTTCAATTGTGTTTCGTAGGGCATATGTATGTGTATGTATCGTGGTAGTGGTCGGGTGTATATCGTAGAAGGCAAGAGCGCTTCGGGAGGTTCGGTGTGGACGTACATCACCTTGATCTCATTGGGGTCGATCTTGGGAGCTGTAATGGCATAATGTCAGCGTGAACATGAAGTCGCAGCATCGACTAGGCGGGAACACGTACGCATGTTGGTCGATTGTCGAGAGTCTGGTGGTTGGTGGTTGGACGTGTAGTGGTGTGTTCGCGCCTCAAACCGAAAAGTTTAGCCAGGAAGATGTTGAAAATGGTTTGTGGGTTTTGGGCCAAGGTAGGTAGGGTTGCGAAAAATCCAAGCGACTCGCAGTGGGCGACGCCCGCTGACGGGCCGTCAGAGGTGTGGGACAGAGCTAGGAGGACCTGCCCCGCGCTGCCCCACCAACTTCATCCATATACCTAGGTACCTACTCTCCAACATGAAATATCACCCACGTTCGTTACACATCCACATATCTGCATATTTCATCATCTCTCTCTCTCTCTATCTATGCGTCCATCCAAGATAGGTACCTGCGTATTATCCTGGCTTCTGAGCGCCCCTACCATCCTACCTCCCTAGGTAGTTAACTAGTTTATCTAATACGTCCTCAGTAGGTTAGGTAGTATGCAGAGAAGAGATAGCTAGGTTACTACTGTCACCTATCTAGGTAATACCCACAACAGTAGAAATAGAGTGAACGAGTTCACGGCTCAGCACAAGACACCCTAGATTAGGATACTCCTCTCTGCCTCTCTGTCTCTCTCTCTCTTTCCCTCTATATATATATATGAGTGCCTTGTACAGCGGGAGCCAAACCGATAGTGGGCACCCATGTAGCTAAGTCGTCGTCCCAAATATCCATTGTCTACAATCACATGCTCTGCTAGCGAGTAACGACTTCGTGCAATATGAAGGGTCCAGTTTAGGAAGCACCATCTAGAATGTCTAGCCCTAAATGAGTACGGCAGGGGACGGTTCAAGGAGGTGGGCATTCATATCTAGGAGTGAATACATCTCACGTTAATCAGCTACCACTACTCCCGTCATAACACTCGGCCAACATTCCAGAGATAGTATAGCCCACAAATGTTAGTCCGAATAGCATGCCTAGCTAGTACCGCTCACAGCAAGCCTGTTCATCGTCAGTCATGGCGTAGTACGGAAGGCGTGGCACACGATTACTCACTTCATTAAATGATCCATGAACGTCTGCAGTGACACGTCATCCGTAAATATGGTCTGCGCGGTCTGTGCACCGACACCACCATATGCCCCAGTTGTATGTGTGGTTGACGGGTTGAGCTTAGAGAGCAGGAATCGAGCCTGGGAGCCGCCAGCGTCACATACAATAAATCGAGGAAGCGGGAATCGATCACCAATTAAATCCTATCCGAGCTTAGTAAAGGTAACCGTCATTCAAGATTGGACACGATCTTACCCTTGCATCCTCCTTTGGTTGCTCAAGTAGCGTAGCGAAGTTCTCGTAGCCTTCCTGATCTTGGTAACCCGCCTTTTTCCACTCCGCGATAGTTTCGCCATGGAAAATCAAAATGTGGAAGAACGTGTCGAGCAGCAAAATATGTGTCGGTTGGATCGATGTCGAGTCTAGCAGGACAGGCTGGCCACCATCCTGATCGAACGTATATGAATCCAGTGTGGGTTGAATCATAATCAAGGAGTTGCTGACATCCTCATGATTTAAGACGTGGCGATAGAATGCTGTCTCATCTGGCGAGTTGTTGAAGACCTGCAGGAACTGACTCCGCCGTAGATGGAACATAAATTGAGGATAAAGTGTAAAATTCTTTTCAAGGCGGAAGGATGAGGGATCATCCTTTCTATAGTCGGCGAACCGTGAGCAGAGCCTAATGAGCATACGGTCCACCCACCGTAATACATCAGGACCGTCATCAACCTCGGCCTTAAAGACTGCTATCCTTGACATCAGAACAGCAGCCGCTTCCTGGTCAAAGGACTGGGCGATAGCTGGGTCGCCGGCAGGGCCGCTTAGATTCCTCGCGATCGTCGTGACGCGCAAGTGGAATTGCCCTGATGAATGTTGGTAATATGTGAGGAATTGCATCATGCCTTTCTGTTGGCCCTGCTGATGTTGAGTCGGTCCACTTTGACTGGCAATCTCGAAATAAATGCCATAACTGGCATTTGGATCAATGCCGCACATTTTCCACGAGCACGTGTTACCGATACCACATTCCGTCTCTCCTACGGATGTGGATTTCTTATTCAGCGACACAGCATGGCCTATCAAGCCTGTAACCTTAAGTTCCTTGGTGGTCAAGACCTCGAGAACGGCATTGAAGCCCATCAACAAATTGTCATCCGCGTCCTTCTCAAAAACCCGTATGAAGGATTGTTTGAACATAGATGATGTAAAGCTATCTGTCAGAATCATATTGCCACCCGTAGAATTGCACAGGCCTTTCATCTCAAGCAGGCCGACCTGGTCCAGACAGCCAGCAAAGATGTCTATAATGTGACCATTGTGAGCTGTTCGCTTGGCGAGATTGTCATAGAACTGTCGCCGGTTAGAAGGGGCACCAATACTGTTGGGTGACGAATGAATCCCACCTTGAGAGCCTTTTTGTAGTACTTGATATTATCTCGGTCGATGTCGTGATGTGAGCGAATGGGCTCCCGAAGCTCGGGCCCAACCACCATTCCTGGTCCCTCAGTAGCGGGGCCACCAGCGAACATCATGATTCGGCCACCAGCATTTTGGAAAGACGACTCTAAAAGCCCAACGGCAACGCTGAGTGCAACGCCAGAGCACCGAAGGCTTCTCCTATCATTCGCAACGGGCCACGGGTCCTTCTGTAGTTGCTCCAAAACCTTGGTAAGTTGAAACTCACATTGCTGGACAGGCAAGAGGAATCTAGTGGCGGGGCCCATGGGCATCATAGGTCGGCCAGGTTGCTGCTGTGGCACACCAGGCCGGAGACTCGGGGCAAGAAGTCCGAGCATCTCCTGAACCTGTTTGGCGGCATATTCTTTACTCCCGCGGAATACGTAGGACTTTGCGCATTCGGTATATCCAATCTCATGGACTTGGACCTACAAGCTTAGTTAGAGCACAGCTCTCTCGCAGTAGCAAAAATAGAGGGAGAGGAGGCTTACCATTGTGCCAAACGTAATGAGTCCAACAAGAGCATTCTCGGGTAGCAAGCTCAGACTCATGACCAGGGACTCCTTCAAAGCGGCAAGACTATCGTCTTCCTGGCAAGTGTCGACGACATACAGGAAGATGGGAGGGCTCGGAGCCGGTCGTGATAATCTGTATTCGATAGTAGTGTTGGAGGGGTGTAGCTCGGGCGGGATGGCATTAGTATTGATGTCCTTGTAATGAGGTGGGAGAGGATTCCGCGAAAGACAGAAGGGACAGATCCACAGGCGTGCTCGAACATCGACCTGGCTAGTATAGAGAAGCCAATGTCAGCTGGACAGGCAGGAAGACACAATGGAGCAACGCGAAGAGAGCAAGCTAGTACAAGGACAAGAGGGGGCGGCGGGGAGGTCTCACCAGAAAGGGTTGAGGACAGAGCGGCATGGTTGTTTGCAGGTGACGGGCTCGAATTGGAGTAAGGGTGTGTCAGGCTTTTCCTTTAAAGGTGTGTAGAGGGCGCCGATAGGCACGACGAGTCGAGAGGCTTCCTGTGGGCGGCACGGGTGTGTGAGTAGGCATTCTACAAGGATCGGGTGCGCATAGAAAGGATGAATGACTGACAACACGAGAGCTAGGAAAGACGTTCCAACTCAGGCGAACGCCGTCTCGATCCTCAACCTCACTCCACTGCTCCTTGAGCGCTTCGAAGTCCATAATGGCCAAGACAAGTAGTCGAAGCCGGTTATCGGTGTTAGAGTCGCTCGAGGGTGGTTGTGCAGGATCTCCAGAGGCTGATGCGCAGCGAGCGGTTTGCTATGTGCTGTCGGCCTGTCTGTACAGTGAGAGTCGCAGCGACCTCGGCTTGCCGTTGGAATCACAAGTTTGCGTGCGAGGAATTGAGTCGTCGTTCGAGGTGCCGAGGTGAGTTGTCTAGGAAATGGAAGTTGACTTTTTGGTACCTTGTATCAGACTGGATAGAAGTGCCCAGGTGGAAGGGGACAAGTAACCAAGTTCCAATCCCAAGCCTCGCTCACTGCTGCCCACGGCCGGGCCCACAGCTCAGGTACCTAAGGTACCTATGGCAACCTCCAAGCTAGGGGCAGTCGATTACTATAGGTAGGTAGTACCTTGGGCGGATAAGGATATGTAGCTTTAACTGCATTTTCTCATGTTTGCATGCTCCAATAGTTGAATACTCCCGCTATCTAGGTACTTAAGGTACAGCAACATATACGGATATATGTGACAGTTACCAGTTTTCACCACCATTTGCATCGGTTCACACTACCCCACGGACGACAAAGAAGTTGTACTATATATGAAAAGTGGTTGCACGTACTTAGTAGGTATCTGATCGTGCTCTAAAACACCAAATTCTCATAAGCACGCTATCTACCTAGATAGGTCGATATAGCCTCATGTAAGTATCGTCATGGCCTTGGCCACCGATTCAACTTGGGAGGGAGAGGATAATCACACCCCAGCTCCCACTACCTAATATCCTTTCACAATGAAAGAAACAAATACGCCGGCCCTATAATCAACGCAGGGTTCGTATTATGTGAGCACTCTTTCATATAAAACGGCACTTCGCACGAGGTGTTATAGCAGTACACGAAGTAGTCTCGCTACCTATCGTTCATCGCAATTAATTTGGATTTGGGGGCTGACGTCATCTCTTCGGAAAACATTACTCGGGATCCTTTCAACAACAGAACCAGCTACCGTCTTTCCCTTCAACGCCCCCTTCGTCGGCAATAGCGACAACGCTCCCCGTGAGGCGAGCTAGATACTGGGTACCATCACATTAAATACTCTAGAGTTGTCATATTCTCAACGACCATCCGTGACTCCTTCTGCGCATAGCTGCGATGCACTCATCAAGTCACGCATGAGCGGGTTAAGTCCATTCACACCACCTCCACGGCTCTCGCCAGCCTCCTGCTCTTCCTTTGATTTGCGAGGCATGCTGCCCAGCTCCCGGATAAGCGGGTCGAGGTCTGACCACTCGCCGGATTCTGCTTTCTTCCCAGGCATGCTAAGGCCTGTTGAGGTCAACGTCGGTGCTCCACTGTCTAATATAGGGGAATTATCGAGTTCTTGTTCAACAGGGCTCAGCGGGGTCGAGCTAGAAGACATGAGCCTATTCCTCGTCTTCATCCCTCCCCCCTCCATCCTACTAAAGCTTTGCCATGTCGCCGTCGCCGTGTTCTCTCCATCCCCGCGTCGGCTATGCGTTACTCGTCTTGCCTCAGCTTCCATATCAATGACAAAGTCGCTCATCCTTACTACAATTATCAAGAAACTGCTGTATTAGCATATATTTATACACATCAAGGGAGGAAGTCAGGGGTCACGCCAACAAGCTACTCACGACTACGAGATCTATCATCTACCCGCATGTCATCCAACGTTCTAGCCATAGCTTCGAGCAACGGCTTCATAGCGGAAAGCCATGCGTCGTTATTCCTCTCGAGGCGCTGGAGACGCTTTTCGAGGCTTTCCGTGTTGTTCTGTTCGAGAGGTAGCGGGTGCGGTTCATCGCCGTACTCCGTCTGTTTCTGTGGTAGGCCAACCGTCTTAGCAACGATATCTGTGATCTCCTTCTCCTTTTGTAATTTCTCTCGCCTAACTCTTTCTTTCAACGTCATGCTTCGTAGCCCGCTATCTATTTTTCGCTCCTCCGTGTGCGAATAATGCCACTCTTGGAACCTTGACGGGGGGGTTCGGGCCCGCGGTGTTACTGGAAGATTCAACTGCACGGGTGGCAGTGATAAGCGCTTGGATGAGTGTGCAGCTTCTGGCGACATAGGCGGTGTGGGCATGGTCATGAGACTGCGCCGGTTGAACTTATGGTCAATGGGAGCCGAGGCGCTACGTTCAATGGCACCGGTGGTGGGATTTCGGCTTATCGTCACAGAGAGAGATTTCTGCCGTGAATGAGGACTAATCTTGAGCGGTTTCAACCTCACTCTTGGACTAGATGTCTCTGGTCGCGCCAGAGTCGAAAACCGTAGAGTAGGGGAACCCGGCCGTGACTCGACATCAGCCACCACCATAATAGGGGACAGGGTGATCCCGCTTGTATGCCAGTGTGGTGTTGGGGGGTAGATTGGCTCTATATCGGTGGCATTGACCGCCGAGATCTTTAATTGGATGCCGGGTGAAGGTGGTGCTTTTCTGGTAGCCTCCATCTCGCATCGGTCCTCCACCAACGGGGGTTCATGGTGCGGATCGGCGGGTGCCTTGGCATCAGTGTTTCGAACAGTCTCATTAGACGCCTCACTTATAGTAGTTGCCATGCTCAACGTTGATGGCCTCCTTAAACCGTTAGCCAGAGCCGAAGCTCCCTGGGTCGGTGGATCGTATTCCGGAGGCAGATTAGGAGAGAAGTATCCTAAAATGGGTGAATCTACTACGTCGGTCCGGGACGCATCGAGGTCACGCATTTTGTATTCACGAACTTTAGCCTTCCGGGCTAGGCGCCTTTCGATGATACTTTGGGGTTGTTGATTGGACTTGGTATTGAGATTCAATGTAGTAGAAAGCCGTAAACTGGGTTTTTCAGGTTCCTCGTGCTTTTCATCGAGGTCCGGATGGCCTGCCTCAGTCAAGTCCACCCCGTCTTTGCCAGTAGCAGTCGTTTGGGATTCCGTAATTTCCACATCCGCGCATTGTTCCGATATCGATGGTTCGACAGGCCGGGAAGCTTGTGTTGATTCGCCGTATGTCTTCGGAGGAATGATAGTCAACTTGCTTTGGGCGCTCAGCTCACTTGCGGATGAGGAGCAAGAGGAATTGTACGTAGAGGTAGATTGTCGAGAAGAGTCGGTCGTGGCGGTGAGCTGACTAGCTAGCGATCCTCGCTGGCATTCTTCGCCCCCACCGCCAGATGGAGCTATTGATTCCTCGCAAGGTGGTCCGATTGAGCCAGAGTGACTCGTCAACCCTGTTTGTGTATTAATAAGTGACTTGTCCGCACATTCCACGGAATCAAAAATACGCTGCAGCTGGGGTGGAAATACGGTGAGAAGGCAGTTTGAAAAGATGAGTCCAGCCTATCCGTTGGCGAGGCAACCTGCCAGGGTAATGAGAAAAAGAAAAACAATACTAACCTTGATCTGCCTCGCCAAGCGCTACACTAAGCGCCGTCGGTGGGCGAGATCCCGTGGACGCCTCGTTCATAGCAGTATCCGAATTCGCTGGTGTCCCAGCGCGCGTTGGTCTATCTGACTTTGTACGTCTAGAGCTCGGCCGTGTCTGCATTACGAGTTCGTTGAGTGAAGCAGCAGAAACTGATGTTGATGTGGCAGCACGCCTACTCGATGTCCGCGGTTGAACTATAGGGCGAGAGCCAGGACTATCCGCTATGGAAGGGGCAGTACTAGCAGATGAGGATGGTCGCGAACCCTTGGGGGGGTGAGGAAACGTCATAGTTGCCAGCATATTGGGAAACCCAGGCGACTCGGGAGCCAGCTTCTCCTTGGGCACGGCTAAACTCGCCTGGACGTGTATATTGGCTGGCCGTCGTGGAGATCTACCTGGTGAGCGAGGTGAGCGAGGTGACCCTGTAGCCTCAGGAGAAACGGCTGGAGACTGCCTCCTCATCTCATCGCGCGACGGCTTTGTCGGCAAGGTTATATGGGTCGGCGCAGCTTGCTTAGAATGTTCCGATCCCGATCTATCAGTCTCTTCCTCATCCACTGCCATCAGTGGTAGGGGATGCATCTGCGCCTGTTCCACCGCCGTATTGTTTTGTGAACTCAACATTCTCAAAGAAGTTCCGAGATCCTGCTCATATCCCTCATCTACCGGGTTCAGCATAGCTCTTAACAAACGATCTGTGCTAACCCTGTTAGATAATGCCCTAGACCGGGAATGATCCCTATTGATAGGTCGAGAGGTCGAGCGAGGTGAGTTCCTATGGTCCCCTGCCGCGGCCCCCTTCTCTGTACCCGAGTATGACACCGGCTTTGAAGAGCTCCTTTCCGGCCATGCACTAGGGCGCGAGGCTGGGGAGGATGGCTGCGACTGTGGCTGCGGTAAAAAGACAGGATATTGTGATCGAAACCACGGGCCATCGGCATCATTATTATTTGTCTTTGGGATGCGCGTCGATATTGCATTATATCGGTGGCCTTCTACCGTGGTGCCTGGAATAACGTTCTCAGGAAGATGCGACTGCGAGTAGTGTCTCTGCAGTTTCATGCGCTTGCTTCGCCGAAGTGACTGTAGGGACCATCTCCGAGGCTCACCGGAACCCGAAAGCCTGAGACAATCATCGTGGGTGACAGGACGATCAGGCGGTGGTCCAGTTGTTCTCAAGACAGTGGCCAGCTCACGTAGGGTGGCTATATCTACCTGCTCAAGCGCCACATTACCGTTATCATAATCGGCAGTACCTGGAGGGCGGCTGAAAGCGTCAAATACATTTGACGCAGATTTGGACCGAGGAAGATGAGCACGCCTCCGACTGTCTTGTCTTGGGAGACCATCTATTTTGGCCGGGTGCGGGTGAAAAGATTCATCACCACTCGACAACGAATGGCGCCGTTGATGCCGGCTAGTTGGCATCGTCAGCGATGGGGCGTAGAAAAAAGAATACCGGCAAACAATGGCACGACCAAGTGCCGCGAGCGCTCGGACGTTAGTTCGTCGGTCGATATAACAAGAACAAAAAAAAAAAAAAGAACCGCTTTGCGCCGTTAAGTTGGCCTGGTTTCCCGGTAGTTCCTCTTAGCCAAGTCAAACACACACCCGTGGACCATAGAGCCGGGATGCAGCAAGGAATGCGATTAGCGAAAGACCCAGGTCTGGAGATGGCTAAAATACATCAAGAACCACGACCGAGGCCGAAACAAAGAAATGTATAAAAATTGTGCGCACGAAAGTAGGAAATGTGAGAATGAGAATATACAAGTGCTACGGTGCGGCACGTAGGATAGATCAAGGAAGGGGATATAAGCGTGGGCGAGCCGTAACGGAACCCATCCCGAAATTCAAATAAGAGATCGACCAAGGAGACAATAATAGAATAATGAGGAGGACCAGGAGCAGGAGGGATGGATGGATTTACAGGTAGTAAGTGTACTTGACTCGACTGGGAAAGGAAAAGATATGTGGTGCGCGTTGGATAGACTAGGTTAGGTAGGTTTTATCTACTAAGTAGATTAGTGATGTTATCACGTCGCGCTTCTTCTTCTTCCTCTTCCTCTTCTTCTCAATTCCTCGTCTCTACTACTACTAGTATACTCTCTTCTCCCAATTCCGTGTTTTCCAGTCCCTCTTTTATGTCTCCTTTCTTCTCTTTTCTTTTCCTTTTCAGCTTTTGATTTTGCTTTTTCTTTTTTCCTTCCTATAGATATGTATGTCTCTTACTGCTTTGTCCCGTGTCAGCCATCTTTTTCCTAAGTGCCGTCCCTCAGTGAGCAAACAGCAACGTCTCGTTTTATCTCCAGCCACATTAGCACATCGCGCGCCATCCCACGAACGACAGAAGAGGAATAAAGGATGAGATGAGGGCCGACAACTTAACCAGTTAGATCTCGATCTTCTGCTAGTTCTTCTCCACTCCCTACCAACGCTGGTAAGGTGGATGGACGATCAATATGACCCCAACTGCCCGTTGCTCGCGCTAAGCACTGATTAGGTCCTGACTAGGTCCTGACTAGGTACTAGCCATCTAGTCTAGGCCAGGGTCTGACCAGGGATAAAGCTCAGGGGCTGACGCGCATCTGCCGTCTCGACCTATCATCAGTCGCGTCCGCCCTAGGCTGATACTTAGTAAATACGGTTGATGAAAATTAGAAAATTGGGAATTGGAAATGGGGAATTACATACATAGCAGACTACAGTAAGGTAGTGTCGAGCGAAGGTATGTACGTAGTATGTCTAGGTTTTGCCCAGGGTCTACCGGAGATTATGCCATCTTGATTACTATACGCAGACTAGACTCGGGAAGAGATGCATTATTCAGGCTTTCGCGTGTGAGTTACCTATACCTAACCTAGATGGCCCAACTTACTTACATGATAGACTACCTACATAGTAGGTTAGGCATATACGTAGTATACATATATAATGTATATAAGTTATATACTATACATTGGTCGTTCTTTTACCCCGTAAATTCTCGTCTCAGGAGGCTAACCAAGAGATCTCCTCCGCCCAGCCATGTGGTCCAGTGGTCCAGTCGCCTCGTGTCAAACTACCGACCGAGTGTATTGCTGTACTGTAAATGGCATTCCCGGGTGTCCCCAGGTTTGTCCCAAGTATGCGGTTCAAGGCGCGGAATTATATAATACCTAACCAGCTCGAGGTGCACACAAGACTACGTACCCCCTAATCTAATAAGGCAGACGATCCAATATACGTGAGGTACTTTTGGATCATGCCACTCCCTCGACTTATTATACACAAGGTGGTCCGTTTACGCTCGGCGCCCAATAGAGACGAGACGACTAGACGGAGAAGCCCAACTCGCCAGCTTTGCTATAGGCGCTTGAACGTAATCCTGCTGTACAACCCCAACGCTTTTTTTTTTCCTATGCACCTTACATTGGTAGGGGTGCCTAAAGCCACGGCTCATGCATGCTCTTGGAGAAGCCAAATTTCACAGGCCCAATTTCCCACGCGTTCCCCTCTGTTGGTATAGCTATAGATAAATACAAATACCGCAAAGAGCCATGGCATGGCTGATTAACAGCATCAACGGGGCTACCTAGTTGCAAAATACAACGTCGCGGGGTACGCGGGGGTTCCCATTATTAAAGTGCTGTTACGTATATAGAGTCTACTCTGACGGCCAAGCGAAGTCGTGGTTAGGAATAATGCTTATTCGGCCAATCGCACCCAGGAGTGTGACCTTGTTCATTCCGAAGCAGCACAGCGGCGATAAACCCGCCATGCCGTCCAGTAGAACCTCAGTACTCGGCCTTCTCGGGGCACTACTGATGCAGTCAGAAAGACGATAACGGATATTTATGCTCGGATATCGCGCCAGTCAGGCCTCAGTTGCACCTTACATCCCATTTGTTTAAATCCCGCGGCACCTTGACCGCTCACCCCCTTCAGTATCTTCCTCGGTTCTGGATGCCAGTGCCTTCTTTTGGGTATCAAGTACATAATCGTGCAACCGCCAATACCGATCGCATCCCAGATTTTATTATAAAAAGCACGATTCCCGGGCCTAAGTGAATACTAGTTGAAACCCAAGATTCAGCCTTTCCGTTTGTCTTATAAGCCGGCAATAGCGACACCAGTGTGTGCTCAATTAATATGTCAAACCCATGGAGTCTAGCCGGCATGATCGATGAGAAAAGGCTCAAGGTGACCATCCCTTTAGTATCTAACACGCCCAGCGAAAGACTAGCCGGTTAACAAGTAGCATTAGAGCACATTCGTAGTCGCAAGCCTGTGTTCTACTCTTATCAATACCTTTACGGCGTCTATGAATCTATGGGACCGAGTAAATGAGAGGCGGAAACAGAAAAAGAAGGACTCAGCACAAGTTAACACACCGCGTCTCTTCGTCTGGTGCCATTGCTGATGACAGCACAGGATGACGAGATCCGTAAGCTCAAGGAACAAGTCGCTCAAACGGACAAACGCACCCAGAAGCCGGAGGCCCCGAGTCACCGCCGGCCCCAAGATAACAGAGGCGGGGAAGACGACGATGATGCTGGTGAAGCTTTGGGCCGCTCATTAGAGAGGTCCGAGTCTCTAGTTAGAAGAGAATACAACAATGCCGCCGAGCGTCTAGGAAAACGTTTTGCTATGGGCGATCGTGAGTCAATCTAGAGGATCCAGTTGCTAGTGTTCCACACCCTAATGTTGTCCATAGTCATAACCGAGAATCAGCTCCAAACCCAAATTATCACCCGTATGTGGGCTCCCTTGTTGCCATAATCTCTCCCTATAGGCTCGCCTCTTTCGGCAGTAGCGAAATGATAATGTCTCCTCGTCGGAGACAGGAAAGTGTGTACCTAAGCATTATGACATGTTCACTAATCACAAGCATGTACAGTCCAGCGGACAGTTATCGACGTCTGTAGGTACCCTATGAGGGTTGTGTCATTAACCCTTCCCCCACTGGGATTCCGGCCCGGTAGTCGGTGTCGGCCGAGAGACGGCAAAATACCACATATTATAAGGGGTTCCCTTTTTTTTAGTGAGGTTCGGACCGGGCCTATCCGACATGACTGACGTGGTCGAGTAGTGCAAGAGGCTCTATTAAATCGCCATTCGTTATCTCATGGCGACGTCCAACGGCTTATCGCAGCTTCGCTGGCAGCTCGGAATGGCTCCCTTGATGCTCTACGCCAGCAGTACCAGCGTCTAAGTTTTGAAGCATACCCACAGCCCAGGAGTCTACCTGAGGCAAGTCGCCACTCTTCCGAGATGGGAGATGGAGAGCTCTTTTGTAAGTATAGTTTGACGCTTCAAAATATGCCTGGATTACCGCTCTCGGCGTCGTTCGCCCCAGGTGGTGATGGCCACTGCCCTTCGTGCAGGGTTCAACTAGACCCAGAAACACCGGACACCTATTGGCACATCGAAAAAATGGTAGCAGGGAGTACGCAGGGTGGAAACGGAGACTCTATGAAAGAGTACCATTTTGACCTGGGACAGCGTTTCATAGTGAAATGCCACACAGAGAGAGGAGAGTAGTAAGTCATCCATCCACGCAGCTTTTCTCGCATGATTCCCCAGTGGGCATTCCCTATGCTAGGATGTATCATGTGGTCTCTTCTATGCAACCGTCGTCGCTGATTCGGCGTGATCTAGCGCTTGTGTGCTATGCAGAAGGCATAGTGAAGTTGACGTCGTCTGTAGAAGTGTTCCGACACTGGTAAACCATGTAAGCAAGGAACATACAGTTTGGGAACTAGATACAGAGCCAGACCTAAGGAAAGGAGTGGACTTACTAAGATCACTGCCACCACCCCAGGGCCAGGATAAACGCTACAGGATAGCACATTAGGATACATAAGTCAATACTATATACAGTAAATAAAAACACCTACTCAAAAAAAAAAAAAAAGGAAGAGGAGCATTCTTTGTTTTCTTTTTTTAAAGTGTATTAAAATAAAGACAGTTTATATATAAATGTATGCTTGTATAAATCTTTAATATTTTAGCTTGTTAATTTATTTATAGACAACTTAATATGAATTAATGTATAGCTAAATCAAGCTAATATATATCAAGACACAAAATTACAGCTAATTAATGGCGAGGACATAAAATGAGCAGCGAGGAAAATAAAAAGTGTTTAAGATAATACGGATTGCATCTGTCTTGTTGGGGGGTAGTGTAACTAACACCCGGGCATCGAGCAAGGACCTTTTAACGCAAGATGTTACTTTGCCCCGCTAGCTAATATTACCACACATGTGCGTCTTTGTGATCCCCATCGATTCGTGGGCTGAACCGGCTTTCTGTAGGGCCGAGACAAGAGGCATGTCAACGGAATACCCAGCCGACTTGTTACCCCCGTTCGGCCTCACTGCGTGGTTAAGATAGAGGGTAGTGTATAGTAAGACTCTGTATCTATCAAATCTAAAACTACGTGCGGGTACCTCTACTACCTCTACGGCTGGAGCCTCTATAAACCTTTTACCGCTCAACCTAATGACAACTACGGAGCCGTACGGAGCTGCGGCAAAGGATCGGTTCTCGGAAACAGAACGGGCCCAAAGATGGAATCCTCAGTTATCAATCCAAGTGCGTCAGACCTGATAAAGACTGGTACCACATCCCAGATAGAGGATTATGAAGAGCATAGGAGAGCGCAGCAAAGGATTTGTCAGCGTAAACGACAAGACCCGCGAAAACTCAAGCAACCAAGCTTTCAGTCCAACTACGCCCAACTAGCAACAGGTCAAAAATCAAGGATCCGGAACAGCATATGGTAATACAGCACAGGCTCTCTCTACTTAAATAGCCTTTGCAATAGTAGGAGATAATCGGTGGCATAATACTAACCTAGCTTTTATAGGTGCTGAAAACCGGAGAGACCGACAAACGTTATAAACCCCAAACAGACTATAACCGAGCCTGGTCTCACCTGGCACTACAGCACAACCGCTCATAGGGGAGGACATGGCCCCTCGGCATGCTTGGACCACTCGCTCTAGATCCTCTAGTTGACCACTACGTTACTATCGTGACTTTTTTCAGAAAAACGGATCCTACCTCAAATCCACCTACCAACTTCTATGAAATAATTGACATGTGATATTTACTCTAGGACCTGAGGCTATTTATACACTACATATTTGAACAGTTGATATTGGGCCCTATCTAGCCTATTGCGGATTGAGTCGGGACAAGTCGGCATAAGAAGGGAGTTAATTGTAAGTAGATCGACTATGTAGTGGTTTCGTTGCTCTGCTGACGTCGTTACCATTGTCACGGAATAGAACTGCGACACTATGCCACAACACTACCAAAAGTAGAACGTTGTCAAGTTAGGCACTTATATATAGGACCGTAACAACCATACTCAGTAACCATAACCTAGACAACCGTAGGGTTCTTACTTCCAATAATTTCCTCTTTTTTAGCATGTCTACCAAGATTCGGGCTAAGCTCGAGTCGGGAAGTGCCGCACGTTGAGCGAGGACAAACGGGTATGACTTCCTGCCAGCGGCGGTCTCGACAACTTCTCTTGCTATCAGAACCTCATATGGGCCGCAGTGAGCTATAACGACCTTTTTGTATACCGCACAGATTTTGGTGGGTATGGTATTTGAACTTCGTAGAGTTCTAACTGTTTACTAACGTATACCTAAGGTTATAATGTAGGAAATAAAAAGGGAAGATAATCATAAAATATTTTGACCCTTGTATGGCCAAAGTTATCTATAGCAGTGTTCTTCATTTGATATAGCGGTGCCCGATTCGCCCCCACATGTCGGGGAAGTTGGACAAGTAGAAATAGTTGAAGTCAAAGTTAACAGCAACATTTTGTCCTCAACGGCCTAGGGCATTCGCTGTAAAGCTGTTAGGTAATAGTAGAGAATGTGTGGGAAACGGCGAAGACATCTCTTCTAGGGTTCTACCCAGGTATTCACTAGGGGGTATAGTGCGTGACTCGGCATTCTCCTTTTTCTAGTTTCGGCGTCGTCGGCGGCTACTACGCCGTAGTCTAGGCCGGCCATTTGCCAGACCATGGCGCATATTTTGGGCGGGGGGCGTATGAATGATGGGAACACATTGCTCTTGGATGTATTATTCCTACGGATCATGTTATTTTTACGAGGTAGATTAGAGTTACCGTGGGGCATTTGCGCCGTGAAGGCTTTCGGGTCGGAAGCATGACTATCAAATTCGTAGACCGTGCTTACGTCGTGAAAAGAGACAAAGGCAGCGGGTTGAGTAGTTAAAGAATAATAAAGTACCTACTCTATGTCGGACATAGTCAAGTAAACGAAGGAGCGATGGAAAGAGTTCGTAAATAGTGCATAGAGAACGAAGGGGAGGAATCAGAAGGAGGATTATTCAATTCCTCTCTGGAAGCCCAGAGGTCTTCATTTAATAATCGAAGTTCAAGCTGAGAAGCGGTAGTCTAGTGCAGAAGCCCATACATATGGCCCAACTACCACCCTATAGGGAGTCAAGCGCTTGGGAAAGTGCCGTACTATTATATGTAGGCTCGTAGAGTGACGTTCCTGCTACACAGCTGCCGCTCAACTATATATCCTCAACATCCGGGCTAGGCTCGAACTATCGGCCATAGGGGCGAAGGGCTGGTGGGACGGTAGATACCTCCCCCGTAACCCCCTCTGCCCTGTATCCTAGTGGCTTCATCTATTCTACTTGGGTGTAAAACACCATTCACTGTAGCCCCTTACTATACCGTGGAGAGTGTAGAGGGAACTTTAGCTTAGCCTGGCGTAGAATTTGAATAGCTTCACGTTTATTTTCCTCCTTACGAATAACTCTGCAACCAACTCCTTAGATGTAAATTGAGACTTTTGTCCCGCAGACAGGGAGGGATTCATATGCTAAATATGATAGCCACGCCGGTAGTGGTTGTTATACAGTACTAAATCCTTTCTTGCCGCACAAGATCGCTATTATGAAATAGTACAAGGGTATAACGAACACTCGTTGTTATACAGAGGGCCTAAACTATATATGCTAAGTATTATTACTAATACACAGAAAATCTCTTTATTCTAGAGATGTGACAACCAACAGCCTGTTAAAAATGTCGTAGATAGCACCCCAAGCTGGAAAAGTTCGTCTACTGGTTAATGTAATTTTACTCCCTGAACAAATACGCGGGGAGATACCATTTACATTACGACAGTACAAGGACCTCTATTGGTGGAAAATTTAAAGGAAGTTAGTGAGGCTATGGGTTAGGGTAATAGTATTCACATGGTGGTAGCCCCAGCCGTATGTGTTTCCGGAACGGTGACCCTGCCCCCGAATGGAGCCGCAAGCCCTGCCACCCAGGCTCACACCAGCGATAAACTATCACGGGTGGCTGCGCCTATTTGAATATAACTCAGCCGTCGCTTTTTTATAGCCTCTTTGTTTCTATCTCAGACTTCCCTGCCGAATTCAGAACACGTGCCCTCTCTCTAACCTTCGATCCCCCTTCCCCGCCATTATCAACGGAACTAGGGTCTTCGGGACAACCTATCGTACCTATTTTCAAACTATTATTGAGATCACCGCAACGCTCTATGTCATGAAAACGTCCACCCGCGAACTCTCCACTCGTGAATCTGTCAGGGATCGCACACCTTTCGGGGATTGACACCAAGAGTGACCAGATATACACTCGGGAACTTGCTGCACTAGTATACTAACTAGATGGGAGGAAGCATTAGCAAATACTAAGGAGGATGATCGACGAGTCGATTCGACAACACATCGTAATACAATTTCCAATAAAACCAGAAGAGCTTTGGAACCTGCGAATAGACCGTTTGTAGGTCGCCGGTTAATACCTATGTAGAGCTCCCATATATATTCACCTTTGCCAGGTTACCCCCCACTACAATCGCTTGCTCTATCTCTAAACCGAGGCTTGTAACTGCAGTAGAACCTGGCTACCCTATGAGGGGGCACTGCGATATAGGTCATTAGCCCATCAGCGTTGCCTTGTACTAGTATTCGGGATAAAGGATACAGCGGTGCCTTTAGAAAAAGTTTACGGAGTCTGGCTAACTATGTGTACTTGGTGTCACAAAGTGCACAATATCTGTCATACGCAGTACGCGGAATGGGCTGAGGAGCGTGATACGTAGCACGCGGTACGCGGTGGAACGCAAGATTCGATGGTCCTTAGTGTATTACCTAGGGATACCGAGACCTCTTTCACCTGACCTAGTCCCTTGCAATGAAGACCAAGACAAGAAGGAATGAAGGTATTGAGGCAACTTGAGACGAGCCGGAATGGCCGCCGACTGGTGTGCCTACGATAGTCTGGCGCGGCCGCCATCTTGGAATTCCTTATTTGGTCAAGGACCTTTGGCACTTTAGAAGATTATCATTAATTTGAAGTCATTCCAGGCCCTTCACTCACCCTTGTTATAATATGTGTCACGGAACCATACTAGGACTAGGGGCAGAGCACAGACCAGAAGGAACCTTGTAAATAAACTAACTAGATAGTCACCTCTAGCACAAGGAAAACTTCCCTCCTTGTGCAATAACATAGGTCAATACTGGATTCAACCAGCAGTGAGAACTGTGACAGTGAGTGATGGGGCATACCCTGAATACGCATCGTCCTGACCTGCTCAAGCACGTCGTTACATCAAAATTAATCTACCTGTACGGTGCCTATTCAATCCATTAGCTAAGAAAATTAGTTTTTAAATGGATGAAAAATAGTTTACGGATGAGATAAAATCTAATATATAAAAGCATACTGTAGGTTATTCATAACGACAACAATACACCAACAGGATATTATACTACAGAGCCATAGACAGTGGTATGTCTAATAGTCCTATATATGGCGGAATCCATTTATACAGACTCATCGCTTACGTGTTCATGGCCGACTATCCTAGCAATACATACGACTTAAACGACAATTAGTATATAAATGGAAGAGATCCCATGAAGAGACAGCAAGAACTTTGGTAGTATCATAACTCAGGAGGTTGATTCGTTGCTGGAAAGAGTACTAGAGCCTAAGCTAGGTCTTATAATTGAATTGCAAGTGAGATAACATACAACCCGCGAAGAAATACATTCATAGATATTCCGGGAACGCAACGCTAGGATCTCTGTCAACGGTAACATTAGACAGACCGATCATAGAGCTCAGGCGTGTACTTGGACGATTGACCACGTTGGTGAAGACGAGGAGAAAGACGGGACGCACACCTCGTCACCTAGATTTTTCTTTACACTTGCTGGTTTATTTGACTTTCAATCCTCGAAACAGACCCGCCAACCGCTAAAGAGCGATATGAAGTAGGCATACCAGATGTCAGTCACAGCACTCGAGACGCCACGGCCAAATCCCATCCCAGGCTAAGAATCTGCTATGAACCGTCAAAAAGTTTCGGACCTCGAAGTCGTAACCCCCGCGGGTACCCATAATCGGAAACCCAAACGCCGGCGACGACCGGTCCTGATGATTCTGCTCCTCCATTCCTCTTTAGCACTAGTATTGATAGGTGTAGGCTAGGTTTATATGACACACGCGCACCATGGTTTGGGTGATACCGATGGGCAAGAGAAAGGCATGTTGGCAAGCAGGTTATGATGAATCTTGATGCTGTTGGTGGAGAGAAGTTGCCCATGTAGCGGATAGAGTGGGTCATGTGACGCTGGTGCTACCCAGCCCCGCCTCATTCTCAACCCCCCTTTTCAAGGACTCCTACCCTATTATGCACTATATGTAAGCATTGGTCAAGGAATGTTAGAGCTGTTTTCCCCCCAAAACGTAATGTGATCTTCAGTCTTTTCCTCGCCGATTTGGTTAGGAATCCCGACCACGCCTTTTTCCATTAATCTTCCGACTGGCTGCTCTAACAGTTGTATCTGATATGCTAACAATCTCCCTCGTTAGTATTTCGTGTTCTATATCAACATGCTGGAAAGGAAGTGGCGGGGTATAAGAAGAGCACATTGTTAAGCAGACTTACCAGGCAAGTTATCGGGCTCTGAATTTTGTCTTCGGGAAGTTCCCTGTCTCCTTGTTCGGGTCGATTGGAACAAGCAGCTGGATTTCTTCGCCCGAGGTTGTCGCCCGACTATTCCATATATGGGCTGCCGCATTTAATTCCCTTCAAGACTAGTCTCGATGCGCGGGGCGGCTGGCAACTTTATAAGGCATCGAGTAACGTGTAGATGAGGCGATTGGGTGAGGGAGAGGCAAGTAATAAAGCCATCTGAGGCAGGCCCTCGTTGATGTTTCTATACAACTTTTGTTTTGCCGCATGTATTGGGGTACCGTAATGCGTAGTGATTAGTTAAGTTCACCCCGTCTAGTTCACCACAACCTGCCGCCACACCCACAGCATCTCATACACTGTCTACTGTCAACTTCAGCCTTCCTTCACCTCTCCATTCTACATACATATTACGCCACAGAGTCAGGTGATCTACGGTCACCTACATACTCGAACACCCCAACCGCTAAACCTTCCATCCCTTCTAGTTAGTTAGACAGTCACAAAGAGATCATAATTCAACATATTCAGCGTTGGCGTACGCGTGACTCATACAGCGCCCTACACCCCGCGGTATTCTGCTGCCCCGAAAATACTTATCACTGTTCAGTTTGTCTACACTTTTCCAGTCCCCATCAATCAATTTACCTAAAGCCTCTTCGATAGTGAGGATGTTAGATCGACAATCTGGAGTAGAAGAGTTGAACCCATCAGGACTCTACGTACTTACTAGTCTGCAGAACGCCCCGGGCGGGAACTCTGTGAGGCTGCATGGTATATGTATAATATTCGACGCAAGTGGTCGACTAAGGTAACGGTTCGGAATATTTTCCAGAAGAGCAGCACGCGGATAGCTTCCACGGAGTCAAGGTTTCCATCACGGGTAGGGGGCCAGATGGAATGATCTACAGTTCTACCTGCGGCTAAGTGGCGTTCCGAGAGTTCCCAAAAGCATGGTTCACATGAATCCGGTCCGATAGGCTCTACACCTTTTGCGCGGGAGTAGGACTCGAGCTCGATCTCCTAGATGAGAATCGGTGCTGCGGAAGAACAGATGGAATAGCTTTTTATTGCTCCATGCAGCGTCAATCTGGAAGCTATAGTCGTGTTTTTGGAGAATCTCGTGTACCGCCTCGATATCTTGGCAACTAATAGAACACGCATGTACGCGAATCTTAGGATCAGGTGAGGTGAATAGGTTCCGATGTGATCGCTTTGACTCCTCAACTAGGCCTTGGTGAAGAGGCAACACTCGTTCCATGTGCGAAGCCATTTGCGACGCACGAAGTCACAGCACAGGGACGCATATGCACGCATTGTTAGCTTCGGTGTCAAGACGCCTTAACTCGTCTCTGGCCTCGCCAACGAGCTACCATCGGTACCGTGGTCTCTATTGGAGCCTTTTGTCGGCAGGAGAAAGGGTCGGAAGAAAAAAGGAGAAAAAGGAAGAAAGAGAGGAGGCATTGCCTGGACTTAATTAAACCAAGAACCCTGGAACATGAACAATTGGCTTTATTGAAGGAGATCCAGCATATAGGACTTGCCATAGGAGACTTTAAAAAGCTGCAGCCGAGTGCTCTACCGCTAAGCAATCAATTCTGTTGGTAGCTATCTATTAATCGATTATTTTAGTGGGAACAGTATAGGGTGAGTAAAAATATCAAAAATAAATAGCATAGGATCGAATGGGAATTGAACCCATGACCTTTGGAACTGCAGTCCACTGCTCTACCACTGAGCTACCGATCCTTAGTAATAGGGGCCGCTGAGCGGAAGGACCATCCGTTATGTGGCGATGTATTTTCACCTTGTTGTAGCTAAACATGCAGAAGGTAAGTAATCCTTAAGCTATACTATGCTAATGGTTCTAGCGTTTTGAAGGTATACGTACATCTTGTATATAAAACAATTTAGAGGTAAGGAAAATACACTGCTTAACTAACCTAGGTGGAAAGAGCTGTCCGGCTAAAATGAGTGAATGAGGAATTAATAGAAGCAACTGCTAGCATTAAGTCTTTATGCTAACCTTAAACCTTAGCCGGGCGGCAGGCATAACAAATGTGCGATCTCGAGATATACTATTTCTATAATTTATCTCAATAGAAAAATCCTGGTCGAAGGCGACTATACTCTCACCAAGAAATAGCCGTCTAAGAGTTAGAGTTTATAGAGGCCCATGTTAAATAGTGCTTAGCAAACTGCCCCAGCCCCCGCGCCTTTCTTGTAGGCGGTTATATACCGTTGTGTAGGTAACGAACATCCGCGCCTCTCCGCCACGAGCCGTCGTCCTCCTCCCTCCCGAAGACAAATGGGACGACTAAAGGATAGGGCGTCGGGGGGCTATGTTGTTTGTGTCTGTGGGAAGGAGTCGTATATTGGCGTATTAAGATAATTAATAAGGCATGAAGACAGGTGAGCATGCTGGCTAAATGGCAACCAAGACGAAGTGAGGATTTGCCTTGTTGCATCTTTGACGGCTGCGCTGGTACCCTAGGCCCTCCATTTCTATAGAACAATGGCAGACGCAAAAGCGGAAGTTGACTGAGCAGTATATAGATCAGAGCAGGAACGCTTTAGTTCTTCGAGTATGTAACCGTCTCGGGACAAATTAGAAGGTACATCCAAAGACAAAATGAATTCACGTAGTAACAGGAACTAAGCACCCTAACCATAGAGTCCTTAGGATTAGGGGGATTTGTCACACTGGAATTACCTGCCGGCAACCGATCCCAACAATGGTGCTGTCCGCATAGCCCTTGTCCATACGATTGCTGGAGTTGGTTAGGTAAAACGAGAATGCATACACCTGCGGGCCCCACGCTTGGGTGATAATACAAGATAAGAAAGTTTACGCCACCCAGAGCGGTAATATGCGAAGGGACTAATATGGGAGAGATGTCAAAGTCCTAAGGGCTTTGGACGGACGTACGTCACTACCGATATGACTAGCCGGCTTCTTGCAACAGTGATACAGGACAGGGACACAACCAAATATCCGATATGTTCTAGGGCCCAAATGCATAGGTGCACACATCTGCCTAGCATAGAGTAACTGATGGCGAAACCATCGAAGGACTTACAGAGTACATATTGTATATAGAGGAATCACACGAACTCGCATGGGTTTTACTGCCGGTATATTCATGCCCCATAGTTAATTATTAGCTATAACATTGATTCTTTTTCTACAAATAGACCGTGCTGCGACACTTGTTCAACTTATTCGTATATCCCGCAAAGAAACAAAATCGACTTTCTTTGTCCCCGACAATCCTACTTGCCAGTCCTCCTCACAGTATTAATCAAGAAGGCTGCGACGGTTGGTTGTCGATGATTTCGTTGCCGGTTCATATGGTGCTGCCGTTACAATCCTAGCAAGATTCGGTCTCGTAAGCCCATGTAGAAGCATTTTTGTTACAGTGTGTCCCGTACTTCTCGTTACATTTAGGGCATATATGCGACTGCTCAGTGTGTTGCGTAGTATGAGCACTACACTGAATTGTGCCGCTTCCATCGCTTCCATCGCTTCCATCGCTTCCATCGCTTCCATTTGCGACAAAAGAGTGTCTGTTTGCCTCGCTTTACCTACTCCCGAACGAAGTAGCACTTGGCGCAGGGGTGGCTGCACGAGAATATGCTCCCGCTACGCATGGTCTCCCGGGGGGCGTCGGCGCGCTAGCATATGGAAAGGCAAATTCAGCTGTTAATTAAGGGGTCGTCGTTCATCCCATTGCCAGAATGTCGGTCGCAGGTATTATCACCAGCGGTGGAAATTACCTAGAAAGTAGAGTGCGCCAGGCTTGCACTGGCCAGGTAAGTTTGCAGGACAATTCTCTAATTATCTTGATGGCTGTACGGTATGACTCACGGCTTCTCCCACCCCTGACAATTTGTTCCATCTTATGATATAAACTACTGCATCGCCTTCATTATTGTACAGAATCGGTTGGTTAGGTGTTTCGGTTTGTCCTTTAGACGAAGCTTTTTAGCTACAGTGGGGGGACAAAAATAACGAGCGACCCCTTATTTTACACTAAAACTCACTTAGTTTAAAGTCTAATATCTTAACAACTTTATATTATAATAAATTTGCAAAAAATACTATAGAATATAAAATTAAATAAACTTTATTATAAGCTATTTAATTATTAAATAAAGCTTTTAAAACTTAAGCTTTTTAAACGTTTTTTTAATAATTAAATAGCTTATAATAAAGTATATTTAATTTTATATTTTATAGTATTTTTTATAAATTTATTATAATATAAAGTTATTAAAATAATACGCTTTAAATTAAATAATGCATTTTATAAGCGAGTTAATAATATAACTAAATTAATAGCTAAAAAGCACACGTAAAAAACGTTTATATATATCACGTGATATTTAAATAACTTCACTAAAAATAGTTATATAATAGTAAACTTTATATCATTATAATTATAATTAAATAAAGAATTTAAATTTATTTTTATAAATTTATAGCTATTTTATTTAAGCGTGCATTTAATTATACGCTAAAAACGCTAAAGATTTTTAGCGTATTTTATGTTTTTTTAAGTGCACGCTTTAATAAAATAGCTATAAATTTATAAAAATAAATTTAAATTCTTTATTTAGTTATAATTACAATAATATAAAGTTTACTATTATATAACTATTTTTAGTTAAATTATTTTTAAATCACGTAATAATTTTATTATAGTTTAAAAAGTTTTTTAAGTTAAATATAATATAATATATATTTTATATAATAGGTAATATATAGTTTATATAAAACTAAAGCTTATAAAAGGTAAAAATCTAGTATAAAATATAGCTAAATAAATTATAATGTTATAGTTAAGCAATAAAAAAGGTATAGCTAATAAATAAATTAAATAAAGTTATAATAATTATTTTTTTTTATAATAAATTACTTATAACTTATAGTGTAAAGCTAAATATTATAATATATAGCTTTAATATAATTATAAATAAAGTTATAAGTAAAATTATAATAAATTAAAAGGCTAAAGTAATAAGTATTAGCTTAACATTTTAGTAATTATAGCTAATTAAAACATTTTATACTATTAAAAATATTATTGTTTATTTTTTTTTTTTTGCTTACGATTACGTATAGTTGCGTATGTAAATTATATTAAAGGCTAATTAAAAACAGGTATAAATAGCCTGCTTTACTCTTGCTTTTTTCCTTTTTTTTTTTTTTTTTTTTTTTTAGCTACTGCTAGCATATTATTAGTTTTAGCTAAACATAGTTATTAATTTTACCTTTTTTTTATATATTATTAATCTTTTATTATATTATTTTTTTATTTAAATTATTATTATATATTAATATTTTTTTTTTTATTATGCTTTTATATTGTATATATTGCTAAACTTAGTAGGTATGCTAATAAAAATTTAGCTAATGCGCGCAAACTTTTTTTATGTTTAGTTTTTTAATATATTATCTTAATTAAAATGCTATAATATATTTATTTTAACTTTAGCTTAACTTTTTTTTATTTATTTTATACGCATATATAAAAACTATTTTTTTTTTTTGCATAAGCTATAAAAAAAGTTATAAAACATGCTAGCTTATAAGTTGTTTTTTATTAGTTTTAAATAAAAATTACTACTAATAAACTAAGTTTTTTTTATAATTTAATTTAAGGTAGTTTAAATATTAAAGCTTTTAAAATAAAGTAAATATATATTTTAAGCTTAGCGTTTTAATTTTAATAATCTAGCATTACTAATAGTAACTAATAATAATAGCATTATTTTTTAAATAAGTTTAAAGTATTATTATAAAGAAATTATAGCGTTATTATTTTAGCTTTTCTAAGCTTTTTATTACCTTTTTATTATATATTAATTAGCTTATTATTTAGTAGGAAAAATAAATAATACTAAAGTAGCTTGTTTTTATATTAGTATTATTTGCTTTTTTTTGCTAATTTAAATATAATAAAACTATTATATTACTTATAAAAACTAAGCTATTAAATAATATTATTTAGTTTGTTTTTTAATTGCTTTTATTAATGTAAATGCTATTAATAATATTTATATCTTTTATTTTATATATAAAGCTAACTAAATTAAAGCATAAATTAATAAACTACTTATTATTATATAGTTATACTTTATTTTTAGCTTTTTAATTAAAGTTTTATAGCTTAAATGTTAGCTATAAATTAATTTACTTTTAAAATAAAAGTAGTAATTACTATTAATATTAATAATATATTTTAAAATGCTTGCAATAATATATTAAAGTTTAAAGATATTTTTAAGTTTAAATTAAACTAGTTTATAAAGTAGTTTATATATAGCTTATTAATAAAGCATAAATTATTTATAAGTTTAAAATAGTAGGTTTAATTTTTATTATATAAAATTTTAGGTTATATAATAGTTTTTAAAAGCTAATAATTATAGTAAAATGTTATAAAAGTAGTAAGTATATTAATAATAAAAGAAGGTTTTATTATTTTAACTGCTTTTTAAGCAGTAAAAATAGTAGACTTTTTAATAGGTTTTACTTACTATATAAGTAAACCTTTTACTTAGCTATATTAAATGCTAAAGCATATTAAAAAAGTTAGTTAACTTTAACTACTATTTAATTAAATATATAATTAAAGTTTAAATTAATTAATCTTTTTTAATCTACTAGCTTTTTTATAAGCAACCTTTTTTTTTTTATAGGTTTTTTTATTTTGTTAACATTTTCTTTTAATAAAAAAATCTTTTAACTTTTTTATTGTTTTTAATATTTTTTAATTAATTTTTTAAAGTTATATAATTGCTATTTAGATTTTTATTAGTTATTTTTATAACTATACCTTTTTTATTTAACTAGGTATTAAAAACTAGTTTTTTGTTAGTTAAGCTAATGTTTTAAGATAGTTTTAATTTTAAAAGATTTATTGTTTTCTTTAAAGTTAGGTTAGTTATTAAAAATTAGTTTAAATGCTAAAACTAAACAGTAAAATAGGTTTTTGCTTTTATAGCTTAGTAATAAGTAAGCAATTAATATAATAAGATAGATTTTAAACGTTTTAAGAAAGTTTAGTTTATAAGCTAGTTATTTTATACGTTTTAAAACTTTTTAAAGGCTAGCTTTTTGCTATAAATACTTTTTAAAAGGTTAACTTAGCAAGTAGTAGCTATTATATAGCTTAAAGTAAACTTTATTTCTTATGCTAAACTTTATTAACTTATGCTTTTTATTATAAAAGCGTTTAGCTTTAATAGCAGTAAAATCTATTGCTAATTTAGCGTTTTTTTGCAAATGTTTATAAAAAAAGCAGATATTTTTATAAAAAGTAATATTAACTTATATAAAAATATTATTTAAGCTAAAAAGCTAAAAACTAAAAAGCTATTTATAAAAAGAAAACTTAATTAAAGCAAAATAAATGCTATTTAAGTTTTACTGCAAAGCTAATAGCATATTTATTTATATATAGTTAAAATATTTAAAGATATAATAATATAATATTATTTTTATAGTTTAATTTTTTTGCTTTAATAAACTATTATTTTATAAATAATATATAATAGTTATTAAAAGTTATAAACTAAAGGTTTTTTATATGCTAGCTTAAAAAGCTATTATAAATTTATAGTTTTTATTAAAAATTAAGCTTATAAGTATGCTTTAATTATATAAAAGTAATAACTTAGCTAAAAAAGCTTTTTAGTTTTTAGCTTTATATTTAAAGTAACTTAATATTAATAGCAAGCGTTTAAATATAGCATAAGTTATTATTATTATAATATTATATTTTAAAAATCTTTTTATTTGCTATAAAGTATTAGCTAATAATATAGTTAAAAAACTAATAATAAAATCTATAGCTATTATTTTTATAAGCTTTAAGTTTTTAAGTTAAATTAGTTAGTAGTTACTATATAGCTTTTTTTAACTTATAGTATATATTTAATAGCTATTATAATACTTAAAATAAAATGTTACTTTATATGTTTTAAAATAAATAAAATAGCTTTTTAGATTTTATATTATTTATTTTTATTTAAAGTAGTATTTATTATTATATACTATTGCTAAAAACTTTTTAATTTAGTTTTTAAGGATATATAGTTTATAGGTTTTTTTACAGTTAATATTATATAATAATTTGTTTACTACTACAAATAAATAGCTAAAATAAAAAAAATTCTTAATATTTTTATTGTTATTATAAAAGGTTTAAAAAATCTTATAGTATTTAAAGTCTTTTATATAATTAGTAGTAATTTTATTTTTAACTAAGTTATTTAAAACTGCTTTAATAATAACTTTATTAAACTATATGTTATTAAAAACTATTACTTTATTAAACTGCTTAATTTTACTGTTTTTATTAAGTTTATTTATAATAGCTTATAAATAATTAAATATATTAAAGATAAAATTATAATATCTTAAAATATAATATACTTATAAGCTATACTATAATAAGTAAATAAAAGCATTAATTACTTTTTTATTTGCTTTATTTATAAATATTATATTTATATTAGTTTAGTTTAAAATACCTTTTATTTTAAAGTAGTTTATTAAAATAATTATAAGATTATAAAAAGCTTTAATAGTTATTTTAAGTCTTTTATAAGCTTATATAATATATATAACTTTTATTTTAAAAAAGCTATATTATAATTTTAGTTAAAATATATAATAACTAAAAAATATAATAAATAAAACTTAAGTGCTAAAAATTATTTTATTTAGTTTTTACTTATAATTATTTTTAATATAAAAAAGTATAACTTTAAATTTATGTTTAAATAACATATTAACTTATATATATAACTACTTGTTAAGATTATAGTAGTAAATAATTATGTTTTTATATATTAACTTTTAAATTACTTTAAATATAGCTTTTTTTTTTTTATAAGCTTATATTAAGTTAATTTAGTATAAGCTATTTGTTTGCTAAGGTTTTTAGTTTTAATAAGCTTTTTTTAATACTTTTTATTAAATAAAGCTGTTTTGCGCTTTTATAATAGTTTTATAATCTTAGCATAATATAAAAGCAGTAGTTAAAAAAAGCTAGTAGCGCTAATATATTTTTTAAATGCTTTAAGCTAGCTAAAAAATATAAAGTTATAAAAGGTAGTTAGTTTTTTTTTAAAAGTAAATATATTAAAGCTATTTATTTAAAAGCTAAATAGCTTAATAAACAAATAACTTAAAAAAAACTTCTTTATTAAAAAGGTAATATTTTTTTTTTAAAATATAGTAAAACTTTGCTATAAGTATTTAATATGCTTTTTAGCTATATTTAAAAAAATTATAACATTATTAATAAATGCTTTGCAAAAGTTTTAATATAGCTTAAATTTTTTGTTTATAAACTGCTAAGCATAAGTAAAAAAATTATAAAAGCTTATTATTGCTATAATAAACTTTTTTAATCTTTTATAACTAACTATAATAAAGCAATTATAATATGCTAAATATACTAAAAATTAAAAAAAAAAACTTTATTATATTTATATAGGTAATATATTTTTTATTATATAATATAGCTATAACTTTAAATTATAAAAATAATAAATAATTATTAAAAATAGCAACTTTATTTAAAGCTTAAAAATTAATAACTAAATAAAAATATAATTTACTATAAAAGATTTTTTTTGCTATAAAAGTAAAGTATATAAAAAAGTAAAAACTATTAACTTATTTTATCTTTTTTTATTTATATAGTTAGTTATATAATATATTAAAGATTTTATAATTTTAAAAACTTAAAAGGTATAGCTAATTATTTAGCTTATGTTTTTACTAATTGTTTATAAAGGGTACTTTTATTTACTTATTTTTTAAAACGTTAATTAAACTAATATTATTTTATATATTAAAAAACTTAATTAAAACTTCTTTAATTAAGTTAAGTATATAACCTTTACTAGTATAAACTATATATTATTTAAGTAAAATAGTTTTTTTACTATTAAAAAGCTTTTTAATTTTTAAAGTTATATAAATTCTTAAAATCTTTAGTAGCAGGTTATTTTTATTTATTTTTGCAACTAATATAGCAGCAAATAATACTTTAGTAAGTTTAAATAATAACTTAATTATAAAAAATATAGCATTAAATAATAGCGTTTTATTAGTTGCTACGCTTTTATGTTTAAAGCTATTAATTATATTAGCAAAATAGCTTTTAAAAGGAATATTATAAGCTTTTATTATATTAATTAAATTATTAATAAAGTAAATATAAAGTAATAAGTTAATTTGCTTTATAGCAAGCGCTTTAAGTGCTAATATTAGCTTATACTTTTAATTTATTATATATGTTTATAGCACCTTAAAATTATTAAAAAGCTATAATTAAATGTTATTAATGCTAAGTTTAGTTAGCATAGCTATAGTGCTAAAAATATTACTAAGTTTTATTAGTACGCTAGCTATTATTATAGCTTTAATATAACCTTTTTAGATTGCTTTAATAAATAATTTATTATTATTTTGTTTTTATATAATGCTTATTTAAATATTTTTTAATATTTTCTTTATATTAAAACTAAAGTTTAATATTATTACTATATAAAAAGTAGTAGATTTTATTAGCGCTATAATAAAGTTTTCTTATAATAATTTAAATATAAAATTATAATTAAATAGTAAAATAATATAGTTATATAATATATATAAGGTTTTTTTAAGAAAAATAACAACTTTTTTTTATAATATTATCATATATATGCATGCATATGCTTATAGGTATACTTTAAACTTTTAATAAAAATCTTTTATGTTAGCAAATTTAATGCTTTAGTTTTTAAAGCTAATTATAGTTCCTTATAAATTAAAAAAACTAATATTAAACAAAAAAAGTATACTAAAGTTTCTTTTTAATATTTAAGCACTTTTTATTATTTTAAATAAAACTAAAAGTTTTTTATTGTTTTAACCTAGCAAGTATAAAGTAAATATAGCATACTTTTTATATTTAACGCATTTTTTTTTAATGCTTTTAATTTTGCTAGTCTTTTATTTAATAATATGCTTTAAAATACTAAGGAATTTCTTTATAATTAAGCTTTTTTTATAGCTTATATTATAATAAACCTTTATATTAAATCTATTTAATAAACTATATATAATTGCTTAAAAATAAAAGTAATAATTATTTATTTATTTATTTATTAATTTATTTAGTTTATATAGTTATAAAAAGGCTTTATAAGTTTAAAGTAAAGTTACTTTTTTAAGTAATATTTTTTTAGCATTACATGCTAGTTTAGCTGTTATATTACTTAATATATTACTTTTATAATTAAATAAATGCTAAAATAGCTTATTATATAACTTTAAAGTAATATTATATTATATATATATTAATTAAAACTTATATATAAGCAGTATATTAGTTATGCTTTTAAGTAGTTAATGCTTATATTTATATACATGTTAGTTTTTTTGCTTTTTTAAATTAAATATTTTTTTATAAAACTTGCAGGTTAAAAAAAAGTTAATAATAACGTAAGCGCTATTAAAATTAAATAATTTATCTACTAAATTATTAAAATCTAGTTTAATATTAGCATAATAATTAGATTTTAAGTTTTATATAGCTATATTAGCTTAGTTATATTTCTTTTGTTTATATTTATTTTTATGCCTTTTTTAACTGTTTTTTTATTTATTGCCTTTTATTTTTTAGTTTTTTTTTTGTTATCTAACTTATTTTTCTTATATTAATTACGTTTTTTAAATCTAACGTTATTTAGTTTGCAATCTTTATACGTTTAATTATGTTTAAAAGATAATAATTACTTTTAAACTTAGTATTAATTTTTAAAAAACTTTAAGTACTTATTTTTAGCTGCAAACAGTAAAAATAGTTTTACTTTTGCTATTATAGTTATATAGTTAGCATATATTTCTTTTAACTTAAAAGCATATAAAAAACTTTTAATATTAAAGTTTATTACTATTTAAACTTATATTATAATGCTATGCTAGTTAGCATTATTGCTAGTAAATATTTTTATTGCTTTTATATATTAAACCTTTTTTAAAATATAGCATATTATAGCATTTTTATTATAAGCTATATCTTTTAAACAAAGATTTATTTTAATAAATCTTTTATTAGCTAAAGCAGATTATATTAAAAATTAAGTTTTTATTTTATTAAAGATTTTAGTTAAACCTTTTTATTTAAGTTCTTTATAATAAATACTAATAAGTTTATTATTTTACTATAATAATGTTTAGCTAGCTATTATAATAAAAAGTATAAATAAAATTTATTACTTATTTAACTTAGCTATTTTTTTATCTTTTATAAAAAACTTAATATGCTTAATAAAGCAGTAAATATTTATAAAAATAATCTTATTTTTATTTGCTACTATTTTTATATTTTTAAGATTATAATAATTTAAGTTAAAAGTATTAATGTTTTTTTTTTAAGTAATATAAGCTAATAGCACTAGTTATTAACGTAGCTATATTTAATATAGCGCTAGCTTTGCTAAAAATATTTTATTAGTTATTATAATTAAAAATATTAAGCATATTTAAGCAGTTATTATTGTTTTTATTATTGCTTAACCTATTATTATTAGGGTTGCTATTAAGATTAAGCGCGTTACTTATATTATATTAGTTTTTTTAAGCTTATTTTTTAGCTCCTGCTAACTATTAATAAAATATAAAATATATTAATAATCTATTAGTATTTATTTAGTTTAAGTTTTTTATCGTGTTAATAAATGCTTTAAAATATATATAGGTGCTAAGCTATTTAAATATTAAGTATAGTTAAGCTAATAAAGTTTAGCTAAATGTTATAAGCATAAAAAGCTAAGTCGTTAGTAGTTTAAAGGTTTTTAATATAAATATTAAAACTATAATAATTAATAGTCTTTTTTTTTTATTTAGCAAAATAATAAAGTAGTTATAAAGACTACCTTTTATAATATTACTAGCTGCTTAATATTAGTTTTATATAGATTTTCTACTAAAGTTTAAGTTTTTTTATAAAATTAAAATATATAAAAATATTAGTTATAGTTAAGCAAAAGTAAAATAATATACTAAAAGCATTTAAATATAAGTTATCTATAAAAAATAAGTTACTTATACTTTTAGTCTTTTACCTTTTTTGTTTTAATTTTGCTTTATTATTTTATTATAAGCATAGTTAATTATTTTGCTTATTTTAAAAACTGTATTGCTAACTGTTTTTATAAACTATTTTAATTTTTTAACTTTTTTTTTATTAGCAGCGTTAGCTACTATATAATTAATATTATAAGCTAAAGTTTATATCTGTTTATTTTGCTATGCTAATTTTTATAAAACTTAGTTTTAAGTTTTTTTATTATTTATTATTTATTTAAAAGGTAGCATTTAACTTTTATTTACTTTTAACTTAAATAAAACAAATAAAAAAGCGCTTATAGTTGCAATGTTTTATTAAATGTATAATATTGCTAATATTAGTTTTTTTAGCATTAAAACTAAGCTTATTAATAGTTATATTAATAATAATGCAAATAAATTAAACATTTAAAGCATTAGTAGTTAATAGCTTAATATGCTAATAGATATTTAAGGTTAAATTAAAATAGGTAGTTTAGTAAAAAGGTTAAAGTTTAGTTAAAGTTTAAACTATTTTTTAAAAGCAAAAATCTTTCCGGCTTTAATTAATTTAAATATAAAGTTTTTAATCGATAATAAGGTTTAAAACTTAAAAATTAATAATTTTAGCTTATTTTACTAACTATTACTTAATATAACAAGGTTTTTAATAACAAGTAAATGTAATTTATAAGTAGTAAGGTTTATAGGTAAAGTATAGCTTGTTTATAAAAAAAGTATTTTTTTATAAATTAAATAAAATTATAAAATAAAACTTTTTCTATAGATTAAATAAAATAAAATAGCATAGGCTACTAATTTAATAACCTTATATATATATAAATTTTTACTTATATAAGGCAGTTAAAATAAGCATAAGATTACAAGGTTAAAGTTATAATAAGTTACGTAAGTAGCATAAAATAAAATTAAATATAATAATTTAAAAGACTAAATTTAATTATATAATTTATGCTTTATGTTATAAAGCTAATAAAAACCTAAAAAAATACTACTATAATATTATAAACGTTAACTTTAGTTAAATATAATTAAATAAAAAGTAGCGCACTACTTAAATAGGGTATAAGATTAAATATAACTTAACTTAGCTAAATCTACGTTTTTTAGCTATAAGTGTTTATAGTATAAATATAAGTAAAAAATAGCAGCATTAAAAAATGCTAAATTAAATTAATTCCGCTTAAATTATTAATAAGCTAATCTTTGCAGTGTTAATATAATTAGCATTGTTAAAGCGTAAGTTATTAATAAACTAACCTAACGTTTTAAAATATATTAGTTTTTTAAGCATAGCTACTAACAAGCTAACTAAGCGTTTAATACTGCTAACATAAAAAGATAATTAATTATAAACTAAAATAAAATTACTAGATATAATTATATATTTACTACACTATTTAGTAAAATATTATAAAAGTAATAAGTATATTAATAATAAAAGAAGGTTTTATTATTTTAACTGCCTTTTAAGCAGTAAAAATAATAGACCTTTTAATAGGTTTTACTTACTACGTAAGTAAACCTTTTACCTAGCTATATTAAATTAATTAGCTAATTATAAATAAATTTAAGTAATTTTAAAGCTGTTTTATATTAAAATTGCTAATATATTTAAACTTATTTTCTTTATTTTTACTGCTAATTTTACTATTTTTTAAACTTTATAATTAATATAAAAGCTATAATATTAATAGCTAGCATTTATTAGTTATATTTACTAAGCTAGCCTAGCTATTTAACTTTATAATATAATTTACTTTAATATATTATCTTTTTTATTATATTTTTTACTTTTTATTTATTGTTAGCATTTTTTAGTGCTAGCATAAGTAAAATATTTATAGTTTTAGCTGTTTAAAGCTTTAATAATTATATTAAAAATATATTATAGAGTATAAGCATATTACCTAGCATTTTTATGCAAATATAGCTAAATTTAACTATTTTAAAGATTTTAAAAGGTTTAATAAATTTAAAAGCTAGTTTATAGTTTTTAAATCTAAAGTTTTTAGTTAATAAAGCAACTAGTTACTTAATATAAAAATTTTTAAGTATATATTTAATATTATAGTCTTTTATATATTTTTTAATAATATTATATTATTGCTTTATTAACTTTTTTTAAATAGTTTTTAGTTTATATAGTTAATTTTATATTAATAATACCTTTTTTAAAATAAAGTTATCTTTAATAAACAATTTAAATTTTAATATATAGCTATATAATACTTTAAATAATAATTTACTAGTTATACTATTAATAGTAAAATTTATTGCATAAAATGCTTGTAATAATAATTAAAGTTAGTTAGTTTGTTTTACTTTTATAAAGCATTAAAAATAGCTTTTTATAATTTAGTTTATTTTTTTAGTTTAGCTATTAGTTTAAAAATAAAATATAATTAAAAGTTTTTTTTTAATTTTAAAGTAATAATATAAATTTAATTAAAACTAGCTAGTAAAAATAAAGTTTTTATTAAATATTATATTTATAAAAGCTTTAAACTAATACTTTATTTTTTTATAAAATAAAATTGCTAACTAAATAGCTATAATAATAATATAAATAAAAAATAAATATATAAATTTAGTAAATTAGTTAATTATTACTAGTATTATATTAGTAATTATTTTATAATAAAAAGTTTTAAGTAATTTAGTAATAAAGTTTATAAATAACTTTTTTATAAAACTAATAAATATAAGAAAAGCTTTTAAAATGTTATATTTTTAATAATGTTTTGCTTTAAAACTAAAGTAAATTATATATTTAATTATATAGTTATAAACATTTACTTTTATAGTCTACTAATAAAACTTTTGTTATAATAATTTTAATATATAATTTTAACTAAAATGTTTAGCTATAAAGTTATTATAATATAGCTTAATAAGCTAAAATTAAATAGCTTTTTTAAAAAAAATATAAACTTTGCTTTTATATAATAATAAAAATCTTATAATAAACTATTAAGGTTTTATAAATAAACTGCTTGCAAGTTGTTTATAGATTTAATAGCATTTAAGGTTTCTTTTTTAAATTTAAAGAATTAAATCTTATAAGATATTTTTAATCTTTAGGTTTTAAAAATTTTTATTACCTGCAGCTATTTGCGCGCGCTAACATATAACTACTTATATAAAAATAATATGTTTTATAGCTAATTTAATAATATAAATTTCTTTTATAAAAGTTTAAAAAATATAGTCTTTTATTTTAATATTATTTACTTTAATCTTTTATTTTAATAAAAAAAATAAATTAACATTTTAAGCTTTATAAGCTATATAATTAAAGTAATATAAAAGTATATTAGCTTTATTTTGCTTGCTTTTTTTATACTTAATAATAAAATTAAAAAAAGCTAAATATATATATTATTAAGCTTGCTTGCTATTTAATTTAAATATTTTTATAAAAGCTTATAAATTAGCATAATTAATTAAAACTTTAATAAATAACTTGCTTTTTTAAAAATAGTGCTACTAATACTTAAAGCATTTTATAATAATAAGCATTTTTTAATTAAAAATATTATATCTTTTTTTTGCTTTATTAAATATATAAAAGTAAAATAAAATAAGTTATTACTATTTTTAATTATTTTTTTATAATAGTATTTTTATTAGCACTACTTTAAAAAAATTAGTTTTTATTAATATTTGCTTTTTAAAGTTAAAATAGCTAAAAAAATTAGCTTTTTTAAATAAGTCTTTTAGCTTATTAAAAGCTATATATGCTAAACTATCTAATAAAATTTAACTTTTTTTTATTTTAATTATGCTTTTTTTTAAGTATTTAATTAATAAAGCTATAACTTAAAAATATCTTTTAATAAAGTAGTAATAAAAGTTATAAAACCTTAAAAATTTTTATAGCTTATAATAAAAATAAAAAAAAAGCTAATCTTAAATAATATTAATATAACTTAAATTTATTTTAATTTTTTGCTAGAAATAATATATCTTAAAAAGTTAAGTTTTTTTTAATAAAATTAGCATTTAAATAGTTTAGCATATAAATCTACTTTTTAAAGCTTTTTAATAATATTTTATATATATTTTATATAAAACTTTTTATTTACTAAAATTATAAATATATTATTAATATATATAAAGCAAAAAATATTTAAAATATTATTAAATGCTTTTTATATATAATTTTAAAAAGTAGCTAAAGTATTATATAAACTTATAAGTATAATAAAAAATTTATAATAACTATATTTAATATAAAAAGCTATTTTTTACTTATTTTTTATTTAACTTATATATAATAGTAAGCATTTTTAAAGTTAATTTTAATAAAAACTTTTACATAAAATATTTTATTTAATAGTTTTAAAATAAAATAAAAAGTAAACTAATTTTTTATTATAACTTTATTAAGTTTTTTATAGTTAATATATAAGCGTAAGCTTTTATTTTTTTTTAGCATAAAAAAGATTAAAGTGCTAGCAAAACTTTTAAATTTTTATATTTTTTTACCTTTTAGTATTTTATTAAGCTAAGCTTATAAAGCTTTTAGCTTATTTTATGCTAAAAAATATATAAAGTAATAAAAAACTATAATATTATTTTATAAGTTTATAGTAAAATTATTATACTTAAAATAAAAAAATAAATTAGCTTTATTTTTACTAAAAAAGTTAGTAAAGTTATAAAACTTAACTAAAATCTTTTTAAGCTTTAATTAATTTAAAAATATTTTTAATTTTTTTAGCTATATAGGTTTAAATAGCTAGATTATTACTTAATAAAATCTTTAGTTATAATAAGCTTTTATAAATTAAAAAGCTATTACTAATTTAAAGTGCTTTACTTATAATTTAAAATATTATTAATTAGTAGCTAAATTAAATATAATATTTTAATTTTTTAAAGTTAATTAAAATAGTAATATTAAGCTACCTTTTAGTTTATTATTTTTATTAATAGTAATATAAGCATATTAAAACTATTAAATAACTTTATAGCTGTTTATTATTTTATAAAAAACTTAATAAGTATTATAAGTAAAAAAAGTATTACTAATAACATATTATAAAGTATAAATATAAAAAAAAGCCTTTTTTAGTTTGTAATAAAAAGTAAAAGTATAGCTAACGTAATTATATTTAGCATATAAATTTAAATTAATATAAGTTTAAAGAAAAAACTTTTTAGAAAATATAATATATATATTATAAAAGGTATAAAACTGCTATAAAATTAAAATAAAAAGCTATTAACTAAGCTTAAACTTTATATTTTTAAAAGCTAAGCTTATCTTTTTTTTTTTAACTATTATTTATATAGCCTTTTAATAATAGTTTAAATTAAATATAATTAATATTATTTTTATTTTTTAAATAATATCTATTAAAGTTATAAGTAGTTTATATTTTTTATATTTTTTATTTTCTAGCTTTTTAATGCTATAAATAATTATAACTTATATGCTTAACTTAATTATAATTAAAATATTTAATATCTTTTATAGCTAACTTATAGTTTTTATATAAATTGCTATTATTATAGTTATATTTTACTTAAATATTTAAGCTATTATTATTAAATTATAAGTTGCTATTAATATAGTTATTTAGCTTGTTGCTATTATTACTTTAAGTAAAACTTTTATAATTATTATTAATATAATAGTTATTATGCTTTTTAAATATGTTAGCGCATTTTTAGCTTTAATAATAATAGTTTTTTCTTTTAAGGTTTTAATATTATTAAGGTTTTTTATTTAATTTAAAGATAATATAAAGTTTAAACTATTTAGAATTTTTTTAGTTTTAATTTCTTTTAGTTAGCTTTATTATCTTTTAGCATTAAATAGCTATGTTTATTATATTAATTTTTTTAGTAAAAAAAAGATTATAATAGCTAAGTATTTTATTTTAAAGCGTAATAAATAATTTTTAATAGTATAATATAGCTTTTTTAAGGTTAGCTTATCTTTTTTTTTAGTTTTTAATTTATATAAGATAATAGTTAAAGGTTTTAAGGTTTTAATTAAATAATTGCTTAGCTATTTTTAACTTGCTACTAATATTAACTTTTAAAAAAGCTAATTAGCAAATTAAAGTTTTAGTTTATACTTTAAATACGTTTTAATTATATTAGTATTAGTGCTAGTTTTAAGTATTTAAGCTTTAAATAAAGCTATAATATTAGTTTTTACGAGCCTAGTTTATTTTATTATATACGGAAAAAATACGTTTAAAGTAATAATAAAACTTACGTTTAAAGCTATTAAACATAAAATTTAGCTTTTAAGTTTATTTAACTTATTTACTATAAGTAAAGTTTATTTTATATAACAAGTATTTAAATTTAAATAACTTGTTTAAGTTATTATTATTTTTAAACTTATTATTATGCTTATTTTAATAGTAGTAAGTATAAAATATATGTTTAGCTTAGTTTTAAAAGCGCTTTTTTTATTTAAAAAGTAAAAATAACTATAAAAATAGCAATATAAATAGTTTAAAGCTAAAAAAGTTATTTTTATTTTAATAACTAAAATTAAGTTAATAATTAAAAAAGGTTAAATGCTAAAAAGTTTAATATAAAAAGTTTAAATTATTAAAGTTTATTAAATCTTTTAATTTTTTTATTTTTATAATTTTTTCTTTTTTTTTTTATAGTTGTTTTTAGTGCTTTTTAAAGGCGTAAATAATATAGGTTAAATATAAAATCCTTTTATTATTATAGTTATTTCTTTAATTTTTTAATCTTAGCAACTAGCTAAGCATTTTGCTATTATAGCAATTAAGCAAAAAATTTTTTTAGCTTTATTATGCTAATATTTAAGATATTAAAAAGCTTTTAGCTTTTAATATAACTTAATAAAGTTTTATAGCTATTTTATAAGTAAGCTATATATAAAAGCTTTTTAGTAGTAATAAAGCAAGTTAGCTATTAAAAAGCTATTGTTTTTAAGTATTATAAATAACCTTTTATAAAAGCTTTAAAATTATTATAGTTTAAAAAGTCTTTTAAGTTAAATATAATATAACATATATTTTATATAATAGGTAATATATAGTTTATATAAAACTAAAGCTTATAAAAAGTAAAAATTTAATATAAAATATAGCTAAATAAATTATAATATTATAATTAAATAATAAAAAAGGTATAGCTAATAAATAAATTAAATAAAGTTATAATAAATTTTATATATTTCCTTGTAAATTTTAGCTTATAAAGTACTTTTTAAAAAGTGTTAATTTGCTTATATTATTAACTAGCTTATAAAATGCGTTAAGTTTTAATAAAAGTTATTAGTTTTATTTATTATTTTTAGTTAAATATTATATATTAAAACTTTAAATATATTTTTTAGCTATTTATTAATATAAACTTACTTTAAAAAGATTAAACTTATTTTTTAATTATAATAAAATATTTTTTTTAGTTTAAAAAAATAAAAATATTTTAGTTAATTAACAAGCTATTTTATAATATAATTACTTTTAAATTAATAATATATTATATAAAAAATCTATTAAAAAAAGCTTATTAAAGCTATTATAAATTTTTATATTTAAAATATTATTAATAAAAATATAAAAGCTAAATTATAGTTTATATTATTTTAATAAAATTTTATATATTTTTATTAATTTAATGCTATTATAAATTAGTTATATTTAATGCTTAAAATAAATAAGTTATTTATAAACTTTTGCTTTTTTAATACTTTTGCTTATAACTTTGCAAGCTTATTAGCTATAGTTTAATAATTATAATTATTTAAAAGATATTAAAAAAACCTATTAAATAAACAGATTAAACTAATAGCAGCAATAGCAGATAATATAAAAAGCGTTAACATATTAATAAAAGACTTTTTTGTTAATGTTTTAACTAACTATAAAGTATAATTTATTAAAAATATAATTATTAATAGTTATTTAAAAAGTAATAAAGCGCTTTTAAAAAAAGCTAACAAGCTTATAGTTATATATAAGCTGCTTAATAAATATGTTAAGCTTATATTTTAGTTAATAAAAGATAAAAAAGTAAACTAAAAACTTTTTTTATAGCAAAACGCTAAAAAAAAGCAACTAGCTAGCTATTTTATAAGCTTTTTAAAAAAACCTAGCATTAAACCTATAAACTAAAATAAAAACCCTAATAAACTTATTATTTGCTAAAACTTTTAAAACACTTTATAATAAGCAATATAAAATATAAAAATATAAAACACTATATAAAGCAACATATAAACTTAAGCATAAAAAATAATAGTAATAAAACTTTAGTAAGCTTTTAATATAAAGGTGATATTATTAAAACATAATAAAAAAGTTATTATAAAAGCTAGTAAATAAGCTTTAGCTTTTAAAAAATAAAAGCTTATTATAATTATTATTATAGTAAACATAGCGCTTTTAAGTATAAAAGCAATAATAATAAAAAAGCTTTTAAATAATAATATTATAGTTATATTTAAAAAAAAACTTTTAAAAAAACTATAAAAAAAGTAATTAAGTAATAATAGCTTTTAGTAATACTATTAAAATATAAAAAAAAGAAATTACTATTATAGCTAAAAAATTTTTTATAGTATAGCTTAAAAAGATTTATAGTAAAAAAGTTTTATTTAAAAACTTTAAAAAAACTTGCTTAAAGCTTAATAAATATAAAAAAATGCTTTTAAAAAATACTAATATAAAAACTAAAGCTATTTTACTTTATATAAATACTTTAATAATAGCTTAGCAATTTATAAAAAATAACCTATTATAAAAAGCTTAACTATTTAATTATAAGCTTTTTATTATTAAAGCTAAAGTAAAATAATATTTTAACTATTTTAGCTATAACTATATTATTATTTACTGCTAAAAAGCAGCTTGCTATAAATATTATATAAGCTTTAAATACTTTAAAAATAAAAAAAAGTGCTTTATAAAAACTATTAGTATATTTTTTAAATATTTTAACTATAGTAGATGCTATAAAGCATAAAAAAAAGCTTACTTATTAAGTAAAAAAATAAAAAAGCATGCTAAAACTACTTATATAATATGCTTATATTACTTTTAAAATAAAGCTAAAGCTATTATTATAGCTTAGCAAGCTTATAGCATTTTAATATTAAAAGCTTTTAACTTAATATTTAAAAAGTTAAATAAAAGCTTTTTATTAGCTAAAAAAAGCATATTAAATAGCTTTTAGCTGAAGGAATACTTTTTTTATAACTATAATAAAAATAGTATATTAAAATATAAAAAAAAAATTATAAAATAATATAGCAAAAGCATTAAAAAAAATAAAATATAATTTTATAGCTATTTAAAAAATAGCAATTACTAAAAATAAAACTTTTTATAGCTTTAAAAAAAACTACTATATAATATAAAAAAGTAGTAAAGCTATTATATATATTAATAAATATATAGCGCTAAAAATACTTAATAAAAAAAGTAGTAAAAATTAAGTAAGCTTTTAAATAAAAACTAAAAAAAATGCTATTATAATATAATTAATTTATTTTTTAAGCTTAGTAAGCAAAAATAAACTAGCTTTATTTAAAAGCTTTTTTTTAAACTGCTTATAAGTAAATATTTATTTATAAAAGATTTTAATTTATATTATTTAATATAAAACTTTTTAAAGCATATATTATATAAAAGCAAAAAGCTATTAAAGTTTATAGCAAGCTAAAGCTTACTATTAGCTATATTAGCAAAAAAACTTATAAAAGTTATAAAAAAATAAAAAAACTTTATTATTAAGTTAATATAAGCATTAAAAAGCTTATAAATTATATATTAAAGCAATTTTTAATAAAAAAGCTTAAACTATAAAATATTTAAAATATTAATAAACTTAAAAGCTATACTATAAAGCTATTTATATATAATAAAAAGATAAAACTAGCTATAAATAAATAAAATATATAAAGTTATAAAAGTAAAAGCTATTATTAGCTTTAAAAAAATATTAAATAGTAAAAAAAAGCTAAATATAACTTTTAATAAGCTTATAAAATAACTAACTAAAATAATAAAACTTAATACCTTTTTAAAAAATATTTAGCTAAAGCATTTATAAGATTTTATAGTTAACTTATATAATAATAAAAGCAGAAATAAAAGCTAAGTATATATATAGGAAGTTTTACTAAAATAAAATAAAAAAAGCTTAAAAAGTGCTAACTAAAGCATACTTAAACTTAAAATATAAAGCTAATAAAGCTTATTAATATAGCTAGCATAAAGTAATAATAAAAGCATTTATTAATTTAAAAGCCTTTTAAAGCTTAGCAAAGTAAGCAAAAACTTTTTTTAAAATGCTATTAAACGTAGTTTTTATTTTTTTTGCTAAAAAATAATCTAAAAAGCTTTATTATAGCTATAACCTATTAAAAAAAAGCTTAAAAGCTTATTAAATGCTTTTTTTTTTTTTAGCTTTTTTAGCTAACTTTAATAATATTTTTAGCTAGCCTATTAAATATAATAGCTACTAACAGTTTAAAATATTTTAAAAAGTTAAAATAAAAAATATAGCAAACTTAATAAATAAGCTTTTTTTATAAAAAGCTTTAAAAAAAAACTTTTTATTAAATATTTTGCTAAAAATATATAATATCTTTTTATAATATAAACTAGCAAAGCTTTACTAAGCAAATTTTATAATAAGATATTATTTTAAGTAGTTTTAAAAAGTAAAAATAATAGTTATTTTAAAGCTTAAAAAGCTTTTAAAAGCTAAAACTATAGCTAAAAAATAGCATTTTATTTTTTTATTAATATTATAAAAAAAGTTTTAAAAAAAAAGATATACTTAAAACTTATAAAAATAATAAAGCTTTATAGCTTTTTTTTAAAAAGCTAAATTAATAATAAAAAGTAAAGATTAATAAATATAATAATTAAAATAATAACTAAAAAAGCTTATAAAATACTTATATAAAAAAGCATAGCTTTTTTACTATTTTTAAATATTTTAAAAATATTTAATATAATAAACTATAAATAATTAATTTATATATTATAAATTAAAAGCTTTTTATTATAAATAGCTTTATAAATAAAAAGCTTTATAATAAAATATATAGTACTTTTTTAGTTTAATAGTAAATAAGCTAAGCTTATAATATTATATATAAAAGTTTTTTAAAAGTTATTTTTATTATTATTGCTTTTTTTACTATATATATTAATATTATATAAAAAACTTATAAAATATTTATTAATTATTATTATTAGATTTATTAATAATATTAACTTTATAATAGCTAGTTTAAATATATAAAAAAACTATAAAATATTAAAAAGTATATAAAAAACTTATAAAAAATAAGCTAAAATATATAATATAAAGTTTGCTTTTAAAAAAAATAACTTGCTATACTTTTTAAATACTATTAAAAAAGCTAAAAACTATATTAAGTTTTTAAAAGTAGTTATAAAACTTATAAAAAATGCTAAGTTTTTAAAAATATACTTTAAATAATATTTAAAATAAAAGATATACTTTTTAAAGCTATATTAAAACTTTATTATATAATAATATATTATTATTAAACTTAAAAACTTTATATAAAAAACAAGTATAGCTAAAGCTAAGCAGCTATATATAACTATAATAAAAAATATATTTATATATAAAGTAATAATATAGCATAAACTTTTTAAAAATAATAAACTATAAAATATTATTTAATAGCTTAAAAAAATATAAAAAGCTTGCTTATATAAAATAAAAAAGATATATAAAGCTACTTTTATAAAATATATTAAAGTAAAGTTAAAAATTTTATTTTTAAACTTATTTTTTAATAGTAAAATAATAGTATTTAAAGATTAGCTAGCATTATACCTTTATGCTAAAATAATAAAAGCTATTTATAAAAAGATTATAAAGCTACTATATAAGAAAAAACTAAATAAATAATAAAGCTAAAAATAAAAAAAACTTAATAATAAACTATTTATATTAAAAAAAGCCTTAAATTAATAAAACTAATAAATAAATAATAAAATACTAAATAAAATATTTTAATAAAAGTAGTAAGTAAAATAAGCAAAGCTATAATTACTTAAAAATAGTTATTTTATTATTAAAAAGCTTTTAAATAATAAAAAAGCACTAAAATATTATAAAAGGTTTTTAAAGCATAAAATATTATTTATTTTATAAATATATATTAAAAAAATTAAACTTAAAGCTTTTTTATATTAAAAAAAAGTTTTAAGCTATTTTATATTATTTTATAAATATATAGTTAAATAAAAAATAATAGTTTATATTATTTTTTACTATAAACTATTAAAAGATAAAAAAAAGACTTTTAAGTATAAGCTAGCTTTATTAGCTTTAAAAAGCTAAAAAAACTTAGCAGCAGCTATAAATAACTTAGTAAATACTAAAAAAATAGCTTAATAAATTATTAAAATAAACAAGCTAATAATATATAACCTAACAAAAAAAATAAAAAGCTTATAAAAAAAGCTATATTAGCTAAAACATATAAACAAGCTAAAAACGCTTTTTAAAATAGCTATTATAAAGCTTATATAATTTAAAGCTTATATATAGCATATAAAAGTTAAGTAAAGTTACTACTAAAAGCTTAAAATGCTTGCTTTTTAAAACTTTTAGTTTATTTTTTTACTTTATATTAACTAAGTATTAAAACTTAATATATAAGAAAAAGCACTTTATAATAGTTTAATAGCCTAACATATAAGTATTTTATTTAACTAAAAAAAATAAAAAGCTTTTTTTAGCATAGTTTTTACTTATAAAATTAAACAAGTAAAATAGCTATTAATAATAATAATAATAAAGTAATTTAAATAGTTTTAGTTTTTTTGCTTTTTATTATTTTAATTATGCTTTAACTTTTAATAATTTTAGCTATATGATTATATTTGCTATAATTAAAATATTTAAAACTTTTACTTTTATTATTTTTTTATTATTTTTTGCTTACTTGTTTTTTTTATTGTTTTTATTAAAACTTAGCTTATTATTAAACTTATTAGCAGTATAAAATTAATTATTATTATTATTTTTATTAAAAGACTTTTTTTTAATTTAATGCTTAAAATTGCTATAAAAATTATTAATAAGATTTTATAGCAAGTTTTTTTAAACTTTATAACTTTTATAGTAGTAGTATGTTATTAGTAAGCCTTATTTTTAACTGCTTAAAAAAATAATAAAATCTGCTAGTTTTAGCTAATATTTTTACTAAAAGCTTAATATTATTATAATAAACTTAACTATTTAAAAGTAAATATAATAAAGTTTTTATTATTATAAATATAAGTAGTTAAATCTTTTTATAAATATTTTTAATTAATTTTACTATTTAAACTATTTATAGTTTTAAACATCTTAAATATTTTTATACTTTTATTAACTTTTTTAATTAAGTTAAAAATAGCTGCTTTATATATGCTAATAATTAAAGTAATATTTATTTTTTTAGTATAATTAATTAAAGTAAAAGCTAAATAAAAGTTATATTTATATATAAGCTAATTAGCTGCTTTTTTTTAGTAGTTTTTTTATTAATATTAAAAGTAAAATAATATTATTTAATTTTTAATAAATTATTATTAAATAGTATTACTAATTTTTATTTTATTATTATTTTTTTAAGCTGCTTAATCTTTTATTTTATATGCTTAATCTTTTTATTTAAGTTATTATTATTAAATAAAAAGAAAAAAAAATTAAAATTAAAATTAAAGATAGTAATAATAGCATTAGTTTTACTTTTACTTTTATTTTTTAATAAAAATTTAATGCTTTTATTTATTATATTATTTAAAGCAAAAAGTAATTAAATATTATTATTATTATTATTATTATTATTAATATAAAATCTAGTATTTTTAATATTAAAAGTTTAAAAAAATAAGGTTTTAACTATTTTTTTATTTAATTTGCTTAATAAGATTAATTTTAATTTTTAAGCTAAAGAAAATAATAGTTTTATAAAAGCTATTAATTAGACTTTTTTTATTTGCTTGCATATTTTTTTATAAAATAGTTTTATTTTATGCTAATAAGTTTTTTTTGCTTTTTAAAACTTAGCTTTATAGCTAGACTTTATTATTTTTATATTACTATATATAGCTTATATAATATTATTTTTTTTATTAACTTGTTTAACTAAAGTATTATATTTTATTTTAATGTTATTTTTTAGCTTATTAATATATTATTACTTAAACTTAAGCTTTAGCTATATATTAACTTGCTGCTAAAATATCTTATTAAATAAATAGTTTAAATAAATAGTTTTTTTTAAAAATGCTTTAATTATTTTTTTTTGCTAGTTTATTATTTTATATAAGTTTTTATTTATAAGTATATACTTATTTATAAGCTTTTCTAATAAATATATTATATAACTACTAATGCTTTTATAAATAAATATAAACTAAAAGATATAATAAATAGTTAATTAATTTTATAATTGCTTTAAATTATAATAAAATATTAACTATTATATAAAATTAAAAGCTAATATATTATATATTAGCTATTTTATTAAAATTTCTATTTATAATAATATAAAAAATAAAATAAAAAAGCAAAATATTTTGCTTTAGTAAATTTATATATAAATTTATATGTAAAACTTATAATATATAATATATAACCTTTTTTTTATACCTTTATACTTATAATAATATAGTTTTTATATATTATGTTTAATTAAGTAAAATAGTTATAAATAAGCTTATGCTAACAGTTATAAAATATTTAATAAAAAATATAATAATATTTAATAGCTTTTTAAATAAAAAAATAAGAGTTTTTTTTAATTATAATAATTATAAAATTAATATAAGCTTTTTATAAAATAAATTACATGTTTAATTATTAAAAAAAACGCATTTAAATATTAAAGTATAAAAATATTAAAAAAAATAAGCAAGTTAATTAAATAAGCAACTTATTTATATAATATGTTAACTTATATTTATTATTACTTTTATGTTTTAAGTGTTATTTTATAAGCATATTATTAAACTTTTTATATTTATTATATTAGCTTTAGCGCTTAATTTTTTAGTTTATTTTTTGCTTTTATATTAAGTAATAATAATAATAGCAGCTTATAAATATTAGTTTTTATAGCTACTTTTAATAAAGCTATATTTATTAATAAATTTTATAAAAAGTTATTTATAAAGTTTAAATTAAATAAATAAATATTTTAAATATTTTAATATTTATTAATATAAAATTTTAAGCGCTAGTTTAACTTTTAGTTTATAAGTTTTATAGCTTTTTAAGTTTATAAATAAAGCATACTATTATAATAATATTTTATATTTAAAGTTAGCATTTAATAATATTAATTATTAATTTTAATATTATTTAATATTATTATAGTATTAACTATAGCTTTTTAAAAAAATAGCTATAAAAATATAAAGTATATTATTTTATAGCCTTTTTTTTAAAGATTAAAAAGATTTTCTTTTTATAATTTAAAAGTAAGTTTTTACTTTATAATTTTTAATTAGTAATAATTTTAATATTTTAATATTAAAAAAATATTAAACAAATATTAATTAAAATTATTAAGCTATAATTTATTTTTAAATTATAAAAAATAGATTTTATAATCTTTAAAAAAAAGCTATTAAATATTATGTTTTATATTTTTATAGCTATTCCTTTTTAAAAGTTATTTAAAAAAAATAAAAAATAAAAAGATATTAATATTCTTTTTTTTTACTAACTTTGTTTATATTAGTTAACTTATTAATTTTAGCTATAAAACTTAAAATAAATAGTTTAATATAATTTTATATTTAAACTTTTTATATATTAATTAATTAATAAATATATTAATAATATTTTATAGCTATATTTTTATTATACTAGTTTTTTAAGCTTAAATATTAACTAATTAATATTTAAATATAATTATAATTAAATTAGTTTTTAAATATAGTTTTTTTATAAACTATTATATATTTTTAAATAAACATAAGTATTAAAAAAAGGTATAATAAGCTTAACATTTTATTTTATAATATTTTTTTATAATTATAATAGTTTTATATATATTTATTATTTTTTGTTTTAATATAAAGCTTATAATAGTTTTGCTTTAATATTTTTATAGTTTTATTTTACTTTAAGTAAATAATAATAACTAAATAATAAGCTTTTTTATTATAGCTATTTATTAAAAAAATAAGCTATTAGTTATAATTATTAAAGCTTTTAAATAATATTTTTTTATATTTAACTATTATAGTTTATTTTTTAATAAAGTTTATTAAGTTAGCTTTTTTAAAAGATAATATAATTAGTTTTATTAAAATAACTAATATAACTATTTTTATAAAGTTAATTAGTTTTATATTTTACTTTTTAGCTTTTTATATTTTAATAGTAAATAAATTTATTATTTTTTTATAAAAGCATATTAATAACTATATTTTACTAGCTTAAATAATATTAAAATTTAATATTAAAATTAAATAAAAAGTTTTACTTATTATATTTATTATATTAATAGTATTTTTTTAGTTAAAAACAAGGTTAGCAAAAAAAGTACTACTAATAATTTTTTATTTTTTATTTTCTTATATAACTTTTAAAAAGGAATAGCTATGAAAATATAAGACATATTATTTAATAGCTTTTTTTATAAGCATCTTAAAAATTTATTTTTTATAATTTAAAAATAAATTATAGCTTAATAATTTTAATTAATATTTGTTTAATATTTTTTTAATACTTAAATATTAAAATTATTACTAATTAAGGATTATAAAGCAAAGACCCACTTTTAAATTATAAAAAATATATCTTTTAAATCCTTAAAAAAAAGGCTATAAAATAATATATTTTATATCTTTATAGCAATTTTCCTTTAAAAGTTATAGTTAATACTATAGCAGTATTAAAAAGTACTAAAATTATAATTTAATATTATTAAATGCTAACCTTAGTTAAAAAATATATTTAAGGTTAATAGTTTATAACTATAAAAAACTTTATTTTAAATAGCTTTAAATAATAATATTTTAATATTTATATTATAATTAAAAGTTTATAATTTTATATAAAATATATTTTTTATATAATATTATTAGTTTTAAAAAGTATTTAATAAGTTTTTACTAACTATTAAGTTGTTATTATTAGATAATATTACTAGTTATATCATATAAAGCATTTATTTTTACCTTAGTAAATACTTTAATTTTAAAGAAAGCAAATATAAATAAGCTGATTGCTTTATAGCTTTAAACGCTTTTTTATGTTTTAAGCTTTTTTAAAAAAGTGCGTTTTTTTAAATAATTAATTAAAACATTTAGCTATATTACTTACATAATAAATAAACATGTAAATAAAGTTATAAAGTTATAAAAAAATTTAAACTATTTATATTTTTTTAAAAAATCTTTAACTTTTTAATTAATAATAGCTTTTATTTTAAATAAGTTTATTTTAATGCTTGCTTTTACTTTTTAAACTATATTTAAATAATTTACTTTTGTTACGTTAAATTATAAGTTTTTAATATTACCTTATAAGTTTATTTTATATAGCTAATAAATAACCTTTTTATAATAAGTTATATTTTTACGACTTTTTTAAGTTTAAGTTTATTAAAATATTTAATAATATAATGTTTAGATTTTCTATAAATAAAGCATATGTTATTAGCTTAATAAACCTTTTTCTTTTTATTATTTAAAGCTTATTTTAATTGTTTAAAGGTTTTTAAAACGTTTAGTTTAATATTATATTAAGCAATTAAAGCTTTAATAGCGATTAGTTTATTTGCTAGTTTTTAGTTATATTTTTAATAGTATTAATAGCTATATTTATTGTTATATATAGCTTTAAATATTTTATTATAAAAGTATTTATAGCTTACATGCAAGTTTATATTAGCTTTAAAGATTTTTTTTTTAAATTAAAATGTATATGCTTTTAAAAAATTTAAAACTATTTTAATATAAAAAACTTAACTTTTAATATTAAAGTATTAAATTAAGCAATAAATTAATAAATATTATATTTAGCTTTATAATAATTTTTATTTAACTTATTATAAACTTTAGCTAACTAGTTTAAGTTATAATAAGCTATTTTTAAAGCTGAAATTATTTTAGCTATATTATTATATAATTTAATAATATAGTATAAATATATTTTAATAGTTTATATAATATTATCTTATAATTTTAATATAATATATTATAATAATTTTTTTAAATTTATTAGCTAGCTTGCTTAGCTAATAGTTAAATTATTTTTTATTGCTAGCAAAATATTTTAAGGTTAACTTTTAGTTTTTACTTTTATTATTATATAATAAATTAAAGCTATTTATTATAACATTTCTAATATTTATAAAAATAGTTTAAGTTATTATATTCATTAATTAAAAAATAATACTATTAAAAATGCTTTTAATAATATTATTTTATTTTAGTTTTAAAATTTAATTTTATTAATCTTATTTTAATTATTATATTAGCTAAAAAGTTTAAGCTTATAAATCTTTTAATATTATTTATTTAGCTGCTATATAATTTAAAGCAGTATTTAAGTTTTATTTTTGCTTAGCTTTTAAAAACTTTAAATTAAAGTTTTTTTATGTTTAGTTTTAAAACATATTTTAATTTATAAGTAAAATATTATTTAATATAACATAGTTTTAAATTCTTTTAAATTATTTTATGTTATTAATTTTTATAAGTTATTACTTTAAAAAAGTTATTAGTGTTAGTTTTTAATAATAATATATTTATTTTAAAGTAAATATAATATAATATAAAAAATAGTTAGTATAAGTTTATAATTATAGCAATTATAAATAATATATTTATAAAATGTTTAATAGTAAAAAAAAAGCTTAAAATAATATTATAATTATTAAAAGCTAGTTTATAGCTTTATTAATGCTATAAATAAAAATTTAAAGCATTAAAAAAAAACTAGCATATATAAAAGCTAATAATATATTATATATATAAATAAGTTTTTATTATTATTAATAGTTTTATTAATAAAAAGTTAAATATAAAACTATTATATTACTAATTATTATAACTATTATAATATATATGCATTATAAATCTTTTATTATATTTATAAGTTTATATAATGTTTAAGCTATTTTTTAAAATTATATATAGAAAGTATTAAGTAATATTTTAAATATTTTTTGCTTTATATATATTAATAATATATTTATAATTTTAAAAAATAAAAAGTTTTATATAAAATATATATAAAATATTATTAAAAGGCTTTAAAAAGCAAATTTATATATTAAACTATTTAAATGCTAATTTTAATAAAAAATATTTAACTTTATAAAATATATTATTTTTAGCAAAAAAATTAAAATAAATTTAAGTTATATTAATTTTATTTAAGATTAGCGTTTTTTATTTTTATTATAAGTTATAAAACATTTTAAAGTTTTATAACTTTTGTTTTTATTTTATTAAAAGATATTTTAAATTATAACTTTATTAATTAAATAATTAAAAAAAGGTATAATTAAAACAAATAAAAATTAAATTTCATTAAATAGTTTAATATATATAGCTTTAAATAAGCTAAAAATTTTATTTAAAAAGGTTATTTTTTTTTAGCTATTTTAACTTTAAAAAGTAAATATTAATAAAAATTAATTTTTTAAAGTAATACTAGCAAAAATACTATTATAAAAAAATAATTAAAAATAATAGCAACTTATTTTATTTTACTTTAATATATTTAATATAGTAAAAAATATATATATATATATATTAAATTAAAAAATACTTACTATTATAAAATACTTTAAATATTTATAGCTTTATTTTTAAAAAAGCAAATTATTTATTAAAGTTTTAATTATTTATATTACTTTATAAGCTTTTATAAAAATATTTAAATTAAAAAATAAATAAGTTTAATAATATATATATTTAGCTTTATTTAACTTTATTATTAAATATAAAGAAAATAATTATAATAAAGCTAATATATTTTTATATTACTTTAATTGTTGCGATTATTAAAGCTTAGTTTATAGCTTTATTAATGCTATAAACAAAGATTTTAAGCTAAAGAAAAAAGGAAGAAAAGAAAAAAGCTAGCATACATAAAGGTTAATAATATATTATATGTGTAGTAGGTCTTTCCTATTATTAATAGTTTTATTAATAAAGGGTTAAATTAAAAACTATTATATTAGCAATTATTATAACTATCACATTTAGCAATTGTTATAACTGTTATATTTCTTTTTATTAAAACTAAAATATAGTTGTAAACTTTATTAAGGTTACTTGTACTATTTAATTTTTGTAGTAAAGCCTAGTTTTTTAGCTAGATTATTATCTAGATAGTTTTCTGCTTATATATCTTTAGCTGCTGCTTTTATTTAGTATTAAAGTTTTACTAAAAGATTAAGCGCCTTTTTATGCTATTTATAAAAGTTTTTTAGCTATACTAGTAAGTTTTTAAAGTTTTTAACAAGGTACTATATATTATTAAGGTTATATTCTTGCTATGCTACCTAATATTATAGCATTTTATGTTTTTTATATAGTTTAAATTATAGTATTTTCTTTACTTTAAATTTTATTTTACTATTAATTTCTTTTGCTTTAAATAATAGTTATGCTTATTATAATAGCAGGTTATTTGCAGCTTTTTATAGTTTATTAGTGTAAAATAAGTTAATTATCTTATAAAAGTTTAAAAGATTTAAAACGTAGCTATGTTTTTATATTTATAGTATTTTAAATAGCTTTACTTATTATAAGTTTAGCTTAATTATTAGCACTTAAGTTATAAAGCCTTTTTTTTTAAGAATATATAATTGCTAACTATAAAGTTTACTAGTTTTTGCTTATAGTTAGCCTACGTTTATTATTGCTTTTATATTTTAAGTGCTATCTTATAAGCATATTATTAAATCTTTTACGCTTATTATACTAGCTTAAGCGCTTATTTTTTTAGTTTATTATCTGCTTTTATATTAGGTAGCAGTAGTAATAATAGGTTATAAACGTTAGTTTTTATAGCTATTTTTAATAAAGCTATATTTATTAATAAATGCTATAAAAAATTATATATAAAATTTAAAGCAGATAAGTAAATACTTTAGTTGTTTTAATATTTGTTAACATAAAATCTTAATTATTAATTTAGCTTTTAGTTTGTAAGCTTTATAGCATTTTAGGTTTATAAATAAAATATATTGCTATAATAGTACTTTATGCTAGTTAACTTATTAATTTTAGCTATAAAGCTTAAAATAAATAGTTTTATATTATTAAATATTTAAACTTTTAGTATACTAAGTAATTAATAAATATATTAATAATATCTTAAGGCTATATTTTTTGCTATATTAGTTTTATAAGCTAAAATACTAACTAAAAAATAGCTAAATTTATTAATAAATGCTTAAATATAGTTATATTTATATTAATTTTTAAGCATAGATTTTTTATTAACTATTATATGTTTTTAAACTAAAGTAAATATTAGCAGCAAATATAATAAGCTTAAGGTTTTATCTTATAGTACTTTATTTTTTTTATAGTTATAGTAGTTTTAAATATTTTTTTTAATATTTTTTTTAAAGTAAAGCTAATAGTAGTTTTGTTTTAATGCTTTTATAGTTTTGTTTTATCTTAAGTAAGCTATAATAACTAGGTAGTAAGCTTTTTTTATTAAAGCTGTTTATAAGAAGATTAATTTATTAGTTATAGTTTTTAAAACTTTTAAGTAGTATTTTTTTATGCTTAGCTATTAAAGTTTGTTTTTTTTTTTAATAAGATCTACTAAGTCTGCTTTTTTTAAAAGTATTATAGTTAGTTTTACTAAAGCAACTAGTATAGCTATTTTTGCAAAATTAATTAATTTTATGTTTTACTTTTTAGCTTTTTATGCTTTAATAGTAAGTAAATCTATAGTTTTTTATAAAAGTATATTAGCAACTATATTTTGCTAGCTTAAATAATATTAAAATATAATATTAAAGTTAAATAAAAAGTTAGCTTATTATATTTATTATATTAATAATATTTTTTTAGTTAAAAAGTAAACTAAAGCTTAATAGTTAGTAACTATAAAAAACTTTATTTTTAGTAGTTTTAAATAATAATATTTTAACGTTTATATTACTGCTAAAAGTTTGCAATCTTATATAAAGTATGCTTTTTTATATAATATTATTATCTTTAAAAATATTTAATAGGTTTTTATTAGCTATTAAATTGCTATTGCTAAATAATACTTTTAATAGCATTATATAAAGCATTTATTTTTATTTTAGTAAATACTTTAAGTTTAAAAAAAGCTAGCACTAGTAACTAATAAGCTAATTGTTTTATAGCTTTAAAGGCTTTTTTTTATTTTAAGCTTTTTTTAAAAGGTATATTTTTTTTAAGCAGTTAATTAAAAAGTTTAGCTATATTGCTTGCATAATAAGTAAATATATAAATAAAGTTGCAAAGCCTTAAAAAAAAATTAAACTGCTTATACTTTATTAAGATTTTTAAATTTTTAACTAGTAATAGCTTTAATTTTAGCTAGGTTTACTTTAATATTTACTTTAGCTTTTAGTATTATATTTAAATAGTTTACTTTTATTATATTAAACTATAACTTTTTAATATTATCTTGCAAGTTTATTTTATATAGTTTATAAATAACTTTTTTGCAATAGGTTTAATATTTTTTTTTAGTATTAAAATATACTAGAATATTATTAGCATATGCGCTTATAAACTTATTTAGCAATTTTTATAGTTATATATTAATAAAAGTCTGCTATTAAGCTAGTTTTACTTTAAGTTTAAAAAATAAAACTAGCTATTAAAAGGTATTTTGCTAAGTTTTAAAAGCAGTAAGATATTTTAATTTTAATGCTATTTTTATTTTATAAAAAGCTTTAATAATATTAAATTTAAAGTATTTTTTAGCTTAATAGCTATTAAAGATAATATTAAATAAGTTTAAAGCAAAAATAATATAATTTTTTAAGTATTTATTTTTTTATTAATAATTAATATAAAATTATTGTTTTTATAAATAAAGCTTTAAAGCAAATAAAATAAAAGCTATATTAACTTTTATATATAGCTTAATAAAACCTAAAGCTAGCAACTAGTTAATAACTTTTTTTTTTAATAAAAGATATTAAATTAAAGTATAATATTTTAAAGGTAAGTTAATAGGTTTTTTATTAGTAGGTTTTAGTACTATGTTAAAACTAAGTTAAAAAAATGCTATAATATTTGCTTTAATTTTAAAAAAAAAGCTTTTTAAATAAGCTAATAGTTTTAATAATATCTTATAAACTAATGCTATATATTTTAAATCTTTATTAAATAAAAAAAAAATATACTTTTTATTAAATGTTTTTTATAATTTTATGCTTTTTATTTGTTTTATTAATATAATAAACTTTATTAGTATAAGTTATTTTAATACTTTTTTAGCTAGCTAAGCTTATTATTATTTATTTAAGTTTTAGTTAACTTACTATATAATATTTATAATTACCTTAAGGTTATTATTAGTACTACTTAGCATTTTTTGTTAAAATATTTAGTATTATTTTTTTAGTGCTTAGTTTTAGCAATTAGCATCTTTTTAAATAGCAAGGTTAACTTAATATTTTAAAGCTTTTATTTATAAGACTTTTATTATTAGCAAAAACTTTGCAAAAAGTAATAAGTTTTTAGGCTATACTAGCTTTTTACTAGCATAGTTTAAAAAGATTTAGTGTTTAGCTAGCTAGTTTAAGCTAATTATAATATCTAGCTTTATATTAATAACTTAAAAAAGTTAATTTTTAAATCTTTTTTTATTAATCTTAAAAGTAGCATATAAATATTACTTTATGCTTTTTATAAGTTTTTTTTTATAATTAAAAAAAGGTTGTTTTTATATTAATGTTATTAATTTAGCTTTTAGCTATTAATATGCTTATTAAGCTAACTTTAAGCTTATTATTAAAAAAACTTAAGCTTTAATATTATATAATATAATAGCTTTTATTTTAATATTATTTACTTATAATTAAATAATGTTATAAAAAAAGAAGTTTTTTTTATTATTATTTATTTTAGCTAAAAATAATAACTAAACTATTATAAAAACTTTTAGTAGTTTTATTAGTTTTTTAAATTAAAAGACTTAGTAGCTAAATCTTTTTATTTTTTAACTTTTTTAGTAGGTTGCATTTTTGCAACTTTTTTAAGTTTAAGCTTATTAAAGCATTTAATAATATAATGTTTAAATTTTCTATAGATAAAATATATATTATTAGCTTAGTAAACCTTTTTCTTTTTATTATTTAAAGCTTTTTTTAGCTGTTTTAAAGTTTTTATAATATTTAGTTTAGCATTATATTAAGTAGCTAAAGCTTTATTAGCAGCAAGTTTATTTGCTAGTTTTTAGTTATGTTTTTAATAGCACTAGTATTTATATTTATAATTATATATAGCTTTAAATATTTTATTATAAAAGCATTTATAACTTATATGCAGGTTTATACTAGCTTTAAAGATTTTATTTCTTAGATTAAAATCTATATGCTTTTAAAAAATTTAAGACTATTTTAATTTAAAAAACTTAGCTTTTAATGCTAAAATATTAAATTAAGCAATAAATTAGTAAATATTTTATCTAGCTTTATAATAATATTTGTTTAGCTTATTATAAGCTTTAGCTAACTAATTTAGGTTATAATAAGTAGTTTTTAAAGCTTAAATTATTTTAGCTATATTATTATATAGTTTAATAATAAAGCAAAAACGCGTTTTAAAAGCTTATATAATATTATTTTATAACAAGGATATAATATAACGCATATAGCTTTTTTTAGTATAATAAGTAGTAACATTTTTTTTAAATTTGTTAGCTAGCTTGCTTAGCTAATAGTTAAATTATTTTTTATTGCTAGCAAAATATTTTAAGTTTAGTCTTTAATTTTTAGCTTTATTATTATATAATAAGTTAAAGCTATTTACTATTGCTTTTTCTATAGTTTTAAAGATAGTTTAAGCTATTATGCTTATTAGTTAAAAAGTAGTGCTATTAAAAGCGCTTTTAATAGTACTATTTTATTTTAATCTTAAGGTTTAATTTTGTTAAGCTTATTTTAACTATTATATTAACTAAAAGATTTAAGCTTATAAGTCCTTTAGTATTGCTTATTTAGTTGCTATATTATTTAAAGCAGCATTAAAGTTTTATTTTTATTTAGCTTTTAAAAACTTAAAGTTAAGGTTTTTTTTTATAGTTAGTTTTAAGGTATTTATGCTTAGGTTTATAAGTAAAGTACTATTTAATGCAATATAGTTTTAAATTTTTTTAAATTATTTTAAGTTGTTAATCTTTATAAGTTATTACTTTAAAAAAGTTATAAGTTTTAATCTTTAGTAATAATACACTTATAATATAGGCCCCTATAGGGCCTGCATTACTATGCTGCTTAGTTAGTACTTTATTTAATCTATAAAGACCTAGTTTTTATTATAACCTTTAAAAAAGGTCTTAATAAAAACTAAAGATTTTTATCTTTGTTTATTATTACTACTAGTTTTTTTTACTAAGTAGTGCAGTAAGTGCACTAATTATTAACTTTTATTAAAAAAGTTATTAAAAAAACTATTAACTTTTTTATTTAAAGGTTATTAATCTTTTTATTATCTTAGTAGCTAATGGTGACTAGCCTTAATATAGCTGTTTTTTTAGACTTTATATTAAGGTGTTACTATTAGTAGGGACTTACTTTTTTTCCTACCTTTTTAACTATACTATAATAAGCCTTAAGCGTTGCAAACGCTGTTTTTTAAGACTTGTTTGCAATAGGAAAGGACGCTAACTAGAAAAACAGAGCTGTTTTTTTAGACTTTTTATAACTAAAAAAAGCAATACTACAAACAATTTCTCCTATCTATTTTAATTAACCTAAGCATCTTTATAATTATTTTGTTTTATAATACCTATATAAACAAATAAGTTATATGCTTTTTAGCATAAGTTTTTTTTAAGATAGTATGCTATTTTATTAGCTTAAGCGTATTTAAGGTTATATTATATACTTATTTTTTAAAACTTTATATAGTATAGTTTTAATATAGTGCTTTTATATTAATTAATTATTTTTTAAGACTTTTAATTAATTATTTGCACTTTAGGCTATCTAACGCTATTTTTTAAGACTTAGTAAATAGTTTAATTATTAAACCTTTATACTGCTAACGTTGTTTTTTAAGACTTAGTAATAGTTCTTTTATTATACTTGTTTTTTTTACGCTTAGTTTATATATATAATATGCTACTTTTTTATTTATATAGTTGCTACTAATTATAGGTTATTAGCATCTATATAGTTTAAGCAAGGTAATCTTATATATTATAAAACATAGTAGTAATATTGCTAGTTATTTAAAGAAGTTATAAGGTAAAACGCTAAGGGACGCTTTAACATTAAGTAATAATCTAGCTAACAAACAACCTATAAATAAAAAGTAACGCTATTTGTAAATATTAAGTGTAACTTATAAGTATAACTTATTTAAAATTATATTATATATAAACAAAGAAAAAGTAAAACAAATATAAACTACTTTAGACTATACTTTAAGATTTTGCACTATTTTATCTTTGCAACCTTACTTATGCATATAGTTACTAGTTGCAAAAACTTTTAGCAATAAAAAAACCTATACCTAGGCTTTATTACTACGAATTAATTATTATGTTTAATTAACCTATAAAACAAGGTAAAAGATTTTTTGCTACGCTAGGTTTTAGAAACACTTTAATATAAACTAAAGAATTTATGTTTAAATTTTAGACTTTATCTTAGGTAGGAAATACTACACTTAAAGTAAAAGAATATAAAAAACGCATAGCAGAAGACTAGCACGCAGCTAAAGGCTTAAAAGCAGGTAATAATAAGCTAAAAAAGCAATTATATATAATGTTAGCAAATATAGCACCTTTTGTTTTAAAGAAATAGTTTAATAATGCTATAACGTAAGCAGTAGTTTAAAAAAGCATTACTACTACTTAAACATGTTAAAATAAAACTAATAAAGTAATAATAAATATAGCGTATAATATTAAAAACATATAAAATAAACTAATAACTTTTGCTAATAGTATTAAAAAAATTATAATATAGCTTAAAGCTAAAATGCTTAAAATATTATTTACTTTTTTAAAAGTTGTATTTATTAGCTTTAAAGCATTTGTAGTACTACTAAAACTTAATAGCTTAGCTAGATCTTTATTAAAAATAAGTATTTTAGCAATAACTAGGTTAAAAAAAGGTAAAATTTTGTTTAGATTATTTAACTTACCTGCGTTGCTAGAAAACTAAATAAAAAACCTAAGAAGTCCTTATTTTAGCCTTAATATACTTAAAAACAAAAGAAAAAGCAAAAGCAAAAAGGTACTATTAATAAAGCAAAAGGAATTCTTTAGATTAATAATGTTAAAAGGATTAAGTTTACTTTTATTTATAGAAAGGTTTGCAACCTTAGCACAAGTATATTTTGCAAACATTTAGCTGCTAAGTGTTAGCAAGCCTAGCAGTATTATCTAACCTAGCATAAAAGCTTTAAATTTTATAATTAAAAAACCTAAATTATTATAATAAGCATTAATAAGTAGCATTAAGCAATCGTTTAACTTTATATATAAAAGAATAACTATATATCTAATAATATATTAATTTTTGCAAACAGCTAAAGAGCAGCAACATTTAAATGCCTGGCTGTAAAGGCAGTTACCACGTGTATATAGAAATAACTCTAATAATAGCAGCAATTCTTCTAATAAAACAAACCTACAGGGTTTAAAACAACTAAATCTACTATTACTACTAAAAGGTCTAAAAGGATAAAAAAGGCTATAAAACCCTAATAACCCCTTTTAGTATAATTTCATACTATTATTAGTAAAAACAGGTAGTAGTTAGTTATATTAATTAAAATATACTAATATTAGTTAATTTAATTTAAACTATAAAGATTTAAATAATATTAGTATAATTATAAAAGGAACTAGTTTAATATTTATAAATGTTTATTGCTTTATAAAACAAATTAATTCTTTTTTAAAAGATAAGTATATTATAAAAGATAATATATATTAAATCTTATTTATGTTTTAAACCTTTTTAGGAAGCAAAGCAGCAAAATAGTAAACAAGTAAAATAACTATAAAGACTTAAAAGGAACTATAATTAGCAGGACTTAATAAAATTATTAATGCTTTAATAAATTAATTTATAATGTAACTAGCAATAGCAATAGAAAAGTTTAATACTATATAGCTAACTTTTAAAGATTTTATATATAGCAACTTTGCTATAACTATATTTATATAAAAAAGTTGCAATATGCAAAAGTAATAAAAATATTAATGTATAATAATATAAATTAGCAAAGCATAATAATATAAATCTAAACTAATATAAACTTAAAAATAAAATTATATTTTAAAGCTTTTAGTTTTAAGGGAACTTTTATATTATATATAACTTATATTGCTAGATAAAAGCTAGTATTGCTAGCAGCAGCACATAATATTTATCTTACTATAAAAAAGCTATTTATTTATACTTATAAAAAAAAAAGGAATTAAGATATAAATAAATAAACAGGCAAGGCTAATAAAAATAACAATAAGTTAAGCAATAACTAAAATTAAAAAAAAAAAGTAAAGGTTAAAAAAGATTACAAGAAAAAATTTAAAAAGTTTAAAAAAAAAAAAAATAAAAAAAAGCAAAAAGCAAACTTTGCTAACCTAGCAGACAAAACATTTAGCTTTAGCTATAGCAATAAGTTATAAAGCAAAAGCAATAATAATAGCAATAATGCATATATTATTATCGACTATAATATAATATATAAGTTTTATAGCAAAACATTTAACTTAAAAAAGCATAAGGTAAAGCATGTATGCTATTATTATATGCAGCCTTTAGAGAATATTAATATATTATTAGCTATAAAATATATATATAGCAACTATGCAATATTATTTAACTTATAAAACTAGTTATTTTACTATTTATTATATTGCACTAATAAAGCATACTTGTATATAAACGTTAATATAAAAGCACTAGAAGCAACGCAACTAACTGTTTAAATTAGCTTTAATCTAAAAAACAAGCAATATATAAACGGTAAAAAATAGCTTTATAATAAATATTTATACTTAAAAATTAACATTTAAACAGAACTAAAAAAAGAAAACGTTAAAATATGTGCAAATATAAAAGTAAGCAAAAGTTTAATTACTAAAAGCTTATTTAAAAACTTTAAATATAAAGTAGTACTAAAGACTTAAAAAGTTAAAAAAATTAAAAGTGCGTATATTTTATATTATAAATAAGCTATCTTTACATTTTACTTAGTAGGTGCTAACAAGCATAAGATACTAGTACTAGTAAAATTAAAAGCATTAGCATAAGTAATAAATTAAAAAATTACCTTACAACTATTATTAGGTAATAATTTCTTTAAGCCTATAGGCATAATTATTAACTATATAAATAAGATAATATTTTTAAAGACTTTTAGTAACTTTGCTATAAGTTTTAAAGTATTTTTAAAGGCATACCTTTGTATATGCAAGGTTACGTTAAAAAAAAACGTAGAACTTAAGCTAGGAAAAACGGTAATTATATTAGCAAAATATAAGCTACTACTGCCTAATTATAATTTTGCATTTAACTTAAGCTATGCTAACAGTATTAAAGCATTAATAAAATTAAGCACTTTATAACAAGTTATATTAAGCAATCTATTAAAAAAAAAAGCAAAAATTAAAAAAAAAATAAAGTTAAAAACAATTAATAAGCAGATAGATACTAAGTTTATAAAAGTATCTTAAAAAAGCTGCCTAAAAGCAGTAGCAGTTATAATAATACTAGGTAGCTTAATAGCAGGCATAAGATAAGCAATTGCTAGCGCTATTAAAAATAGCAATATTTAATTAACAAATATAAAAATATATATCCTTAATAATTTTATAGTCTTTAATACGTGCAAACTTAATTAAAACTTTAAAATAATATTAATGTTTAAAGCTTTAGCTATAAACATAGTATTAAATAATAAAAACAAAGACTTTTTTAATGTAGTAAAGTATTAAAAAGTATTAAAAGTAACAGCTATTTCTTTAATAGATGTAGTATATAATATAATAAATTAAACTATAGGTAATAAATATAATATTAGTATTAAAGATGCTAAGCTAAAAATTTTAGGCATATATATAATAATTAAAATTAAGAAGCTACTAGAAATAATTAAAGTACTTGCATTAAATAAACAATTAGTTTATGCTAGCCTTAGTATAGCTAATAAAAAGATCTTATAATTGCTTAAAGATATACTAAAAATCTAAAAAAACTAAAAAATTATTAACATACCTAAAAAAAAATAGATAAAAGTATTATTAGTTAATAATTAGCAAGAATATAAGCTAAATAATAAATTATATTCTTTAAGTAAACGCAATAGATAAGCATTAAATATTATATTTAATAAGCTATATTAATAAGGCTGCATAACATAAGTAAACAGGCTAACACTATTTGCATATTTAATGTTTTTAGTTTAAAAGATAAAAGGGCTAAACTTAAAAAAGCGCCTAGTTATTAATTTGCAAGCGCTTAATTGCATAGCCTTTTTAAATAATTACCTATTGCTACTGCAAACTAAAGTTATATTAGCAATCTGCAAAAAAACATTTATTACTATTATAGATATTACTTTATTTTTTTACTAGTTTAAAGTATATTTAGATTATTATAATTGTTTTATTATTATTAGCTTAAAAGAACTAAAATAATTAAACGTAGCATTAATAAGATTTAAAAACTTATTAGCTTATATATAAAGGTTTATAGATTAGCTACTATAACTATTTAATAATTTTTATTAGGTATTTATTAATAATATTATAATTTTCTTAGATAATAAAAAAGAATACTTAAAATATCTTTATATTATCTTTAAACTATTTAAAAAAAAGCATATATTATTATTGCTAACAAAGTTATTTTTTAGCTACCCTTTAGTAAAGTTGCTAAAATATAAAGTTAATGCTTTAAAACTTTATATAATAAAGCAGCATTTAGCAGCATTTAAAAATTTAGCATTTCTTAATTAACTTAAGGCACTAAAGTTTTACCTAAAAAGTAATAAGTTTTTGCGCATACTTTTGCTATATTATGCCTAGTGTGCAAAACTGCTGCAGAAAAAAAAAACAGCTTTGTTAGCAAAAAGGTAAAACAAAAGTAAAGTATAAAATAGCAACTTAAGCAAGCAATAAGCATATTGCTATTTTATATACTATAAACTTATACTATTAGAAAAAAAGTCTTTTAATATAGTCTAAGATCTTATATATATAAATATAATAATTTATTATTAAAATCTAAAAAAAGCTTTATTTTTTTAAGTTAATGCTTTACTAGAAAAAAGATTTAAAGTTATAATCTTTTAAGTAAAAGATAGCTATAAATAGCAAGCAGGCTTTTTAATACTTAATATATAAATACTTTTAATTATATTTTTAAGTTAATATTTATTGCAGCTAAAGATATAATATAAACTATTTAAATTAAAAGTAGCTTATATAGTATAAACTAGCTAATATATTTAAGTAATATTATAAGTAAATATTAGCAACATACTATTAATAAACTATTTTGCTACTAAAAAAATATTAAACTAAATAAAGCTAAATATAACATTTATAAATTAAGCTAATCTTTAACTTATTAACACGTTTATTTATTTATTACAATATAAAATATAAGTATATTATATATTAGGCAAATAAAACTTTGTTTTAAACGTATTAAGCAAACTAAAAGCTATACAAAATTAATTTAATAAAAATAAAAAAATGATCTGCACTAACAAAAAACCTATGCTAGATTAAATATAGCTAATAACTAAAGCAGTATTAAATCCTAAGCTTAAGAAATAATTTGCGCTTAGGTATGCTACTAACGTAAAGTATAAACATATATTTAAAATTATTAAAAGTAAAAACAATAAAAACGTTAAAGGTAATTTTTCTAGGCTTAAATATCTATTTGCAATATAAGACAAGTTGCTTTATAACGTTAATCGCAATAGAAAATACAAACTATATATTTTAAAAAGTTAAGTAAGTAACATAATAAAAATAGCTTATAACAAGAAATACTATTTTAAAGTAAAATATATAATGCAAGAACTAAAGCTGTACGCAATAGCTAACAAGACCTAATTAGTAAAAGCGTATATTAGTTATTATAACGTATGCAAAGCATATGCTATAAGTAAAAACAAACCTACTAAAAACTATTAACTTATTTGCCTAAAAAACATATAGCTAATAAAAACTATTATAATAGACTTTATTAAAAGATTACCTAGCTATTTTTTTATAAATATACTATAGCAAATAAAAGAAAACAATAAAAAATACTTTAATAACGTTATAATAGTTACTTGCGCTATATTTAAACAAACTTTACTAATTTTTAGCAACAAAAAATATACCGCTTGCAATTAAAAAACAGCTATAGCTAAAATATTAATGTTAATAGACTAAGGTATGCTTAAAAATATTATCTTTAATAAAGACTAAAAGTTTACATTAAAATTATAGCAAAGCTTATAAAAAGCATTAAAAACTAAACTTTTAATAACTATAGCTTATTACCTGCAAAAAGATAGTCTATTAAAAAAAAAAAACCAAATAGTAAAAATTGCTATTAGGTACTATATCTTTAACTATTTTAAAAACAATTAAGTAAACTTGCTTATGCTTTTATAATAAAATTTTAATAGCATATATTTAGAAACTATTAAGTTTTCTTTATATAAATAGCTATTTAAGTTTAAACTGCTTAAAGCTAATAATATATTAGCTAATATTAAAAATAAAAAACTAAAATAAACTAACATTTTTATAATTTGCAAGCAATTATGCAAAAATATTAAACTAGCAATAGACTTTGCTATAGCTAAAGCTAAAAAGTATTATAACTAACGCTACTAGTTAATAAAGTTTAAACTAAAAGATAAGATATATTTGCAATTGCATTAAAAATATTATCTTTTTAGTAAACCTTTAAAAAAGCTTTTATAACAAAAGGCTAAACCCTTTAAGGTAAAAAGTAAAATAAAAAGGCTAGCTTATAAACTAGATCTGCTTAAGACTTTTAAGATCTATTTTATTATTTTAGTGACTTATTTATTTTTTAGCAAATATAAAAAAGACTTATTTTATTACACTATACCTGCTCTAAAACTAATATTAAAAGATTAAAAAGACTTTAATAAAGAAAAAAAGTCCTTTAAAATAAAAACTATCCTTAATTATTGCAAAGGATATACTAGTCTAAAATACTTAATTAAATAAAAAAGATATAGCTATAAAAACAATTAGTAGAAATTAAAGTAGCAGTTGCGCACTATAAAAGACGTGATAAAGGAATATTAGCAACAAAATAGAAAAAAACTAGCTATAGTAGCTAAAAAGGCTATGCTGCTTAAGCAAAGCAAAAGCAGACCCTAAAAAACAGCTAATATATAATAAAAGCTAATAGATAAATACTAGCTGCTAAAGATAGCAGCTACTCTTTATAGTAGCTAGCACTTTAATATAAGCCTTTATAAGGCCTGCATTACTGTGCCGCTTAGTTAGCACCTTATCTAATCTATAAAGACCTAGTCTTTATTATAACCCCTAAAAGGGATCCTAATAAAAACTAAAGATCTCTATCTTTATTCATTACTACCACTGGTTTTTTTTACCAACTTATTTTAAGTTAAGTACGCAATAATATAATAAATAATTAGTTTAAGTTTATAACTATAGTAATTATAAATAACATATTTATAAAATGCTTAATAGCAAGAAAAAGAGCTTAAAATAATATTATAATTGTTAAAAGCTAGTTTATAGCTTTATTAATGCTATAAACAAAGATTTTAAGCTAAAGAAAAAAAAAAAAAAAAAAAAAACTAGCATATATAAAGGTTAATAATATATTATATATATAGTAAGTCCTTTTTATTATTAATAGTCTTATTAAAAAAAAGTTAAATTAAAAACTATTATGTTAGCAATTATTATAACTATTATATTAATTATATAGCTTATAAACTTTAAAATGCTAATTTAATTTTTTTATTAAAATATATAATTAAAGTAAATAATATTAAAATAAAAAACAATATTTTTTAAACTTTTATTAAAAAATTTCATATTATTTAATTAAACATAAAATATATTATTTTTATATAAATAGTTATATGTTAATATATATTAATAGCTATAAATAATAAAAACTTTTAAAATTTAATTTTTTAGATTTAAAAAAAAACTTTAAATGCTATTAAATTTATAAATGATTTATAAGTAATTTATTTATAAAACTTTAAAAGTTTATTATAAAAATTTTATTAGTATATAAAAGTAAAGTTTATATTTTTATTAAAAAAGCTATTTAACTTTAACTTATTAAGCTATATAATAATAAGTTTATTTTTAATTAAAATTATATATTAAAATTATTATAATAATATTATTAATAAGTTAATAATATATTTAAGTTAACAAAACACTTTTTAACATTTTTTAACCTTTTTTATTCACTTATAAATTTTTAACTAACTATAATATAGCTTATAAATTTAATAAAGCTAATTTATAGCTAGCAATTGCTGCTAAAAATTATAACGTTTTTTTTTTTTATAAGCTTATAATAATATATAGCATTTTTTCTAATACTTTTTATTAAAAATTAAATAGTATATAACTATAACATATTATAAACTAAATATATTAAAATTTTATAATAGCTAAAAAAAATATTATTATTAAACATATAATTAATTTAAATTTGCAAGCATTTTTGCTTTAGCTTTAATATATTAAAAAAATAGCTAATATTTTTTAATATATATATAACATGTTGCTAGTTAGTAAAAACTAAGCATTAAACTTTATATGCTAATAATTAAACCTTTAAACATATTTAAATCATTAAATTAATTCCTTATAAGCTTTTAATTAAAATTTTATAAGTTATTATAAATAGTTTATACTAATAGCTAATATAATTGCAAAGCATAATATTATAAGTAAAAATATATATAACTTTAATAAGATAAAGTTTTTAATAAGTATAATTATAATAGAAATAGTTATTATAAGCTTTAAAAAATATAGCAGGCCTTAGTAAAGCTAGCAGAAAAGCTAAAAATAGGTTATAATAATTTAAGCTATTAACTTTTAAGGTTAGGCAGTACTACTATATATTATTTTTATAAGCAAGGTTTTTTTTGCGTTTTAATATTATAATATTATTTTATTAAGCAATTAAAAGGTTAACTTATTTTTTAATAGCTAAACAACTAATAAAATAAGTATTAAATAAATAAAACACTTTAATTACTATTTAAAACGTTATATAAAAAATATAAAATATCTTTTAATTTTTAATAGTTATAAAAAGTACTACTTAATAAAATATAAAAAATATTATAAAAACTATAATATTATTACTTTTTATATGCTTGCTTATTTATTTTATAAGCTTTAGCTTTTTAATTTAATATTTTTTAATATGCTTAAACATGCTTATTTTGTTTATATTAAAGATTTAATATAGTAGTATTAAATATATATTATAAAAAAAGATTTTTTATAAGGTTTTTTAAAGCATTTAAAGCTACTTTTATAAAATAAAATATTTAATTAAGATTTAAAATAGCTAGACTTATTTTTTTAAATAGTAATAAGGTTATTTTAGCTTTAAATATTATAAAAGTTAAAAAGGTGCTATTTATTAACCTAAAATTGCCTTTTTTAGCTTAAGTTTTAAAGATGCTTACTATTACCTTTAAAGCTAAAAAATAATTAACTTTTATTAAAAATAAAGTTAAAAATTATTTTTTAAGCTTTTTAATAAAAATTTTTAAGTTTATTAATTTAATTATAAAAGCTATATTAAAGGCAATATATAAGGTTACTTTTTATGCTATAAAAACAAAAAACTTTATAAAACTAACTATGTTTTAAGTAAACGTTACTAGATAAAAAACAAGCAATTATAACATAAAAAACCTTTAACTATAAATAAAGCTTTAGTTTTATAAAAATTAAAAAAAAGTAAAGTAGTTAAATTAGCTAACAAAAAAAAAATAGTTACTTAGTAAAAAAGGCTTAAATAAATTAAAAGCGCTATAATATTTATAGCAGTATAAAATATAATGCATAAACTAATTAAATAAATATAAAAACCTTTAATAAAAATAATTTTAATTAATTTTAATTAATTTTATATATTATAGTTAATTTATTTTTATTAGCGCATAAAAATTATTAAAAAATGTTTTATTAACTTAAATATATTATTAACTTATAAATAATGTTAATAGTTTTATTAATAAATTATAAAAGTAAATATTTATAAATATATAATTAAATATATAATTTATTTTAGCTTTAAAATAAAATATTATTAAAAATATAATGCTTTAAAAGCTTTTTTTATATTTAATAGTTTAATAAAAAAGTTATTTATAGATTTTATTATTAAATTATTTAAAACCTTTTATAATAAAATAATTATTAATAATATATTAATAATAGTTAAATAATTTATTATTATTATTTATAAGTTAATATTATATTTAAGTTAATATTATATTTTTTAATATTTTACTTATATAAACTTAAATAATTTAACTATAACATTAAAGTTAGCAAAAAAAGTATTACTAGTAATTTTTTATTTTTTATTTTTTTATATAACTTTTAAAAAAGAATAGCTATAAAGATATAAAATATATTATTTAATAGCCTGTTTTATAAAGATTTTAAAAATATTTTTTTTATGATTTAAAAAAAAATTACAGCTTAATAATTTTAATTAGTATTTCTTTAGTATTTTTTTAATACTAAAATATTAAAATTATTACTAATCAAGGATTATAGAGCAAGGACCCACTTTTAAATTATAAAAAATATATCTTTAAAATCTTTAAAAAAAAGGCTATAAAATAATATAGTTTATATTTTTATAGCTATTTTCCTTTAAAAGTTATAGTTAATACTATAGCAGTACTAAAAAGTACTAAAATTAAAATTTAATATTATTAAATGCTAACCTTAGCTATATTTACTATAGTAATAATTATAGTAAGCTTTTAATTTTTTAAAGCTAAAGCTTATTTATTAGCTTTTATTATAACTTTTTTATTATGTTTTAATAGTACTACTTTTATATTAAAAGCTTACTAAAGTTTTATTACTATTATTTTTTATACTTAAGTTTATATTATATAGTTGCTTTATATAATGTTTTATATTTTTATACTTTATATTGCTTATTATAAAGCATTTTAAAAGTTTTAGCAAGTAATAAATTTATTAAAGTTTTTATTTTAGTTTATAGGTTTAGCGCTAAGTTTTTTTAAAAAGCCTATAAAATAGCTAGCTAGTTATATTTTCTTAATATCTTGCTATAAAAAAAGTTTTTAGTTTATTTTTTTATTTTTTATTAACTAAAATATAAGCTTAACATTTTTATTAAGCAGCTTATATATAACTATAAGCTTATTAGTTTTTTTTAAAAATGATTTATTACCTTTTAAATAACTATAAATAAATATATTTTTAGTAAGTTATACTTTATAGTCTATTAAAGTATTAATAAAAAGGTTTTCTATTAATATATTAATGCTTTTTACATTATCTACTATTGCTACTATTAATATAACCTATATATTTAATAGATTGTTTTAATAGCTTTTTAACAATTATAATTATTAAACTATAGCTGCTAAGCTTATAAAGTTATAAGCAAAAGTGTTAAAAAAGCAAAAGTGTTTAAAAGTTATAGTTAATATTATAATAGTATTAACAAGTATTAAAATTAAAATTTAATATTATTAAATGCTAACCTTATAAAACATATAAAATTTAAATAAATTAATTAAAATCGTTTTTATTAAAGCTTTTTACTTTTATTTAATATGTTTATATATTATGTTTAGCTTTATTATAAATGCTTTATTATTATTATTTTTTATATTTTTTTTATTAAATAACTACTTTTATTTTTATTATTTAATTTAACTATTTTATCTTTTTTTAATTATAGTAAAACTTTAGCTTTATTTATAATAAAAAGCTTTTTACTTTTTAAATACTTATTTTTAGCTTTATAATATTTACTTAAAATATAGTTAGTTTTTAAAGCTTTTTATTTTTTTAGCGTAAAAAGGTGTTTTTATATTTTAACTTATCGATAGCTTTTATTATTAAGTTAATAAAGTTAAAAACTTTTATTAAAAAGCTTAAAAAATAATTTTTAACTTTAGTTTTAATATAAATTAATTATTGTTTAACTTTAATAATATTATTAAATATTATTAAAGTTTAAGTTAAAAAAAGTAATTTTAAGTTAATAAAAAGTATTTATATAAATTTTATAAATTTTAAAGCTAAAATAACTTTATTTTTATTAAAAGAAATAAGTTTAAATGCTTTAAAACTTAATTAAATGTTTTATTTTATAAAAGTAGCTATAAATGCTTTAAAAAACCTAGTAAAAAAATCTTTTTTTATAATATATGTTTAATATTATTATATTAAATCTTTAATATAAATAAAATAAGCTTATTTAAACATATTAAAAAGTATTAAATTAAAAGGTTAAAGCTTATAAAATAAATAAGCAGGCATAAAAAAAGTAATAATATTATAATTTTATAATATTTTTTAAATTTTATTTAATAATAGCTTTTATAACTATTAAAAATTAAAAAACATTTTAAACTTTTTATATAACTTTTTATATAGTAATTAAAATATTTTATTTATTTAATACTTATTTTATTAGTTATTTAGCAATTAAAAAATAAATTAACGTTTTAATTACTTAATAAATAATATTATAATATTAAAATATTAAAAAAACCTTGCTTATTAAAATAATATATAATAATATTATTTAACTTTAAAAATTAATAGCTTAAATTATTATAACTTATATTTAGCTTTTCTGCTTAGCTTATTAAAGTTTACTATATTTTTTAAAGCTTATAATTATTATTTTAATTATAATTTTACTTATTAAAAACTTTATTTTATTAAAGTTATATATATTTTTACTTATAATATTATATTTTATAATTATATTAGCTATTACTATAAACTATTTATAATAACTTATAAAATTTTTATTAAAAGCTTATAAATAATTAATTTAATAATTTAAACATGTTTAAAAAGTTAACTATTAGCATATAAAATTTAATAGTTAGTTTTTATTAACTAATAATATATTATATATATATTTAAAAATATTAGCTATTTTTTTAATATATTAAAGCTAAAGCAAAAATATTTATAAATTTAATTTAATTATATATTTAATAATAATATTTTTTTTAATTATTATAAGATTTTAATATATTTAGTTTATAATATTTTATAGTTATATATTATTAAACTTTTGCTAGAAAATATACGTATAAATAAAATACATTTAAGTAAACTTTTTTAAAAAAAATAAAAGTAACGTTTTTTAGCTTAAATTGCTTGCTATAAATTAGCTTTATTAAATTTACAACTTATATTATAATTAGTTTAAAATATATAAATAAATAAAAAAAGTTAAAAAATATTAAAAAGTATAATATTAACTTAAATATAATGTATACTTATAAATAACGTTAAACTTATATATTTATTTTATATTTATATTATTATTATAGCTATTTAATTAGTAATTTTATTTTATTATAAAATAAAATGTTATTTTAAAGGTTTTATAAATATAATATTTAATGAAAACTTTATTTTTATTAGCTAGCTTTTATTAAATTTATACTATTACTTTAAAATTAAAAAAAACCTTTAAAATATATTTTATTTTTAAATTAATAGTTAAACTAAAAAAATAAACTAAATTATAAAAAGCTATTTTTAATATTTTATTAAAATAAAATTAACTAATTAGCTTAAGTTATTATTTTAAGCATTTTTTATAATAAATTTTACTATTAATAATATAACTAGTAAATTATTATTTAAAATATTATATAGCTATATATTAAAATTTAAACTATTTATTATTATTATTATTAAATTAATTTATTATGCTGCTTTATAGCATAGCTATTTTATTTATTTAATTTTATAAGCAAAAACTATGCTAAAAAAAGCTTTTTACTTTTTTTAGTTAAATAAAACGCTTATATATTAAGCTATTAAACTATTATAGCATGCTTTTTTTTATATATTAAGTTTTAATACCTAGTTAATATAAAATAAAAAAGTAAACTAAAAGTTTTAAAAAGCAAGCATTTTAAGCTTTTAAAAATAACTTTACTTAATTTTTATATGCTATATATAAGCTTTAAAGTATATAAGCTTTATAGCAGCTACTTTAAAAAATGTTTTTTATTTATTTATATGCTTTAAATAATATAGCTTTTTTTATAAGCGTTTTATTTTTTTTACTAGATTATATATTATTAGCTTAATTATTTTAATAACTTATTAAGCTACTTTTTTAATACTTTATAAGTTATTTATAGCTATTATTAAATTTTTATAGCTTTTTAAAGCGAGTAAAGCTAGCTTATACTTAAAGGCTTTTTTTTTATTTTTTAATAGTTTATAATAAAAAATAATATAAACTATTATTTTTTCTTTAACTATATATTTATAAAGTAATATAAAATAGCTTAAAACTTTAGTAAAGTGTTATAAAAGTAGTGAGTATATTAATAATTAAGGAAGGTTTTATTATTTTAACTGCTTTTTAGGCAGTAGGAATAGTAAACCTTTTAGTAGGTTTTACCTATTATATAAGTAGACTTTTTACTTAGCTATATTAGGTGCTAAGGCATATTAAGAAAATTAGTTAACCTTAACTGCTATTTAATTAAACGTATAGTTTAAGGTTTAAATTAATTAATTTTTTTTGATCTGTTAATGCTTTTAAAAATAACCTTTTCTTTTTTTTATAGGTTTTTTTGCTTTATTGTTATCTTTTGTTTATAGAAAAACCTTTTAACCTTTTTGTTATCTTTAATATTTTTTAACTAACTTTTTAAAGTTATATAATTGCTACTTAAATCTTTACTAGTTATTTTTATAACTATAATCTTTCTATTTAACTAGGTATTAAAAACTAGTTTTTTATTAGTTAAGTTAATGCTTTAAAATAGTTTTAATTTTAAAAGATTTGCTATTTTTTTTAGAATTAGGTTAGTTATTAAAAACTAGTTTAAGTGCTAGGACTAAACAGTAAAACAGGTTTTTACTTTTATAGCCTAGCAATAAATATGCAATTAATATAACAAGGTAGATTTTAAATGTTTTTAAGAGGTTTAGTTTATAAGCTAGCTATTTTATATATTTTAAAACTTTTTAAAGGCTAGCCTTTTGCTATAAGTACTTTTTAAAGGATTAACCTAGTAAGTAGTAGCTGTTATATAACTTAAAGTAAACTTTATCTTTTATGCTAAACTTTATTAACTTATACTTTTTGTTATAAAAGCATTTAGCTTTAGTAGCAGCAAAGTTTATTGCTAGTTTAGCATTTTTTTATAAATGTTTGCAAAAAAAACAGATGTTTTTATAAGAAATAGTATTAACTTGCGTAAGGATATTGTTTAAGCTAAAAAGTTAGAAACTAAAAAGCTATTTATAAAAGAAAAACTTAATTAAAGTAAAGTAAGCGCTATTTAAGTTTTATTATAAAGCTAGTAGTATGTTTATTTATATATAGTTAAAATATTTAAAGATATAATAGTATAACGCTATTTTTATAGTTTGATTTTTTTGCTCTAATAAACTATTGCTTTATAAATAATATGCAGTAGTTATTAAAAGTTATAAACTAAAGGTCTTTTATATATTAGCTTAAAAAGCTGCTATAAACTTATAGTTTTTATTAGAAATTAAGCCTATAAGTATGCTTTAATTATATAAAAGTAGCAATTTAGCTAAAAAAGCTCCTTAGTTTTTAGCTGTATATTTAAAGTAACCTAATATTAATAGCAATTATTTAAACATAGCATAAGTTATTATTATTATAATATTATATTTTAAGAATCCTTTTATTTACTATAGGGTATTAGCTAATAATATAGTTAAAAAACTAATAATAAAGTCTATAGCTATTATTTTTATAGGTTTTAAGTCTTTAGGTTAAATTAATTAATAGTTGCTATATAGCTTTTTTTAACTTATAGTATATATTTAATAGCTATTATAATGTTTAAGGTAAAATGTTATCTTATATGTTTTAAAATAAATAAAATAGCCTTTTAGATTTTATATTATTTATTTTTATTTAAAGTAGTACTTATTATTATATGCTATTGCTAAGAATTTTTTAATTTAGTCTTTAAGAATATATAACTTATAAGTTTTTTTTTAGTTAATATTATATAATAATTTGTTTACTACTGCAAATAAATAGCTAAAACAAGAAAAATTTTTAGCGTTTTTATTATTATTACAAAAGGTTTAAAAAACCTTATAGTATTTAAAGTCTTTTATATAATTAGCAGTAATTTTATTTTTAACTAAGTTATCTGAAACTACTTTAGTAATAACTTTATTAAACTATATGTTATTAAGAACTACTACTTTATTAGATTGCTTAATTTTGCTATTTTTATTAAGTTTATTTAAAATAGCTTGTAAACAATTAAGTGTATTAAAAATAAAATTATAATATCTTAAAATGTGATATACTTATAGGCTATACTGCAATAAGTAAATAAAAGCGTTAATTAGTTTTTTGTTTGCTTTATCTATAAATATTATGTTTATATTAGTTTAGTTTAAAATACTTTTTATTATAAAGTAATCTATTAATATAATTATAAGGTTATAAAAAGTTTTAATAGTTGTTTTAAGTTTTTTATAAGCCTATATAATATATGCAATCTTTATTTTAAAAAGGCTATATTATATCTTTAGTTAAGATATATAACAACTAAAAAATATAGTAAGTAAAACTTAAGTACTAAAGACTATTTAACCTAGTTTTTATTTATAATTATCTTTAATATAAAAAAGCATAACTTTAAACTTATGTTTAAATAATATGTTAACTTATATATATAACTGCTTGTTAAGATTATAATAGTAAATAATTATATTTTTATATATTAGTTCTTAGATTGCTTTAAATATAGCTTTTTTTTTTTATAAGCTTATACTAAATTAATTTAGTATAAGCTATTTATTTGCTAAAGTTTTTAGTTTTAATAAGCTTTTTCTTATGTTTTTTATTAAATAAGGCTATTTTGCGCTTTTATAGTAGTTTTATAATTTTAGCATAATATAAAAGCAATAGTTAAAAGAAATTAATAGCATTAATATACTTTTTAAGTGCTTTAAGTTAGCTAAAAAATACAAGGTTATAAAAAGTAGTTAGTTTTTTTCTAAAAGTAAAAATACTAAAGCTATTTACTTAAAAGCTAAATAGCTTAATAAATAAGTAACTTAAAAAAGACTTTTTTGCTAAAAAAGTAATATTTTTTTTTTAAAATATCGTAAAACTTTACTGTAGGTATTTAGCGTACTTTTTAGCTATATTTAAGAAAATTATAACGTTATTAATAAATGCTCTATAAAAGTTTTAATATAGCTTAAATTTTTTATTTATAAATTGCTAAGCATAGGCTAAAAAATTATAAAAGCTTATTATTACTATAGTAAACCTTTTTAATTTTTTATAACTAACTATAATAAAGCAATTATAATATGCTAAATATATTAAAAATTAAAAAAAGAATTTTATTATATTTATATAGATAATATATTTTTTACTATATAATATAGCTATAACTTTAGATTATAAAAGCAATAGATAATTATTAAAGATAGCAACTTTATTTAAAGCTTAAAGATTAATAACTAAATAAAAATGCAGTTTATTGCAAAAAATCCTTTTTGCTATAAAGGTAAGGTGTGCAAAAAGGTAAAAACTATTAACCTACTTTATTTTTTTCTGTTTATACAGTTAATTATATAGTATATTAAAGATCTTGCAATCTTAAGGACTTAAAAGATATAGCTAACTATTTAGCTTATATTTCTGCTAATTGTTTATAAGAGGTACTTTTATTTGCTTGTTTTTTAAAACGTTAATTAAACTAATATTGTTTTATATATTAAAAAACTTAGTTAAAACTTTTTTAATTAAGTTAAGCATATAACTTTTGCTAGTATAAACTATTTATTTTTTAGGTAAGATAGTTTTTTTGCTATTAAAAAGCTTTTTAATTTTTAAAGTTATATAAACTTTTAAAATCTTTAGTAGTAAATTATTTTTATTTATTTTTATAACTAATATAGCAGCAAGTAGCGCTTTAATAAGTTTAAGCAATAACTTAGTTATAAAAAATATAGCATTAAATAATAGTATTTTATTAGTAGCTATGCTTTTATATTTAAAACTATTAATTATATTAGCAAAGTAGCTTTTAAAAAAAATATTATAAGCTTTTATTATATTAATTAGATTATTAATAAAGTAAGTATAAAGTAATAAGTTAATTTGCTTTATAGCAAAAGCTTTAAGTATTAGTATTAGCTTATATTTTTAATTTATTGCATATATTTATAGCACTTTAAAATTATTAAAAAGCTATAATTAAATGCTATTAATGCTAAAGCTAGTTAGCATAGCTATAGCACTAGAAATATTACTAAGTTTTATTAATATACTAGCTATTATTATAGCCTTAATATAACCTTTTTAAGTTGCTTTAATAAATAATTTACTATTATTTTGTTTTTATATAGTGCTTACTTAAGTACTTTTTAATATTTTCTTTATATTAAAGCTAAAGTTTAATATTATTACTACGTAAAAGATAGTAGATCTTATTAGCATTATAACAAAGTTTTCTTATAATAGTTTAAATATAAAATTATAGTTAAATAATAAAGTAATATAGTTATATAATATATATAAGGTTTTGCTAAAAGAAATAATAACTTTTTTTTATAATATTACTTTATATATATATATGCATACTTATAGGTATATTTTAAACTTTTAGTAGAAATTTTTTGCGTTAGCAAATCTAATGCTTTAGTTTTTAAAGCTAATTATAGTTTTTTATAAATTAAAAAAACTAATACTAAATAAAAAAGGTATGCTAAAGTTTTCTTTTAATACTTAAGCGCTATTTATTATTTTAAATAAAACTAAAAGTTTTTTATTGTTTTAATCTAGCAAGTATAAAGTAAATATAATATACTTTTTATATTTAATATGTTCTTTTTTAATGCTTTTAATTTTGCTAGTCTTTTATTTAACAGTATATTTTAAAGTATTAAGAAATTTCTTTATAATTAGGCTTTTTTTGCAGCTTATATTATAATAAACCTTTATATTAAGTTTATTTAATAAACTATATATAACTGCTTAAAAATAGAAATAATAATTACTTGTTTATTTATTTATTAATTTGTTTAGTTTATATAGTTATAAAAAAGCCTTGTAAGTTTAAAGTAAAGTTACTTTTTTAAGCAATACTTTTTTAGCATTACATGCTAGTTTAGCTATTATATTACTTAATGCGTTGCTTTTATAATTAAGCAAATACTAAAATAGCTTATTATATAACTTAAAGATAATATTATATTATATGTATATTAATTAGGATTTATATATAAGCAATATATTAGTTATGCTTTTAGGTAGTTAGTGCTTATACTTATAGGCATATTAATTCTTTTGCTTTTTTAAATCAAACGTTATTTTATAAAATTTACAGGTTAAAAAAAAGTTAATAATAATATAAGCGCTATTAAAATTAGATAATTTATCTGCTAAGTTATTAAAGTTTAATTTAATATTAATATAATAATTAGATTTTAAGTTTTATATAGCTATGTTAGCTTAGTTGTATTTTTTTTGTTTATATTTATTTTTATGCCTTTTTTAACTATTTTTTTATTTGTTGCCTTTTATCTTTTAGTTTTTTTTCTTATTATCTAACTTATTTTTTTTATATTAATTACGTTTTTTAAACCTAATATTATTTAGTTTATAATTTCTATATGTTTAATTATATTTAAGAAATAGTAATTGCTTTTAAATTTAATATTAGTTTTTAAAAAATTTAAAGTACTTATTTCTAGCTGCAAATAATAAAAGTAGTTTTACTTTTGCTACTATAGTTATATAATTAGCATATATTTTTTTTAACTTAAAAGCTTATAAAAAACTTTTAATACTAAAGTTTATTACTATTTAAACTTATATTATAATATTATGCTAGTTAATATTATTACTAGTAAATATTTTTATTGCTTTTATATATTAAACCTTTTTTTAAATATAATATATTATAGCATTTTTATTGTAGGCTATATCTTTTAAGCAGAGATTTATCTTAATAAATCTTTTGTTAGCTAAAGCAGGTTATATTAAAAATTAGGTTTTTATTTCTTTAAAAATCTTTGTTAAACCTTTTTATTTAAGTTTTTTACAACAAATATTAATAAGTTTATTATTTTACTATAATAACATTTAGCTAGCTATTATAATAAAAAGTATAAATAAAATCTATTGCTTATTTAATTTAGCTATTTTTTTATTTTTTATAAAAGATTTAATATGCTTAATAAAATAGTAAATGTTTATAAAGATAATCTTATTTTTATCTGCTATTATTTTTATATTCTTAAGATTATAATAATTTAAGTTAAAAGTGCTAATGTTTTCCTTTTTTAAGCAGTGCAAGCTAATAACGCTAGCTTTACTAGAAGTGCTTTGTTAGTTGTTATAATTAAAGATATTAAACATGTTTAAGCAGTTATTATTATTTTTGCTATTGCTTAACCTGTTATTATTAAGGTTGCCGCTAAAATTAAGCATGCTATTTACGTTATATTAGTTTTTTTAGGCTTATTTTTTAGCTTTTGCTAACTATTAATACGTTATAAAGTATATTAATAGTTTGTTAGTATTTATTTAGTTTAAGTTTTTTATTATATTAATAAGTGCTTTAAAATATATATAAGTGCTAAGCTATTTAAATATTAAGCATAGTTAAGCTAATAAAGTCTAGCTAAATGTTATAAATATAAAAGGCTAAATTATTAGCAGTTTAAAGGTTTTTAGTATAAATGTTAAAACTATAGTAATTAGTAGTCCTTTTTTTTTATTTAGTAAAATAGTAAGGTAGTTATAAAAACTACTTTTTATAATGCTACTAGCTATTTAGTACTAGTTTTATATAGATTTTCTGCTAAGGTTTAAGTTTCTTTATAAAATTAAAATATATAAAGGTATTAGTTATAGTTAAATAAAAGTAAGGTAATATACTAAAGGCATTTAAATATAAGTTATTTATAAAAAGTAAGTTGTTTATACTTTTAGTTTTTTATCTTTTTTATTTTAGTTTTGCTTTATTATTTTGCTATAAGTATAGTTAACTATTTTGCTTATTTTAAAAACTGCGTTGCTAACTGTTTTTATAAACTGCTTTAATTTTTTAACTTTTTTTTTGTTAGCAGCGTTAGCTATTATATAGTTAACATTATAAGCTAAAGTTTATATCTGCTTGTTTTACTATGCTAATTTTTATAAAACCTAGTTTTAAGTTTTTTTATTGTTTGTTATTTATTTAAAAGGTAGCATTTAACTTTTGTCTACTTTTAACTTAAATAAAACAAGTAAAAAAGCGCTTATAGTTATAATATCTTATTAAATGCGTAGTATTGCTAATGTTAGTTTTTTTAGCGTTAAAACTAAGCTTATTAGTAGTTATATTAATAATAACGCAAGTAGATTAAGCGTTTAAAGCGCTAATAGTTAGTAGCTTAACATGCTAATAAACGTTTAAGGTTAAATTAAAATAAGTAGTTTAACAAAAAGGTTAAGGTTTAGTTAAAGTTTAGATTATCCTTTAAAAGCAAAAATCTTTTTAGCTTTAATTAATTTAAGTATAAAGTTTTTAATTAATAATAAGGTTTAAAATTTAAAAATTAATAATTTTAGCTTGTTTTGCTAACTATTACTTAATATAGCAAGGTTTTTAATAACAAGTAAATGCAATCTATAAGTGGTAAGGTTTGTAGGTAAGGTATGGTTTGTTTATAAGAAAAGTGTTTTTTTACAGATTAAATAAAATTATAAGATAAAACTTTTTCTGCAAATTAAATAAGATAAAATAGCACAGGCTACTAATTTAATAACCTTGCACACACAAAAATTTTTACTTATATAAAGCAGCTAAAATAAGCGCAAGATTATAAGATTAAAGTTATAATAAGTTATATAAGTAGCATAAGATAAAATTAAATATAGTAATCTAAAAGACTAGGTTTAATAATATAATTTATGCTTTATATTATAAGGCTAGTAAAAACCTAAAAAAATACTACTATAATATTATAAACGTTAACTTTAGTTAGATATAGTTAAGTAAAAAGTAGCATACTACTTAAATAAAATATAAAATTAAATATAACTTAACTTAGCTAAATCTACGTTTTTTAGCTATAGGTATTTATAATGTAAATATAAGTAAAAGATAGCAGCGTTAAAAAATGCTAGATTAAATTAATTTTGCTTAAATTGCTAATAAGCTAATCTTTATAATGTTAATATAAATAGCATTATTAAAGCATAAGTTGTTAATAAACTAACCTAATGTTTTAAAGTATATTAGTTTTTTAAGCGCAGCTATTAACAAGCTAACTAAGCGTTTAATATTGCTAATATAAAAAGATAATTAATTATAAACTAAAATAAAATTGCTAAATATAATCATATACTTACTGCACTATTTAATAAAATATTATAAAGGTAGTAAATATATTAATAATTAAAAAAGGTTTTACTATTTTAACTACCTTTTAAGCAGTTAAAATAGTAGACCTTTTAGTAGGTCTTACCTACTATGTTAGTAAACCTTTTACCTAGCTATATTAAACTTTTTTTTAATATAAAAAAGCTTTAAATTTAATTTTTTAAGTATATATTTATAAAATAAATAATATTTTATGCTTTAAAAAGCTTTTATAGCGCTTTAATATTTTTTTATTATTTAAAAGCTTTTTAGCAATAAAATAACTGCTTTTAAATAGTTATAGCTTTATTTATTTTGCTTGCTATTTTTTTAAAGTACTTTATTTAATATTTTATTATTTATTTATTAATGATATAGCTAGGTAAAAGGTTTACCTACATAGTAAATAAAACCTATTAAAAGGTTTATTATTTCTATTGCCTAAAAAGCAATTAAAATAATAAAACCTTCTTTTATTATTAATATACTTATTACTTTTATAACGCTTTATTAAATAGTGCAGTAAGTATATTATTATATTTAGCAATTTTATTTTAGTTTATAATTAATTATTTTATTATGTTAATAGTATTAAATGCTTAGTTAGCTTATTAGCAGCTGCGCTTAAAAAACTAATATACCTTAAAATGCTAGGTTAGTTTATTAATAACTTATGCTTTAATAACGCTAATTATATTAACACTATAAAAATTAGCTTATTAGTAATCTAAGCAAAATTAATTTAATTTAGCATTTTTTAATACTATTATTTTTTATTTATATTTATATTATAGATATTTATAGCTAAAAGATATAAATTTAGCTAAGTTAAGTTATATTTAATCTTATACTTTTTAAGTAGTGCGTTACTTTTTATTTAACTGCATTTAATTAAAGTTACCGTTTATAGTATTATAAATAGTGTTTTTTTAAGTTTTTGCTAGCCTTGCAATATAAAGCATAAATTGCATAAAATTTAAATCTTTTAGATTATTATATGCAATTTTATCCTGCGCTACTTATATAACTTATTATAACTTTAACCTTGCAATCTTACGCGCATTTTAGCTATCTTATACGAATAAAATTTTTTTTTTATGTGTGCAGGGTTATTAAATTAGTAGCTTATGCTTATCTTATTTTATTTTATTTAATTTATAGAAAAAAAAAGGTTTTATTTTATACTTTTTTTTAATTTGCAGAAAAAAAAGTTTGCTATATAATTTTACTTTTTTTGCAAATAAAGCTATATTTTACTTATAAACCTTACTACTTATAGATTACATTTATTTATTATTAAAAATCTTGCTATATTAAGTAATAGTTAGTAAAATAAGCTAAAATTATTAATTCTTAAATTTTAAACCTTATTATTAATTAAAAATTTTATATTTAAATTAATTAAAGCTAAAAAGATTTTTGCTTTTAAAGGCTAGTTTAAACTTTAACTTAACTTTAATTTTTCTGCTAAACTATTTATTTTAATTAAACTTTAAACGTTTATTAGTATGTTAAGCTATTAACTACTAGCGCTTTAAACGCTTAATTTACTTATGTTATTATTAATATAACTACTAATAAGCTTAGTTTTAACGCTAAAAAAATTAATGTTAGCAATATTATATATTTAATAAGATATTATAACTATAAGCGCTTTTTTACTTGTTTTATTTAAGTTAAAAGTAAATAAAAGGAAATAAAAGTTAAATGCTACTTTTTAAACAAATAATAAATAATAAAAAACTTAAAACTAGGTTTTATAAAAATTAATATAGTAAGACAAGCAAATATAAACTTTAGCTTATAATGTTAACTATATAATAGCTAATGCTACTAACAAAAAAAAAGTTAAAAAATTAAAGTAGTTTATAAAGATAGTTAATAATATAGTTTTTAAAATAAGTAAAATAGTTAACTATACTTATAGTAAAATAGCAAAGCAAAAGTAAAACAAAAAAAGTAAAAGATTAAAAGTATAAATAATTTATTTTTTATAAATAACTTATATTTAAATGCTTTTAATATATTATCTTGCTTTTATTTAACTATAACTAATATTTTTATATGTTTTAATTTTATAAAAAAACTTAAACTTTAATAGAAAATCTATATAAAACTAATATTAAGCAGCTAATAGCATTATAAAAGGTAGTTTTTATAATTATTTTACTATTTTACTAAATAAAAAAAAAAGACTACTAATTATTATAGTTTTAACATTTATATTAAAAACTTTTAAATTGCTAATAACTTAGCTTTTTATATTTATAGCGTTTAGCTAAACCTTATTAGCTTAACTATATTTAATATTTAAATAGCCTAGCATTTATATATATTTTAAAGCACTAGATAAATACTAATAAACTATTAATATATCTTATAACTTATTAATAGTTAGCAAAAGCTAAAAAACAAGCCTAAAAAAACTAACGTAATATAAGCAGCACGTTTAATTTTAGCAGCAACCTTAATAATAACAAGTTAAGCAATAGCAAAAATAGTAATAATAATAACCGCTTAAACATGCCTAATATCTTTAATTATAATAACTAGCAAAGCACTTTTAGTAAAGCTAGCGCTATATTAAATATAGCTGTATTAACTAAAGCTATATTAAAAACTAGCGCTATTAGCTTATACTGCTTAAAAAAAAAAGATATTAGTACTTTTAACCTAAATTATTATAATCTTAAAGATATAAAAATAATAGCAAATAAAAATAAGATTATTTTTATAAACATTTATTGCTTTATTAAGCATATTAAATCTTTTATAAAAAATAAAAAAATAGCTAAGTTAAATAAGCAATAGATTTTATTTATACTTTTTATTATAATAGCTAGCTAAGCGTTATTATAATAAAATAATAAACTTATTAGTACTTATTATAAAAAACTTAAATAAAAATGTTTAATAAAAATTTTTAAAGAAATAAAAACTTAATTTTTAATATAACCTGCTTTAGCTAATAAAAGATTTATTAAAATAAATCTCTGCTTATAAAATATAGCCTACAATAAAAATGCAATAATATACTATATTTAAAAAAAAGTCTAATATATAAAAGTAATAAAAATACTTACTAATAGTAATACTAACTAGCATAGCATTATAATATAAGTTTAAATAATAATAAACTTTAGTATTAAAAGTTTTTTATAAGCTTTTAAATTAAAAGAAATATATGCTAATTATATAACTATAGTAGCAAAAGCAAAACTATTTTAATTATTTGCAGCTAAAAATAAATACTTAAAATTTTTTAAAAACTAATACTAAGTTTAAAAACAATTATTATTTTTTAAATATAATTAAACATATAAAGATTATAAATTAAATAATATTAGATTTAAAAAACGCAATTAGTATAATAAAAATAAAAATAAGTTAGATAATAAAGAAAAAAACTAAAAAATAAAAGGCAATAAATAAAAAAATAATTAGAAAAAATATAAAGATAAATATAAACAAAAAAAACGTAATTAAGCTAACATAGCTATATAAAACTTAAAATTTAATTATTATATTAATATTAAACTAGACTTTAATAACTTAGTAGATAAATTATTTAATTTTAATAGCGCTTATATTATTATTAACTTTTTTTTAACTTATAAGTTTTATAAAAAAATATTTAATTTAAAAAAGCAAAAAAACTAATATGCTTATAAGTATAAGCATTAATTATTTAAAAGCATAACTAATATATTGCTTATATATAAGTTCTAATTAATATATATATAATATAATATTATTTTTAAGTTATATAATAAGCTATTTTAGCATTTATTTAATTATAAAAGTAACGTATTAAATAATATAATAGCTAAACTAGCATATAATACTAAAAAAGTATTGCTTAAAAAAGCAACTTTACTTTAAACTTATAAAGCTTTTTTATAATTATATAAACTAACTAAATTAATAAATAAATAAACAAGTAATTATTACTTTTATTTTTAAATAGTTGCATATAGTTTATTAAACAAATCTAATATAAAGGTTTATTATAATATAAGCTATAGAAAAAGCCTAATTATAAAAAAATTCTTTAGTACTTTAAAGCATACTATTAAATAAAAAACTAATAAAATTAAAAGTATTAAAAAAAAACATATTAAATATAAAAAGTATGCTATATTTATATTATATTTATAAAGTTAAAATAATAAAAAACTTTTAGTTTTATTTAAAATAATAAAAAGTATTTAAATATTAAAAAAAAACTTTAGCATACTTTTTTTATTTAATACTAGTTTTTTTAATTTATAAAAAACTATAATTAGCTTTAAAAACTAAAATATTAGATTTACTAACATAAAAAATTTTTATTAAAAGTTTAAAGTATACTTATAAGCATATATATATATATATAAGGTAATATTATAAAAAAAAGTTATTATTTTTTTAAAAAAACCTTATATATATTATATAATTATATTATTTTATTATTTAACTATAATTTTATATTTAAACTATTATAAGAAAACTTTATTATAATGCTAGTAAAATCTATTATTTTTTATATAGTAATAATATTAAATTTTAGCTTTAATATAAAAAAAGGATTAAAAAATACTTAAGTAAATACTATATAAAAATAAAATAATAGTAAATTATTTATTAAAGCAACTTAAAAAGGTTATATTAAAGCTATAATAATAGCTAGTATATTAATAGGACTTAATAATATTTTTAGCTTTATAGCCGCGCTAACTAAACTTAGCATTAATAACATTTAATTATAGCTTTTTAATAATTTTAAAGTATTATAAACATATATAATAAATTAAAAATATAAGCTAATATTAATACTTAAAGCTTTTACTATAAAGCAAATTAACTTATTACTTTATACCTATTTTACTAATAATTTAATTAATATAATAAAAGCTTATAACATTTTTTTTAAAAGCTATTTTGCTAATATAATTAATAGTTTTAAATATAAAAGCATAATAACTAGCAAAATGCTATTATTTAATGCTATATTTTTTATAACTAAATTATTGCTTAAACTTATTAAAGTATTACTTACTGCTATATTAGTTATAAAAATAAACAAAAATAATCTACTATTAAAGATTTTAAAAATTAATATAACTTTAAAAATTAAAAAGCCTTTTAATAGCAAAAAAACTATTTTACTTAAAAAATAAATAGTTTATACTAGCAAAAGTTATATGCTTAATTTAATTAAAGAAGTTTTAACTAAGTTTTCTAATATATAAGATAATATTAGTTTAATTAATGTTTTAAAAAATAAGCAAATAAAAATACCTTTTATAAACAATTAGCAAAAATATAAGCTAAATAGTTAGTTATACTTTCTAAGTTTTTAAAATTATAAGATTTTTAATATATTATATAATTAACTATATAAATAAAAAAAAATAAAATAGGTTAATAGTTCCTACTATTTTATATACTTTATTTTTATAGCAAAAAAAACTTTTTGCAATAAATTATATTTTTATTTAGTTATTAATCTTTAAGCTTTAAATAAAGTTGCTATTTTTAATAATTATTTATTACTTTTATAATTTAAAGTTATAGCTATATTATATAGTAAAAAATATATTACTTATATAAATATAATAAAGTTTTTCTTTTAATTTTTAGTATATTTAGTATATTATAATTGCTTTATTATAGTTAGTTATAAAAAATTAAAAAGATTTATTATAGCAATAATAAGCTTTTATAATTTTTTTACTTATGCTTAGCAGTTTATAAATAAAAAATTTAAACTATATTAAAACATTTATAAAGCATTTATTAATAATGTTATAATTTTTTTAGATATAGCTAAAAAGTATGCTAAATATTTATAGTAAAGTTTTACTATATTAAAAAAAAAAAAATTGCTTTTTTAATAAAAAAGTTTTTTTTAAGTTATTTATTTATTAAGCTATTTAGCTTTTAAGTAAATAGCTTTAATATATTTACTTTTAAAAAAAAACTAACTGCTTTTTATAACCTTATATTTTTTAGCTAGCTTAAAGCACTTAAAAAATATATTAATATTACTAGCTTTTTTTAACTACTGCTTTTATATTATGCTAAGATTATAAAACTATTATAAAAGTAAAAAATAGCTTTATTTAATAAAAAGCATTAAAAAAAGCTTATTAAAACTAAAAACTTTAGCAAATAAATAGCCTATATTAAATTAACCTAATATAAGCTTATAAAAAAAAAAGCTATATTTAAAGCAATTTAAAAGCTAATATATAAAAATATAATTATTTATTATTATAATTTTAATAAGCAGTTATATATATAAGTTAATATATTATTTAAACATAAATTTAAAGTTATATTTTTTTATATTAAAAATAGTTACAAATAAAAACTAAATAAAATAGTTTTTAGCACTTAAGCTTTACTTATTATATTTTTTAGTTATTATATATTTTAACTAAGATTATAATATAGCTATTTTAAAATAAAAGTTATATATATTATATAAGCTTATAAAAAACTTAAAATAACTATTAAAGCTTTTTATAATCTTATTATTATTTTAATAGACTATTTTAAAATAAAAGATATTTTAAACTAAACTAATATAAATATAACATTTATAAATAAAGCAAACAAAAAACTAATTAACGCTTTTATTTATTTATTATAGTGTAGCTTATAAATATATTATATTTTAAAACAGTGTAATTTTATTTTTAATATACTTAGTTATTTGCAAGCTATTATAAATAAACATAATAAAAATAGCAAAATTAAACAGTTTAATAAAGTAGTAATTCTTAACAACATATAGTTTAATAAAATTATTACTAAAGTAGTTTTAAATAATTTAGTTAAAAATAAAATTACTATTAATTATATAAAAAACTTTAAATACTATAAAATTTTTTAAACTTTTTATAATAATAATAAAAATATTAAAAATATTTTTTATTTTAGCTATTTATTTATAATAGTAAATAAATTATAATATAATATTAACTATAAAAAAACTTATAAATTATATATCTTTAAAAACTAAATTAAAAAGTTTTTTATAATAGCATATAATAATAAATACTACTTTAAATAAAAATAAATAATATAAAATTTAAAAGGCTATTTTATTTACTTTAAAACATATAAAGTAATATTTTATCTTAAGTATTATAATAGCTATTAAATATATATTACAAGTTAAAAAAAGCTATATTATTATTATTATTAAATTAATCTGCTATGCTGCTTTATAGCGCAGCTATTTTACCTGTTTAATCTTAAAAGCAAAAACTATGCTAAAAAAAGCTTTCTACCTCCTTTAGTTAAATAAAATACCTATATGTTAAGCTATTAAACTATTATAGCATGCTTTTTCTTATATACTAAGTTTTAATATCTAATTAATATAAAATAAAAAAGTAAACTAAAAGTTTTAAAAAGCAAGCGTTTTAAGCTTTTAATAGTAACTTTATTTAGCTTTTATATACTATATAAAAGCTTTAAAATGTATAAGCTTTATAGCAGCTACTTTAAAAAGTATTTTTTGCTTGTTTATATGCTTTAAATAATATAGCTTTTTTTATAAGCTTTTTATTTTTTTTGCTAAGTTATATATTATTAGCTTGCTTATTTTAATAAGCTATTAAGCTATTTTTTTAATATTTTATAAGTTATTTATAGCTATTACTAAATTTTTATAGTTTTTTAAAGCTAGCAAAGCTAGCTTATACTTAAAGGCTTTTTTTTTATTTTTTAGTAGTTTATAATAAAAAATAATATAAACTATTATTTTTTTATTTAATTATATATTTATAAAATAGTATAAAATAGCTTAACACGTTTTTTTAATATAAAAAAGCTTTAAGTTTAATTTTTTTTAGTATATATTTGCAAAATAAATAATATTTTATGCTTTAAAAAGCTTTTATAGCACTTTAGTACTTTTTTGCTATTTAAAAGCTTTTTAGTAATAAAGTAATAATTTTTAAGCAGTTATAGCTTTGCTTATTTTGCTTGCTACTTTTTTTAAAATGCTTTATTTAATATTTTATTATTTATTTATTAGTTTTATTAGTTTAAGGCTTTTTTTAGCATATATAGTTTATTGCTAAATCTTTTTTGCTTTTAATTTTACTATTTGCTTAGTTTTTTTTTATATAGTAGCTTTATAATTTTTTTATAAGTAGCTTTTACTATTTTAGTATAAAAATATAATGCTAGCTACTTTTTAAATATTATTACTTTATTATTAAAATATAAGTTTAAAAATAAGATTTTTAATTTTATTTTAATATATTTTATAAAAGTAGCTTTATATAGTTTTTTTACTATATATAAATAAGCTTTTTATATTTTTTTAAGCTATTAAATAATACTTTATAGTTTATTACTTTTAAAAAGTTTATATTATATTATTACTTTATATATAAATATATTTTTTATTATAGCTATATATAACTGCTTAACTTTAGCTATATTAGTTTTTTATATAAAGTTTTTAAGTTTAATAATATTATATTATTATATAATAAGCTTTTAGTATAGCTTTAAAAGATATATTTATTATTTTAAATGTTATTTAAAGTATACTTTTAAAAACTTAGCGCTTTTTATAAGTTTTATAACTATTTTTAAAAGTTTAATATAGTTTTTAGCTTTTTTAATAGCATTTAAAAAGTATAGCAGGTTATTTTTTTTAAAAGTAAACTTTATACTATATTTTCTAGCTTATTTTTTATAAGTTTTTTATATACTTTTAAATATTATATAATCTTTTTTTATATTTAAACTAGTTATTATAAATTTTTTATATAGTATTAATATATATAGTAATAAAAATAACTTTTAAAAAGCTTTTATATATAGCATTATAAGCTTAGCTTATTTGCTATTAAACTAAAAAAACGCTATATATTTTATTATAAAGCTTTTTACTTATAAAACTACTTATTCTAAAAAGCTTTTAACTTATAATATATAAATTAACTATTTATAGTTTATTATATTAAAAACTTTTAAAATATTTAAAAGTAATAAAAAAGCTATGCTTTTTTATATAAATGCTTTATAAGCTTTTTTAGTTATTATTTTTATAGCTATATTTATTAATTTTTGCTTTTTATTACTTATTTAGGTTTTTAAAAAAGGCTATAAAGCTTTATTATTTTTATAAGTTTTAAGTATATCTTTTTTTTTAAAACCTTTTTTATAGTACTAATAAAAAAGATAAAACGCTATTTTTTAGCTATAGTTTTAGCTTTTAAAAGCTTTTTAAGCTTTAAAATAACTATTATTTTTACTTTTTAAAACTACTTAAAATAATATTTTATTATAAAACTTACTTAGTAAAGCTTTACTAGTTTATATTATAAAAAAATACTATATATTTTTTATAGACTATTTAATAAAAAGTTATTTTTTAAAGCCTTTTATAAAAAAAGCTTATTTATTAAGTTTGCTATATTTTTTGTTTTAACTTTTTAAAGTATTTTAAACTATTAGTAGATATTATATTTAATAAGCTAGCTAAAAATATTATTAAAGTTAGCTAAAAAGGCTAAAAAAAGCATTTAATAAGCTTTTAAGCTTTTTTTAATAAGTTATAGCTATTATAAGGCTTTTTAAATTATTTTTTAGCAAAAAAATAAAAACTATATTTAATAGCACTTTAAAAAAAGTTTTTGCTTACTTTATTAAGCTTTAAAAAGCTTTTAAATTAATAAATACTTTTGCTATTATTTTATACTAACTATATTAGTAAGCTTTATTAATTTTATATTTTAAGTTTAAGCATATTTTAGTTAGTATTTTTTAAGCTTTTTTTATTTTATTTTAGTAAAACTTTTTATATATATGCTTAGCTTTTTTTTCTGCTTTTATTATTATATAAGTTAACTATAAACTCTTATAAATGCTTTAGCTAAATATTTTTAAAAAAGTAAAAGGTTTTACTATTTTTATTAGTTATTTTATAAGTTTATTAAAAGCTATATTTAGCTTTTTTTTACTATTTAGTACTTTTTTAAAGCTAATAATAGCTTTTACTTTTATAGCTATATATATTTTATTTATTTATAGCTAGTTTTACTTTTTTATTATATATAAGTAGTTTTATAGTATAGCCTTTAAATTTATTAATATTTTAAATATTTTATAGTTTAAGCTTTTTTACTAAAAGTTACTTTTATATATAATTAATAAGCTTTTTAATGCTTATATTAAGTTAATAATAAAATTTTTTATTTTTTTATAACTTTTATAGGTTTTTTTGCTAATATAGCTAATAATAAGCTTTAGCTTGCTATAAACTTTAATAGCTTTTTGCTTTTATATAATATATGCTTTAAAAAGTTTTATATTAAATAATATAAGTTAAAATCTTTTATAAACAAGTATTTACTTATAAGTAGTTTAAAAAAAAGCTTTTAAATAAAGCTAGTTTATTTTTTACTTATTAAGCTTAAAAAATAAATTAACTATATTATAATAATATTTTTTTTTATTTTTATTTAAAGATTTATTTAGTTTTTATTACTTTTTTTATTAAGTATTTTTAGCACTATATATTTATTAATATATATAGCAGCTTTATTACCTTTTTATATTATATAGTAGTTTTTTTTAAAGTAATAAAAAATCTTATTTTTAGTAATTATTACTTTTTAAATAGCTATAAAATTATATTTTATTTTTTTTAATACTTTTGCTATATTATCTTATAATTTTTTTTTTATGTTTTAGCATGCTATTTTTATTATAGTTATAAAAAAAGTATTACTTAAGTTAAAAGCTTTTTAATATATTTTTTTTTAGCTAGTAAAAAGCTTTTATTTAACTTTTTAAATGTTAAATTAAAAGCTTTTAATATTAAAATACTATTAGCTTGCTAAGCTATAATAGCAGCTTTAGCTTTATTTTAAAAATAGCATAAATATATTATATAAGTAGCTTTAATATACTTTTTTATTTTCTTGCTTAATAAGCAAGCTTTTTTTTATACTTTATATTATCTGCTATAGTTAATATATTTAAAAAGCATACTAATAGTTTTTATAAAGTACTTTTTTTTATTTTTAAAATATTTAAAGCTTATATAATATTTATAGCAAGCAATTTTTTAGCAGTAAGTAATAATATAGTTATAGTTAAAATAGTTAAAGCATTATTTTACTTTAGCTTTAGCAATAAAAAGCTTATAATTAAATAATTAAGCTTTTTATAGCAGGCTATCTTGCATAAGTTGCTAAGCTATTATTAAAAAACTTATATAAAGTAAAATAGCTTTAATTTTTGCGTTAGTATTTCTTAAAAGCATTTTCTTATATTTATTAAGCATTAAGCAAGTTTTTTTAAGGTTTTTAAATAAGATTTTTTTATTATAAATCTTTTTAAGCTATGCTATAAAATTTTTTTTAGCTATAATAGTAATTTCTTTTTTTTATATTTTAGTAGTATTACTAAATGCTATTATTATTTAATTGCTTTTTTTTTAGTTTTTTAAAAAGTTTTTTTTTAAATATAACTATAATATTACTATTTAAAAGCTTTTTTGCTACTATTACTTTTATGCTTAAAAGCGCTATATTTACTATAATAATAATTGCAATAAGCTTTTATAATAACTTTTTTATTATGTTTTAATAATATTACTTTTATATTAAAAGCTTGCTAAAGTTTTATTACTGCTGCTTTTTATGCTTAGGTTTACATGTTTTTTTATATAGTTTTTTATATTTTTATACTTTATACTGCTTATTATAAAGCGTTTTTAAAGTGTTAGCAAGTAATAAGTTTGTTAAGGTTTTTATTTTAGTTTATAAGTTTAATGTTAGATTTTTTTAAAAGGCCTGCAAAATAGCTAGCTAGTTAAGGTTAGTAAATTAATAAGTAATATTATTACTACAAGGTAATATTACTACTATAATATTAATATTAATATAAATTTTTAAATATTATAATAGTATTAGTACGTACTATTATTAATATTATTATAATATTATTACTATTATTATAGTAGTAATTATTTTTTTATTTATTTATTTTATATATAATTTTATAATAAAGATATAAAAATCCTTTATAATTATATATATAATAATATTATTATTAATGTAACTATTATTAAAAAGTAATAAAATATAATAAAATAAAATAAAATATATGCTTAATAAGATAATTATTAATATAAATACTAATAGAAAGTAATAAAATATAATAAAATATATGCTTAATAATTTAATTATTAATATAAATACTAATAAAAAGTAATTAAATATAATAAAATATAATGGAATATATGCTTAATAATATAATTATAAATATATATATTAATAAAAAGTAATAAAATATAATAGAATATAATAGAATATATGCTTAATAATATAATTATTAATATATATATTAACAGAAAGTAATAAAATATAATAGAATATAATAAAATATAATAGAATATATGCTTTATAATATAATTATTAATATATATATTAATAAAAGGTAATAAAATATAATAGAATATATGCTTTATAATATAATTATTAATATATATATTAATAAAAAGTAATAGAATATAATAAAATATAATAGAATATAATAGAATATAATGAAATATATGCTTAATAATATAATTGTTAATATATATATATATAGAAAATAATAGAATATAATAGAATATAATAGAATATATGCTTAATAATATAATTATTAATATAAATACTAATAGAAAGTAATAGAATATAATAAAATATATGCTTAATAATATGCTTATAAATATAAGATATTAATAGAAAATAATAAAATATAATTATATTATTATTATTAATTAATAGAAATAAATCAAAATAAATTAAAATTTAATTTTAAATATAAATATATTATATTTTTTTAATCTTTAAACTTTTTTTCTTTTCTTTAATAATAATAATAAAATAACAACATATTATTATATTATTACGTTGTTTTTATTTAATACTAATTTATTATTTTTATTATTATTTATATAATAATAACAGATTTTTTATTGTTTTATAAAAGCGATTTTATAAACCCTTTTTTAAATAAAAAAATTAATTTAAATAAAAAAATAACTAATTTTAATATTAGATTAGTTAATTCTAATAACAAGTTTATTTTTTTATCTAATAATAAAAATAATACTAAAATAAATACTAAAAGTTTATTTAATTTAAAGGATTATAATAATAAATCTTTTAAATTAAACAATAAAAAAAGTTTAGTTTATATATTAAAAGAAAAATTATATACTTAAACTTTATTACTTATTAACTTAAAAAAAAATAAGACATAATAGTATAATATACTAAGTAAGTTTATTTTTATTATATTTATTTTTTTTAAAAATAACTAATTATTTTTAGTTGTTTTTATTTAAAAATAGTAAAAGTTAAAGGTTTTAAATCTTTAAACTTTATTAAACATTATTAATTTAAAAATTTAAATATTACTTAAAAAAAAAAAAGCAAAAAAACAAAGAAAAAAAGTAAGTTTATTATTTATTTATTTATTTATTAATAAGATTTTAAATATAAAAAACAAAAATATATAACGCTTTTTCGATTTTTTTAATTTATAAAATTAAAAATAACTTTAAAATAATATTATACTTAATATAAACGTTAAAAATATTATTAATAATAAAATTTTTAGTTTTATTATTAATAATAATTTATTGTTTAATATTATTAATTTTAAATTATTTTAAGATTTAATTTATTTTTTTAAACTGTAAGTATTATTTATTTTATTTAATTATTAATATTAATATTAATATTTTATTAGAAACTTTATTATAAATTAAAAGATTTTAAAATTATTACTTAAATTAACTTTTTAAACTGCTTTATTAGCTTTTAATAACAAGTTAAAAGCTAATATATAAAATAATAAAAGTTTTTTTATTATTTTTAATATATAGACGTTAAATTTTTAAACTGTTTTTATAAGCGTTATTATTTGTTTTATTAATTTTAACATTAATTTAATTTATAAATTAATTAGATTTAAAAAAATAATAAACTGTTATATAGGTTTAAATATATTTAATTGTTTTTTAAATATATTAAAACTATATTTAAGTATTATTTTAAATAATATTGTTAAATATGTTTTTATTTAAATATTTTTATATATTATATTAAAAAAAATATTAATTTTTTATAGTATTACTTGCGATAACGCTTAAAATAAGATAATGTTTTTAAAGTCTTTTTAATAAAATTATTTAAATTTTATATATAAAAACTTTAATAATAATATTTGTTATATTTTATATATTATTAATTTAATAGTTTAAAATATATTAAAATAATATATTTTAACTTTAAATAAAGCTAAAAGTTTATTTAACTATATAACTAATAGCTTTAATAATTAAAGAAATAATAAATATATAAGTAAGTTATTTTTATTATTATTTAAATATATATTTATTTATTAATATTATTATTTAGATTTAATAAATCGAATTTAATAAATTATTGTTTTAATAAAATATACTGCTAAAATTAAAGAATTATTTTTTAAAAAATTAAAATATTTAAACGAAATAACATTTTACCTTTAAATTTTAATATTAAAAAAATTCTTTTAGGTATAGTTTTATTATATAACCTTTTAATTTATTTATTTTACTAATTAGTTTTTAAATATATTAAGTTATTAAAATTTAACTTTTAAAATATTAAATATATTACTTAAATTAAAAAAACCTTTTAAAATTATTAATTAATTTACTATAAATCTTAAATTTAAACAAATATTTTTAAATTTAATTAATTAGTTTACTATTAAATAATTATAAAATTTATTTAATATATTTATTAAACCTTTAGTTAAATTATAAGCTAAAGTTTATATAACTTTACTTAAATCTTTATTATATATTTATAAAATATATAATAATTTAAAAAGCTTTATTTAGTTTAGCTAAAAAAAAAATTAAATAAGATCTAATAGTTATAAGTATTTATTTTACTTTTTATTTATGCTTTTTATTATAATTAAATATTAATTATTTTTAGAAATTAATTTTTTCTAATTTAATTAATGCTATTAATAATAGTATTAAAAAATTAAAAAAATACTTTTTTTGCTAATTAAATACTTCTTTAATTAAAATATATAAACTTTATATTTTAAGTTTTATATTAAACCTTTATTTTAAAACTATATATTTTAACACTAATTATATTTTTTCATTTTAATATTAAAAAAAATATTATTTAATTATTTAAACAAAAATTTAACTAGTAAGTTTACTTTATTATATATATTAAAATATATTTTTATTAATAATTCTTTAGGTTTTTGCATATAATTTTACTTTTAAATAATAATCTTATTAATAAACTTAGTAATTCTTTTATTAAAAATACTAAAAATAACTTAAATAAATCTAATTTTAAAAGTAAATTTTATATAAATTTTACTTTAAGTTTTATAAAAAAAAAAACTATTTTTTATTTAAAAGAAAAATTATTATATTATAAAGTTAATATTATATTTATTTTATATTTATATATATATTAATATTTAATTTTATTATAAGTTAACTTATTAAAATATTAAAAAAATAATACTTTTTAATTTTTAATATTATTAATTTTAGCTAAAAAGTATTTAGCTATTTTAGCTATTTTTGCTTTTATTAAATAGGTTTGTTTTATTACTAGTAATATTATAACTAAAAATAAAAATAAACTTAATATAAAAACAGTTTAAAAGTTAATTTTATTAAAAAGCTAAAAATTAATAAATATATAAGATTTAATTACTAAAAATAATAAGAATTTTAAAATAAAAAACAAAAAATAAAAGGTTATTTTTTATATTATATATTGCTTTATAGTTAATTTATTACATTTTTCTTTTATGTAAAAAAAATAAAGTTAAAGCTATATATTACTTTTAAAAATATTCGCGTTTTAAAAATCGAAAAAATTATAAAAAATAAAAGTATAAACAAATTATATAAGCGTATAGCCTAAAAAACATAGTTTTAAAAGGTATATAAATTTTATTTTTTATATTTTTCTTTTATATAAAATAACAAGGTTAAAGCTATATAATGCTTTTAAAAATATTTAAGTTTTAAAAATCGAAAAAATCATAAAAAATAAAAGTACAAACAAATTATATAAGCGTATAGCCTGAAAAACGTAGTTTTAAAAGGTATATAAATTTTATTTTTTACATTTTTCTTTTATATATAAAAACAAGGTTAAAGCTATATAATGCTTTTAAAAATATTCGTGTTTCGAAAATCGAAAAAATTATAAAAAATAAAAGTATAAATAAATTATATAAGCGCATAGCCTAAAAAATATAGTGTTAAAAAGTATATAAATTTTATTTTTTATAATTTTTTTATATAAAAAATAAGCTTAAAGCTATATAATACTTTTAAAAATATTTAAGTTTAAAATTAAAAAAATTATAAAAAATAAAAATATAAATATATAAAAATATAAATATATAAATATATAAATATATATAATTATTTTTATTATATTTTATAATTTATATTTAATTATATATATATATATATATATATATATTATTAAAAAAAATTAAAAAAATTAAAAAATTAAATTAAAAAATATTACTTTAATAAATTAATATTACTACTTTTAATATTATTAAATATTATAGTAATATTAGTATTAACAATTATTATACTACTATAGTATTAATATTATTAAATACTATTATAATAATATTAATTACTAACTTTGCTTATAATATAGCTTTTAAGTTTATTAATACTTTAAATATTTTATAGTTTAAGCTTTTTACTAAAAGTTATTTTAATATATAATTATTAACCTTTTTAATGCTTATATTAAGTTAATAGTAAAATTCTTTTAATTTTTAATAACTTTTATAAGTTTTTTTACTAATATAGCTAATAATAAGCTTTAGCTTGCTATAAACTTTAATAATTTCTTACTTTTATATAATATATGCTTTAAAAAATCTTATATTAAATAATATAAGTTAAAATTTTTTATAAATAAATATTTACTTATAAATAGTTTAAAAAAAAGCTTTTAAATAAAGTTAGTTTATTTTCTGCTTATTAAACTTAAAAAATAAGTTAATTATATTATAATAGTATTTTTTCTTATTTTTATTTAAAAGCTTGCTTAATTTTTGCTATTTTTTTTATTAAATATTTTTAATATTATATATTTATTAATATATATAATAGCTTTACTACTTTTTTATATTATATAATAGTTTTTTTTAAAGCAGTAAAAAGTTTTATTTTTAATAATTACTACTTTTTAAATAGCTTTAAAATTATATTTTATTTTTTTTAATACTTTTGCTATATTATTTTATAATTTCTTTTTTATATTTTAGCAAGCTATTTTTATTATAGTTATAATAAAAGTATTACTTAAGTTAAAAGCTATTTTATATGCTTTTTTTTAGCTTATAAAAAGCTTTTGCTTAATATTTTAAATATTAAATTAAAAGCTTTTAATATTAAAATATTATTAGTTTATTAAGCTATAATAATAGCTTTAGCTTTATTTTAAAAATAATATAAATATATTATATAAGTAGTTTTAGTATATTTTTTGATTTTTTAGCTTAATTAATAGGTTTTTTTTTATACTTTATAATATTTATTATAGTTAATATATTTAAAAAATATATTAATAGCTTTTTTAAAGTAGTTTTTTTTACTTTTAAAGTATTTAAAGCTTATGTAATATTTATAGTAAGCTATTTTTTAGTAATAAGTTATAATATAGCTATAGCTAAAGCAATTAAAATATTATTTTATTTTAGCTTTAGTAATAAAAAGCTTATAATTAAATAATTAAACTTTTTATAATAAGCTATTTTTTATAAGCTGCTAAGCTATTATTAAAATACTTATATAAAATAAAATTGCTTTAGTTTTTATATTTATATTTTTTAAAAGTATTTTTTAATATTTATTAAGTTTTAAGCAAGTTTTTTTAAAGTTTTTAAATAAAACTTTTTTGCTATAAATCTTTTTAAGCTATACTATAAAAATTTTCTTAGCTATAATAATAACTTTTTTTTTTATATTTAATAATATTGCTAAAAGCTATTATTATTTAATTGCTTTTTTTTAGTTTTTTTAAAAGTTTTTTTTTAAATATAACTATTATATTATTACTTAAAAGCTTTTTTGCTACTATTACTTTTATGCTTAAAAGCGCTATATTTACTATAGTAATAATTATAATAAGCTTTTATTTTTTTAAAGCTAAAGGTTATTTGCTAGCTTTTATAATAACTTTTTTATTATATTTTAATTATATTACTTTTATATTAAAAGCTTATAAAAGTTTTATTACTATTATTTTTTATATTTAAGTTTATGCTTTACTTTATATAATATTTTATATTTTTATATTTTATATTATTTATTATATAATATTCTAAAAGTTTTAGCAAGTAATAAGTTTATTAAAATTTTTATTTTAGTTTATAAATATAGTGCTATTTTTTAAAAAGCTTATAAAATAGCTAGCTAATTACTTTTTCTTTAGCGTTTTATTATAAAGAAAGTTTTTAGTTTATTTTCTTATTTTTTATTAACTAAAATATAAGCTTAATATATTTATTAAGCAGCTTATATATAGCTGCTAGCTTATTAGTTTTTTCTAAAGATATATTATTACTTTTTAAGTAACTATTAATAAATATATCTTTAATATATTACATTTTATAGTCTATTAAAATATTAACAAATAAGTTTTTTATTAATATATTAATACTTTTTATATTATTTGCTATTGCTGCTATTAGTATAACTTGCTTATCTAGTAGGTATTTTTAATAGCTTTTAAGTAATTATAATTATTAAACTATAGCTAACAAGCTTATAAAGTTATAAGCAAAAGTATTAAAAAAGCAAAAAGTTTAAAATAATAATATAATATTATTAAAACTTATATAAAAAATTATAATATTAAATAACTAGTTATTTTATTAACTATAAACTTTAAATTTAAAAACTATAAACTAATTAAATTATAAGCATATTATTTAATATTTTTATATTAATATAATTATTAAAGCTTTAAATAACTATATTTATAAATATTTTATTTATGCTAACATTAAAAAATATAAAATATCACATATTAAAATAAATTATATTATAAAGTTAAATAGTGTGATAGTTATAATAATTGCTAACGTTACGGTTTTTAATTTAACTTTTTATTAATAAGACTATTAATAATAAAAGGGACTTATTATATATATAATATATTACTAGCCTTTATATATGCTAGTTTTTTTTTTTTTTTTTTTTAGCTTAAAATCTTTATTTATAGTATTAATAAAGCTATAAACTAGCCTTTAACGATTGTAATATTATTTTAAGCTTTTTTTTTTTGCTGTTAAGCGTTTTATAAATATATTATTTATAATTGCTATAGTTATAAAGTTAAACTAACTATTTATTATATTATTATATACTTAACTTAAAATAAGTATATTATTACTAAAAACTAAAACTTATAACTTTTTTAAAGTAATAATATATAAAGATTAAAAACTTAAAATAATCTAAAAAAATCTAAGATTATATTACACTAAATAATATTTTACTTATAAACCTAAGCATAAATATTTTAAAACTAACTATAAAAAAAAACCTTAATCTTAAGTTTTTAAAAGCTAAATAAAAATAAAACTTTAATGCTACGTTAAATAATATAGCAGCTAAATAGGCAATATTATAAGACTTATAAGCTTAGATTTTCTAATTAATATAATAGTTAAAATAAGCTTAACAAAATTAAACCTTAAGATTAAAATAAGATAATATTATTAAAAGCGCTTTTAATAATATTACCTTTTAATTTATAAGTATAATAGCTTAAACTATTTTTAAAACTATAAAAAAAGCAATAGTAGATAGCTTTAACCTATTATATAATAATAAAGCTAAAAACTAAAAACTAAACTTAAAATATTTTATTAGTAATAAAAAATAATTTAATTATTAGCTAAGCAAGCTAGCTAATAAATTTAAAAAAGATGCTATTACTTATTATATTAAAAAAAGCTATATATATTATATTATGTTTTTATTATAAGATAATATTATATAAGCTTTTAAGATATATTTTTATTTTATTATTAAATTATATAATAGTATAGCTAAAATAATTTAAGCTTTAAAAACTATTTATTATAATTTAAACTAAGTAGCTAAAGCTTATAATAAGCTAAATAAATACTATTATAAAGCTAAATAAAATATTTATTAATTTATTGCTTAATTTAATACTTTAGTATTAAAAGCTAAGTTTTTTAAATTAAAATAGTTTTAAATTTTCTAAAAACATATAGATTTTAATTTAAAAAGTAAAATCTTTAAAGCTAGCATAAATCTATATATAAACTATAAATGCTTTTATAATAAAATGTTTAAAGCTATATCTAACTATAAGCATAGCTACTAGTGCTATTAAAAATATAACTAAAAACTAGTAAACAAGCCTGCTATTAATAAAGCTTTAGCTACTTAATATAATATTAAACTAAATGCTATAAAATTTTTAAGATAGCTAAAAAAAGCTTTAAATAATAAAGAAAAAAAGGTTTATTAAGCTAATAAAATATATTTTGTTTATAAAAAATCTAAATATTATGCTGCTAAATATTTTAATAAGCTTAAACTTAAAAAGGTTATAAAAATATAACCTACTAAAAAAGTTAAAAAATAAAAAGATTTAACTAATAAGTTTTTTAACTTAAAAAACTAATAAAACTACTAAAAGTTTTTACAATAGTTTAGTTATTATTTTTAGCTAAAGTAAATAATAATAAAAAAAACTTTTTTTTTTATAATATTATTTAGTTATAAGTAAATAATATTAAAATAAAAGCTATTATATTATATAATATTAAAGCTTAAGTTTTTTTAATAATAAGCTTAAAGTTAGCTTAATAAATATATTAATAGCTAAAAGTTAAATTAATAATATTAATATAAAAATAACCTTTTTTTAATTATAAAAGAAAACTTATAAAAAGCATAAAGTAATATTTATATGCTACTTTTAAAATTAATAAAAAGAAATTTAAAGATTAACTTTTTTAAGTTATTAATATAAAGCTAAATATTATAATTAGCTTAAACTAGCTAGCAAAACATTAAATTTTTTTAAACTATACTAATAAAAAGCTAGTATAGCCTAATAACTTACTACTTTTTATAAAGTTTTTGCTAATAATAAAAGTTTTATAAACAAAAGCCTTAAAATGTTAAGTTAACCTTATTATTTAAAAAGATATTAATTGCTAAAACTAAGCACTAAAAAAATAATACTAGATATTTTAATAAAAATTGCTAAGCAATGCTAATAATAATCTTAAAGTAATTATAAATATTATATAATAAGTTAATTAAAACTTAAATAAATAATAGTAAGCTTAGTTAGCTAAAAAAGCGCTAAAATAACTTATATTAATAAAGTTTATTATACTAATAAAATAAATAAAAAGTATAAAGTTATAAAAAATATTTAATAAAAAGTATATTTTTTTTTTATCTAATAAAAATCTAAAATATATAGTATTAATTTATAAGATATTGCTAAAACTATTAGCTTATTTAAAAAGCTTTTTTTTTAAAACTAAAGCAAATATTATAGCACTTTTTTAACTTAGTTTTAACATAATATTAAAACCTACTAATAAAAAGCCTATTCATTTATCTTTAAAATATTATATTTTAATTTAGTATTTCCTATTAAAAAAAAAGTTACTAATTAAGCTATATATAAAAGTTAATATAGCTTTTATTTTATTTGCTTTAAAGCTTTATTTATAAAAATAATAATTTTATATTAATTATTAATAAAGAAATAAATATTTAAAAGACTATATTATTTTTACTTTAAATTTATCTAGTATTATCTTTAATAGCTGCTATATTAAAAGATACTTTAAGTTTAATATTATTAAAAGTTTTTACAAAATAAAAATAATATTAAAAGTAAGATACTTTATTGCTTTTAAAACCTAGCAAAATATCTTTTAATAGCTAGTTTTATTTTTTAAACTTAAAGTAAAACTAGCTTAATAGCAAACTTTTATTAACGTATAGCTATAAGAATTGCTAAATAAGTTTGCAAGCATATATGCTAATAATATTTTAATATATTTTAATACTAAAAAAAAATTCTAAACCTATTATAAAAAGGTTATTTATAAACTATATAAAGTAAACTTATAAAGCAATATTAAAAAGTTATAATTTAATATAATAAAGATAAATTACTTAAGCGTAATGCTAAAAGCTAAAGTAAGCGTTAAAGTAAACTTAGCTAAAATAAAAGCTATTATTAGTTAAAGATTTAAAAACTTTAATAAAATAAAAGCAGTTTAATTTTTTTTAAGGCTTTGCAACTTTATTTGCATGTTTACTTATTATATAAGTAATATAGCTAAACTTTTTAACTAATTACTTAAAAAAAACATGCTTTTTAAAAAAAGCTTAAAATAAAAAAAAGCTTTTAAAGCTATAAAGCAATTAGCTTACTAGTTACTTATACTTGCTTTCTTTAAACTTAAAGTATTTACTAAAGTAAAAACAAATGCTTTATATAATGCTACTAAAGATATTATCTAATAATAATAACTTAATAGCTAATAAAAACTTATTAAATACTTTTTAAAGATAATAATATTATATAAAAAAGTATACTTTATATAAGATTATAAACTTTTAGCAATAGTATAAATGTTAAAATTTTACTATTTAAAACTATTAAAAATAAAGTTTTTTATAGTTATTAACTATTAAGCCTTAGTTTATTTTTTAATTAAAAGAATACTATTAATATAATAAGTATAATAAGCTAACTTTTTATTTAACTTTAATATTATATTTTAATATTATTTAAGCAAGCAAAATATAGTTGCTAATATACTTTTATAAAAAATAGTAGATTTATTTACTATTAAAGCATAAAAAGCTAAAAAGCAAAACATAAAATTAATTAACTTTATAAAAATAGCTATGCTAGTTGCTTTAATAAAACTAATTATAACATTTTTTAAAAAAGTAAACTTAATAGATTTTATTAAAAAAAAATAAACATTAATAGCTAAATATAAAAAAATACTGCTTAAAAGTTTTAAAGACTATAACTAATAGATTAATCTTTTTATAAATAGCTTTAATAAAAAAAGCTTACTATTTAGTTATTATAGCTTACTTAAAGTAAAATAAAATTATAAAGGTACTAAAATAAAACTATTATTAGCTTTACCTTAAAAAAAACGTTAAAAAATATATATAAAACTACTATAATTGCAAAAGAAATAAAGCATTATAAAATAAAACCTTAAGCCTATTATATTTGCTATTAATGCTTACTTTAGTTTAAAAACATATAATAATTAATAAAAAATCTATGCTTAAAGATTAATATAAATATAACTATATTTAAGCATTTATTAATAAATTTAGCTATTTTTTAGTTAGTATTTTAGCCTATAAAACTAATATAGCAAAAAATATAACTTTAAGGTATTATTAATATATTTACTAATTATTTAATATATTAAAAGTTTAAATATTTAATAATATAAAACTATTTATTTTAAGCTTTATAGCTAAAATTAATAAGTTAACTAGCATAAAATACTACTATAGCAGTATATTTTATTTATAAACTTAAAGTGCTATAAAGCTTATAAACTATAAAGTAAACTAATAATTAAGATTTTATATTAATAAATATTAAAATAACTAAAGTATTTACTTGCTTGCTTTAAATTTTATATATAACTTTTTATAATACTTATTAATAAATATAGCTTTATTAAAAGTAGCTATAAAAACTAATGTTTATAACTTATTATTATTGCTGCTATTTAATATAAAAGTAGATAGTAAACTAGAAAAATAAGCGCTTAAGCTAATATAACAAGCATAAAAGGTTTAATAGCATACTTATAAAATAGCATTTAAAATATAAAAGTAATAATAAATATAAGCTAACTATAAATAAAAACTAATAGACTTTATAGTTAATAATTATATATTTTTTTAAAAAAAAAAGCTTTATAACTTAAGTACTAACAACTAAGCTAAACTTATAATAAGTAAAGCTAATTAAAATATTATAAATATAAAAGTATAGCTATATTTTAAATCGTTTAAACTTTTATAAGATAACTAACCTATTTTATATTAATAAACTATAAAAAGCTATAAATAATCTACTATTATAATAAGTATAACTATTACTTAAAGCAAAAGAAATTAATAATAATAATAATAAAGTAAAATTTAAAAAAAAAAAAATACTATAATTTAAATTATATAAAAAGCATAAAATGCTATAATACTAGGTAGCATAATAAAAATATAACCTTAATAATATATAATATTTTACTAAAAACTTTAAAAATTTATTAATATAGCTAGAAAAATTTTATAAATAGCGTTAAAAAGCGCTAAGCCTTTTAATAAAACTTTAATACTAGATAAAAATAGCAGCTAAAAATATATAGGCAAAAAACTATTTAAATAATAATCTAACTAAAAAAGCAGGCTTTATTATAAAAATTAGATAGTATAAATAACTTTAATAAAGTTTATAACTATATTTTAGTTTTAATAAAAGGAAATATAATAGTTATAACAATTATTAACATAATAGTTTTTAATTTAACCTTTTATTAATAAGACCATTAATAATAAAAAGGACTTATTATATATATAATATATTACTAGCCTTTATATATACTAGTTTCTTTTTTTCTTTTTTTTTTTTTAGCTTAAAATCTTTGTTTATATTATTAATAAAGCTATAAACCAGCCTTTAACAATTGTAACAAATAGCTAAAGTAACTTAATAAATATAATTAATAAATATTAGCTATTAATATTATAGCTTTTAAATTAATTAATAAGTATAAAAAATAATAAAGTTTATAATAATAATAAAAATTAAGTTTAAATATACTAGTAATTTTAATATAAAATAACTTTAAATTTATTTAAATTTATTTATATTTAATTAATTAATTATTAGCTTTTAAAAACTATTATATAACTTAATATTTTATATAATAAAAATTAAACCTATTATTTTAAACTTAAAAATAATTTATATATTATTAATAAACTATATATAAATTACTTTATAAACTAATTTAATTTAAACTTAAAAGTATTATTATATTTTAATATATTATTATACACGTTTTAAAATATATTATTAATATTACTAATAGTTAATATTTTTAATTTAATAATAAATTAATTTATAGCTAATATTTAAGCTATAAAACTTTAATTAAATAGCTAAAAATAAAATATAACTATATAATAATAAATAATATATTAGTTTACATTTTAATTTAATTAACCTTATATATAAAATAAAAAATATAACTATTATTAATAACATTTATATTAATATAAAAATAGTAAAGTATTATAAAAGTAGTAAGTATATTAATAATAAAAAAAGGTTTTAAGCTAGCTATACTACTTATAAACCATATGGTTATAAACTACTTTAACCATTTATTTTACGCGTTTAATATATATTTAATTATACTACTATAACTTTATTACTTTTTTACTTATAACCTTTTTTTTATGCTTATTAAAATCGTTTGCTCTTTTTTTTTATTGCGATGCTACTTTTAACTTGTAAAAAGCACATTAATGCTATGCTTTATAACATTAAGCTTAGCTTATCTATTTACGCAGCAGCTAAAAAATAAAATATGCTAAGGTTTTATTTAAACTACTATATTATAGGCATATTAACCTAAAAAAAAGTTAATAACTTTTTATAGGCTTTATTTTTATACCTAAAAGGTTAGCTAGCTTATTAAGCTATTAGTTAGGCTAGATTAAGCTATATATTTTTTTTTAGCAAGTTTAAAGAAATAACTTAATAAATACTTTCTGCTTGCAGTAATAGTAAAACAATTAAAAATTGCTAGCATATTTATTTTTTTAAGAGAAATCTATTAGTAAAGTTATTTAAATTAAAAACTATTAGCTATATAAAAATTAACAAGGCTATAAAAGATAATATTTATTATTTTTTTTAATTAACTTAAAGCTTTAAAAGTTGCTAGCATTTTTACTTTATGCTTTTATAACGCTAATAAAATAAGCATTAGCTAAAGTATTAAAAATAACTACTAAATAGTTTATAAAAGCAATAAGCATATAACTTTAAAAAAAACGTTAAATAAAGTAAATAAATTACTTTTATTAAGTATATTAGCAGTAATAGCATGCCTTTTTTATTGTTAGTTTTTTTTAAAGGTAATAAAATATAAAGTTAATAGTTTTTAAACTAGTTTAAAAGCATATAAAATAACTAATAGTTTAAAGTAATAGCTAAAAGATAAACTAATAATAAAACTATACTTAAGTAGCTATAAAACCTTTTTATCCTTTTTATTTAGGCTTGTTATAGTAATATATAAATAGTTTTAGTTTTAAATAGCTATAACTTATATATAAATAAGCTTTTTTTATTAACTTGTTTGCTAAATAAAGTTTAGCTAATATTTTATAAGCTATACTATAGTTATATACTATAAGCGCTAAATATAAAAGTTTTTAGCTTTTTAAAGAAAAAGTTAAAAAAATAGCTTAAAAAAAGTGCTAGTACGCTTTTTAAGATAAAGCCTTTAAAAGTAAAGGTTTTAAAGGCATTTTAACTAGCTAGACAGCTTGTTTTAACTTTTAAAATAATAAAAAAAGCATAAAAAACAGCTAAAATATACCTGCAAAACTATTTAAAGCTATTATTATTAAAATATATAATATTAAAAAAAAAAAGTAAAGCTTAAGCTTTGCTTAAAGCACTTGCTATATATATTAAACCTATTATACTAAAATTTTAAGCTTTAAGCAATATAATATAGCTATAAACCTTTTTATATAGCTAAAATCTTATAAAAAGCAGTTAAAAACTTGCTAGCAACTATTTTTTGTTTAATCTTTTAGCTTAAAAGCTGTTTATTTAAAAGGCTTAAAAGGCTTTTAACTATTAAACTTATAAGATTATAACTCTTAAAACTAAAATTACCTACTTTAAAGCTAAAGTAGCTAAACAATAAAAGAAGCCTAAGCAAAGCATAAAAATTGCGCTTAAAAAAACTCTAATATATATAGCTAACATATAAAAAGCAAAAAAAAAGCTAAAAAACAAGGTTATATATAAAGATAAAGCAAGTAAATATAACATGCTTAAAGCTATAATTAAGGCTATAAAAAGGTCTTAAGCAAACAAAACTAAAGCTAAAAAGTATATTTTAGTTAAAAACGCATAAAATTAGCAATTATAGCTAAAGGCGTTAAAAAATATAGCTTTATATAATAAAAGGTTATTAGTAAGTGAAGTGGTTTATAACTATATAGTTTATAACTAGTGCAGCTAGCTTATTATTTTAACTGCTTTTTAAGCAGTAAAAATAATAAACCTTTTAATAGGTTTTATTTATTATATAAGTAAACTTTTTACTTAGCTATATTAAATGCTAAAGCATATTAAAAAAGTTAGTTAACTTTAACTATTGTTTAATTAAGTATATAATTAAGGTTTAAATTAATTAATCCTTTTTAATCTGCTAGTTTTTTTATAGGCAACCTTTTTTTTTATAGGTTTTTTTACTTTATTAACGTTTTTTTTAATAAAAAAATCTTTTAACCTTTTTATTATCTCTAATATTTTTTAATTAATTTTTTAAAGTTATATAATTGCTATTTAAACTTTTACTAGTTATTTTTATAATTATACCTTTTTTATTTAACTAGGTATTAAAAACTAGTTTTTTATTAGTTAAGTTAGTGTTTTAAAATAGTTTTAATTTTAAAAGATTTGCTATTTTTTTTAAAGTTAAATTAATTGTTATAAATTAGTTTAAGTGCTAAAACTAAACAGTAAAATAAGTCTTTGCTTTTATAGCTTAATAATAAGTAAGTAATTAATATAATAGTATAGATTTTAAATATTTTTAAAAGGTTTAGTTTATAAGCTAGTTGTTTTATATGTTTTAAAACTTTTTAAAGGCTAGCTTTTTGCTGTAAATATTTGTTAAAAGGTTAACCTAGCAAATAATAGCTATTATATAGCTTAAAGTAAACTTTATTTCTTATATTAAACTTTATTAACTTATACTTTTTATTATAAAACTGTTTAGCTTTAATAATAGTAAAATCTATTACTAACTTAGCGTTTTTATATAAATGTTTATAAAAAAAGCAGATATTTTTATAAAAAGTAATATTAACTTATATAAAAATATTATTTAAGCTAAAAAGCTAAAAACTAAAAAGCTATTTATAAAAAAAAAACCTAATTAAAATAAAGTAAATATTATTTAAGTTTTACTATAAAGCTAATAATATATTTATTTATATATAGTTAAAATATATAAAAATATAATAATATAATGCTATTTTTATAGTTTAATTTTTTTATTTTAATAATCTATTACTTTATAAATAGTATAAAATAGTTATTAAAAGTTATAAACTAAAGGTTTTTTATATGCTAGCTTAAAAAGCTGCTATAAACTTATAGTTTTTATTAGAAATTAAGCTTATTAAGCATGCTTTAATTGCATAAAAGTAACAACTTAGCTAAAAAAGCTCCTTAGTTTTTAGCTTTATATTTAAAATAACTTAATATTAATAACAAGCATTTAAATATAATATAAGTTATTATTATTATAATATTATATTTTAAGACTTTTTTTATTTGCTATAAGGTATTAGCTAATAATATAGTTAAAAAACTAATAATAAAGTTTATAGCTATTATTTTTATAAGCTTTAAGTTTTTAGGTTAAACTAGTTAGTAATTACTATATAGCTTTTTTTAACTTGTAATATATATTTAATAGCTATTATAATGCTTAAAATAAAATATTACTTTATACGTTTTAAAGTAAATAAAATAGCCTTTTAAATTTTATATTATTTATTTTTATTTAAAGTAATACTTATTATTATATGCTATAACTAAAAACTTTTTAATTTAGTTTTTAAAAGTTTATAGTTTATAAGTTTTTTTATAGTTAATATTATATAATAATTTATTTACTACTATAAATAAATAGCTAAAACAACAAAAATTTTTAACGTTTTTATTATTATTATATAAAGTTTAAAAGATCTTATAATATTTAAAGTCTTTTATATAATTAGTAGCAATTTTATCTTTAAATAAGTTATTTAAAACTACTTTAATAATAACTTTATTAAACTATATATTATTAAAAACTACTACTTTATTAAACTGCTTAATTTTATTATTTTTATTAAGTTTATTTATATTAGCTTATAAATAATTAAATATATTAAAAATAAAATTATATTATTTTAAAATATAATATATTTATAAGCTATATTATAATAAGTAAATAAAAGCGTTAATTAATTTTTTGTTTGCTTTATTTATAAATGTTATATTTATATTAATTTAATTTAAAATATTTTTATTAAAGTAATTTATTAAAATAATTATAAGATTATAAAAAGCTTTAATAGTTGTTTTAAGTTTTTTATAAGCTTATATAATATATATAACCTTTATTTTAAAAAGGCTATATTTATAATTTTAGTTAAAATATATAATAATTTAAAAATATAATAAGTAAAACTTAAGTAATAAGTATTATTTTACTTAGTTTTTACTTATAACTATTTTTAATATAAAAAAATATAACTTTAAATTTATATTTAAATAATATATTAACTTATATATATAACTGCTTATTAAAATTATAATAGTAAATAATTATATTTTTATATATTAACTTTTAAATTGTGTTAAATATAGCTTTTTTTTTTATAAGCTTATATTAAGTTAATTTAGTTTAAGCTATTTATTTGCTAAGGTTTTTTGTTTTAATAAGCATTTTTTAACGCTTTTTATTAAATAAAGCTATTTTATGCTTTTATAATAGTTTTATAATCTTAGCATAATATAAAAGCAATAGTTAAAACAAGCTAGTAGTATTAATATATTTTTTAAATGCTTTAAGCTAGCTAAAAAATATAAAGTTATAAAAAATAGTAAGTTTTTTTTAAAAGTAAATATATTAAAGCTATTTACTTAAAAGCTAAATGGCTTAATAAATAAATAACTTAAAAAAGACTTTTTTACTAAAAAGTAAATTTTTTTTAAAAATATAATAAAACTTTACTATAAGTGTTTAGTATACTTTTTAGCTATATTTAAAAAAATTATAACATTATTAATAAATGCTTTATAAAAGTTTTAATATAGCTTAAATTTTTTATTTATAAATTGCTAAGCATAAATAAAAAAAATTATAAAAGCTTATTATTGCTATAGTAAATCTTTTTACTTTTTTATAACTAATTATAATAAAGCAATTATAATATGCTAAATATATTAAAAATTTAAAAAAAAAACTTTATTATATTTATATAGGTAATATATTTTTTACTATATAATATAGCTATAACTTTAAATTATAAAAATAATAAATAGTTATTAAAAATAATAACTTTATTTAAAGCTTAAAAATTAATAACTAAATAAAAATATAGTTTATTATAAAAGATTTTTTTTATTATAAAAGTAAGGTATATAAAAAAGCAATAACTATTAACTTATTTTATTTTTTTTGTTTATATAATTAATTATATAATATATTAAAAATGTTATAATCTTAAAAACTTAAAAGGTATAGCTAACTATTTAGCTTATATTTTTGCTAATTATTTATAAAACGTACTTTTATTTGCTTATTTTTTAAAATATTAATTAAATTAATATTATCTTATATATTAAAAAACTTAGTTAAACCTTTTTTAATTAAGTTAAGCATATATAACCTTTACTAGTATAAACTATTTATCTTTTAAATAAAATAGTCTTTTTGCTATTAAAAGGCTTTTTAATTTTTAAAGTTATATAAATTCTTAAAATCTTTAGTAGCAGATTCTTTTTATTTATTTTTATAATTAATATAATAGCAAAAAGCACTTTAGTAAGTTTATATAATAATTTAGTTATAGAAAATATAGCGTTAAATAATAGCGTTTTATTAATTGCTATGCTTTTATATTTAAAACTATTAATTATATTAATAAAATAGCTTTTAAAAAAAAAACATTATAAGCTTTTATTATATTAATTAAATTATTAGTAAAGTAAATATAAAGTAATAAGTTAATTTACTTTATAGCAAAAGCTTTAAGTATTAATATTAGCTTATATTTTATATTTATTATATATATTTATAGCACTTTAAAATTATTAAAAAGCTATAATTAAATACTATTAATACTAAGTTTAGTTAGTATAGCTATAGCGCTAAAAATATTATTAAGTTTTATTAGTATATTAGCTATTATTATAGCTTTAATATAACTTTTTTAGGTTGCTTTAATAAATAATTTACTATTATTTTATTTTTATATAATGCTTACTTAAATATCTTTTAATACTTTTTTTATGTTAAAGCTAAAGTTTAATATTATTACTATATATAAAGTAGTAGATTTTACTAGTGCTATAATAAAGTTTTTTTATAATAGTTTAAATATAAAATTATAGTTATATAATAAAGCAATATAATTATATAGTATATATAAAGTTTTGCTAAAAAAAATAATAACTTTTTTTTATAATGTTATTTTATGTATATATATATATGCTTATACGTATACTTTAAACTTTTAAAAGAAATTTTCTATGTTAGTAAATTTAATACTTTAGTTTTTAAAGCTAATTATAGTTCCTTATAAATTAAAAAAACTAGTACTAAATAAAAAAGGTATATTAAAGTTTTTTTTTAATATTTAAGTACTTTTTATTATTTTAAACAATACTAAAAGTTTTTTATTGTTTTAACTTAGTAAGTATTAAGTAAATATAGTATACTTTTTATATTTAATGCGTTTTTTTTTAATGCTTTTAATTTTGCTAGTTTTTTATTTAATAGTATGCTTTAAAATACTAAAGAATTTTTTTATAATTAAGCTTTTTTTATAGCTTATATTATAATAAACCTTTATATTAAGTTTATTTAATAAATTGCATATAACTGTTTAAAGATAAAAGTAATAATTATTTGTTTATTTATTTATTAATTTATTTAGTTTATATAGTTATAAAAAGGCTTTGCAAGTTTAAAGTAAAGTTATTTGTTTAAATAATACTTTTTTAGTATTATATGCTAGTTTAGCTGTTATATTACTTAATATATTGCTTTTATAATTAAGTAAATGCTAAAACAGCTTATTATATAATTTAAAGGTAACATTATATTATATATATATTAATTAAAACTTATATATAAGCAGTATATTAGTTATGCTTTTAAGTAGTTAATGCTTATATTTATAAGTATATTAATTTTTTTGCTTTTTTAAATTAAATGTTTTTTTATAAAATTTAAAAGTTAAAAAGAAATTAATAATAACATAAGTACTATTAAAATTAAATAATAGTTTGCTAAGTTATTAAAGTTTTATTTAATATTAATATAATAATTAGCTTTTAAATTTTATATAGCTATGTTAGCTTAGTTATATTTTTTTAATTTATATTTATTTTTATGCTTTTTTTTAATTGTTTTTTTATTTGTTGCCTTTTATTTTTTAGCTTTTTTTTGTTATTTAACTTATTTTTTTTATATTAATTACGTTTTTTAAACTTAATGTTATTTAGTTTATAATTTTTATATATTTAGTTATGTTTAAAAGATAATAATTGCTTTTAAACTTAATATTAGTTTTAAAAAAACTTTAGGTATTTATTTTTAGCTGTAAATAATAAAAGTAGTTTTACTTTTGCTATTATAGTTATATAATTAGCATATATTTCTTTTAACTTAAAAGCTTATAAAAAACTTTTAATGTAAAAGTTTATTATTATTTAAACTTATATTATAATGCTATTAGTAAGGTATTATAAAGGTAGTAAGTATATTAATAATAAAAGAAGGTTTTATTATTTTAACTGCCTTTTAAGCAGTAGGAATAGTAGACCTTTTAGTAGGTTTTACCTACTATATAGGTAGACTTTTTACCTAGCTATATTAGGTGCTAAGGCATATTAAAAAGTTAGTTAACCTTAACTACTATTTAATTAAGTATATAATTAAGGTTTTAATTAATTAATCCTTTTTAATCTGCTAGTTTTTTTATAGGCAATCTTTTTTTTTTTATATAGGTCTTTTTACTTTGTTAATGTTTTTTTTAATAGAAAAATCTTTTAACCTTTTTATTATTTCTAATATTTTTTAATTAATTTTTTAAAGTTATATAATTGCTATTTAAACTTTTACTAGTTATTTTTATAACTATACCTTTTTTATTTAACTAGGTATTAAAAACTAGTCTTTTATTAGTTAAGCTAATATTTTAAAATAGTTTTAATTTTAAAAGATTTGCTATCTTTTTTAAAGTTAAATTAGTTATTAAAAATTAGTTTAAGTACTAAAACTAAACAATAAAACAGGTTTTTGCTTTTATAGCCTAGTAATAAGTAAGCAATTAATATAATAAAGTAGATTTTAAACGTTTTAAGAAAGTTTAGTTTATAAGCTAGTTATTTTATGCGTTTTAAAACTTTTTAAAGGCTAGCTTTTTGCTATAAATACTTTTTAAAAGGTTAACCTAGCAAGTAGTAGCTATTATATAGCTTAAAGTAAACTTTGTTTTTTATACTAAACTTTATTAATTTATGCTTTTTATTATAAAAGCATTTAGCTTTAGCAGTAGTAAAATCTATTACTAACTTAGCGTTTTTTTATAAATATTTATAAAAAAGCAGATATTTTTATAAAAGGTAGTATTAACTTATATAAAAATATTATTTAAGCTAAAAAGCTAAAAACTAAAAAGCTATTTATAAAAAAAAGATTTAATTAAAGCAAAGTAAGCATTATTTAAGTTTTATTATAAAGCTAATAATATATTTATTTATATATAGTTAAAATATTTAAAGATATAATAATATAATGCTATTTTTATAGTTTGATTTTTTTGCTTTAATAAACTATTATTTTATAAATAATATATAGTAGTTATTAAAAGTTATAAACTAAAGGTTTTTTATATGCTAGCCTAAAAAGCTGCTATAAACTTATAGTTTTTATTAGAAATTAAGCTTATTAAGCATGCTTTAATTGCATAAAAGTAGCAACTTAGCTAAAAAAGCTCTTTAGTTTTTAGCTTTATATTTAAAGTAACCTAATATTAGCAGTAAGCGCTTAAATATAGCATAAGTTACTATTATTATAATATTATATTTTAAAAATTCTTTTATTTGCTATAAAGTATTAGCTAATAGTATAGTTAAAAAACTAATAATAAAGTTTATAGCTATTATTTTTATAAGCTTTAAGTTTTTAAATTAAATTAGTTAATAGTTGCTATATAGCTTTTTTTAACTTATACTATATATTTAATAGCTATTATAATGCTTAAGATAAAATGTTACCTTATATATTTTAAAGTAAATAAAATAGCTTTTTAGATTTTATATTATTTGTTTTTATTTAAAGTAGTATTTATTATTATATATTATTATTAAAAACTTTTTAATTTAGTTTTTAAAAATATATAGTTTATAAGTTTCTATATAGTTAATATTATATTATAATTTATTTACTATTATAAATAAATAGCTAAAATAAAAAAAATTCTTAATGTTTTTATTATTATTATAAAAGGTTTAAAAAATCTTATAATATTTAAAGTCTTTTATATAATTAGTAGCAATTTTATTTTTAACTAAATTATTTAAAACTACTTTAATAATAACTTTATTAAACTATATATTATTAAAAACTGCTATTTTGTTAAACTGCTTAATTTTACTGTTTTTATTAAGTTTATTTATAATAGCTTGCAAACAACTAAATATATTAGAAATAAAATTATAACATTTTAAAATATAATATATTTATAAGCTATACTATAATAAATAAATAAAAGCATTAATTAATTTTTTATTTGCTTTATTTATAAACATTATATTTATGTTAATCTAGTTTAAAATATCTTTTGTTTTAAAATAGTTTATTAAAATAATTATAAGATTATAAAAAGCTTTAATAGTTGTTTTAAGTTTTTTATAGGCTTATATAATATATATAACTTTTATTTTAAAAAAGCTATATTATAATTTTAATTAAAATATATAATAACTAAAACATATAATAAGTAAAACTTAAATATTAAAAACTATTTTATTTAGTTTTTACTTATAACTATTTTTAATATAAAAAAGTATAACTTTAAATTTATATTTAAATAATATATTAACTTATATATATAACTGCTTATTAAGATTATAATAGTAAATAATTATATTTTTATATATTAACTTTTAAATTGCTTTAAATATAGCTTTTTTTTTTTTGTAAGCTTATATTAGGTTAATTTAGTATAAGCTATTTATTTACTAAAGTTTTTAGTTTTAATAAGCTTTTTCTAACGCTTTTTATTAAATAAAGCTATTTAATGCTTTTATAATAGTTTTATAATCTTAGTATAATATAAAAGCAATAGTTAAAAAAAGCTAGTAGTATTAATATATTTTTTAAGTGCTTTAAGCTAGCTAAAAAATATAAAGTTATAAAAAGCAGTTAGTTTTTTTTTTTAAAGTAAATATATTAAAGCTATTTACTTAAAAGCTAAGTAGCTTAACAAATAAATAACTTAAAAAACACTTTTTTACTAAAAAAGCAATATTTTTTTTTAAAATATAGTAAAACTTTACTATAAATATTTAGCATGCTTTTTAGCTATATTTAAAAAGATTATAACGTTATTAATAAATACTTTATAAAAGTTTTAATATAGCTTAAATTTTTTATTTATAAACTGCTAAGCATAAGCAAAAAAATTATAAAAGCTTATTATTATTATAGTAAACCTTTTTAATTTTTTTTAACTAACTATAATAAAACAATTATAGTATGCTAAATATATTAAAAATTAAAAAAAAAACTTTATTATATTTATATAAGTAATATATTTTTTATTATATAATATAGCTATAACTTTAAATTATAAAGGTAATAAATAGTTATTAAAGATAGTAACTTTATTTAAAGCTTAAAAATTAATAATTAAATAAAAATATAGTTTATTATAAAAGATCTTTTTTGCTATAAAAGTAAAATATGCAAAAAAGTAAAAACTATTAACTTATTTTATTTTTTCTTATTTATATAATTAATTATATAATATATTAAAGATCTTATAATCTTAAAGACTTAAAAAGTATAGCTAACTATTTAGCTTATATTCTTGCTAATTGTTTATAAAAAGTACTTTTATTTGCTTATTTTTTAAAATGTTAATTAAACTAATATTATCTTATATATTAAAAAACTTAGTTAAAACTTCTTTAGTTAAGTTAAGCATATAATCTTTGCTAGCATAAACTATTTATTTTTTAGGTAAAAAGGTTTTTTTACTATTAAAAGGCTTTTTAATTCCTAAAATTATTAGTAGTAGATTATTTTTGTTTATTTTTGCAACTAATATAACAGTAAATAATACTTTAATAAGTTTTAGCAGTAACTTAGTTATAAAAAATATAGCATTAAATAATAGTATTTTATTAGTTGTTATGCTTTTATATTTAAAACTATTAATTATATTAGCAAAATAGCTTTTAAAAAAATATTATAAGCTTTTATTATATTAATTAAATTATTAATAAAATAAGTATAAAGTAATATGTTAATTTACTTTATAGTAAAAGCTTTAAATATTAGTGTTAGCTTATATTTTTAATTTATTATATATGTTTATAATACTTTAAATTTATTAAAAAGCTATAATTAAGTGCTATTAATGCTAAGTTTAGTTAGTATAACTATAGCGCTAAAAATATTACTAAGTTTTATTAGTGCGCTAGCTATTATTATAGCTTTAATATAACTTTTTTAAGTTATTTTAATAAGTAATTTACTATTATTTTATTTTTATATAATGCTTACTTAAGTATTTTTTAATACTTTTTTTATATTAAAGCTAAAGTTTAATATTATTACTATATAAAAAATAATAAATCTTACTAATGCTATAATAAACTTTTTTTATAATAGTTTAAATATAAAATTATAATTAAATAGTAAAGCAATATAGTTATATAATGCATATAAGGTTTTTTTAGGAAAAATAATAACTTTTTTTTATAATATTATCTTATATATATATATATATGCTTATAGGTATATTTTAAACTTTTAGTAGAAATTTTCTGCATTAGTAAATTTAATGCTTTAGTTTTTAAAGCTAATTATAGTTTTTTATAAATTAAAAAAACTAGTGCTAAATTAAAAAGATATGCTAAAGTTTTTTTTTAATATTTAAGCACTTTTTATTATTTTAAATAAAACTAAAAGTTTTTTATTGTTTTAACTTAGTAAATATAAAGTAAATATAGCATACTTTTTATATTTAATACATTTTTTTTTAATGCTTTTAATTTTGCTAGTCTTTTATTTAATAATATATTTTAAGATGCTAAAGAATTTCTTTATAATTAAGCTTTTTTTACAGCCTATATTATAATAAACCTTTATATTAAATCTGTTTAATAAATTATATACAACTACTTAAAAATAAAAGTAATAATTATTTATTTATTTATTTATTAATTTATTTAATTTATATAGTTATAAAAAGGCTTTATAAGTTTAAAGTAAAGTTATTTTTTTAAGTAATACCTTTTTAATATTATATGCTAGTTTAGCTATTATATTATTTAATATATTACTTTTATAATTAAATAAATGTTAAAATAGCTAATTATATAACTTAAAGGCAATATTATATTATATACATATTAATTAAAACTTATATATAGATAGTATATTAGTTATATTTTTAAGTAGTTAGTGCTTATACTTATAAATATATTAGTTTTTTTGCTTTTTTAAATTAAATATTTTTTTGCAAAACTTATAAGTTAAAAAAAAGTTAATAATAATATAAGCGCTATTAAAATTAAATAATTTATTTGCTAAGTTATTAAAGTTTAGTTTAATATTAGTATAATAATTAAATTTTAAGTTTTATATAGCTATATTAGCTTAGTTATATTTTTTTTGTTTATATTTATTTTTATATCTTTTTTAACTGTTTTTTTATTTATTGCTTTTTATTTTCTAGTTTTTTTCTTGTTATTAAACTTATTCTTTTTATATTAATTGCATTTTTTAAACCTAATATTATTTAGTTTGCGATTTTTATATATTTAATTATATTTAAAAAATAATAATTACTTTTAAACTTAATATTAGTTCTTATAAAACTTTAAGTATTTATTTCTAGCTATAAATAGTAAAAGTAGTTTTGCTTTTACTATTATAGTTATATAGTTAGCATATATTTTTTTTAACTTAAAAGCACGTAAAAAACTTTTAATATTAAAGTTTATTACTATTTAAATTTATATTATAATGCTATGCTAGTTAATATTATTGCTAGTAAATATTTTTATTATATTTATATATTAAACCTTTTTTTAAATATAGCATGTTATAGCATTTTTATTATAAGCTATATTTTTTAAATAAAGATTTATTTTAATAAATCTTTTATTAGCTAAAGCAGGTTATATTTAAAATTAGGTTTTTATTTTATTAAAGATTTTAATTAAACTTTTTTATTTAAATTTTTTATAATAAGTGCTAATAAGTTTATTATTTTATTATAATAACATTTAGCTAGCTATTATAATAAAAAATATAAATAAAATTTATTATTTATTTAACTTAGCTATTTTTTTATTTTTTATAAAAGACTTAATATGCTTAATAAAGTAATAAATATTTATAAAGATAATCTTGTTTTTATTTGCTATTATTTTTGCATTTTTAAGATTATAATAATTTAGGTTAAAAGTGCTAATATTTTTTTTTTTTTAAGTAGTATAAGCTAATAACGCTAGTTATTAACGCAGCTATATTTAATATAGCGCTAGCTTTGCTAAAAATACTTTGTTAGTTGTTGCAATTAAAGATATTAGGCATATTTAAGCAGTTATTATTGTTTTTACTATTATTTAACCTATTATTATTAAAGTTGCTGCTAAAATTAAGTATGCTATTTATATTACGTTAGTTTTTTTAGGCTTATTTCTTAGCTTTTACTAACTATTAATAAGTTATAAGATATATTAATAGTTTATTAGTATTTATTTAGTTTAGGTTTTCTATTATATTAATAAGTTCTTTAAAACGTATATAAATGCTAAGCTATTTAAATATTAAGTATAGTTAAGCTAATAAAGTTAAGCTAAACGCTATTAATATAAAAGGTTAAATTATTAGTAGACTAAAAGTTTTTAGTATAAACATTAAAACTATAGTAATTAGTAGTTTTTTTTAATGTTTAAAAAAATAAAAAGGTAGTTATAAAGACTATTTTTTGCAATATTACTAGCTGCTTAATATTAGTTTTATATAGATCTTTTACTAAAGTTTAAATTTTTTTATAAAATTAAAATATACTAAGGCATTAGTTATAGTTAAGCAAAAACAAAGTAATATACTAGAAATGTTTAGGTATAAGTTACTTATAAAAAGTAAGTTATTTATAGTATTTTTAGTTTTTTACTTTTTTTTTTTTAGTTTTAGCTTATTATTTTGCTATAAGTATAATTAACTCTTTTGCTTATTTTAAAAACTATATTGCTAACTATTTTTATAAACTACTTTAATTTTTTAACTTTTTTTTTATTAGCAGCATTAGCTATTATATAGTTAATATTATAAGCTAAAGTTTATATCTGCTTGTTTTATTATGCTAATTTTTATAAGACCTAGTTTTAAGTTTTTTTATTGTTTATTATCTATTTAAAAAGTAATATTTTATTTTTATTTACTTTTAACTTAGATAAAGCAGATAAAAAAGCGCTTATAGTTGCAGTATTTTATTAAATGTATAATATTACTAATGTTAGTTTTTTTAGCGTTAAAACTAAGCTTATTAATAGTTATATTAATAATAACGCAAATAAATTAAGCGTTTAAAGCGCTAATAGTTAATAGCTTAACATACTAATAATTGTTTAAAGTTTAATTAAAGCAAATATTAGCTAAGGTTTTAAATCTAGTATTAGTAGTTTAGTAAAAAGATTAAGGTTTGCTTTAAGTTTAAATTATCTTTTAAAAGCAGAAATTTTTCTAGCCTTAATTAGTTTAGGTATAAAATTTTTAACTAATAATAAATTTTAAAACTTAAAGATTAATAATTTTAGTTTGTTTTATTTACTATTATTTAATATAATAAAGTTACTAGTAATAATATAACTTGTAAAAAAATAAAGTTTATAAGTAAAATATAATTTTTATTTATAAGGAAAGTAAAATTATATAATAAAACTATTTTTGTAGATTAAATAAAATTATAAAATAAAATTTTTTTTTGCAGATTAAATAAAATAAAATAAGTATAAGCTACTAATTTATTAACCTTGCACACACGAAAATTTTATTTATATAAGCAGCTAAAATATGCGCAAGATTATAAAGTTAAAGTTATAATAAATTATATAAGTAGCATAAAATAAAATTAAGTATAATAATTTAAAAAACTTAAGTTTAAATTATATAATTTATGCTTTATATTATAAAACTAATAAAAACCTAAAAAAATATTACTATAATATTATAAACATTAACTTTAGTTAAATATAATTAAATAAAAAGTAGCGTATTATTTAAAGGGTATAAAATTAAGTATAACTTAACTTAGTTAAATCTATGTTTTTTAGCTATAAGTGTTTATAGTATAAATATAAGTAGGAAATAGCAGCGTTAAAAAATGCTAGATTAAATTAATTTTGCTTAAATTGCTAACAAGCTAATTCTTATAATATTAATGTAATTAGCATTATTAAAGTATAAGTTATTAATAAACTAACTTAACGTTTTAAGGTATGTTGGTTTTTTAAGCGTAGCTGCTAACAAGCTAACTAAGCGTTTAATACTGCTAATATAAAAAAATAATTAATTATAAAATAAAATAAAATTGCTAGATATAATTATATACTTACTATATTATTTAGTAAAGTGTTATAAAAGTAGTAAATATATTAATAATAAAAGAAGGTTTTATTATTTTAATTGCTTTTTAGGCAATAAAAATAATAAACCTTTTAATAGGTCCTACTTATTATATAAGTAAACCTTTTACCTAGCTATATTAGCTATGCTAGTTAATGTTATTACTAGTAAGTGTTTTTATTGCTTTTATATATTAAACCTTTTTTTAAATGTAGCATGTTATAGCATTTTTATTATAGGCTATGTTTTTTAAACGGAAATTTATTTTAATAAATCTTTTATTAGCTAAAGTAAGTTATATTAAAAATTAAGTTTTTATTTTTTTAAACATTTTTATTAGACCTTTTTATTTAAGTTTTTTTTAATAAATACTAATAAATTTATTATTTTATTATAGTAATACTTAGCTAGCTATTATAATAAAAAGTATAAATAAAATTTATTGCTTATTTAACTTAGCTATTTTTTTGTTTTTTTTAAAAGATTTAATATGCTTAATAATATAATAAATATTTATAAAAATAATTTTATTTTTATCTGCTATTATTTTTATATTTTTAAGATTATAATGATTTAAGTTAAAGGTGCTAATATTTTTTTAAGTAATATAAACTAATAGCATTAGTTTTTAATATAGCTTTAGTTAATATAACTGCATTTAATATAGCGCTAGCTTTACTAAAGGTATTTTATTAGTTATTATAATTAAAAATATTAAGCATGTTTAAGCAGTTATTATTATTATTTTTACTATTGCTTAACCTATTATTATTAAAGTTACTACTAAAATTAAATATATTATTTATATTATATTAGTTTTTTTAGGCTTGTTTTTTAGCTGTTACTAATTATTAATAAGTTATAAGGTGTATTAATAGTTTGTTAGTATTTATTTAGTTTAAGTTTTTTATTATATTAATAAATGCTTTAAAATATATATAAATGCTAAGCTATTTAAATATTAAATATAGTTAAGCTAATAAAGTTTAACTAAATATTATTAATATAAACAGTTAAGTTATTAATAAACTAAAAGTTTTTAGCATAAATGTTAAAACTATAATAATTAATAGTTTTTTTTTAATGTTTAATAAAATAAAAAAAGTAGTTATAAGGATTATTTTTTGTAATGCTATTAGCTGCTTAATATTAGTTTTATATAGATTTTCTGCTAAGGTTTAAGGTTTTTTATAAAATTAAAATATATTAAAACATTAGTTATAATTAAGCAAAAATAAAATAATATACTAAAAGTATTTAAATATAAGTTATTTATAAAAAGTAAGTTGTTTATAGTGTTTTTAGTTTATTACTTTTTTTGTTTTAGTTTTAGCTTGCTATTTTATTATAACTATAGTTAATTATTTTATTTATTTTAAAGACTATATTACTAATTATTTTTATAAACTGTTTTAGTTTTTTAACTTTTTTTTTATTAGTAGCGTTTGCTATTATATAGTTAATATTATAAGCTAAAGTTTATATATGTTTATTTTATTATGCTACTTTTTATAAAATTTAGTTTTAAGTTTTTTTATTATTTATTATTTATTTAAAAAGTAGCATTTAGCTTTTATTTGCTTTTAATTTAAATAAAATAAATAGTAAAGTATTTATAGTTACTATATTTTATTAAATGTATAATATTATTAATGTTAATTTTTTTAGCATTAAAATTAAGCTTATTAATAGTTGCATTAATAATAATATAAATAGATTAAACGTTTAAAGCGCTAATAATTAATAGCTTAATATATTAATAAATGTTTAAGGTTTAATTAAAATAGCTGGTTTAGTAAAAAAGTTAAAGTTTAGTTTAAGTTTAAACTATTTTTTAAAAGCAAAAATCTTTTTAGCTTTAATTAATTTAAGTATAAAATTTTTAATTAATAATAAAATTTAAAACTTAAAGATTAATAATTTTAGTTTGTTTTATTAACTATTATTTAATATAATAAAGTTATTAATAGTAAGTAAATATAATTTATAAAAAGGTAAAGTTTATAAGTAAAATAAAATCATATAATAACACTTTTTTTTTTTTATAAATTAAATAAAATAAAATAAGCATAAAATATTAATTTAATAACTTTATATATATAAAAAGTTTTATTTATATAAAGCAGTTAAAATATACGTGATATTATAAAATTAAAGTTATAATAAGTTATATAAATAATATAAAAATAAAATTAAATATAATAATTTAAAAGATTTAAGTTTAAATTATATAATTTATACTTTATGTTATAAGGCTAGCAAAAACCTAAAAAAAATACTACTATAATACTATAAACGTTAATTTTAATTAAATATAGTTAGGTAAAAAGTAGTATACTATTTAAATAAGTATAAGATTAAATGTGATTTAACTTAGCTAGATTTACGTTTTTTAGCTGTAAATATTTACGGTGTAAATATAAATAAAAGATAATAGCGTTAAAAAATGCTAAAATTAAATTAATTTTACTTAAATTATTAATAAGCTAATTTTTATAATGTTAATATAATTAGCGTTATTAAATCATAAGTTGTTAATAAATTAACTTAATGTTTTAAAGTATATTAGTTTTTTAAGCATAGCTACTAATAAGCTAACTAAGCGTTTAATACTACTAACATAAAAAAATAATTAATTATAAACTAAAATAAAATTAATAGTTATAATTATATACTTATTATATTATTTAATAAAATGTTATAAAGGTAGTAAATATATTAATAATAAAAAAAAGTTTTATTATTTTAGCTGCTTTTTAAGTAGTAAAAATAATAAACCTTTTAGTAGGTTTTACTTATTATATAAGTAAACCTTTTACCTAGCTATATTAAAAGAATTAAAAAAAAAACTAAATATTATAATTTAATAGCTTAGTTTTTATAAGTAATATAATAGTTATATTATATTTAAATTTAAAAAAAAACAAATAATATTAATATAAAAACAAGCTATTTTAATATTATAAATTTTATTTATTAAATAATAAATAAATTAATATAAAGTAAACAAATAATAAAAAGCTTAAAAAAGTTAAAACTATAATATAATAATTTTTTATAATAATATTTTAAATTTACTTAAAAAATAATATTATAATTATAAATTATTATTAATTATATTAAATTATTAAAATTAATATATTAAGCTTAAAATATATTTTATTTTAAATTATAAAAAAACTTTAATTTATTAATAATAATTTTAATTTAACACTAATAAAAAATAACTTATAAAAAACTTTTTGCTTTTTTAATACTTTTATTTATAATTTTATAAGCTTATTAACTATAGTTTAATAATTATAATTATTTAAAAGCTATTAAAAATACCTATTAAATAAATAAATTATATTAATAATAGTAATAGCAGATAATATAAAAAGTATTAATATATTAATAAAAAACTATTTTATTAATATTTTAATAAACTATAAAGTATAACCTACTAAAAATATATTTATTAATAGTTACTTAAAAGGTAATAATATGCTTTTAAAAAAAATAAATAAGCTTGCAGCTATATATAAGCTGCTTAATAAATATATTAAGCTTATATTTTAGTTAATAAAAAATAAAAAAAGTAAACTAAAAACTTTTTTTATAGTAAAACGCTAAAAAAAAGTAACTAGCTAGCTATTTTATAAGCTTTTTAAAAAGTAGCATTAAGCTTATAAACTAAAATAAAAACCTTAATAAACTTATTATTTATTAAAACTTTTAAAATGCTTTATAATAAGCAATATAAAATATAAAAATAGAAAATATTATATAAAGTAAAGTATAAACTTAAGCATAAAAAGTAGCAGCAATAAAACTTTAGCAAGCTTTAAATATAAAGGCAATATTATTAAAATATAATAAAAAAATTATTATAAAAGCTAGCAAATAAGCTTTAGCTTTAAAAAAATAAAAACTTATTATTATTATTACTATAGTAAATATAGCGCGTTTAAGCGTAAAAATAATAGTAATAAAAAAGCTTTTAAATAATAATATAATAGTTATATTTAAAAGAAAACGTTTAAAAAAACTAAAAAAAAAGCAATTAAATAATAATAGCTTTTAATAATATTATTAAAGTATAAAAAAAAAAATTGCTATTATAGCTAAAAAAATTTCTATAGCATTGCTTAAGAAAATTTATAGCAAAAAAATTTTATTTAAAAATCTTAAAAAAATTTACTTAAAGCTTAATAAATATAAAAAAATACTTTTAAAAAATATAAATATAAAAACTAAAGCTATTTTATTTTATTTAAATATTTTAATAATAGCTTACTATAAAAAGCTTAACTATTTAATTATAAGCTTTTTATTATTAAAGCTAAAGTAAAATAATGCTTTAACTATTTTAGCTATAGCTATATTACTACTTATTGCTAAAAGGTAGCTTATTATAAGTGCTATATAAGCTTTAAATATTTTAAAAGCAAAAAAAACTATTTTATAAAAACTATTAATATATATTTTAAATATATTAACTATAGTAAATATTATAAAGCATAAAAAAGAAATTATTTATTAAGTAAAAAAATAAAAAAGCATATTAAAACTGCTTATATAATATGCTTATATTACTTTTAAAATAAAGTTAAACCTATTATTATAGCTTAATAAGCTAATAATAATTTAATATTAAAAGCTTTTAATTTAATATTAAAAATATTAATTAAAAGCTTTTTATTAGCAAAAAAAAATATATTAAATAGCTTTAAGCTTAAATAATACTTTTATTATAAATATAATAAAAATAGCTTATTAAAATATAAAAATAAATTTATAAAACAATATAATAAAAGCATTAAAAAAATACAATATAATTTTATAGCTATTTAAAAAATAATAATTATTAAAAATAAAGCTTTTTATTACTTTAAAAAAAACTACTATATAATATAAAAAAGTAGTAAAGCTATTATATATATTAATAAATATATAGCGCTAAAAATATTTAATAAAAAAAATAGTAAAAACTAAGTAAGCTTTTAAATAAAAATAAAAAAAAAAGCAATTATAATATAGTTAATTTATTTTTTAAGCTTAATAAGCAAAAAATAAACTAGCTTTATTTAAAAGCTTTTTTTTAAACTACTTGCAAGTAAATATTTATTTATAAAAAACTTTAACTTATATTTTTTAGCATAAGATTTTTTAAAGTATATATTATATAAAAGAAAAAAATTATTAAAGTTTATAATAAGCTAAAGCTTATTATTAGCTATATTAATAAAAAAACTTATAAAAGTTATAAAAAAATAAAAAAACTTTACTATTAATTTAATATAAGCATTAAAAAGCTTATTAATTATATATTAAAGTAACCTTTAATAAAAAAACTTAAATTATAAAATGCTTAAAATATTAATAAACTTAAAAGCTATATTATAAAGCTATTTATATATAATAAAAAAAATAAAACTAGCTATAAATAAACAAAATATATATAGCTATAAAAATAAAAGCTAGTATTAGCTTTAAAAAAGTATTAAATAATAAAAAAAGCTAGATATAACTTTAAATAAACTTATAAAATAACTAATAAAAATAGTAAAACTTTATATTTTTTTTAAAAGTATTTAGCTAAAATATTTATAAAACTTTATAGTTAACTTATATAATAATAAAAGTAAAAATAAAAGCTAAGCATATATATAAAAAGTTTTGCTAAAATAAAATAAAAAAACTATAAAAAATATTAATTAAAGTATATTTAAACCTAAAATATAAAGCTAATAAAGCTTGCTAATATAGCTAGCATAAAATAATAATAAAAATATTTATTAATTTAAAAGCTTTTTAAAGCTTAGCAAAATAAGTAAAAACCTTTTTTAAAATACTATTAAGTATAGTTTTTATTTTTTTGTTAAAAAATAATTTAAAAAGCTTTATAATAGCTATAACTTATTAAAAAAAAGCTTAAAAGCTTATTAAATACTTTTTTTAGCTTTTTTAGCTAATTTTAATAATATTTTAAGCTAGCCTATTAAGTATAATAGCTACTAATAGTTTAAAATGCTTTAAAAAGTAAAACAAAAAATATAGCAAACTTAATAAATAAGCTTTTTTTATAAAAAGCTTTAAAAATAATTTTTTACTAAATAGCTTGCTAAAAATATATAATATCTTTTTATAATATAAACTACTAAAGCTTTACTAAGCAAGTTTTATAATAAAATATTACTTTAAGCAATTTTAAAAAATAAAAATAATATTTATTTTAAAGCTTAAAAAGCTTTTAAAAGCTAAAACTATAGCTAAAAAATAATATTTTATTTTTTTTATTAGTATTATAAAAAAGATTTTTAAAAAAAAAAATACTTAAAACTTATAAAAATAGTAAAGCTTTATAGCTTTTTTTTAAAAAGCTAAATAAATAATAAAAAGTAAAAATTAATTAATATAGCTATTAAAATAATAATTAAAAAAGCTTATAAAATATTTATATAAAAAAATATAGCTTTTTTATTACTTTTAAATATTTTAAAAGCTTTTAATATAATAAACTATAAATAGTTAATTTATATATTATAAGTTAAAAACTATTTGCTATAAATTACTTTATTAATAAAAAGCTTTATAATAAAATATATAATCCTTTTTTAGTTTAATATTAAATAAGCTAAGCTTATAATATTATATATAAAAGTTTTTTAAACATTACTTTTATTACTACTACTTTTTTTGCTATATATATTAATATTATATAAAAAACTTATAAAATATTTATTAATTACTACTATTAGCTTTCTTAATAATATTAACTTTATAATAGCTAGTTTAAATATAGAAAAAAATTATAAAATATTTAAAAATATATAAAAAACTTATAAAAATTAAGTTAAAAAGTATAGTATAAAATATACTTTTAAAAAAATTAACTTATTATATTTTTTAAATGTTATTAAAAAAGCTAAAAATTATATTAACTTTTTAAAAGCAGTTATAAAACTTATAAAAAGTATTAAATTTTTAAAAGTATACTTTAAATAATATTTAAAATAAAAAATATATTTTATAAAGCTATATTAAAAGCTTACTATATAATAATATATTATTATTAAACTTAAAAACTTTATATAAAAAACTAATATAACTATAGCTAAATAGCTATATATAGCTATAATAAAAAGTATACTTATATATAAAGCAGTAATATAATATAAACTTTTTAAAGATAATAAACTATAAAATATTATTTAATAGCTTAAAAATATTTAAAAAGCTTGCTTATATAATATAAAAAAAGTATATAAAGCTATTTTTATAAAATATATTAAAGCAAAGTTAAAAATTTTACTTTTAAACTTATATTTTAATAGCAAAGTAATAGTATTTAAAAGCTAGCTAACGTTATGCTTTTATATTAAAATAATAAAAGCTACTTATAAAAAGATTATAAAACTATTATTTAAGAAAAAACTATATAAATAATAAAACTAAAAATTAAAAAAACTAAATAATAAACTATATATACTAAAAAAAGCTTTAACTAATAAAACTAATAAATAAATAATAAAACACTAAATAATATATTTTAAAATAAATAGCTAGTAAAATTAGTAAAATTATAACTACTTAAAAATAATTACTTTATTATTAAAAAGCTTTTAAATAATAATAAAACATTAAAGCATAATAAAAACTTTTTAAAATATAAAATATTATTTATTTTATAAATATATATTAAAAAAATTAAACTTAAAGCTTTTTTATATTAAAAAAAAGTTTTAACTTATTTTATACTATTTTTTAAATATATGGTTAAGTAAAAAATAATAGCTTATATTATTTTTTATTATAAACTATTAAAAAATAAAAAAAAAACCTTTAAATATAAGCTAGCTTTATTAGCTATAAAAAGCTATATAAATTTAATAGCAGCTATAAATAACTTATTAAGTATTAAAAAAATAGCTTAATAGCTTATTAAAATAAGTACACTAATAATATATAATCTAGCAAAAAAAAATAAAAAGCTTATAAAAAAAGCTATATTATTTAAAATAAATAAACAAGCAAATAATACTTTTTAAAATAGCTATTATAAAGCTTATATATTTTAAAGCTTATATATAGGATATAAGATTTAAGTAAAGCTATTATTAAAAGCTTAAAATATTTACTTTTTAAAACTTTTAGTTTATTTTTTTATTTTATATTAACTAGGTATAAAGACTTAATATTTAAAAAAAAGCATGCTATAATAATTTAATAGCTTAATATATAAGCATTTTATATAATTAAAAAAGGTAAAAAGCATTTTTTAGCATAGTTTTTGCTTACAGAATTAAATAAGTAAAATAGCTATGCTATAAAGCAATAAAGCAAATTAATTTAATAATAATAAATAACTTATAAGCTATTAGCTTATTTTATAATTTTTATATAGCTTATATTAAATAAAAACAGTTTATATATATTTATATAAAATAAAATAAAAAAAGCTAAGCTAAAGTTAAAATAAATATATTATAATGTTTTAATAAAAATAATATATTAAAAAACTAAAAAAAAAAGTTATATATATTAGCTAAATTTTTATTAGCATATTATTAATATAAGCTTAATTATAACCACTTTATTTAATTAAGCATAATGTATAAAGATTATGTTACTATAGGTATAAAGGTATAAAAAAAAGGTTATATGTTATATATTATAAGTTTTGCATATAAATTTATATATAGATTTACTAGGGCAAGACATTTTATCTTTTTACTTTACTTTTTATATTATTATAAGCAGAGATATTAGTAAAACAGCTAATATATAACGCTTATAAAAAGGAGATTATATAAAGCAATAGATTAAGTGTAATTGCTTTAAAAAGCTTATAAAACTTTAAAGCTTTTACCTTTAATACTAAATGCTTTAATATAAGCATTTACGTAGTAACAACTATATTAATACATATTAATACTAAAGAAAAAAGTTATATTTTATTTAATATTAGCTTAAACATTAAAATTTCTAATAACTTAAAAAAGTTTATTAATAGATTATTTATTAACTTTAAGTTATAGCTAAACTTACTACTAGTTTATATAAGTAATAGCATTATAAAAGTAAAAGCAATTAATATTATTAAGCAATAATATTACACTTTAACAAGCAAGTGTTATAATATAGTAATAAAATATATACTGCTTATTTTTTTATTTTTTTTATATATTATATTAGGTAAGTAATTTTATTAAGCAAAAGGGTACTTAAATAAATATGTTTTTATAAACTTAAAAGGCAAAGAAATTATTAGTATTAATGTTAGCAAACAAAGATTTTATTTTTAAAAGTATAAAAAGTATAAACTATAATTAGTTTAAAATTCCTAATAGGAAAATATGCTAAATATAGCAAGTAAAATGCCTAATATTATAGATTTTATAAATATTATAATATAAAATAGTTAGTTATATATAACTAATAAGCTTAAAGATAAGCTTATTTTATAGTATTAAAAGCTATATTATTTTAATATAAAGCATTTTATTTAAATAGTATAAAAAGCAACTAATATTAATTTAAAAATAAAAAAAATTAAATATTTACTTTGTTTAGCTTATAATTAAGCTAAATTGCAGAAGATTATATTTTAAAAGCTAATTAAGCATGTAAAATATCTTAGTAAAGTTACTTAAGCAAACTTAAAGTCTATTTAACCTTATTTAGTTAAAAGCTATAAGTATTATTTTTTAATTATTAATAATAATAGTTATTATTAAATATATAAGTTATATAAGTTAAAAAATAAAGCTAAAAAAGCTATTATTAGTTATATTACTAAAATAGATTATATTTTATAAAACTAAGCTTTTTTACTATATTAAAAACTACTAAAAAAAGCTAAAGTTGTTTATATTAATAGCAGCTAAAAGTTTAATATAAAAGCACTTAAAAAATATTACATAAATAAAGCTATTTATTTAATAACTTTATTTTTTATAAATTAGTATTAAAATAAAGTTGTAAAGCGCTTTATTTAGTTTATTTAAAGTAAAGCATAAGCTTGTTTTATTTAAGCTTATTAGTTATTATTAAAGAATTTTACCTTTTATAAACATTTTATAAACAGCTTTTATTTTAGGAAAAGCTATCTGCTTATTTTAAAGTATTTATAAATATTAAGTTTATAATATATTATATACATTAATAAAAGCAAGCATGTTATAGCAAAGAAATTAAACGCTTAAAGCGCTAATATGCTATTTTTTAGCTATAAAAAAATTAGTAACTATATTATATAGCTTATTAATAAAAGCTTTATTTTTTGCATACCTTATGTTACTTTTTATAAGTACTTAAATAATTTTACTAACACTTTTAATCTATAGAAAGTAATGCAATTTCTATTTCCTGTAGTATAATAGCAGTTGCGCAAGCATTATAAAACTATTAAAAACTGCATTAAAATTAAAAACAAAAACAATAATATTATAAAAGATAATGCAACTAAAAGAAACGTACTGCTTAAGCGCAAGCATAGCTACTTTTAAAAAAAGGTACCTACGCTTATAAATATAAACATTATATTAATATATATATATAAGGCCTTTAATAAGCATATAAATATTGCTTATACTTTAAAGATATTATTTTGCTAAAAAAGATATAATTATAATTTAAGTAATAATAAAAAGTTTAAAAGCTATTAAAATTACTAAATAAATAAAGTTTATATAGTAATAGCAAAGCTTAATAATAATATAAGCTAATAAAAAAAGTTTAGTATATATATTAAGCTTAACTTATTAAACTTATAAAAATTACTATATTTAAACTATTTATAGCATTTGCTTAATATATTTAAAGCAAATATATTATTACTAGATTATTTTATATTTAAAGAAGCTTTTAAAAGACTTAATTATAAAAAATAGCTTAAAGCTATCTTTAAAAAAAATATAAATTAATTTAAATAAAAAAACCTTTAAGTTTTTTTTTAAAGCAAAAGTAAGTAATTAAAGCTAGTTTATTAATGCTAAATAAATATTATATAAAAAGTATTTGTTTATAAAAAAACTAGACAAGTTTAAAGCTTATATATATATAAAAAGGTTTACTTAGCAAAAAAGTATAAACTATAAAAAAATATTAGCTTTTATTATAAAAGCTACCTTATAAAAAATCTTTATAATATTAGCTGCAAAGAAAAAGTGGTATATATTATAAATAGACTTTATTATAGCATTTTTTAATAGAAAGCTATATTAGCATATTTTTATAAAGCAATTTAAAATGTTAATAAAATATTTTAATATATTTATTAAAAAGAAAAAAAAGTACTAATAAATATTAAAAAAAATTATTAAGCTAATAAACGCTTTATATAAACTAAAGCAGTTAGCTTATAAATAGCAAAAAATAGTTAAAGCAATAATGTTTATAGTAAGCTATTAGCTATTATTAGTTAATAATACTATTTACTATAATAAAAAGCATAATAAAGTTATTATATTATATGTTAATAACTTTTTATTTTTTAGTATAAATAAAAATTATTTAACTAAAGTATATAATATATTATATTTATATATAGTAGCTAAAGATTTAAAAGATATAAACTAGTTTATTAAAGTAAAAATTATTAAAAATACTTAAAAAAGCAATATTAGCTTAAATTAGTTTTAATATATTTTAAAAGCACTTAAATTATTAGAAATAACTAATCTTTAAAAATATATTACTTTTATAAACAATAAAAGCATAAAAAAAATGCTAAAAAGGAAAAAAAATCTAGCAAATAAAAATCAAATCTTTAAATTTACCTTTTTTTTAAGCAAGTTAGCATATCTAGCATAAATTACTAAACTAGATATTAGTTTTATATTATTAATATAAGCATATTATATAAGTAACCTATTAAAGACTTATTTTAATAAAATAAAAAAACTAGCAAAATATTTTAAAAAAATGCTAAATTTATGTTTATATTATAAAAAGCTAAATATAAACTACTTATATAAAGTTTATAATAAGTTAGGTTTATTTGCTATAGTTAATATTATATTTGCTTTTAATTTAAATATTAGCAAGTTAATAATAAAATATATTATCTTTATAAGTAAAAATCTAATATTATAGCATTTTAAGCTATAAAATATTATAGCAAAGCATTTAATAAAAAGCAAATATATTGCTATAAATAAAGCTATAGGCAATATAGCTTAAGTTAAAAGTTTTCTTATAAAACTTAATTATATGCTAAAAAAACTAATTATACTTTTAGGTAATAATATAAAAGCTTTAAGTTAGTTTAGCACTTTAGTAATAAAAAAGCAAAAAAAGCATGTTTATATAACATTTTACTATATTAATTAAAAAGTAGCAATAGATTATATTAAACTAATTTATATTAAATTAAAGAGTAACTTAGCTAATAGTTTTACTAAATCTTTTAATAAAGCAAATTATAAGCATTTTTTAAAGCTTATATATTTAAAAAAGAAAAGTGTAAAAAAATTATTATATAGCTAGGCTGCTTTTTGCCTGCAATTTTAAGTAGTTATTTACTAAAGCATATTTATTACTAAAAAATAATAAAGACTTATAATCTAATAATCTTAGAAAACTATAACCTAACCTTTAGTAGCAGCCTATTTATATTAACTTTATAATTATAAAAGTTTAATTTAAAAGTTTAATATTTAATATTTAAGTTTAAGTTTAAATATTTAAAAATATTAAGTGCTTATACTAAAGTAGTATATCTTTTATTAATTTAAACTTATATATTTAATTTATAAATAAAAAAGCTAGATAATTTAACTTATACTATAATTTATAATATAAAAGATAAAATCTTTAGCTAAAGATTAAAAAAATAAAAAGTGCTTTAGCAAAAGAATATATACTTAAGTGTTACTTTAAATATAATATTTAGTGCAATAGCTAAAGATATTACTTATGTTTATAATTAAGTAAAAAGTATTAGTTTAACTTATAAACTAACTAATTTTCTTATATATTTCTTATTTTTTTTTTTAGATAAAAGTTTAAAAAAAGTGTTAGCATAAGCTTAATTATAACTACTTTACTTAATTAAGCATAATATGTAAAAACTATATTGCTATAAATATAAAGGTATAAAGAAAAGGTTATATATTATATATTATAAGTCTTGCATATAAATTTATATGTAGATTTACTAAGGCAAGACATTTTATCCTTTTACCTTACTTTTTACATTATTATAAGCAGAGATATTAATAAAACAGCTAATATATAATATATTAGCCTTTAATTTTACACATGCTTATTAAATCTAATAATATATATAATATAAAAGCATATTAAAAAAAAAAGTATTAATATATTATAATAATTTAAATAAAAAATTAATATAATAAAAAATTAATAAAATAACATATAATATTAGCAAGTTAATATTATAATATTTTTAAAAAACATTTTATAAAATAAATTTTATTAAAAAAATATATATAATTATTATATGATTTATAAATAACTTTATTTATATTAGTTATATAATTTAATAAAGTATATTATTAAGATTATAATTAAATAAAAAATTTAAATTTATTTTTTATTATTTTATAGCTATTTGTTAGCATAAGCTTAATTATAACTACTTTACTTAATTAAATATAATATGTAAAGATTATATTGCTATAAGTATAAAAGTATAAAAAAAGGTTATATGTTATATATTATAAGTCTTGCATATAAATTTATATGTAGATTTACTAAGGTAAAATATCTTGTTTTTTTAATTTATTTTTTATATTATTATAAGCAAAAAATATTAGTAAAATAGCTAATATATAACATATTAGCCTTTAATTTTATATAATAGCTAGCATTTTATTATAATTTAAAGTAATCATAAAATTAATTAACTATTTATTATATCTTTTAGTTAATATTTATTTATTAAAAGCACTAGTAGTTATATAATATATTTGCTAAAAAGGCTTATAAATAAATATATGCTTGCAAATAAAAACTTATATAAAATAATAAACTAGCAAAAAAAAGTAATTAAAGTACTTTAAAAAAAACTATTTATTTAAACTACTTATTTAATAAAATATTTTAAAAATAAGTTAATATATAACTAAAGCTTAAGTTTAAACTATAATATATTAATAAGCTAAAAAATAATATTAAAATAAAATATAATACTTTAATTAAGCAAGTTAATAAAGAAAATAATATTATATAAGCTATATATAATAATATAAAAATAATAAAGTTTAATAATAAAGCTAAGTTATAAAAAGCAAAAAAAACATATTAATATAAAATAAAACTACTTTATAAAAAATATATAAGCAGATAAAAAAGATTTAATTAATAGCTTTTATAAAACTATTATTTTTTTAAGCTTAAAGATTAAAGTTAATTTTATTAAGTAAATTAAATAAAAAAATAGTTAAAACCTTATTTTTTTAAACTTTTAATATTAAAAGTACTAGATTTTATTTTATTAATAATAATAATAATAATAATATTTAATTACTTTTTGCTTTAAATAATATAGTAAATAAAAGCATTAAGTTTTTATTAAAAAGTAAAAGTAAAGCTAAAGCTATTACTACTACTTTTAATTTTAATTTTAATTCTTTTTTTTTTTATTTAATAATAATAACTTAAATAAAAAGATTAAATATATAAAATAAAAGATTAAATAGCTTAAAAAAAAGAAAAAAAAAAGAAAAGAAATTAATAATATTATTTAATAGCAATCTATTAAAAATTAAGTAGTATTATTTTACTTTTAATATTAATAAAAAAAACTATTTAAAAAAATAGCTAATTAGTTTATATATAAATATAACTTTTATTTAGCTTTTACTTTAATTAATTATATTAAAGAAATAAGTTTTATTTTAATTAAAAAGATTTAAATAGCATTAATAATTATTAGCATATATAAAACAGCTTTTTTTAATTTAATTAAAAAAGTTAATAAAAGTATAAAAATGCTTAAGATTTTTAAAATTATATATAGTTTAAATAATAAGATTAATTAAAAATATTTATAAAAAATTTTAACTATATATATTTATAATAATAAAAACTTTATTATATTTACTTTTAAATAGTTAAGTTTACTATAATAATATTAAGCTTTTAATAAAAATATTAGCTAAACAAATAGATTTTATTATTTTTTAAGCAGTTAAAAATAAAGCTTATTAATAGTATATTACTATTATAAAAGTTATAAAGTTTAAAGAAAACTTACTATATAATTTTATTAATAATTTTTATAGTAATTTTAAGCATTAAATTAAAAAAAAAGTTTTTTAATAAAAATAATAATAATAATTAATTTTATACTGCTAATAAGTTTAATAATAAGTTAGATTTTAATAAAAATAACCAAAAAAATAAGTTAGCAAAAAGTAATAAAAAAAATAAAAAAAATAAAAGTTTTAAATGTTTTAATTATAGCAAATATAGCTATATAGCTAAAAATTATTAAAAGCTAAAGCATAATTAAAATAATAAAAAGTAAAAAAACTAAAACTATTTAAGTTATTTTATTAATTAATAAAGCCTTTTTTTTAGTTATAGTTTTATAATTTATTTTGCTATAATAACTAAAGATTATATAGTAAACTTTATTATAGCTTATAAAAAAAAGATTATATAAAGTAATAAATTAAATATAGCTACTTTAAAAAGCTTATAAAACTTTAAAGCTTTTATTTTTAAAGCTAAATGTATTAATATAAGTATTTATATAGTAACGTTATTTATAAGTTAATAGAACACCTAAGTTAGTAAAACAGTTTGCTTAGCAGTATATTTTAACTTATATACCCTTGTAAAATACTTACTCTACAACTAAAAAACTTAACTAAAAATGGTCGTATAATAGTAAACTTTATAGCATTAGAATCGTAACTAAATAAAGAAACTAAATATATTTTTTATAATTTTATAGCTATTTTATTTAAGCGTGCATCGTAAAATACGTTAAATATTAGCGTACTTTTTAAATTTTATGTTTTAAATGCTTAAAAAAATAGTAGTAAACATAAAAATGAAGAATTATAAACTTCATTTATGTTTATTTTAAAAAATATAAATTTAGTATTTTTCTGATTTTTTTCTGATTTTATAGGCTTGTTTTTATATATTTACGCACAGATAATTTTTGTATGTGAATTTCCTATTTCAGCCTGCTAAGCAAACTGTTCCACTAACTTAAGTGTTTTATTCACTTATAAATAACGTTAATAACTATATTAATATTTGTTAATACTAAAAAAAAAGTTATACTTATTTAATATAAGCTTAAATATTAAAATTTTTAATAATTTTAAAAAGTTTATTAATAAATTATTTATTAACTTTAAGTTATAACTAAATTTATTATTTGTTTATATAAATAATAGCACTATAAAAGTAAAAGCAATTAATATTATTAAATAATAATACTATATTTTAATAAATAAATATTATAATATAGTAATAAACTATATACTGCTTATTTTTTTGTTTTTTTATATATATTATATTAAGTAATTAATTTTATTAAGCAAAAAAATATTTAAATAAATATATTTTTATAAACTTAAAAAGCAAAACAATTATTAATATAAATATTAGCAAACAAAGATTTTATCTTTAAAAGTATAAAAAATATAAATTAAAGTTACTTTATAATTTTTAATAAAAAAATATGTTAAATATAGCAAATAAAATATTTAATATTATAAATTTTATAAAGATTTTAATATAAAATAATTAGTTATATATAACTAATAAGCTTTAAAAAAAGCTTATTTTATAATATTAAAAGCTATATTATTTTAATATAAAGTATTTTATTTAAATAGTAAAAAAAGTAATTAATATTAATTTAAAAATAAAAAAAATTAAGTATTTATTTTATTTAGCTTATAATTAAGTTAAATTATAAAAAATTATATTTTAAAAGCTAATTAAGCGTGCAAAATATCTTAGTAAAGTTATTTAAGCAAACTTAAAGTTTATTTAACTTAATTTAATTATAAGCTATAAATATTATTTTTTAATTATTAATAATAATAGTTATTACTAAATATATAAATTATATAAGTTAAAAAATAAAACTAAAAAAGCTATTATAATTATATTATTAAAATAAATTATATTTTATAAAACTAGGTTTTTTTACTATATTAAAAAGTATTAAAAAAAGCTAAAGTTTTTTATATTAATAACAGTTAAAAGTTTAATATAAAAGTATTTAAAAAGTATTATATAAATAAAGCTATTTATTTAATAATTTTATTTTTTATAAATTAATATTAAAATAAAGTTATAAAGCGCTTTATTTAGTTTATTTAAAATAAAAGATAAGCTTATTTTATTTAAGCTTATTTTTTTATATGCTTTTAGCTATAAAAAATAAAACTTATAGTTTATACTTTTAATTAAACTTATTAGTTATTATTAAAGAATTTTACCTTTTATAAACATTTTATAAACAGCTTTTATTTTAGGAAAAGCTATCTGCTTATTTTAAAGTATTTATAAATATTAAGTTTACAATATATTATATATATTAATAAAAGCAAGCATGTTATAGCAAAGAAATTAAACGCTTAAAGCGCTAATATGCTATTTTTTAGCTATAAAAAAATTAGTAACTATATTATATAGCTTATTAATAAAAGCTATATTTTTTATATACTTTATATTATTTTTTATTAATATTTAAATAATTTTACTAATGTTTTTAATTTATAGAAAATAATATAATTTTTACTTTTTATAATATAATAATAGTTATATAAATATTATAAAACTATTAAAAACTATATTAAAATTAAAAATAAAAATAATAATATTATAAAAAATAATATAATATATTTTATAAGCAAATTGCTATTATAATTAGATTAATATATTTTTTAATCTTTTATACATGCAACTTTTAATCTTTTATACTTTTATAATATAATATAGTTAGCATTTAAAAAAAATCTAATCTAATTCTTGTTTTTTATATGCTTAAAGGAAACTTTATATTATATTTTATAAAAGCAGCAAAAGTTTTTAATATTTTTTTTACAACCTTATATAACTAATAATATAATTGCAAAGCATAATATAAAAAGTCTACTAATTATTAAAAACTTACTAAGTTTAAAAAACAAGCTATTATATAATATATAATTAACTTAGTTTTATAAATATATTTTTTAAGTATTATAATATTAAAGATATAGTTAATTAACTGTTAGCATTATAAAGTAAAAAGCCTATTAGAAAAAACTAAATTTTAAACTTTATATAATAATAATTAAACCTTGCAATGCATTTTAACTAGCAGATTAATTACTAGCATATTTTTAATAAAATTTTAATTAAATATTATATATAGTTTACCTTAATATAAAAAATAATAAATATAAATAAAATCTAAAAAAAAATATTTATAACTTTAATAAAACTAGATTTATAATAAGCAAAATTATATTTAAATTAGTTATAACTATATTTAATTATATAAAAAAACTAAAAGTAGCAAAACTAAAAAATTATAAATAAGCTATAGTTATTTAAGCTATTTTATTATATAGTTATATTATTTTATTATATATTATTTTAGCTAAATAAAACTTTTTTTTTTTTAGTATAAAAATATTAATTTACTTAGTAATTAGCAAATTAAAACTATAAAAAAATAACTAAATAATTAACAAATAAAGTTTAAATTAAATTAAGCATTTTAATAAATATATAAAAGATTATATAAAAAATATATATTGCTTATTAATTTTTAATAGCTATAAAAGCTATTATTTAACTAATTTTAAATTATATTGTAAAAATAATAATATTATTACTTTTTATATGCTAGTATACTTTTTATATAAGCTTTAGCTTTTAAATATTAATTGTTTTAGTTTTTTAAAATAGTTATATAATAAAAAAATTAAATATTTAATATAAGCATATATTTTATATATTAGAAAAAAAGATTTTTTAACTGCGTTTTTTTATATATTTAATATATTAATTATATTATAAAACATATAAAAAGGTTTTAAAAAAGCAGGTTTAATACTATATAACCTAAAATTTATTATTTTATAGCTAGATTTTTAGCTAATTACTTTTATAGTTAAAAATCTTTTGCTTTTATTATTAGCTTAGCAATAAACTACTTTAAATAACCTGCTTAAAGCTAAATTATAGTTTTAATATTTTTGAAATTAAATTATATAATATTAAAATAGCTTACTAACATATATTTTTAAAGGCATTTAGCAAATTATATATAATATAACTATAGTTATATATTAACTTATATTATTAAAAAAAAAGGTTATAAGCTTTTAAAAAGCAAATAATAAGCTTAGTTAATATTATTATATAAAAAAACTAGATTATAAAATAAAAAGTTACTTATTATATAAAAAGCAAAAGACTTATAAACTATAAAAGTTGCTACTAATTAGTAAAAAATAAAAAATTATAAAAGTAGTTATTATATAAAAAAATAATAAACATGTATATAATAATATAAAGTTTATAGTAAAACTAAATATAATATACGTACTTATTAAAACAATATAAAAACGTTTAATAAATTAAATTTTAAGTAGTTTTAATTAATTTTTTATTATATAGTTAAATTATTTAAGTTATATATATAAAAGTTTTTAAAAAGTATTAGTCTAGTTATAATAGCAATTTATTTATAAAATATATTAACTAAAAAAAATATATTATTTAAGCTTAAGCATAAATACTTTAAAAAATATATTTATACTTATAAATATAAATATTATATTAATATATATATATAAAGCTTTTAATAAGCATATAAATATTATTTATGCTTTAAAGATATTATTTTATTAAAAAAATATAATTATAAATTAAATAGTAATAAAAAGTTTAAAAGCTATTAAAATTACTAAATAAATAAAGTTTATATTATAATAGCAAAGCTTAATAATAATATAAGCTAATAAAAAAAGTTTAGTATATATATTAAGTTTAATTTATTAAATTTATAAAAATTATTATATTTAAATTATTTATAGCATTTACTTAATATATTTAAAGTAAATATATTATTGCTAAATTATTTCATGTTTAAAAAAGCTTTTAAAAAACTTAATTATAAAAAATAGCTTAAAGCTATCTTTAAAAAAATATAAATTAATTTAAATAAAAAAACCTTTAAGTTTTTTTTAAAATAAAAGCAATTAACTTAAGCTATTTTATTAATATTAAATAAATATTATATAAAAAGTATTTATTTATAAAAAAACTAAATAAGTTTAAAGTTTATATATATATAAAAAAGTTTACTTAATAAAAAGGTATAAATTATAAAAAATCTTTATAATATTAGCTATAAAAAAAAAGTAATATATATTATAAGTAGACTTTATTATAATATTTTTTAATAAAAAGCTATATTAGCAATTTTTATAAAATAATTTAAAATATTAATAAAATATTTTAATATATTTATTAAATAGAAAAAAAAGCACTAATAAATATTAAAAAAGATTATTAAGCTAATAAACTTAAACTTTTTGCGTTTTTAATACTTTTACTTATAACTTTGCAAGCTTATTAGCTATAGTTTAATAATTACGATTATTTAAAAGCTATTAAAAAAATCTACTAAATAAGCAGGTTATACAAATAGTAATAATAGTAGATAATATAAAAAGCGTTAATATATTAATAAAAGACTTATTTATTAATACTTTAATAAACTATATAATATAACCTATTAAAGACATGTTTATTAATAGCTATTTAAAAGATAATAATATACCTTTAAAAAAAGCTAATAAGCTTATAGCTATATATAAACTGCTTAATAAATATATTAAGCTTATATTTTATTTAATAAAAGATAAAAAAGTAGATTAGGAATTTTTTTAATAGCAAAATGCTAAAGAAAAATAACTAGCTAGCTATTTTATAAGCTTTTTAAAAGATAATACTAAGCTTATAAACTAAAATAAAAATCTTAATAAACTTATTATATGCTAAAACTTTTAAAATGTTTTATAATATAAAATATAAAATATTATATAAAATAAAAAATAAATTAAAGTATAAAAAATAATAGTAATAAAACTTTAATAAGCTTTTAATATAAAAGTAATACTATTAAAATATAATAAAAAAGTTATTATAAAAGCTAGCAAATAAGCTTTAGCTTTAAAAAAATAAAAGCTTATTATAATTATTACTATAGTAAATATAGTGCTTTTAAGCATAAAAATAATAATAGCGAAAAAGCTTTTAAATAATAATATAATAATTATATTTAAAAAAAAACTTTTAAAAAGACTAAAAAAAAGCAATTAAATAATAATAGCTTTTAGTAATACTATTAAAATATAAAAAAGAAAAATTAATATTATAGCTAAAGAAATTTTTATAATATAGCTTAAAAAGATTTATAATAAAACAGTTTTATTTAAAAACTTTAAGAAAAGTTATTTAAAACTTAATAAATATAAAAAAATGTTTTTAAAAAATGCAAATATAAAAACTAAAGCTATTTTATTTTATATAAATATTTTAATAATAGCTTAATAGCTTATAAAAAATAGCTTGCTATAAAAAGCTTAACTATTTAATTATAAGTTTTTTATTATTAAAGCTAAAGTAAAATAATGCTTTAATTAATTTAGCTATAGCTATATTATTATTTATTGCTAAAAAGTAGCTTATTATAGGTATTATATAAGCTTTAAATATTTTAAAAATAAAAAAAACTACTTTATAAAAATTACTAGTTTACTTTTTAAATATGCTAACTATAGTAAATGCTATAAAATATAAAAAAAACCTATTTATTAAGTAAAAAAATAAAAAAGTATGCTAAAACTGCTTATATAATATATTTATACTGCTTTTAAAATAAAACTAAAGCTGCTATTATAGCTTAATAAGCTAATAATATTTTAATATTAAAAGCTTTTAACTTAATATTTAAAATATTAAGCAAAAGCTTTTTATTAGCTAAAAAAAAGCATATAAAATAGCTTTTAGCTTAAGTAATACTTTTATTATAACTATAATAAAAATAGCTTGCTAAAATATAAAAAGAAAATTATAAAATAATATAGTAAAAGTATTAAAAAAAATAAAATATAATTTTAAAGCTATTTAAAAAGTAGCAATTATTAAAAATAAAACTTTTTACTGCTTTAAAAAAAACTATTATATAATATAAAAAAGTAGTAAAGCTATTATATATATTAATAAATATATAATACTAAAAATATATAATAAAAAAAGTAGTAAAAATTAAATAAGCCTTTAAATAAAAATAAGAAAAAATGCTATTATAATATAGTTAATTTATTTTTTAAGCTTAATAAGCAAAAAATAAACTAGCTTTATTTAAAAGCTATTTTTTAAACTGCTTGCAAGTAAATATTTATTTATAAAAAACTTTAACTTATATTTTTTAGCATAAGATTTTTTAAAGCATATATTATATAAAAGTAAAAAATTATTAAAGTTTATAATAAGCTAAAGCTTATTGTTAGCTATATTAATAAAAAAACTTTACTATTAATTTAATATAAGCATTAAAAAGCTTATTAATTATATATTAAAGCAACCTTTAATAAAAAAGCTTAAATTATAAAGTATTAAAAATATTAATAAACTTAAAAGCTATATTATAAAGATATTTATATATAATAATAAAATAAAACTAGCTATAAATAAATAAAATATATATAGCTATAAAAGTAAAAGCTATTATTTGCTTTAAAAAAGTACTAAATAATAAAAAAAAGCTAAATATAGCTTTTAATAAACTTTTAAAATAACTTATAAAAATAATAAAACTTTTTACTTTTTTAAAAATATTTAGCTAAAGCATTTATAAAACTTTATAGTTAACTTATATAGTAATAAAAGTAAAAATAAAAACTAAATATATATATAAAAAGTTTTGCTAAAATAAAATAAAAAAAGCTTAAAAAGTGCAAACTAAAATATGTTTAAACTTAAAATATAAAGCTAATAAAGCTTATTAATATAGCTAGCATAAAGTAATAATAAAAGTATTTATAAATTTAAAAGCTTTTTAAAGTTTAATAAAATAAGCAAAAACTTTTTTTAAAGCTTTATTAAATATAGTTTTTATTTTTTTGCTAAAAAATAATTTAAAAAGCTTTATAATAGCTATAACCTATTAAAAAATAGCTTAAAAGCTTATTAAATACTTTTTTCTAGCCTTTTTAGCTAATTTTAATAATATTTTTAGCTAGCTTATTAAATATAATAGTTACTAATAGTTTAAAATATCTTAAATAATTAAAATAAAAAATATAATAAACTTAATATATAAGCTTTTTTTATAAAAAGCTTTAAAAAATAAATTTTTATTAAATAGCCTGCTAAAAATATATTATATTTTTTTATAATATAAACTAGTAAAGCTTTATTAAGCAAGTTTTATAATAAGATATTATTTTAAGCAGTTTTAAAAAGTAAAAATAATTATTATTTTAAAGCTTAAAAAGCTTTTAAAAGCTAAAACTATAGCTAAAAAATAGCATTTTATTTTTTTTATTAGTATTATAAAAAAGGTTTTTAAAAAAAATATATTTAAAACTTATAAAAATAGTAAAGCTTTATAGCTTTTTTTTAAAAAGCTATATAAATAATAAAAAGTAAAAATTAATAAATATAGCTATTAAAATAATAACTAAAAAAGCTTACAAAATACTTATATAAAAAAGTATAGCTTTTTTACTACTATTAAATATTTTAAAAGCTTTTAATATAATAAACTATAAATAATTAATTTATATCTTATAAATTAAAAGCTTTTTACTATTAATAGCTTTATAAATAAAAAGCTTTATAATAAAATATATAATGCTTTTTTAATTTAATAGTAAATAAGCTAAGCTTATAATATTATATAAAAAAGTTTTTTAAAAATTTCTTTTATTATTATTGCTTTTTTTATTATATATATTAATATTATATAAAAAACTTATAATATATTTATTAATTATTATTATTAGCTTTATTAATAATATTAACTTTATAATAACTAGTTTAAATATATAAAAAAACTATAAAATATTTAAAAGCATATAAAAAACTTATAAAAAATAAGCTAAAAAATATAGCATAAAGTTTACTTTTAAAAAAAATAACCTGCTATATTTTTTAAGCATTATTAAAAAAGTTAAAAACTATATTAAACTTTTAAAAATAGTTATAAAACTTATAAAAAGCGCTAAGTTTTTAAAAATATACTTTTTAAAGCTATATTAAAAGCTTATTATATAATAATATATTATTATTAAACTTAAAAACTTTATATAAAAAACTAGTATAATTAAAGTTAAACAGCTATATATAGCTATAATAAAAAGTATATTTATATATAAAGTAGTAATATAGTATAAACTTTTTAAAGATAATAAACTATAAAGCATTATTTAATAGCTTAAAAAAATATAAAAAGCTTGCTTATATAAAATAAAAAAAAGATATAAAGCTACTTTTATAAAATATATTAAAATAAATTTAAAAATTTTATTTTTAAACTTATATTTTAATATTAAAGCAATAATATTTAAAAGTTAGCTAGCATTATATCTTAATATTAAAATAATAAAAGCTATTTATAAAAAGATTATAAAGCTATTATATAAGAAAAAACTAAGTAAATAATAAAGCTAAAAGCAAAAAAAACTTAGTAATAAACTATTTATGCTAAAAAAAGCTTTAAATTAATAAAACTAGTAAATAAATAATAAAATATTAAATAAAGCATTTTAAAAAAAATAGCAAGTAAAATAAGTAAAGCTATAACGATTAAAAAATAATTATTTTATTATTAAAAAGCTTTTAAATAGCATAAAAGTACTAAAATATTATAAACTTTTTTTAAAATATAAAATATTATTTATTTTATAAATATATATTAAAAAAATTAAACTTAAAGCTTTTTTATATTAAATAAAAATCTTAAGCTATTTTATATTATTTTATAAGTATATAGTTAAATTAAAAATAGCAGCTTATATTATTTTTTATTATAAACTACTAAAAAATAAAAAAAAAGCCTTTAAATATAAGCTAGCTTTATTAGCTTTAAAAAGCTATAAAAACTTAGTAATCGCTATAAATAACTTATAAAATGCTAAAAAAGTAGCTTAATAGCTTATTAAAACAAGCAAGCTAATAATATATAATTTAATAAAAAAAATAAAAAGCTTATAAAAAAAGCTATATTATTAAAAATATATTAATAAATAAAAAATATTTTTTTAAAGTAGCTATTATAAAGCTTATATATTTTAAAGCTTATATATATAATAAAATGTTATAAAGGTAGTAAATATATTAATAATAAAAAAAGGTTTTACTATTTTAACTGCTTTTTAAGCAATAAAAATAATAGACCTTTTAATAGGTTTTATTTACTATATAAGTAAACTTTTTACTTAGCTATATTAAATGCTAAGGCATATTAAAAAAGTTAGTTAACTTTAACTGCTATTTAATTAAGTATATAATTAAAGTTTAAATTAATTAATCCTTTTTAATCTGCTAGCTTTTTTATAAGTAACTTTTTTTTTTCTTTATAAGTCTTTTTACTTTATTAACGTTTTTTTTTAATAAGAAAATCTTTTAACCTTTTTATTGTCTTTAATATTTTTTAATTAATTTTTTAAAGTTATATAATTATTATTTAAACTTTTACTAGTTATTTTTATAACTATACCTTTTTTATTTAACTAGGTATTAAAAACTAGTTTTTTATTAGTTAAGCTAATATTTTAAAATAGTTTTAATTTTAAAAGATTTGCTATCTTTTTTAAAGTTAAGTTAGTTATTAAAAATTAGTTTAAATGCTAAAACTAAACAATAAAATAGGTTTTTACTTTTATAGCCTATTAATAAGTAAGCAATTAATATAATAAAATAGATTTTAAACATTTTAAAAAGGTTTAGTTTATAAGCTAGTTATTTTATACGTTTTAAAACTTTTTAAAAGCTAGCTTTTTGCTATAAATACTTTTTAAAAAGTTAACCTAGTAAATAATAACTATTATATAGCTTAAAATAAACTTTATTTTTTATACTAAACTTTATTAACTTATGCTTTTTATTATAAAAGCGTTTAGCTTTAGCAGTAATAAAATCTATTGCTAATTTAGCGTTTTTTTATAAATGTTTACAAAAAAAGTAGATATTTTTATAAAAGGTAATATTAACTTGCATAAAAATATTATTTAAGCTAAAAAGCTAAAAACTAAAAAGCTATTTATAAAAAGAAAACTTAATTAAAGTAAAGTAAGCACTATTTAAGTTTTACTATAAAGCTAATAGCATGTTTATTTATATATAATTAAAATGTTTAAAAATATAATAATATAATGCTATTTTTATAGTTTAATTTTTTTGCTTTAATAAATTATTACTTTATAAATAATATATAGTAGTTATTAAAAGTTATAAACTAAAGGTTTTTTATATGCTAGCTTAAAAAGCTATTATAAACTTATAGTTTTTATTAAAGATTAAGCCTATAAGTATGCTTTAATTATATAAAAGTAGCAACTTAGCTAAAAAAGCTTTTTAATTTTTAGCTTTATATTTAAAATAACCTAATATTAATAGCAAGCGCTTAAATATAGCATAAGTTACTATTATTATAATATTATATTTTAAAAATCTTTTTATTTACTATAAAATATTAGCTAATAATATAGTTAAAAAACTAATAATAAAATTTATAGCTATTATTTTTATAAGCTTTAAGTTTTTAAGTTAAATTAGTTAGTAGTTACTATATAGCTTTTTTTAACTTGTAATATATATTTAATAGCTATTATAATACTTAAAATAAAATATTATTTTATATGTTTTAAAGTAAATAAAATAGCCTTTTAGATTTTATATTATTTATTTTTATTTAAAATAGTATTTATTATTATATATTATTGCTAAAAACTTTTTAATTTAGTCTTTAAAAATATAAAGTTTATAGGTTTTTTTATAGTTAATATTATATAATAATTTGTTTACTACTATAAATAAATAGCTAAAACAAAAAAAATTTTTAACGTTTTTATTATTATTATAAAAGGTTTAAAAAATCTTATAGTATTTAAGGTTTTTTATATAATTAATAGCAATTTTATTTTTAACTAAGTTATTTAAAACTATTTTAGTAATAACTTTATTAAACTATATATTATTAAAAACTGCTATTTTATTAAACTGCTTAATTTTATTATTTTTATTAAGTTTTTTTATAATAGCTTATAAATAATTAAATATATTAAAAATAAAATTATAACATTTTAAAATATAATATACTTATAAGCTATATTATAACAAGTAAATAAAAACGTTAATTAATTTTTTATTTGCTTTGTTTATAAATATTATATTTATATTAGTTTAGTTTAAAATATCTTTTGTTTTAAAATAGTTTGTTAAAATAATTATAAAATTATAAAAAGCTTTAACTATTATTTTAAGTTTTTTATAAGCTTATATAATATATATAACCTTTATTTTAAAAAAGCTATATTATAATTTTAGTTAAAATATATAATAACTAAAAAATATAATAAATAAAACTTAAATATTAAAAACTATTTTACTTAGTTTTTACTTATAACTATTTTTAATATAAAAAAATATAACTTTAAATTTATGTTTAAATAACATGTTAACTTATATATATAACTGCTTATTAAAATTATAATAATAAATAATTATATTTTTATATATTAACTTTTAAATTATTTTAAATATAGCTTTTTTTTTTATAAGCTTATATTAAGTTAATTTAATATAAGCTATTTATTTGCTAAAGTTATTAGTTTTAATAAGGTTTTTTTAACCCTTTTTATTAAATAAAGCTGTTTTATGCTTTTATAATAATTTTATAATCTTAGCATAATATAAAAGCAATAGTTAAAAAAAGCTAATAGCGCTAATATACTTTTTAAATGCTTTAAGCTAGCTAAAAAATATAAGATTATAAAAAGTAGTTAGTTTTTTTTTAAAAGTAAATATATTAAAGCTATCTACTTAAAAGCTAAATAGCTTAATAAATAAATAACTTAAAAAAAACTTTTTTATTAAAAAAGTAATATTTTTTTTTAAAATATAATAAAACTTTGCTATAAGTATTTAGCATGCTTTTTAGCTATATCTAAAAAAATTATAACGTTATTAATAAATGCTTTATAAATGTTTTAATATAGTTTAAATTTTTTATTTATAAACTACTAAGCATAAGTAAAAAAATTATAAAAGCTTATTATTGCTATAATAAATCTTTTTAATTTTTTATAACTAACTATAATAAAGCAATTATAATATATTAAATATACTAAAAATTAAAAGAAAAACTTTATTATATTTATATAAGTAATATATTTTTTACTATATAATATAGCTATAACTTTAAATTATAAAAGCAATAAATAGTTATTAAAAATAGCAACTTTATTTAATGCTTAAAAATTAATAACTAAATAAAAATATAGTTTATTATAAAAAATCTTTTTTGCTATAAAAGTAAAATATATAAAAAAGCAAATATTATTAACTTACTTTATTTTTTTTTATTTATATAGTTAGTTATATAATATATTAAAAATCTTATAATATTAAAAACTTAAAAAGTATAGCTAACTATTTAGCTTATATTTTTGCTAATTATTTATAAAAAGTATTTTTATTTGCTTATTTTTTAAAACATTAATTAAATTAATATTATTTTATATATTAAAAAACTTAGTTAAAACTTTTTTAATTAAGTTAAGCATATAACCTTTGCTAGTATAAACTGTTTATTTTTTAAGTAAAATAGTTTTTTTGCTATTAAAAGGCTTTTTAATTTTTAAAGTTATATAAATTTTTAAAATCTTTAATAGTAAATCATTTTTATTTATTCTTATAATTAATATAATAGTAAGTAGCGCTTTAATAAGTTTAAGCAATAATTTAGTTATAGAAAATATAGCATTAAATAATAGCATTTTATTAGTTGCTACGCTTTTATATTTAAAGCTATTAATTATATTAGTAAAATAGCTTTTAAAAAAAATATTATAAGCTTTTATTATATCAATTAGATTATTAATAAAATAAATATAAAATAATAGGTTAATTTGCTTTATAGCAAGCGCTTTAAGTATTAATATTAGCTTATACTTTTAATTTATTATATATATTTATAATACTTTAAAATTATTAAAAAGCTATAATTAAATACTATTAATATTAAGTTTAGTTAATATAGCTATAGCGCTAAAAATATTACTAAGTTTTATTAATATATTAGCTATTATTATAGCTTTAATATAATTTTTTTAAGTTGCTTTAATAAATAATTTACTATTATTTTATTTTTATATAATATTTACTTAAGTGCTTTTTAATACTTTTTTTATATTAAAACTAAAATTTAATATTATTACTATATAAAAAGTAGTAGATTTTATTAGCGCTATAATAAAGTTTTCTTATAATAGTTTAAATATAAAATTATAGTTAAATAATAAAGCAATATAATTATATAGTATATATAAGGTTTTTTTAAAAAAATAATAACTTTTCTTTATAATATTACCTTATATATATATATATATGCTTATAAGTATACTTTAAACTTTTAATAAAAATCTTTTATATTAGTAAATCTAATGCTTTAGTTTTTAAAGCTAATTATAGTTTTTTATAAATTAAAAAAACTAATATTAAATAAAAAAGATATATTAAAGTTTTTTTTTAATACTTAAGCACTTTTTATTATTTTAAATAAAACTAAAAGTTTTTTATTGTTTTAACTTAGCAAGTATAAAGTAAATATAATATACTTTTTATATTTAATATATTTTTTTCTAATGCTTTTAATTTTACTAGTTTTTTATTTAATAGTATGCTTTAAAATATTAAAAAATTTCTTTATAATTAAGCTTTTTTTATAGCTTATATTATAATAAACCTTTATATTAAGTCTATTTAATAAACTATATATAACTACTTAAAAATAAAAGTAATAATTATTTATTTATTTATTTATTAATTTGTTTAGTTTATATAGTTATAATAAAGCTTTATAAGTTTAAAGCAAAATTACCTTTTTAAGCAATATCTTTTTAGCATTATATGCTAGTTTAACTATTATATTACTTAATATATTACTTTTGCAATTAAATAAATATTAAAATAACTTATTATATAACTTAAAAGTAATATTATATTATATATATATTAATTAAAACTTATATATAAGCAGTATATTAGTTATACTTTTAAGTAGTTAGTATTTATATTTATATATATATTAGTTTTTTTGCTTTTTTAAATTAAATATTTTTTTATAAAACTTATAAGTTAAAAAAAAGTTAATAATAATATAAGCGCTATTAAAATTAAATAATTTATTTACTAAGTTATTAAAGTTTAGTTTAATATTAATATAATAATTAAATTTTAAGTTTTATATAGCTATATTAGCTTAGTTATATTTTTTTTGTTTATATTTATTTTTATGCGTTTTTTAACTATTTTTTTATTTGTTGCTTTTTATTTTTTAGTTTTTTTTTTATTATTTAACTTATTTTTTTTATATTAATTACGTTTTTTAAACTTAATATTATTTAGTTTATAATCTTTATATATTTAATTATATTTAAAAAATAATAATTACTTTTAAATTTAATATTAGTTTTTAAAAAACTTTAAGTATTTATTTTTAGCTATAAATAATAAAAGTAGTTTTACTTTTGCTATTATAGTTATATAGTTAGCATATATTTTTTTTAACTTAAAAATACATAAAAAACTTTTAATATTAAAGTTTATTGCTATTTAAACTTATATTATAACGTTATACTAGTTAGCATTATTACTAATAAATATTTTTATTGCTTTTATATATTAAACTTTTTTTTAAATATAATATATTATAGCATTTTTATTATAAGCTATATTTTTTAAATAAAGATTTATTTTAATAAAATTTTTATTAGCTAAAGCAAGTTATATTAAAAATTTTAATTAAACTTTTTTATTTAAGTTTTTTATAATAAATGCTAATAAGTTTATTATTTTATTATAATAATATTTAGCTAGCTATTATAATAAAAAATATAAATAAAATTTATTGCTTATTTAACTTAGCTATTTTTTTATTTTTTATAAAAGATTTAATATGCTTAATAAAGTAATAAATGTTTATAAAAATAATTTTATTTTTATTTGCTATTATTTTTATATTTTTAAAATTATAATAATTTATGTTAAAAATGCTAATGTTTTTTTTTTTAAGTAATATAAGCTAATAGTACTAATTATTAACACAGCTATATTTAATATAGCGCTAGCTTTACTAAAAATACTTTATTAATTGTTATAATTAAAAATATTAAGTATATTTAAGCAGTTATTATTATTTTTACTATTGTTTAACTTATTATTATTAAGGTTACTATTAAAATTAAATATATTATTTATATTACGTTAGTTTTTTTAAGCTTATTTTTTAGCTTTTATTAACTATTAATAAAATATAAAGTATATTAATAGTTTATTAGTATTTATTTAGTTTAAGTTTTTTATTATATTAATAAGTGCTTTAAAACATATATAAGTGCTAAACTGTTTAAATATTAAACATAGTTAAGCTAATAAGATCTAGCTAAATGCTATAAGCATAAAAGGTTAAGTTATTAGCAATTTAAAGGTTTTTAATATAAATGTTAAAACTATAATAATTAATAGTTCTTTTTTTTTGTTTAATAAAATAATAAAATAATTATAAAAACTACTTTTTATAATATTATTAGCTGCTTAATATTAGTTTTATATAAATTTCCTGCTAAGGTTTAAGTTTTCTTATAAAATTAAAATATATAAAAGTATTAGTTATAGTTAAATAAAAGTAAAATAATATATTAAAAGCATTTAAGTATAAGTTATTTATAAAAAATAAGTTACTTATACTTTTAGTTTTTTATTTTTTTTATTTTAGTTTTACTTTATTATTTTATTATAAGTATAGTTAATTATTTTATTTATTTTAAAAACTATATTACTAATTATTTTTATAAACTATTTTAATTTTTTAACTTTTTTTTTATTAGCAGCGTTAGCTATTATATAGTTAATATTATAAGCTAAAGTTTATATCTGCTTATTTTATTATGCTAATTTTTATAAGACTTAATTTTAAGTTTTTTTATTATTTATTATTTATTTAAAAAGTAGTATTTAACTTTTATTTACTTTTAACTTAAATAAAACAAGTAAAAAAACGTTTATAGTTATAATATTTTATTAAATGTATAATATTGCTAATATTAGTTTTTTTAGCGTTAAAACTAAGCTTATTAATAATTACATTAATAATAACGCAGGTAAATTAAGCATTTAAAGCGCTAGTAGTTAATAGCTTAACATGCTAATAAATATTTAAAGTTAAATTAAAATAAGTAGTTTAGCAAAAAAGTTAAAGTTTAGTTAAAGTTTAAATTATCCTTTAAAAGTAAAAATCTTTTTAGCTTTAATTAATTTAAGTATAAAGTTTTTAATTAATAATAAGGTTTAAAACTTAAAAATTAATAATTTTAGCTTATTTTATTAACTATTACTTAACATAGCAAAAAAAGTATTTTTTTATAAATTAAATAAAATTATAAAATAAAACTTTTTTTATAGATTAAATAAAATAAAATAGCATAGGCTATTAATTTAATAACCTTGCATATATAAAAATCTTTACTTATATAAAGCAGCTAAAATAAGCATAAGATTATAAGGTTAAAGTTATAATAAGTTATATAAGTAGCGCAAAATAAAATTAAATATAATAATCTAAAAGATTAAGTTTAATTATATAATTTATGCTTTACGTTATAAAGCTAGTAAAAACTTAAAAAAACATTATTATAATATTATAAACGTTAACTTTAGTTAAATATAGTTAGGTAAAAAGTAGCGCATTACTTAAATAAAATATAAAATTAAATATAATTTAACTTAGCTAAATCTACGTTTTTTAGCTGCAAGTGTTTATAATATAAATATAAGTAAAAAATAGCAGCGTTAAAAGATATTAAATTAAATTAATTTTGCTTAAATTGCTAATAAGCTAATCTTTATAGTATTAATATAATTAGCATTATTAAAGCGTAAGTTATTAATAAACTAACCTAACATTTTAAAGTATATTAGTTTTTTAAGCGTAGCTATTAACAAGCTAACTAAGCGTTTAATACTACTAACATAAAAAAATAATTAATTATAAACTAAAATAAAATTACTAGATATAATTATATATTTACTACACTATTTAATAAAATATTATAAAGGTAGTAAATATATTAATAATAAAAAAAAGTTTTATTATTTTAACTGCTTTTTAAGTAATAAAAATAATAAACCTTTTAGTAAGTTTTATTTATTATATAAGTAAACCTTTTACTTAGCTATATTAATATAATATATAAAAGTTAAATAAAGTTATTATTAAAAGCTTAAAATGTTTACTTTTTAAAACTTTTAATTTACTTTTTTATTTTATATTAACTAAATATTAAAACTTAATATATAAAAAAAAGCATGCTATAATAGTTTAATAGCTTAATATATAAGCGTTTTATTTAACTAAAAAAAGCAAAAAGCTTTTTTTAATATAGTTTTTACTTATAAAATTAAATAAATAAAATAGCTATACTATAAAATAATATAGCAAATTAATTTAATAATAATAATAATAATAATAATATATAAATTTATATATAAATTTACTAAAGTAAAACATTTTATTTTTTTACTTTATTTTTATATTATTATAAGCAAAAATATTAGTAAAACAGCTAATATATAACATGTTAGCCTTTAATTTTATAATATATATAAATATTTTTTTATAATTTTTATTTTATAAAATATTTTTTAAATAATATTATTTTTATTATAATAATTATAAACATATAAAATATATTATTAAATTATAAATAATAATATTATATTTTATATTATAGCTATTTATTATATATTTACAGTTGATATAATGTGTTTAAATCTTTAACCGGTAATATCTTATTAAGCCTAGGAACTCACAAAGTCCTCTGCGCTTCTCTACATATGGCCATATCCCCTTGGCTTCCAACCAGTTAGCATATCACCTCATCGCTCATGGCTGTGATATAGGCGATATTATCGCCATCTATGCCTGCCGAGGCGTCGATCTTGTTGTTGCCTCCATAAAGCTCTGAAGGCCGGCGCAACCGTCTGTGTCCTCGACCCAATACCCTGCAGAGCGTCAGAAGGTTCCGATAGCTGTTTCGCAACCCTGGTTTCCCATCCGCATCCCACAAGCCGTTAATATGTGCAGTCATCTTCCCAGCCTTGTCAGAAATTACATTAATACCAACCTGTGTGTGAATGCTACAGTCCTAGCACTCCGCCTTTCAAACAATGGGTAGCTGACTGGAGGCACTGTCAAGGGTCAACACTATCTCGCAACCCCGTCACCTCCCAGAGAGCACGATCCTGATGTCTCTATTAGCCTTGATTCCATACCGATACTCTCGTACACCTCGTGCGCTCAAGGAATCCCGAAAGGCGTGCAAGGACGCCATTGATCTCCGACCTACTACACGCTGTGGATAGCAGAGAGGTTCGGCCTTTTGGAGACAGACAGATTCACAATGCAGTCCGGCATTGCACATAATCCAATTTAGCAAGATATTTTTACCCCGCTCCACTAAGCTGCTACAATCGTTGTGCCCCCGAAGTTATTACCTGCCGACTGCTGGCCAACCGGATGGATAAGCACAAGGCTACAGTAACTCACCTTACTCCTGCCCTTGGCCAGATTCTCCCCAGTGGCGCTACAGCCCCGTTCACCTCACTTCAAAAGGCATTCCTCGTTAGCGATCTCGCACTAAATACCAATGCAATAAATTTCTTCAGATTAACCAAGTTGCAGCGTGCTGTCTCCTTTTTCGAGGTTCTAAGCAAAGTTAAAACCTCGAATTTCCTTAACTCGTTGCCAAACGTTATCCTATTTGGCCGGGTCATGTTTAATGTTCAGCTGCTGGTTGTAGACAATTAAAATAGGAATAGACCCTGCAGAGTTGGTGAAACTGGTAAATTATTCACCTGTGCAGGAGCTCTTGCACAAAGTTACCATAGGGACAATAACATGACAATAGGACTAACCTCGTCCAAGTTTGTATCTAACTAGTTCGTTGATCCTGCCAAGTGGATTCGAAAGTCTAAGCTCCGAGACGCTTCTTTTAGTTATTACAAAGGGCCGCAGGATGGTCTATACCGGACTGGTAATCTGGGTCAGATACGCAAGAGTGGAAGTATCAAATGCACAAAACAAACTGATATACAAGTAAAAGTCCGAGGTATCCGGATATAACTAGGTAAGATCAACATCTCTTTGCTCTAGCACCTGTACGTACAGGAAAACATTACAATTACACGGAGATATAAGAACAGGAAGCAGATTCTCGTTACGTACTCTGTCCCCACAACAAGGCCATAGTTCCAACACCTCTAATCACTCGGCACGAATGTTCGTCCCGGAACCTAACTTCTTCAACAAAGGCAGGCACTCCATTCTAGCCTAGCAAATGTTCTTCCATCCCAGAAGCAAATAAAAAGACATCGGCCTGCCAGTTGGCTTTATATTCCGGTCCCAAACTCTCTATACCCTCGCTTTAAAGATTAACAAAGCCTTGGACCCTATTGGTCTCCGATTAGGCGCTATACTTCTTACCGGAGATAGGTCTCGCACACGTAGAGTCCACGGCAGCAGCTTATGGCCTCTGGTCTCTAGAGTAGTCGTCCATAATTAACACAGTAGTCGGTAATATCTCCACGCCGTCCCTCACTCAGCGTCTCCAAAAACACGTAGAAGCGCCTCTCTAACTCTGTCGACTTCATTATTTACAATAGCGCTCACATCAACCAGATGCCGCTATACTCAAGTCAAAGGGCAACTAATGCAAGCAGTCAGTACTCTGGACTATACCCGGCTGTGCGCTGAAAAGAAGCCCAAGCAACTGTCCTTTGTTAGCTCTACGTCAACTCTAAATACCACCCATTACGTACAGCTACCGCAAGATATCAAAATCAGTGTGCTAGAGACAGGCAACCTTTTAAGATAGCCGCAAGGGCCTCAGGACAGGCTATGGGCGGTCCAAGTGGGCCAGCGAATATGTTATTCGCAACGGTAGGGCAAGAGGGCTTAAAGAAGCCATAGTTCAGCTTAGGTATATTACTAGAGACCCGGCGTCCGACATCTCTGCCGTTAATAACTTCCTGGTACGGTTACAGAAAGGCTGCCTGCAGGTCGGAGGGCGTCCAGACATCACCAACACTCTCAACACAGTACCCGTATCGCAGGTCAGTCGCCTCGTTGTCGCCGTAGGATTGCTACTTCCTATCATAACCGGTTAGTCTTAGCATAGTCTAGGCTACTAGCTATCTATAACCAAAGGCTAACCAGTAGATTAGCGCTATAGAGCTCTATAGATGCCGTACTGCTTTTGTACCGTATCAAGACTGGTACACCGGAGGTTGTTAAGTACATAGAGGATAAGGCCAATGAAGAGCATGCCTTGCTCCCACTATTCTACTTTGTGACGGAGGACCTGCCTGCTAATACTATCACCTCAGAAATAAACAATCTACAAGCTACAGCCGCTCTTAAACTGCACAACAAAAGAACAAGCTCTGGCGCCCCCGGTAGACCACTCGCTGTTAATATAGGCACCATAGGCATGTGCCTTGCGTATCTAGTACCAGTTAGATTCCTATCCCTACCGTTAGAGAAAGGTAACCAAAAATTGCCCAAGGCAGACGCAAGTAGACTATAAGCTGTAAAAGATGGGCTAGGTGATGTGTTAACGAAGGGCTAAGGGTAAACAATATCACAATTTAAACCCTTATATATTTCATACAGGTGCTGTGCCGTATTCTTGGTATCTCTCGTTATGGGTAATACTCCTGGTCGCCCCGCATACCATCGTCAAGGCTAGAGCTAGAGGTGGACTCAGACTTGGATTCGGGTATGGGTTCTGGGCCAGCGCGATCCTTGGGTTTCTACTCGCAGCGGCTGCTCACGGTCCCAGCTAGGGGCTCGTTGACTTTGCGACGTTCGCATGAACGCTGACCAATGTTGCCGGCAGCGTCCTTGGCCGTATCGTCGGCATTCCCCCCCCTCCCCCTTTTCTGCCGCCCGGCAAGTCCGGGGAACGTGAAGAGGCGTTGTACGCCTGGTCTCTCTGTCTACCGTCGCCGGCCATTTAATCTAGCTTTTAACAAGCTCTAAGTTAAAGCTTATTTTAAGTGCTTTAATTATATAATAAAAGCTCTATAAAGCCTTTTTTCTAGCAATAAAAAAAATTTCTAAGTAAAGCTTTTAATTAAAATTTAATTTATATAATAATAATATAATTAAAAAAAATTAAAAAGAATTATGAACCCCTCAAAATGGTTATATGCATAGCTAGTAGGCTTGATAGGCTAGTGCTGCTAGAAGCAGCAGGTTGTTTAATCTGCCAGCCGTGCCCTTTACCACCTTTTTAGATCCCTCATATTTTCCATCCTGATACCTAAGCCCAGCCAACTTTGGATCAGGGCTCCTGTCCGAAGCTAGCAAACTTCGGCGCCTGAGACTCAAAGCACGAGTACCTCACAATCCAGTCATTATTCGTATCGCGTCCCGTCTGGTGCACAATAATACCGCTCGGGCTCGTAATCGTGACTTTGAAAGCACCTCCGCCCTGGCCGTTTGCAAAGAGGAAGCGGACGGGTACATAAGAAGAGCCCTCGAGCTCGGCCGTGAAGCTGGCGGATCCCGTGTGCGATCCGGTCCCTTGGAAAGTCCACACGGCGCGTCCGCTGGCGTTGCCGTCTGTCCATCCCGAGTAGGCCAGGTCGCCGACCCAGGCGAGCGCGAGGTCGTCGACGCCGGTGATGTCGAATTGCCAGGTGCCCTTCTCGCATGCCCAGAGGTAAGCGTGCTGGTTGAGCACAAAGTACGCGCTGTCTAGTGTGCTGGTGGAGTTATAGATGGTGGTGCCGAATGCTGAAGCCTTGCCGATCACGGGCGTCACGCCTGTGTAAGTAGGTGTCTTGGTCTTGAAGCTGTCGCCCCGGAAGCCAGGGTAATTCTCGCCGTTGTTGGTGAGGGGGTTTGGGTAGTAGGCCCAGTCCCAGCCGACATTCTCGCACTGCTTCGGCTTTGAGCAGCTCGGGCAAGCGGATGGGTCTGGGTTGGAAGGATAAGACGGGTAGGACGGGTCGGTTGGGTAGCCAGTGGAGGGTTTCCCCGGGTTGAGAGGATTCCAGGGCAGAATGGAGGCTAGGGCCCCGGTGGCCAAGGAGAGGAGGCCGAGAGAGTAAATAGAGCGAGACATGCCGACAGAATGAAGGTGATGATGGACTAATGTAATCAGGAGGCGGTTTTACTGAGGTTGTGGAATAAAGAACAACTGCTATGGTGCGATGTCTAAGTGTGTCGCTGAGAACAGAGCAGAACCAGAACGGGCGCCCCCCTTCGCCTTTTATGCACCAGAGGCTTCACCGACATACCTTGCCTCCTCGAATATGATATACGGTATACCCATACTTCGACAACCTGCATCAAAAGTAAGAAAGCAGATGAAGCCATCACCAGTCTCGGCCTGAAAACCCCCAGTAACGTGCTCCATCGGGCAAGGATCTGCGTGTGTATCGAATATTACCCATTCCGGACAATGCTTATGTCTGAAAACAGAAGTTTCAGCTCTCATGACTATCTGGTTAAGAGATCCTAATTCCCGAATATCACTCCGATGTGACTAATGAATATCGACCATCTACCATGCTGGCCCCAATAAGAACACTGCTGAGAAAATAAAGATTGGCACAGAACCCGAATTTTGGCCCTCAACGTTTTCCTGTTTCTCGCCATCCGTGGTCCAAACTCTCAGCTCGTAGGACTTGGAAGCATCTTGGCAACCGTTCTCGGCCTTACTGTCGAGCGAAGACACTGATTCACACCTTCATCTGCCGACGTACAGCTGGTTAGGTGTACACGCTATTGATTGCCAGTTCTGCAAAGCGGAGATGAAGACTACTCTAATTGATGGAGAAATTAGACGGATAAGACAGGGAGAAAGGAAGGCCGTTGATGATTCTAGCTAAGGTGTTATTGTAATTTAGTTGGTAGACATAAAGGTACTTCCATTGGCGGCCAAGTTAGTGGGAAATGTTACAACAGTTGATTCTGCCTATCATGTATAGTCGAGTCTCTTCCTCATTCTACAGTCGAGAATCAGGCTATGGACGTGCAATGTAACCAAGGTATTCCTCAGCTGAATACATCTGAATAAAGCACCGTCAAACACATTGGCAATTTCCTCCTTATGTCATCCTACTGAGTTCTGTAGCCTGATGCTAAGGTGCCTGTCAGGTAACGTGATCAGGTGAACAGACCTAACCACGATGTTCCCTATTGCTGACATTGTTGCTGTCCATCTTATATGCTGGGTCGTCACATCGACGTGCGTATATTTCGCCGAGATAGGCCAGGACTCTTTCAACTTGCTGGTGCGCGTTTCGATACCTGAGCACAGCTAACCCCCAAAAGGGATTGGGGCAAAAGGGGATTGGATTGTATCTACCATACTATCTGACGAGCCCTCCCTACATTCCGCAGACAAATATGCATGCTGGCATAACCCACTTGATAACTTGCATTGAGCTCTGGTTACCCTCTTTGGACTGAACCTGTGCACATGCTATACGTAATGCCTCGGTACGTCAACTCCCAATATAGCACATACAGGTGTAAGTGTCTTACCACGGGGAGGGCAGGGAAATGACAGAGTACGAGGGCTTACGAAGCTAGAGCCGACAGAGTGCCGAAAATCGACAACAAATCTTTGACCTACTCTCCTTGGCTGGATAGAGGCGCCTCCCGGGGCCCAAAATCATAGTAATGGCTGGGCTAAAGCATCGATGGTATGCGCAAACGGGGACGGCCGAATTTCACTACTAGAGAGGCCATACTTATGATCACGGACGCGATAGTCAGGGTAGGCCATCGGTGGCTTAGACCACGCTTGAACGATGTCGTGGTTGAGCGGAAGTGCTTCAATCTTGATATAGCATTTGGCATAGAATCTTCCGAGCCAAGCCTCTACTTCACGTGCGAGCGATAGCATCAATATTACCCTGCCGCCCTGGCTTCCCCATCAGAAGACTTCCCCCCTCGGCTCTCTGATGACTCGGTGATCCTCAACAGCTGTCTCAGGGTGCCCTCAGCGTAGCTCTTAGGTCTCCCCGGCTTTTGCTCCGCTGAAGAGACGTCTGTCACCGATGTTCCTTTCCACGGAATGCTGAATCGAAAACTACCCAAAAGGCCGGGCTGATCTCTTGGTTCTCCTAGGGTTGTGGTAGCTGCGGCGGCCACCGTCTTGGACTGTAGCGAGATCAATACACTTGTATTTGTTGCCTTTCTCATAGTGGATTTATGGCGACAAGGACTCAGGCGAATAATGACGAGAGAAAAAGATACATACCACAGAGGCCGAGGTCTGCTCTTTTGCAGAGGACCTAGCATTCCCCTCCTCATGGGAGAGCCCAGCCGAACCGACAAGGTGGCTAAGAGAGGTCTCGGGGATAGCGGGCTCGCTCACGAGATTTGTGCTGGAAGTCCGCGGCTGTTGCGGGGCGGGGCGGTAGCAGGTTTGGGCACGAGAGTGGTCGAGAATAGCTGCGGCCAGTGTGGGCCGTGCTCTTGGAGACTTCTTCGTCCGTTCGTCGTGGTGCTCGGTGCTTGCCTGAGCCTCGGTGCTATCAGCACTGCCATTCCCTTCTGGACTCGAATGTGGAACACGCCCGCGTACTTGGGCAGCAATCTCAGCAGCCGACTTTCTCTTGCCCTTGTCCTCATCAGAAGAGCGAGAAGAGCGACTGGAACTAATGATGGTCTCAAGTGTACCGTATGCGGCACTCCTCCGCCGAACTATCACTCTCCTCCTATGGTTGGTTGCCGCATGCTCGTCGTCGATGGATATGGCTTGCAGAGTCGGACCTCCGTTATCGTGGTCGGGCGAATCGGTTGACGCTGAGGCCGGGTTCCTTTGTGTAAAGCCGGCACCGGAACCATGAGGAGCCACGTGTATCTCATATTGGTTGCTTAACGAGTACCGCGACCGCGCACAGATATCGGCAATACGATCCAGGTCGGCACCGATGTCTTGTTCTATCTCTGCCATTATGCTCTTGAAGCTGAAGGCCTCGAGAGGTGGGAGTTTCACCTCATCACCAGGCGATGACTTCTTGCTGACAAGCGGACGGATGAGAGTGACAGCAAATCCATGGCGACGACGAGCTCCATTGGAAGAGGGAACACTGGCTCTACCCTGGGCGCTAGATACAGTGTCCCGGCAAGAGGCGGGACGGGATCGGGTGGATGTTGAGATGGGGCCTGAGTAGGTACGTACTAGAACGGGTTGGGAGTAGGTCTCCGTGGTGGTGCCGGTGGTGCTCGGCGGCGGACCGGAAGTCTTGGTATAGGGATGGCGGGCAATGGGTTGGGAACGACTGAGCTCTCGCAGGGCGGTGGTGCCGTCCGCGGCATTAGCATCGCTCAGGGGGATAGGCCGTCCCTGAGCGGTGCTCGATATGAGAGAAACGGACGAAGTATTGGGTTGTGACAAGGGCGGAAACCGGGATAAGGATGCGAAGCGGGACGACGAAGTAGGGCCGGTGGTGGGTGGAGAGGTTGAGGTAAAGGTCGTAGATCGTGGGGAGGCCATCGTCTTATTTCAACATTATACGGCACTTAAATGCGATGCGGACGACATGGGATACTTCGTGTATATGCCCCTATACATATATATATAGCATATGTATACATGTATATATTTCTACACGTTGAAGTGAGTATACAAGCTTGTAAGACAAGAGTTACGACCAAGCGGCGGCGGTGATATACGACCATGCGGTATTCGGAATAGGAGAGGGAGAGGGCATGGGAATGAGCACTAGAATGGCAAATGGCAATGGGAAAGGGAAATGTGAGGAGACGATCGTACGAGAGAGTCGGAGAAATGGGACCACGGGATGGAGCATGCAATGGAGTATGGGGCCAAGGGGAAAGGAAAAAAGAGAAGGGAAAAAGAGGAGGATGAGCTACAGTGAATCAAAACGGTTCGTCGCATTTCCCATCCTTTGCCACGTCGCTATCGCTGTTGTCGTTGTTGTCGCTCTCGACGTCGACGTCGGCGGTTGGTGTGCGTCTGACTGGCTGCTAAGAATTCTGCGGCCTGCGAAAATTCGTGGTGTTCTCCGAATGGTTGGATGAGTTGATACGGTTTGACCAGTTCGAACCAGTCATCATGGCCTCAATCGAGCGGTACGGTGCCTAGGGTGCCTAGGGTGCCTATATCCTACCTAGGTACCCAGCTATTTTGGCGGGGGAGGGGCTATTTTAGACATCTGGCGGTATCCAGATTCTGTCCAGAGGTAAGCCTGTCCATCTGTCCATCTCGGGTTAGGTACCTAAGGTGGGTAGCTAACTACCAGGTAGTACACACTCTACTATATTTGTACATAGCTCAAGCATATGAATATATCATCACAACATCCACCCACTCTACGCGAACCCTCATACATATCACATCCTCATATGACAGGTAACAGAGTATGAAGTGCTGTCCATAGCCTTTTCTTTATATTGCGACGGGCCTTGGTCATGACCTCACCCTGACGCGCACAAGATGGCCAACAAAGTGACCAAGAGCAACGAAAAATAGAACCCGACCAAAACGCCAGGTTTCAGCCATCAATTATGTCGTGTCACCGCCGTTCGCAATGTGGCCGCCGCTAACTGACGAGAAGTCGAATGAACCCTGCACCAACGCCGTGTACCAACGCCATGGCTCCTTTGCCCCCTTTGCCCCCTTTGCCGCCTCTGGTTTGTCGCCTCCGGCCCACTCAGTAATGCCGTTCAATGCTACCTAGATACTCAGTAATGTGCGGGCTGTGCGGGCTGGACGGGCTGGACGGGCTGGACGGGCTGGACCACGGTGCCGTAGCCTTGTCCGCCTGTCTGAACCCGATCACTGTATACGCCCGGTGCCCGCCTGGCTGCTAAGCGTCCTTCTCTGGCTTGCTCGTGACGGTCGTAGTACACATATTCGAGATAGAAGGCGTGGATGTGGCCTGGAATGTACCTGTTGTGACCTGTCAACACTTGGCCAAGCCTTACTTGCTGTTAGACATACCCAAGGATCGTCAGCGCAATATTGATGCATAGGTCGGCGCCGCACCCGGCCACGATGGCGACACCCGCCGGAGGAACTTGGCAGCGCTGGTCAGCCTGCGCTTTCCTGCACATGGGTCTCTACCTTATCATTCCTAACGTCTGGGAGCTTACATAGGATAGTGACGAGAATCACTAGAACAGCTGACGCGGCACCCATCTTGTCTAGCACCGGGGCTCTCTACTGCTGTGTATGCTGTGTATGCGTTTGAATTATTGTGATTACGATTAGGAGTTGCAGATCCAGACTGGTTGGGTAGTGTAATAGTGTAATAGGACGAGTCGAGAAAGACAGGCGAGAGTCTGTCGCAGAAGTTTGGGTGAGGAAGTGGGAAGTGGGAAGGGGAGATTAAGCTTTATACTCTCGTTCGTTATACTATACTTACGACTTACGACTTACGACTTACGGGTACTTACTGAGAACTCAAGCAAGCAAACGTATGTGTGATGATTTCATCATCTAGAAAGATTAGGACGTAATGTTAAACAACCCATGCCGCAGTTAGCAGTAATGATTGGATCGTGTCACACTACAAAGGGCAACCAGACGGCAGACCCTGCAGTTAAGCTTGTTGCCATGTCTAGGTAGGTTAGGTAGGTTAGGTAGGTTAGGTAGGTGTACCTATATAGATACATCATGTGGCTCAGCCCCGGCGCTCGCTATTTTCTTTCTGCTCAGATTCTGACAGCTCTTAGGCGGACAGCCTCCCTTGCAGGGGACGGGGTAGAATGTTATATAATGGAATACCTGGGTATGTATATATATATATATATGTATGTGCGGCTATATTTCGTGGGATTCACATGATTTATGTGATTTATCTATAGACATACCTGCTACCTACCTAGGCGGGTTAGGTAGGTGCCTAAACGTGTACCTAGAGATGTACCCAGATATGTACCTAGGGAATAAACGCCACTGCATGTGTTAGAGAAGGAGGAGTACCGCAGTATGTACATGTATGTCGTAGGTTGGCCAAGGGGTACAGTACAATTCAATGACGTAGCAGGGAAAGCTTGAACAGTACATGGAGTATGATGTATACCTGAATCGGACTGTCAACGGCGGCGTCAGTGCCTAATTGAAAACATCTATATAATAAAAATACCATCTAGCGCCTAGAGCCAATTGGTGAGGTCATTTGCCCACATCCAGATAATATTGCTAAATATTATTTATGGTTGTCTCCGGTTTTGTTGTCCGATGTAAAATGTGCTGCTGAATTGGCTTTTTTTGGTACTAGAAAAGACCCTGATTGCAATGTGGGGGGTTTTAACACTAGCACATGTCTGCATGGTAGACATCACCACCTCTACGGGGTACACACTTATGGCTACCTACAACAGGTAGGTACTAGGTACCTACCTGTTGTAGGTAAGTAGCCTTGCCTTGATGACCTAATCAATCAAATCCCTGCTATGATAATACCTGGGTATATCTAGATAAGGTTTTCTAAGCATATGGAAGTGCATTTTGTTAATAATTATGCTACCTGGTACAGGTACCTACCTGGGTAGTGGACCTGTGTTGATATCCGTGTAGGCGGAGCCTGATCCTCTTACATACATACATCATGCATGCATACATGGACGTAGGTAGGTACAAGACCTAGCATCGGTATGTCGCAAAGTATGCGGTAAAAGTAATGCTATAAAGAGCAACAACGTGGAGTGGAGACGTTGGTTGCCTTTAATCGGGACCTTCTCCAGCCAGTCAGAAGAGGGCTGGCTGGCTTAACAGCGGGCTGGCATAAGTACAAGTTTACCTACCTTACCTATCTGCTGCTTACATACCTAGGTAGGGTCCTAGGGTAGTATAGTGTATACCTACATAGTATTAGGTACCTGTATACATACTATACTACTTACTACCTATATGTAGGTAGGTAAGCATCTTACCTACCTACTCCTGAGCAGCCTGGGAGGTAGGTAGCGTGTACACTAGCGTGGCTTAAGGTGCCTAACATAGCGACGCCGCAGGTAGGTAGGTAGGCAGGTAGGCAGGTAGGGCGGGTAGTAAGTAGGTAGGTAGTAAGTAGCTCCTTTACTCGGTCATTTTAGCTTGTAAAAGAAGACCACCTGCGCAGACTCTCAAAATCCAACAAGCATCGTTTTCTTGTACCTGTCCGTGTTTCTGAACAACCGACAATTGTACCTGGGGGCTCTTCTTCACCTCAAACTCGCGTCGTTCCGGCTTCTACCTAACCGTCGCCCTCCTCTTCCTCTTCCTCCTCCTCCCTCCTCCTCCTCCTCCTCCTCCCCCGTCAACGACTGCCATCTCAGCCATCTCATCTCTCTATCTCCTCCTTCTCTCCATTTCTTCATATTCTCCATCGCGTTTTGTCGCCTCTCTCTAGTCCATCGTCGTCATTGTTTAAGGGGGAGACTAGCATCAAGTGCCTTGCATCAGTGCCTTGCATATCCCAACCCGTCCCATCTTCTCTCTCCTCTCCGCCCCTGAGCTCTGAGCTCTGAGCTCCAAGTACCGATTACGCCGCTCACCCGGCCTCTTTTTCCCTCCCCTTTATTATTATTATTTTCCTTTTTTTCTTCTTCTAAAAAAGCTTCCAGTTCTCTCTCGTTTACTATTTTCGAGTGCAAGCCGAGGTTAGTCACTCGTTCTCTAAGGGGGAAAAAAGGAAAATTAAACAAAAAATAAAACGAAAAAAAAATCAAGATAAAAAAAGAAGACACCGACACATACAGCACCAAGGCACTACCACAGGTAACCTTGTAGATGCCCTTGCTCGTCCCGCCCAGCCGAGATTATTATTATTATTATTATCATCATCGTGCTTTTTCTTTCCTTCCAGTTTTTATCTTCTCACGCTACGACATCTGACACTGTACAATTAATTTAGCTTCTGTATCTGTTTGTCTTGATCCCTCGGCAACGAACAACGAACACTTCTCCTGCAGTATCGGCTTCGCTTGCATTCCCAGTCCCGAGTACTATCGGCTCCTTCAATCCTGCCTTTATCCATATCCCTATCCAGGCTGCGTTAGGCTTGTACGAATACAGCTTGCTCCGAACATGTCGAATCAACAGACACCGTCGTCTCATGCCGAGCGATATGTCGTCATCCATGTTGCGACTACATGCGACGAGCATGGCGTCTATGTGACCAAGGACTCTGCCGAAGTTATTGAGCTCGGCTGGATCTTACTCGATTCTAAGTCGCTCGACGAGGTATGTTAGGCTCTCCCACCGCGTACGGGCAAAAGGTCGATCAATAAATAGATAAATTCGCGCGGCTGACACGGAGACTCTTTGGTCTTAATAGATACACCGCGAAAGTGTGCTCGTCAAGCCCATCAACACACCAATCACCCCCCTTTGCAGTGAGTTACCTTGATTCGTTGACCACCTTGGTCGACGAAGAGAAATATAAGAAGACGGGAGCTCTGTAGGCTGACCGTGGGTGAACTACCTCTACTATAGCGAGCCTCACAACCTTGACGTGGGAACATGTGCGGAATGCCGGCACCTTCCGAGACGCTATCAACCGCTTCGATGCCTTCGCTTCCGAGCACCTGACCTCTCAGAACCTCGACTTTGTCTTCGTCACCCTCGATGCCTGGGACCTTCGTGTGCAACTGCCTCGTGAAGCTCGTGACAAGGCCGTTGTGCTCCCTCCCTACCTGCAACATTCTCGCACATTCGATCTGCGAACCGAGTACCAGCGTTGGCAGCAACACCATCCCGAGTCTCTACCGTTTGGTCCGTCTATGCTTTCCAATATATGCGCCGCCCTCGAAGTCGAGCCCGTCCAGTCTAGTGCCCCGATTAAGCATAACCTACCTTTTCACCTACAAGCTCTCGCCCCTGCTTCACCGCGACGTGCCATGGAAGAGGCTGTAACGCTTGCTCGAGTTCTTCGCGGTTTGATTAGAAAATCCCAGCCGCTTCAGGAGCATCCCGATGTCCTTACTCGCCCTATGGACGCTCGTGCCGATGTGCGCGCCTTTTTATCGGAACGGAGCAAGGTTTTGCACATGTCTGGTCTCCCCCACGACACTACTCAGTCAGAACTAGAGAGTTGGTTCACCCAATTCGGCGGTCGTCCTATTGCTTTCTGGACCTTGCGTACCCCTGAGCAGCACAAGCCCACGGGAGCCGGCTTTGCTGTCTTCTCATCCCATGAAGAGGTCAGTGTCTCCGAGATCGGTCTGTCGCATAGACGGCGTATCTTTCCTTGCTCCTAAACAATGAAGCCCCCTCCTTTTCTTGCCCCCGTCCACTTCTTGGGCAGTATATTTATATATCTCTTATTACTGACTATGCTGGTCTGTAGGCTGCGGAGAGCCTTTGTATGAATGGACGCGCCCTCAATGAGAAAGCTATCGAGGTTTCTCCCTCCTCTAGCCGCGTGCTAGATCGTGCGGCCGAAGTCCTAACTCCCTTCCCTCCAAGTAAGAACAGACCACGTCCTGGTGACTGGACCTGTCCGTCATGCGGCTTCTCCAACTTTCAACGACGAACGGCCTGCTTCCGTTGTTCATACTCGGCGATGAACGCTGGACCTCAGGGCGATATGGGCTATGGATATGGTTATGGACCACCAGCCATGATGGCCCCACCTCACCATGGTGGTCACCACGGAAACATGGGCCACGGCGGTGGTCGTATGGGAGGTAGTGGACCCGTTCCCTTCCGAGCGGGAGATTGGAAGTGCGGCAACGAAGTCTGTGGTTATCACAACTTCGCCAAGAACGTCTGTTGCCTGCGATGCGGTTCGAGCCGCGCTGGCGCTGCCATGGTGGCTGATTCGGGCTATCCGTCACCCATGGATGGCGGTTCTAACTACGGCATGGGATCAGGCTCTATGGCGGGCACACCGGGTCCTGGACCTTTTGCTTCAGCCGGTGCCCCCTTTGGGGCTTCTGGTGGTTACGGCCAACACTTCGGAGGGCCGCCTAGTACGTATGCTCTGCCGTCTGGCATTGGCGGAGGGGCTACTCCCTACCCGTCGCTCAACACACATTTTGGCCCAGCCCCAGGATCTCACTCAACCGCTCCATTCGACAGCCGTGCTGCTGAGGCCGCCTTCCAAGCTGCCGGTAACGGTCCTGCCTCGGCAGGCCCATCGAACAACGGCAACAATAACAGCAACTTCTACGCAGGGCAATCGGAGAATGACCCCTTCGCCTTTCTGTCCTCCGGGATGGGTGGACTGTCTGTGAGCGGTGGCGATGCTCGTCAAAACGGTGCCGGCGCTCCTCCAAGCAAATCGCCCGCTTAAACCGCCGGCCGGGCACATGATCGAGTGACTTGCCTCAATTGTCGTAATAAACGTGTTCGGAATGGTGGGCCCTGGAGCCACTCCTAATAATAGATGACCTTTTATGGTGAGGCCACTGTCGCGGGCCACTTGGAGAGAGATGAGAAAAGGGAGAAAAACAGATGTGGTCCCCATTGGCACACCCACGGACACGGGGTTGGGACACCTAGGAGACAAAGCATCGACAGCAAGATATATGGGTCTCAAACTGAATTGCAATGGGATGTTTTAGTGGGAGTTGGAAAGAGAAAAAAAATTGGCAGAGGCCTCTTCCGGCACGGACACGGCAAGGGGGTAAATAGGCGGTTTGATGGCATCGCGGGCCTTTATGTGCATCTTTCACAACAAGCACCTGGCATACACTTACGCACTTCGACCTAGACGGACGGACATACTTGTACATGACTGGAAATTTGTAGCAGGACTGGGCTTGAACGGCGGCATAGCGCAGGGAGTGAAAGGGATGTGTTTGGGTTGTGTTCCTGATCTTCCCCCAAAGTTTGATGTCTCGAGTTCTCGTATCTCATTTTTCTACTACGGCACTTCTTTATCACTGTTTTTTCATCTCGCACTACTTTTCCACTACCTTATTCAACATCTCCTCCCCCTTTGCGTATTTTCTATCCCCGCTCTCCATTCACGTGTTTGTATCTTGTTCTTGTGTTCTGATACCGTTAGTCCTTGTTCAGAAAGAAACACCAGGACCACATCGACCCGACTTTTCTCCGTTTTCTTTCCCTTTTTAAAGATAGTCACATTTGTGGCAGGCTTAAAATGGCCCTGATGGATGGTTTGAGGAGTCGGGGGCGGGTTGGTTGGCTGGCTGGCTGTCTGGCTCCGGTTTCGAGGGATGGCGGTGCGTTCCGGCTTTGTTTGGCTCCCCAGGACAGCTCTTCGTTTCTCTTTGGCTTCAGGCCGTGCTTCGGAGCGTGGACGCCTCCTCATCTGCTCTTCACCGCCATGAACTCGGCATGCCGGGAGGAGAGAGCCCAGATCGAGAGACTCGCAATAGTGATTGTGCAGAACAGAAAAAAAAGGGCGGGGCCATGCCGATGGGGGAGGATACGATGCTCTCGAGTAGACCAATCTGGTTCATAATAGGCTTCGGCAAGCCATCATCGCATATCCGAGATGGTGAATGTGGAAATTAAAACACATTCGCTAGACCATTCCACCTTGTCTCATTTCTAGTGAATTCCTCCAATCTAGCCCGTCTACGTGAAGCACCGTAAGAGATGAACCCCTTCAGCGTCATGAGAACCGATTGTCATCACTCTTCCAACCCATAAACTATGTATGCGTATTCAAAGTAGCGGAATATAATATTTAACGTTTGGGTAGAAGCAAGCCTGCAGGGCTGTGCCTAGGCAGTAATATTTAGGTTCACAGCCCTCAACTGCGAAACATGCGTAGGTAGCATGTTTACTCGCCGCTGGTTCCTGAGCTAAAGGCGTGAGGAGTTGGCGGGCCTCCCCCACTCCCAGAGCGAGGGGTGCTCTAGCCGTGAACGATATCATGTCTAGTATATAACCTGAAATCCCAGCGCCATCTGTTTGTTTCTCTGAAGCTGTCTATTATACCCGGCCACAGAGGAATGGGACCATTTCATACAAAAGCTTTCTCCGTCCTAAGTCACACACATACATACATACATACATACATACATACATACATATATATACATCTCGTGTATTCGTCTCATCATCGAGCTTTCATTCAACCGTGCTATTGCCTCCCCGGGCTCCACGTCCTCGGCCCCTTCCACGCCCTCGCCCGCGTCCTCGTCCACGCCCACCGCCACGAGCATCTAAACTCGTGGGCGGCGGAACGGCATTGTAGGACTGCTGATTCTGATGGTTCCCGACGGGGGTGCTGGGGAACTGTGCCGCCAAGCCCCCTGTGTTCAGACCGATAGGCTCACCGCCTCTGCTCACCGCTCCACCCCTTCCACCTCTACCACCACGCCCACGCCGACTGTTTTGTTGCTCTCCCTGCGCACCATCGTGGGGATTTGACGTAGCGGATGGCGGGGCGGTGTTGTAGGTCTGGTTGAATTGATGGTGCCTAGGGACGGTGCCTTCCGGCCCGTTGATGAATGGGCTATGTCCGTCAGGGAGTGGTCTGTATACGAGGCTGCTGTGCTGAAGATAAGGCATATGATTCCTAGGTCCTCGCTGTGACGGGCCGCCTCGCCCATTTGTGACGTGGCGGTTACCGCCATTGACGACTCCGCGCCAGCTTCCCCGAAGCGGCCCAGGAGCCGCAGCATCCCGAAGTTGCGGGCCCGTTGATGCACCGTATCCATTGACTGTAAGGGGGGTCTGCGCAGGCCGTCTCTCCACGCTAGATTTGGAGTCTATCATAAGTTGTTTCTGTGACACGTTAAGTACCGAATTGGCCGAAACTGTCTGCCCACGGAACGGCTCGCAACGGCCATTCAAAGTCGTGCCATTCATGAAGGCATTGTCCCAGAGAATGTCAAGCATGTGGTGATTGCCTACTGTGCTAACCCCAACCACCGTTCCTCTAGAGGCAATAGGGACCTTGCCAGAAGCCTGTACATAGACAACCCGGTCGCCAAGTCCAAACGTCTGATGGCCAAGTCTCTGTTCCGCGTCTTTAGGATGGAGCAGAGCCGATCGAGGGACACCCGTCATTTTCTTACGGTTACTCTTGGTTTCGGAGTCCCGTAGACCATCCGCTGCTTTTTGAAGTTCCATTACGACTTCTGAATCTAGTTGTTGAGCATCGAGGGGTACTCGCTCGAATTTGCTCGTTTCTATCGTTTTTAGCCAAGCACCAATTTCCTTGACCCTAGCACTTGCGACATCCGGGTCCGACCAAAGGTCTGTTTCGCTTAGTTCGCTCCCTGAGGGGTTCCGTAGAATGGCGGCGAAGAAGTCGGGGAATTGAGTCATGTAGGTAACTAGCAGTACGAGTGCAGCAGGGCTGAACTCCCAGCCTGAATTCGACTTTCGGGAGTAGCCTAAAACCTTTTGTTTTCTCCCTTCAAACTTGAGGTTCAACCCTAGGTTCACTTTCATGTTACCACCGACAGTGTAGACATAAAACGAGGAGGTGATCTTGCTCAGAATGAGAGGGTGAAGGCCCAGATCTTTGGCCACAGCATAGGATGGCTTGTAGCCGCTGCGTTGCTCTGCGCGATGGATGATTTGCCGCGCAAAATCCGACTCTCTGGCGGTGACCGACACCACAATTTCGGCTTTGTTGTCGACATGCCCGGTAACTTCGAGGGGGCGCCCGTAGGCAAATCCACCTAGGAAGAAGGCGTGTGTCCCAATGGAAAACTCTTCCTCGATAGGCACAGCAGGTCGTTCGATGAATCGTTCGTCAGGACTGACGACTTCATCAACAATGACCTGTAATGCATAATCGGTTTCCATACCCGGTATGAGCCCATATGCCTTAACAGTGGCGCCATCATCCGTCTTGACGAGGCCCTTAAGCATCTCAACGTGAATTAGAGACTCTACAGAACCAATGATGACTCCAAGTCGCTTGCTGTAAAAGTTCTCGATACGCGAGGCTTTCTTGTTCCACTCTTCAATGTCTCTACCTGAATGGTGATTCTCAACAACCTGCCCGGAGCTGTTTGGATCGAGTGTATAGTCGAATAGCTCGTCGGAGACCCGAACAATCCTCGCTTCCTGCAAGAAGGGGTAGCCGACGTGACATATCTGACCTAACTTGGCTTTTGCCAACTCCACTTTGCAGCGTGTTTCTACGTCGGATAAAGTGACTACCATGCTCTCGTTGCGACTCTCTTGCTGAAAGACGTTGACACCATGGAACCCAAGCATGGCGTTGTACGGGAGCGTTGCAAGGCTCGGAAAACCAGCTAGTGCGCTAACACCTGTTTTGGCACCGTCCAACAGACCTACGTAGAGATCCAAGCCTTCAGCCACAGGGAGATCAAAAATGTTCTCGACGCAGCGACAGTTGGGAATATCTGGAAAAATACCAACCATGGAAGAAGGGTACGTAAAGTTTATGTTTGGGTCGTGAGTAAACTTGAGTGACACGCCGAAGCCGTTGCGGGCCTTCTCTTCCGGGGAAAGAAGCTCGTTGCAAGGAGCCATAGCAGAGAGTAGCCGATCCTCTTCAATGAATGGGATCTTAACGACTGCTTCCCATTCCATCTTTTTCCCATTCATATCTAATTCAAAATCTCTCGGATAGAAGTCAATGATGGGAGACTTAGGATCAGTCATAAGCTCGTGGTATACCAGTGGCACAATCTTCTTGCTTCTGTCAGGCAAGACACCCATCAGCTGCTCAAAGGGTCGAAAGGGTTGGCCGAGTTTGAAGTTGAGATCGGCACTAAACCCTTTGGAGATGTCTACAATTGGGAATCAGCTGACCTGTACACGCATTCGACCGCTTCGGAAGCCTACCTGAAGTCATGGGAGAGTAATGGTAGGCGTAGAACCAGGGCCACGAGGCCACCCCACGATAGTAATAGTATAACACCCATTGCAAGCCCTGGACGTAATTTTCGCTCAGCTTTATTAGTTCCGACTCCTTGACCTCAGCTGGCCAGTGGAATTTCCCCTCATAATATGTGTCTTTCCACTCTTCAAACTTTTCCTCGTATTTACGCTGCAGGGTCGCTCGGGCTTCTTCCGCCGATAGGTCGACAGTTTGGGCATTGTCATAGCGCTTCACCACTCGAAGTAGCGCGAGGTGCCCCTCCTCTTCATCGTCGTCATCGTCTTCCTCCCCATTAGTCATTCCTGCCTTCGAGGGGTATTCCAGGAGCACGTCCCGTTGGCCGTCATCATTCTGGAGGGTACGCCACTCTATGTGCAAGTTCTCTGCAGCGTCCTGTACGAACTTGCGGTCTGCAGCGACTAGGTCATGGCCTAGATTTAGGGACCCGTGGGATCGTTTAGTTACGAACTTGCGAATTTGCTTCCACAATTCCTTCTGTGAGCTTGTCACCACTAACTTTCCCTTCGCCTTGGCAGACTCATGCCCATTGGTGTCTGCTAATTGCTTGCTTCTGAGCCATTTTGAATCGGAGTATTCATGTTCAAAGTGCCGATGCTCCTCCTTGGACAGTTCATCCAGTAGTAGTTTTAATCGGGGCAAGTTAATAACACCTTCCTCGTTGATATACCCCTCACACTGAGGAAGAACCTGTTTGTAGATACGAAACATGGTCGCCAACGCCCCTTCATTGATGTGAAGGTACGGGAGGTTTGGGAGGAAGTCGTTTCCAACGAAAAAGGCCATGAGTATGAAATCATCTATAATCCTCTCCATATCAAAAGGGATCTTCAAAGCGCCGTCTTTTTTCAATTCTTGGAATTCTAGTTCTAGATATTCGCGAACGATGCAAAGATGTAGAAGAAAAAAATTTTGATGCTCCAACTCTTTTGACTTGGTCTTGGACGGGCGACCAAACGTGACCTCTTCTCGGAGGAGACAAAAATGCGGATCGTGGCTTAGAAGGCCCAGCATGATGAGGTCGGCGTCGAGACCATAAAGGCAATGGCGGACGTTGGAATGGTAGTCGGGTTGCGCCTTAGCATTCCTTATATATTCCATGATCTTGTGCTCGCCCTCGCCAGGAACCTCGTGGCCAGACAGGACGATATCACAACCCTGCCAGTCTGAGTCCTCGGATATCTTTTTATTGATGAAGTACTTGAGCTGGCGCGTGAGCTTGGCCATGAACTCGGTGCCGGGAGTGATGCAATTACTATCGAAGGGGTCGTCCTTGGGGAGCTCCTGTCCTTCGCGGATGGCCTTTTCACGGGCCTGCTCGGCATCGAGGGCGGTGCGAAAACGACGGGCCCTCTGCTGATTCATCTTGGCTCTCGGGGCGACACCGTCAATAGCCATGAAAAAGAGTTTCTTGGGCTTAATCTTCCCGAAGAGATGCTCGATATAGTTGAAGATACGGATGAACATCTCATCTTCGCTAAGTCGAAAGGAGGCATCGGAAGTGTCTTTGTGAGTACAGTTATGGATGATGCCATTCATGTCCAACTACACATATGTCAGTAGGGAGTGCTAGCAGGTCGGGACGGCAGTGTAGAGGGTAGGGCTAGCGCACGTAGAGATTATCGAATTCAGGTATTCGATTCTCGGCAATGAGCTGAGATATGGCGGGATAGCGTTCGGAGAGCCATCGGAAGAATTTGGGGACACTGTAGAGGGTTGGTCAATGAGTATAGAGACGAAAACAGAGGAGAGTTGTGTATAGACGAACCCCATGGTAGCGATGGTCGTGCTGGTAGTCGGTATGAAACTAGCTTAGATCATAGGTGTTTTATACAGGCGACGGTATAAAAGCGACGTAACGATGTAAGGACGAAGGTCGGCAGCTGGTAGTATTGATGGTCGACCCCGATTCTTTACTTTTATAGACAAGGGCTTCAGGTGCGAGAGAAGAGTCAGCAAGTCAGTGCGCTCAAGTAGACCAGAAAGGAAGAAAAGAAAAGAGGAAAAAAAAGAAGAGTAAGATTTCCTTATGCGACAGAGTGCGCCGGGGGGTATGGACAAGAGAGCAAGCAGGCCCCGGGGTAGACATACAAAGCTCTTTTCGCCTCCAGCCTCTTGATCAAGAAAAAGGTGGAAGAATGAAGATTATTCAAGTCGCAAAATATAATGTAACGAAGTGAAGAGGGAAAAGAAAGGCACACTACGCGCAGGTGGCTGAACAGCGCTTAAGAGTTGAACAACACAATGCGTCCGACTTCTCTAGGGTAAGCCATGTATTTATTAGTAGGGAGCAGATAGACAACGAAGGCTTCTAGGTTGAAGATGGAGCTTCAACTACCTCCTAGTGATAGCAGTCTAAGGTTACCTAACCGGGTAGTCAGTCTACTATGTATGTACGTAGTAAAAGTTCGGGCGAGTGACGATATACCTAGGAACTGTGGGGAGTGGGCAGGTTTGAGGTAGGTCGTAGGTCGTAGGTCGTAGGTTAGGCGGGTCGAAGTGGGCAAGCGGCGACGTTTAGGCGGGTTTTACAGCAGCCACTCCGGTCAGCCACATAGCATCCATGTACTAGGTACCTACCTAGGTAGGTAGGGAGTTAAGGTAGGGAGTTAGTGCTGTACCTCTGTATATACTTACTTACATATGTACCTCCTTACTAGGTTAGTATGTACCTAGGTAGGTACGTAAGGTAGGAAGGTATATAATAAGCCCCACCTGTTTTTTCCGGAGGGCAACCACTTTACGCGCACCGCGTCAACCTCCGGATCACATCTTTCACACCTACCGTAGCTCTTGCGCCCACCATATCTTAAGACTGTTTGCAAGCACACCCTTGGTTTTCTCTATATCCCCTGTTCTTCCCCTTTCTTTTTTTTTTTTTCTGAAAACCCCTCAAAATCGGTCCCAATTAGGCCTCTGAACTTAGGAGAGAGCATATCTTCGTCTTTGCTGTGGTGCCGCATCTACAGTAGTATCATGGCGCCCGCACCCGTCGCCGACGAATTTGACCGTAAGTCCATGTCGCCCTGCTTAGAGAGCTACGTGCTGACCGGACGCATCATCAGTAGAATCAAATGGCCAGGAAGGCGGGGAAGATGAGGAACAGAGACTGATCAACGAAGGTATTGTCACCTGATCTTTTGACATCTTGTCGCGTCTTATTGACTGCCGGGTCAGAATATAAGACATGGAAGAAGAACTCGCCCTTTCTCTATGACATGATTCTAAGGTAAGCCTCATCTATACCTGCGCTGCGTTCGGTCGTCAAGTCTTCCTGTCTACGTACTGACAAACCTCAAAACAGCCACGCCCTACCTTGGCCTACACTAACCGTCCAGTGGTTCCCCGATGTTAAGGAGCCCGAAGGCAAGGATTGCCGAATTCACCGTATGTTGATTGGAACACACACCTCGGATGAAAAGCCCAATCACGTTCAGATCGCAGAGGTTGAGGTGCCCAAGAACATTCGCCCCAATGCACGCGATTACGATGAAGACCGGGGCGAGATTGGGGGGTACGGCAAGGGTTCCGCCTCTACCGATACAGCTGCAATGAGGTTCAAGGTGGTGCAAAAGATCGATCACCCGGGCGAGGTTAACAAGGCCCGCTACTGCCCTCAGAATCCTGACCTCATTGCCACTCTGGCAGTTGATGGCTCGATTCTCATCTTTGACCGAACGAAGCACAGCTCCGAGCCGAATGGTCAGGTCAACCCTCAGATTAAGCTCCAAGGGCATAGCCAAGAGGGCTTTGGCCTTGATTGGAGCCCCCACGCAGAAGGTTCGTTGGCATCGGGAAGTGAGGATCAGATAGTCTGCCTGTGGTTTGTTACATCCCGTACGCCCGCTGGACCTAGCTTGTCTGTACTAAATACTTTCTCTAGGGATCTTCAGTCACTCCAAAGCGGCAAGAGCACATTAAACCCTTCGCGAAGTTTTACACATCATTCCAATGTTGTTAATGACGTCCAATACCACCCCATATCGCGTCACTTTATTGGCAGCGTCTCCGATGATCTCACTCTACAAATTCTGGACGTCAGGCAACCATCCAGCTCTCGGTCGTCGTTGATGGCAAAAAATGGACATAGTGACGCTATCAATGCACTAGCATTTAATCCATCTACTGAGGTTCTAGTAGCTACTGCGTCGGCGGACAAGACCATTGGAATATGGGATTTGCGTAATGTCAAGGAAAAGGTCCACACTCTTGAGGGACACCAAGACGCTGTCACCTCACTCTCTTGGCACCCACACGAGGCCGGAATCCTTGGAAGCTCTAGCTATGATCGGAGGATCATATTTTGGGACCTCAGCCGAGTAGGTGAAGAGCAGCAACCGGATGACCAAGAGGACGGGCCTCCTGAACTGTAAGTATCACAACCGAATATTTCCCGTTCTCATGGCAAGCTAATCAAATGATTTACTAGACTATTCATGCATGGTGGCCATACCAACCATCTAGCTGACTTTAGTTGGAACCTGAATGATCCCTGGCTGGTTGCTAGCGCAGCTGAGGATAATATGCTCCAAGTTTGGAGGGTTGCAAACTCGATTGTTGGTAGAGATGAGGCGGATCTCCCTCTAGATGAGCTTGGCAGGTAATGAGGAGAGAGAGGTGGTGCATCAATACCCGATCCAAGGCGATATAGTTCAAGAGAAGAGGCAAGCTTGTCTTAGATTGCTAACACTCGGGTTGGTAGGAATTGCAAGGAGAGAAAGGGCAGGCGCAGATACCTATATGATCTGAAAAGAACAGAACGCATTCAGCGTCGACGAGCTGTTCGCTCACTAAGTGGTGGCGAGCTCTCAGTTGATGGAAAGTAGCTACTTCTTTCTCCGGACAGATGACGGCCTTCCCGTATAGTTGTACTACGGAGAGCCGGACCTGCACTATTAGCAGGTGTGTCTGCTCTTCATCCGTTATAGTCTAGAGGTGTAGAGGCGTCACGGTCCGATCGGAGATTGTACAGCCCCCTCAAGGTTATAATGGACCAGCCTACTTTATTGTGTCAGTGCCGCCGGTCTACGTTTCCCGGGATTAGGTTTTCTTTTCCGCCCAATTTCAAATCATCGTTCGTATACCATCAGTTCTCCTGTTCCCATGCCTATGTGGACTACCTAGGTAGGTAGGTGTAGTCGCACAAACATCTAGTCTATGTGTATTGCCTTTTGATCGGCTTGAGACTTGCATCCCATAGAGTGCCTGGGTATATATGGTCCGAACGAAACATGCTGGTTCCTTTGTAGGAAAGAGTACCGTTCCTGCCCACATACCTAGATACTACTAATATATTATGCCACAAGGCTGGGCGGTGCTGGGGTAGGTACTAGGCTAGGAATCGGAGCAAAACCTAGACTGGTTCGGACCCTCACATTACCCGCCTGCCGTGTTGGGGGCAACGCTGCTTACCTAGGTAAGTACCTAGGTACCTAAGGGTGATCCAGGTTAGGTAGGTTAGGTACCTAGTACCTACCCAATAAGCTTACGTAGGTACTTACACGTCCCCTGTAGAGGCGCATATCCGGGTCTAGGCAGGCATGGGATTCTGGACACTCTGGAAGTCTTCCACTGTCGCCTGTTCATTTTCCTACTACCTCTGTCTATTTATTGTTCTATGAAAGAGAACAGACTAGTTACCACCGTTATTGTGTGCCACTTACGATTTTTACCTTGATTGTGCTCTCCTTTTAAAATCTGATTTTGGGCCTTCTCTTGCGGCGCTTCGGTAGGTACCAGTCTGTACTCTTCATCGTTGCCTACCTAAATGAACAGGTGAGAGCTTCAACTACGACAGCCGAGCCGACCATAGCTATATTTGCACTACAGCCTACTTTTCCAACTACCAACACGAATCGAGTACTAGGTAGATCCCGACGTCGTCTTTCGGGCGCATGATTCCAATGCGGGAATGCCGCTCACACCTCCGTACCGTCCAACCGAGCCGCCCGATTCTCCTGAGATAGATCCCGACTCGGACGCCGACCTTGATCTCGACCTCGAAGAGCTAGACCCTGCTACCTCATCGTCTAGTGCCCATGGCTCCAGAATTCTGGGTGCAGAGTCGACGAGACGCGAACAAAGAGCACCACCCATCGCTCTCCGCAATCTTCGAATGGGTGGCTTGAGGAGATCCGCCAAACGAGCTCGTGGGTATGGTGAGCTTGGGCGTCGCGACAACGTCGGTGGTGAAGGCTCCTTGGCTCTGGCAGACGACGAGACCCAAGACCAGCGCTATTCGGATGGAAGCGGAACTGCCGATGACGATGCGCCTCTCCTGCAGGAACAACATGCTCGTTCACAACGACGCCCCGCCGCAGGTGGCCTCCATGCACTCGCCCAGATGCGCTCAAACCTGAAAATTCCCAGCTTCATGTCCGGCCACAAAACGCGCCGACAGGACCACACCGACGACAATGACGATGGCGTTGACCAGGAGTTTGACGATCCTTCAGCCTCTAGAATCGTTGCCGTAGGCTCGGCTCAGACAACTCGCTACCCGCCGAATCTGGTCTCCAATGCCAAGTATACTGCGTTTACATTTCTTCCCATTACCCTTTACAACGAGTTTTCCTTTTTTTTCAACCTGTACTTTTTACTAGTTGCCTTGTCACAAGCCATCCCAGCACTACGGATAGGTTATCTTTCTACGTATATTGCCCCATTAGCTTTTGTCCTTGTCATCACCATGGGGAAGGAGGCATATGACGATATTGAGAGGCGTCGGAGGGATAACGAAGCCAATTCAGAGGCATATACAGTTCTTAGCTTGGGTGGCGCTAGTCAACTCGCCGCACACCGCAGCTCTACAAATCAGTTCATATCATCATCGCTAGGAAATCGTCGCCGACGCCAGCTTACACAGGGGAGTAGGCTAGCAGATATTCACGAGGAGGAGGAAGAAATTGAAGGTGAGGGGTTGAATCCGGCATCATCTCAAGTCCTCGAAGTGAGCAAGAAATCCCGTGATCTGAAAGTTGGCGATGTGTTAAAGCTTGGCAGAGGCCAACGCGTACCTGCGGATGTGGTCATCTTGCAGTGCTCAACAATGGAAGCGCCGCAGGATCGAAGCCGAGAAGCGGATTTGAGTTCATTATTGGTTGATACAGATGCGGACTGCATGAGCGAAGACGACTCCGCGGGTACTATAGATGGTAAAGCGGGAAAACGGGACAATCTACAGAATTCTGAAGGGAGCTCCTCGGGTGAGACTTTTATCAGGACGGATCAGCTTGATGGAGAAACGGACTGGAAACTTCGAGTCGCCTCTGCTCTTACACAGCCACTTCCCCTGGAGGAATTTACTCGTGTGAGAGTGACCGGTGGAAAGCCAGACAAGAAAGTCAATGAATTCGTGGGTACCATCGAGATCCTCCCATCCAGGGGAGATCCGCGGGGGGCTCCGCGTAGTTCCGGGGACACGAGAGATGATATTCAAACCGCCCCTTTATCCATTGATAACACGGCGTGGGCGAATACAATTATTGCCTCGCAGGTCACCACAGTAGCAGTTGTCGTTTACACCGGTCGGCAAACTCGGTCGGCCCTGTCAACTGCTCCTTCACGATCCAAAACGGGACTATTAGAGTATGAGATTAATTCTCTAACTAAGATCCTATGTGCGCTTACACTTGCGCTCTCTGTCATTCTCGTGGCACTAGAAGGATTTGGCAATACGGAAGGAAATGTGTGGTATGTGAAGATTACGCGCTTCTTGGTTTTGTTTTCCACGATTGTACCCATCAGTCTTCGGGTCAATCTAGATATGGGGAAGAGCGTTTATTCCTGGTTTATCCAACGAGATGCAGACATACGTGGCGCGGTGGTAAGGACCAGCACGATCCCAGAAGACCTCGGACGCATCGAATATCTACTTAGTGATAAAACTGGTACATTGACCCAAAACGAGATGGAAATGAAGAAAATCCACGTTGGCACTGTGTCATACGCTAATGAAGCAATGGATGAGGTCGCGTCTTACGTGCGGCAAGGTTTTGGTATGAAGTCAAGCAACCAGGCACTGGTCACACCATCGTCAGCACATAACACTGCTGCTGGAGCCATAGCCACTCGAACTCGACGGGAAATTGGCTCCAGAGTCCGAGATGTGGTGCTAGCGCTGGCACTCTGCCATAATGTCACCCCGACCATGGAAGAAGAAGGTGGTCAAACCGTTACCTCGTATCAGGCTTCGTCTCCGGACGAAATCGCGATAGTCCGTTGGACAGAGTTAGTCGGTCTTCGTTTAACATATCGAGACCGGAAACGAATGGTCTTGGAATCAACAGACTCCGGCAAGACTGTTGTCCGGGTACGAATCTTGGATGTGTTTCCTTTCACGTCTGATGGAAAACGCATGGGCATTATCGTGCAGTTTGATGAGGATATACAACCATCCCTACCTAGTGCCAGCACTGGCGAAATCTGGTTCTACCAAAAAGGCGCCGATACGGTAATGGGATCCATTGTCGCCGCCAACGACTGGCTGGATGAAGAGACGGCAAACATGGCACGGGAAGGCCTAAGGACCTTGGTTGTAGGACGTAAGCGGCTTTCACATGATCAGTACAATGGCTTCTCCAGCAGTTACCAGGATGCCGGGCTCTCCATCAATGGCCGCGAAGCAGCTATGCAACGCGTTGTCGCTCGTTTCCTCGAAAATGATCTTGAGTTATTAGGTGTCACGGGTGTCGAAGACAAACTACAGAAGGACGTCAAGCCGTCTTTGGAACTATTACGCAATGCCGGCATCAAGATTTGGATGTTAACTGGTGACAAAGTCGAAACGGCGCGATGTGTTGCTGTGAGTTCCAAGCTGGTAGCCAGAGGCCAGTATATATACACCGTCGCCAAGCTAAAGCGCAAGGATAATGCCCAAGACCACCTCGACTTTCTCCGAAGCAAGCCGGATTCATGTCTGCTTATCGATGGAGAGAGCCTGTCGCTGTTCCTCACGCACTTTAGCACGGAATTCATATCAGTGGCTGTGCAACTACCTACGGTGGTAGCATGTCGCTGCTCACCTACGCAAAAGGCGGATATTGCCAAGTTAATCAAGGAATTCACTAAGAAACGGGTGTGCTGTATCGGCGATGGTGGCAATGACGTATCCATGATTCAGGCCGCGGATGTGGGGGTTGGAATCGTGGGGAAAGAAGGGCGGCAAGCTAGTTTAGCTGCGGATTTCTCGATTGATCATTTCTGCCATCTTACCAAACTACTTGTATGGCACGGCCGCAACAGCTACAAGCGCAGCGCAAAGTTGGCCCAGTTTGTGATCCATCGCGGCCTGATTATTGCTGTGTGTCAGACCGTGTACAGTATCGCCATCAAATTTGAACCTGAAGGTCTCTACAAGGTATAATTTCTCACTTTTGATTTTGCTATTCCATGCGCTTATCGTCTACAGGACTGGCTTCTCGTGGGCTACGCGACCGTTTATACAGCAGCTCCAGTACTGTCACTTGTGCTAGACAAGGACGTCAACGAGAACGTCGCCAATCTTTATCCCGAGCTCTACAAAGAATTGACGTCGGGTCGATCCTTGTCCTACCGCACCTTTTTCGTGTGGGTGCTGGTGTCGATCTATCAGGGCAGTATAATACAAGGTCTATCACAACTACTAACAGAGGTCGACGGGAAAAGGATGGTGGCGGTGAGCTACACGGTGCTTGTGCTCAACGAGCTTCTAATGGTGGCCATGGAGATCACAACATGGCATCTTGTCATGATACTGTGCATCGTTGGGACGTTCCTTTTTTACATTGGGTCAATTCCTTTCCTCGGTGGCTACTTCGATCTTGAATTTGTCTCCACGTGGTAAGCGCTCGTATTGATGTGGAAACGGCCGGCAAGGTGCAGTGACAGCTGACATGATAGCAGGGGATACTTGTGGCGCGTCCTCGCGATCAGCGCCATCTCTCTCATCCCTCCGTATGCAGGCAAGGTCATCAGAAGGACGATGAAGCCCCCGTCGTACAGAAAAGTGCAGGGCATATGACGACGGCGATGATGACATAATGTGAATGGGATGTACCTAGGTAGGGATAGAAGGCCCGGCGTTTATGGCTTTTAGCGCTTTAGCGCGTTGTCCCGTCTGGCTTGGCATGGCTCGAGAGCCAGTAGAAACAATATCGCAATTACAAACGTTATTCATTGTCGGTGTCTCGGGGAATTGATATACCCTCTTGATTCGATTATATCTTTTTTTCACCGATATTGTATACGCTTCGACGCTTCGCAAGGAGGACCGGCAAGGCCCTTGTAAGACGAGGGTGTATACTAGGTTAGGTAGTACTAGTAAATGGAGTAAATGGAGTAAATAGGAAGGATGAGAAGAGGCATCATATCATACATACTTATCCACTTATCCAACCTAGGCAGCATTTTTGAGCCGAACTCCCCCATGTTAGTTAGTGCCTACATACCCAAATTTGGTAGGACCTAGGTACTGAGTTAACTATACCTGATGCTTCTTCTACTTGAGAACACGACCAACACGTTGTGTCTCTCACTCTTTCACACACACTCTATGTGCACTTTTTGTTTGTATCACATATCTCCTAGGTTGGGAAGGGGTTCCATATTCTTGCATTTCGGGTACATTCCTCGGCCAATAATATGCAAAAAGTTGCAGATATGTACAGTTAGGCCGCAGAAACGCTACCGTGCCATCAAATGGATGGGCCTATCCCTCCTTGATACGCATACTTAGTAGTTGAGCACTCCGGACAATACCTTCATGGCCAATACATATCACAAGGACGGGAAATATCAGCCATCATGAGATTAGGCAGGTACTAACTAGGTAGCCTACGTAGGGGAGGAAGAGACAGCTATTACCTAAGGGAGTGTCGTTGTTGTTAGGTATCTAGGAGTTCCCGGGGAGCTTGAGGCGTTGAGATATGCTGGTTTAATTGGTGGTTAACCACCTTAGGTAACCAGATTAGGTAAACTTCCATACAAGCTTACTTACACCTGCAGCGTTAGTCTAGCTCCCTACCTTGGGTAGGTACCTAGGTAGGTAGATAGGTAGTTTAAGTCTATCCTTAAGTACCTGAGGCAGTACCTGAGGCGGTACCTAAACGGTTAGGTACCCGCCCGTAGGCTACTTACCTAGCCCACCGTTCGTTCCGCTCCCCTACTTAGTAGATCTCGGTACTTTATGTGCTGCTATATACCTAATGCTGCCACATGTACTTACCTAGCTACCTAGCTAACAGGTACCCCAGGTAGGTACCTAGCTACCTGCCTTAGGTATGCGGCGGGTAGGTACATATCCGTAGATCTGTAGCCTGTACTATAGGTACCTTGGGTAGGTACCTAAGATACCTGGTAGTACCTAGGTAATATGTATGTGCATGCTTGTTCGGTGCAGGCTGACGTAGTGCCATCATTTAACAATTCTAAGCAATTAACTAACTGTTTTTCTAAGTCAACACCTGTTTTATTATTTCTCTATTATCCCCCGCCTTCTTGATCTCCATCTCCATCTCCATCCCCATCTCCATCCCCATCTCCATCCCCATCTCCACCTCCGCCTCCTCCTCCTCCTCCGCTCATACTCTCGCTCTCGCTCTCGCCCTTGCTCCTTGCTCCTTGCTCCCACTCTCACCCTCTCATAAACTCAAACCTCAGATTTTGCCGAGCTGAACCTCTTAAACCTACCGAAATTCTAGGTAGCCATTGCTTAGTGATTTGCTCACTTGTCTCTCTTTACCTCCCATCTTGTTTCTAATTTGCATCTTCTCGTCGAGGGACGCTAGTGCTCAACAGCTACTTAGCAACGGGCTCGACCTTGGTAATTCTAAGTAGCTCCCAGGTCCCTCTACCTCGGCTTTCTCACCAATAAGAAGCCTAAGCCTTGGTCGTCAAACGCAGCAGCTATGGCCAGCGACAGCGGGGATCGGCCTGAGCGCGAGATCAAGAATCATATTCTCTTCGAGATCGCCACTGAGGTCGCTCATCGTGGTACGTCCGAGAAAATCATGCGCTACTTGTTACAGAGGTAGTAACGAAATCTGTCCATTAGTCGGAGGTATATACTCTGTCATCAAGTCGAAAGCTCCCGTTACTACTGCCGAGTATGGCGACCGTTACACTCTTATCGGCCCTCTTAACCACCAGTCTGTACGTACCAGAGCACCCGTCATGTCGCGTCACGTCATTTCATATCGTGCCACGCCGCTAACCCGGCTAACCGCCTTCTCTAGGCCGCTGTCGAGGTAGAAGAGCTCGAGCCTGCCAACCCGGAGCTCGCCAAGAGCATTGATGCCATGCGTAACCGAGGCATTGGCATCTTGTATGGTAGATGGCTGATAGACGGTGCTCCCCGCGTTCTCCTTATCGACACCAAGACGGCGTACAAGTATATGGATGAATGGAAGGCCGACCTATGGAACGTGGCAAGCATCCCTTCTCCACCGGGCGACGAAGAGACGAATGAAGCCATCGTCTTCGGATATTTGGTCGCTTGGTTTCTGGGTGAGGTACGCGCTGGACGCATCAGCTCTTCCCTCCTCCTCAACCGACAAGCTTGGCTAACTCGACTCATAGTACGTGTGCCATGAGAAGACGAAAGCTGTCATTGCCCATTTCCATGAATGGCTCGCTGGTGTCGCATTGCCGCTCTGCAAAAAGCGCCACATAGACGTCACTACCGTCTTTACTACGCACGCTACTCTTCTGGGCCGATACCTCTGCGCGGGTTCCGTCGACTTCTATAATAACCTGCAGAACTTTGACGTCGATGCCGAGGCTGGGAAGCGTGGCATCTACCATCGTTACTGCATTGAGCGCGCAGCTGCGCATTCGTGCGACGTCTTCACCACCGTCTCCCACATTACCGCATTCGAGAGCGAACATTTGCTAAAGCGCAAACCCGATGGTGTGTTGCCGAATGGCCTCAACGTCACCAAATTCTCCGCCGTTCACGAGTTCCAGAACCTGCACCAGCAGGCCAAAGAGAAGATCCATGACTTTGTGCGAGGTCATTTCTACGGACACTACGATTTTGTCCCCGAAGATACGCTCTACTTCTTTACCGCTGGGCGCTACGAATTTCGTAACAAAGGTGTCGACATGTTTATCGAATCCCTCGCCCGGCTGAACCACAGGCTTAAAAGCTCGGGCAGCAAGACGACGGTCGTAGCCTTCATTGTCATGCCGGCTCAGACTACTTCCCTTACCGTTGAAGCCCTGAAAGGCCAGGCCGTTGTGAAATCGCTGAGAGATACAGTCGACGTGATCGAGCGTGGCATTGGCCGCCGTATCTTCGAGCGGTCCCTCAGGTGGCACGACGGTGATACCATGCCTGATGAGAAGGAGCTCATCACGAGCGCCGATCGCGTGGTATTGCGACGTCGGCTCTTTGCGATGAAGCGCCATGGACTGCCGCCCATTGTCACGCATAACATGGTCAACGATCACGAGGATCCCATCATCAATCAGATCCGTCGCGTGCAGCTCTTTAACGATCCCACGGATAGGGTCAAAATTGTCTTCCATCCCGAATTCCTAAATTCGTCAAACCCTATCCTGCCATTGGACTACGACGACTTTGTGCGCGGTACCAATTTGGGCGTCTTCGCTTCATACTACGAACCCTGGGGCTACACTCCGGCTGAGTGCACGGTTATGGGGGTACCTAGTATCACGACAAACCTGTCCGGCTTCGGTTGCTACATGGAGGAACTGATCGAGAACTCGAGCGATTACGGCATTTATATCGTAGATCGCCGTAACAAGGGTGTCGACGACTCGGTCAACCAGCTGACATCCTGCATGTTTGATTTCTGCCAAAAGAGCCGCCGTCAACGCATCAATCAGCGGAATCGCACAGAGAGGCTGAGTGACCTGCTTGACTGGAAGAGGATGGGCATGGAGTATGTCAAGGCACGGCAATTGGCATTGCGGCGAGCCTACCCAACCTCATTCGCGGGCGAGGAGGAGGAAGAAGACTTCATTCCCGGCGTAGAGCAGAAAATATCGCGACCATTCTCGGTGCCGGGATCCCCCCGCGACCGGGCCGGGATGATGACGCCAGGCGACTTTGCCAGCCTGCAAGAGGGACGGGAAGGGCTAAACACAGAGGACTATGTTGCGTGGAAACTCCCGTAAGTTGGTTGACATCCACCCTCCCCCCCCCCCCCCCCCTTTTAACCTGTCAATCCCGTAGGCCCATGAACACTGTTAGAATTAACAAAAGACGGACAGCGAGGAGGAGGATCCAGACGAGTATCCATTCCCGTTGACCTTGCGAACGAAATCGAGCGTATCGGGACCGGCGTCACCCCTGGAGGCTGTACAACTCAATGGGCGGTAGAGCTGGGGGCGGGCGGGCTGAAAGGAGGGTTTACACAAAGGGACTCACTCACATGGCAGAGTGCACTTGCAATGTGATACCGATGCGACCATTATTGACGGCCTCGATCCTCGTGATATACGCGGCAGACAAGGACGGGGCTGAGATGCGACGGCAAGGAGTGCATATTATTATACATGTTCCGCACCACCGACGTAGCTCGGGTTCGACAGGGGCTTGGCACATGGATAGCATGGGCAGCATGGGGGAACGGGGAACGGGGGACGGGGGACGGGGGACGGGGGACGGGGGACGGGGGACGGGGGACGACGGAGGAAGGGGAAAGGGATGACAGAGAGCATGACTGATTTTCGACTTGAAAGTATGGCCCCTTGCATAGCGCATGCATAGTACACATGCATTAGCGGGTAGTTTGTTGTCTCTTCTTCAATCCCGGGCCCCTGTCATGATTTCTATTTTATCTACGTCCTTCCCTTCTTTGTTTCTATCCACGCACTCCATGATTACATCACCAAGGAGCGTGTAGTTGAATTGCATCAGAGTATATATATATCATATATATACACACACATGTACCATATATACCATATATACCCAAAAATTTAGCAAGCAAATGACGACTATATGTTGGGGAAAAGCCGGAAAGGAACATAGGATCGATTGGATGCAATGTGCCAATATTCACACAATAACCCGACGTACACACATATACCTACCCGGTAATGAATGCATCTACATCAGCTAAGTACTACCACACTACCTGGTACAGCCTCGATGGCGATAGCAGAAGTCATTGGCTTGCTTGGGCTGCATGAAGCGAGAGGGTGCTTATGGGTGGATCGGTGGGCGGGGTGGAGCCGTTCGAGTCAAGGGATTGGGGGGGGGGGGGGGGGGGGATGTTGTGGAGTAGACCGGGGGACTCGGGGAGTAAGAGAAGAAAAAGAAGAGGAGGAGGAAGAGGAGGAGGAAGAGGAGGAGGAAGAGGAGGAGGAAGAGGAGGAGGTTGGCATTCCCCAGGTAACCTAACCTACCTAAGAAAGTAAGTAAGTACAGATAGGTACTACTTAGATTAGGTAGTAGTAGATATATACTCCGTATGTATCTGGTAGTACTACATATCTTAGGTACCTATCTACTTACACATTTCTATACATATAAATAAATACATGGTAGAGTACTACCTCCGATAGCTACGTGTACGTACGTAATGTACATGGGTGAGATGCTACCTACCTCCTACCTAGACAATATATAGATATAGATATAGATATATATATATATACCTAGGGAAACCTACCCTGGGTAGTAGTGTAGGTAGGTAGTGTACCTAGGTAGTATAGGTATGTAGTATAGGTGGGTAGTATAGGTGGGTAGTATATAGGTAGGTGGAGGAATGAAGGAAGCAGTAGCTGAAGCAGTAGCGCAGAAGAAAATTGGCCGAATAAAGAAACAACCAGTGGGTGATCCGGTGGGCCATCCAGTGGGCATCCAAACATTAATTATCTGGAGCCTCATTGTTCACAGAGTGCCAGATAGGTAGATAGGTAAATAGGTAAATAGGTAAACCTGCCTCTCCCTTCCCTTTCCCCAGTCCCCTACTCCCCTACTCCCCTACCTAAGGTACTCTCCCTATTCTCTCTCTCTCTCTTTCTCTCTCTCTCTCTCTCTTCTCTCCTTTTCTCTTTTTCCCTCCTCTTACAGCTGACCCTGACACCCTGATAAAAAATATTAAAGAAAAAAAAGAGGAGGAGGCACCTATCCACCCTATTCACCCCCATCCACCCAATCAACATCCATTACCAAACCAACCGCTGCTGCCGCACCGCTGCCGCACCGCCGTGCCACCGACGACAAACACTCCTTCTGCAACGCCAACGCCGCGGATACCCTTACCCTTAATTCATTCGTCCGATGCAGAATATCCTAATGCCGACCGATGTACTTGGGTGACACAGGATACAGCCAAGACCTGTCATTGTCATTGTCCCTCTAGTACTGTACAGACCCCGTCGGCCCCGTCGGCCCCATCGACCCCATCGGCCCCCATCTTCTGCCATCCAACATTCTCGGGGGGCGCACGCACAACACATCACACCCCCCTCCCTCTTCGTACTATACAAGTTACCATACAAGTCACCCCTTAGATACTATACAATAGCAGCTCTTGTTTCTTTATAGATCTGACCTCATTTCGAGCCAATTGTTCTACCTATGTTCTTCGCCTTTGCCCCCCTTCGAAATTGAGTTCCTCGATTCCCGCTGGCACCCCCCATCCCCCCTTCCAGTTCTACCGCCGTGCGGTAGGTTAGATCTTTCCCCGGGCAACGGCTTCGGCTCAAGGTCGCCTGCCCAGCATGAAATTCACAGCCATGAAGTTCTTCCGTCGAAGTAAGAAGTCGACCTCGGAGTCCAGGTCATCGTCCAAGAAATCGCCACAGCAGGCCTACGACGATGTCGAGCGCGACAAGTACCGCCTCTACAATCCCCGTCAGGATCAGCACTACAACTACGCCGCCGAGAGGGGTTTCATTTTCGCTCCCTGGCTCGAGCTACCCGCCCCCATCCTCGAGAGAGTCTTTTCTTTTGTCTGCCCCCATAGCTGTGACGAATCCTACGAAACTTGCGAGAGGAGTGCTGTCGAGGATACCTGTATGCTCTGTGATCTACGCGACCTCGCTCACGCCGCCCAGGTCTGTAAGCGCTGGAGAAGTTCTGCCATACGTCTCATGTGTGTATCCTCCCGGCCTCGCCTCGCCCCCCGTATTTCGTATTTAATTATACCTGCATCCGGCTGACGCTGAGCGCGACCCCTCCCTCACTTAGGTACCACAGCATCCGCATAGACTCCGTCCATTACTGCGAGCGAGAGATCGACCTCTCCGAGAGACGGAAGCGCAAGAGCCGCTTCGACCGCAATGGCGTCCCCGAAGACCCCGCCGGCGCTCGTCTGCATCTGCTTTGTCGTACTCTGCGCGACGACCCCACCCGCCTAGGGAAACTCGTGCAATACTTCAAGACCCCTTATATGCTACGAGAATCGAGCGCCCCCCTCCTTGCGCGAACCATCGCCGTACTACCTCACCTAAAATATGTCGATTTACCCGAGGGCTTATTCATGGACGACCCCGTCCATCATACCCTCAAGCTCGAGGTCCAGGCCAGGTGTCCCGGTCTTCGAAAAATGACGTACCTGGCTGGAAGTGAGCGCAGTCTTGAGACACTGACCCGCGGCAATGTGTGGCCAAACCTCGAGGTTCTAGAACTAGGCAGGATCAACATGGATCCCGCCATCTTACGGCATGTCCTCGCCACAATGCGACGCCTACGTGCCCTCAAGGCTTCGGACTGTAGGATGCTAGACGATGAGTTCTTCCGATACAACGATACCCTACCCGCCTTCCCGCCCCTGGAGGAATTGGTTCTCACCGACGTTCCTCGCGTTACTGCCGACGGCCTAGTTGCGTACTTGTCCAGGGATGACACCAAGAACAGCTTGAAGGTTTTGTCTCTATCCAACACTGGTACACACCCCGCGGCTCTCCACGATGTTTTGGTCCACGCTCCACGTCTTGTCACATTGTCCATCACCGAGCAAGTCGACTCTCCCTTCCCATCTCACGGGGTACCCATCCCCCCACTATCCAATTGGGCCCTCGAAACGCTACGTTACGAGATCACGGCGTCTCCTGCGACCTCGGCATACGCGAGCACTACCGCCGGTTATTACAATTACTTGGCCTCTTCACTCTTTGCGGGTGGTCTGCCACGTCTTGCCGCCATCTACGTCCGAGATCAATCCTTCCCCGATTTACTTATCGGCCTGCCACCGCCTATGCCAGGCTTCGCAGGTAGCCCCCAGCGTCCAAGTAGCGCAGGTAGCACGGGCATGTTCAATGGGGGAGGCGGAGGCCTCTCACCATCTAACACAGGAGGCTTTGCTAACCCTACGCCTCGCTTCAGTTCGAACAACCCATTTGCATCAGCGTTCAACGGCCCACGCGGGCCCGGAATGTTATCTTTGAACCAGACCCTCGAGATCTTCACCAAGGGCGATGATGACTTGGACTGGGGCAGTACGCGCATGGACCCCTTCGATGCCTATGGTAATGGCGGCCGAGGCCGAGGGCGCCATGGACGGACCGCAAGTTCGGCGAGCGGTCGGCCGCTCAGCAGCTACGGCCTATCCGACATAGGCGCCGGCTGGCAGGCTGGCGGCGGGGCTAGGATGAGTGTCATACAGGGCGATGGTCACGGTGGGTTCCTCAGCGTGCCAGGTGAAAATATGGGAGGCCATGGACGCAAGAGTAGTGCCTCGAGCTTCGGACAGACGAGAGACGAGTGGCCCCGACCAGGGAGCAGCCAGGGCCCTAAGAAGGGTGATCGAGACCTTTGGCGCTGAGTGGAGGGCGAGACGAAGATACGGTGGCGTTATTCAGGCAGGCAAACAAAAGTATAGGCAAAAAAAAACAAAAAATAAAAACACGGTCTTTTTTCTTTCGGGAAGGGATGGATCGAAATACTGGATTCGCGCAAACGCTAGAAGCGTCGGGTCGGTTGTTGGTAGAGAAATGAGGGGTGGGGAGGGGAGTAATGAAGGGAGAGGAATGAGGTTCTAGGAGATGGGCATGGGAAAACGACGACTACGCTGGTATTTCGTAGGTCGCATCTATACCCTGGAAGATGAAAAGGTTCAATGTACGTGTACCATATATTCTCCTCAGGTAGGTGCAGGTGCAGGTGGGAAGCCATCTATGGCAACACACTAATGATAACATGTTCCTTTGTCCCTTCAAAAACTCGTTCTATCATGCCCTACCGTGCCATGTGGTCTATGACAACTACCGCGACTTTACGGAATATGGCTCCCGTGGCTTTGGCTGGCGGTTTAAGCAACGTTATGATCTGGAAATGAGCCGTATAAAGGAGGTAGGACAACCCTATCTGTCTGTCGGTGGAGATTTGGGGCAGTTCCGGTTTCATCGGCTCAGGTAAGCAAGCGGCAGGGTATGAATAATCGAAAGACGACGGTCATCAGGTAAGCCGAACAGCGGGTTCAAAGCGGCAAATAGAAGGCCGAGATATTGAGTAGTTACAAGTGCCCTTGTGTAAGGGACCGCCAATCGTGAATGGCAGTCTAGTATAGTATTAATAGTCTTGGTCCAGTTTCTTCTCATCTTCTATCTATATCGTTGTATTCGAGAGACATATAATGTAAATCTAGCGTTCGCTACTTCTATGGTATCATTGCTCAATATAAATCTGGGTATTCCTGGTGCGATCATGCAGGATCTTGTGCCCCGCGTCTCTCTCTCTCTCGTACGCGTAGTAATGGTCTTTTCTTCTTCATCAGCTATACTCTACGGCGTAAGATGGTAGCGCTTTTTCTTTGATACTGGTGCCGAGTAGTAAGTATCTAAAACCTTATCAAGATCGGTTTGGTAGGAAATCGCCTACTAACGCGGATCGATGGCACGTAGGTTTAGGTGTTTAATGCCGCGCGCTCGAATCGATCGAATCGGATACCTTCTTTCTTCCTCATTCGCCAAAGCTAGAAATGAGAGAGGCGTTCCTAACGTGAAACAACCATGGCAATAAGTACCCAAGTCAGATTAGCCCGAAGGGAGATACCGAGCGGAAACCGAGCAGTACACCAGTCACGGCATGTCCGGTATTTCTACGTTCTTTGTTAAATTTCTACGCAATTTTCGTCACGGTCAGCTCGCCTGACTCGCCGCCAAGCTCTAGGAGCCCACCCGCTTCGAGCTTCTTCTTCCACTTCGCGCTTTCGTAGCGTGCGAGGATGAGAGTCATGCGGAGCAGAACTCCATCACTAGACTCATGCTCCTCGACGGATTTCCCGACAGGCGTGAAGGTCCACCGCCCAAAGGCCCAGTTCAGAATATATCTCGTAGGCGTGGATATATCCGATGGTGGTGTCAATGTAGAACTATTTCGATCCGAGTTGTGGACTTCTGCTGACGGCATCACCGTCAAGACTGACTTTATCCTATAGACTTCGTCTTTGGGGGCTATCTTCAGCAGCTTCATAAGCTTGGACGCGTCGACGACGGTGCCCTCAGGTCCCCGGAGCGCAACCGAGAGAACCTCAACTTCGGACTGGTGATCATGGCTATGTCCATGCTCACCGTGATCACGGTCATCGTGGCCGTTCTGAATTTTTGTTAACTGCCCCCCGCCCAAGGCGCGCGCGAGCCCGCCGTCAATACCGAAGATAACGTCGACGGGGACGCGACCACGATCGCTCTTGACCCAAGCGACATCGACTTCTAAGTCACCAACACGATCTCTCACCTCATCAAAACGGCGTTCATCACAAGCCTCCCATTTATTGAAGATGATGAGGTCGGTATAGCGGGCCTGAAGCCGAGCGGTGAAACTCGTGTCCTCGTAGCCAGACCAGTTCTCAACATCGATAACGCTGACAACGCCGTCGAGAATGTACTGTCCGGCGGTCTCGCGCGCAATCCGGTTGACTTCGATGGCCAGGGTGGCCGGGAAGGCAGAGCCCGAGGTCTCGATGACTATGCGGTCGGGTTGGACGGTGTCGCGGAGCTCGGCGAGGGCGGGGCCTATGTCGCCGACGAGGTTGCAGCAGATACAGCCGTTTAGCATCTCCTGGACGCCCGAGACGGCGCTGCTGGCAGCGAGCTGCGAGTCGATGGCAACATCGCCAAACTCATTTTTGAGAAGCGCGAGGCGGTACGACGGGTTAGCGGCGCGGAGCTGCGGCACAAGATTCAGCAGCAGCGTCGTCTTACCCGATCCCAAAAACCCCGTGACTATGGTAATAGGTATTGGCTTCATGGCTGTTGTCATGTCGCTGGCTTCTGCTGGCTCGCAGCAGCTGCGAGCGAGAAAGGAGAGGAAGAAAAAAGAAAGAAGGAAAACGAGAGAGTGCGTGCGTTGTGAATCAACATAGGTAAATGCGTATTTACAGTTGGTTAGGTAGACTAGGGGATGGAGGGGTTGAGGGGTTTCTCTGTAGCAGTATCTCAGGTACTTAGTAGGTATGTAATCGATAACGGGATGACAAGATAACAACTTACCTCCTACTGAGTAATCCAATCGGTATCATGCCTACCTAGGTTAGGTACCTACCTAGATAACCTCGATCTGCCAAGCACACTAAAGCACCGCCGTGCTGCAGCTAAAAACCAGCCTTGTAACCCCGGCAGAAGCCCCCCGTAAAGCTGAGTTTCAGCTACTGCGCGGCGACTTGGCCTCTGCAGGGCTTCCCACTCAGCACCTACCTACTAGTACACCACAAAACCACTTCTACTAACTAACCTAACTAGGTTAGTTCGTAAATATACCCATAGTATCCCCAAAGCTGCCTCCCCGAGGCTGCCCGTGTAGAGAAATCTGTAGCGTACTCGAAGCCTTCTTGAAGCCTTACTGAAGCTGGTACTGCAGCCCGTACACCCCGGCTCCGTGCCGTGTTTTCCGTCTTGCTGATAAGGAGCTGGTAAGGAGCTGGTAAGGGTATCTATCCCGATCTAACCGGACGTTATAGCAATAACTGCACGATGACGTAGGAGTACATTATGCCATCGTAACCTCCCCCCCTCCCCCCCCTCGACAAGTCACCATCAATTGCCAATTACAAGAGTAACAAGGCAAGGCAGGGAGAAAAGCGACTTGAGTTTGCTACATATATAATATATACACTATGACTTAATTGCCCAACATTAGTTCACTATATTCAGATTAAATTCGATAATCGTCCTTTCTTTTCTTTTTTCTTTCTTCTTCTGCTTCTCCTGCTTCTTCTCTCAACTACTTTAATCGTTATTGCAGAATCAATTAATACCTTTTAGTCGCTTTCTCACTCAAGCGTCCTACCCAAGCGTAATAGGCACTGTTTCTACACGGCTATAGTCCTTCAAACGTAAAGGGACAATGTCTTCAGTGAAGCCCCAGGTTTCCCAATCGGCGCCCAAAACGTTTAAAGATCGGTTAGACGAGGCCGCACGAGAATCCCGTCGGCCCACGAACAACCGCACGGGAAGTAGTAGTCCAAGTCTGATAGAGAAAGGTGAGTAGAGGCAAGCAGCCAAACCGGACTACCCACTAACCCTCGCCGTATGCCGGCCAAATGCCGAGAGAGGTCATGCGCTGACTTTGTAAACTTGGATCCAAGTCGCCGAGTATGTCCCGGCAGCGTCCGGACTCCTAGGAGCAAACAAAAACAATCAAGAGAAGCGCGAGGAAGCACTGCCCAAGGATGTACCGGGCCCACCGAACCGCCCCGAGCATGACGATCATATTGCCGAGTTCGTCAGAGAACAGCACCGGAGCAAGAAGCCTGACGGTAGTATCGCGGGCTGATCGGTATTCGTTCACTTATTTATTTATTTCCATAGAGCGACGAATACACGACATGGAAACTGGAGGAGTGTGGCCTTGTTTGTATCTTCTCACCTGAGCCAAACGTAACAGTTCTAAGCCATAAAGAGGTTTTGATAATGTAGTAGCTGTTGGCGCCCCCAGGTGTGGGTATTAGATAGACTAGAACACCTACCTTGCACTCAATAACAGTGTTTTCAGCTGGCGTTTATTCATTCACTGGCTTTCTGGTGAAGGCACAAGACCGCGTGGGTATATATCACAACAGACGACAATATATGTAAACATTTCTCTCACTTTCTGCCGTATCTCTCACATTTTCATCCACAATAGAATCGATATGCATAGTGTGCCAACATGCATGCACCTTACGACTCGGCGGCGCCGCACTATACAGAAATCAACATTAATGAATACATCGACACCACTGCTCTATCATTTAACTATATAGTCGGACAATCGGGGTAGTCGGCCTGGAAAGCTTCCGATTGCTTGACGAACAAAGGGAGATAATCCCGGGTCGTGAAGTTTTCGCTGATATAGTAGTCTACATCTGTCGAGCTGTAGCTCGAACCGAGAATAGCAAGCACGTCGCTCTCGATACTAGATATGTCTTATGTGAGCCTTTGATATATGGCAAAAGGGGTAAAGGTGTCAGACATGTGCCACAGTACCCTATTCGATAGGGTAGCGTAGGGCAGAGCCGAAGAGAGGGCACAGTAGAGTGTAAAAGGGGGTGGGGGTTAACTCACAAATCCACAAAAACCACGTCGACAACGTCGGCCTCGCCATTCTCGTCAAACCCGGCGGAGCCCTGGAAGAAGTCAGGGATGTCGTAGTATGGTATCTCCGAGTGCGCCGTGTCGTCACCATCGGCACCCCAGTCATCCGTGGTCGTGTACCCAGGCACAAGATCCACGACCTGGCGCCTAGTAGCCCCGCGAAGACTACTCCAGAGCTCACTGTCACGCTTGATCTCGCTAAGTGGCTCGACAAGGGGGTCGGTGCAGATATCTCGCTCTACGGGCATGTATCCTAATGAACGCTTCCCGCTTGCGCCGGCGTTATTCAGCGCGCCGAGGAGGGTGCTGGCCTGGGCGTACGGCACGTTTTTTATATACAGAAAGATATCGGTAAACGGCGATACGATGAAGGAATCATCATAGGTGAATGGCCCCTTGTGCATGTCAAAGCGGATGCTACCGGTGTTGGCGATGATGTAGCGGGCCGTGTCACTGCGTTCTTCGTTGACGACAGTTTCGGACAGGGCCCGCGACAGTAGCGGGAATATATTGTCAGAGCTGTCGAACGGAGCACATGTCAAGCAATAGTCCTGAGGTACGCAGCCGTACAGTTCGCCAAGGTTGAGCTGCTCTCTGTACTTCGTGATATCTGCTGTAGTGGCACGTCCATTGTCATAGTCGAAGTTGTGGTCATACCAAGTTTCGGCATCTTTGAGTCAACGGATTAATTATCGAAACACGGCAAGGCAGGTGTATCGGGAGTACCAAGAGAAATCGGGGCTCTATACGGGAACAGAACCTCTGCGATGGGAGACGCCGTCCCCAGAATATGTTAAGGAGGGGAAAGAGGAAGAGGGGCACCTACGGTATACGAATGTCTTGCGATTCCAATCAAGGTAGCGCCGGGAAAACGCGAAAGGCGAAGTGGAATTTTCCGTCGCCTTGCGCGTAGGGTTCGGCACGCCAGCAGGGTTGGGGAAAATACCGTCGAAGCCGCTGTTATTCCTAGTGAAGCCAGACATGGAAAGCCAACCGAGTGTCTCACAATAGCGGCCTATGGAGCCAATTAAATTAGCATAACATCGGCTTAGGAGGCGCTGAAGACGCTGAAGACGCCGAGGACGCCGAGACCTTGACTCACCCGACTCGATGGCGACGCTACTCTCATCGTAAACAGTAAAATCGCGGATATGACTGTGCCCACCTTCGGTACTGGTCAGCGATGCATTCCCCACGATAGACGGGTTACTCAAGGCACAAACCCAGGATTTGTATAGGCGTGCTAGGATGAACCGCGCGAATGGCATCGACGACTGTCTGGAAGCTGCTGTCGCGGACAGGGTTGTGCCCAATAAGGACGAAAACATCAATGGGATCACAATTGTTGACGGCTTCCATGAACCATTTCTGCGTCACCATGGTCCGAGCGGGGGTGACCTTGGTGACATTGGTGTTTCCTAGCTTTTATTAGAGCTGTGTGAATGAGATGCACGAATGGGCTTACCGGTGAAGTCGAACAAAACACCAAAGGCCATGACCCTTAATCCATGTTTGGTAGTAAAATACCTATGCGTCTTGCCGATGTATTTCCACTCGCCGGTCTCCTGATCTACTATTTGCACATTTGACGTCAAGTACTTGTCACCCCAATAGGCCGAGATCTCGTTTCTTTAAAAGTTAGTCGTCGACCACTGTCTAATGGCGATGGGATGAAGAGCCGGGGACAACCCCCCCAAAAACAAAAAAAAAAAAACACGACCGTGGGAACCACCTACAAAGTTTGATAGGCCACATCCGCTAGATAAAGCTCGTGATTTCCAATAGCGAGCAAATCGTAGTCGACGTCGTCAAATATGTTGATTGAAATCGCTCCATCGGGCGATGTAGCATCGCTCAAGCCTGCGCCGTCGTGCAAGTCGCCTGGAATCACCACGTCAGTCATACAGCAACGTGGAAGTCTCGTGACCGCCGCATACCTGTATCAATTAAGAGGAGGTCCACGCCCACTGCACGATTAATTGAGTGTTAGCGTTAGCTTCCAACAGTGGTGGCGTACCGGAGAACAGAAGCCTCGTAAATTCAGAATACATTCTCAAGACACAATCGTATCCAACAGGTAGAAAACGCGCATGGATAAAACGAGGCGCTGCTATGATGGAAATACAGTCTCTCGCTTACTGTTGCCGGCCTGTTGCTTGAAGTGTGTTGAGAAAGTGACAAAGTCGCCCCAGTCAGCACCATAGTTTTTCTCCTTCAAATGGCCCTCTAGCCAACCATGGGTGTCGGTCTACAGGTTTAGTTTCATGATTAGCCATCTTCACCCCTCGGTGGCTAAGCGATATTGAAAAGAGATAACGATAAATAATAATAATAATAAAGATGAGAAGGTGGAGGAGGATAGGGGGGACTAGATGCCCAGACGGCGACATACGGTATGCAGGAAGTTCAATTGACCCCATTCTAGAGCCCTCGTGGGGCCATAAGTAGCATTGAGGGCATCCGGCTGCATCCGCTTGACATGACGAACATGTTCGACATGGTTCGCGGGGCCGTAACAACCCTCACAAGCCAGCGTAACGGGAGCGAGGGCGAGAGCCAATGTCGCCGCGACGACGCCGAGGTAATGCTTGACGGCCATGGTGGAGACAGGCCAAGAAGGTCAAGCAAAAGCCAAGCAGAGCCCAAGGTCGTTCCAGAAAGACTGCCGTCAGTACCTGGACTACCTCAGCTGGCTACCTATATAATGGAGGCTCACGATCATATATGTATATGTATGTATGATGCGGATCAGTCGAAGGCGTGCGCGATTAATAAATAGACCGCGTAACCACTCGAGCTCTAGGTAAGCTAGCTTTAGACAAGTCAGCCTCTTGAGCTGATCGGGGTATGGTCACATCTTCCCTTATTTCTTTTCCCATCGACCACAGTCACTGCACAGTAGCAGCAATGGCATCGGAGTGAGTTCCACGTGTGTAATTTAATTAAGTCTATCTACGTAGTAGGAACCCTACCCACCTTACCCCAAAGGAGCAGGTCGCTAATTATGAACCGATCGCATGGGACGGGATGAACGCCCTATTGGGCAGCATCAGAGGAACCCCGGTCAAAACCAGGTTCCTCCGTGTCTCCATCTACTTACTTATCTACTTACACTATATACTAGTATTAGTATTAGTCCACCCATTGATAGAACCCCTACAGTTTCTAGACTATGTAAGCTTGGGCGATTTGATTACAGCCTTCATCAAGGCTGCGAACCGAGGCGATATAGACCATATACTATCTACCTAGGTAGCCCGAGATCTCTAATCTAGGAGATATTGACTAATAGCATCTCTATCTGTCACCTTTACTCTATTTCTATATGTATTGCTCTGCTTAGTAACTTATATGTGACGACAAGAACAGGGCCATAATAGAACAATTAAACTTGATTGATAGATACATAGGCAGTAGGTATCTTCAGAAACCAGATTGATGATCGAAGCACACGACTGGCTGGCTGGATACTGTGTGTTTGAATCATCGTTAGGACAGTACGATAGCTTCACGCTCATCTCTTTATCAGTATTCCTCAACATACCCTCCGGCGCATGCCTGTTGAAGATATATCTACCGGGCTGCGGCACCTCGTCGACGGGACGGATTCCGCGATAGTACTTACTACAACTACATAACCAGAACTTGGACGCCAGTTACTACCTCCCCGCTTCAATGTCTTCCCAGTAACAATAGGTTTAATTGACTAGGTATCCTGTTGCCGGAAAGCTGCTTGGCCTTCTCACACGTGTCTACTCGGATCTTTGTGAACTATCGACGGACCAAGCCACGTTTAACGTTTATATTGGGAATTACCTATCTATCCATGTCCTCTCACAGGGCAGTTGCAAGAACGGCGCGTTGCAGATCATGCTTCAGAATTTGATTCAATTAATGTAGATGAAATTGGTAATGACAAAAGTAGCCGAAAGATTCAGATCCCCTCGTAGAGCTCCTATACCACATCCTCTTTTACTAGTAAGAGACATAATTCATCAACCGTATCTGATAAAAAAGGGAACCCATTTTCGCTTAGAGCCCACCCCTCCAAAACAATGTCTAACTTGAAAACCATGAATCAAGACTTCGCAGTGACGTTTATAGTAGGAAGAAGGGACCGGCCATGAAGGCCAAGCCGGCACCAACCATCAATGACCTCTTCAATGATCCCGCAGCGCCGTTAACCGCAACTGGAGGAGAGACGATGGCCGTACCGTTGCCCTTGTTGCCATTACCGCCCACAGCACCATTGCCACCGTTGCCTCCATTGCCACCGTTGCCTCCATTTCCACCATTGCCTCCATTGCCACCGTTGCCGCCGTTGCCGCCGTTGCCGCCGCTGCCACCATTTCCACTGTTGGTTCCATTTCCACCGTTGGTTCCGTTAGCACCGTTTGTTCCGTTAGCACCGTTGCTACCGTTGGCCCCGTTGGCACCGTTGGCACCGTTGCTACCATTGTTACTGTTGGCTCCGTTGGTACCATGGCCTCCGTTGGCTCCGTTACCGCCGTTGCCGCCGTTTCCGCCGTTGCCGCCGTTTCCGCCGTTGCCACCATTACCCCCGTTACCTCCGTTGCTTCCGTTGGCGTTTCCACCATTTCCACCGTTGCCTCCATTTCCACCGTTACCTCCATTGCCTCCGTTGCCTCCGTTGCTACCGTTGCTACCGTTGGCACTGTTGGCACCATTTCCGCCGTTGCCGCCGTTGCCTCCGTTGCCACCATTTCCACCGTTGCTTCCGTTGGTGTTTCCACCATTGGCGCCGTTGCCACCATTTCCGCCATTGCCACCATTGCCACCGTTTCCGCCGTTGCCACCGTTGCCGGCTACATTGCCTTGGTGAACTCCGGTAGGCGCAGCGGTAATAGTAGCAGTGACGCCATTGCCGCCGATCTGTACAGTTGGCCGACCGAAGCCCGTAGGCTGGGCGCTGGGGCACGTAATGACGACTTCGGATTCAGGACAGATAGGGCAGCTAACCTTGGTGACGACGAATCCTGGTGGCATTGTGGGGGTGACATAGTCGGCCTTGTTACCGGTGCAGGTCTCAGTGATTGTGTAGGTCGCCATCCATTTGCCAGTCTCGCAGGCAGCAGGTAGGACGGTTTCGTAGACGGTAGTGTAGAAAGTCTGGGTGATGGGAGGACAGTACAAGAAAGCCGACGAAGTAACGTTGGCAAGAGACATTTTGATGAATGTGCTAGTTTTGTAAATACACTATTACTGTGTGATATATGAAGGATAATATTGAAGAAAGCGAGTGTGGCTAAACGAATGATGTTGCTAAGGTAAAGGAGTGTGATGGCCGCGAGGCTCTGAATGAGTGACTGATAACCAAGGAAGAAGTGGACGCTGATGGCGAGTATTAATTCCATCAAATTCAACTGGGGAAGCCACCATCTTTATACCAAAGCTGGATGGCGGTGTATCGCCAACGTAGGCCATCATTGAGTGCAGTTTCTTGGCCAACTGAACATAGCAATGAGTGAGCCATAACAATGCCTTCCAGCAGTTGCGCCGTGGGACGTGGTAGTAGTGGGAATGATGTGGTGATTGTAAGGCATTCCTCAGAGACCCCATCTTTAGAGAGCGTAGTTCGAACCATGTTATGTGGTGCCTCCGTGCCAAGTCGAATGCGATATTTGAGACACTCGAGACACCAAAGCGAGACCTGCCATGCTTTGTGTCCCACCGGCATTCTACTTTACATTCTGTTTTTTCAGCAACAATCACACTAATAGACACAGAGAGACGGGAGAAGAAAAGGAAAAAAAGATCTATACCCGCCACGTAGGACACATTTATCCGCATCTCGGTAATATCTCGACTGGTAATGGAGCGACAAGTACACACGTGTCAACCCAACAGGGAAAATAAATGCCCATAAACAAATAGAGATACTCGAAATCGTGCTTGATTCAGAGACGACCTAGACTACCGATTTGGATTTGGGTTACTTGCATGGGAAATCGATCATCAGATATCATGGCTGCCATTCACTGGTATAGACTTGGCGGGTTATGCGACACTGGCGCTTCATTCTGTTGCGGTTGATGTTAAATAACAATTTACTAGCGACACTTCATAGATATGTTTCCTTTCAAATCGACATCTCCCGTCCACAGTCCGAAGACGAGCGGGAGACTTCCTAGTAAGGAGATTCTTCTCCAGAGTAAATTCCCATATAGGGAATGGCAACTCGTCACTGTAAAAATATCGAGGTGACGGTCGTGGCGACTCTGTGAATACTTTTTGATCTGAAGAAGAAAAAGAGAAAAAGAAAGGAAGAAATCTGCAAGCCTCTGTCGCGTTTTATGGAATATTTTCGTGGACAGAGTGGGCCTATTGTAGCAGCTGCTTGACAGCTGGGACTAACGCCTTGTCACTTACAAAGAACACGATTACCTAATGTAAACCCGATAACTAGGTATCTATCAAGATAACCAAACTCTTATCGAGGCTCTGTCATGTGCAACACCTTTACCGCCATCAAACCGACATGCCGGCGGACGACTACTTCTCGGCCGGGACCGGCGGTGCTCTCAAGCTCAAAGGCGCCAAAGTCCAGAAGGTCAAGAACAAGAAGAAGAGTAAGAGCAAGGATAAGTCGGCAAATCTCGAACGGTCCTTGTCCACCACAACTAGCGCCGAAACGGAATCGAGGGAGCGAGATGACAGCGATGACGTCGAGAAGGTAGCCGTGCCTGGCCACGCTTCTGAGCCCGAGCCCGAGTACAAGACGGAAGCGGAGCGGCGGCATGAAGAGGCAATGAAAAAAAAGGTACTACACACACACACACACACACACGTGTATATATATATCCTACTGCCTTGCCTTGGTGAAGTTGAATAAGTAGAAAAATGAGATGCTGACTTACGCCGTGCGGCGCGCACAACAGATGCAACGAATGCTCGAGGACCCCGCCCTCGCATCGGAAGTCCGAAAAACCCATAAAGAGAGAGTAGAGAGCCTGAACACATATCTGTCCAAGCTAAGCGAGCATCATGACATGCCCAAGATCGGCCCCGGATAAGGGATGTGACCGCTCCGACCATCAAAAGGCCCCCCCAAAAAAGCCTCGACGTTTCCAATGGCCAAATGTGCATCTGTACGATAAGAGGGAAGCAACTCACTGTTCACCGCTTTCGATGGGAACCCATGGCTTTAGATTTGTAGCGTATGCCTGCTTAGCTAATATTCCGGCAACCGCGACGTAGCCCATCCAGAAGCTGGAGGCGAACTATACAAGGCTTCTTTGGGATGTTATCATCGGAACCATATCTGGAAACGCGCCCAGTCCCGCTCTGACATGATGCCTTAACGACGCTGCGAAATAAGAAGCAGTTGGTTACAACTGGGTTTGTAAAGACGCGATGGCACATATTTTCATAGAGCTCATCTAGTAACCGAATAAAGAAGCAACGAAGTCGCCCCCATCTAGTTGAGCATTGGCGGCTATCTAGGGCTCTGCCTCATTACATTGATAAATGTAGCTAGTTATTTGTTAACATAAATATATACGAAAGCAAAATTCGCTATTCATCGCTACACGAAAGCCCAGGAAAACCATTGAATACTATGACAAATTGATTCCAATATCTCTATGGAACAACTACTATAAAGCTCTCCGGCCAGAGTTGTTAGCTTAAATGCCCCGTAAACTCTTCGCAAGGTCGAGAGTGCGAGTACATGGATATTCTTATTGTTAAATTTACTGTTGCCTAACTAATCTATATCCCTATGATCTATTACTATTATTGCCTTGCCGCTTGTGTTTTCTGTACTCTGTTACAGTAGTCGTAATGTCGTTAGAAGATGAATGATGGTCAAACCGTCCGCCGATGCTCTGTGTCCCCGAGACTTCGCGTTCAAAGCTTGTCACGATGATCCTAAGAATACATCTGTGACAAGGGAACCTATCTAATAAAACCGATGTATATGTAATACTTGTTGTCAACCACACAGGAATCTTCCCACTTATCCAATGCCCCGAAAATTCCCCATCCGAGTTAACAAGAAAAGGAAAAAAAAGACCAGACCCTATGCAATTTTGATAGATCACACGCTGTGACAATTTGATCAAGAAAGCATGATGCCACCGACAAGGAAACCGGCAAGGATTTCAAACCCGGGCCCTCTCACAATCGGAGCCGAGGATCCAGTCTGTAGATTACCGATAGCGGAGGTTGTGCTATCTCCACCAGTAGCACCGGGCGTGACGACCGCGACCTCCGTAACCGTCGTCACAACGCCTCCCGGAAGTGTTGACGTAAATGTAGAGGTCCTTGACGTCGGTGTAGGGGTTGTTGATGTTGAGAATGTGGAGGCTAGCCAGTGTTAGAACGAATATCCACATGCTTAAGTTTAGAGTGAATGGGGATCGCTGAAGCAATGGTTCATGCCAAAGGAGCGTGTTGATAGAGATTGATAGTAATATCTGGATAGTTGACTCTGACGAGAATCGAGTGAAGGAGGACACGATGATTCGGATTAACTGTTTCCATATGACGACCGTGTATCACTTTACGATGACGTGGCGGTAAATTTTTCTAAGAAAAAATCGAGTTTACTTACTAGTAGAAGAGTCTACATCCCTAGAAGACTCAGAGGTCTGCCATGAAGATGACGAGGTAAGGCCAGGAGTTTCGGTAGTTTCGGTAGTTTCCGTTGTCTCCGTTGTCTCCGTTGTCTCCGTCGCCTCAGTGGGAGTAGAACTAGAAATAGGGGTTGACGTAGTTACTGGAGTCGATGATGATGTCGGTGTATTTTGAGGGGTCTCAGTCGTTTCTGTTGGTGTTTGTTCCGCCGTCGTGGTTGTTTCATCGGTCGAGGTGGTAGACGTTGTAGATGGTATATCCGAGGTAGTAGCCGGGGTAGAAGAAGAGGAAGAAGAAGAATCAGTAGGAGCCGGGGCGTCCGAGGTGGTTGTATCGTTTCCAGATGTTCCTTGTCGAACAGCCAAGTGAACAATGGTTGATGCTAGGGCGGGACTCTTGGCATGGACTGCTTCGGCGGCATAGCGGTCCGAGTTGAAGATACCATGCTTGAAGGTGTTTGGAGCGTACTCATGGAGAAGCTGGTGCAGAGCTCGAGGTGAGACAGCGCTCAACAGACGAGAGAAAGCCGGCGGCTCCCCTTTCTGGCTCACCGTATCGTCAACATGCTCGGATCCCGTGGAGTCCCCTTGCGATGATCTCACCCCGAAGTAGGCCGCATTGGTCAAAGCGACTGTGAAAGAAGCATAAACAAAGAAGGTGAAAAGAAGTGTCCGCATGGTCGGCATCGTGATGACACAGTCTGGCCTATCTCTCAGAAAGATACTCCCGGGAGCAGAATGGTCTTGTCACCGAGGACGCGGAATATCCTTTTGGATTATCGACTAGAATGTGGTCGAGTGCGATGCTAAGATGACAGGTCAAGACGGGAAGAGGACTTGTAGGGCTGAGATAGCAAGTAAGGTAGCCGGGCATATAGATATATAGGAATCTATATAGGTATATATATATATATATTTAGATATAGGTAGACGTCCTCTATTACTAGTATAAACAGACGTCCATGCCGGACTACCTGGTAGTGAGCAGTGAGGGGACTGACTGGGTGTTACACTAGGTACGTTCGGTTAGCTAGTTCGTGGAGCCAGGATAGACCTTGGTTCGGACCGCACCTTTATGTTTTGGCGTACCAGCTGGATGGATGGTGCCAGATCATCAAGCACTGTGTAGAGAGCCCGTCCGATTGGTGGGTGCTGAGGAAAAAAAAGGACGTTAGGTGCTTAGATATACGTAGTATACCTAGATGTAGGTAGTCGGGCACACGTACTCGTAAGTCTGCTCGTAGTGTAGGTCGGTAGGTATGTTTGTCCTTACGTGTGCTGTACGCACCAGAACACCAGAACACACACACACACACTACCTACCTGGGTACCTACCTACTTGACTACCTACGATAGGCGTGCACCTTAGTACCCTACTGCTGTAGCTTGTTCGCAAGATGTACGTAGGAGGTAAATCCAAACAAACTACCTACCTAGGTACCTTAGGCTCCTACCTCTCTCGCCTTTCCGCGCCTAGAACCTTAAGGTTATGTTGGCACAGTACTAAACCTGGTGTAGGTAGGTAAGCGGACGGGCAGAGTGACGGGTGGGTAGACGGGCGGGTATGCTACTATACAGTACTTGTACATACCTACATATACCTAGGTACGGAGTAGTAGGTACGTAGTAGGTAGTGTATATGTAGGAGTGTACTTAGTAGTGCTCTGCAAATTTATTGGGAGAGTGGCAAGGATATCGTTCGTTTTTGTTCCTCGTGTTCCGGAAGTTTCGATGATGATCATGATGTTAGTATCTATCTTGTGTGGGTGTGCCGTCGGGAGCTTAAAGAACTTCGGTAAACCCGGCCGCGCCCATGACAGCCAGTCTCTAAGTACATGCCTACTACCTACTAGTAGTATACTTAACCTACCTGGCAGTAGCCTAGGTACTCCGTACTCCGTATATTACTCTAGCCTCTCTGCTGTGCTCTACCTAGGTACGTCTAAGCCTCCAAGCCTCCACCATAAACCCCGTATATATATGGGTGGCTGGGCCCCATGCGCAGCCGCCTGACAGGAATAAATAGTACAAGTACTGTAGTCCGGACTTTTTTGGTGCTTTCAAAAGACCAATGGCCCAATCTTACCTAATGGATGTTTACATACCTAGGTACCTAGTAGAGTACCTAGGTAGTGTGCTCGCTCAATGCTTCTTCTCGCTAAGCAATCATGTTCTGCCCGTCTTCCTACACTCGTCTAGACAATGTCTTGAAACCCAGAACAGCCCAGAAGACAGCCTTCGACAGCCCCCGGGATGAAGAACTGCTTGGCGGTCTGACCTTAAAATATCATCCAAAACAAATCAATGACGTTTGAGTAGATGAATCCAGTCTGTCTTGGGACTAGCGCATTTGCATTGACACGCTCCGGCTAGTGCTCCGGCTAGTGGGCTCCGGCTCGGAATACGAGATTTTCGTCATCCGTCAGACCTGATCCATCATCCAAACTACAGTTTGCTTTTAGTACTGTGTGCCCTGCTGTTTCTGGCTTTGATTTATTTGTACAAGTGAGAGCAAGTCAAGAATAATAGATATACTGTGGGTAGTGGTAGTGGTGGTAGTAGTACATATAGGTGGTCGGTCACATATTTCTCAATACCATCGCTGTCATCACTAACCAACAGAAAACCTCTTCTTCATTTTTCTGGATTACTATCACCTATGATGTGATACTACCCCCCACAGCCAAGCCATCGACATGCCTGATTGTATGCATCTACTAGGCGCTTGATTATGAGACGCATTGCTTATCGTAGTATCGCATAAGTCGTATGATGGAGAAGACCTCATGCAGCCTTCAAGCGGCGTGTCAAAGGTACACCAATGAAAACAGTTGTATCTCAGAATCACGACACACGATGATACTAGATATTGGTGGATATATCGTTACGGGCGTTGCTGTCTACACATACCGTTAAAATGTGTAAATAATTACCTAGGTAATTGCTAACTACCTAAGGTATCTGGGTTAGGTAGGTACCTATAGACATTAAGCTATCTCCTACCAGTACGTATCTAGCTACACTACACTATCTAACCTAGATACTACAGGAGACGTTTTCTAATACACAAAAGTTTCTACCGGTACCTTCAAATGTACCACGAGTCAGTTGTCCTACTTAGTACACTACCTATACTACCCTATCGATAAAAAACTCAACTCCATGTGAGTATTTATTATCATAGGTAGGTGTCCAGGTACTGTCCGGGTAGGTAGTAGGCCATCCCCACCTAAGTACCTAGATAAGTACCTAGTACCCTACCAAAGTAGGTACGCAATGAGGGTACCTAGGTAGTGCTGTACCTACTAGTATATCTCCCCTCCCCATCTTAGTATCTTAGTGCATGGGTCGACCGACTGACCAGTTCACACGAATAAACCTCACAAAACACATGTGATAGATAGATCATTTGTCTTGTTTGACCCCAACCTGCGCAAACATTTCCACGGCCAACTCGACTCCTCCCATTCGATTACTTGTCAGCCCCCGAAATCATTGAGACCGAGATCATGACCCTATCTAGATAATAGACAAAATCGACCCTCCAACTTCTCATGACACGGAACGCACTGTGAGGCCAACTGGTCCCTCCCGATATGCCTGACCATATTGGCCCTTCAACAACCGCGTACGAAGATGTTTTGGGCCATCCCGACCCCGACCGCTTGAGGCCGCTCTCGCGCTCTCCGCATCCATACCATCACCAAACCTCTGAGCTGCTCGAGCCCTCCGGTAGCTATGCTGCTAGACGAAGCCCCCCGCCCACCGATAGTGGCACCGAAGCCGACGATGAGCACTTTCTCAAGGGTTTGCCCGCTCCGAGGAGGTTGCACAAGGGCCTACGTGGACGTAACGATGTCTCTTCTGGCGCTTCTACCCCCTATCTTGCATCCCCAGCGCTCTTCGACGAAGAAGGTAGACAACTCTTCCCCCTCGCTGCAAAGAAGGACATGTCAGTGTGGAATCAGACTTCCTCTCCTGCCGACAAGTTGAGGAGGAGGAGGGCGAAGGAAGTCATCCGTCGCCTCACTGAGCTGTTCATCATCGGTATCCTGGGCTTATGCGTGTACACCAATGTCCAGGTGCGGCCTGTCTTAAAGAGGTCGAGTCGCGGTAAATAACCCGTTCGCACATTGCGCTAATGTGGCAAGAATGGCTAACAATTATTGACGCAGAATTCTGTCGCGCCATGGGAGTGCTGGCCACCTTGATCATCCTATACCCACTCCGACTGCTGCTCTGGGCCTATCAGCATAGAAAACCCTCGAGCAAATTACCCATCATAGTACCCTCGTCCTTCGATCCAGCACCCCTCTTCTACCCCCCGGTCATGGCATTCTTAGTTTCATCCCTGATTGCCGTCGACAACCCGGCCGTGATCCTCCCTAACATTGTTCTCGCCCTCAGCTCCTTGCCACGAGCTCTGATTCCTACGTTATCTCCTACTAGCGAAGATGCTAGCACACTCCACTGGGTATTGACGTGTGCGCCCGTAATCATACCCCATGTTCTAAGCGACCTCGCAACTGGACCAAGTGAGAATGAGAAGACGGACGCATTATCTGCAGCCTTTTCTCCCGAGGAAATCATCTTTCTTTATCCTTTACACTATAGCCTTCTCCGCGTCTTGCATGGCCTCACGACCACCAGTCTCCTAACGGCCGAGCTACAACTACTTTCCATTGGTCTCATCAATATCCTTCTATTATCCTTCTCGCCACAAATTACTATCCTGAAGGCAATGCTTTGGGTGGGAGGTCTTGACATCTTAGTCTCCTGTAGTAAACCAATTCACTGGGGAATAGCACTTGCTCGTGTACCGAAATGGCGTTTCAAGCGCCCATCCAGTCCCAAGAAACAAACTACTGCTTTTCTTTCGACGATGATGTCGTGGCGGAGGATGAGGCATGACCTATTCCACGCGCCATTAGATAGCTCTTCCTGCAGCTCGTGCGAAGCCTTTGATGATCCGGATGATACGGATGACACCAATGCCCAAATGTCGATAGGACTTGCTCGAGTGCGAACCATAGGTGCGGACGGTGCTCTACCCCCCCGGGATTTCGAGGTGAGTTCCCTCTCGGGCGTCGATGGGTTTCCAGAAAAAAAGGCAGAAACCGCCCAGGTTCGTAGGCACACCCTGCCGGGCACGGGTCAGCAACGAAAACAACAAACCCACACGCCATCGGGCCGAAAAAAACGATCGGCATCACTCTCGATGAAGGCTTTCATCTCGCTCACTTACAAACAAGCAGTGTTACGGAAGTGGATTTATGCTTCGTACGTCTACATTTGCATCATCGGCGCCATATTTTTGCCCATTTCTGCTATTGGCGTTAAGGAGATGGTCAAGCATGAATCGCTACGCGGCGATGAGCCTGTCGGCTGGGCATTAGGTTATCTATTTGGAGATATCCAGTGGTTCAGGTGGCAAGTAGTCAGCCACAATCTAGGGTGGTGGATTTGCCTTCCACTTAGGTTATCTCAAGGTATGGACCAACGCGTAGAGCACGGATGGGCCCAACATCTACGATTATCTTTTGGCGAGGCGAATACTCGCTTGCTCCTCAGCGTCTACTGCATAATTATCATCGCTGTTGGCCTTGCAATAGTCTTCAGCCTATCACCTATATGTGAGGTGGATACGCGTCGAAAAGTCTTCCATTTTATGATGGTCGCCATGTTTCTCCCGACGACCTACATTGACCCGTGCTTCGTAGCCTTAGCACTTTCCATCGTCCTCGCTGCTTTTCTACTCCTCGATCTACTGCGAGCAAGTCAGCTACCTCCTCTGTCTAAACCACTTGCCCTTTTTCTAGCCCCGTATGTCGATGGACGGGACCTTCGGGGGCCCGTCGTCATCTCGCATATTTTCCTCCTCGTCGGGTGTGCCGTTCCTCTCTGGCTATCTCTCGGATCGCTTCCCAGGATTGGCCATGATCACCTGAAAGGCTGGGATGTTTCCACTCGAGAGATTGGCATGGTGTCTGGCGTCGTGTGTGTAGGTTTAGGCGATGCGGCTGCTTCTTTAATTGGGCGACGCTACGGGCATCGCAAGTGGCTCTGGGGCGGAGGAAAAAGCCTCGAAGGTAGCGCCGCATTTGCGACGGCCGTGTTCATAGGCCTCATGGCTGCCCACACGTGGTTGTTCCTGGGCGGGTGGACCGCCACGAATCAGCACGCCGATACCTGGCAGGTCACGATGCAAAAGACGGGCGCCTGTGCCGGCATGGCCAGCCTCACAGAGGCCGTGCTGACCGGCGGGAATGATAACGTCATCGTACCCATAGTCCTATGGGCCTGTGTGAAAAGTCTAGGTGCTTAGCAGGAGAAATAAACAACAACTGTAAACTAAACTGAGCGGGCGGTGGTCATCGGACATAAGACAGGAAAGAGAAAGGGAAAGGAACGGCATTAACAGTAGAACATACCACTACGGCAAAAGGTCAAGTACCTACCTGACACCTGCTAACTAGTGGTAACTTGGCGTTTGAGTGTCTGGTATTTCTGACTTTAACACGATTCTCTTGCATCGCTTGGCGTCACGGTAGGAAGCCGAAAAAAAAAGGAGAAAGAAAAGGGGATGGAACATTTTGACCGGTCGCGTAGAGGATTCGCGGGAAATATGTGTAGAATTTTCTTTCTCGATTCTGTTTAGGCGAGTGGGTTTTATGTAATGCGGTCTCATGCTCTTCAAATCATCGGTATCATTGTCACGGATGGACGACGGCGGCCTTAGAGGACGGATGCCTCAGGCGCTTGTAGTGAAGATCATCAAGATACCATTTCTCTTATCCCTGCTTAGAGACATAGATTAAACAGTAGGTTGGCATGGCATGCGACATGCCAAAAGCCACAAGCCACGCTAATATGTTGTTATCTAATATTAATACGTACGTGCTCGAAGAGCGTCATGCTTGGGCCTGGTCGCCCCCAGACAGTCTATTTTGCGAAATCGGAATCCGGTATGAGCTCCCCTATCATGTCAATTTCACATAGGTCGCCAAAGGTGTTCGGAAGCTGGATACACCCTCACACAAGCGGAATCCACACACACGTAAAGTATACAACTCCAACGCCCATAGCACCCCCTACGGATTGGAGAATAGTGAGTTGTAAATAGTAGTCCCCGTCGTACAGTATACATCGTACGGCGTATCTACCTACTATGTAGGTTACTCGGACTCCTGAAGCACTTATTGTATAGATAGCGTATATAACAGGTTACAATGCATAGAAAATGCTGTACTCGCGCGATGCGGTTGGGGGATATATTTTACTGGTTATGTCAGAGGTAGTGGGATGAAACCGAAACGGGTATTTTCGTTCGGTTTTATGGAGCTGGGCGGGATCAAAGCGTTATCTGCTGTCACATGATAATGACTAGGTTATGTATGCACTGTAGGCAGCCATTCTTGCTCCTTGATGATGCGGTCCTTGATGCGGTGCCTTGATGCGGTGCCTTGATGCAGCGGGCTGGCGGAGTTCAGCCACCCCGATTCAGCCAAATTCTAGATTGATCGAGCACCTTCTCCACAGGTGCAGCCGTACGGCGGACGGAGTTTTGAGTCAATTAGTCAGAGCCACTGCTCTTTCTAGCTGCTGGAGCCGGCAAAGATAAGTCGACAAGCGTGGAGCTTTCTTTAGCTCGAAAGCTCAAAAGCTCGAATAGACTTAACTTCTGTACCTCCTTTCATCATACCTCTTACCTCATATCTCATCATAGTTATTCATTCACTCATTTCCACTGGCCTGTGGCATTCTACCCGATACAGCAAGACTTGGTTACCGTAATAGCCATAATACTTAGCGGATTTGTAGTAGAAGTGAGTCGATGCCGAGTACTCGACGGAGCACTACTGTGTACGCCGGGTTCCTAGCTTTAAGCACCTGTCGTATTCCGGGTTAACGAATGACTCAGTGGTCTCCAGACCCCACTATAGTACCAAGGACGGACTATCATATTCGAATGCCGACTGAGCTACTACCTCTTTCTCCAACGGTAGAAGGATACAGCCGCTACCTCTATACCTACCTAGGTAGGTAGTGGGAAAAGGGGGTCAATTTTAAAGGGAAGAAAGACACAAATAGGGAATAGAAAGAGACAGAGAAAGGGAGAAAGAGAGAAAGAAAGAAGAGCCTTGGCCCTAAAACAGACAGTTACATTTTCATGTTGGTAGGTATTTTCTGGTTTAGAGCTGTAAGTTGATTGAACTACCTACCTCTAACCTACTTACCTACCAAAACTAAAACCTGCCCTACCTACCTAGGTTACCTAAGGTAGTACACTAACTACATGTATGGTATACCTCTAAGACTGCCTGCCTACTGCTACCTACCTAGGTTAGCTACCTTCTTCTTTATATACCCAAGGCAGGCCTCTACTCTGCCTACCTAGGTACCTCTTTAACGTTGGTTACTGTATTTTTCATTTCTCACAGCCGCGCGCGAGCTGACGCATCTGACGCATCCGAATCTCTCATCTCATTCACATTACTACTACTACCTCCTCTCTACTGCCCTACCTTACCTTACTAACTCGCCTTCTACTAAGTACCTACGTACAGCCCGGTATTTTCCTACTCTTTATTAATTAGAGGGTCCCACCTAAGAGACCTAACCTGGATGATTAGGCAGCCAGCTCGAGGTCTAAGACAAACAGACTGCTTATCATTCTTTTCGAGGCCTCAAGTTTCCTCAAGTTGTTCACTCTCCGCTCGTCGCGACATATACTTCCGCATTTGTCCTTGACCGGTTTTTTCCCGTAAACCCCATGATTGCGCCCGGGGCCGACCCTGCTGTCGCTGACTTACGCGCCCCCACTTGAGAATCAACTACCTACACTAGATCTCTACTAGATCTCTACTGCCTCTGTTGCCTCTGTTGTCTCTGTTGCCTGTTACTCCTATTATCTCTACTATCTCCGTTACCTGCCTCTATTGCTATCTGTTTCCGTATTAGTGTAGTGGAAGTGTGTAGCCGCGGACAGACATGGCTTCCACGTCGGGAAAGACACCGAGAATTCTCGCATGTGTGCTGGTGAGACGAGACCTCCTACCATTGAATCAATCATACCAACCCCAAGTCCACCTACCTATCTAACCTAGTTTACTTGTTCCTCTCTTTTTCATATACGCTTTCAAACTGCTTATCTTATCTTATCTTACATTGTTAGGAGGTATACTTTACTTACCTATAACCTTTGAATGATAGTGTCAAAACCGCAAGATAAAATGTGATCGCCATACCCCCTGTTCGAATTGCGGTTAGAAGATCCCCCCTCTCTTATTGGTAGACCCCTCGTGCAAGCTAACTCTTGCTTCAATTTTGCAGTCAAGGTCAGCTTATGTGACAACCATCCTAGACTTCACTAAACCGTGTTGCCCAGGCAAATGTCCCATGCACCCCGAGTACTCCGGCTCCTCCGCGCAAGCGTAGGCGACCTAACCAGGACCTGCAGCAGAGACTCGCGCGCTGCGAAGAGCTGCTTTCTGAGTACACTACAAACCCTCGCACTCCCTCTAGTGACCTCGCGAGTCGCGATGAGCCTTGGAGACCTATAGGCAGGTTAGTCATCGATGATGATGGCACCAAGTTCACCGACAGTCATCTATGGGCTACCGTGCATCGAGAAGTAAGCGAGTCCGCTATGGCCCTTGAAACCCCCTAATTGTGCTGATTGAAACCTGAGAGTCCAAGCGCTTAAGACAGCCGGGAGGACTTTAGTTTGTGCTAATCTCCTCTTAGATCTCTGCCATGCGCGAAATTCTAGAAGACGATGAGATTGAGGATTATTGTACTCCTGACGCTCGCACTCCTGAGCATCCTGAGAGCATAGTGCTGTCAGAGGGCACCGATGGTAACGTCGAAGACTACCGGCCATCTCCGGCCCACGCATTTCGTCTGTGGCAGACGTTTCTTGAGAAAGTTAACCCCTTGACCAAGGTCATTCACGTACCCTCGGTACAACCCAAGTTGGTAGAAGCCACTACAGACCCAAGCGCCATCCCGAAGAATGTCGAAGCACTACTCTTCTCCATCTACGTCATGGCTGTCGCCACCTTGGACGAACGGGAGTGCCAGCAGCAGCTGGGGTGCGCCAAGGAAGAAGCCTATCAACGCTTTTCTACGGGTTGCCGAATAGCCCTCATGCGCATTGGCATACTGAAAACCTATGATCTGGTGGTCCTACAGGCGTTGGTGCTGTACTTTGTAAGTTGGCGTGGCCCCCCCTAGCGTATTTACATTAACAATCCCAGTTCTCGCTCGCAGGCCGTGTTGATCGCCATGCTGCCTGGATCCTCAATGGCGTCACCGTGAGGGTCGCCCAAAAGATGGGACTCCATAGGGACGGCGAGCTGCTCGGACTTCCACCTTTCGAAACCGAGATGCGAAGAAGGATATGGTGGCAAATTATTCTAATCGACACTGTCTACGCGCTCATGTCGGGCCTCGGCCAGTCTCTTCTCCCACGGTCGTGGGATACTAAACAACCAAATAATATTCACGATGCGGATTTATACCCCACCATGACAACACTGCAACCAAGGAACGGCCCAACAGATATGATCTATTGCTTGGTATGCTACGAGATGGCTAAGATGATGATGGATACCCCCAATCTAGAAGCCGTCATACTAGGTAACGAGGTAAGTTCGCTAGTAACCCAATCCCCTTTTTACCATCTCCAGGGCAAGATTTGACCATCAAGAATCTATCCCGTAACAATGCTTTTTACACTTACACACTGCCGAGACTATCGGTGCATTTTACTATACACGGCAACATTAACTCTTGATTCGTGACTAGACCGGCTTTCCTGATACAGCCCCTCCCGAAGAGGTGGAAAAGGCGCGACAACGCATTCACGAGATGGATCAATCCATAGGCAACATTCTGGACAATTATTGTGACCCATCGATGGGACCTATACACGAGCTAGCGGCGGAGACACGGCATCTGCTCATTTCGAAATGCAAGGAACTTATTTGTCCCGCAAAGGAGCAACCTGAGGCATGTAAATCCTTCCCCCCTCTGTCCATGCACGCACATTACGACGGCCTTATAACCTCATTCTTGAGATCAGGCTCAGTCACTCTAAATATAATCTCACAACTAGACTCTCCGCTCCCACCTACTTAAAACCCGTACATGTATCCCTATTCCAACATCAGTTTTAAGGAAATCGTTGTGCTAATTAGAATGCCATTGTAGTGGGGCACTGAAATTCTTAGTAATAAGGACAACCTGTTTAAAATCTCGGTCAGAAGTCTAGAGACGGATTTGAGACTGTACCATACGACAAAGTCTCAAGGGCACTTCTTGTGGTTTAGTACGTGTGAAATGGATCGACGAGATAGCACTTGGCGGAAGGCGGCTAACATTTAGCAACAGTGCTCACTCAATTTCAGGCCGAGATGGTGATATACATGGCAGGTCAACTGAGCGAACGGACGACGGGAAGTCTCGTAGAGAGGGCGTGGATCGTCCTCGAGGAGCACTATCGATTTCACAAGGAGCTACTTACACTCTCTCACAAGACGCATCTAGCGCTCGGTATTCTCGTGGTCCGGGCATGGAAAGTGCGGGAGGCGTGGCTGCGGGAGACAACGGGATCAGTACCGGCGGTGCCGAACTATATCGTCAAATTACGGGCGCTGTTGCCGTCAACGGAAGCGAAACACACGCGGGTGGACGAGGCAGTCGACACAGCAGCCCATATCAACGCAACGACAAACAGGGCGGCGCCAGCGGGTCTGAGCATGCCGTGGGACCAGATGCTCGGGTTTCTTGACGCAGGGGCTCTGGATTGGGATATGTTTGCGGGAGGCAACGAAGGTATGAACGTGAACTCGGCAGGCTACGGGATGGGTTTCGTAGGCCAACAAAGCAACTCGTGGATGTAGTAATATATCTAAATGAAAATGGGAATCCGGAATTGGGTAAAAGGGCAAGGTGGATGGATGGATGGATGGATGGGTGGATGGGATGGCTGGCTGGCTGGCTGGCTGGATAGAGAAAGGGACTCTTTCTATTCTGGGAAACTACATATGTAGAAATCGCTACTCATATGGGGGCTCGTAATAGCATAAGCACCGACCGTCGTAGGGCGGTACCTGCGTACATACTACCATACCTACCTAGGTCCCTTACGTTATATAAACGATTGCGCTGTGATGTTACTTTAGCGAGTGTGCCTAAAGGTAGGTAGTAAAAGGTAGTAGTAGCAGTAGGGAGTGTACTGTGGTGATACCTAGTGGGACGACGTCAGAATAGGGAGGCCCTGATCAGTTGTCCCAATGAAGCAAGCCCGGTTGGTATCCATACGACTACAGGTTCTGTGTAGGTAGGCATTACCTAGAGTGGAAACGAACCGTAGATAGCCCATAGCGCACACTGCCCACCGCCCACCTACCTAGGTAGGTAACCAACGTGAAGTGCTGCTAATTAAAGTAATTAAGGTATCTCGGACAGAGCAAGACCAAGCAATTTTAGAGAAGTCTATTGGTCAATCCATATGAAAAGCTCGGACCCGAATGTTTTGTTACGCAACCGAGCCCAAGACAACGGTTCCGTAGTACATACTATGCTATGTATAGTAGCACACAGCACGTGTCTTCTTTTTCCTCCTTTTTTTTTTTATTTCTCTCCTTTCTTCTTTCCCTCTTCCCTTCCCTTTCGTTTTTAATTGGGTTTTATCATGGTTTAATATACAAGTCTTTTTGCGCAGGTGTAGACAGGTCGTTATCCGTCGTGGAATGGCAGTAGAAACAACTATAGAAATAACAGTACTACCTAAAGTAGAAATAATAGTGGGCAAAAGGTAAAGGTAATCTAGAGATCTCTTTAGACTACCTAACCTACTATGTAGACAACAATAGACCAGCGGGTGTTTGAGGACCCCGCGGCGGACGGCTCGACGGACAGACATGGGTTCTGGAGTGGGTGCCAATTGTAAGTTTTCTTGGGGTCTCCTTGGGTCTCCTTGGGTTTCCTTGGGTCTTTCTGGGTCTGCGTGACTGGATGGATCTCAGTCGATCTAACTGGGCAATTTCACCTCGTCTGCAGCGCCCAAGTCTAATGTTTACTTAGGTAATCTACGAAAGCGGGTTGTTAACGGACCCGAGCACCGTCGACCGCCCGCTTTTCCCGCTTTTCCGCTCTCGCAATCGGTCGACCAACTGCCGCGTTTCTAATGCTAAACAACTGATTCGCAACAAATCGTACTATGCTACTATGCTACTATGCTACTATGCTACACTACTATACTACAATGGCACTATAGTACTATAGCCTTAACGAATCGGTGATGAGTCACCCATCTCACGAGCTCCTTTCTCCTCCCAAGTACCTAAGGCATTCATTCATTAGGTTAGGTACAAAGTTACCAGTAATCTAGATTGTCAAACCCTTCCCTTTTCTTTTCTCTATCCTTTTTTTTTTTACCCGTCACCTTTTTTTTTTTTTTTTCCTCTCTTCGCACCCCTACCGCTCGCTTGCCGTTATCTTGCCGCTTTTCTAGATGAGAGAAGCTACCTGCCGACCTATTATTCATTGGGGTTACCTAGGTACTATCTTCACTTAATACCTAGGTACTGAGGTAGATGGAGATACCTACCTGGGCTTAGGTAGTGAGGTAGTATGTATATATAACTTGGCGCGGCGCTCTTTCCCTCTCCTCGTTTTATATTTCTTGGCCCATAACAAGCATTTCTTACCTCTTATTCAATACATAATAAGTACCCATAAGTACCTAGGTATCTTCCCTTCTTACCTTAGGTACCGCAAACCTACCCCCATCTACCTATATATCATATATATACACGTACGTGTGTAGGTAGGTGTTTGGGTAGGGGATTGACACCATCTTGTCCATCCGTTGTTTTTACCCTTCTATCTCTCCGATTCGTTCTCTCGTTCGATTCCCTGATTCCCTCTTTTCCTTGGCAACACACCACCGACAACATGTTCGGCCGCGCCAAGAAGCAGGATCCGGCAACAGCAATAGCGCAAGCCCCGGGTGCCGACGAGAGCCAAGACGCCATCAACAACAACACATCCGAGCTCACTCCGGTACAGACCAACCATGAGTATCCCACTGGGTTGCGGCTCGCCTTGGTCCTGTCGTCCGTCTATATCTCCATCTTCCTCGTCTCGCTGGACCGCCTAATCGTCACCACCGCCATTCCTGCCATCACCAACGAATTCGATTCGCTTCCCGACGTCGGCTGGTATGGTTCTGCCTATCTTTTGACCTCGTGTGCCTTTCAGCTGCTGTTTGGCAAGCTGTACCGCTTCTATCCCATCCGTGCCGTCTATGCCACCACGGTTATCCTATTCGAGATCGGGTCTGCCCTGTGTGGCGCCGCCCCGAATTCCATCGCCTTCATCTTCGGCAGAGCCATCCAGGGAGTTGGATCCGCCGGCATCTTCGCCGGTGGAATCGTCGTCATCGTCTACGCCGTGCCCTTACACAGGCGGCCTTTCTGGCAGGGCATGGCCGGTGCTGTCTTTGGTGTTTCCTCCATCCTTGGGCCCCTCGTTGGCGGCGCCTTCACGTCAAACGTAACATGGCGTTGGTGTTTCTACATCAACCTCCCCTTTGGAGGCGTTGCTTTGGCCATCATCACGTTCCTCCTGCGCATCCCGGACCGAGAAGAGACCAAGGCGTCCACAAAAAGCAAGCTTTCGCAACTAGACGCGCCCGGTACTCTTGCTCTCCTTCCCGCCGTTGTATCTCTTCTACTTGCTTTGGAATGGGGTGGTCTAACCTACGCTGTACGTCTCTTTCTACCCCACCTCCCCGCTTCCTCCTTCTTACATTTTTACTGACTTGGCAAAGTGGAATGACCGCCGTGTTATAGCACTGTTGACACTGGGTATTTTCTTGGGCATTGTATTCATCCTTGTTCAGGCGTTTATGCCCAAGACGGCCACTATCCCCCCGCGCATATTCAAGCAACGGTCCATCTTAGCCGGTTTCTGGACCACCATCGTGCTTGGGTCCCAAATGATGATCTTTGGTTGGTGGCCATTCCAAGTCCTTTTTCATGTCGCTATACTCACTTCATGAATCACCCAGTCTATTACCTTCCTATATGGTTTCAGGCCATCCAAGGCGTATCCGCTGTGGACTCTGGGATCCGGTTGCTTCCTACTACGCTGTCCGTCGTCGTCGCCTCTATCTCCAACGGCATCTTCGTCACTAAAATTGGCTACTACACCCCGACGTAAGTATACCTACCATTATGTTTGTTACCGATATGTATCTGACATGTCATTTTGCATAGTATGATTCTCGGGACAGCTATCTGTACCGTCGGCGGTGGTTTGCTCACTACCCTACAACTCGACACCGGAATGCCCAAATGGATCGGCTACCAGGTGATTTATGGGGTACGTGATCTTCTATCTATCTCCCCCTTTGTTCCCCGCCCCATACGGTTCAGACGCTTGTCGTGACTCGTTCACGAGCTGAACGTTGCGCAACGAATCTATCAGCAAGACTACTATAAGATGAACTGACAATTTTTACCCATACAGTTTGGCCAAGGTCTCTGCTTTCAGGCTCCAAATCTAGCGGCGCAGACAGTACTTCCAAAGGCCGACGTCTCCATCGGAGCGTCACTGATGTTCTTTAGCCAAATCCTCGGCGGCGCAATCTTCATTTCCGTCGGCCAAAATATACTCAATAATCAACTTTTGCAAAGACTTGCCGGCCTCCCAGGCTTCTCACCCGCTCTAGTCCAGTCAGGTGGTGCCACAACCTTGATTAATTCATTCCCCGCCGAGTACCACCATGATGCTTTAGTAGCATATAACGAGTCCCTACGGACGGTCTTCAGGGTTGGCCTCATTCTAGCCGCCCTTTCTATTATCGGCGCCGCCTCCATGGAGTGGAGGAGCGTAAAGAAGGAGGTACCAAATACCAAGGCCACTGAGGACGTTGAGAAAGGTGTTGCGGACACGGCCGACAGCAAGTCTGTCGGTGAAACACCACCAGCCGGATCCACGCACCAGGCCGACGAGAAGCCGGCATCGCCCCCCAGCGATGCTCCCCAGGAGAGACACGGGCGGTCGTCAACGGAAAAATAGAAGAATCGCATACGGTGCTTCTCAGCAACCGCTCAGTTAATCCCAGTTAAGTTGCATTGAACATATAGAAATAGGTCGGCGTTCGGATCGTCATATCAGTGTGTATATCCAGGCGTTTGGTCTTTGGGTCATAGACTCCCCTCAACTATACGAGTCACCTTAGCTACATAAGTACCATGTATATAGCAGACGCAAAAATGGGGCGGGTTTTTAGGCCTCCAACCTATCTATAAGAGCTGGTTGTTAAATTTGTGCCATCATGGCGGGTAATATAATACTGCATATATATTCCATCGTTCGATCTCGGTAGCTTCCCACATACTAACTGAGCGTAGTGTTGTCTACCCATTACGACAAATAAGTCATGCGTATGGCCCTACCCGCAACCCCCTTATGGGCACCGGGATAAAGACGGCCTGCCTAGGAAAACAGGGGTGATCTAAATTACCTATGATGCTAAAACAACACTGCCGACTGGCACAGCTACTCAGATATGCCTCGGGCCATCTCTCATTACATTTATAAAGGCTGTCGTTCTCGCAACCGGCACGCTCTATCCCGCCAACTCTTGTTCTACTCCCGGATAAACAAGACGATTGAAGAGAGGACTATCAATTACTGACGGAATACTTATTTAAAACAACATTAGGAGTCTCGCCGCCGCGTAAAGGCAAAAGAAGGAACGTAGTAGGCGTGGTCGATTTCAGTCCGATTTCTAGCCGATATCACAAACGGGCCTCATCGCGCCGGGAAGCTAAGCGAGCTCAGATCACCTAACGGCCATTTTCCCAACCGCAGCACCACCAATCTCCGACCGCATTCCCATCGACAAGTAACCCGGCTCGATAACCCCTTTTACCTCTTTGCACACTCACATCGCCGTTAGGAACCTCCACTACTTGGGTGTCTAAACCAAGCGAGGAAAATCTAGACTACGCCCGCCCAATTAACCCGCCCCAACTTCCCACCCACTTTTCTATCCTCTACATCTGCTCGCTCTACCGACTAGTATATAGGTACTAGTAATACTCCACCCCACCGAGGTGGGCGCGTACCTACTTCACCTCACCTCACCTCACTTCGTCAAAGCGGCATCCCCCTTCCGACAATAGCAGCCAGAGCCTTCAAAACACCAAGACGGAATAAGAGAAAAGAGAGAGGAAGGAAGGAAGGAAGACAGGAAGGAAGAAGAACAAGAAAAAAGAAGAATGGAGTACCCGCAAACCAAAGTCAACTACGACAGCGACTGGACGGCCATGTACGTCGTGCTGGTCGCTATACCCATCATATTCGTCGCAGTGGCTACATATTCGCGATGGCGGAACGGCACAAGAGGGAATGGTACCACCACGAGAGTGTGAGGTAATCCCAACCCAACTCTCACACACTCTCTCTCTATCAGACACTCATATAAACACGCTCTCCCTCACTCACTCTTCGTTTATTTTCCCTTTATTCGGCAACAGGCCAGGCCCAGGCATTCTCATTTTCATCGAAAAGCACCAGACAAACAAAATCACCGCCCCCCCCCCCCTCCAAACTAATACCATGTGCCATCGTCCTACACCACCATACCGTTCATCGCGGTATCTCGATCTCAATGCGACGGCTCTAAGGGTAGGATGGACGTGAAGAAGAGCGAGGAGAAGGAATAGGAAACATAAAAGCCCGGAAGGGGGAGAAAGTGTGTGTGTGTGTGTGTGTGTGTGTGTGAGGATTATGGCTACGGCCACAACGGCAAAGTGGTTTTCAATAACCGTTAACTATATGCAGACTCGGTCGGGGTGGTTCGTTGTCCATTCTGCCCATGCGGTCGCTTCCTCCCTCTAACTGTGATGTACCCTACCATCCATTACATTGCACTCCATAGAAATCTCAAAATGAAGTGTAACATGCCCGATCTTCATCGACACAGGCTGTGCCGTAATCCGTATATGAGATCAGAATGAGTGGCAGCCTTACCATCTTCATACACAACAATTATCAACTAGCCGATATATAGGAGCAGCACCTTCGCATGCACTCCTAAAATACCCGGGTTAGTTCACACAATACAAGTAAATAAAAGACGTGCATGGGTGCTGAGTGTTTATTGACTCAAATCGTCCCAGATTCAGACCCAAATATACTGTATCCGACAGTAGTCAAACTCCCAACATCCCCGTGGGCGCACGATTTATTGGCGTGTCCCCCTTTCCCCTCCTTATAGTAAATAAGAAGAGGTGCGAACCGGTTGAGGAGCTCTGCTTGTTTGTATCGAACCCCGAAACGCCAGTTCCACCTCATTCAATACCAAAAAAGGAAAAGAAAAGAAAAAGGCAGTCTGCATGATGATAATAAAACAAACATATACGCCAACGGGTCTAACTCCAACGGGGTATCGCCATGTGTTCAAACGACTGGACTCATCGAAAAGAGAATTCAGCATGAAAGTTGCCACTTCGAGGGATGCCTTGGTGGGCTTGGTTGGTAATGGTCGAGCAGCGCCCTTCGCTTCGTTTCGTCAAGCTGCGACACAACCACACAAAGACCGGCCTGGGTTGAAGCCAAGGCTTCATGGTTATGATCCCTCCAAATCGCAAAAGTAGATGAATCAATCAATCAATCCATCCATGAGAACAAGAGTGGGAAAGCAACGTCTCACTATGACTGTTTACCGATGTAGTGTGCACCCAAACTTTTGCTAAGTCCGACGCCGACACCCACGGCTACACCAACAACCAAAAGCACGGTGGCAACTTGGATTGCGATCTGAGTAGGCTTGCTGAAGCGAGCCAACAACTTGCAAGACCGATTTTTCCGTTTGGCGGCCAGGGCCTTCTCTCTCCAGTGGGCTTTACCGGGCCAGACGCTGGTGCTGGTATCCTCGTTCAACCGATTCCCACTCATAGACGCCCCCCTAAGATTTTCCTGAGATTGTGCGGGCTTCATGGCCTCGAGATCAACATCAAAACTATTGACAGTGTGTGCGGAAGCGGGCGTTGAGGGTATCCTATCTTCATGGCTCTCGAAGTCTCCGTCCAGATGCCCTTCGCGGGTAGGACGATTGATGGTTGTGGAGCCGACTTCTTTCGCGGATACGGTTATTTGGGGAGGCTTAAGTGCCTCACCCTTCGCTGAGATGGCCATAGTTACCTGATTTGCGGCGACAAGAGTAGAGATTAGGCACGAGGGTAGGGCGATCCGGAACCTGGGGTCGACAGGTTGATGGGAAAATTAAGAGATATGTACGTGGGGAGTTGCCGTCTTCCTGAACGGCGAGACAAGCAGTAGTGTAAGTGGGGGGGATGCGTGTCGGACTACAAGCGAGAAAAAGAAAACGTCAGCAACCAGAGAGAACTAGTAAGGGACGAGGAGGCATGCGCAAGGGAACGGTTCCAAGGCATGAGCCGGGTCCATACAATGAGTCCACGAGAAGCAACGAGGGTCGGGTATTGCTGCAAGGCGCAGTAGTTCTACGATATTACGTACCACAAACAATTACACCCTAGGTGGGTAGGTAGGTAGGCGGTTATTTCGAGGACGCAGGCTCGAGGGCGCAATGGCGGGCACCTATTGACAACGAACGAATCCGAGGGGAAGAGAGGGCGGCAAGACAATCAATCAATCAACCCGCGGCTTCGGTAACGCGTAATGTTTGCGTTGATTTTGTTGTTTCGCTTGTTTTGGCGTGATGACGAGGATGGTATAGAACAGCAGGTAGTTAAGAACTGTCTTCAAACATTCGTTAATAGAGATAGAGGGAGCGGAGGAGGAAGAGGAAGGACTAGTTGTAGCCACTAGCTAGCTGTTGAGACTAGCTGTTGGAGATGATATGACGATACCTAGAGAGGATAGACGATACGAAGGTGGTGAAAGGAGATAGGTGCATAATCCGAAGAGAAAAACTCAAGATACGACGGAAGTAAACTCAACTCACACACGGAATGACACCACAGAATGGCCCCGATCTGGTGGGACAAGAGGCACATGTACATGTACACAGGTCTACCCCATTCAACTCGAGATGGAAGTCATATGGTTGTATTGTCGTCTATGGATGTTTTTGGGCGTTTTGGCACAGCACGACGGAAAACAACAAAATGGGTAGTGTATCTAGGTACTTGCATGATAGGTAGCCAAGATCTGCGTTCGCTTGGCAGGTCATGGCGCCTTTTTGGTGCTAGCAGGCTATACTAGCAGGGGGTTTCAGGTAGGGGTTCACAGCTATAGTGAGTGGCGCTAAGAAAAGCTACCTGGGTAGTTACCTAAGGGGGCCCCCCTTAAGCCCCCTTCTAGATTGAAGCAATCAGAACTAAGAAACACGGTGGGTCTGAGCCAGAAAAGGCAATGCCCCTAAAAGTGGCCATTTTCCCCTTTATTAGGTAAGTCCACGGGCTTTCTCTAGGTACTTACAGAAGCAAGAAGCTTCGATACCTATGAATACGGAGTATATCACCCAGCAATACCAGGTAGGTAGAGTAGGGGTAGATGTTACGGGAATGATACGAATGCGATCACGGGAGTATTGGGATGGTACGAATTAAGGTTGCAGGTTGATGCTATAGTAGGCTAGTACGTTTCCTGTACACTCAGTTCAATTCCCAGGTATAGTACGGTACGGTACGGTGCGTCTCCCGGTCTCTAAACCCATGGGAGGGCCACGCACAAGCATACTTTTATCATACGAGCTGGGTGTCTTATCTCCTTCCAAGTTCTTTGACACTTAGGTACCTGGTGAATGCTGCCTTGAATCGACCTATCTTCTTGTTCTTCTCGTTCTCGTTCCTTTTTTCTTTTTTTTTTTTTTCGTTTGTCGTAGCAACGCCAGTTCGGTCGCACAATCTCGTCAAGAATATATCTGGTATCTACCACCTAGCTGTGCACAAGCGCTGCGACTCGCCGTTACCATAGGTGCCTAACCTAGGTAGGGTACCTAGGTAGTAATATATCGTTCGATCCCAATAAGAATCCACTCAACTCGCTACCTACTAATTATCTGATAACTGGAATAATTAACACAGTATTACACAACAAGGTAGTGAGGCAACCTACCCACTAGCAGGTTAGGTGGTCCATGTCGAACATTCCATCCCTTTGGTCACAAGTTGATCATCTATGGCCACATTTTATTCGCCCCTGTTTCTCCCTCCGGACAGACTCCCGGCAGAATCCGGGCATACAATCAGCACGAATGGCCACCATGGTCACCCGTGTGTCACCGAGACCTTTTAACCACTCTGCCCAACCGATTTCCCCGTCCCATAACAACATTCCTCGGCAAATCCGCCAGAACTAGCAGCTGTCGTATCTCAGTTACACATATGAATCGTCCTGTCCATCTTCGTCGTACTCTCGTTTCAGTGTACAATATCCATCTAGGGCAGTACCTAGGTACGAGGTGTCGCACATCACAATGGGCGCTAAAGCAAGGCTCCAACAAGTCTTAAAGGGAGAGGGAGAGAGTTGCAGTCACGGTATTAATTATCGATTACTGCGGTAACAAAACCTCGCCTCGTACGTTGTTGTTACTTAGTCGGGGATGGGAAATCATGATAGACGGTACTCGCCTTTGCGCGTAGATCGTCGTCAGCTACAGGAGCCAAACGGCGATAGAAGGTGAAAACCTAGCGTAATAACATACATATACGCGCATAGATAGGTACGTGTTGACTCGACGTATAATGCTGAAGCTCAAGGCAAGTACCTAGGCAGGTCGGTCGAGCTTTAGCATCCATTGGCAGCAGCCTGGTAGGTCAGTACCTCATTGGTATGTATTTGATATAATAAGAGATACATATATGTATCCGTCATGGGCCTTTCGCTTGAGTTCATGGAGGTGAGGCAAGCAGCCAACCACCTGCCGTGCACTCGAAAAGAGACTCGATCGATTGTGTTGGGATCCCATTCTAGTCTTACAGTAGAGACGATGCAGTACATAACGGTACAGACAGGCTATATAAGCCAATGGATAGGCCATTCCCGTCGTTTCAGTTGACGCAGGCATCGCTACACAAGTCCACCAATACATCAATACCTTGGGTACGTAGACAGAATAAGGGACACCAAGCTCTGCTTCGACAAGTACGAGTACATGGGCTATGAAAGATTAGCAATGATTTCTCAGATCTCTCATCTCCCCGAGTAGCACGCATTTACGGGCGAGCCCTAGGTTTTACATGGTTGTGGAGGCCCGGATCTCAGGTCGATATATATCGGCCGTCATCATTAGCAGTTTCGATATTGCTTGCCAGTTCGTAGCCGGATTCTAGGTGCTACGGACGGCCACACAGAAATGCAGGTAAATGTCTAGCTCTGAGTATGCCGGGTGACTGTCTCTATTTGAGTATACCTGAACTACCTAGGTACTCCGCACGTTGGGTCCGACGGATAATCAAATATGCATATAAAAAGCTCACGGGTGGTGGATTGTCGCAGTTGCGACCAGATTGTGGCCGTATATAAACTACGCAGGTACGTAGGAGTAGAACTAGAAGACACCCTGTTTCTATCATCCAAGGCGTACCTGACACGATGATTTAAGAAGTTGGAAGGATGCATGCACAGATTCCCTCTTGCCCATAATCCGGCCGCCATCGTCTCAACACCTGTCTACTCATCATTTCAGACTCTGATGCCTGTCATACTTCGTGCTTGGCCCGTCTTCGCATTGACTCTATCTATACCTTGCACCGCCCCCAGCCTCAGGAAGGGAAGGCAGCTCAGGAAGACAACAGCGCAATTGTTATCTCTCTCCTATCCCACGGTCAGAAAATAGCCCACTATGAAGCTCATCAACCACCGTATTGCAACGGGGATCGTTGGAATTGCAGTTCTCGCCACTGCCGCAGCCCTCGGAAACCAGCACCTCGTTTCCCATAGTGTCAGCGAAACCAGCAATGTCATGGCTCCCCGTGTCCTCGAGAAAAGGGACGCTTACACATGCTATGGTGTATGTCCCCAACTTCCCGGACAGGTTATTTCCAAGCTATTATCAACGGAGCCCAGGCTAACGTATGAGTAGAGCGACGCAAACATCACGGACTGTCAGGCTGCACTTGATCAACTTCGGCCGTTTGAGGATCAAAACTTCGAGGTCTATTCGGGCATTTGTCTGAATTGGTCCCAGGATACTTGCAACGTCCGGTTCTGTGCTCAACCCTACGTCACAAAGACTGTCAACCGTACTGCCTCGTGGATTTATCAATGGGCCAGCAGTAAACTTATGGACTGTCTAGAGGGAGGCCAGTATGCTGTCATGGGTGACTCTATCAACCTCAACGGCAACGGCGGGACATACCGCCTACATCTCGAGCACGCAACGCCCATGCACGGTTAGGGTTTCCGCCACGTGGTGAATGCCACGCGGTGGTTAGAGAACCATAACTACATCACATTCACATTCACAGGAATTTGCAATTTTCGGGAGGCGGGAGGCTGGCGGATACGATATTAGGCAGAGACCCTCTCTGGAGGTTGGTGGCATATTTCTTACTCGCGGATTTCTTGATGAATATGTAATCGCCTTGTGTGTATATCTTTTGTTCCCCGTGGAACCAAATAATACGGATGCCTTGCCTCACCCACTAAACAACAGAAACAAGCACCGATAATAGAAATACGTGCCTTAGACTAATGTGCCATAAGCCTAATAAATATATCAATGATGTAAAACGTAGGTGCTCTACTTGACGGGAATGGCAATACCTGTCTTGGCCATGGTGGCCAACCTTGATGAATTTGGACGTACAAGTTAATATCACCCACCTAGATTATGTGCGTGGCTTGACTGAAGATAGATGGTTTAATTCCTTTGATGCATCACTGCACAACATATTGTACCTGCCTACGAATTTGATTCTAGTGGTGCCATCGCAGAGAGTAAATGCCTAGGTAACGTGTGATACACTAGATGGTTTGCAAAGTACAACACTGGATGGATACTCCGCGTACTCGGTGTTAGATATCATCAGATTGAATATATACAATTGTTGACAGCACCTCTTGCAGCATATCATTTAACCTACGCAGTAGGTACCTTAAAATATGAATTGACTATACTTTACTACCTAAAAGTAGATAATGTGTATGAGGTATCCATCTATCTAAGGCATCTACCTAAGTACTTCTTACCTACATTCTCTTGTTTGCGTGGGGGAAGATATAGAGAAGTAGCTACCCATGAGTCAAGTGACATTCAAATTTCATAACTTCGTATGGTGTAACTGAGAGAGGTACCACCCGTGTACTTACTTTGGGTACCTATCTAGATTGCAATACCTATACGCTACACTCCTCCTCCTCCTCCTATCTCCCACATGGGCACTCGCTTCCTTCCTACTTACTTCCCGGGGCACTTTCCACCTCCCTTCCCCTCGGACCCAGGCGACAGCCAGCATCGAAAGCCCTGCCCTGCTCTTCACATCGTGACCTTGGTCTCACTATCTATCTTGAACATAATCAAACCATCCTGTTGGCAACTCACCTCGTAAGGCACTTCTCCCACTCCCACCCCCGGCGATTGTGTCTCTCTTGCAATCATCAACACAACTCCTCAAGTCCGCAATCGACATTTGTTCGTGAGAAAGCGCACAACCCAAAACGCACATAGGCCTCGCACCTCACATCTCGAAGAAATCGCAATGCGTGCCAAAGCTCTCGGAACTCTTGTTGCATGCCTTAGTGGCTTCCTCGTCCTGGCGTTTGCAACTTCTGTGAACAATGTTGCCTTGCATGGACACCTTCATCACCATCATCATGATGGCTTCGATCGTTCTCATCTACTATCTCCAGGACATCAGATACAGCCCCAGGAAAGAAGCCTACCTCAACCTCCCATTGGCCCTGTCTATCGCTGCCACGATCCCCACCCCGAGATATTCGTAAGTGACCGACTCTCGCCGCACGGTCTCCATTTATTGCCCATCTACGCTACCCCCTCGACACATGATCCTACCCCCTGCTTTATATACTGTATTCCGCCCCTTTCCACAGGATTATACGATCGATTCCTCTGAGCACTCGCATTGTGTGGTAGCAGCCTATGTCACATATGGTGGTGCAGACTAACACATCTAACTTGTGTAATAGGGCCCTGCACCGCCCGTTGAAGATTGCGACAAAGTCATCAGTCAGTTTTCCGCTCTTACAACAGACATCATAGTCAAACTAGTCGAAGGCTGCTACCAGATTGTATCGGGCAACTGTACTGGTCTGGTGTGCCCGCAGCGCGTAGGCGAGTCTACCATCTCGGGAGCTGCTGCGGCCCAGTACATGGCGTCACCTCTGCGAGATGAGTGTATCGCCAAAGGACAACGGGGATGGTGGATTGATGGCCAGGGTTGGGGCATCGGCGTGTATTTGACATAGGGGAACTCACTTTGCAAAAGGTTGATACAAGATAGTGGCGTTTTTGTTTTGAGGGGCAAGCTGGGAGCTCCGCGTTTTAGCTGTTAACAGATGGGATGAGATAAGAAAGAAATTTTTGTGCGAAAGAACTCAGAGAGGGAGATATGCACCGGCTAGTAGGAATTCATGAGCACAGAGGCCTTGAGGCACGTCAACAGTTCATTCATCAATTTCTAAATGAATCATGGACGGTTTGTTCATCTTCTAGATGCCACCAAAAATAACCATGAGAAATATCTACTGTGCTCTCCTATTTTGGAGCTAGGGGCGTAATGTTCAACATTTTGGTATGATGTAGTGCTTCCACTCCGAATAAGGGATGAAAAATGTAAAGTAATGAAAAAGGGTGCCTGAAATATAACAGTGGCCGTGTCGTCAAACGTCTATCAGTTATTTGGTAATCCCCGAGGAGGGGAACAGTAACGTCGCACTCGTGGCACCATTACCGGCCTGGTGCTACGAAGTGCCGCAAAGAGTAGTCCTGAGTGTCACACATATGTGACATGAGTGGACTTGAACGTCGGCTTTGTCTCGGGGACAATGCGGTGTAGATTGGAAGCATAGCTGCTCACCGTGTAGGTAAGTGTTGATACCCAGGGAATTTAGTTGTGCTTGCAGAGTACCTATTCTATCCCCTTCTGCTGCATAGGAGCGCCACTATATATTCGGATATGTTCTTACGTTGGTCCTCTGGCCCAGGATGGGGGAGATTTACATAAACAAGTCGTTCTCTCTACTACTAGTATTTATTTCTAGGGCTTGGATGAAGCAACGTGAAAAGTAGTACCTTGAGGGAAGTGGTTTTTATTAATGTGTATATATATATTTATACATCTTCTACCATGTCATGAGAATATAGAGTGAACCACGTTGAATTATAATAGACCGCGTTGGATTATATATTCCTTGGGCTGAAGAGGGTGAGATACCTATAATAAGTACCTAGGTAGGTATATATGTATGAGCCGGGTGGGCAGGCTAGATAGCCCCACCCTTATCCTAGTACTTACAGACTGCACCGACAAACAAACAAAGACAGCCAGGCTCGACTCGACTAGGTAGTAATTAGCAATAGCAGCAACCTACTCTAACCTCGGGTCTCAAGCTTTCTATCACAAGACAAACAAACCCGAGTCATTGTTGACCCTCGTCTGGTATATGGTAAACACGCGGAATACTAGCTAGCCATGGTACGTGACGCAGCACCACCTCCCAACCCGGTGTTAGAAAGAGGCCGATGCGCCCTTGGTATCCACCTGATCTCGATGCCTCCCTCCCTCGCATCGTATCCGCTAACACATCTAATCAACGCGCTCTAGAATAAAGACGGATGCTACACGTATATACACATGCAACGGCCACGCGACGCCGACTTCTTCGAGGACTTTTGTAAGGATAAGTTGCCCGACGACGAGATCTACGTGCCGCCGCACCACCAGCCTATCAATCCCGAAGACGAGGATGACGTCGTGCCCGACCAGCACGCTGCCTTCGGCATCCAGAAGGCCACTCAGCGCGACAGGGAGCCCGCCTGGAAAGACCTCAACCTCGCCGAGCTCATGAAGAAGGGTCCGGCGCCTGGCCGTCTTGGCGCCACGGTCGGTGCTGCCAATAATCCGTACAAGGGATTGCCGAGGTGAAGATACGCTTACAGACTATGCGACATTGTCGTCTTCGTTTTGGCCGGGGTATAAGATACAGAGGGGGATTGACGGGTTGGGTTGGGTTGGGTTGGCGTTGGTCCGCAGGGTCTTGGGGGACCGGGAAATGCATCTTGAAGCACTGGAGTTTTGGCGATTGGGGTTTACACCCGTGGTAACCCGCACAGACAAGGTTTGAGCATACCGGGATCCTTAGCTGTCTGTAGCCGTAATATTTCCCAATGAATACAAATATCGCGTGAGCGCAGAAACACCAGAACGCCGCCCCCTATCCGAAGACGCCTCGCCATGCTATATTCTCAATCGGTGGTTAACCCCTCCTCTCATCCCGGACCCTCCCACCCATGTAGTAGTGGTGTATATTTACAGCGTGGCCTTAACCCTTGCCTAAGAAGTTCTCGCGTTCCATGACCTCGGGCGCGAACTTAACGAGGAACACGGTTCGGCCGGGCCACATCTCGCCCTCTTCCTGTTTGCCGACGCTGTGGGCGGTGACACGAGCGGGGAAGGCCGAGCCGTCGCAGACGCCCTCGATGATGCCGGCGACGTAGGCGGCGCAGTTCAGCTGGCTCATGTCGCGGGGGACGCTGATATAGCGGTTCACGAGCGGCTCGTTGTCGATGATCATGTATTCGTCCGGCTTAGACGGGTCCGACGACTTCTCGAGGCCGTCGGCCGCCTGCCCGAAGAGGTGCTGCCATACGTTGTTTTTGATGAAGTGGAGTAGTGTGATGATATTGAGGGGCCGTGTCTGGGACCGTGCTGGCTCGCGGTAGAGGAGGAGATCGAGGAGCTTCAGGCCGATGGGGTGCCCTTGTACATTAAGCCTGGCGGATAGATTCCGGTTAGATCGGGAGACTTGTATAGAGACCTGGCCTATATCGGCTTGTTTTGGATTATGCACCGGTAAGGTCTAACGAGAGACGGACGGGCGGAGAGAGAGTGTGTGTGAGGGGGGGAAGAGCCTAGAGCTAGCTCACCTCTTTTCGAGATCCTGGATACTTTCAATCTTCTTCGAGGCATAGCTCACCATCTCGGAGAAGAGGTACGCAAAGCTTGCGCCGCTGAGCTCGGCCGCCTTGGCTCGATTTAATGGCCGGTGGTATATCGTTTTGCCATTTGTCGGATAGCGCAGCCCCGACGGTTCTTTCGCGCCGGCTCGGGACGCTTGGAGATTGGACATTTGTGTCCTCTGGCTTTGTGACCTTGGGATATCTAATGGTGCGGATCTTCGCTGGGCGTTTACTGGGCGCTTGACAGCGTCGTCTGGAGCTTTTGTTGAATTTGTAGTAGGTAGGGCGGGCGGCGACTGGCTGAGTTGATTGATGTCTGGGGTTAGCTGGGAGGGTGCCCAGACACTGCCCGGATCTGATAGTAAACTCTTAATTAGGTATTACCTACCCCGGTATTATTGGTGTAGAGCTATGTGGTGTGGATCCCGGCGCACAGTTCAGTTACCTATCCATCCCTCTACTCCGTACTTACCTAACCTACCTAACCTAGGTACCTAGGTAGAGGGATATTTACCTTAAGTACTTGGTTGGCCCTCTCTCTATCTGCTGTAGGTAGGTACCTACCTAGGCAATGCTTGTCCACCAACTTATAACAAGCAGAAAAAGCCGATAGGAGCTTAACAGCACGGCGCTGCGTCCAAGGTATAAACACGGTATGTAAGATGTAGATGTTCATTATACTGGTTGTTATATATATGTGTGTGTATGTGTATGTGTGCAGCGCCTAGTTAGGTAATAATAGTATTTTCATCGGTGGGAGCTATTGTGCTCAATGCCTGAAACCTTGAAGCCGTGATGGGATAGGTGCCTTTTAGTAGTGTAAGTGCTGGTATAGTCTAATTCTTCCCTCCTCGGCAATACTTAGGTACCGGTTGTCGCGGGTTCCTCCGTTGGCGGGTGAGATGCACCGTCGTTCGCATCAGCTACACCGTGGGGGACATGGCCTCTAAGATAATCCTCCGACTCGCCGATTAGCTTGCCCCCGGCTTCCCACCTCTGAAGGCGTTCAGCACGCCGCTGATTGCTGAGCTTCATGAGTGCGGGCCAGTACACAGAGTGGTCGTATTCGAAAGGCAACTGGCCGCCTTTGATATCTGTCACTAATTGTTCCGGAGTCACGTATTGTGTCATGTCCTCATTAAATTTCAGTTTCTCCTTTGTTAGGGGATCGATAAAAGGGGTAATCAACTTGAAGAAGCCCCAGACTACCCATGGCACTGTTCCCTCCTTGATTAGCTTAAGCCACATGCTGATGGTTGAGTGCCCTCTTACCGTTGACGATGAGTGCCCGCCCTAGCCTTTCAGGATAGTGCGCCTGAAGAATGTGTAGAACCTCGCGGCCCTGGCTAATACCGGGAGCGGTATTTGTACGTTTTGTACCGGTCTTGAAGTCGATAAGTAGACAGATCTTTTCTTGCTCAGCTGGAATGAGATCGATGACGCGTTCTAGCATGAAGACCATATGCTGCACCTGTCGAGGGGTAACCTCGGTGTTCTGGCGCCCTGGGTTGAGGTAATGGCATGGACGACCTTGCTTATCAAACCCAACGATGACCTGTTTTCCAGTCTCGTTCTCCGGCCCAATGTGATCTGCGGTCAAGTCCTCGACGCCGTACTCTCTCCGCCAGGCTAGTGTTTCGAGAAGGCGCTTCTCAGCCTCATTTTGGTCCCATTTAGTAGCACGAAGATATCTGAGGAGGCACTCTTTTGTGAGCCAAATCTTCTCATTGTCGGTCAGTGGACCATTTTTGCCCTTGGCCGATGGGACCTCTGCCCAGCCCCTCGCTTTCTCAAGAAGCCAGTCATATTTGGATTGCTCCTGAGATGTGAGAGGGGCGTTTGAAACGGGGGCACTGCTTGCTGGAGGAGCTTCGAGAGGGACTGAAAAGGGCCCGTCTCTCTTCTCATCGAGCGCTGACACACTCAAGGGCGGTGTCGACGTGCCAACAGTAGCCATTGAGAATAAGGACAGCCGCAGGACTTAAAACGGACAGTAAACGGGTCGAGTGACGGAAAAATGTGCGACAAAAGTAAAAATAGATAAGTAAAAAGCACGGAAGCAAGTCGCACGTAAGGAGGAATGAAATGTTATACTCCTTTTTCTCTGAGGTCTATGTGTAGTCTCCAGCTACTAGGTACTATATGTACTCATCTCATGTAATCAAGCCGTGTGCGTATTCGGGTCTATCGAAAATTACCTAGGTACGCCAATCGAAATTTGGACTTGGCGGTATCAGCAACCCCCTAGCAGGCCGCAACACTTGCATCCTTACTTAACCCACCTAAGATAGGTACCTGGGTTGTAACTAACCTACCACTTACCTGCTGCTGCTTGGACGATTTGTGAGCTAGGTACCTAGGTAGGTAATCAAAAGAAATATCGGCGGGTTACGGCTTGCCTATCCCGCTACTTCCCAGCCTCCAAAACCTGCGGCATCAATGTAATCATGTGGAGGAGGTTAATAAGTACCTAGGTAGGTATTCATTTATCAAGCTACCTATAGGTGTACATAATCTACCTTGTACTGGATATCTACCTAATGTAGGTAGGTAGTGGGGAATTGAGAAAGTGCTATACTAGTAGGAAGCCTTTACCCTTGTACCCAGATAGGTTTAACCACTTTTGAACCACTTAACACGCATTGACGCGCCTCGACCGCGTCGCTGCCCACATCTCACCTCTGACCTCTGGCTCCAATAGCCTTCCAGGGTTCTGTTGAAGTTTTTGTGAGGATATGCAATCCGCCTCTATTGATTGGCGAATTGATCGACTGAATTTCACTCTACGAGAAACACGTCGACCATACAGTACCGATCTTTTTTGTACCTCCAAGTCGGCCCATTCATCATCCTCATCATCATCATTATGGCTGATGCAGAGACACAAGAACTGAACGAGCACTTCGCGGCTGGGGGCAAGCCGCTTGAACACAATGTTCTTGTCGAGCTGCAAAATATTATGCAGCTTCACTCGCTCAGTGCCCAGGACCTTTTCTTCAAGTGGGAGTCCTACTGCATTAAGATGGACATGGACGAGATGAAGCTGTCCATCGAGACTCTGGCCGCCTTGAAACAGGACTTATTAGATGCTCTGGAGCGAAACAACAGATCCCATCACGTCCAGATCAAGACCGAGAAGCGCGCGGGCGGGACACCTCGCGCTGCTGTGAAAAACGGGGGCGACGTATTCGGAATGTGTGTTATGTCGCCAAGCGCTTGATTTTAATGACGACGGTGCCCTGCTAACCTTGGTTCAGGTTGGAAGGGATGGTACCGAGCACACCGGCTACGGGAAAGCTGAATAAAGGCGCTGTCAAGAAGAGGAATCCTCTCGAGACGCCCTCCATGTCTAGGATAAAGAACAACGTGCCAAGTAGCTCGCCTGATTACAAGAGCCCTTTGCGTCTCGAGAACCAACTCGAGTCTATGAATGCAGTCCCGTAAGTCTGATATCAGCCTTGCCCCCGGTTTTATCATTTCTTTAACCGCACCCAGAGCACTGTCCTTCAACGACCGGCAGAATCCCGGAGAGCTCATAGAAGTCCTGAACGATCATCTACAACCTACAGAACCCCCCATTGCGCCATTTGGGGAGCCACGTATCAAATTGACAGCTGCTTCAGATCAGAAGAAACTAGGGTATAAAACCCTAGCCATGAAGTCGTCGGAGGCCTCGGAAATTCTGGATGACCGGATAGATGAATTTATGGCCCTCGTGCGAGACCATCACAAGATAGACGACGAAGAGTTCGGTAGCGCTGCTAGTCAGAGCACCACAGAAATCGTCGCTGTTGGTCGGATCGCGTCGGATTCTTCTGAGGGTAGACTGAATGCCGCCTCTCTTGTATTAGAGACATCGCGGCGCACTGGGAATGGTCGAAGGATTCCTCTAAAATTGGATAAGCTAAACGAACGATACCAGTTCTTTCCAGGACAGATTGTAGCGTTCAGGGGCATCAACTCCTCTGGGCAGGAATTCCTTGTTCACGAAGTGGTGGAAATCCCCTTGCTACACAGCGCTGCATCAGCGCCGGCGGCCATTGAGGGGCACAGAGAAAGACTTCGCGGCGGCCCCGACGCGATGGAATCGGATGACGAACCAGCCCCATTGAATATCATATTTGGCTCGGGTCCCTACTCGGCCGATGATAATCTTGATTTTGAGCCATTACACGCTATTTGCAGCCAGGCGGCCGATACCTATGCGGACGTGCTGGTGTTGACCGGACCGTTCATCGACGCAGACCATCCGCTTATCGCCACGGGAGACTTTGATCTCCCAGAAGAGGCTACGTTTGAGCCTGACACTGCGACCATGTCTACCGTATTCAAATACATGATCTCGCCAGCATTGAATCGGCTCGTGGCCTCAAATCCTCACATCACTATTCTCCTAATACCCTCTGTCCGCGATGTTATTGATAAGCACGTTTCCTGGCCCCAAGAACTCTTCCAGAAAAAAGACCTTGGGCTCCCCAAGACGGCTAAGATCATCGGTAACCCTATGACGCTTTCCATTAACGAGATGGTGCTGGGGATATCATCCCAGGACGTCTTATGGGACCTGCGCCACGAGGAACTCGTCGGGAGCAAGCCGGTAACGCCCAATCTGATGTCGAGGATATCCCGTTACCTGATCGAGCAGCGTCATTACTTCCCCATATTTCCCCCCGTAGACCGATCGAAGTTGCCCAAGGTCGGCACGGCGGAGGGTATTCCAACGGGAGCTAGCCTAGATACGAGCTATCTGAAGCTCGGCGAGATGGTCAACGTAAGGCCTGACGTTGTGGTTGTTCCCAGCGCGCTGCCTCCGTTTGCGAGAGTAAGTTTCCCAGACCCTGGCCATTACGATTTCTGTCCTAAACTTTCCGCCATAGGTCGTAGAAAGTGTGCTAGTTATTAACCCGGGCTATCTCTCCAAAAGAAGAGGCGCCGGTACTTATGCTCGCATGACGCTTTACCCACCCAAATTGACAGAAGAGGAGATGAATAGCAGTGCCATGGTTGGTCATAGGGTTTTCGAGAGAGCAAGAGTGGAGATCACGAGGATATAAGTAGTTATATACTTTTGTATTATTAGTGGTCACATATGTGTAATAATGATTGTGATATGATAGGTATGAATAACGGCCGGTAGACAGGAGGCTTGATCCATCTTAACGACTATCCTATTCACATTATGACGAGTAGGTGTATGCGTGACGATACACGGCCTACCTACTAGATTCTATCCTTCTTCGCTTGTCGCCTTCGTACCGGGCAGCGTCTCGTGAAGGGTCTCGTTTTCTCCAGGTATCGCCGGGTTCTCTCCTTTTCGCTGGTGATCTCGACCTCGAGTATTTCCTCCGTCGATCGTAAGCGTCATCACGTGGCCGGTAGCTAGTCCGCTCACGACTACGATCTCTATCTCGCTCTCGATACCTATCGCCATCTCTCCGACGGTCACCATTCCTAGGGCCGTCGGGCGCTCCGGGGACTCCCTTGCGATCGCCAAGCGGGACGGCATTTGCACCCCCAGGCCCAGACCTTTCCTGGTATCGATCTGATTTATACCTGTCGTCGACATTGCTGCGATCAAAGTCCCTCCCTGGTCGCGTGTCGCGGAAATCGCCCCAGCGGCCCGTGTCTTCGGACTTCAAATCTCTGTACTTGGAAGCGCCCTTTTTGCCTAGTTTCGTCATGTCGCGCATCTGTAGCGCTTTGGGGAGCAATTCACGGTTCTTGATATCGTCGGCAAACCGCGAGCCCATGATGTCGCGCTTCGCGAGTGACTCCGCGGCCTCGTCGTCTTGGTAGAAGGCGCCCCGGTGGAAGTATTTCTGCATGTAGGCCATCTTGCCTTTGGCGTCCTTCTCTTCCTTCTGCTCGGCTAGGAAGGCCGTGTCTTCAGCCTTGCGCTCTTCCTCTGTTAGATTGCGGCGGCGTTCGACCTCCTCACGCTCCTTCTCCCGCGTCTCGATGGCCTCGCGCTCTCTCTTGATGCGCTTGAGCTCCCGCAGCTTCCAGGCCGCGTACTCGGCCTCGGGATCCTTGTCGTCTTCGGTGTCGACATCGTCTTCCTCGTCCACAAGGTCATCCCAATGTTTCTTGCCTGCTGCACGCGCCGCGGCGTCCTTGCGCATCTGCTCCTCAACTAACTCGTCCATGGCTTTCTTCCTCCGAGCTTCCTCCTCCTCGGCGAGCCTAGCTGCTTCTCCTTCGCCCCTTTCCGCCGCGGCGCTTTTGGTATTCGCGTTCCGCTGGCTCTTGGGTATGAATTTGGGTTTTAGCATAAGCCGCCGTGGGGCCTCGTCCTCACTGCTCTCCTCCTCTTCCTCGTCGCTGTCCTCCCCACTCTCGTCTTCGCTTTCTTCCTCTTCGCTCTCTTCAGTGACAAAGCCTTCCTCGGCTGCTAGGCGGGCAGCCTTCTCGGCAGCCTTGCGTCGATCTTCGGCATCCTGCCCCTGGCGCCGCCGCTCGTTGAGATCGACTTTACTAAGGTTACCTACGATTCGGCCAGCGCTGGGTACTTTTGGTGGGGGCGCAATTTTGTGCTCTCGCTTGCTCGGCTGGTCGGCCTCGGCGTCGCTTGCTTCCGAGTCGGATTCGGAGGAGGACGATGCGCCTGTAGCTTTCCCAGCCCTATGGCGCGCAGGCCGGACGGGGTTTGCTGTCATGCGCTTTGGCGGCATGGCGGGCAGCGTTAATTTCGTCCTGTAGATGGGGGTATGCCTTTGGAGGCAATGCGCGCTTATCGTGTATAAAATTTAGTATGAAAGAGGTAGAATAGGATGAAGACGAAGCTAGCGAGACGATTGCCCAGGTATGACGGACACGAACTGGATTGATATGCGGATTAGAAGTAGAGGCTTGGCACGCTGCCTAGGTTAGTCGATAGACCCCGGCCAGTCGGCCGGCGACTCTGAAGGCTGTAGCTAAAAATTGCCTTAATGATAAAGCTCGGATGGCTATCTTAGCAGCTTAGGTACCTAGGTGGCCCACTTAACACCACCTATAGTTGGGGGCTATAACGGTAGATGCAGGTCCCGGAATGGGAAATCAGCTGTCACAACAGCAATTTACGAAATCTATGTGGGGTGCGAGTACCATACTATAGGAAATTCCTGGGCATTCCCACTCGAGGGACCGAGATTGGGAAGGACACGGCTCGACTCGTCTAGAACAAAACAAGTTTAGATATCTTGAAAACGCCATCCTGAACGCCGATATTGCATCCCCTCTTGAATCGCAACTGATTTAATAACTAGCCCGCCCAGCATTATGAGATGCCATCGTCGTCATCATCCTGATTCACCATAGTTTCTGTAACAGGTCTCATCATGCCCACCGTATCTACATCGCCCGGCTGACTTCCGCGCTCTTCTGCTGCCTCTCCCATCCTATCATCGAGTTCAGAGTCGTCTTTGGCATCCCCTTCGCGGGGGACCGTTCCTCTCGGTTCCGCCGCACTGACCGTATTATTTTCCAATGGTATGTCCTGGTTAATATCTTCCCATACCTTTCTCCTACCCTGAATCGTTCTCGACTGGCCTTTGCTCAAGGCCACTTTCTTCTCCAAGCGGTCCATGTTGGCGACGGCGCGGTCCTGTGCCTTTTCGTATCGCTTCCGTGCCTTGCTGCTCATGGCCCTGCCCGAGTTTTGCTTCTTGGAGACACCAGCGCCACGGTGTATCGCGAATATAGAGGGGCGATTATCAACTGACTCGGGCGGAGGCTGGACGTTCTTGAGAGATTTATCGGTGTCAATACTAGGCGACGTAGCTCGCCTTGCGGCGCGCGAGTGTAGCGAAGGGGCTAGAGAGATCGGTAGAGGTTATTGTCAGTTTTAAATACCAGAGATCGGTCGAGTGTTTGCAAGCGAGCATCTATCTCACCTCTCTTCTTTTTTGATATTGCGCCTTTAGCCATTTTGTAAACGCTTCAGCCGAGTATTCGCACAACTAAGTAGGTGACACGGTTGACAATGGACTTATAATATCTCGGTGGTAATTTTTGGCTGCACTCGGGTTGCATGGGGGGGTTCTTCGTGGTCCGAAAATGGGAAATGGGATGGAATAGGAATTATTTTGCCCCGACAGCCCTAGGTGATAAGAAACTATAGTATAGCAGCATACCTAGCCTAGACTATCAGTTACTTACTACCTAGAAGTGGACACCTTAGGTACATGCATGTGAGTATGGATACGCCGTACCTCTGTAGTACACTACTGCTATAGTGCTTCTACACCATAGAGTATGTACCTAGTACATATGTCACCCTTGTCACCTGTTGACACCTGACCTACATGGGTATAAGTAGTTTGCTATACACAGTGACAGATAGTATTAGCTTTATCCTTTTAACAACTTATAATATAAGCTAATATAAGTTTAAATGCTAAAAAGTGCTAAGATTATTATTATTACTAACAATTAATAGCTAGCAAAAAAGATTATTATTATTTTTGCTTTTTTTTTTGCTTAGTTATTTTTAAAGTTAAAAACTTTTTTTATTATTGCTTGTTATTATTATTATTATTATTATTACTATGTTTTTTTAAGCGTTTTTTTATATAATTTAACTAATTATTTATTATAATAAGCTAAGTATAAAATATTACTTAATAAATATTTTTAAAAATTTTTTTTTTTTTTTTAATTTTTATTTTTTATTTTTTAATTGCTATTAATAATTTATATATATTATTATTTAAACTTAAGCTTATATAGTTTTTTAAATGCTAAATATATTAATTTTAATAGATTAGCTACTTATATATTTTATTTATTTTTTTTTAAGATTTTACGTTTATAGTTTTTATATTATTTTTTTTTGCTTTTACTTTTAAAGATTATATAAATAATATTATTTTTTACTTTATTAAGTAAATAAAATTAAAATGTAAACTTAAAACTTTTTTTAAAAGCTTTAAGCAATAGTAAAAGCAAACTTTAAATATATTAAAAGGTTTATAGCTTTTAAAAACTTTTAAAAAGTATAACTTATTTAAGCTTACTTTATAAAAATAGTATAGTTAATTTAACTTTACTTTTTTATTTATTAATTAAGCTTTTTTATAATTTAATTTTTATTTTTATTTTTAAATATTAACTTTAAATTTTATAAATAATATAATTTATTAGCTTTTAGCTTTTTTTTTTATTAAGTTACTAAAGATTTTTTGTTTTAAAAGTATTTTTTATTTTTTGCTATTTTATTTTTTAATTATAGCTTAATAGCTTTTTATTAAAAAGATTATAGCTTTTATTACTAAAGTTATAGCTTAAACTTTTACTTAAATATAAATTGCTTTTATTATAAAAAATATATTTATTTTTAAAGCTAAAGAAATTAAATTTTTTAACTTGTTTTTTAAAGATAATAACAGCTTAAATATAATTGCTTAAAAAAAACAAACTATTTATATAAACGTATAAGCTTTTATAAACAAACTTATATATTTTATAATTATTTATAATAAAAATAAAGTTAAAACTATTTAAATAATATACTTTTAAGCAATTATATTAATATAATATATTATTAAGCTTATTAACTTTAAAAAAGTAGCTTTTTATATTAATAACGTTAAGCTTATTTATAATTTACTTTAAAAGCATTTTAAGAAAAACTATAATAATGTTTTATATAATTTATAGTATAGCTAGTTTATTATATATAATCTTTAAAAAAAAAAAGCCTTTAAGCTTTTTATATAGTTTATAATATATAATAGCAAAGCTTATAATTATATTATTAAAAATTAACTGCTTGCTATATTTAAATTTTTTAACTTTAATATATAAAAATAGCTTAATAAATTTATAAAAATAACTATTTTAAAAGCTTTTTTTAAATAAGTTAATAATTAAAAAAATATTTTAATTAATAAAGCTTATTAGCTTTTTTTACTTTATTTATAAATGCTATTATAAGTTTTTACTTATTATAGTAAATAGTAATTTTTTTATTTTTTTTAGCGTTTTTTTTATTTTTTTAATCTTTTTTATGCTTTTAATACTAATAACTTAAATTATTAAATTTATTATAATCTTAGGTATAATAGTTAAAAAAGTAAAAAAAACTATAAAGGTTATAGTTAAAACTATAAAAATTATTAAGCATATTAAAGCAATTAAAAAAATTAAGCTTAAAATTTTAGCTAGCAACTTAATAACTAATATTAAAATTTCTGCAACTTTTAACCTAAGTTTTTTTTACTTTAGTAAAACTTAAATCTTTAAAATAACGTTAATTATTTTTAGCATTATTTTTTACTTTACTAAAAAAACTTTTAAAGTGTTTAAAATAAACTTTAAGCTAGGCTTTAAAAAGCTTATTATAGCAATAATAAAAAAAATTTACATATGTATTAGCTTAATAACCTAGCTTAAAATTTTTTAGCTTAAACTTTTTTAGCTTAAATTTTTTTTGCTTAAAATTTTTTTGCTTAAAAGTAAAAGCTTAATAATTATAACTTGTTTTTTTATAGTTAAATCTTTAATAACTTTAGCTTTTTAAATGTTATAAATTTATATAACTTTAAAAAAGTAGCTAACTTTAGCATTGCTATTTTTTTTTGCTTAAAAATAAAAATATATTATATTTGCTATTATAATTTTTTATTTAATAATAAGCTTTATTATTATATATAAGCTATATATTTTAAGTATTTATTTAAGCTTATATTTAAATATTTGTTTAAGCATTTATTTAAGCTTTTATTTAAGCTTTTATTTAAACTTTTATTTAAGTAAACATTTATAGCTATTATAAAAATTTAGCTTTAAGTTTTAGCTTTATTATTATATATTAATGCTTTTTATACTTTTAATAAAAAGAAAGTTATTTTTATACTTATAAATATTTTTTATTTTATAGTTAAAATATAAATATTAATTGTTAAATTATTAGTTAATTTTAAATTTAACGTAAATATAAGTTTTATTTATAAATTTAAAACTTATTTTAAAATATATTTTATAACTTTTTTTATATTTAAGCATTAAGAAAATATTTATAATAATATAAGCTATATTTAAATATTTAAAAATAAAGCTTAAATGTTATTTAAATATTTTAATATAAAGGTTTACTACTAGATAATATTAATAGTTATATAAGGTATAACTAAAAATTAATATAAAATATTTAAATATATTATTATTAAATTTTTTTTTAAAGGAATTTAAAATAATAAGCTTATTATTATAAACTTTACTTATAAAATTACCTTTATTAAAAGATTATAAGCTAAAATGCTATTAAAAATAAATATTTTAAATATTAAGCAAATTAATATTATATTATTTAAAAAGATTATAATTATTTAATTATATAAAACTATTATTTTTATTTTTATAACTTTAAGTTTTATAAAAAAAGCTAAAATATATTTAATAAAGTTTATTATTATTTTTAGCTATTTATAAACATAGCTTTTTATAACTTATATAACGTTTTTTAGTTAAAACTTTATATTTAAGCTTATAACTAACTAAATTTTTTATTATATTACTTTAGCTAATAATTTTTTTAGCTATTTATTTATTTATAATAATATTAACTATAAAATATATATAGCTAAACAAATAGCTTTAAGTTTTTTGTTTTTTTTTAAATTTAATTGTTATATATTTTAAGTGTTAAAATTTTTTAAGCTTATTATTTAATAACTAAAGCTTAAACGTTAGCTTTAAAATTTTTTAGCTAAGATTTTATTTAGTTTAAAAGATTTTATTATTATATTAAAAAATATTATTAAATATTTTTATAAAGTTATAATATATAAGCATTTTATTTAACTTAAAGTTATATAAGCTTTATTTAACTTTATTATTAAGTTTAAAGATATGTTTTATAATATAAAATTTACTATTATGCTTGAAAAAAAATAGCTTATTTTTTACTTTAAGCTAAAATAAAAGAAAAAAATCTTTAAAAAATACTATATATACTTTATTAATGCTAAAAATTAAGCTATTATTAATAAAACTATTTTAAATTTAAACTTAAAAGACTGCGTTTTTTATATTTATTAGCTAGTTTTTTTGTTTTTTTTTATATTTATTATTTAAAAAACTATACTAAATTTTATATAAAAAGGTAAAATAGTTATTAACGTGCGCTTATTTAATAAAATAAACCTTTAAAACTTTTATTTTATAAAGTTTTAAGATTAAATGCTTAGAAAAATTATTAGCAAAGCTTTTATTACTTTTTTTAATGCTATATTATTTTATTATTAATAGCTTACTTATTTATTTATTAAGTTAGCTATAATTATTATAACTATAAAAAAATAATATATGTTTAATTATTTAATTATAAGTTATAAAAATAATAATATATATATATAGCATTAAATAAACATTATATTTAAACTAGTTTAATTAATAAATTATTATTATAATAATATATATATAGCTTTATTTAATTTTTAAAAGTATTATAATAACTTATATTAAGTTTTTACTTTATTATATAGCTATAATATATTTATTAGCTTTTTAAAGTTTTTTATAAGTTTTTTTAATATAGTAATACTTAGTTATTTTATTAACTTTTTTAGCTTATTTATTATTAAAGAAAAATTAAAAGCTATTATTAAGCTTAGCTTTTTAGTTTTATTAAAAAACTTTAAAACGTTTTTAAAAATAATAGGTTATTTAAAAAGTAATGTTTTTTATTATATAAAGGTAGCTTAGCTTTTTAAGCAAAAAAAAATAAACCTTATATATAAACATTTATAAAAAAAAAATATTAAAACTAAGTATAAGCAATAAGCTTTAAGCGTTTTAATAAATATACTTATTATAGCTAAAAAACGCGCTTTTAATGTTTTAAAGGATTTTTTTACTTAATATATAATATTATATTATTTTTTTTTAATTGTTTTTTATATATTAATGTTAATGTTTTTTGCTATAATATTAATATTTTAGTTTATTATATAGCTAAAAATTTTTTATTTAAAATTATTTTTTTTAATAATAGTAAGCTTATAATATATTTTTTATAAATAGCTATTTAGTTAATAGCTTTTTTGTTTTATATTTTATTAATTGCTAAAATTAAATATTAGCTTATAAAAATAAAAGTATTTAGCTTTATTTAAACGCTTAAAAAAACCTATTATTAAATTAATATAATATAAAAAAGCATATATATTTTTATAAATTATAAAGCTATTATAAGTTTTATTTAATATAATAATATTATTAATTTTATAGCTTTAAATAATAAAAACTTTTATTTAATATAAATAATAAAATATATTAGCTAATTTACTTTTAATATTTTTTATAAACTTAAAAAGCTATATATTATTTTAAACGCTTTATTAAAACTTTTTATATTTAAACTTTTTAAACTTTATTTAATTATTAAAGACTTTAAATTTTTTTTTAATGATTTTAAAAAATATTAGTTATTAAACTATACTTTTATAGCTAAGGTTTTTTTTGCTTTACGTTTTACTAAAACATTTAAATATTAAAATAAGCTATATGCTAAAAGAATTTTTTTAATATAAATTTTCTTATAATTTAAAGAAAAGCTATGTTATAAATATAAAAAAAACTTAAAATAAAAAAATATACTTAAAGTAATTATATAAAATCTTTAACTTAATAATTTAAATTAAGCAAACTTTTTATTTAAGCTTAAAAACAGTTTAATTTAAAAAATAAAAGAAATTTTTAATTAATTATATATTTTTTATAATTATAGCAAGGAAATTTTTAAGCTTTTACATAGTAAAAATTACTTAAAAATTAATTAAATATATATTTTAAACTTTATATTAAATTAAAAAAAGCTTAAATAATATTTTAAATTTTATTTAAAATATATAGTTTTATAAAGTAAAAACTATAAACTATATAAATTATTATAACTTATTTTTAGCTTTTTATACTTTTTTTATATTATTATTATTAATATTATGCTTATATTATTTAAGTTTTATTAAAGTAATAATATATTTATAATAGTTATATATAAATTTTTTAAAGCTATATAAATAATCTTTAAAAAATATAATTATATATTTAAGCTTTAAATAAACGCTTTAATTAATAAGCTTTTATTAGTTAATTAAAAATTTTTTAAAGTAATTTTAAATAATTATAACCTTAAATTTTTAGCTAAGTTTTAATAATAAGTTTAAACTTATTTTAATATATGTTTTTTTTATATTATTATATATTATTTTTTAACTAATAGTTAAATTAAATGCTTTATTTTTACGATTAAATTAATGCTTAAATATTATTTTTATATATTAAACAATTTATTTAACTAGTAAAATTTTTTATTTAAATTATAGTTTAAGCTTAATAATATTAAATTATTAGCTATAAGTTAAACTTTAAGCAAAATTATATTAAGCTTTACTTTTAACTTTATTTTATAAATGTTTAATAAAGTAATTTTTTGCTTAATTAAATCTTATATTAAAATTAGTAATGCTATTACTTTAAGCTTTATAACTATAAAAAAATATTATAACTAAAAATATTAACTAATTTTTTTTTTTTTAAGTTAAAAAGTTTTATTACGTTTTTATAAAAGCTATAATATTTTTAAAGCTATAATATTTAAAAAAAAGCTAAGTTAATAATTTGCTAATTTTTTTAAGGTTATTAAAAAGATTAGTTGTTTTATATATAAGCTTAGTTTTTTTTTATATTTTAAAATATATAATGTTATTTTAATAAACTATTTTAAACTAGCTTTTTTAATAAATTATTTTAGTAAATAATTTTTATACCTAAAAAAAGTTTATATAAAAGCTTATAAAAAAAAAGCTTATTAATAAAGATTATAAAACTTAAAAATATTTTATAAAATATATTAGTTTTAATTTAAAATATTATAAATAAGTTATAATTACTAATATAAATAAAAAATAAAAAGCTAATAAATTAATTATTAACTATAAAAAATAAAAACTAGCTATAAAAGTATAAATTATATAAATTATATAAACTTTAATTAAATTTATATAAAAATAAATTATATAAGCTTTAGTTAGTAACTTTATAATAAAAGCATTATTATTTTTTATAGGAGGCACTTTATTACTTTTATTATTTGTTAATACTTAACCTATATAAGTATAAGTAGTTTGCTGTACATAGTGACAGATAGTATTAGCTTTATCCTTTTAACAACTTATAATATAAGCTAATACAAGTCTAAATGCTAAGAAGTGCTAAGATCACTACCATTACCAACAACATAGGTAGTTGAGAAATGGAACTAATATTACTGGCCAGCAACAATTCTACTTAGTACTTTTCTCAACCTTGCCATCCAGCCTCTATCCAGCTATCTACCTAAGCCTCTATTCCGCCTGGTGTAGGTTTAGTACCTGCTGAAAACGGTCCGTACCTCCTACCTACATTACATATACATGATGTACATGTATGTACCTTAGACTTATTCCCCCCCCAGTTTTGTGCATGTTGGTCGGTCACACACATCATTACTGGTTGGTTCAGTCTGCTGGTTCATCTAGACCAACCTGGACCTGTCTACGCGAAGTTAGGTAGGTACCTAACCTTACATACATAGTACATTATGTACTTCTTCAATAAATAATCACCTGCAAATCTGGAAACTTGTGTTCAACATTTGCGCAACGTGATGTACTCACCACCCACCTCCCCGGTTCGAACCAGCAAACAGTCCTGCTTCTACTGCTGCGATGGCTGTGTCTGTTTATTATAGACTTGTTCCTCCTCCTCGACACGACTATCAGCCTACGTGCCTTCTCGGTAGACCATCGTTTGATTAATCTAGTCCTCGTCACGCATATGCCTAGGCTACCTGGTTTTATCGACTGCCGTTTGCCTTGTCACCATCCACCTCGCCGTACTATATTATCACCACCATCGCCATCGCTGCCATCGCTGCCATCGCTGCTACCGCTGCCACCACCACCTCGCGCCGCCTATTCATCAAGTACTCGAGGCACAGCAACCCCATATCACCAGGATGCAATCTAACCGCCTCGAAAGGCCGCTCGACCGCTCCCACCTTTACACTACCCCGTACCCAGTCGAAACCAATAGTCTGTGGGATCGCTTGTTACAACCGAGCATCCTTGTTCCCCTCGGTCTTCTTCTATTCACCTTCTTCTACCAGTCGCTGCATTCTTCTGCCCCATTTCCCCATGTGAGACATCCAGGCGAGCTTCTTTGGGACCTCATAGTCACAGCCACGCCAGCGAGGCTTCTCTACGCTATCGATCACTGGCTGCATCCACCCATTTTCCCTACCCCCAAGGCTAAGTTATCTGCCCAGTCAGATTCCTATGCCGCGAAGAGCGACGTGCTTCGACGAATTCTCGGCGTGGATAGCCCCAATAGCATAATAAGCGCTGTGGCGCAAGCCAGGAAGAGCATATCTTCATTATCGAACATGAAATCTAAGGAAATAATCGATCAGCCCCCTGGCCTCGGGAATTATGACAACTCCTGCTTCCAAAATAGCATCCTCCAAAGTCTCTCCTCCTTGAAACCCTTGCCGGCGTACCTTGCAGGCGCTTTGGAGGGTATCGAAGCCATCAATGACAATCGCGACTCTAGCTCGGTTGCAACGCTGCGAGACTTGCTATCGAAGTTGACAGACTCACAGAATAACGGCATGACTTTGTGGACGCCCAAGAAATTGAAGTCACTTGATACGTGGCAGCAACAGGACGCGCAGGAATATTATTCTAAGATACTTGACGAGATAGACAAAGAGCTTACGAAGGTAGCCATCGTGCAGCATCGCCCATCAGGCTTGGAGGCTGCTGGCCTCAGGGATGACACCGTCGAGAGTCAGCATAGTGATGATAGTGGATACCAGTCGCTCTCTACTCTTGGTAAACCTGTATCCGAGGTCCGAACCACGAAGAATCCCCTCGAGGGTCTAGTTGCCCAACGGGTCGCCTGTATTCAATGCGGTCATTCTGAAGGCCTCTCCATGATTCCCTTCAACTGTATCACTTTGAGCCTGGGCGTCGGCCAAGGTGCCCACGATTTATACGAGCGCTTAGATTCCTACACGGCTCTTGAATCGATTGAAGGCGTTGAATGCGCTAAGTGCACCTTATTAAAGATTCAACGGCTCTTGAACATCATCGTAGGCCGAAATAAAGAGAGTGGGTCATCCGAAGAGACGTTGCGAGAACCCCTTGCTCGCCTTGAAGCCGTCGAACAGGCCCTAGAAGATGAAGATTTTGAAGAGCAAACGCTGGGCGTCAAGTGTAGAATATCTAAACAGCACCGAGTATCCTCGACCAAGACGAAACAAATGGTGATAGGTCGTCCGCCCTCAAGTCTTGCTATCCACATTAACCGGTCTGTATTTGACGAGAACACGGGCCAGATGTTCAAAAATCTTGCAGCAGTGCGCTTTCCCAGCACCCTGGATCTTGGGCCGTGGTGCCTTGGGAGCGCGGGATCATGCACTCCAAACGGCGATGGTGTCAACTTATCTAATCTAGCGACCCTAGATGCTGAAGAGCAGTGGACTTCGGATGCTCGGAGCTCCATGGTGTCCGGTGATCTCAAACCCTCCAAGATTAGTGGCCCTATCTACGAGCTTCGGGCAGTTATCACCCATCAAGGTCGACACGAAAATGGGCATTACGTCTGTTACCGGAAACACCCTCGTCAGGTGGGTGGGGCTAAAGACAATTTTAATGGGGACGACGAGTTGCCCATGGAAGATGAAGGCAACCGTGGCCAGGAAGGGAAACCTACCTCGGGGTCGGACATCATGGACGAAGATTCAAAATGGTGGCGATTAAGCGATGAGACAGTCTGGGAAGTTACTGAGGAGTCGGTACTAGCCCAAGGAGGAGTTTTTATGCTCTTCTACGATTGTGTAGATCCGAACCCCGTTCTGGTTTCTGAAAGTCAAGATGATGATGCTTTGAGGCCTCATGATACCGAGCCAGCAGAAATACCCGAGATCCACAACTTGAATTCTGATGTAGACGATGAATATCACGATACTCGGTCTGAGGTTGGCGTGCTAGAGAGACCCGAAGCGATAATACCACCAACCGATTATCTACCAGGCTTAAATCCGGCCCAACTAGGAGATTTTGCGGCATCCTGTCTATATCCCCTACTAGGGCGAAACGAAGATGTCGACCCTATGATACCACTGCACTGGCCGAATAGTTAGCGACATAGCGTCCTCGAGTTACGAACATAGTATAAGCACGCGAGCGTACATAAATTTGACTTCTATCTAGCATAGCATAGCCTTGGCGTTGTGGAAAGGGTTTGAGTTTTATTTCCTTACATCAAAGAATTTTGCATATGTATTTACTGCACCTAAAAGTGCTCATCATATTACACTACAATCCTTCTCTCCGTCCGCCTTTGATCTAAATGAGGTAGAGTTATCGCTCTCACTATATTGTATGTTTATATGCTACGCTTTGAATCCAATTAGATTAGAGGACCAACAGAGGATGGTATCAACCGCACTAAGCACTGCACTCCGCCGAGACGAGAAGCAAAGCTCTCTGGACATGCTTCTAGGGCAGCCTATTGTGTTACCCAAGAGTTGCTTCTATTCTAGTAAACATTATCCTGGAATGACCTTTTTTCTGTCTCCCCCCCTATTGATACTCTTGTTTCATCCTAGCTGCCCCTATACTCCAGGGGAGGGGTTAACTACAATCCATCGATATTATAGCTGTTCGAGAGATGGTAACAACTTTAACGTTCGCGGCCTTGATCTTGGCGTTTTCTGTCTTGGGAATGATTATGTGCAAGCATGCATCAAAGCTAAGGAAGTAAACCCAGAACGGATGACATGGCTGTTAGGGAGACGAGGTTGGGTGGCTTTTCCTTGGCCCTGTTGAGTTCGATTCTACTGGGCCGATAGGGGAAGAACGGCCTATGTATCGTAAATCAAGCAAGCCATTTACCACGCCCGCAGCCTTTCGGCGAAAAACTGCATTATAGGCAGCATCTCCTCGCGGTTCTTGGGCATACTGTCGTCGGCTTTCTTCCACTTAACCTCGCGAACGTCAACAAACTCTCTCTTCAGGGCTTCAACGGCGTCGCCCTCGAGATTTCTACTATTTCTCCCATGACAGACTAAGACAGGAGTTCGGGCCTTGTCTCTTGTACTTAAGGTGGGTATCATGCTCGACGGTAACTCTCCGCCAATAGATACAGCCCCTTTGAACGCGATTCCAGTAGTCATTTCCCCTTTATTTGAATCGGCGGCTCTCTCACTATTCCTCAGCCTCGAAGAGATACCGAGGGCTAGAGAGCCGCCTTGCCCAAAGCCGAAAAGCAAGATATCGTTGGTTTCCCATCCACAGGTACCAACAAGAGTTTCCCGAATCAGCTTACCCAAGATTACTTGTTCAGCCTTCGAGAAGCCCGGGTCAGGGTCTAGATCGCCAGTGGCGGACGAAAGGGTCAAGTCATCTCCCCAGTGAAAATGGTTCGTGGGGATTCCTATGCTGGAATCGGAATCTGGTAAACCTAGCAGAGCCGGCGGCAAAGGCGAGACACCGCGGACTGAAATGGCGAGGACACCTGGCAGGTTTATATTTTTAGCAAATGTGGAAAAGGATACCTCGGAGTCCCCTAGCCCGTGGAAGAGGATGAGAATAGATGTAGTTGTCTCTGGGACTTCTGGGAATACTAGGGAGATCTTGAGAAATGGTGCAAGATGAGCGAAATCCTCAAGTTTAGGAACTCGCGTAGGCATGATGCTGTTGTAGTGAAGTGGGCTGTCTCATGTGAGCTGAATAAGAGAAACCGTGTCGCCAAATCAATAGAAATCGATGAAGCTAAAAAACATATCTACCTACAATATGGGGAGATCAAGCACTCGGTTTGGGAGTACCGGTGCCTAGTCCAGGTAGGTACTTAAATCTACCTAGGTAGATACCTATTACCTATCTATGTACATGTACATGTAGGTAGTGATTGATTTATTCAAGCTACCTACTAGGTTAGGTAGGTACATAACTTAGTATATAGACCTACCTACTTAGGTAGCTTTAGAGCGCCGTTTTACCATGTGACGACGTGCCATCACTGATGGCTTAAGGCCGATCGCATCGCCATCCCACTACCTAGGCAATTCCAAGAATCTCATTACCTATAATAACGACCTTATCCATGTAACGACCAAAACGGCGCAATCAGCATTCTTCTCCTAGCGATTGACACTAAAGGGGAAAGACGAATGCGCCTGCAAAGAAGGATCTACTTATAATACGTTCCACGGACGTCTCATGCGATAGTGCGCCGACGACGACCCCTCGACCTCCCCGAATGCATCGTCAACGCAGCCATGTCCAACAGGTTTGGTGGCTCATACCGCAACGGTGCCTATGGGAGGCCAGATGATGGCGACAACTATGAATCTCCTCCCGGCCCCCCGCAATTGAGCGCTCGAGCCTCGCCCTTCGACTCGGGCCGCCTCCCTTCCTCCAATTCCTCGTCAAGACGTCCGCGCGTCAATGAAACCAATGCCGAGCGACAAATCACCCAAGTCCTCGAGCACATCAAGTCCGAGTGGCCTTCCATGATACAAGATGACTGCATCCCAGTATCCCTGGCCCTGCAGCTGCTCGATAACAGCTCCGTCGGACGAGCCCACGAATATTCCAATTTCAAGAAGACACACCAGTATCTGCAGGATTCGCTAAAAGGCATCGTCCATGAGCACCACCAAGGCTTTAATAGCTCTATAGGCACTTTCCATAAGATCCAAGGCAGCATACAGGCCTCGCAAAAGCGCGTGCGTGCCCTCAAGGAGTCCCTGGCCGCGTCTAAGAATAGCCTGTGCACCTCCGACCCGGACCTCAAGAAGCTATACAAATCATCACAGATGTACGACGAAGTCCTGCAAAATCTAAATGAACTCGAGGACCTAAGAACTGTGCCTGATCAACTTGAGGCCCGTATATCTGAGAAGCGCTTTTTGACTGCCGTGGAGGTTTTACAGAATGCCTTGCGCAAGCTTCGAAAACTCGAGCTCGACGATATCGGTGCTTTGTCCGACCTCCGAAGCTATTTGGCGAACCAGGAGACCGCCCTGATGGATATCCTGGTCGAAGAACTGCACGAGCATCTCTATCTCAAGTCGCCTTATTGCCAGGAACGCTGGCAGAACCTGGCCAAGAACCAGGGTGCCTACAACCAGAATTATGGCGACTCGGCCGCCATTACCCCTTTCCATGTTGTTCTCGATACCTTAGACCTCGAACACCCTGTGGCCGAAGATCCTTCCAAAAATCCCGAAGCAGACACATCCTGGTACATTGCTCTACTCGCCGAATCCCTCAACAAACTGGGCAGGCTAGAGAGCGCCGTGGACACGCTGAATCAGCGTCTCCCTGTCGAACTCTTCTCCGTGGTAAATGAGGCAATCAATGATGTTGATCAAAGGCACCCGAGCTCACTTCGTGGAGGATCTAGCAATAGCCAGGGGCTCCATATCTACAGCAGTAGAGAAACCCAGATGCGGGCTGATGTCATCTACGATCTTTTATGGACTCTATACGGGAAATTCGAGGCCATCGCTGAAGGCCACCGCGTGTTCCATGAGGCTGTCAAATCTCTCGCCCGACGAGAAGGCGTTGGAAATAGCTCACAGCTCCTTGGAAGTTTTAGAGAACTGTGGAACCTTTATCAGAACGAGATACGTTCGCTTCTTCATAACTACGTAACCACTGACGCAGACATTTATCAATCTGCTTCGTCTCTGAGGCACGGCCTAGCGTTGAATGGGAACAAAGATTCGCAGAGGGAAAGTCTTTTCAAATTCTCAGAAGCGGACCAAAAGTCCGTCGAAATGACAGCCGAGTATGAAGCTTTAGATAGCATTATACAGACCGCCGTGCCGGGCCTTACCTCCGGGACTCGGAAATCTCAGGCACTAGGCAAGAAGACATCTCTAGTTGGGAAAGAGGCACGGAAGAGTGCACCGAGCGGAGGTCTCAGCAGTAGGAATACGTCAGGCTCCTATAAATCTTTGGTGGAGCCTAGCGTCTTCAATATGAGTCTCCTCTTACCGCCGACTCTCATTTTCATCCAGAGACTAAAAGCGATTGTCCCTCCTGGCTCTGATCTGGCCGCGAGCGCGCTGACGTCTTTCCTCGATAACTTCTTGGTCAACGTTTTCCAGCCCCAGTTAGACGAGACCCTAGGCAAACTTAGCGATAGTGTACTAGGCGAGGTTGATTCGTTTCAACAAGATTCGGATTGGCGTTTGGTAGCACGGCGGCCGGTTTTCAAAGGAACAACAGCATTCTTTACTGTCATCACAGCCTTCTGCCGCATGCTCGGCACCATTCCTCACGATCAGGCCCTCAGCGCCCTTATCATATCACAAATGAGGCGCTACTATGAAAGATGCTCTGCATGGTTCAAGTCGTTGGTTTCGAAGGCTCAAGATACAAACACCGCGTCACAAGATCTACGGTTCTCGGCAGAGTTAGCCACTACAGAGGGTGGAATTCAGGACACAATCCAGAAGCTCTGGACATCAGATACTCTCGACCGTGAGCTCATAGAGAAGGAAGTCGGGTTGCTGATCATGCGCACCAACGAACGCCTCCTTGAGCCTAGCGACGTAATTCAAGATCGAGACGTGATCTCGTCATTGTGCCTACTCTACACCAGTATGAAGTGGCTGACAGCCAAGATCGTTGGCTTAAGGCACATCACTCGACACGATACGGATTCATCACAACCTACGATGCCAAAGGATCAAAATCGACGCTGGACTCTGCTGAATGATCCCAGCAAAGCCAATGGAGAGCAGCAAGGTCCTGTATATCTCCCCATGACACAGGATACTGTTCAGTAAGCGCTCCCATCCACCCTGGTATAAGACAATGCCGGCTAACTCGCCTATGTAGATCGTTTGACCGAATTGTGTCTTCATATGAAGAGCTGGCGGGTACCGTCCTTCTTACGCTGCACATGGAGATCCGCTGTCGTATCATCCAGTCACTGCGTGTGGCGCTATCGCCAGAGACCGCACCCTATGTTCTTGGTGATCGCGAGATTAAGGAGCCTGATCCACAAATCTTATCGTTGAATGCCGAGCTGATCGCCTACGACGAAACGGCAGTGCGCTTTCTTCGCGATCGGGAGATCGCCTTCATACGGACAGGCCTCGGTCTCCTTATTAACTCGTATCTCGTATCCAACGCGCTGTCTACGCAGCCCATGAATATGCGCGGCTGCGAGCGTATGCAGCTCAACATCCTTGTGCTTCAGCAGAACCTCAAGAACATTGAGGCAGACGTGGATCTCGCCAGGGCAGCCAACTACTACGAATTATTCCAAGAAGGCGCCGACGTAATCGTGGAGAAAGCGAAGCGCGATAAGGAGCAAGAGGCAAACGAGGGCACTATTCCCGAGTCGGAGAGATTCAGTTACGACGAGCTTAAGGCACTTGTCGAGTTGTGTTATAGTGTGCAACTTGCCGATCCCGAGAGGGGCGTCAACGCAGCTGCGAAGAGACAGATGGGGGAGAAGATTTTAGCGCTCAGCGAGTATACATGGCAAACATAAATCCGGCAAGTAAATTAAAGTATACGACGGACCCTGGTTCTTAAAGGAATTAACTACGACCCTTGATGATGCCATATTATACCTTATTATAGCTGGAAAGTTGTGTCTCCTATTTCTGCATTAATTCTCCACGTATTTTAGGCACTCCCTCCTAGCTGTCCGATATTGATAAATACAAGTACATTCAAACTACCTAGCAAGTCAGGTAATGAACTCTCCTATGGTTGGGTTAGGCACCGAACCTTCGTAAAGACCCCATTACCTTGGGGAAAAGAAAGAAAAGAGAATGTCTGCTACTTTTTGCACTTGGGAAACTGAATATAAAGCACTACCCTAAATAGCTTCGTCATTTTGTATTTATTACGTCATGGTCTATGGTTCTACTATTTTGTCCCCGAAGTCTATTCCGTCTTCGCCCTCATCCTCACCTTCCTCACCACTATCCAATACTCTACTCATAACTCATTCCGGACTCCGTGATCCTGGTCTCCCTCGTCGTGATGTCTCTTTGAATAGCCTCAGCCCCACGTAGGCCCCCTATAACATACAGGGTCCGGTTAGCGAAATCCGCCGTGGTGGTTTCTCATGCCGTGCATCTCGTTCGGTACCACGATAATCGGAGTCGGTAATTGACGTTTTGAGCCAAATAGGAAGATTAGGCTCGCCGGACCGATTTCAGCGATGTAGTGACGATAATTGAATGGCGTGAGCATTGGCCTGAGTTGCTATGGGAGCGAGGAAGACGCTCTTCTCACGACGGGCATGTCTAATTACGAACACACGGGGTGGTTGAGGGGGAAAAAAAGGTGGCAGCTATTGAACCCAACTGCAAGTGCCTCTTCGTACCTAACCTAGAGCATCGCCCTTTCACGAATGGATAGTATCGTACTTATACCGACAACAGCGAGGGGATCTAGGTAAAAAAAACGTAGTAGACGGCTAACTTGGGTCGGAAAGCAACATCATCCCTTCTTTATATACACATCCATATACTCTACCATGGGTAGTGCCGTAGGTATTATTTTATATGCTTTGAAATTAGTGTACGTCGGTTGGCACAACCCCGTTCCTCTCCATACCCTTTCGCCCTTCTCTAGCGATATTACTTGGTGCCATTAATATGCCAATTTTTGCGACATGATGAAGCAGCCATCGTCTGCCCCACGCCTTCTAGCAATAGTCAGATCTCATGTGGACAATTAGGTGTATCTAGTATGAAGCGCATAATCACACGCTCCGAGTTTCTTATCATCCTCTCTCTCTCTCTCTCTCGTCCTCTCTACCTATCTCTTTCCTCTTTAATAACAATCTACCGGAAATACTGCAGGCGATGCGCATCATGCAGTGTAGCATAAGTATCTGCTTGTCTATTGCCGTTCAAATATCTATCTGCAAACTGCTGACCTGCATTTTCTCATCTTATCTTCTATCCCGCCACGGCCACCCCCCTTCTCCATCCCTCTTGATTAAGCGTCACAGCAGATACGAAGATGTTGTTGACGACGCACTCGGCGCAAGTGACTGGCTGTTGTTCTGTGTTTTATCGAAGCAGCCATAAATCATTTCTCGGGAATCACCCTTGCAACGCCCTTGTCCTTGAAGCACAAACCACGTGATGTCTCGAGAGACCACCGAGTCTTTTATGGCCAGGGCTCTTATCTTTTCTTGGTCACTTTTGGTTGTGATATAATCATGCATTATACTAGTATAAGGGTGTTATAATAAATAAGTAACACCATTTCTGACTATGCCTACTATTAGTATATAATGCGTGGGTACTTGCGTGGAGAGCTCCCCTTATGAGCAAGCAATCACCTCTCCTCCGCGCCCTGTACTGTACTATATTACTACACTAGGTTAGACACATATAGGCCAGCTATAATGGAGTCGGAGTCAAGCAGATCCATACCCGAGTAGTACAAGTCGGTAAGCAGTCAAAATGAACGGCATGGGGAGGCAGATTCAAGGACTACCTAGGTTAGATGCGTACTTATAGGCGCTATCCGTACAGATCCAGAAAACCAAGTTATTTTAACTCTTGCACATGGCACAGCTGATCCAGCTGATCCCATGGAATGTTACGGTTCCTCCTCGATACCCCATTGAGGAGGTAGATAGATATAGATAGATATAGTTCTCTCTCCCCGTCACTGTCACTCTGTCACTCCCTCTTCCCCAACAGTAACTCAGAGGTACCCCAGTTACCTACCTACCTAGGTACTAGTAAGTAGATACCTCTAGATAGGTGCTGTAGTGTACCTTAGGCAATGTACCTACGTGGTGTAGGGACGTGGGACGTGGGACATGGTTGTTGCATCGCATATACTATAGTAAGTAGTACATCCACTGCTGCTGCATATGCCTGCTTGTTTATTGTCGCCGTTTCAAGTTGGAAGCCACTGGACAGGGGGGGAGGGGGGGGGGGGACGTAGTTTAAATCTATTCAGTCCATTCACTTCATCAAATTTATTTAATCGTTCGAGCTATCAGGTTTAGCTTATTGACGGCGCGGCCGCTATTAGTTTGCCACACTATACCTATACAAGTACTAGGTAGCATGGAATACTGGAGACGAAGTAGTTGTCACCTCTCTCTCTCCGTTCTGTACACGCTATTAACTGCTGGCGGTAGGGCGGAAATTGAGTTGTCCATTACCTACCTGTACGCTAGGTACCGGTGTTCTAATCCCCCCTACTGTAGGTACCTTAGGTAACGTTTAAAAAAAAATTAAAAAATCTTTATCAGCTACCCCCCTCTAAGTAGGTACACTATGCCCCCCTAAAACAGCCTGAGTGGCCCCTAATACCCGCCCTATTTTTTTCCACGAGATCGATCTGTGGTTGGTCAGGCCAGGTCCTTTGATGGTGTACTACTTGGTACTACTTGGATATTTCACTACCTATACCTATCTGGTCTTAGGTAGGTAACCAGGTCAGTAGACCTGGTCAGCGTACCTATGTAGGTAGGTAGGTTCTTTCTCCTATTACCTACCTAGGTACACTACTACTAGGTACCTAAGGGACCTAAGATACCCTAGGTAGTACTTTAGGACATTAGGTACCTATACCGCTTGGTATAGTGTAGACATCTACTGGCGGCACGCACTGAGCCAGTGACAGCAATAACAATCTTAAAGAAAGGAACTTAGGTAGATTTACGCCCATCCTCCCATCTTCTTCTTTCTGCGCTCTCTCTCTAAACTCATCATTCCACAAGAGCAATTCACTACGAGAGAGGCTTCATACTACATTTTGGCAGCGCGGGCTCTACTTGTGCATCGCATTCCCCTTCTCTTCTTCTACTTCTTTCCTCTTCGCTCGCTTTTTTAATCCCTTCTTTTTCATTCACTTGTATTTACGTGTACCAGACTAGGATTGCCTTCCCCATCCTTCAGCGCACCCCTGTCAGTCGCCTCCTGAGAAGCAAGGGCAGAAAAGGGTGTCATTGCAGCGCAATCGAAGTCCGACGAGAGATTGGCTAATTCACCAATAATCACCAATAATCACCGAGAAACAAGCACTTATTTGTGCCCTCGTACACTATCTTCTGAGCGTCACTTCCCTTCAGTCCCCCAACCGGATCTAATGACAACAAACCTGTGGAATTGAGCGAGCAATGAAACAATAAACAAGACTGTAGTAGTAACATCGCAAAAAAAAAAAAAAGAGAAAAAAGAGAAGGGCATCTATTCCACCGTATTTCGATTCCCGACCATCCCTCACCCCCGGCACGAATAACAGTCAAGCCGCTCTCCCAGAGAACGTCTTCCACATCGCCTTCTCACCCTCGATTTTGTGTCTCCTGGCGCAAAAAAAACTATCCGTCATCGTGCATCTAACGGGGCAGATTTGACACTACCAACGCGTCAGAAGCCCATCCCCATCGGCCTTCGCGTTTCCTACCATTGTCGCCGGCAGTTTGCGCGTTCCAGTTCGTGTCCTCTATAGGCTGGGACACCAGACTGTCAAAGGCAAAAATCGCTTTTCTGAATCGACAGCCCTTATCCTGCGCATCGTATAGAAGAACCAAGTCAACCAGGCATAACAAAGACAACATGGCGTAAGTCCCTGAGATGGATAGTTGCCCGGATGAGCGTTAACCGTTTGATCTAATAGCAATCTTGGGTCGGCCTTCCGTTCGTTTTGGCATACTATGACCAGTTACGACCGACGTATGTTACCATCTTGACTCAATAAATTTTTTTTTTTAAAATTTTTTTTCGGGGGCAAATAAAAGGGAAAAAAACACGAATCAAGCCGCTAAGAATTGCATGCAGACTCAAACTATGATTCCCCCCATCGGACAGGTCGCCACGTGCCTTTGAACCGGCAAAGCACATTAACATCGGTTGCCACCGCTTCAGAATCTCGGGCTGATATCACATCTCCATATCATGATGAGTTAGGTCGGTTATCTAATCAGGCAGACGGAACTGCATATATGGGTGCTGGTCTACCTGCTACATCTCCACTCTCACCCGGCTCCAACGGTCCTTACTCACCGGGTCTGAGATCCTTGAACGCTCAGAGGCAAAGCTTGAGGGATGATGGTTTCGAAACCGTCAGCAGTCCTGGTGACATTCAAATGCAATCCTTTGCGGATGGCGCCCCCCCAGCACCTCCTGTGAGCCACTCATGGAAGCGCATAGACCGATGGGCTGAAGAGAACTACCCAGAGCTTTTCGACCAACTTTGCGAGGGCTGCACCGATAATGATTTGACCGAGCTTGAGCACCAACTTGACTGCTCACTACCCCAGGACCTGAGAGACTCTCTCACGGTACACGATGGCCAGGAGCGCGGTGGCAACCCCACTGGAATTATTTTTTCCTCGATGCTTCTCGACTGCGAAGAAATGGTACAAGAATGGGACCAATGGCGGAGAGTTAATCAACAGTATCTCCTCGAGAATTCAGCGGCTCACCCGGCCGCTCCTTCCAAAGTATTTGGTGGTAGCGGTGAGGCATCCTCTTCTCGATCAGCGCCAGGCTCCCCGGGTTCCCAGAAAAGCTCTTGGCGACAAGATCTTCAAGCCCGTCAAGATTCTGTTCCCGCTGGTGCCATCCAGCGAGCGTATGCACACCCGGCCTGGATCCCACTAGTACGAGATTGGGGTGGAAATAACCTGGCCGTAGACCTGGCACCTGGCCCAACTGGTATTTGGGGGCAAATCATTTTGTTTGGACGAGACTACGATACCAAGTATGTTGTTGCTAGATCGTGGGGCTCTTTCCTCGCTATCCTCGCGGATGACTTGAACAGCGGCAAATGGTTTGTCGACGAAGATACCAACGAGCTCAAACTGCGCGAGTTTAAGACTACTCGGGTTGAGCCCTCGTATTTCGATATCCTGCGCTGGCGGATGGACCAAAAGCACGGGCGTACCGCGAAAACCGTTGCAAAGCGCAAATCTGGCGTGCCGGGAAGTATTGCATCTCCTGGAGGCTCTCCTTACTCCAGCCCCGTTGATGCCAACGGTGACGTACGTGGAAGGTCATTACAACGACTTAGCAGTCCATCACCCTTGGTGAGTCCCGCTCGGGTTGGGTTTGGGAAACCTAGTGCGCTTGCAAGAGTCGCGGAAGAATCCGGCCATGCCGAGCCGAAACTCGTCACGAATGGCATCAAAGAAGATAAGCTCGTCGAAGTCGAAACTCCAAGAATAGATGACGATGTCGAGTCAGCTCCCAAGCAAGATAATACGCCCGAGGCTAGAGGCAAGGAGTCCCCGTTGTCCAAGACGGAAACAGATCTAATCAACAGCCACACGAGCGACATCGAAGGGGGGATGAAAACTATAGAGATCTGACGAGAATCCCACGACGAAAAGCAATGATAGCCTATGTTCCCATGATCAATACATACCCAGCGAGAGGATGGTGTTCAAGGCGTCGGATTTAGCAAACCTTTCATGAGCATCCTCCTGCAATGGTCTCTGGGATTATCCTCGCATGTTCCCACAACAGCGCCGCCAGTATCTCGGAGACTCCGCGTGTCCCCACAATGTTTCATATTCACGGAGCATGCGGGAGCTTGGAGATGCCTTCCCTTGCATGCATCATTCCTAGAAACATGAGATGGATTTCAACGTGGCTAGCAAAAAACACACACCCAAGACTATGCAGAGTGGGTTTTCTATTCCTGTACCAAAACCATGTTTGTCTAGCTTACTTCACGAGACTTGGCGACCTGCTGGCAACAGATATTCGTAGCTCCGCGACTCGGAGTGGTGTGTCGACCCAGCGGGCCTAGCTAAGGAAGCGCTTCAATGGCGACCTGTACAAAGGGGGGTGGGGCCGGGCGTTAGTAGTATTTTTTTTCCTTCTCTATTATCTTTTCGCGCTTTGCGATCATGGGGCAGGTTAATAGATCTAAACCGGGTACCTCCGGGTTCGTCGTCATGGGGGCTCACATAAGTAGGCGTCGGAGGTAGCAACATCTATACAGTCAATTCTTGCGGAGACGGCCTACACAGGTAGACATGCGAATGAGTGTGCTGTGGCGGTACACGTAATTGGATTGCTCCAGTTGATCAAAATATAATGCAATTACACCAATACCATTACAATATTTACTACCTACCTACCTCTTACCGTCCACATACCTACATACAAGGTACACAGGGTACACAAGGTACTAAATGAATGAATGCATGCATTGAATGACCTACGTTCTACCTACGTTCTACCTACTATACTCTGCCTATCTAGTTACTAGGTTAGCTACCTAACCTAGGTACTATATACATCCTACCTGTCGAAGTGCAGAATCCGATCACGTGACTATAAGCTCTCCCTAAGTAGGTGGAATTTTTGGCCGCAGTGGCCGGTGCTGGGCGGCTGGCCAGGCAGTCCAGTCCTTCCCGACCGGGGTAAAGGGCTGCCAAGACTGAAGCGTCATCAGCTTCAATCAAGTCAGACACGACCTCGCCATCCTACTCCCTTCATCTATCCATCCATCTATTCAACGAGCGGATCATTAGCCTCATCGTCCTGCTGTCCTGCCACCCCCGCCGTTCCTGCTGCCTACCCCGCCTATCCGCTCAACGCCTGCCCGTCCTACATACCTTTCCATCCTCGACAACAAAGATACGGCGATACTCTCCCAGGAACAGAAATACACACCGAGTGAGAGAGAGAGCGTTGTGTGTGTGAAAGTTTCGCCTACGACCTCCCAATTCCGAAGCGCATCCCAGACATTATGGAAGAGGACCGCCTCTGGAAGTTTGGCAAGCCAGCGTGGCTTAACAGCGCCTGGGCGCGCAATGCCGGCGTATACTCCGCCGGTGCTCTGGTGCGTTTCTCCCCATCCCGACTCGAACCCTTGCGCGTCGAGTGCGCATCGAGCGCGCCCTGCCCCTCCCCTCGTTCCCTCCCTTCCAGTAGACGCAAAAAGAGGAATCGATAGCTAACTCGCAGCGTTGTGATCCGCGGGTACAACAGTTCTCCCTCGCCTTCTACGTTCTCATCGACGCGGCCGTGTGGTCGAAGTCGCCGCTCAACACGTCGGACGTGCACGTCACCTTCATCGACTGGCTGCCCTTCATCTTCAGCTCGCTCGGCATGCTCATCATCAACTCGGTCGAGAAGGCGCGGTTGTCGGCCGATTCGTTCAGCTACTCGGGCTCGGGCGTCGCCTGGAAGGCCCGCGTCGTGCTGTTCCTCGGCTTCGCCGCCCTCGCCGGCGGCATGGCGGGCGGCGTCGTCATCTTCGTCCTCAAGTTTGCCGTGCAGAACGTCGCCTGGCCTATGATGGGCATGGGCGTGGAGAACATCGTCGCCAACGGCCTCGTCGGCCTCTCTTCCGTCGTCCTATGGGTTAGCCAGAATATGGAGGACGAATATAGTTACAACCTGGCTTTGTGAGGGGGAGGGGGCTTTTAGTCGTATGCTTTCTCTCTACCCAGTTCGTGTGATTGCGCGGGCGCTTGTTGCTTTTCTAGTGAGGGAAGGGGGGGAGAGTGATATTTTATGTGCGGGCTAGTTGGACTGCTTGAGCTCGGTCGGTATAATGAGGTAGGCAATGAGATACTTGGACAGAACTAGTACTCTTATTGAGGGGCTGGACGAATATACTCACACACTTGAATCTCTTAGCATGGAGAATAAATAGGTGAGGTGGGTTCTCCCATCAGCATATAACAGAAGTAAATCTTTCCAGGCAACATGGAGTCAGTCACTTGTTATTGTACAGTAAAATTGTGATTATCGGATACCCAATGACAGGGCATTCTTAATGAAGCTGCGTCCAACTAGCCTCCTTCTACGGATTAACCGGTTACTTTGACTATGGAATAATATATATACACTACTTGTATATATGATATTTCTAACCTAGGTTACTTATGCATGATTTTTTTAGCTCCTGAGTTGGTTGTAGGATTTGGAAGTCTCAGGGGTAAATAAAAAAAAGAATTGAAAAAATTTGGTGTTTTGCCCAATGTGAGGGTCGAACTCACGGCTTCCGCATATCTTATCATACAAACTACCATGTGATAGAGAGTATAAGAACGGCACGCTACCACTGCGTCAATCGGGCTTGGTGCGCTTTGCAACAAAGCTAATTGTATCGCGTTATAACGGTCCTCTCTAGTACCAAAGCCTAGCCTACCTAGTCTAACCTAATTAGTTATTTTTGTAGTACTTTGAGCATTTTGCCTTTTTTTATTTTAATTTTATGTGTATATATCCTGTTTATTTTAATTGATACAGGCTTCATTTAGGAATAACAATAGTAAAACAAATCAATCAATCAAGACTTTTATTTCAGTATAGTGTGTGTTAAGTAGGAGTAATGAAGCAGGCGATCAAATAGTGAGTCTATGCTTCATTTTGTGCAGTAGGCTGTTGGTTAACAATTATTCGGGTGCCCACGGAAAACCAAAGCGCTTTACTGTATGAAAGGAGATCCTCCCTTGCTAGACTGGTAACCAAGACGTAAAACAAGGAAAGGAGAAGAAGCTCATGAAGACTAACGCCATGGCTCTCACTCCCTTAGTTGAGCAGGACTGTTTAGAGTCCTTAGGTTCATAGACTCACTTCAATCTTGAATATGTAGATAGTCACTCCAAATAGTTATTATTCCATAGAACGCTCCTTATACCCACAGAGCTTTGCCAGTCCGTTCGGTTGGGATGTGATGTCTAGGTTGGAGTGCAAATATAACGCTGTCGCTCGTAACCCGTACCTGATAACGGAGGCCTTCCGTTTGACTTTAGATAGAATTGTAGTACGGAGGCTGCCCGACCAGCTATCAAATAGTTCATATCCAACTCTTGGTTGTATCCTTCACCATAGCCAGTGCGGGCTGGTGGGGTGATTGAATAGTTCATCATCTTAGTAACCTAGTCTTTAGAAGCCCGGATACAAGACGCCGGGAGAAACATACCTCTGGATACTACGTAGAATATGTCAAAGTCTGATGTGTGATTGAACAGAAAGCTTTGTAGGAATGTTAGCAAGGCCAGTGTAGCTCGTGATTTCGGTATGCTTGCTTCACTTATCATCCAAAGGAGTTATACGCTGTTTTGATATTGGATAGTCTTTCCGGTCGCGGCCAGAACTCGACGGCTGGACCGACAATCCACGGCTATACTTTGACGAACCGTCTTGTAACCCCTGGCTAGTAACTCAGTGAACTCAATCGCAGAGGAAAGCTCTGTGCTATCTACTTCACCTAGTACAAATGTACTGGCGAGTTCGCTAACCGTATCGTCAATATGTTTTGGGTAGCGGCATATCAATTGCTAGAGATTCAGTTAAAACGATTGGAGTCGCTATAAGTTTAAGCAACCTCAATATTAGTATTAGTAATGTCAATTTAAATAAATACACCATGGCGACCGAGAAGACCAAGGTGAGACCTAACGCGACCAAAGGGAAACAGGGATCGACCAGGAACACCATATACGGGGAATGTACCCCGAGAAATACGTGGCTATCACAGGTCTAAAGATAACACAATAGGGAAACTAATATATAATACATCTATCTCTATGGTTGGTCTATGCAAAATAGAAAGCAGAGACAAACTCTACCGATCTATGCTCGGATCGCTCGTCCACCTGGGGAGGTAAAATTTAATGTTCTCATACACGAGAAACGTGACCCATGTTGCTGGCATGACTCTCACTACACCGGGGATGATGCCACGGTAGAAGCCCCGCCAGCCTTCTTCCCTCCACGTCCTCCTCGCAACGCCTCGGATACCCCGTCCGAAGCGTTCGTCAGCGTCGTAATTCTGAAGACGGCTTCGGATGACTTGATACGGGTATGTAACTGCGCCCGCCACTAGCTTGGACACGCTCGAAATGACGAGCGTGGCCTCGTTGGTCATCCACTGCTTTCCATGATCGTCCGGGCGACCTACCCCTTTAGCAAGCTTCTGTCGTCTCTTGATGTACATCTGTTTCAATGGGTCGTAGACGGTGAATTGGACGGCTCCGTGGGAAACGCCGAAGAGGCTGATTCCTAGGCCACGGTAAAAGCCCCTCCAGCCCTCGGCCTGCAGAAGTTGTGCAGCGCCTGCCCACATGCTCGGGTATGCGCCAGCCGCGCCACGGTCGGAAGATAGCATCCGCGTCTTCAGGACCCAGATGGGATTAGTGAGGACCTGAGTGAACATGCCCGCTACGCCGGACGCGACGAAGTAATCCTGAGGTGTGAGCGCGGCCACATGGTCGGCGGGCGGTGAGCCCTTGATGGCCAAGATGATGCTTTCGGCCTGGGCTTTGAAGAAGAAGAAGGAGGCCCAACTGGAGGCGTTTCCAAGCAGGTTTGGCGTCAGACCCCGGTAGAGGGCGGCGACGGGATGTGGCGTCCTTGTCAAAGCACGAATTACCGAGAGAGTGGTCAAAGCGTGAGAAGTCGCGGCATTGCTGCGGTGGACTTTTTCCCTCCCCCCTCGAACGTCAGGCGACGACAAAGATGATAGAAGGGTCGGGGGGAGTGTGACATACTTTGCATGCGAGTTTTCACGATATCCAAAGGATGCACAACCAGAGTAGCGACAGAACCCGCGGAAAGGCCAGCAATGGTCTCGACGGAGGCGGGAGAGAGGCCCGCATGGTGGCGTGTCATAGAGACAGACGGGTTTTCAACAACGAAAGTCGGCTAGGTATTACATTACATTATCTTGAGTTGAGAGAGGGGGGAAACGTTTCTGATGGAGAGAGTGCTTACGATAGATACTATGAGTAGATAGATGCTATATGCTAGTATGAGCCTGACGTACAAGACGACCCATAAAAAAAAGCCGTTGTTATGTGATTACCGCTATAGATATCTTATCTAGGTAGATACATCTTGCATGTATCTGCATATATTCATGCGGGTAATAAATACATGTAACTAACAACAACAAAATGGCATTCTTTACTCCTTAGGTATTGAGCATGTGAATCTTGAGCCCAACGACGAGAACCAGCAACAACCAACCAACCAACTTTTTTGATCCTTGATTCCTATCCTGGGTTACTGCCCCCGGTTTCTCAAGCCAGATATATATCCCGGAAGTAGCCATAGCGGTAGCAATGGCGACAACAACCGAAGTCACGGTAACGGATAGCCCGTCCAAAAATGCCGACGCCGACGCCGATGCCCCCACATTGTCCGTCATGGTTGAGTTCACGTACGGTCCTGTCGCTGCTATTTCTGGTGCGCTTGGCCTCGTCGTCGCTGATCCGATATATAATTCTTAGTGGTGGGTTGGAGATGCTGTTCTCAGATCAGCGCCGGCATGCGCTCTCCATACCGGCACACGACAAAAACAACAAGCCCGTGACCGTCGCTTATCTCATAGAGTACCTATGTGAAAAGACAATGGAGGATGCGCGAAAGGAGTTATTCGTCCTCGACGATCACCTGTGAGTTGTCCCTGGTGCCTCCTCACCGATGTCGCCCCCCACTCGCTTCGGAGACTGTAGGATGGATAGGTCGCCGTCCAGTTGGGCGGCGGCGGCAGGGGTCCAATGTTTTGATTGTGGTCGAATCTCTTCACCAGCTCACCGACCAAGAACACTGCAAGGAGGCATGTGAAAGCTAGACCCGACTGACCGGGTTATACAGACGACCAGGTATCCTGGTTCTGATCAACGACGCCGACTGGGAGTTGGAGGGAGAGGAGACCTATGAGATCCAGAACGGTGACAACATTCTATTTGTCTCGACGCTGCATGGAGGTTAGGCTGGCTACCCAGCCAGCACCATGGCCCATTCTACGCGCTGGTACTGTGTCTTGGCTCCCATCATATCGCCGTTACGCCTAATCGTGCATTTGCTTCCTCGCTACAAGTAGTAAGGATGAGCCTTGAATAACCGGTTTTGGGCTTTCGAGGGGCCCCGCACGTCCCGTCCTACGCTGCTATTCTGGTAGTGAAGGGAGAGGGACAGGGACAGGAGAGGGTTAGCTACCGGTTCCGCATTCAACCCCCCTTTCTCTCTCTGTCTGTCTGTCTGTCTGTCTGTCTATCTGTGTCTCTCTCTCTCTACCCCCCAGCGCACAGGACAGGCCACTTACCCCGCGACTCTGCATGTGGGACGGGATTGGTTGATCGGAGAATACCATATACTATGCGGTGAGAAGGCAGATTTACGGCTACTACCTCATACTCTCTCTCTCTACATAGTATAAACTACTAAGTACCAACCCACTATGTACATACATTCATGGACCCTATGTATATGTATATAGTGTACATCTACTCATCCATCCATACCTCTCAGCGCCAGGTACGTACCCGAAATTTGACCGAGTCGTCGAGAAGCGGGCACTGCCAATAATTCCTCACTATGTACCATGATCCCAAGATCGGCATGTCAATGGCATTTATGCGCCCGGAATCACAAAATTCGGCTATTGATGGATCGGTTTTCATTCATGTCCAATTTCAACTCCCCACCTGCATGCATGTATATCTCCGAGAACCGATCTATTTGATAGGCTACAGGTATTCGAGATTGCGACGCCTACTGCTGTACAGTACTGGAGTGTGTACAGTACTGCTCTACGTAGTACCTTGCTACGTACTCCGTACTTATTACGGCAACATGTAATGGGGGTGTGGATGTGGCCGGGGGGGGTGAGAATTGCTCACTTCTGGTTCGACACATTCAGCTTGGTCCCGTTCCATCGATCTCAGTCTTTTCATTAGCGCCCCGATCTGCCGCCTTTCCAAATGGGCAGCTCGCAGGAATCGAAAAGAGAGGCTGTACAGAGCGAAGCAGAAGCAGACCGACGAGATAGGAAACAAAAGAAAACCTGAGCTACTTATTTACTTACTTACCTGGCTTACCTGGTCTACCTAGCCTGCCTAGCCTACCTAACCTCCCTACATCCTACATACTTAGTAGTACCTACTTCACCTACCGTAGCAGATCATTGAGAGAAAAAAACACGAACCCATGCATTGTTACGCTGCTCCGCTACGCACTTCAAATCATACCCCCCCATATGCGCTGTTCAGATCTTGGCGATGCGTCGCATGGTAAAGCTGATGACGAGGCAAGCTACGCGAACAAGCAGCGTTTGCTCCTACTGGGCTTAGCGAGTGAATGGGAGACGTACCGTAGGTGATGTTTGTAGACAGGGTACCATTTCGCTAGATGGAGCATCGTCAGATCATTATAGAGAGAGGGGGGCGGTGACTCCCGCAATACGGGTGCTCCCGAACGGGATTCTGTTTGATAGGGCATTCGTTATGGGGCGTTAGGTTAGGTAGAATGAGGCATAGTGAGCGGCCTTGCCATGATTGCATAACTAGTCAGATTTCATGCCGCCGATCGACGCAGCGTTGCCAACCGCCATAGGAAAAACAATGCCCATGTCATGTATGTATGATCTGGCCAACATTGTCTTATCCATCACCATGTTTTGTAGTTGCTCGAAAGTATGTTTTGTAAGTACGTATGGATGTGTGTATGTATGCTATTGGGGACCAAGACCTTTCAACTATGACGAAAGGAAGAGGAGGGAGAGAAAAGACAAGAAGAAGAAAAAAAAACCACCGAGAAAAGACGACTAGTATCAGAGTGCACATATACCCAACAGACCTTGATAATCCTCGCTCTGCACGAGACGTGAGAGCCTACACTACTAACAACTATCGAGAAACGCTCTCATCCATGCCTCCCGTTTTGCCCAGATAATACTGAGCCCCTGGGATGACGATCCCAACCGCACACCCCACGGCCCCCCTTCTCTCACGCCCCGTCCACCCCCCCATGCAGCCGCCATGCAACTCGGAATGAAGAGGGAAGATAAGCCAATAGAAACAGATAACCAAACCCATTTTCGAGATACAGAATCGACAAACTATGATCAGGAAAAAAAACAGAGAGACCCCACCGAAAGAGCTAACAAATGCGAGGGGAAAGAGCAGAGAACCGACCATGTGCGTTCGTGTTTGCAGGTTGAATTTTGTTCAGACAGCCTTGACCCAATGCTCTCTCTCCACCAGCCTCTGATGAAGCAAGCGTCCGCATACAATTCGTAGCAGAGCTTCAAAGGTGTTGAGAAAGAAACAACCCTCCCCTCCCTCCCCTCTCCCCCTAAAAACAACAGAAAGAAAGAAATCACCCTCCCAAAAAAAACTCAAGACAATCCACCGATTCATTTTCAGATGAGGGAGGTCTGGTAACCCCCGTTTGCAACGCCATGTTGGAACAAGTAATAAAAAAGCTGTACGAAAACGGACAGCTGCCTCCCCCCCTCACCCCCGGCCCACCCCCCTTTTCCCTCGCTATGCCGGCATTCTCTGAGTTTCCCCCTCCTTTCCCCGTCACTAATATCATTCAGCGTTCCACAGCATACTGGTTGAGCAGGCTGGATTGATGCGATACACTGGGTACGAGGGCACGCAGTGAATATCGACCAAGAACAAGCATGTGAAATCAATGGGAAACTGAGCCATTAAACAGAAATCAACCAGGAGAGAAAATCAAAGGTCCGCGTCCAGTCTTAGCAATGTTTGGTATCTCAGAATTCGAAGTGTGCCGCCCAGCCATGTTGGTAATGACCCCCGTCCGCCATCGCTTGGTGTGTGTGTGTGTGAGTGTGTGTGTAGGAGTATGTGTGTGAGTGTGCATGTGTGTGTGCATGGCGGGTGCCTTTGGCGCGATTTGCTGTAATCATAAAATAACTACCAGGTGATACGAATGCGTATCATCTTACTCGTCCCATGTTTCATAAGGGCGCACCATCTAGCTAGTACATCCGGTCGTGAAACGGGAGACCGCGGTGGTGGTCATCGTACATACCGCCTGGGGAGCTCGCTGGCGTTATAGTGCCGCTAGAGATGCTGGCTTGGTCTATCTCATACACGTCGTATCCATGTCCGCCCCGGGCGACTAGAAATTCCTGTCCTAGGTTGGCTCGTTGCATGCCGAAGTGGCCAAAGTTCATCGAGTTAGGGAGACCGTGTGACATGGGGAATGGGGCATGTTGGAGCTCAACAGGCGACTGAAGCGGATATTGGTTCGGCAGGCTACCAGAGTGAGGGAGAAGTTCGACTCTGCACTCCTTGCCTCGTCCCTTGATCCCCTTATTACTGTTCTTATGGACCGTCAGGAAATAGTCCCACAATTCGCGATCAGCTTCTGTCATTTCGGTAACGGATCTCATGTTGGCAAACTTGAGTTCCAATTCACGGAGCTCCTCTTTATGGTAGTTATTTTGGTGCGTCTGTAGTAAAATCTTGGGTCAACAATCCGAGCAAATGCAGAAACTCGGGCACGCCGACTAACCTTGAGGTTGCCCCGCGAACTGAACGACTTGCCGCACGACTTCAAGATGCAACGGAAAGTGTTTCTTTTGTAATGTGTCTCAAGGTGAGCCGCCAGGTTGCCTTTCTGGGGGAAAGCCCTAGTGCACCCCACGAAGTGGCATTTGAAAGGCCGCTCTCCCAAGTGGCGACGTTCATGAGTCTAGTAAACAAGGTGAGTATTTTCCTAATCAAGTCCAATGCAGCCACCTACTCGTAGGTTGCCCTTCTGCGTAAAGCGTTTGTCACAACCGGCGAACGTGCATTTCTATACGCTGATGTTAGCTACCTCGCCTCTCTCCCACTCTCGCCCAAAGGAGAAAGGGACTGGTCTCACATGTGGTCTCTCCCCGGTGTGCGCTCGGTCGTGGATATGTAGATGGGTAATCTGCGAGAAACGCTTATGGCATTTCTTCCTGTGACAGGCATGGGGTTTGTCCTTCAGTTCCACGTTGCTTGCATCTGCCTTAGCCCTCTTGCGACTAGTAGATCCGTCGGCACTGTTGTTATTTGCACGGGTCTTGGGTTTAGGTTGCACGACTGGTGTGTCCCCTTCTGATCCATCGTGTTTTTGCTGGATGATTTTCATCAGTCGGTCGATACCTGTAGCGAACACGGCGTTGGAGGCCTGGCCACCCGTTGTGTTGGTAGTAACTGCTCTAGGGTCTTTCAAAATTTCCGGGGGTTGGGACTCGCTCTTAATAATAGGACTCAGGCTTAGTTGTTTTACGGGCAAATGGCTGGCTTCCTGAACCGGTTCGGCCAAGCTAGGAGCAGAAACAGGAGTCATGTCGAGCAATGCGCGCTCGGCTAGGTACTGCTTCGTAGACGATACGATCGAAGTTGTGGCTTCATGTGCGTTATACGTGTCATAGACAAACCCTTGGTGGACGGGATATTGTGGTGCCGGCATGGTTATCAAGGGAGTAATGGTATAAGACTGTTCCATAACGAAAGCAGGTGGTAGGGCCGGCCACGCCTGGTGAGGAGACCATCGTTGCCAATTCTCGGGCTCTGGCCGACGAGCCATGTCGTTGTCTGATTACTGGCGCTGAACGGTTGATGATATATGAGCAGCCAGTCTCATATGTGACGAGACGATCTGGTCACGTTGATGCTAAGCGTAGAAGTGTCAGCGGTGTAGTCGATGGCGGTTGACAGGCGTCGCGACTATATAGTGTAAATGCAAAATACCGCCCCGACGATAAGAAAGGTTGAAGGTGAGTTGAGAGATATGAAGTAGTCGCCAACCCGTGCCGACCGTAGGTTTATTATAGTCGAGGTATCTTGGAAGGTGAGACAAGCCCTCCCGATCTGGGACATGAGTGAATGTATATATTACCTGGTACTTTGAAACGGGCACTATGATGTGCGGCCGGGGTCGATCTCGGAGCCAATCGACTGGAATCACCCCTCAGCAAGAGATCTTTGGATCTAAGTATCATCTCTACACTACTGTAGGTATGCATGTGGGTACGGAAATAAAACAGATGGGCTAGTCTGATGAGGCTTGCTCCTTTCCAAGACAAACGCCCCCCCTCTCCCCTTCCCATATTCCCCCGGCCTTCTCAGGCCTGCCAAGTTGCTTAATGGGGCTATACACACACAGCTGGTGGTTAGGAAGGAAACCTGTGGACGATTTGGGATTTCGAGGATCCTAGAGCCCTAGAGGACAGGGAAGTCCGCCTCCAGGGTGTCAAGGTGACAAGTCGGGTCGGCGAGACATTTGACTCGCCCAAACAAGACAGAAGGGACCAGATCCTGTACGGGCCTGGAACTGCGAGACAAGGCGTGGCGGGTTGCAGATTTGTTTGTGTGAGTAGACGGGCGTTGCCCATCCAAACTAGCATCACTCAAACGAACCAACGAGTAAGAGAGAAAGCTGGATATGACGCTGCCTCTTTGCCCCCGGGCTGCTACCTAGCTGCTACCTCTCCGGGATAGATGAACGGCGAACAGGGAGGGCCCGGTGAGCCTGTCGACCACTCGCGTGTTCGAATGATACGGAAACATGTGGAGAAGAGGCATTCCGTCGCCTTCTCTCACTCCCACAGTACTGAGTATCTCGTGCAAACGATGTGGTCTCTGATCTCCCGAGTGGTCCATCTCCTCGACTTAAAAGGTCAATTTATCATTTCTGAACGTGGTGTGTAATCCACCAGACAAGAAAACAAGGGTCTTAGCGTAGGGACGAGGAAGCTAAGAAACGCCTACTGCAGTAGCCAGAACGACTAAAGGTACCGGTAGATGCCAGGGGGGGGGTCAAGAGCTGTACACCAGAGTTAAGAGCCTCTCCCAAGAATGTGCATACCCAGTAAGTAGCAGTACTACTGTACATAGACGAATGGAGCAAAGAGCCGGGTCGACGAAGGAGGGCCAAGGATGGAGACGATAGTCCAGCGCCTCGGGAAGACAGGGGTATCCCCTGCAGCTGGAATTTCCCGGCAATCCCGCTACGTTGACGCCCTCTAGTCTTTGTGCGCGCTCTATCTTCTCCCCCCCGGCCACCCTCTCTGAGCGTATTTCAAAACCAACGCTTGGCAACGGATAAGACAGTCCATCAAATAGTTCATACTGTCGGTGTATGCGAAATCGTGTAGTGGATAATAGCCTACTGCACAGTATAGCTGTGTAGCTGTATAGCTGTACAATAGGTATACTTCAGAGTATACTATTCTGTACACTAAACGTAATAGTATAGACCTGCAATCGTCTCGAGTATGCCAGCCGACAGGTATCCTTTTCGTGTACTAGTAGTTATGAACAAATGACACAGTCGGTTGGCGGAGGGATACGCCCAACATCGCCATGTGCCCGACCTCCAGTGTTAAGAAACCTCATGACGTACCTAGAGCACAACGATGGCTTCATGGGTTGGAGCATATCCACCGAGGCCGTGACTATCGAGAGAGACGCCATTTTTCTCTTGTGTGTGCTTATTGGATGGTACATGATGGGCGTTTAAACACCGTGTTCGTCGAGTAGCGCCCACAAATTAGCCAGGAACGTGGCTCGCTGTGAGCTTGGTCATGTCCGTAAGTTGAAAACGGCATATACAGTGATTCCTCGGGCTCTACTCTGCTTAGGGCTCTACGTACATAGACCACATAGAGGTAGTAGTGTAATCTGGCTCGTGACCAGACGAGCCTGAACTTTGGTGTTGCTTGGTGGGTGACGGACAGTGCTGTGACAGGAACGGGGGTTGCGTACGTTTCTCATGCAAAGACTAGGTTCGTTATCACTCAGCCTACAATGCATTCGCAAGCATTGATCCCACAATCTCTCCCACCTGGGCTTGGGCTGGCTGGGACGGTGCTGCTAGGAGGAGGGGGATCTAGATCTGCTGGGCAGATGCTGGTAACCCAAGCGGTACCTAAGTACTGTCTAAGCACGGCGGTACGAGCAGAAGTACGAGATCTCGAAATGAGAATGTGCAGATATGTCGTCGGTCTTGGCCTGTCTTACCTTGCATAAATAAGTCCCTCCACAACACCATTACACCATCCAGCGCAGAACCGGTGGTCACAAAGGTGCACTTGGTAGTGTGGTGAGTGGTGAGTGTAACAAGATGCACTTTCGTGCCGAATCGCGGTCTTGTTCCTCGAAGTCTCATCTGTGGTTAAAACCGCTGTTGATCTGTTCTGGATCGGGACACCAAGCTGAAAAGTTGACCTTTGTACAAATAAAGGTATACTTAGCACACTAATAAATGACGTCCGAGCAGGCTCCGAGTCTGGGGTACACTACTACATACAGTACTTACTAGTAGTACTAAGTATCTTACTAGTAGGTACCTGGGTAGTGTACCGCCATGAGTACCTAATAGTCGAGATGTGTATACACTAGAAGATATACATAAGAGATGTATACGAGAACGATCTAGGTAGAGAGCGGTAGGTAATGGTGGTGGTGTCTACCCTACCCCAAAGTACCTACAGTAGGTACCTGCCTTAGGATAGGTAGGTAGTCTAGTCTAGTATATACAATATATACAATAGCAGATATACCGTAGTAGAGGTAGCAAGCAAAGTTGCTGCAGAGCGCGGTATCAGCAATGCGGTAAGGATCTCATGAGATAACCGAATATGGTTTAGCCTTTTTGCGGGTGCTAATGCACCATACACTAATGTGTAAGTACCCTAGTGTATACTACTAGTGTAGATACTTGGATAGTATTGTAGTGTACCGCATACACTACCTAGGTATATACTATCTAGTAGTAGTATAAGTAGTAGTATAAATAAGGTAAGAGTATAGTAGGCAGTAAAGTAAGGTACTTACACCAGAAGCCTACACTCTGTGTACACAACCTATCACACGCTAGTCTAACCTAGACTTGATAAAACTACCTCTGGGTAGTTGTCACCTTTTCAAATACTCTTTATTATCAACCTCTCTTTTTTTTTTTTTTGCCCTTGTTTTTGGCCCTTGTTCTGGCTCTAGTAGTGTATGTATATTAAAAAAAAATTTCCGTGGTAGCTTGTGTTCAGGATTCTTTCGACCTATTTACTACCTAGTACACTATCTCTTACATAGTCTAATTACGTGGACCTACATTAATTATTACTATGGCACAGCAACTCACACCACGAGGTACACCACTAGGTACACCATGAATAGTAATTATACGGCATAGAAAGAGGAAAAGCGTCTGCTAACCGTTGCAACGGTCCGTGTTCAAGTGTCCAAGAAGTGTCTAAAAGGGCTTCGCTGATGACGCACATTCCTTCACTAGGGCCTACGCGAAGGGTTTGATCAGCCCTGTACATATTGACACTTCCAGTACAACTATACACTTCACTGCTATGGAGGCAGTGAATACCGTGGTCTGACCTGTCAGCTTCAGCATCTTCGGGTGTATCGTTGTGTTGTTTCTGAGCTACCTATCTATCTACCGACCGACTGTCTGGGCGGTGTCTGGGGCCGAGGTGCCATGTTGAACTTTACACTTTGCCGGGATGCAAGCCATTAATTGACCGGCGTCTACCACGGGTAAGTACTAATAGTAGTACTAGTAGTAGTAGTCGTACTACTACACTACTGACGCCAGGTCGCCGACGTCGCCGTTCGCGTCTATAGTACACCACCACTAGGCGGTTACCGTGGTTAGAATTGTGGTGTTGGTTGAAGTACTATGTAACAATGTCTTGACATACATCATGCATGCATGTTCCCAATGCCACCCTCTCAGACTAATTTACCCCTTGTTTCCTTGCTCGAAGGGGCTAATGTGGCAGCGTACCGGTAGCGTGCTGGTAGCGTGCTGGTAGCGTGCTGGTGGTAGACTGGCAGCAGACTGGCAGCAGACTAGGAAATGCGAGCTGTCATATCTTGGTGAGACTTTTTCTTCAGTACCGTACACTAGTGTGCAATACACACGGTATGATTTCTCCAAAACCCACCACCTCTGGGAGTCTGTCTGGGCAGTGTCTGGGCAGACTGATCTGGGGACAACCTCTCAGCAACCACTTACAACCGTACTAGCTACTAAGTAATAAGTATGTAGCGTAGTAAGATTCACAGTATCTGTACCGTATTGCGACTAGGTAGCATGGCTAGCAGATTGAAGAAGGCTTCTTCTCCACAGGCAGGCATCGAAAAAGGCCTCAACCTATCGAACGATGGGGCGTCTCGACCGGACAGCCTCCCGTATGCAGCATCCCGGTATATACATACATACTATGATGGCCATGGACAACCCCGTGGGCCCTACTTAGTACTACTGTACACTACATACCATGGTAGTGTATGTAATACAACTACCTACATTACATAGTAGGTAGTATAGGTGGTATACTTGGTAGTACTACACTACTTATGGTAGTTCTACCCTAGTTCTTCCGGGCTGTCCTGGCCAAGACAGTACCCTAGCGTATACTACCTAAGACTAGCGCTGCGTCGTTCCCAGCTGGATGGTTGATGGCAGATCCCCCGCTCCAGTTCTCTCTCCTCTCGAGCTCGAGGCTTTTTCATCCATCTCGTCTCATCTCGGCTCTGCTCAGGTAGCACTTGAAAATGCCGTGTGCTGGTGTACTACGTACTAGTAGATGCTATAGGTTATCGCCAACCTTGCCGCTTCCTATCCGCACTAGGGAATCCCGACTGGCTGTCAGCTGACTTGCTCTTTCACGCTATACCCTCTATGTCTGCGTAGTCGTTTGTTAGCACTCTAACGGGAATGGGGCCGCGTGTGGCGGAGGACTAAAAGTTTTGTTTGGGATTTTAGATGTTCCATGACTATATTCCACGACGGTAGGCTATACTGACCGAGCCTATATAGTAGAGTAGTACTGCCTATATACAATGTTATATGTAGTTACGGTACACCGCTGAGTAGTGCATACTGAAATCATCGTCCTGTCAACTGGGGCTCCTTCATCACAAGTCACCGAAATATTCGGGACCTCCCGCTGCGACGGGTTCTGCGACGGGTTCATCACTCACCAGTCATACATGAGACCACGAAATACTCTCAGTCGGTGCTCCAATAGCCAGCATCCCCTCCCCCCTTCAAGCGTGTCACGGTTAAGGCATATCGTGACTAATGGCCTAAGGACCTTGCTGGCAACCCTTAGCAACCTTAGGGCACGCCTAATATAAGAGAACGTGGGGGGTGTTCGGGTCACGATTCACTGCGAAATTTTGCGGGCAAGGGTCTCGTTGAAATTACTGATAACCAATGAACTGGGTACTGACTGGGCTCGGCACTGCGCTATTGTAGATCCTGATAGGTATCTATAAGAGGCAAGGATCGTCGTCGATAGTGTTACTGGAACGTGGATCAGACGCGGATCACGCTCAATTAGGCCAGAACCAGTTATTGTCAAGACTCGTGTCTCTTTGTGTCTATCTCCAGTGCAGTATGGTATAGTATGGTATAGGGCTATAAGGCAAAATGGGGGATGAAGTTAAGTTAGGCAGTGTACACTACTATGTACTACGTAGATAGTCTCTGGCGAAGAGGCGAAGAGGGCCACACTAAACAGGTATTCCCGGTGTACTAGTGTAGTAGGACAGTCGGCGCCTAAAGCAACAGTCTCACTTGGCAAGAGGATCGCCCAAGGGCCGGCTCGAGTCCCGACGACCTCATTGGCATACTAATGCAGTGTATATGCTATAGCATACACTACACTCCAATACAGCAGGGTTTCTAGTTCAACTTAAAACTGACGACGGCTTCGCAATAATTTTCGGAACTTATAACCACGCATATATAACCTCACCCGAGGTCTACTGCTGCACTATGTCACATGATGTGTATTTGATGCCGGTGATCTATCAGCTTCTTATTATGGTTGCTGTGACGCAAAGGATACCTTAATCCCGTAAGAAAACCCTTCCCGCGCGGTCCGTCGACGACAGCTCCGTTGGATCCTGAATGGGTGAATAGACAGGGCCTATAAGACAAGCGCCACCTATCCCCATACTTGTCAACCATCACCATTGGGGTACATACGTTTACCCAGTTTCGATTCCATCTTTGTCCCTGTTTCTCAGTGATGAATGAACCTGAGGAGATCTAATGGAGATTTTTAAGACCCTTGGAAACTCAACCTCCTCCGTGACAGATGAGAGAGCATGTGCAGTCTGATGTTGCGTTTCGCAGATGCTCTATTTTTGGTCACCCCATTCGAAGTGGCGGCGCCCATGTCAATCAACATGCTGACTTTCATATAACCCATACTATGTAGTGCATGATGCCGTGAAATATCCTGCATCAACTTCCAATATTAGTCGGCGACTATATAGCTATGGGCATATACTAGTGTATGCAAGTCTCTACCCTAATGACAAACATACAGTACTAGCACTTTTGGAATCAAAAGCCACAGGAGACTCTAATGACGCCGGCTGTGTAAGCCACCAAGATCTATCAGATATCACATTGTCTTTGAAAAAGTTAAAATAGCTTTTCGACCAAACACCTATCCCAACATGGGTCGCTTCATTAAGCATTGCTCGCCAGCAGTGGCGTTGATCGGTCGTTGATCGGGGCGTGCTCAAGGCATTGGCACACACGTTCGCACCGGGGATGGTGGGGGTGGTGGAAGGGTGGAAGGGGTCTTGAGCGATCGCTCACTGTTCTTGAAATGACAAGGACTGCTCACTCAATTCGTGGATTTTCCCGTTCTGCCCGTCCTCGGATTGTCGAATGTCGAATGTCGAATTGTCAGAATCACACGCACGGTAGTGGTTCAGCCGAGCTACACTATCTCCAAATTTATAGTAGGTACCACGGCATCGCTCACCAGCATCCACAACTCTCTCTCCCTCTCTCCCTCGCACGCTCTCTTTTGGATTCGGGGGTGTTACTACTAAGTAAGTATTTCGCAACTACAATGCAAACCGGCATCTCTTCTGGCCACGCGGCGTGTCGTTATACTGTATGGGCCAGGCAATTGATTACACATACGCTAATAAATCCAGGGATCTTATTCTATTGCTCCTAATAAATCCCGTGCGTTCAACATCCACGCGTGGCGAACCAAACTTCAGCTGAACCTGGGGGTGTAGGTAAGAAACGAAAACAAGTTTATTCCCCGCCGGTCCAAGACAAATTACCCACTACCTGGTATTTGGCATCCCTGGTCAGTCTGCCTGGTCATCAGTACAGTATAGTAGTATATGTACCTGGTCAGTACTACTAGTAGTATTACTTACTTCTATGTAGTAGTTGCTGAGTGAGCAAGCAAGTAAGTACATAGTAGTGTACCCTTAGTACGGTCGATCTGGCTTCCCGTTTCGTATGGCTGCCTGCAAGGTACCGCTCCGATCGAATGAGGTAAATTGAATCATGCAGGAACGTCGCGATGGGTTGGCTGCAAATACCTGGCCGAGGGTCTGCCGAGGGCTTGTCGTCGTTTGGGTGACAATTGGAACAGATCCCGAGACAGCATCATGTCTTAACCCCGGAGCCAGTGGTTTGCCACTGTCTAAGACATGTCCTGTCTAAACCAAAGGAGGTATTCCCATGTAGGCAAGCGTTGACAGGTTTGTATCAGGTACTGCCGGCTTGATTCGCATAGTGTAGAGCCCGTCGAGATGGAGAACAGCTATCATCAGACAACACGGACGCCGTGAAACAACCCCGCACACACCACTCAGTACTAACCTAGTAGGTAGCATATAGTACCTCTCGGTGATGTTCTACTGTAAGTCAGCCGGGCCTTGGTCAGACCAAACCAGACGAGAAAGGCTAAACCTGAAGTGAACTTGCCCAGCCCTTCTACCCAGCCCTACTGTACTGTACTACATACATATAAGTAATGGAGTGTACTAAGTACCTACTGTGTAAGTGTAGAGTGTAGTAATGCGCGGTACAAACGTGATATATACAATCATGCCCACTTGGGTGGCCTTCTGGATGGCCTTGATCTCGGGAAGGCATGAATTAATTGCCTCCAGCTGGCACCGATGAGTAATCCCAGCATGAAATTGCCGGTGCGGCCTATCATATCAGTACCTCATAGTAGACCGTCAGTAAGTAAGTCTAGACTAGACTGACCAGAAACTGACCAGTACACAATTTTACGACGGGTCGGATGCTGCACCATACCCGGCTCGCCGCCGCCACCACCATCAAACCACCACCAACCACACTACCACTACCAGCACACTACCAGCACACGATCACGCCACCGCCGCACCTTGCCTTTGCCCCCCCCCCCCCGGCGCCTGACGTAAATAGTGCAGCTACTCGTACATATACTACTAGTAGTAGGTAGTAGGTCCTCGGCCCACGGGCGTCTCAGACAGATTTCAACGTACTAGTATATGTACGAACGTACCTAGGCAGAATCTGGGTAGTAGATAGATTATCACTGCCAGTACTAGACACTGTAGATCTTACCCATTTCGTTTCTCTCGTAGGCTGGTAGACAGGTCGGCTGGTCGGCAGGCCGGCAATTGACCTTTGGACGACAATCTTGCCGGGTCGAGTGGCTTCATGCGGCGTAACGCGATCTTGCAGTGCGCAATCGGTACATAGTAGTTTATTCAGGTGGTCCTACGCTAACACTTAGGTACCTAGATAGGTATTTCGTAAATGCTGTTTTCCTTTTTTTTTCCCCCGGGTGTCAGGCCCAGGGGCTTGGGATAGGGGGCGTAAGGAGGCGCTGTGTTTTTTATGTATTATTCATTAGTATTATTTTTTCCAGTAACTATAGTTATTATGTATTTAGATTTATATTGTCTCGGTTCTTGTTTTGTATTTTTATTTTTGTTTTTTTTTTCCCTTTTCGCTACGTTTCCCTGCGCTTCCCATCCTTTTGTCCCCGTCGTCACATTTTACCTACGTCTCGTTTAGGCTGGAAGCCGAAAAGAATCACGACGTGTCATTTATCCTTTCTGCTTCCCCCCTCCTTCTGCTCCCCCCTCCTCTCGCTGCCCTCCTCCCCCTCCTCCCTCCGTGCTACACTGCCTCCGTCTACCGGGTTCGCCTTTTCGCAAGTTTCCCCCAGAACAGCCATGGGTTCTCCGCGGTTTGTATAGAATGTACCTGTATGCATGCACGCACGCACGCACGCAACATGCGGCCCTACCACCCGCCCGGCTACCGTATTCTCCTACCCCCCTCACCTCTTTTGCCTCCCTCCAACGTTGATTTTTTCGTTTTATTTTTACAAGCTCGCATGTAGTTGTAGCATTCCATCATTGCCAAACAATCGCAATCAGTGCATCCATCCATCTATCTATCTAGATATCAAACTTCTCAATATACTCGGTATACATATATACGTCCATGGTGTATTCTGAGGCTGGTTCAATTTGATGCTGCCGAGTGAAGAATTGAAATGTGGATCTTACTTACTTCTTTCCCCTATCCAACTTCAGCTTCTACGATGACAGATTTTGGCTTCGAATTAGTCAGTTTATCACTCGATCGGAAGATCGATCCTCTTGCATGAACCCTAATAATACCCCTAATAGTAGATACACCGCTACCTAGGTAGCTTTTGGCACGAGGCTACACGACCAGCTCTTGCACCAAACCATCACTCTTCAGTAAACGCTCGTAGGAAACAAGAACCCTCGTCGTGCTTGAACATGTACAGTAGTAGCATGACCATCTTTTCTTTTCAGCTCCAACCCGCCATTGCTTCATCTCCTCGGCATCGGTTCCCATCCACCCAATCGCCTATATACCCAGCAAACACCCCAGCTCCCACGAGACGTGATGCGGCGGGATCGAGTTCCGGGTGTCATGATCCTTCATCTTGTGGTGTATTCCAGGGGCGAGGTCATGCTCTTGGTCATGCAACACCTTGCCGTCCCGTCGCTACTTGCTGGCATGGAAAAGCTTAAGTACAGGCCAACATTTGACAGATCGTACGGCGACGCACGTGCTGGAGCCTGATCGCGATCCGCGATCCGCGATCACATCCTCAGGAACCATGATCACAGCCACGATGAACTATGGCTGAAAAACAGCCAACCCAATTTTCGGGATTCTGAGTAAGTAAGGCATGGCACTATCAAACAAGCTGAACGGGCAACCCCTTATACTGCCTAATTTTGGGCTGGGCTGTAATGTTTGAGAAGAGGCTATGCATTGAGCATAGTAGACGTCGTACACCCTCAGTTATTCGTATTGGGACTTTGGGGCTGTTGCGTGCATGTGTCTCTGTCTGTCTGTCTGTCATGCCGTCATGCTGTTATGCCGGGCTGTAGAGCTTATCAAGAGTTGGATATCAGTGATTTTGAAAACGCTGTTCTCCTCCCTTACCCTGCCCTCCCCTCCCCTCCCCTTCCCCCTTCCCCCCATCCCATCTAGTGTACTTACTATGTAATACGCTACTATAGGAACTCGTAGCTAGATGATTTGTAGACCGGTTGTAGACCTAGACCCTGCGAAGTCGTATTTGGCTGCCACGCCCATGGATACTGTAGGTACCGGCTTTGCTTCCGGATGGAAAACTGCTCTTGGAGCTACTGCGATACCCTCCCCGTCACCTTACGTTTATCGGTGCCGTTACCGGTGGTACTAGTGAGAAACCCCCACGCTCAAAGGGTGTACATTACAATGATTCCCAAGCTAGGTACCAAGGCCGAATGTTGCAGGCTACGACTACGGAAAATGGGGTAATATAGCGTCTATTAGACCGGTGAAGGACCCTTCAAATTTACTAGTAGTATGCACATTGCGCAATGTCGGCGATATTAGCGACCCAACGCCTTTTTTTTATCCCGTCTACTCCCTTTCCTCCCTCTTTTATAAAAATAAGCTTCATTCAGTCTGGACGGCAACCCACCAACCTGTCCCCCCTTTTGCACCAAATGTCAGCAGAATATGGTGTCTGGTTGGAATTCGCGACAGGGATGGTTGCTACCCTGTGACGCCTCTCCAGTCTAGAATATGTTATGTACCGCAGGGTTTAGGATGAGGATGCGACGCAAGAAGTCCCTCCCTGCCTCTGTAGGGTAATCGACCCTACTCTATCCGGTCTTTTCAAATCGCTCATCGACTGATGAAATCGACGTGAGCGGCGGAACCATCGCTCGAAGCAGGCCACTCATTGCCTACACCAAAAGAGCGCTCCGGATACGTAATTTTACGATGTAGGAGCTGGCTGAATTGGGCGCCTACATTATCAGCCAAAAATAGGGCCGTAAATTCGTAACCCCCCACCTTAAGGGTGTTTTTTACTACCCTGCTCCCAGAGACTCGGTATATTCCAGTTCCGACGTTCAGCGCACCCCGTGTACTGCGCGCGCAATGTAAAACGAGAGTACAGGTCGTATTAAGGTGACATGGTGAGGAGCATGCTGTCAGATTACACTACAGGATATACTCCAACGTATGGAGAAAATGCTGACGGTCCCGAGAGCTTGGATGGGCAGAAGATGGGGCTGACAGGGTGGAGGTAAAACTACCTGGGTAGATATAGGCAGGCAGTCAGAAGGCGGTGTATTCCAGAAGAGCAATATAGGCAGGGATATCGTTCCTTCGACATAAGGCCTTGACATGGGGTAGAGGGACATGGTTCTCGACATGGGTAGGTTGCGCAGGTTGGCTGGATGGGCGAAACAGGAGGGAGGCAGTTCCTTGCGAGAGAAGCTGAACCAGAGAACCGACGAGGGAACGTCGATTCATTTCACGGATTTGATTTCGTCTTCTCGGCGATGGTCGATTGTCGATAGACCGTAGTCGACAGCCTATGGTCCGTGATCCGTAGTCTGCGGTTGGTACAGTATGCACAGTACTATGTACAACATGATGCATCGTCGGTCGTCGTAGGCGCAATGGTCAATCGTGAGGCGTCGTGGTACGTTGCGTACAACGCGGCAACGAGACGAAAACAAAGCCACGTGCGTTGCTAATAATACATCGTCACGCATTTATTTCTTCCTACTGGCTTGGCCCAAGAGCTGGAGCCGGAAAGGACGGGTAGTGCAAAAGCGAAAAGGCTGGGCATCGAGCGTAATGCAAGTATAGGTATATTAATACTATGTATGTAAAGAAAGGACCTGCTCTGTGGTTCGAGAGAAGTTTATATTATCATTATTAATATTCCCCTTCTTCTTCTTGCTCTCCCCCGTCCTATACGGCATGTCATAATACCATTGTGTTTCCGTGCGATGGCGTGCGACACGGCAAGGAGCGCAGAATCTCATCAGAGCGAGCCAACAGACTTGTTCTTTCATAAGCCAATTATCGGTATCTGGATAGCTACTCCAACATGGCCTGGCGCATATCATGCGTGTAACCTTCACGGTCAGCCTTGTCAAGGGTGCTTCCCAGCTTCTACATCATCATACTTACAGGAAGTACACATACATACCACACATACCATACATATGATATACACGCGCATCCACACCTACACACGCTCATAACGTACGTTCATACATACTACTAGTAGTAGTACTGTACATACATCTCCTTGACATGGGTATACCGGTGAGGGAAGAGCCAACGATGTTGGCAACCGCGATTCCCCGTTCAATATACATATTATGTACAGTACGTGCTACCATGTACGTTACTAGTACGTAGGTAGTAGTATATCGAGACCCGAGCAGACATACCAACCAGTCTGTTAACCTTTGACACATGCCCCCCTCCCCCCCAAGAAGAATATCCGATTATCTCACAATGCCGAGAGAAGGGCTGAGTTCTTGCATGATTACACCAGGGAGTGCGTATGAAATCGCGTCTGAGCAGTGGCGTCGTACACCACGTAAGTGGTAAGTGATGGCTGGCGACGTCCATTAACAAAGACCATCGGCAGACACACCGACGAAGCGAGGTTATCGTAAAGCCCCAGCTGACACGTTCACAGAATGAGGTGGTTGGCAGGGTATCCCTTGTACATAAATGACAATCGACATGAGTTCTCTAGTGTAGACAAGTAGATGGGAAATAACCAGCATGAAGAATAATATTTGACCGCAAAAAGCCTTCTGCATGAGTGGCATACCACCTATAGCAACCAAGAAGCCGAGGATGCCACAGTAGACACAAACTATCATTTCACACTGAATGTTGTGTATTGGGTATCTAAGTATCGCCGAATACTCCCTAACGAAGCTCGTGGCAGTGCTGACAACCGGTCTGTAGCTGGTGACTCTCTGTAAAATACTTTGCACCCACTGCATAATAGTAGATACTGATGTAGTCGTGATGCTGAAAATATGACCAAAACCCCATTAGTCACCTTACGGTTCTGGTGGATGTGCTGGTATCTTTGACCTACTTCGTTGATCGTTTTTGCGTCGTGGATTCTAACTCTGCTGCTGGTTGAGCCATGATCCTAAAACCGCGGGCTTACTCGTTTGCAGGGCGGCTCGTGGTTATGTATCCTCTTGATTATTACTATCACCCACCTGAGCAGCTCAGCGTTTCCTCGACTGTCTTGCTGTCTTGGTCCCAGAACCCAGCTTTTGGAGCATTACCGTTATAAGGCTCTCTAAAAGAAAACCCGGCATCCCGGCTCGCCTTTTTAGCGGCCATAGCCGGGAGCGAACCCAGGTGGTGGCGGAGGAGGAGCGACGTTGCCGGGCGGTGCAAATCCCGGAGGGGCAATAGGACCCCGGAAGTTGCCTGGATGAAAATCGGCAGGGCTGCCATAACCGCTTTGAACGGGTGGTGGCCGAGCTGGCAAGCCCGATGGTGCGGGCGGTAGCGCGTGTGGCCGACTAGCACCTGGAGGTGGTATACCGGTAAAAGGCTGGTGAGGAGTCCCACGGTGGCCGTTGGGCGAGGCGAAGGCCATGGGTCGAGGAGGGGGGATGCCGGCGGCCATGGAAGGATCGAACCCGCCGGTAGCCATCACGGGTGGTACAACGGCGGCAGCTGATGGAGGTGCTGCTTGGGAGGGGGTCTGGAGGAGAGCGGGCGGCATGGGTTGGGCTTCGATTGATACATTGTGCTTTATGGCTTGAGCGGCAAGCATGCGTTCGGCCTGGTCTCCGTGGCGCTCGCCTTTGCCATCCTTCTTGTACGCGTACTGAACACTAACATCCTTATTCATGAGGAATTGGCCGTTCATGTTGCTGATGGCATCGTCGCTCGCCTCGAAGCTGTTGAAACTGACGAAGCCGTATCCTTTGCTGAGGCCGTTGTCATCCCGGGCCACCTTTGGGGCGGCAATGAGAGTACCGAAGCGGCCAAAGGTGTCGTAGAGGATCTTTTCGTCGACCATGGGGTCCAGGTTTCCGATAAACAGATTGGCGCCAATCTCGACGGGCTTCTGCTTGTCGGCCGAGGCTTTGTTTACTCGAAGGGCCTTGCCGTAAAGTTTGATGCCGTTCATGACATTGGCTGCATAGTCAGCGTCGACCTCGCTATTGAACTCGACGAAGCCGAAAGTTTGGTGTGATTGCGTAACGCGGTCCTTGGGCAAGTGCACATTGACGACGGGGCCTGCTTGAACCATCAGCTCCCATATCAGAGCATCAGTGGCGCGTTCGTCGATGTTTCCCACGTAGACGGTGGCCTCTTTATCCTGCTCCCTGAGGAAAGCCATGTTAATGCATGCGTAAACATCAAGACATGCTACTACTACTGGTGCTATTGACTGTTGGTAGGTGAGGCATATGAAAAAAGAAAAAAAAGAAAAAAAAGAGAGAGAGCTAAAGAGAGAGACAGAGAGAGGGAGAGAGAGGGCAGGATACTTACCAATGCTTGGCACCTGACATCTTGGAAGCCTATTTTTGAGTTGTCGTAGACGAACAAGTTGCAAAGTTGGGTTGTGTTGTACCAGATGCGCGTGACAATCGTGCCAAGCCGACCTTTCTCGAGAAGCCAAAGCCAAAGCCGGACCCGGTCTCTCCTTACTTAAGGTTAGGTACCTAATGATGCTTATCGGTGGGGCCAAGACCCTAGGTTAGGTACCTCCACCCGCCGGGTCTTAGGTAATCCCATCCACCTGGGGCAAGGGCGTTAACTGAATTTTCGAGAGTCTTGAATTGCATTCTGAAGCTCGTCATCTGTCTGTTCCGAATTCGTGCTGCCACCACCCAACGGCTTTCCTCACGTCCTTTCACGTACCGCATTTCCGCTTTGCTACCTCTACCACGGTCGTCCACCAACCATAAGACACAAAAGCCGCCGTATTCAACTGCACTTTCGCCCAATATGTTCGCCCTTTCTGAGGAATCCAAGGTGCGCATCGCCGAAGTCACCCCCTCCCTCCCTTTGCCTGGAAACGGAAGCTCACATTGCCCTTTTCTTAGGAGCGCATCGGCAAGATCATTGAGATTTCAAGAGTTGCGATGCACTAGTATGTCTATACAGTCTTCCCTATCGGTAGACTGTGTAGCTTCTTAGCTGACATGGCTGGTAGTGGTTATTTGCCATTGATCCTATATCTTGGTATGCTTTGAATTCTCCAACCCGCCGAGTCTTGCTATTCGGTCCTTGATCCTTGATCCTCAGTCCTTTCCATCTCATTCCGTTCCTACGTTCAAGTTCGCTCCCCAATATAGCACCTATTCTAACTTGGAACTTTGGTGCACAGGTTACACTCGTAGCGATCCTCGTCCTTCTATTATTCGGTAAAACCCCCTTTCATCCTCAATGTTCCGGTGCTTCGTAGCAGGGAAGTCTACTGACGCTTTTCTTCTTTTTTTTTCTTCAGATTGCTCTCCCCTCTCTACTAGGCACGGACCTGGATAAGAATCGTAATACCACGAAGGAAAAGATGAGAAACGTGTAATACATATCAATGATTCCCCAACCCTGGGACAGAGACTAGACTGCATATTGAACAGGAGGGCTGGCGTTGGTACACGATGGCGCGGTGACTACCATATGCAGGGTGGTCTTGTAGAATACAATGTAATGATACCACTCGAATACTTGATGACTCTATCATTTCGCTACTACTTTGTTAGATACTAAGTGTTGCGCATCCTAGTATAAGCAGAGGCTTTACCCGACGTGTACCGAATCTGGATGACCTTGCGACGGGTTAATAATGATACGTGAACAACTCGTGGGATACAGTACGTGGCGGTTCTCATTGTTTCTCAAATTATGCAAAATGCTCTTCACCGACCATCAACCGTATCGCTCCAGGATGAGGTTCAATGCTTGGGAAACCCTAGCTTTCGTGGCGTGAGCCCCCTTCACCCTAGCCCTGTGAATGTTGTGTGAGTTTTTGAGCGTACCTAACGAAGCTATGACGAAGCACGCCAATTGGCGACTGCACCTATCGGGGGAAAAGAGCAGTAGAGAGCAGTAGGGGCAGGCACATGAAGATATCATTTCCAATATGCTAATAGCACATCATCGTCACGACATGTGCTCGACTCTAGCCAATTAATGTTTAACGGTATGCTCGCTTGTTTATGGGTGCTGGGCACATGGACTGAGTCCATTGAAAAAGGATAATGGATAGCAAAATTATTGCCCAAATTAATTGTCGAGCGCAAGCACAAGCTAAGGGGGATCCGACTAATGTACAACCCTCAAAAAGAGAGGGCAAGCCCTTAAGTCTCCTAATGAACACCAAGTCCGTAAGTAAGCCCACGGGGAGGGCCTGTGATTTGTGTCTGGCTTTATACTATACATCTCAAGTAGGAGTTTGGTTCTCGTTTAAGAAAGCCTCCTCGATGGCCGACCGGCGTCGAAACACTCTTAGCCATCTCTCACCCCATCGCTTGACAAGGTCCTCGCCCCCATCGGAGACCACGGGGTCCATGAGCTGATCCTTGGTTCCTTGTGCCCAGCTTACCAAGGCGTCGTCCATAGTCTTGAAGAGCTCGCGCATAGCCGTTATTTCTTCTTGCACTCCTTCCGTCACGCCACCTTTAACCACTTGGCGGAGCCTACCCGTCACCTTAACAACGGTATGGAACACTAGCTCGAATACCCACGCCTTACTCAAAGCCTGTCCATAGGGGCCGGCACAGTCTCCGACTAGAGCCCAGTCGATGACAGCGCCTGGCGTTACGATAGAATAGTTTAGGAGCTTTTCAATGATGCTAATGGCAACTCCGGGGTGAGCTGACCAGTAATTTATGACAGCCGTAATGATCTGTGCCCTCGCTGCCTCTGATGCCGCGCCAGCGTCGAGAAGTCTGTCCTTGGTTCGTTCGATGCAGGCAAGCACGTGGGAAAGTGATTTAGACCCTACCCAGCAGACGGCTGTCATGAAAACGTCTGTGCTCGTGACTAGGGGATCGATGGATTGATCAAGCGCTGCCGAGTGAATACGATCGATCACGGGTTGGATCTCCTCATCCGGTACCTTACGCTTGAGTAGGGCGGCGAGCTCCTTACCCTCCGCAGAAAATGGTGTGTCTATTCTGTTATTAGCCTGTTTTCTCTCTCTATCAAAGAGGAAATGGCATTGCTTACGTTCATTATTGAATTTGAACTCGGGAGTATCTTGTTCTTTCTCGGGTCCAATCAATGCTTGATACGGCTCAGGTAATGTCCCCTTGATACGCTGGGCGAAACTCAGCCGAATTTCCTTGTCTAACGCACCAAGAATGAGGGATTTGCAGGGATGCATATCCGGGAGGTTGACGTCCTCAACCCACTCAGTCCACTTCCACATAAACCCAAAGTTGCTGAGGTGATGAGTAAACCAATCTAGGAAACGATAGCTTAGTTCGAGGTCGAGACGATAGGTATTTTGATAGCAGTAACGAATAGCACGACCAAGACTAGGAGCGATAGCTGCCGGTGCTATTTTACAGGCTTCAGTGAGTACCGAGTGATAATAGACAAGTTTGTGCTCCGGGGTAGGAAGCTGAAATAGTTGTGAAAAGACAGCATCCACAGCAACATCTTCTGGTTTCCAAGAGGAGCGCTCGCCATCCATATCGCGAAGCCGATCGAATGGAGTTGCACGCTTGATAAAGGTGCCTGGAGCAAAGTAGCAATCCGCATCAATGAGAAAGCGGGCAGTAACGTTGCGGTTGAAGTGTAGAACGTTGATGGTGTCGAGCAAGGCATCTCGGATAACGGATGATGCGACATTGCTAGACGGGGGAACGGACTCAACGTCCTGGTGAATATAGACGGAGTAATATATCTCAGGAAACAAAGGGCGTGGCCCAGTGGTAACCTTCTCAGGAAGAGACATGGTTGGCAGAGCATGTTTTTGAGCGTTATCAAGCTTTTCTTGTTGCTCAATCTCCTCGAGCGGCATCCGCCACGGCCTTGGAAGGCAGGATAGGGGCCAGCCGTTGGAAGCCTCGCTCTGAAGCTGCTTCTGGAGTAGACCGATAAGACTTGAGTTGGCTACCGGACTCTCGGTTCCCTTTTCAGTATGGTAAGGATCAATGAGAATCTGTAATGCGTGAGGCTCCGACGCAATTATGTCTGTCTTATCCATAAGCTCGGCAGCTTTCTGTTCCGACTCTGTAGACGGTGCGGCAGCCAGGATGTAGGGAATGGTAAGCAGGATTATCTTGACCAACTCGGTTCCGATAGTCTAGAGGGTACTATAAGCGAGAAGATAGCAGACTAGGAATGAGGAGGGGCTTACATCATCGGAGCTTGCAGTTTGGAGGTCAACAGCACGGCTGAATAACTCATCTAGCACGGGGAACAAGCCGTCGCCCTCTAAGCAGCTCTGCAGACACGCCAGAAACTTGAGGTACAGCTTTACATCGCGCCATTCGCCCTCTCTCGCCCTCTCTTCGGTCACGGACGTGATGCGCGCAAGCAGTGGGTCGAGAAGCGCGGGTTTCAACGAGTTGACGACCAACACAACCGCGGCAACGAATGGGATTTTGAGTGGCTGCTCAAGTACCATCTGTGGCACTAGGTCGAGAAAACTAGTTTGGAGCTCTTGGTCCTCATGGCCCTCGGCAATCACCTGCGCAATGGACTGAACTTCTTCATGCCAGCGACGGAGGGGAGATTCAGCTAAGCCCAAAAGTTGCTTCCGTATGCGAACAGGTAGAGGCGCATCATAACGGCGGCGTTGCGGTCGGCGATCGTACTCGTCATCATCTAAACTTAGCCCATCAGCGACTCTTGATCCCACAATTCGCCTACGAGCGGCACCGGATGATAGCACAAGCAAGGACGTGAAGCTAGAGCTAGAACTAGAGGCTGGAGCTGAAGCTAACGCGCAATATTCAGCTTTGGATAATAAACCTACCTCTGTATCGCCTCTTTCGACTGTTGTAGCCGCCGCCGCTGCCGCCGCCGCTGCCGCCGCCGCTGCCGCCGCCGCTGCCACCACCACCACCGGGCTGTCTGCGATCGTAATCGGCCATGTGGGCTGAGGAATACACCTCGTGCGGGAAACTATATAACGAACGGGGCGGTGCGCTTTAATGCTTGCTGAGGATTGTACGTGTTTCCTTGTAACTTGGTGTGTGGTTAAGTAGGCGGCAATACTTAGTGAGGCAGTGGACAGCTGTATCAAGCTACCTAGGTAGATTTAATGTAGCCAATAATAATCACCTAAGTGTTGTACCTAGGTTAGGTAGGTAGGTAGTCTAGCTAAGAGGTAGGTACCTTAGGTAGGCAATAGAAGGAAAGGTTGCTTCGTTCTTTCTACCATACCGACCAGGCTCAGACGTGACGCGCCGTGCGGGACCCACCCTGCAAACCTATTATTTATTACCTTGCCTCCTTACATACCTACCTAGGTAGGTATGTACCTACCTGCCTAAGTTGTGCTACCTTAGGTACCTATGCTTGCTCCTACGAGGTTAGTGTACTAGGGCCTAGTGTACTACCTACCTACCACCTAGATCTACCTACACTAGGTAGGTACCTGGGTAGGTTAGCATTAAGGTACTTCTAGGTTCCCTAAGGTACTTCCTAGCTGGATGGATGGGGATCGACTGCATTGCCCGGGAGAAAAAAAAAAAAACCCGTCACTTCACGAAAAGTTACCATTCTTATGACGTCTGAAAATCGGAAACACGCCTCAAATGAGTGCGGCGTGTCCGAAAATGTACCATTTTGAGGCCTACCTGTCCTTACCAAACCATTTATACTACTTTTTCACTCTTTTCACTCTCTACGTGTCACTGGGTATATCTCGCCAAAACGAAAAAGAAACAAGAATCCACAATGAAAGATTGATAATGTCGGTTTCTCTTGGGCCAAGACTGCTTCTTGTTTACCATGCTAGGGCTTAGTAGTTCACCCACAGCGTACCTGGGCCTGTTATCACAGACAGCGGGCCTAGAATGTTTTTTTTTTCCTTTTTGTCCCATCCTACTCGCAGCGAGTGGGAAGATGCCGTCCGATGCAAAAGAAATCTTTTGGAGTATCCGAATTTTCCCAAGGGCGCAGCTCTGAATTTCCGCAAGGACGACAATGACGACAACAAGTCTTGTCGAATGGATTATCAATGCATCCCTCTCACGCAGTGCTCTTGGGTCCTACTCCAGGCCGCAGCCGTCTCATCGAACAAAATATACGCCACAGTACCCTTCTTGCAACATGTACGTAGGGTTATCCCGAGGGCACATAAAGGGGATCCAGCCACCTCATGGTCGTTCCACCACAAGGACAAAGCGAATAATCGAACAAGATAGTAAAAGCAAATGCCGTCTCAGCCGTGCATAGAGAAAAGACTAAGAACACGGGACGGATCTTGCGTGCCCTAGTCACTAATCTAGGCATCATACTTGCAGCTGTCCCCGCCGCCGCATTTGAACTGCCAAGATCAAGCCGTGCTGTGGAGTCTCGAGAGTTCCCAACAGACGTCCTAGAAATTGCCAGACCGATAGTGACGTTCACCTACATCCCATTTGTCCGAGCCAGATCCCCTAATACTTCATCACAAACCTGAAAAGGCATCGAGACAGACGAAGGACTCTTTCTTTCCGCTATGCTGCGCTCAAAAGTCCGATGTGGGGTGGTGATGTCGTATACAAATCCGGCGAGTGAGCAAATGTGGCTATGGGGATACAGGCGGCATTGCATAATCAGAAAGATTCAAGGCCACTGTTGGGAAGTGGCTCAGTCTAGTCGCGCCATCATATCCTGCTTCGACATTGGCGTAAAATTGTCGATATCGACCCCCCGGCTGAGTAGTGTTGACCTCATGTGCGCAGGAACTAGTTTATGATTCAGATGCGGCGCAATCGACATTTCTTCGTGGCATTGGTTAGCATAGTTTCTAGAATGTTCCTCTCCCCACCTCGTCTCTCTCTCAGTCACTTACCATGTTTGGTAAAGTCGAAAAGATTGGGCAAGTCTCTCAGCTGACCACTCGAATGTCGTGAGTCTGGAAGTTTCGTACTTGGGTCCCGTAGTTCATCGAAGAATGGGTGTACCATGGCGTCAACGGCACTCAGACGCTCAGTAGGCGTGTATTCTAGCAGCTTTGCTATCAAGTCGAGTGCATTGGCATCGGCCTTCCTAAACACCTTACTAAACGGGTGAGGCTTAATTTGGGGGAACTTATGCTCCATATAGTTCGGGTTCATGGTTCGAATTTGCTCTCTGGTAGGTGTCCCAAGGACCTTGATAATCTCCACAAGCTGATCAATTCCAGACTCTCCCGGGAATAAGGGTTGGCCCAACATCAATTCCGCCATTACGCAACCGGTCGACCAGACATCTATATAGGGGTCAAAAATGGTACCCAAACATTGAAGGGAGAAAAGCTTCCTTACCTATCTTGGTTGTGTAGTTGGTTGCACCGAAGATCAATTCTGGTGCTCTGTAGTATCTAGAGCAAATATAGGATACGTTGGGCTCGTTCTCGACTAGAATCTTGGCGCTCCCGAAGTCGCAAAGCTTGAGTATCCCGGTATTTGGATCAAGTAGGAGGTTTTGTGGCTTAATGTCGCGGTGGCAGATACCTTGAGAATGAATGTAGGCCAAAGCTCGGAACAACTGATAAATGTACAGCTTGACTTCAAGGATCGGCATAGTCGTCTTCATTTTATTGAAGAATCGCGAGGCGCGGTAGACCGTCTCAGGTACGAACTCTTGTACGAGGTTTAGATAGACCTCGTCCTTCTATTCAAGTTGTCAGAAACACACAAATTCACGGGCATTAGGACTAGATCAATTCTCACACGCTCCCCATTAGAATAATAAAAGGCCTTGAGATGCACGATGTTGGGGTGTCGCACAATGCGCATGATCTGAAGTTCTCGGTTCTGTACAAAGTTTTAGCAACCAAATCGAGGAGTAATACGAGTGGAGATAGACCCCGGACTTGCCTTGAACCTCTTGTCTTGGAGCACACGCTTGATGGCGGCGTCCTCGCCCGAAGGCGATAATTTTGTCTGAAAGACAACACCGAACGAACCATTACCGACGATTTTGCACTGTGTATATTGCAGGTCCCTCGTCTCGCCGGTGACGCCGTCTTGGACCTTTTCGCGAATGACCTCTACACTTTGTCTTAGTATGGTGGGTTGCGAAGGAGGGGTTGGTAAGTGGCTCGAGCTCACCTCCCATGCGGAGTGAATTGAATGCCGCAGTCGGGCGGTTCTGCGACATGGTGAGATTATATCAGCCTTGGACGCACTACGTGGGATACGATCCAAGTCGCCTCTAGTGGTCAGAAAGTAGAGACGGGGAGCGTCCGAGATGAAGTTGCGGACGCCGTGTTGGGCAATGACCGGTGGGTAGGTGGGTGGAATCAGCCGTGTTGTGCGTGTGTCGGAGGCACTTGATTAACGGATGAACTGTATGTAATTGCTAGGTGGGTCGGCCTACGTGCCTTAGAGTGGTGCAGAAGAGGGAATAATGAACCGAAAGGTGGTGCAGCGGTAGGCAGTGGAAGGGAGATGATGAGGGTGAAAATGCCAGCCCCGTTGTTGCGATGCGAAGACTTGTGGGGGGGAGGCGATCAGGTTGGCAAATAAGTTGTTTTGGCTGGTTAAAAAAAGGCGTGCACGCACTGGGGGTACTCGTTAGAGAATAACTCTGTAGACAAGTTATCTTGATCAATGAAAAAATAATTGGGTGTTGTTGGAGAAGAGTAGAAGAAGAGTACTGTGTGTAGGCTGGTGGGTAGAAGAGAGGTCGAGCAGGAGAATGTGAGGTAGGCTGGGTAGGGATTCTGGCGGGGTTTTCAGGGTTGTTTAGGTTGTATGGAGGAGTGATAGGATGACGAGCGTGACTTTGCGGAAGGGGCTTGTTAGGTAATGAGGTCAGGTCAGGCCGGCCGATCAAGCTATTGTGAGCTGCTCGAATAAGAGTCAACAGGGGACGGAACCAATACTGGGGTGGGCTGTGCTAAGTTCTACCAGTAACGACGGGACTGTAGCCGGAGGTCTCTGTGCCTAGGAGGTAGTGTAGTAGTGCCCAGGTGGTGGTAGGAGGTATCCAGGTACTCCTCAGGTGTTCCTCAGGTGTTTTTTCAGGTGGACGGATGCACTTAATTGCAGGCACCTGTCGACTACCTACCCTACTACGACATCGGCGAGGTACTACCATATATATGCGTACCTAAGGCACGCTTGCGCAAGGGAAAGTAGGCGGGACCAGTGATCATGGCGACAAAGGGCAATGTGAGTAGACTAGATGTCTCTTGATCGATTCGTTGCCTTTGAGCCATACACTAGATAGGATGAGGCAGCGTAGACGAGCGGGGGTTGGTTCGTGGTGCTGGGTAATAATGTGGGAGGAGGGCGGCCACTGGTGACGGTGACTGTGACTATGACTATGACCATGACTGTGACCGTGACCGTGACCGTAACCGTAGACACACATCTCGTGGGGAGTAGTGGTGGGTGTATTAATAATATGCGTAACGGCTGCTCGACAGCCAACAGTCACGAAATCAGCCAAACTCACCTCTTATTATGATGACTGATAGAGAACAAGTCCTCGTACACTAGCCGATGGTGCTCCTAGATTCGGGTGGTGGTTAGCGAACCGACGCAAGGCTGTAAGTAATCGAACTGGCGAACGCATCTGAAGATGTCATGGTTATCCAGGATTGTCGAGTAAGCGGAGTGGAAAGGAAAGGGAATAGGGAATAGGGAATAGGGAATGGGGAATGGGGAATGGGGAAAGGCAGGTAAGCCAAGCTAGTCCGCCATGTACCGACTCGCTCGCCCATCTACTCACTCGCTCACTCGACGAAGAGATGGCCAGCAAATACCGTGCCGTTTGTGCGTTAGGAAGGTAGATGGACAAGAAAATGGAATAGAGACTCGATGATGGGGAGGAGGGACGTATATTGAATCCAATCCCTAAACAATTGGGAGAGGAGGAGAGGGAAAGGTGGGAAAATATTGGAGTGTAGGATCCAGCAAAAAGTAATGGAAAGTAGGCGGTAGGTACCTTAGGTAGTAAAGATAGACTGACACCAGAGAGAGACGACTGACTGAGGTATACAGACAGGGCAAGAAGAATAGAAAGAAGGTCGGATTTAGGTGGCTGTCTCTTAGATAGGTAGATAGATGTATGTAGATAGATAGATAGATAGATAGGTAGATAGACAGACAGACAGACAGACAGACAGACAGACGGACGGACAGACAGACCATGGGCGAGGAGAGACCAAGGAGGGGTAGTAGTAATAGTAGTACGGGTAGTAGTAGTAGTTAAAAAGATGTGTCTATCCGTGGTATTGTATAGGTATGCTAACAGAAAGGGCGAGACTGACTGCCCGGGCGTACAGAGGTAGGTATGTATCTATCTACCTACCTGGTATCTACCTAACCTACCTACCTAACCTACCTCTAGTGTAGGTAGGTTCTAGGTTAGGTACCTACCTGGTAGGTAGAGGTGGTAGAGGGTGGTAGATGCGGTAGATGTAGGTAGATGGGCGACCTAACTGTAACCCGGGCGGGTTTGATGGCTCCCCGTGGTAATGGGGTACTTTACGTATGTGTTTTGCTACTTTCTTGCAGGTCAGGCGACTGATTCTTAAACCGTAATCGCAGCCCATTGGGTCACGCCTGCGCCGAAGTGGGGCTGGTTTTGGGTCTTGCAGCATCTTGGTGCAGGTGGTCATCAGCAAAAGTTGAAGTTGCACACAATGGTATGCAGATACCATGTGTACCTAATCATGTACGCCCAGTCCGACATTTTACCTCCTACATAGGTAGGTACCTGAGGTCGGTCCATGATCTACCTACATACGTACCTCTACAACCTTGAAGGCATGTAGTGTATACGTTCAACTTATGCATACTACCGAGCTGTTGTTATTTGTTGTTCACAATTATACAACAACAATGATGAGCCTGAGGGATGAGGCAATACGACTAACATGATTAGTATTGCATCTTCTATTTTTTTTTTTGTTAATTGACATGACAATTAAGACAGGGAGAGGGAGAGAGATAAATCCGACTTCAAGTTTGTCTTGTGCATATTCCCCCCCCCCCCCCAAAGAAAGGAAGAAGAAGAGGGAAAAAAAAAAAAAAAAGCGTACTGTAGATTCCTGTCCCCTGTCATCAACGAGCATTGCTTCATCCGCCCTTGCAGTAATAGAAGTATAGAAATGTAGCAGCTCAGACCATCGAGCCAGTATGGGTCGGGAGAGAACAGATAATGCACTGTAAGATGTGAACCTCTGCGAATCGATAGTCGGTAGACGCACGATTGCCAGATCAAACGGTAGGCAGGGTTTCAATCCCATTATTGATCGACTAATGACGATGGCTTTTACCACCATGTAGGTACACTGCTGATAGGCGAACTAGCCTCAACCCTGTCTAGTAACCGACAGCTACCATAACAACATTGAAGTGCCTCATCGGCCCAATTGGTAGCCCCTGGGAATTTCTAGCATAGCACTATTACAAGTCGGGTCCAGTTCATCAATTTCTTAGGTTGTTCAAACATACCATCTTAGTGTTGCGGTTAGAGAAGGCCGGCTAGCGTGCCTGGCCAAAACATTTCCAACGATAATTGATACGAATATATCAATATAGGTACTGTACTGTGCCTCACCAGAGCTTACCAGACCGTACCAGACCGATACTTAGGTCACCGTGACAAGCAGGGATAGGTGCATCAAAACCTACCTTATAGGTACACTGCACACTGGGTAGATCTTAGCAATGACCTGAACAGGTTCCAAAGCGGAATGTAAAGAAAGGGAAAGATAATGGCCTCTTATATCTACTATATCTAGATGGATGTTGCTCTCTTTTTTTTTTCACTCCCTTCCCACGATTTAGCACTTGTCTATTAGAACTTTGCTAGCAAAAAGAGTTAAACCGGATGCACACCTGTTTACTTACTACACTATGGTCATGATGCGTCGCAAGAGGCTAGGGTTAACGCATGAATCCATGTCCTGTAGTGCTTCCCAAACCGCTGCCGTGGCTTTCTTTCATCTGCTGGCAGGGAAAGGGGAGAATCCTTCGCCATCTAGTCCCAGTCACGACCACAGTATACTATAGGTACCATAGGTAACGTTAAAGAAGGGTAAAGAAGGTTACTTTTTACATGAGAACATCATAAGCCTACCTAAGCCCCCTACAGGCGTTCTAAAAACAACTATGATCGATTTTATGCGATGGGCCAGATGGAGATGGATAAAGAATAGTGTTGCTTCCGTTCTACTACTAGTATAAATGCGCACTAGCTAAGTATGAAGAAGATCATCATTGCCCACACGAGAGGAAATCCTGTGCCTGGACATGCAGACGCGGGGCTGCACAAGAAGATACCTGCACTACCTACGCTAAGTAGGAGGTAGTTACTCATACGCCTACTTCGATAGAGAATTTTTTTTTTTTTTTTACCAGATGGAAATGCCTGAAGCGCCACATTCTGCAGCCCATCAAATGAAGACAGAATGGTTGTTCTTCCTGACCTTGTACCCAAAAACCTACTAGGCTAGGTATAGTGTATATAGGTAATATGTAATATGTACTGTAAACACGTCCATGGGGACCAACCCAAGGTAGTATATGTAGACAGACATAGTACCTACCTACATATCCTAAACTCCCGCGGTCTTGTCTACGTAACCGTTTCTAGTCCCGGCTCTTTGGATTCACCCACACCTTCCTCGGGCTCTGTCACTAGGACTCCGTCACCCTTAAACACACACGACGTCTCGCAAAATTGCAAAATCGCGAAATACCCAGGCAGGTACTTAGGCAACCGGTTGACAAGCGTTACTCCATGAAACATCCAACACCTAACGGCTTGGCCTGATGATCGGATTGTAATCAGCGGCACGCCATACTATGCTCTCCTTTCCCTACCTCTATTCTTCGTTTATCTTATTCATCAACCAGCAATTAGCGGCTTATTTGGTCAGGATGGAAAGAAAACATGGACCCGTGCAGCACTTGGTCCTGCAAGACAAGTCAAAGACATATATAGCACAGCAGAGTCGCGGGCCCCCTCATTCATGATGATATCAGTGGCCCAATCGAGACGGGTAGCCTCCGCAGTGTGGTTTCCAACTCAATTTACTGGTCAGGTGACGCTCTGCTATTTTTATGTTAAGTGCATACCAGGTAGGTACCTTAGATTATGCACGCACCTAAGGGAGAGGTTCATTCAACAAGGCCTTTCTTTGCAGACCCCATCAGGCGTATAAGACACGCATATCATATACATCTACCTATAAGCAGCAATTTCTTTTCGAGCCTGAATCGACACAACGTACCTTCGAGTGATGTATTAGTAAGTAGGTATAGATACAGCATATGCTCCCCCAGGGACTGGAATCGGTGATTTACTATGTAGGTATCTCCACTCGGCCCACTCGGTCCACCCGGTCTACTTTATTAGTATAGCCCTCGCTTTTTTTTTCCTCTATTCCCCACCGATCCGAGTCTGTCCCCGCACCTCACTAGGTAGTATAAGTAGTTAGTTCTGGACCCAAGTTTCTGTGACCCCTTAGCTAAGTCTACAGAAATCTGCATAATACCTATTGAACTCCCTACCTTAGGTTCTACCTTAAGTAGGTAGGTGGTGTAGAGCTTTAGATGTGACCGACGGATTGGGTATAAAGGCCATGACTTGGTACTCGGGTTACAAACTTCATCGCCGAAGCTACCCCCGTTAGACATGGTCTCAGACTATAGGTATCTATCTGGTTGGGGTGGCTTTTTGACGCGACTATTAAGTGTACCTAGGTAGTTAGAGCTAGGTGTGACGGCAACAGCCTACCTAGGTAGACTCTGTCAGGAGCTCTAGTCACACTGGAGAACTGTTGGCATGTATGCGCGCACCTATATATTCCGTCTTCTTCCTTTCCATATTCCCTCATCATAGCCATTCGAGATATACAATAGGCAAAAACACAAACGATAACCAATGACAGTATAATCAAGGATTGCTCGGTGGGCGACCTACTCAGACTGACTACTAGTAGGTAGCAAACCCATTAGCTTGCTCGAATCTGCTTTCGAACATGTAACAACATGTGAAATTTTATTATTAACAAGAAGGTCACGAGGTCAATTTAATGACATATTAGGCGGCCCCCCCCCGCCACCTTCCCCCCTTCTCTCCCGAAGTAAGGTACCTGTAAGGTTAGGCGCAAGTAAGTATAACTGTGCAGGCTTGATGACAGCTGATTTCAACAACCACTCACCACTCACCACCCAGGTTTTCCTACCGCCACCTGTTCATCGCCTGACTACCTCCTAGGGACTACCCGGCTCTGCCTAAGCTTAAACTTAGGTACCTTAGGTAGGTAGCTCACGTGGACATACTACCTAGTAAGTACTATCTCCCACATTCCTTTGGTACCTACCTATTTAAAACAACATCAAAGCATATCTACATACAGCCGCATTGATCGGTTGCTATACTTATATAGGGCTAGAATTACCCATGATTCATTGTTGAAATTGGTCTTCGTCGTTCCATCCGATAACACGAGAGAAAACACCATTCGAGTTTTGGCATCTTCATTGTGCAGGTCCAGTCTCGTGTTCCGAGCACCCCCGGGCGGGTGGATGGGGCCAACACTGCCGGTTACGGACTCACTATAAGAGCCCCAAGAGCCTAACGGGGATCTCGACTTGGTCTACGGTGGCTCCCTGGCGAAACTCGTCGACCACGTGAGCAGCTACTGGCGACTACCGTAAGGGTAATGGAAAACAAACCACGCCAAGCCAGGCACTAGCGTACAATGCTAAGCGGGAATTCTACCTATTCGGCGTCCTTATTTTTGTAAACACCGTCGACTACTGGTCTGTGAAGGCAGAGCGATGAACCCGTGGCCGAAGCTACGTCATGTTCACCCAACCCTAGCACTAAGCATCATCTGCGCCGCAATCATTACCGGTAGAGCATGGTGGGAGTAAAGTGTCGAAGGCATCTCGAGGCGGCCCTCACCTCCCACACCCAACGTAGGATTGCTCATTCGGAGGTACGTCAAGCACCCGGGATCAACGTCAAAACATACTCATTGTTATATCCATCACGCCCACCAGAATAAAAACCGTATTACGCCAGGCAAGTCGCCGCTATCAAAATCACACGAACCCCAGGCAAGACTTATTTACCTCAACTAGTCGCTTTATCGATTTCATGTCCTTAGACAACAACCTAGGTGATGCTTGCCTAGCAAACTTCTCAAGGTAACTATTTGTCCCGCCGTTAGCCATGAGAATCATGACCCGGGTATCGAAGATGCATCCTGACCGCGACCAACGACGTGTCGAAGAGCCAACTCTAACTAGCCAAAATTTGTTCGCCATAATTCATCTTTAACTGCTATTATTTTCTCATTGTGGTTTTCTCTTCCGGACTTAAATTTTAGGTTCTTCGGACAGCATCATCCGATCTTAAATGTACCATTTCGTCGCCACTGTGGTCCAAATTTCCGTTTGCCACTTACACAAGAACATAGCTATAGCTATAGCTATAGATATATTAATTGGGAACCCCAGTTTGCACCGTCCAACTCGGTACGACTCCACCTGATATTAGGAGTATATACAGGGAGTGACGAAAATTGCATTGAGAAGCGTATCAACTCTTCATGCAGGTTAATTGGCAGAGTTATCATCTGTGACATCCCTTCCCAGCGCAGAGTCATGCAAGGGCCAGCCTAGCCAAGCTCAAGTTTTAGTAACCGTTCTTCGTATCGCAACTTCGGCTACGCTAGAAGAGGGAGCTAAGAACAACGAAGAACGCTGTGACACAGTTCAGTAACTGGTGCCGAGGAGAATGATCCGAAGAATATAGTCTTTATGCCCTCTGAGACCAGTACATTCCCAGCGTCGTTTCACCCACATAATATGCGAGGGCATTACTAATAACGGAGCTAACGATGGCCCTGGTCTTGATACGGATCAGGGCACGCCTTTGCAAGCCTGTCAAGGCCATATTCGTCCCAATCAGTATCTATATCTCGGCATTTGATGCGATTTCCGGCTTAATGCTGTGCCCACCGTGGAGTTTTCTAGTCCTCTAGAACACCGAAAGGAGACCCCTCTCTCTTTTCTCACTTTGCCACAATACCTTCAACTTCGACCGAATAGGCTTGCTCAAGGATACCAAACCACACTTTAGACACTCTTTTGATTGATTGTTTATGCATAGAAACGCTTTCCGTACCTCCGTCCTCCCCTTTGGGAGTGGTACACAAATCTAATATCAGGCGAGGTTATCCAGTCTCTTGGAGTGAGCAGCCGTCCGTCCGTCCCTCGAACTTTAGGTGGGGTATCGGCTGAGTCGAACCAACAAGCATAAGGCGACGAGAGCACTCGCTCACCATACGACCTCGAATATTCTGTCACAAATGACGACTAGGCCACCTGTTCGGAGCATGTAAAAATCACCGTCAGGTGGTGGAACACCAGCATCACCTCCGGTGTTCCGTACGCAACCGGCGATTCCACGGCCCCAAAACGCTCTACGTTATGATGTGTTATTCGATAGCTATCAACTACCAATTCCTCATTTAAATCAGTGAGAGGTGGGGTCTGTAGCACTCGCCGGGGGGATCTATTGGCGAGCCCATCAGAGAATCCAATAAACGAGCCTTCCCAAACACGCAGTAGAGTAGTGTGTTCTCTTATTACCTGACCCTACCTATACCCATAGAAGCTCACCTACACAAAAGTAGCTGGTTCTGTCAATGGCCCTTTTGGCCCCGTCGTCGCCCAGATTTCCTGATTGAGCGACATGCATATGTTTCTACTCGTTTTCCTAACGGGGCCACAACCCAAGCAACTACCTAGCTAGATATTGGATGGTAGGCGGGCTAAAACGAAAAGGCTACACCCATTGTGGGGGATATACGCTACTTTATGTGAGAGCGTCGTGTCATGCTAACGCAACCTGCCTCGGCGGATTTCTTCTGTTCGTTCGGTTCCTGAAAACGCAACTCTCCGCCTTTCCTTTCAACATATAGTCTATGCAAGCCCTGTCCACACGATTAGAACGTGCCGCTAGGACGCCGCTCCGACCAAGTACGGTGGTGAGGTGGAACCGCAGTCTCAGGGACCTACCTATCCGATCCACACAAGCTTCCAAACCTCTTGAGGTATGTCTTCGCCCCAGTCCTGCCCTGGTACGTGTCTTTCTCTCTACAACCACCTTGACATTGGGTGCCATGAACGCATGCGTGCTGCATGCAGATCAGGCGAGACTGGCTTGGATAGGACAAGATGCGACGCCATCACCCCTGCTTGCACCACACGAATTCCACGCCATTGGCTTGCAAGTGTCCCCCTTGTCCGTCCCCTTTGGTTTTTTTTCTTCATTGGACTTGGCATTGGTCCTTAAGAAGCTTATCATATCGAGACAAAATAGAACATGAATCCCCCCTTCACAAAAAGGAGAAAAAAAACCTACGACTGGTAACCAACCTCAATGTTTTAAAGTCGACACATGTATAAGCATGTTTTGGTGGTACTCGGCATGATGCGGATAGCAGTGGTAAGGGGAGAGAACCGTTTCCGCGCCCGTTGCCTCTCGTAAATGTGATCAGATCATCAAGGTGATACAACTAGTCTTGCGTCCAGCCTTGATAAATAGGGGAAAGGAACACGGCGAACAGACTCGACCCATCGGAGTATGATCTAAACCGGTGACGTTTTCGAGTATCGGTCGGCCGCACGAAAACTTCTGCACAATTGGATTCTCCCGAAATGTGCTCCTAGAGACCAGGTTGGAGAACATGTCTACAAACAAGCAAATATCTAGTCTTTTTCTCGTCATAGGCGATCTCGACGATATTACGGCAACTAGTGCCGAGCGGGCCCTGTGCCTGTGCCTCCTCTCCGCCCTCCTCTCCTCGACAGGAATAGACTGCTCCCATTAACTCGACCGTAGCAGTATTAATAGAACGATAATTTTGATACAATATCGAGGTGGTGTTTGCACAATCCTTGGATCAATTGCTTCAGGAAAGCGCTATGAATTGTTACCTTGATAGTAAGTCTATGTTCGTCTGATTGTAAATTCGATACCGTGTAGCCACATTAAAACTACTTCTTGGGTAGTTGGAGAATGGTGTTAGGCCACGCGCGAGGAATAGCAGAGCACCGTTTAAAATAGACGGCCGTTTGTTTTATCTAGTATTATATTTCGACCCTTTGACGTTCTCTGGCTAGCTCTCTTAATCTTCGAAGGATTTATTCATAGAAGTGGAGACGAACTTCCCCAATTTCATATCCGTATTTTCAAAATTATAGTCGGAGTTTGGTTTAGGTCGAAGAGGCTACCGGATTTAGGCGACTAATCACCATACTATGTATGGTCTATTGAAAAAGGAACACGACGATATCGATGTCTTGGGGACCTAAAATGTGAAAGAGATGATAAAGAAGAGATGCCAAAGTGAGGTCCCCCCTCGTAGAGCAATTTCGTATTATCAAATAATATCAACGACCTACCCTAGGTAGGTATCTACCTCTTTTCAATACCATATATCTACCTAGAGGTATCTACCTAAGTACCCCTAGGATATGGTAGTACTGGTCGGTTAGCCAGTGCGAGAGAAGGCGAGGCAAGCCGTTCCAGCTGGCAAACAGCTCCTCACAGTTGCCACCATTGGGCAAGACTCAATTTTCGAAGCTATTCATCCAATCAGAATGCGCCGACTGCCACAAGATGGAAACACAAGCCTGCAACTCATAAATTCTCAGCCTACCTAAATAACGGGGCATATCTCACAAAAATAAATCAGTTTTGGTGAATATGGGCCAAGGAAATGCTGGGATCGAGTACCTGTCTGTTGGGGCTAACAGACACACCGCGGTGGCGGACTGGAGCCGGCAGGGCCTGGTAGCTTTCGGCGCCGACTCCAACATCGCCCTGTGGCGGCCTCATGTATGTATCATCAACTAGTGCCTCATGGTCCGGAACCAAAGAGGCGAGAAGATATCAGAGAAGAAAACAGGACATGGTGCTAATACAGTGAGAAACAGGGTTCACAGCCCAGAGGTGTGACAAGCCTCTTGTCGGGACACAAAGACACAGTGAAGGCTATCAAGTTCCTTCCCAGATGTAAGGGCGAGAATGATGAGCAGGAGGCATACCTAATTAGTGGCGCCGATGACCACTGTCTAAAGATATGGTCGTTGTTGCCGGATGGTGGCGTCGTGGAGTGCATCCAGACGCTGCAGGAGCACTCGTCGGCAATCAACTGCATAGCAACTCTATATGAGCGGGGTAGAAAAGGCTCTGCAACGACTATCTTCGCCACAGGCGCCGCTGATGCCTCGATAAAGATATGGGCTTTCGATGGGAAAGAGGCGCGGGTATTACAAACGGTCAATCCCAACCCTAAATTCTTTCCCTTGGCAATAGCCCTTAGTAGACTCGACGAGGATGGCGAAGCCTTGGTACTCGCCGCGGCAGGTACAAGGGACATCGTCCAAATCTTCGTCGCAGAACGAAGCGCGGACCCCGAGTTTCGGCTGCAGGCCACGCTGACGGGCCACGAGGGCTGGATCCGATCCCTGGATTTCACATGGGAGAAGGCGAAGGGTGGTGGTGTAGATTCAGATTTACTCTTGGCCTCTGCGAGCCAAGATAAGTACATACGTCTATGGCGACTGCATCAAGGCAAGGAACTACCTACTGCCGTAGCTAACGGCGCGGATCCATCATTGGGTGCATACCTACCAGGCAAGTCTCTCTCCAACAAGGCCCACAGACTCAAAGCCGGCGGGAAAGATTTCACCGTTACGTTTGAGGCCTTGCTTCTAGGCCATGATGATTGGATATACAGCGCAAAATGGTTTGCGAGCCCGGATACCGGGATATTGCAACTTCTATCGACATCGGCGGATAACACTCTCGCGATATGGGAAGCGGATCCATCATCTGGGATTTGGGTGACAAACGTTCGACTAGGCGAGATTAGTAGGGAGAAGGGGGCCACGACGGCAACGGGCAGCACGGGCGGGTTCTGGACAGGCCTCTGGTCACCGGACGGTACGTCTGTGACTTGCCTCGGGCGAACCGGGAGCTGGCGAGTATGGAACTATAACAAGGAAGACGACCGATGGACACCTCAGATCGGCATCACTGGACACACAAGGGCCGTGGCGGGTATAGCCTGGGCCAAGAACGGCGACTACCTGCTCTCTACGAGCTCCGACCAGACGACGCGGCTGCACGCGAGCTGGAAACGCACCAGCACGTGGCACGAGATGGCGCGCCCGCAGATCCACGGGTACGACCTGAACTGTATTGACTCTCTCGGCGACTCGCAATTTGTGTCAGGCGCCGACGAGAAGCTGATGCGCGTTTTCGACGAGCCGAAAGCCGTCGCGAGGCTGCTGAACCGGCTGTGCGGGATTAGCGGCAGCGACACGGCTGTCGAAGCGATGCCCGATGCCGCAAACATGCCGGTTCTCGGTCTCTCGAACAAGGCAATCGAAGCGGTAGACGACGACGTCGAGGTCAACACATCTACAAATCCAGAGATGGATCGCGAGGCGCTAGACCCGGGAACGACGGTGCGTAAATCGGCGCTAGAGATTGACCACCCACCCTTTGAGGATAGCCTTTCGCGGCACACGCTGTGGCCCGAGACAGAGAAGCTGTACGGGCACGGCTACGAGATCTCGTGTCTAGCCGTGAGTCACGCGGGGGACCTGATCGCGAGCGCGTGCAAAGCGAGTTCTGTTAACCATGCCGTGATCCGCCTCTTCGAGACGCGGAAGTGGACTGAGATCAAGCCTCCGTTGACGGCGCACTCTTTAACGGCGACGCGCCTGCGCTTCTCACCCGACGACCAATACATACTAAGCGTGGGACGGGATCGTCAATGGGCCGTGTTTAAACGAGAACCGGACGCAACGGCGGGGCAAGACAACGAGAACGATTCCCACGAAACACCCCCGAGCTATAAACTGCTGCAGGCAAATCCGAAGGGCCACGCGCGTATGATCCTCGACGCCGCCTGGACGCCGTCGACAAACTCGTCACTGGTCACCTTCGCCACGGCGGGCCGTGACAAGACAGTCAAGATCTGGCGCGGCGGGGGGTCAGATATCGCATGCACAACTACGATAACGGAGACGCACCCGGTGACGTCTATTGACTTCCTCCCGCGTCCGAACGAGGACGGTCAGTTTGTCCTTGCTGTCGGCACTGAAGCCGGCAAGATTTCGATTCATTCCCTGGACCAGACCTCTCTCGCGGTAGCGTCGAGTTTCGCCTTACGACCTGAGTATGTCAGCCCTTAAACATGTGATAGTATCCGTATTGCTTCGTGTCGGCTAATCATAATCTAGGCTCTGCCTCGCAAAACCTGTTCTGCAACTCGCATGGAGACCACAAACAGACTCGAGCGAGTTAGCCGTAGCGGGGGACGACAGTTCACTGAGAATTTATCGTATCGCCGAAAACGAGAAATGATGTTACATGAAAACCAATTCTCTGCCTTACTCAGTCATAGCTGTATTCTGTGTATTTACTTTCCTTTTCCTCGTGCAGAACGACGGGCTGGCGCCCTCAGTTCTACGTGGACTGGTTAGCACTCGCTGCCTAGAGCGTAGGTTCCTACTGGACATCCTCCCTCCCTGAGTCCTATTTTCGAACCTATATTTTTTGGCGCTAGTTCCGACACTCATCCCTTACCGTGCGCCCTTCGAGGACTGTTAAGAACTATACGACGTCTTTCTCCGTACTCTAATTAAACATTACTACATTCGTCCCGTCGTCAAGAAAACCGAGGCCTAGACCCTTCCTCACATTTCTGACGCGAAGGGAACAAGCACTTCAGATCCCAGTTTATCATAGGTTATCCTCCATTTATTCATTGACCATCATTATAATTCGCGGTGGGTTTCCGTAGCGGTGGAGGCGAGATCGTTATTGGGATGAATAGACTCGACCGAGAGCGAGAGGACGTTCTTGGCGGCGGCAACAACACTGGACGAGCCGAGGCCGCCGCTACTGTCCCCGCCGTTAACGTAGAACCAGGCGCGGTTGATAATGAAAAGAACGTGCTGCGGTAGGTAAAGAATGGTGGCGATGGAGCCCAAGCCAGAGAGTAAGAATACGATAGACCCTGTTGTTTTCTCTACTGGTTAGCCGACCCGAACGATTTGAGACAAAATAGAAGCGGACAACTAGGATGGCGGAAGTAAACAGTACACGTGTGCATAATAAATATATGGCCAAAATTCGTGTGTAGAACAAGAGGCAGCGTGAGAATTATGCGAAGAGTAGAGGGATTGCCGGACTACGTACAGAAAACGAATTTCTCAGTGGGCGTAAACATATATACGCCAAAAGTGACTTCGATCTGATACTGCTTAAGAGCGAGCCAGCGGCCAAAGCGCTGGAGGAGAGGCAGGTTCTCGGGCTGCTTGGTTCGATATTCCATCTTGGAACACTAGTACTAGTACTATTTTTCGTCCTTTCCCGTGATTCTCTCTTCCGCGATCCGTTCTTCCTCGGTAACACAGGAAGAAAGAGAATTGGTAAACGGCGGGTTGAGCAGGTAGTGCGCTTGGTCGGGAGTGCCCTCAAACTCGTTGATTTAATGAATGGAGGAGAATAAGATAATGTACCGAAATCGAGACAATTGGCCCGCGACAAAGAAAAGGGGTTGTTGGACTTTGGCTTTAGGTACTCTGGTGGGTGAATTGAATTAAATGGAATCTACGGAGTACGGAGGACGGAGGACCTAATTGAAAAGGAGAGCGTGGCTCAGGGACGTGGAAGTCAAGGAAGTCAGTCAATTTAGGCCCCCGGAGAAAGAGAAAGACCCCTGTACGCAGTCGTACCCACACAGGGGCTACCGAGGGTACCTAGGTACCTGTCGCGAGCCTGCGCCCTGGATGATGACTGCATGCATAGTGCTTAGAACCACGAGAAGCAAACGACGGCTTCAAGTACAAAATCTCAGCTATTGAGTGGCTATTACCCTCTATTCTGCCCCTGATACGGGGGAAATCGTAAATCCTCGCGACTTTATCGAGAGGTGTAAATATCTCCCTACGTAACGGCCCACGACGTGGCGTGGCCCTGCTACCTAGGTAGGGATTGCAGATAATAATATGTGTATTGTGTCGACCTCAACACCATGATCCTCTCACGACTAAACCGATCCTGCCATATGCCACCGTCATGACATCGAAGCTCATCCAGCGGCTATTATGTGCCCGTAAAATAGCGACACCGAACCGCCAGGCGACCCTGGTACTCTTCCATCCTCCGCGAGACCATGCCTGGAAAGGCACGCTTAACCTAAACCTAAGCCACCCGCCCCAACGCTGCGGCTTCAGCAACACCAATAAGCCACCACTGCTTAAAATAAGCAGTAAAAACCTGCCGCCGCGCCCAAAGCCACCCCCCGAGGAAGAAATTGAGGAGTCGTTTCTAAAGGGCAGTGGGCCCGGCGGCCAAAAGATCGTACGTCTCCTCATGCCCACGTTCCCACGTTATTATTTATTCCCTTTTGAGCTTTACGTGCCCTAGACGCCTATTAAACCAACCAGCCCACTAACCTACATCTGTTCCTTCGTAGAACAAAACGAATTCGGCCGTTCAGCTAAAGCACATCCCTACCGGCCTTGTTATAAAATGCCAAGCCACTCGCTCGCGCAGCCAGAATCGCAACATCGCCCGCCAACTACTAGCCGATAAGCTCGACGACATGACCCGGGGTAACGAGAGCCGATCGTCCATAGCTGGCGAGGTCAAGCGTAAGAAAAAGGCTAGCTCCGCTAAGAAGAGTCGGAGAAAGTACCGCAAGCTTGAGGAAAAGGGAGCTGCTACTGGGGAGCTCTTTGAAGAGGGAAATGGCGATCATATTTTCGACGAAGAGCTGCCTGAGGGAAATGAAATGGAGCAAGGACAAAGCTCCTCTCGACAAGGCAACAATTGATAGGAGACAAAAACAGACTAGAATGTGGCCATCAAACAAGAAAGCATACTACGTCTGTCGACCGGTGTGTATCAAGTTTTGGAAACTGTGCGCTAGATTATCTTGACCTCATTTGTATGCTATCGAGAACAAGCGACAGTCTCTCCCATTGAATTACGACTGGAAACTTCACACTACGCACGCCAGACAACGGAAACATGAAGATATATGATCAACCTCGACTGGATTTGTCTACTCCATTCCGTGCCAAACATGAAAAGCCTCCTAAAAACAGCACTTCATATTCTCTTTTGTCTCCGGCCCCAGCATCTCTCTACCATGCCCATAACTTTTTGTAGATGTGAGGTTCGTCTAGGATACATTCACAACGGCAGGAGCTCTGAGTCGACCATGGGTGTCCTCGAAGCTTCGGCGTGGTCGCAGAGGGCATCTGTTCGTGGTGCGTCGCAGCAGCTAATTCAATACAATCGTTAGACGCCATTCGACCGTAACAGTAGATTGCCAACACGTATACACACCTTAGAAGCACTTGCGGTGAACGATCGAAGGACCGCTCTCGTCGTACTCCTGCTTCGAGATCCACATCTGCTGGAAGGTAGACAGAGAAGCCAAGATAGAACCACCAATCCAGACTGAGTACTTTCGCTCGGGAGGAGCAATGATCTTGACCTTCATGGAGGATGGGGCCAGAGCGGTGATCTCCTTCTGCATACGGTCCGATAGACCAGGGTACATGGTAGTACCACCAGACTATTGATGTTCGTTAGCACAGGATGTAATTCATACTAGCTTTGAGAAAACATACCATGACAATGTTGCCGTATAGGTCCTTTCGAACATCGACGTCGCACTTCATGATGGAGTTGAATGTGGTGACGTGAATACCGCCGCTCTCAAGACCAAGAACAGAAGGTTGGAAAAGAGCCTCAGGAGCCCGGAAACGCTCGTTGCCGATAGTGATAACCTGACCATCAGGAAGTTCATAGGACTTCTCCAAGCTAGAGCTCTGGGCAGCAGTCTGGATCTCCTGCTCGAAGTCAAGAGCGACGTAGCAGAGCTTCTCCTTGATGTCACGGACGATTTCACGCTCGGCGGTGGTCGAGAAAGTGTAACCACGCTCAGCCAGGATCTTCATGAGGTAATCGGTCAAGTCACGGCCGGCCATATCAACACGAGCAATGGCGTGAGGAAGAGCGAAACCCTCATAGATAGGGACGACGTGAGTGACACCATCACCAGAATCAAGCACAATACCAGTGGTACGACCTGAAGCATACAGAGATAAGACAGCCTGGATGGAGACGTAGAATGCGGGGGCGTTGAAGGTCTCAAAGACAATCTGTGTCATCTTTTCACGGTTCGATTTGGGGTTGATGGGGGCCTCGGTGAGCAGGACGGGGTGCTCTTCAGGAGCCACACGCAACTCATTGTAGAAGGTGTGGTGCCAGATCTTTTCCATGTCATCCCAGTTGGTAACGACACCGTGCTCAATGGGGTAGCGCAGAGTAAGGATACCTCGCTTTGACTGCGCCTCATCACCGACATACGAGTCTTTCTGACCCATACCAATCATGATACTAAAGTTGCACGGTTAACGGGCGTCCAAAATCGAGCCGAAAGCTACGACGAATCCATGTAGAACGCGCACTTACCCATGATGACGGGGACGACCGACGATCGACGCTGTGCGAAGAGGTTAGAAGTTTAAGCCATCGATGATAGAACAGCCGCATCTTGGCAAGGCACAAGCGGGGCTACCGTTGGGCAAGGCTGGGTAGGGGAGACTTACGGAAAACAGCTCGGGGAGCATCATCACCAGCAAAACCGGCCTTGCACATACCCGAACTGGAGCTTCGGTTAGCTTACGAACGGGTAAAGTCATCGTCTTCGTGGCAGCTCATAGCATGGAATAGATAAACAGCGTGGGCGGCGTGCGGGACTCCGCCCAAACCTCGCCAAGGGGGTATGCGCGACTGAGAATGCGGTGAGGAGGTCGAGGACGGGATTCTTACCCATTGTCGATAACGAGAGCAGCAACTTCCTCTGTGACAAAGGTACAAGTTAGCTACTGCACTTGAGAGCAAGTACGAAAGGGTAATGAGGCAATGTGAAAAGAGCACATTGGCACCGGAGGCCTGGTCGGATCCAAGGTGCAAGAAGATGGGAGGGAGAGAGAGAGAGCTTACCCTCCATTGTGATTACGTAGGTGACGAAGAAAGACTAGGCAAATAGAAGAATAGAAATTATCGGGAGATGCTCAGACGATATCGAAATCGACAGAGCACAGAGCTATACGGGAGAATGGATGGGGTGGTTGGTGGTGTCTCGATGTGGTTGACTACACAAGCGACAAGAAGGATGTTGTGGAAGGTTGAGTTCCAAGAGTTGTGTCGGGTCAACAAGATGTGTGGATGGTATGCTGAGTTAGCGGGTGTGGAGGGAAAACGGGGGGGGAGTAGAAAAGGGAGGAACAGGAACCAAGGACTGCCGCCCAGGTGGTCAGCTCAACCGTAGCAGCGGCCAGCCAGCTGTAAAGCAGCCAGCCCAGTGCAGAGAGCGGTGCAGAAAGCGGTGCAGAAGGTGCAGAAGGTGCAGGTGCTATACCTGGACGGGGCTAATGAGGTAGAGAGCTTGTGGGCCTGAACAAAAAGTGTGCGGGGCTTTTTTTATTTGGGGAGGAGAAGGAGAACACAGTTGGTGCTATGTCAGTGGACGGATTGATGGAATGAATGCAAGGTAGGAATGGGGACTTCTTTGTTGGCAACGGGTGGCACTCTGGCACTTCAACCCGACTTTGTTATCGTACTTCTTCTTTTTGGCCTGTCCAGAAGGTCTGTCCAAAGGGAAGATCCGTGGTCTCCTTGCCAGCCCTTTGCAGTTCCTTTTTATTACCATTTTTCTAGTCCTACTAGTACAAGGGTTGCAAATCATTTTGCGATATTTTGTTGCCTGAAAGAACCTATACGCCTCGGCCTATCTCTGGGTATCGCTCGAGTAGCAGGCAGCTAAATTCTTATCCATGGATCTTTATCACGCTGAAATTTTCGGAAACACAAACTAACGGCTGTCGTAATTCATTTCTTGGCTAGGATACGATATGCTCCTCCAGCCTCCAAAACCAACTCGATTATGCCCATGTCTCATTGTCTTATGTCTCTGCCTATTTATGCCTCTGTTTTGCTGACTTAGGTACCTATACCAACGTGTAGGTGATCTCGTGGTAAGGTAGGTACTTACTTACATGCCCCGGAACCTACCTACGTTATATGTTACAAGACACCTACTTTTAGAGGTACCCCGATATAACCTACATACTACATAAGTAGGTATGTTCTCCTCAAGGTGCCCCTATATACATTAACCTACCTCCTACCTACCTCCAGGTACACCTATGAGGTATGCGACTAAGGGTAGCTTTGTTCCACTGTGTACCTATGACGGAAGTGTACAATAACACTCCCAGGTATCCAACGGGTAGGTACTAATCACAAGAACCGAGCGGGACGCCTCCACTCATCGCTCATTACTCGGCCATTCACTGATCTCGGGGTGCTCATCAAACAAGCATAATTACGTAGAGTAGAAGTACAGAGCAGAAGTACAGAGTAGAAGCACAGAGCAAACGTGTCCACTGCCCACACCAAACTCAACGCCAAGCAGGCATCGTCTCCCCCAATTTCTTAATGTGGCCGGGTGGCCATGTAACTACGAATCCAAGCCAGTCTTGCGTATGAGGGGGGCGAAGCCGACACAAACAACGTAATCACACATTTTGTCTTCCTCGAAGCGACTTTCCGCTTTCCGCTTCCCGCGCCGATTATAGCTATATGGGCTGGCTGTATCAAATAAATCCAAAGCTACTACTGCCTATTTCAACGCAGTTTCATATCACACATGCATATCACACACACACACACACACACACACACACACACACATGGAGGTTTGGTATACTGTAGGTGGTATGTACGGTAACTAGTCTAGGTGTGTACCTAAATAGGTACCCTAGCTATAGGTATATGTAAAAACTTCGACAGTTACCTACCTAAACTGCGCCGTGGAGACCTCAAGATTCTTTCTTATATCAATACCTTATCTTAGGTAGGTGCTACCTAGGCAGTCTTGTGTACTGCCTACTAGGTAGGTACCTAAGATAGAACAAGTTTAAAAGGAGGGGTCATGAGGGGCAGATGCTGCCCGCGGTTTTGCTACCTACATGTAGGTAGGTAATAATAAGACCGGCCATTATTGGAGGGGCAATCTACCTTAGGTACCTAGGTACAGCTAAGAGGTAGGTACCGACACGGTACCTTATACCTACTATTAGTACTATTAGGAGATAATTGATTGAAAGATTAGGTACCTAGGTTTCAAGGTAAAGATCACGGTTGATTTATATGTAAAACGCGGCTGGCTATATTGTACCTACTTAGGTAGGTAGGTATGCATTGGTGAATACAGACTATTAACAAGACCTCAACCAATACATGATTCCAATTTGTATATCGGCTACGTACCTAGGTACCTACTTGTCTGTAAATGGCCGATAAATGCCTTGCCATAGCCATGCCCCACTTCTATACTTGCTACAATCAATGAAGCTTCGCGAACCTTGGGGATCAAAAAAGAATCAAGCTAGTCTAGCAGCTCTGCAACACAGATTCCGATTTGTAACAACAACCTAAATCCTTATGAGTCAGGGGGAAAAAATAATAATGAACATTCCCATCTTATATTTATCGTAAATTGTCAGCGAAATCGGTACCCGGCGGATGTCATCCAAGCGAGAAGGAACTTCGTCACAAGGAGAAATTTGTCTACTATTGCGCATCAAACCCCTCCAAAATCGTCTTTTCTAAGACGACGCCATTAATATATACACAACACAAATTTGCATATTAGACCAAGGGATCCAATCGCAAATCCTTTTGCATACAAAATCTCTACCCGTTTCCTCGCGACAAGAGAACGGGGGAAAATGGGCGACAAAAACCTAAACGACCTTCTAAGATGGAGTATTGAGAACACGGTGTCGGGGCCCGACGGAACGACGAATGAAGGGCCACGGTCGACACTGAGCCCAGAAGCGCTGGCGGGAATAATGGGCGGCCCCTCGGACGCAGACTTGATGCGCGAGAGCATGGCAATTATCGTATCACCCGACCCAGAGATCACACTTGAATCGAAACTCACAGCCTTCGACAACCTGGAGCAACTGATCGAGTCGCTCGACAACGCGAACCTACTCTCGAACCTGGGGCTCTGGACGCCTCTTCTCGACTGTCTGGCGCACGACGAGGACGAGATCCGCCTCATGGCCGCCTGGTGTGTCGGTACAGCCGTGCAGAACAACGAGCCTTCCCAGGAACGCCTCGTCGCCCTGGGCGGCGTAGAGAAGCTTGTGCAGATGGCCGTCGGCAAGCGGTTACCGGCCGCCACTGGGGCGAACGGAGAAGGAGGCGAAGCGCAAGAGACGGAAGAGACCGGAAAACAAGAAACGACGAATGTCCGTCGCAAGGCCTTGTATGCCCTGAGCTCCGCCGTCCGCAACTATCAGCCGGCCATGGACGTGTGCGCAACCGAATTGCGGCGGCAAGGCGAGCATGTCGGTGGGGATGGAAAGGATATCGATGCGACCGACATGGATGCAGTGGACGTGGTGATCAGCGGGCTGAGGGAGAAAGTGGCGAGCGCATAATCTAGACCGTGGTCGTTAGACTTGCCTTTAATGATGGGACAGGTCATGATGTAAGACTGCGCATACGGTGCCTAATTAAGGAAAACGGGGAAAAGAAATCGGCACTGGTGGGCTGACCATAATCATGATGGTCAATCGGACTGCATATATTGGCGTTTGGTTAGGTATATGGGACCTATGCATAGACCAATCGTGCAAACCAACAGAACTGGTTGCATGGAGCCAAGTCGCCTATTGAATCATACAATATTGGTCTTTCCAATCCCGTCTAATTGCGAATGTCATATTGAGCAACCGTGATATTGTACAGCTTTGTATCATACTCTCTACGTCTTTTCGCCCGAGCGCCTGCTCATCTACAAGAGAGGTGAAACGTTGGAAGCGCATGGGAATTTTTATACATATTAGGAATTCGCCGGCCGTAGCGTCTACAGCGCTCAATCTACAATCTTGCCGTAAAAAGGTATGCCCAATGCCTTGCACAATATTCTTGCGTGTCTATCGGACTTGGCGGTGGTCTCTAGAACAATACGGCATCCAGGTATCATTTTTGACGGGTACATCTATAACGATAGTCAGCGATGGGATATCCGATGCGTGTATAACATCTTAAGGAGGCAGCCTGTCGACTTACCGAGTAGGCCGCTTCCACCTCTGGGAAATTCTGCATGTCTTGCGGTTCTAGACCAAATCCAATGTTACCCGTGCTGTCTCCCGTAGTTCCTATTTGTTAGGTGTCAGTCTACATTCCCAAATTTGTAAAATTACGACAACGTAGGCTCTTTTTGCTGACCTTTGACACCTTTCCACTCCTTGATCTTGGGAAATACAAGATTGATAGTCTTGTCGATAAACTCATAGGCCTGGTTGCCATATATTGAGCACTTCACGCCGGACTTATCACCCCTGATTATACCCCATTGCGACACACTCGACTTAGTTGTTGTAGTAGTCACCCGCACGCCCGATATACTCTGTAATACCGCACGCCCAACAATGATGTGGTCAAAGTTCTTCTTCGCTTTTGGAATGTACATGGCAATGTGCACGGCACGGATCTCGGGGATGTTTCTCCAGTCGATGGGCTTCTCGAGCGGGAACAGCACATCAGCACCACGGGGGCCACGCTTTGGACGATTCTTCATATATGGCGAAGAGTCATCCCACTCCCGTAGTCGTATTCGCTCGGGCTTCTCGGGCGTCCCCGGGGGTGTGTGTTGATACATCATAGTCATTATGTCGGAAGCAATGGTGGATTGATATGTCTGCTTTAGTCTGGGGAGATTGAAGGGGCCAGGAGCGAAGTCTCTGGCAGTAGGGTCCGAAGACGGAGGCGGCTGTACCGGATGCAGCGGGCCACGATAGTATTTTGGCGCATGAAATCGGTATCTTGGACTATTGTCAGCATGCGTGCCCAGTAGCATTAATCAAAATGAAAGCATCCTTGCGATCCTCCCTTACCTCTCGTGTGGCAGCTCATGAGCCCTCCTACTCGCTCTCTTCCGTGGATCAACTATGCTGATGCTTTCTCGAGTGACAATCGGGGTCGCCAAACCGGAGTCTAACTCGACGTCGGGGATAACAAGAGGCGTACTTTGACTTTCAGTCGAGGCGTATCTCTGAAGGCCTGATGTGCATGGTCTCAGATGAGACACGGAGCTCAGGAGCTGCCTGCCCACACGTGGCGCCTCGCGAAGCGTAGCCATGATTTGGTTGCGCTGCACACGAGAATTCCGTCACAATCGGGCTCCGTATACACCTTGACCTTTACCTATCTGAAGACCTGGAAATTTCCCTAGAGTCCAATTCAGGTCCCCGCTAAATATAAAGTCCGACGCCGACAGCCGCGACTGCTAAAATGGGAGGAGATACAGGGTAGGACGTCTTGATAAGATAAGTGGTAATGGGTGTTGACGTAGCATACTACAGGTGTCATTTCGGTGGTACAGTGCAGGTGTATGTGCAGGTAGTACCCCACTATTAGGGCGAGGTCACGATAAAGCTACCTCCCAGGTATCTACGTACCCAAAGTACCAATACATCCATCCTACCTACATGGTATGTAGGTACTACGTAGTTAGGTGCTTTTAAGACTGAAATACCTACCAGGTAGGTAGCATTCTTACAATAGTTGTATTTTATCGATTGACTGAAATAATGACAAAGGCATCCATATCTAGACGATGTAATTGCCTACCCACTTTGATTTTAGAATAATTCCTCCGTGTTGGCAAATTCAGCTCTCGTAAAATGTGTTTGCCTAGAAGAGAGCCTCTGGCGAAGATTAGCACAGCTGACAAACCAAGGTCCCCCCCAATAGCCAGAGTCAAAGTCGAATACCACAAGAGTCTACGTAGGAGGTCTATTTTCTCACCTCCCTACATACCTACCTAGGTAGGTAAGGTAGCATACACCAATAGGTACCTAAGTTACATTTTAGTTACCTACCTAAGCCCCGTACCCGTTTCTCGGATTTGCATGGGCAGACAGGCATCCGATTTCTGGTCATGCAGGCATTCACCCCATCGGTGAGAGGTAGGCAGAAGTAATGAAGTATAAGATTTACCTTCTGCCTACCTTCTGCCTACCTACTACAAACTTACCTTGACTTACCATTACACCAAATCTTGCCTGGCCATACCTCCTATAAAGTACCTAGGTACCTACATGTATGTACCTTGGGTACTAGAGGTACTAGAGGCACGGGGTATAGAATGGAATGACATCGAGCGCCTTACTTACTTACCTACAGTAACAGTATAGAACAGCCGCACATCATCTGTACACCATCACCACTCCACTATCCCGTACCTTGTCCAGAAGCCTGTCCAGAAGCCTGTCCACATGCAGTCTTGGCCAATTCATCACCCATCTGGTAACATCAATCGCAAACCCTGATCGTTTGAGATGAATGATTCGTTCTACTCCGGCTAACATCTCATCAGTCGACAATTCCACCTATTTGCGTTCTTAATAGATGTTATATATTGCCTCTACTGCCGTCCGACTACCGCTCTTCTCAAATACAAACCACCAAATTCCGCCCCCAATCGTAACGCAACCAGCCAACCAGTTGTCGATCCCAAGATCCTTCACTACTGGTACCCAGATCCAGGTCCAGATCCACCTGTTTACTACCTGGACCCTGGTCCGAAACCACCCCCCCACACCGCGTCCTCGTTACAAGGAGCTCGTTGCAACCCCGCGGTCAGAACATCGATCCTTATTCTCGTCGCCGTGCCGATCAAAAAGCACCTGGAAATAGAGCAACAAAAGGTACCATTTACCAGAAAGCTCCCCTAGCAGTGGTCTAGCTCCTACCTAGGTAGTATGCAGCAGTGAGATCAATAGCACCGACGACGCCTAGCCTTGCTCTTCTCATACTTACGAATTACATTGCCCGTCGGTTCCTTGGTTTTTTTTCCGGCGGGACGAACCATCTTCGATCACTACTAGTTTGCGGTTGCTCCTTAGCTATGAAATTAAATTGAATCGTCGGACATCGCAGATCACGCCAGAGGAGGTTAGGATTTGCTAATATTCAAGCTCTGCAACTCGAAGAATATCATCTCCCCGGTGTTATCCGTACCTATCTACTACTCTGTGCTACCGCCTCCGCCATGAGCACCATGAAGACTGGCGGTATGCCTAAGAAGTTCCTCAGTCTGCGGGAAAAACACGGTCATCGCCGTGCCAGATCATCCGATACTACTCAAAAGGTAAGCTTGACTGCCGTCAGTCTACCCATACAATCCAGGCCATCTGCTAACACCCACACCCCTGTAGCACCGTCCAATATCCTCCGACATCTTCTTCTCTATCTTCAAATTCGACGGCGCGAAACAACACGCCAAAGACGAAGATGAGGTAACACAACGAGAAAAAGAAGACGCTAAGGTGTGTTATGGCTCTACCTCGTTCTTCACGAGAGAGGTGACTTGGTATCTAACGGCACTAGGTTGAAGAGGTTCACCAGAGAGCCGCCATCCTCGGCCTCGATCTCCATAACCTACACCATGACCACATCCTCTATGCCCTTAATTCAAAGTATTCATCGATGGACGTCGATAAGGCGATCGAGGTGCTAGAACTCCTACAGGCGTCACTGGCTGGGGAAATATTTAGCTACAACCCAGCGGTGCAAATGCTAGGTGCTGAAAATAGGGGGAACGTCACCTGCTATCTTGATGCACTACTATTCGCCATGTTCGCCAAACTTGACGCATTTGAATGTATGCTGAAGGCTGATACTCGAGATGACGAACCCCGGAAAAAGCTTGCTGTCCTCCTACGGCTATGGGTAAATATGCTAAGAAGCGGGAAACTTATCGAAACGGACATGGTAAGTCAATCCTACCTAGAACCATTACTGCGGGTGTACTAACTACCGACAGACGGAGCACATCCAAGAGGCATTAGCTGAGTGTGGTTGGAAGGAGGCACGATTCCTAGAGCAGCAAGATACTTCAGAAGCCTTTGCCTTCATTACCGAGACACTCCAGTTGCCTCTCCTTACATTACAGGTTGACTTATTTCATGACGGGAAGAACGACGACGCAGACCACAAAGTCGTATACGAGAGATTATTAAATCTTGCTGTTCCGCCTGACTCCGAAGGGAAAGGAGTCAAACTAGAAGACTGCCTAGAAGAATACTTCAACTCGCAAGTTGACGTACATCGAGAAGGCCTTGATGAGAAGAAGGCTAGTGATGCGTTCGACCAAACCACTAGTCCAGATCAGCTTCCTAGCCCAAGTACTCCCAAAAGCGCCATTCGTGTCGTCGAAACGGAAACTTCTCAAGCTTCTACCTCAACGGAGGCTCCTCTTACCGATGCTCGGGATTTTCACAGTTCAGCTTCGGCGTCTCAGTCGATTTGCCGGCCACACCGTAGTCGTGCTGAAAGTATAATCCAGAGAGTTGTCATCGACAGACAAGAACAACCTTCAGATGCGGACACGGCGGGTTTATTCCTGAGAGCTAAAAGGAAGGCATCAGTCGTAAAAGCTATCACAATACCCGCTTGGCAATTCTTCAAGCTGATACGTAAGTCGTCTATAAGATGTTTCCGTCATGGCCAGTAGACTAATTTGTTTGGTAGCCTGGCACTCGCCGGCAAATTCAGACCCGAAGAGCGATTTAGAGGTTGCGCGGCACTTTAGTCAACGACCTGTGGTCGGGATATGTTTGAAACGCTACATGATGGACAAGAACGGAACTATGAAGCGTCAAAATACGTACATCGATATACCCGACAGCCTTAGGTTACCACACTTCATTATTGACGATAGGCATGTGGAGGAAGGTGGGCTTACTGCTGAGTATAAGCTAGTCCTTCAGTCCGTAGTCTGCCACCGTGGGGATTCGTTACACTCTGGGCACTATATCTCCTTCTGCAGAGTAGCCCCCAAACTTCTAACTGACAACCGTCGACATGACAAAGATCCTCCTCCTGATTATGAGGAAGCGCAATGGGTCAAATTCGACGATCTCGCGTATGAACGAGTCACCACCGTCGACGACATCAAAGAATCCCTCAAGCAAGAGATGCCCTATCTTGTCTTTTACCAAATCGTTCCCATTGTCAACGTACCGGCTAGTTCAGTGGGGAGCATAGAAGCAGGGCCCCCAGCATACGATGACGAGGCTTCTACCGTAGTCGCTACGGATACCCCAATACATCAGGAGTATCAAACGATCTCCCGGAAGACTAGCAGCTACTTCGACAATTCAAGCAGTATTCCCTCGGCGACTCCCAGCTTGCGATTTTCAGTCGAACTGGAGCCGCCAGCGCGCATTAGCTTCGCCGACGAAGACGGATTCCTTAGTGTCTCTCGACGCGCTAGTATTGCGTGCGGCGACTTGATGGGACCCAGGTCAGGCACGACTTCTAACGACCACTCACCCGCTGTTAGTCCCGGCGAGGAGACAACAGCACAGAGATTGAGCCGTGCAGCTGCGAGATTCAAGTCGTCCACTAAGAGCCGGCCACAAAGCCAAGCTGGCGAGACACGGATCGGTCAAACGATGTCGAAGCTTGGGTTCATTAGGTCTAGCAGAGAACCACTGCGAGACTCGATGCATGAAAATAGGGATGAGGACTCTGATATCGTGATTGTCAACGGAGCGCCAGGTGAGCAGGAAGAAAAAGACGGGACCCCCCACCCATATTCCAAAAGAAAAGAGAAAGACAAAGAGCCGACTCAGAAGAGAGGCAAATCCAAGACACGCCCCAAATCAAAGGACAAGGACTTTCCAGACCGGGAATGCGTTATACAATAAAATCTATCATCGCTCACTAGGACAGAGAGTATGGCAAATCCAATGCCAACGACAATGGTGGAGGCGATCACAGAAGCGGAGATGAGTGACGGTGATCGCGGGTTCGAATGCCTTTTGGGGTAACTGAAGGATACTTTGTGTCAGCAATTTAGCAACCAACGGACGCGGAGACTTCGACGCCGGACCAGATTAGGTTGACTCACGGGATTCAAATGGGAAACGCGAAGTGCGAAATTTCTGCTGGTGTGGTGTGGCCTTCTTGCAATGGATCAGTGCTCACGTTTTTGCATTTACACGGGTGGTTATAAATAGCATGGCATGGCGTGTATACGAGGCGTTGCGTCATAAATCACCCTCTGTAGTTTTATTTTAGGGCGTGGGAGACGCCTGCGGCTGGATCTCTAGCGATTGAAGATTTTGGGACCAATGTGTCTATAGGGCTTGTGCGTAACGGCGGAGTTAGTTGCGATCCGAGAGGTGCTGTATTTGTAATAGGGGTAATGTTGTGGTGTGTTGGAGATGAAACGATCATCATCGTCATCATATGTACTATATCTGGCCCGTCTGCTGGCCAACGACAACGGAAATATTACCGATAGATAAAGTTGACATAAGATAAACCCAGTTTCTCAAGAGTTAGTACCTATGAAGATGAAGGGCGTGATCGTGTCTCCCATTCCCCGTTTCGACGTCGACAATACACACCACGCCGGCGGGCCGAGACGATTCGTCTCCCTGTCCACGTTCCCACGTTATCGGGTATATCGGCGTCCTCGCCGGAATATTACTATGTAAAAGCAGGGCCTAGTACCTATTTCATGTCCCCATTCTCGCCGGACGCCTGGACTCTCTCCTCTTAGAAAAGCCAAACCACAAATGGCGACTAGCCCCAGAGACAGCTTCAGAAACGTCCCCTTTTCTACGTCCCCGCCCCTCGCGGCGCTTCCGGTAGACAGTACGACGGCGCAACAAATGCTTAGGCTCTCTTGCTCACGATGGGGAACTTCTGAACGAAGAATAGGCCCCGAAGGGAAGTTAAGAACGATATCGTATTTAACACCTCGTGTAATCGTAGAGTTAAATTAGCGAAGAGTAGTTACGCTACCGTTATACGCGAAACCTGTCGCGTTATGAATATTCTCGCTAGTCACGGTTAACATTACCCACTAGCACGTTGTACCATATAAAGCCATTTATGTTGTCATTGATCATGTAAAGTAATCACAACGTCTAGAACGTATTCGTCGGCCCACTGTTAGTACCATAAGTATCGTATTCTATGCGTCTAGGCCGTCGAACTCTATAAGTTTTGCCGCCATCCTGATGACCTCGTTATCCTGGACGTCCATCTCTGGATTGTTGACCTTCATCGCAATCACGTTATCCACCATACCCCTTAGCCTCGATACGAGGACACCCAGTCGTGCCCAACCACGCAACCTAAAGCGCCGTGAATCTTAGTACAACATGGGCCCGGGACCAAAAGCATCGCGAATGGGAAGACTTACCGAAGCCATCCATCAACCACTAGACCCCTACCTAGCGTATCGAGCTCTATAACACCGGAAAACAGGAGAAGCGTGAAGGCGTTAAATGCTACAGAAAGACCCGAAACCATGTTAGCAAGCCCTAAAATCCCCAAGGCCCGGAAGAAGAAGAAAAAATTAAGTAAGAACACTTACGCGTTAAGTCCCGGATAAAAATTTTGCTGGTGGAAATCATCGTGAAGTATGATACGAAAGCCGCATTTCCTGTGAATCCCTGACTGTCAAAGAGGGCGCTGCTGGGGTGGATGAACACGCGCCCATTCTCGTGCGTGAAGTACTTGATGGTACGGGCCTCGGGGTCTAGTTCGACCGCGCCCGACACGGACGCCGCGAATTTCTTGTCTGGGAACTGGATGCGCGCGATTTGGGGCGTAAAGGCTGAGGCTGTGAGCGCCCGAAGGAGAGGCATGGAGACAGTAGCGGTCTGGGAAGACCGAACTAGGGAGGTGCCGATGATGCCGATTTCCGTAAGCGCCGAGTAGTATTGCGTTCGCGTGGTGGATATGTCTGACAATGTTTGGTTTGAGAGGAAGTTGTCATCACAAAAACCTCGCACTTGTCGTTGTGGCATACCTTGATCGACCATGGCGTTCCACTGCTGGTACGCTCGTAGATCGGTGAGCAGGTCACCGTCTCCTTTAGCGAAGCGCATGCGCGCTTCCCTAGCCAAGTCCCGCTTATCGGGCGGCGACAAGAAAGGACTCTTCGTGCTGAGGATTGCAGCAATTGTGATGCTCTCATCGAGGCAACCGAAAATCGCACCATATACCATAAGTTTCCCACAGCGGAGATCTGCTGGAATCATGGCGAGCTGCTGACCTAGCGCAGTGAGCTCATCGCCGTCGAGAGCCCCCATACGCTGCAGCATTCGGACGGCGTTTTCTACTGCTGTGATAGCTGGCGGTGTAGGGGTTCTGCCCAAGAAACCGCTAATATCTATCGTACCCATGGCCCGAACAGATAAGCAGAGCTGCTCGAGTGGCACGCGACGAATCTCGGGCTCAGGGCGTTCTGCCATGCGTTCTTCGAGACCTTCCGTGTAGAGCTTGTAACACTTTCCAGCCTGTACACGTCCGGCACGCCCTCTCCGTTGCTTGCATGCGGCTCGTGATGCCCAAGTTTCCTCCAGCTTGCGCATGTTGCTCTGCGGGTCAAAACTGGTTTCTTTGACTCTCCCGGTATCAATTACGGCGACAATGTCATCAATTGTGATAGAGGTCTCGGCGACATTAGTCGCAACCACCACTTTTCGCTTCCCATATGGCGGGCGTTGGAATACCCTCCGTTGATCTCGTGTATCTAGAGATGCATGGAGGGGTAAGACGTGGAGCGACGGAACAGACTTCAACCTGTCGATAGTGCGATTGATCTCGACTACGCCGGGTAAAAATATGAGAATGCCGCCCTTCTCATTGCTGTATTGCAAGTCTTCGTCAATGGCTTTGGCTGTCTCGACCAGTAACGAATAATTGATACGAGAGCCTAGTTTCTGAATGGTTTTCTTGATTGGGTCTTGGGCGTTTTGGGAGTCCCCATCGATGAGTCCTTCATCACCATCGTCGCGACCGCGGTATCTATCACGGTCAACCGTGAAATCCGTCATCCGAATGATGTCCTCAAGATAGTAATCTTCCACGGGGAATGTCCTGCCGGCAATCTCAACAAGTCCGACTTGTAGTCCTTCGGAAGTGAAATAGGTCTTGAAGGTCGCGGCATCAAGCGTAGCGCTCATGAGTACCAACTTAAGATCTTTCCTTATTTTAAGCACATCTCGGATGATACTCAAGAGGAAATCTGTATCCAAGCTGCGTTCGTGGACCTCGTCGATCACGATGTGGCTGATATCGGCCAGAGATGCTACAACGTCTTGGGTTCGCCCACCTGAAGTCTGCAACCGCCTTAATAATACACCAGTAGTCATGAATGTAATTTTAGTCTGCGAGCTTGTCTTATTCTCTCCGCGAATCGAGTAACCTACTTCCTTGCCGACTTGTGAACACCGTTCTTCGGTGACTCTGTCCGCAAGACCAAGCGCAGAGATACGACGGGGCTGTGTGCATATAATGTTAGTCGCATTCCCAAGCCCTTTACTGTATAGATCATCTAGTATAAACTGAACCGACTGAGTAGACTTGCCGGAGCCTGTCTCTCCAGCAATAATTGTGACTTGTGATTGTATAACAGCCTCGACCAATTGGTCTTTGACTTGCCAAGCGGGTAGCTTCTGGCGTTGGCGAAGCATCTCTTTCAAAGCCGAGCCCTCCTGCCGTTTTTGCCATTCTTCTCTACTTCGTGCATCGATGTCTCTTGATAGGGGCTTCGGATGTCGAAATTGGCGTTTTCGTATAGATTGGGTGTTTCGAACTTCAACCGCTGCGGACGCAACGCCGGATATATCTCGAAGCTTGCCAGGCTTCTTAATGATATCATTAATGTTCTGCTGAATCCAATCGATGGCGAAATAAATCTTCATGGGTTCTTCGCTTAAGGATTCAGCAAGATAAGTGAGCGTTTTTTTGACCACACTAAGTTTTATGTAAGAAGGAAGATCGGCGACTAAGGATACAATAATCTCGGATGGATATCGAGAAGACCTGCGAAACTGGGCGGACGTCTCGATATGTTTCTCGGACCCGTTTCTGACAGACTTGATAAGAATTTGGCAAACGTCATCAGAAATTTGTTTGAAGTGGTCTCCAAAAACTGAACTAAGGCTCTCCATCTCGTCGGACCAACATTCTTCAGGAGTTCCAAAGATGAGAGGTTCCTCGGTAGCTGCCTTAGGCAGCGTGGAATCGCTACCACTTGACAATAGGAAATCCTGCAATGCCTCGGCTGTTCGCCCTTCATTCTGGCTATGTTCCTCGTACAGCTTCTTGCAAAGTTCCGCGGAATATCCGGTCTGCGATAGGCGTTTAACTGCGGCCTCTCGTTTCAAATCGGAAATTGCGGCAACCGAGATACCAGCCGTATAGCTCTCGGGTAGGGCCCACCTAGGTAGGTCATCTTCGGGAACATGGACCAAAAGCCACTCAAGGGTCTCTTCGCGGTCCTTGCATTCGTCTACAGCTTCTTCCACGTGGCTTTGACGGAATCCAGAGTCACTAAGCTCCTTCACAACGAGCCCCTTCTGAGACGGTGACATTCGAACCCCGTATGGATTCCATATGACTTCTCTCCGGACGAGATCTTCAAGTTGAGACCTTGTCTTTCGGCCCATTTCGATCTTGGGAATAGTAGTCCACCCCTTCATGGGATTTCCACCGCCCTTAGAGCTAGATGGAGACCCTGTATGGCTTCGCAAAACTAGGCCGGCCGCACCAGGCATATTCTTAGCCCTTGCCTCGATAGCCTCCTTCTCTCTCCTCTTCTTCTCGGCAGCGGCTTTCTCATCTTCACGCTGCTTCAACGTTGCGAATGGGTCAGCATCATACATCCATCCATTTTTGTTCTTGACGTCTTCCGCCTTGATGGCCTCGAACTGCTTCCATAGTGACCTATAATCCGGTGGCAGTGTGGTATGAATATTCTTCATGCTGCAAACACGAAACAATGCGTATGTGGCGGCAGCATGTCTGGCTTCTAATGGGGTCTCTCTTGTAACCAGATGCTTATAATCCGGATGTATTTTGAATGGCGGGACCTTAGTCACTTCCTGAGTCTTGGGGTTTTTGGTACTGAGCTGAACAAAGTAGGAGAGGCCTTGTGAACCTTTAATCTAGAGCGAAAAGCATTATATTAACTAAGTACAGACCGTTATGACAGCGACATCGCTTACAGACTGGTAATCTGGCTTGTCCCATTTCTGCCTTTGGCAGTGTTCCGCAAGAAGGTTGACGGGTAACTTTCCGGTCCAGCTGGAGCCTCCGATAAGTTGCTTTACGGTTGGCTTCGGCGGGCCGGTGGGCATCTGCTCGTTATCGATCGCTTTCCCCTTGGACGAGCCCTGGCCGCCCCTCCTCGGCTTGGTGTCCGTTGTAGAGTTGGTGAAGACTATGAAGTCATCTTCCTGAGGGGGTTTATTACTTGGCTTTGCAGATTTCTTCGACGAGCTTGCCGAGGCCTGTGGCGGAGGGGCCGTGGCCTTTTCCTTCCCTTTTTTGACCATGTTGATGAGCCATGGGTGCACATATATTTTGTGAAGACTTCAACAGTATCTTGAAAGGGCACAGGCCTCGTGAATACCCTATACCTGTACGAATGGGTCGGTATCTGGCAAAGTGGCGCCTGCAGGGGTGAAAAAAATAACTCTAATATTACAGTGCATATTTTATCAACGAACTGCACTGTACGTGGGGATTAGCCCCTGACTGGCTGAATACTGAATAAACGGAGGTAGCTATTGTGCGAATTGGCAAAGCTCCCTAGGTAGGCAGTACCGGGTAGTACCTACGCAGATAGGCACTGGAAGCGCCCCAATTTATAATAGAACACCAGGTACACAGTAGGTAGGTATATACGTACATAGTACCTTAGGTACCCACCTAAGGGACAGAGCAGAGCCTCTGAGGTAAGGTAACCGTTCCATAGCTGTGGGGTTTAGACAGCATTGTGGTAACTCACAGTCAGGTACCTAATGTATTTCTACCTACTCCTTTGCGGGTACATGTTTAATGTCGACTGCAGCCAAAACATCAGCATCTTATACTTGGTGCATACCTACCTTGGTAGGTAGTAGATTCTAACCGTCTCAGCGTAGATAACAAATGAAATCGACTCTGTTCTTAGCTTACCGGGTTGGCGATATACTACCTAGTGGTCGTTTGTATCTTGACGTCTTGACGCAGAAAAGCCCCCGCAAATTCTTCCGGCGGGGTTTGATGATGTCGACGACGGAATCGGGTCCGGAAGATGCTATTACCACAGAGGAGATCACGGGGACTGCGCCGGCATCTCGACCGGGCCTCGCGGGAGTAAGCCGAGAGACGAAGCGCGATGCATGTGAGCTGCCATCAACTATCAACCACCGACCTGGAGTAGAGAGAGAGCCCTCATCCAACTCAGCTCTCGTCCATTCTCGCCCTAGTGATCACGTTCATCCGTGGCTCTACTACGGCACCATGCTAACGTTCATCTCAAGTTGCAGAGCTCATGGCACCTAAACCCAGGAAACCACAGGAGCCCCCGACCTTGGCCTCAACACGGGGCGCATTGACGGGCGGCTTCAAAGCACGTAACGGGCTCGGCGCATACACAGCGGACCCGGCGTCCTTCCCAACCAACCGCGTCATCTACTATAACGAATCCTTTGTCGTCATCAACGACCTATACCCAAAGTCGACCGTGCACGCGCTCTTGCTCCCACGCTCACCACAGAGCCGTCTCCATCCGTTTGATGCCTTCGATGATGTGGAGTTCCTCGCCGAGGTGCGGGAAGAGACAGCGCGACTGAAGCGTCTCGTAGCGAAGGAACTGCAACGGCGCTGCGGGCGATTTAGCGCGCAAGACAAGCTGCGCGAGAGCATACTAAACGGGGAGGTAGAGTGGGAGGACGGGGCACCACTACCGGTTGGCCGCGACTGGGAGAAGGAGTTGCTCGTCGGCGTTCACGCACATCCTTCTATGAATGACTTACATGTTCACGTCCTATCGCGGGATATGGTATCTGAGTATATGCGGGGCCGCAAACACTACCAGTCTTTCAATACGCCGTTCCTGGTTGACATCGCCGATTTCCCCTTGGCGGCCAATGACCCTCGGCGGAAGCCTGGACACAGTGGGTTCTTTGAAAGAGATCTGCAGTGCTGGCGCTGCGGAAAGAATTTCGGGAACCAGTTCAAAAAGCTCAAGGTACACCTCAGCGAAGAGTTTGAGGAATGGAAGAAAGAATGAAAAATTAATACATGATGCCACTCGGAATCGTTAATCTAAAAGAGCCGAAATAGTTCACATTGAGGTTTCAAGCTTAGACGGTTGATAGTTAAGAGAGAAGAGCCGAGAGCTCGAATTAATTAAGGAGTCAAGGGTCTAAAACTACAACACGACATAATGTGATGCAACGCGACGCGCTGTGGGGCTCTATGCAGGAATCTAGTATAATATGGGAAGCGCGTGGATCGCAGGTACAGGGACAGACTCGCGATCTAGAACGCGGTAATGGATTAGTCTAAGCCCAATGTCTTAATTTTTCACGTAGATGAAATAAAAAGGCCCTGTGATGGTTAGAAGTAAATTGTTAAAAAACCAGATGGATGGGCCAATTGCTCGTCAAATATACATGCAACCCTGTGAGAACACGACTAACTCCACCTTTCCTTCGTCAAACTTAATTACCGTGTTATTACAAGCCCCAGGCGTTATTGTAGCTGCGTACAGGAAGCATAGAATGAATGTTGACGATTTATTTTTTTGGAAAAAAAAAAAGCGCCAACTTCTCCAAATCTCGCCCAGTGCGTCGTTATGGATTACCCACACCACTGATCCTCCGGAAGGCGGTGGCTAGACTTGCTGCTAATCCAGGTATCCTGGTCCTCGCATCACTGTTCTAATCCTACGGAGAGCGCCTCGGTCAGTAGAGTAGGGATAAGAGTTAGACAAAATTTAAAGCATTAAGGGGAGTGCTACCTCCGTGCTGAGAGCCAAATCGTTGTCAACAGCATTTTCATCATCGACAACGTTATCGTCATCGTCATCGATCGCTATATCAACCTCGGCGAGAGCGTCTGTAGTATAGTAACGTGTTAATGTAAAATTTTGTCACGGATATATGTCCATGCATACCCTCATCAGCGTCGGCTTCCTCATCGTTCTCTTCCTCGGGCTCCTCGACGGTATCACTCTTCCGTTGCTTGCGTCCCTTGGTAGCTGAGCCCTTTGCTTTCGACTTTGCCGACGAGGCCTTGGGGGTGGTCGCCTTCTTTGGGGTTGTGGCAGCACTTCCGGCCTTGGGAGGCCTGCCTCGGCGTCCAGCACCGGTGCTGGCTGCCGGCTTCTTCGCTGTTGCCTTCTTTACACCACCACCAGATCCGGGAGGGCGACCGCGAGGACGGCCACTGGGAGCTTTCTTAGGCTGAGGTGCAATGCCGTTCTTGGGGGGTCTGCCGCGTCCACGCTTGACTGGGGCATCAGACGCGTCGGCAGCCTTAGAAGGCGTGCCATTCTCCTTAGTTCCACGCGCAGGTCGTGTAGGTGCCATGTCTGGGTATGTGGGCGAATGAGGGACGAAAAAACGAACAAAAATGAATTAGAAAAATTGGGGAAAATTCTCCACGATGCAATCGAAGACGAATTGAATCGACGTGAAAATGAGAAAAAATGTCGGATGTGGACGCGACGGGTATTTGGAGGTAGAAGGGAGAGAAAGTGCAGGAGAATTCGAGAGCGCGCGCGATGGGAGCACTATCATGTTCTTAACAATAGGTATGTACGTACCTAGCAAGCTACCGACCTAGGTAGCTACCTAGGTAGGTAGCTGCTTAGGTACCTAGGTAGTTAGCTACATATATCCAGGTCGGTACGTGAACTACCTAGGTACCTATTTAGACTAGCCTATATAGGTTAGCGAGGTGACCAGGATCCACTACCTTAGGTACTACCTAAATACTATGTATGTAGGTACATGTACAGAGTACTGTTTTACTGTAAGTACCTCATGGTCTACCTAACCTGGGTAACTTTTTGATCGGTAGGTGTAAGTACCTAACCTTCTCCCGCCCGTTAAGTGCTCTTAACTAATTTTTTTCGTGTTCAAGCCACAAGCTACCATATTGTATATACCTATATTTAGGTTAGGTAGGTGTTAATATCATGTATCTAAAGCACCAATATTCCCCTTTCCTGTGTAGCCATCCGATCCCCCTCTCTATTTATCTAGGTACCTAGGTATCTATCTATCTATCTACCTACCTCCCCTTCGGCATGACGGCCACATAAAGCATAGGGGAAATAAAAAGAAGGGGAGAGGACGCGAAGTTCGAGCAAGTCATCGCATCGAGCATGCAAAGGCTGCATAACATGCTACCGGAAAGTGCGGGGGTCTATTTCTTCTCCCGGGGGAATTGGCTCTGTAGGTATATAGCGGATACTTACGGTAAACATTAACTTCATGTCAGAGCGATGGTCAACTCTATAAATCAGCCCAGGCCCAAAACGACGTGCTTCAAATATGGTGAACCAAGACAAATACTCCAATCGCACAATCCCCAAGATCTCACTCCACGACTTTGACACGCGCATTGACACCATCACAGCCGAGTTGGTAGCAGCAGCGGAAACAGACGGGTTCTTCGCCGTAGTCGAGCACGGGATCTCATGGCGTGAGATATCCGCGCAATTCAGGCAAGCCGAGCGCTTCTTCGCCTTGCCTGACGCAGTGAAGTCCACCGTGCCCTTCAGTCGTCAAAACACGGGCTGGGAAAAGGCAGCGCAAGTGCGTCCTAGCACCGGGCAGCCGGACCAAAAGGAGTCGTATCAATTGCAGTACGGACCCGCGATGCGGCACGCCTGGCTTCCCGAGGAAACACTGCCCGGGTTTCGCGAGGCCAGTCTCGCCTTCATGCGCAAAGCACATGCCGTCTCGGAGAAACTCATGATATGCCTCGCCCGGGGCCTCGGGTTCGACGACGATTATTTCGTGCGAGCCCACGATACCGCTAACCCGGATACCCAGACTGTCTTGCGGCTGCTGCACTACTTCGCGCTCGATCCAGTTGCTCGAGTCCCGGATACTCATTACCGTGCTGGCGCGCACACTGACTGGGGCCTACTTACGCTGCTCTTCCAGCGGCCAGGGGAGAGCGGGCTCGAGATCTGTCCCGGCCGTGACGTGTTCACCGAGTTCGGGCTTGGAGATACGTGGACAAAAGTTGAGCCCGTAGAAGGCGAGATCATATGCAACATGTAAGTGCCCTACTACCCACTCCACCTAGGTACTCTCATCTTGTCCTTGGGTGTAGCGTGCCCTCTCATACCTATATTGTAGTGGCGATCTCCTTATGAGCTGGAGCGACGATCGCTTCAAGTCGGCTTTTCATCGCGTGAAGACGCCGAGAGACCCCACAGTAGATTACTTTGGACCTCGGTATAGCATGGCCTATTTCAACCAGCCCGTCAAGAGTTGTCAGATTCAGGGGCCACTCAAGAAGTACCCCGTCGTCTCTGGCGCCGAGTTTATTCACGCCGCCATTCAGCGCAATTATGCAGCTTTGGAAGCTAGAAAAGCAACGAACGGGGAACTTGCCAGTGAAGAATTGGGCTTGCTGACAACCACATAATTGTGGACAATGCAAGAGTAGTAGTGCTTCAAGTAGCTGTAGCCCATTTTATCAATCGAGGAATTGGTTGCTCATCGGCATCGCGAAGTCCTTATGCCTTCGCAACAACGATATCTCGTGAATCGCACTCGCACTGTTTAGAAGGTTGGCTCTTCTAAAGTTTTGTCTTTATGTTGTGATACATATAATTTTGATAGCTATACAACATGGCCAGCAACCCCAAAGCAGGTATTATACACGACGTTTTCTTCCTATCTGAGATTAATAATACCGCACCAACCCGATAACCTGTTTCCAAACCATGTTATATTATCGTCTCCGAAGATACGCCTACTGGTCCTTCGGGATTGGCCTTAATGTCCTAGCACCGGTTCTACTCAGCACCCTTGGACTTCGACTTGCCACTTGCACTGCTCTTCACACGTCGCGCGCTTGGGCGGTTAAGGTGGTCGGCAGGGATCCAGCTCTCGTCATATCCCTTGTCATTGCCGCTTGCAGTACCTTCCCCACCAGAAAGAGGCTCCTTCTCCAACGTGGCCTTAGCCTTCTTTGCGGGCCGGGACTTTTTGGTCTGGGGGAAAAAGGCCTCGATGTAGGTCTTGTAGACGAAGTAGCTGGTAGCAGCAAAAGCGCCAGACAGGAAGAGATACAGGAAGATACTGCAGTAGCGTTGTTAGCTTGTTAAAGGGTGATAGAAGTTGTAGACGGGCTAGGGCTCACATCTGAGGGTCGAAAAAGCTAGTAGGGGCCTCGACAATGCTAACGACCTCGTCATAGACACCGACAGAGAAGATCTGGTTGGAAGCGCCCATAATGACGCCAATGAGGTGTAGTCGAACATCCTGAGGCTGCATATCCAGAACAAAAGAGTAGGGCAGCGACTGTTTCTCGCCAGCGGGAATAGTAGCTTGGTACTGAACCGTGGACAGGTTGCGAAGAACAGCGGCGTAGGCAGGGGCATCAGGGCTCAGCTCCCCGGGGGTCATGAGCTGGCCGCCAAGGAAGGCGACTTGGATAGGCTTGTCTTCATTGTTGGTGATATCAATAACAGCCTTAGTTGGCCGGCCGTTGACCAGCTTGACACCGAAGATATCAGCCTCAGGGAAAGTGGCGACAATCTCGGCGTTCAACTGCGCTTCCGGAGCGGTGGTAACGGTCTCGTCGTCGGTGACAGGTGGCTAGAAGATAGACCATCATGATTAGTCCATAGTGACCTCAATGCGCGCGCGTGACCTTGGGTAGTCTAAGGAAAAGGAGGTAAGACCTACAACATCAGTGTCTTGAGCAAAGACAGATATAGCACGAAGCGCGAGCCCAACAAGGACGGAGTAGCGGAGGGCGACCATATTGGCGACAATGAACCCGAGACACAGGATAGAGAAAAAGGAAAGGGAAAAGGAAAGGATGGGAATAGGTGACGGGAAAAGTATGACCAAGAGTCGATGTGGATGTGGAGAGGAGGAGGGAAGAGGGAGAGGCGAAGCTCTCGAAAAGTTGTGTGCTCGGTGCTCAGTACCTACTCGAGCGGTTGTAGCTGCAATCTGGTCAGAAATTCGGAAATCTACCTACATAAGTACATAAGTACAACCGCCTACTACGTAAGTAGTAGTACTAGTACAACTAGGTACCTAGGTAGAGTCTAGACTAGTCTCCCTAGGTACCTACAGGTACTTCAGGGCGCTTCAGGTAAGCATTTCGAGCTTGGGTGCGTCTAGAATCCCCCGGTTACCACCTAGCCACATGTGCTGCTCCGTGGCTGTGCAGAGTCGGCTACCTGCCTAACTACGCTCAGCTACGCGCTTCGACAACGCTTAAGACATCTGCACGATGAAGTAATTCTTTCAAATAGGATCTTTGCATGTAATACGCCTGATTAGCGTGACTAATGGCGGGTTACGTCCGTTCGTTTTATCGGTTTGTTTTATGCATGCGAAGCATCGATTTTTCGTAGTTGGCTATTATCTTCATCGAACTACGCTTCGTCACCATGGTTCATTGAGCCCGGCATAAAACTTCAAGCACAGCTACAATGTTCAAGCTATAATACGTAACCTTGACTTAAACCCATTCCTCCCAACTAATACCATCCCGCAAATACGGCGCCGTCGGCCCCTGCGTTTCCCACATGGGCCCCTCGGCATCAACGAGGTACCCGTTAGCGCAGAACTCGAATCTAACACGCGTGTTCTGCATTTCATAGAAGTCGTCAAACCCACTGTTCAGTGCATCCGCCAGAGAATTTACCTCGCCGGCCGGATGCAGTTGCTTCCAGGGCTGACGACACGAGAGCCCCTTGCAGGATTTGAGCACGAAGAGCAGTGCGTCGAGACGTGATACTACCTTTGCGATGGGGAGTCCAGCGATAAGGGTTTCGCTGGAAAGCAAGGTGGAGGGGTTTAGTAGGTTGTGCATTTGGCCCCGGTCAACCTGTCCGTCTCGTAAGCCTCTTTCCCTGGGTAATAATTAGCGGTATAGGAAGGACGTACACTCATGTCGTAAAGCTCATGCTCGTTGTTGCACCAAACCGAGTAATATATATTGTAGTCTGGGCCCGACAGACGAATGGCTTTGTACGTGTTGTGCTCCTGAGAGAGGACTTGGTGAATGCCCTCGCTTATAGCTCTGCCCCAGTACTCCACGTTCACGTGTTCTCGCCTGGTCTGCTCAGCGACCTCGATTTCGCCTTTCGTGACCGGGATGGGCTTTCCGTCAAAGTCCTCCCGCAGCGGTATTCCTAGTAGCTCTAGAAACGTGGGCGCAAGATCGGTATGTGATGTAACAATATTAGTTGTGTAGTTAGATGCAACGCCCGGGCCGCGCACGATTAGTGGTACGTTAATATCTTCCTCATACCCACATGTTTTCCCTGGCTGGAGACGGTGTTGTCCAATATGGAAACCGTTGTCGCTGCTGTAAACGATATATGTATCATCGAGGATGCCATATTCCTCGAGACGAGTAATGAGTCCATCCACCAACTCGTCAACGGCTTGCAGTGAACGTAGGCGTTGGCGATAGAAGTGGTCGTTATAGTCTATATTAGACTGGTTTTGCTGTGGCAGGCCTAAAAGCCAATTTGCCCCAGATGACTACGATGAGTAGTACTCATTGATTAGCGCCAACTACAAGCCTAAACTAGCATGGGAGTGTCTGGAACACCAACATGGTCGGGATTGAAGTTCTCCGTCCTCGGGACCTTCACGTCTTCGAAAAGGTGCCGGTGTCGTTCTGCTGGGATAGGCTCGCCGAATTGGGCCGAGCGATCTTCCCCTGGGGACGCATCCTTGATGATGACGTTTGAATGTGGCCCTATTGGTGCAACGGTCAAAAAGAACGGCTTATTTCCGAGATGACGGACGGCATCATCTAGGAAACCATAAGCTTTCTCGGCCATGACGTCCGTACTATATTGGCCCTCATAGCTCCTCGGCTCCTCGTCGTTGCGTTGGAATGTGCTGTTGAGATAATCATATGTATGCGGGTCAAGAAGAAAGTCCTATCCTCACAGGTTAGAGGTTCTACTGTCTCATTTAGTCGGTGTATTTCCTATCGTACTGAACCTGTAAACCCACCAGGATATGGTGAGTTGTAGTTTTTCACGGTGTGAGCATTGAAGAGCTTCCCGGTGTAATAGGTATTATAGCCAGATTGTTGCAGCCAGATTGGGAAGTAGTTCTCATTGAAACCTTGGGCAACAAACTTAGGATAGCCGCCTACACCGTGGCGAGTCAGTATGAAGTAGTTACAAAATTGATCAGCTAAGTGCTTAGCGAATAATCATACCATATGGCGGGCTGACGTCGGTGACATTAGTATTATGAGGAGTTTTCCCCGTCCACAACGTCACCCTAGATGGGCAGCAGATAGCCGTAGTGCAGTAATGCTTATTGAAGGATGTGCCTTTCTCGATCAGCTTTTCCTTTACGAGTGGCATGTACCGTAAAGAATCTAGCTGTACATCTTGATCGTCGGTCAAAATGAATACAACATTCGGTCGCCGAGGGGTGTCTTCAACGAGAGGAACCTGGTTTTGAGCGAGAGCGAGAGTGAGGCTTGCACTGAAACCGACAGCCCCGAGGCAAGTCTTCGCGAAAAACATAATGAACAGGGACGTGGGATGGATGACCAGATACTTCGGCACACACAGACGCTGTTTCTTGAGAGAAGGAATCCGAAGAGCACCGGTGATGTAGTTATAAGTGAGCGGGGCGGGTAGTTTGGGCCCTGTCGATCTTGTATCTTGTCCGACTAGCTACCTAGGTAGCTACCTAGGTAGCCCCTGTCCAGTAGGTGCTATAGTGTATTAGCACTTCATTACTTGGGCGTGCTAGACTGCATCGGTTTTAGTAGGTAAACAACATCATTTCTATAGGCAATGATGACATTGAGTTTGGCGGGTTGACTTGCGTCACTTACTTCTGTGCACTTACAACAAAAAGTGAGGCATTACACTATATCAATATATATATAATACATCTACCCGACATGAGTAGGTCGAACTACCGGTATATTTATGCCCGTACCAATTGGGTACCTAACCTAGGTATTACCAAGTAACCAACAATTTGGCGTTCCTGTTTTTCGAGTACGTACGTAGGCTATAACGCTAGGGTATCTCACACCACTATCTGCTCCGTACCATTTACCAGCACAGCCAGTGCTATGTAAATAGAGTATTTACGGTAGATCCATCATACGTATATTCTTCTAGGTGGACGCACGCCTTATTGCTTTTCGCACTGTTTCCGGGGTATAGTCGCATTCCAGTCGCCTCAAGAATATCATGTGCGCCCTGTATCATCATCCTGAGCCTCGCTATAACGAAAGAGCTCCGTCCTCGGAAAAAAAAAATGCAGGCCGAGCATCCGAGCAGAGGGTTTACTTCTTTAGGACAGATCCATCCCGTCCCACCCCTCAAGCAAGTCGGCACCGCTTCCACCGGCCCCCAAATTACCAAATATGTCATCGTCACTGAAAGTAAGACCTCCGCCAGAGTCTGCGCCGCCGGCAAGGCCCATATCGCTGCCTGCGTTACCGAGATCTAGGTTTAGGTTGCCATCGCCGGTCACCAGCCCATCACCTTGCGCGACAGCCAACGTAGCAGCGGTATTATCATCCAGGCCGAGATCTAGGCCGGCTTGTAGCATCGTATCTGCCGGCTGGGGCATCATGAGTTGTGCCTCTACACGCCGATATAAGCGCACAACGTGCTCTGCCATTGCCGGATCCGAGTTTTGGATGATCTTGAAATCCTCGGCCTCGGATTTCAGGGCTTCCCGGAGAGATATTCGTGTTTGTGGTATCACAGGAGGATTATTTGGGTCCACGAGCAATGTCATCACAGCTGGTGGGGCTACGTTGGTTGCGTCTGGGGCACAGATGAGTGCCGTAGCAATGTCATACATAGTGCTACAACTGCTGGTGTCCGTTTGTTGCTTGATCTCGTCTAGAATGATATTTAGTAGTCTTCTTGCTCCCAAGATCCGGTGAGCAGCGAGAATCTGGCGATGTGTGTACGAGGTTGGCATCATGTTGATACCTGATTGCATGCCCCATTGCATAAAGCTTTGTATGGTGTGTCGAACCGAAGCCGCGAGGCCACCGTTCGCGGTACCGGCCCAAGCCTCGAGTTCGTTATGGCCGGCGCCCGCCGTTCGCCTCGAGAGGCGAATATTATCTTTGATGGCGTTGAGCAACGGCTCGATCTCCTGACATTTAGGATCTTGTCTTTGGTAGGATCTAAGGGAATGCTCTAATGGTTTAGCCACGATATTGAGGACAGCCGAAAGCATTGTTTGCGCTTCATCGGAACCCTTCTTGTTGAGCAAAATGAGCTGTAGGATCGTAATTACGGCTTTCTGGTCTGGTCTATTTTCCGTCCATAGCTGATTCGACATATACGTGATAGCCACTACCAAGGAAGGTAGGAGAAATGTATCAACCAAGTCTGGCGGCTTCATTAGCACAGGACCGCCCGTTCGCCCACACATAGACTTACATTCAACACCCGTTTTCAAACTCTCGTCGGCAAGGCACTTTGTATCACATGCGAGCATTATATTATGAAACAAAGTCGGCACAAGAAGATAGAACTCCTGGGGCGGACACGAAGACATCAGTTCATCACCCAAGCCTCCTGTTTCCGTGTCAAAGAGACCCTGGATCCAGCCATCTAAGTGAACCTTTTCTGAATCTGTGAGTTCGTCTAGTGGACGACTTAGTTGGCCCTGATTAAGTAATTTGGCGATAAACGAGTCAGAGGATCGAGTTCCAAGATCAATAGCAGAAAGGTTGTAACGGTAAACAAATGCTAAGACAAGGAGAAGAATGGCACCGAATTCCTCATACACAGGTTGGTATTCTCCTTGATCTTCATCATAGCGCCAGTTGTCCAGGACCTCACATAGTGGGTGCAATATTGCTGCTGGTTTGCTAAATAGAAGCATTACATCGAGAGAAAGTGGCTTCTTAGCGAGTTGGCTGCATAAGAGTTTGAGAGACATAGTCTCCTTGTTTGCACAAAGACGACCAATCATCTAACATGTGTTAGTGTGATAAATCTCGATGAACGAGATGTATACGCACCTCAACCAAAGCCTGACATGCAGCTCCAACGTTACCATCCATATTGTCTATCTCACGGACCAACTCCTGGATCCGTTCTGGGTCGGCGATGCAACGCTCAACCAGCTTTTCCTTGACCTGACGGCCATCCTGTGGTAAACTCTGATACGTGATCTCGCCTAGCAAGCCCTCGATACTTGATTCGGGTATCAGACCATGTAAGCAGCATGCGAAACAGAAATCCTGTCGGACACTATCTGTAAACGTATTATTGTTATTTGTGTCGTCAAACATGGCAGATAAGGTGGGAAAGGCATTCGTATCGACTTGGGCAAGGGCCTCGGTGATGCAATACTGAGGAGTCAAAGGGGCAAACATGGAGTTTGCCAAAGTGGCGAGTAACAAGGGGAGTTTATTAATCAGGTAGGATCGAAGTAAGTGGCCGGTTTTCTGGCCTTCGTTCCGAAAGACTGCATTGGCAAGGACATCAAAGGAGGCTAGAATTAGATCGATCGTAGTAGTTTGAATATCACCCTAATCGTTTTTAGCCACGCTCCTTGAACCAACATAACGAGGGTCGTACCTGATACCGGTTGTGAAGGTAGCTGAAAAGGATGGCGTCGTCTATAAGTGGTCGTCCAACAAGCTGAAATAGGTTAGCCGTTCATGCTTGAGAACATGGATGCTAACCCATACCGATGCATTTAGGTAGATATATAAACCAGCCCTTGAGTTGGAAATAGGTAACTCGGGGATGGCTATACTGTCGAGTGCCATGGATGATTCGAGGTCATCAAAATCCATATTTGAGACCATCTTTTTGTCCTTATCGACAGGCTCGAAGGAGGCGAGCGTCTCGGTGCGGAAGAGCTCTAGCCGGCTGGCGATTTGCGACGAACTCTGTAGGATCGAAGGAATGAAGGAAGTTAAGCTCTCTGACAAGACTCGTCGTACGTCTAGAGCCTATGTTAGACACAGGGTATCAACCGGGAGCAAAGAGCGATTAAGGAGTTCTACCTTTAGCAGCCGGCCGGCTCAAGCCACGGAGTACAAAGTGGTTTTCACAAACACTGAGGAGGAGCATAACGAAGGCAGCACGTGCAGCTTCCATTTCCTCTCTAGAGATGTTCTGGAGCTGGCCCATAACGTCCTGCGCAAACGCAGCAGAAGCGGTAGTAAACATAGTCATCCATCGCGCCATGAGAACACATATCCCGAGAGCTTCACCCGTACGGTTAATCCCATTCCCTAATCTGATGGCTTTCGAGAGTCGGTAGAACAAGACCTCTTCGGGGGTATACGAGCTTGCCCATCGTAAGGGACCCTGGTCTGGGTTTTGGTCTTGGTCTTGGTGGCCGGCGCCAGCAGTCGGGTTTAAATACATCTGGGACGTCGAGTACTTATAGAGGGCATTGAGTATTGATGGCGTGTCAACCAGCTTGTGCTGAGTGAGGATTTCAAGGTAGCGTGAGATGCGTGGGTCGAGGCTCTCGTGATTAGACGGCTGTGGTCGCAGGCAGATATCGGCAATAACGACAGGGAGCAGAGGATGCTTGTTGTATAGCACTGGGACATAGGATCCGAAGTCTTCTGGATCGATTCGAGAGGTCAGGCATTGGGATAGATATCTGGCCCAGTGGCCCTGCGAGCTGGTTGAACCGCCATCCCAATTGCGATTCGGGTCGCCAGTTGCTGTACTATTATTCCCCACGTCCACGTCCATGTCGAGCTGTCGATGGAGCTATTTTTACATGAGACACCTTTGTTATGGCCCTGATGCCTTCATCCTCGCCCGTTCGTAGACACGCATCGAAGACTTTGGTTGGGGTCGCGGCGTTACAGAGCGGATACCGTAATCTGTAGGTACTTGGGTACTGTTGATGATGCTTTCGAAAGCTTGACTTAACTTACCCATGTAGGTTAAGTCAAGTGGTTGACCCTTGCTTTGAGCTTGGTTGAGACCACAATACAAAATATAGCGCCCAGACCTGCCCAGACTTACCTACCGATAAGATAAGAATTCTCTGAGCTATTCGGGTTATTTTTAGCACCCAATCGTATACTTACCCACCTGTATAAATCGAATTTCTATGCAATATTGACTTCTTCCTCCCTCTATTTACTTTCGATATACCAGTGTACGGTCTTATTGATATGGATAGGCTCTGTAACATTGGTTGGCTTAGGCATTTCTCTTTACGGATAGAGTAGACAATGCGAACATGTCGTCCAGAGTTCGTTTGGACCAAGATAGTAGTAAATCTACGGTTATAGAGAATATACCTATACATTGTAGCTCTACCAGTTGTCATTGTAGAATAAAGTATTGATAGTAGAACAAGTATCTTCGTTATCTTCCCCTACCTTTCCTATCCACACAGGAAATTTCTCTGGTCTTATAGACCATATGTTTTATGCTAATCATACAAAGATATCAATACTTATTAAAGAGCACAGAAACAAGGGTGGCCTCCGGGATCCCAGAACCTTCTCTACCTCGGTAGTTTACACACGAATGGGGGACCTCTTGCCATAAAAGTGAAGGCGTCAAACCGAAAAGGCTTCTAGAAAACGTGATTTATTATTACCAACAATGTAGAGTGAGTGTAGGGCCCAAGATTCAGTCTTTTGTGAACACCCGCTTCCATGTGGAGAGGTAGCTATCATCGTATTGGTGTCAGAGTACAAGCAGGAAAAAAACACCAGTCGTAGGGATACTAATCGAGGTACAGATCTGTAGTGTATAGCATTATAATTGGGGGAGAGGTACGTCTTAAATAATAATCATGCAGTACCCTCGTTCGCCTTTCAGGACACAAGCTTGAATAGTCAAGTTAGCTGACACTCTATATTCACGAATCAAAGGTACCTTAGCATCACAACAGAATCAGTCTAGGGCAGCCATCTACCCTACCTAGACATGTGGGATTAATACTGGGTATAGCTACCGTTTGACTGCCTTTGCATTACCCTAATTTAGACTAGACTAAATGCTGCTTGTCATCTATTAACGAATATCCGTTCCCCCAGCGATAATCCTCCATTTAGCCTTAGAGTTAGGATAACTGTCTAATACCCGTCAAGCTATTTTATTTGCCTAACAAGGTGGCAGGAACATCGACAATAGGTACTGGGCATATGTAGGGAATTCTTACTGCCTTCTTTGAGGGTTTACACTACCACAAGGTTCATGCCGACTTGACATATTGCAAAGGGCTGTAAGAGCCCCAAATTACTTCATAATTCCTCTATATATTTGAGCGTACGCTTAGATCTAGGGTCTGAAGCCGAACGACCCGATGCTCTTCAGTTATGGAAGACCGTCTAGTGGTCTTTTTCTGCTCCCTACAAACCGCCAACTCGCAATCTCCCACCTCCGCTAGCACGTTACTAAGGAATATTTGTCACCGAATATTACTTTCTCCCTCTAGGAGACGAGGCATATGTACTAATATTCGCTTGTTCCCCCCAAAAATGTTGCTCTATCGTCGACACACTCGTTATGTGTGGTGGCCTCGGATATTATTGGCGCGTTTCTATTGCGGTGCGGGTTTTCATGTCGAAACTCAGGCGCCTTCGTCTTTAACAATCGGGGGTATGTCCTCTGGGTTTCGAGGCCCGATCATCCAGTCTTGCATAGCGAGCCATTGGCTCCAATTAGTCTCTGCGCTAACAATCTCATCTTCCGTAACATGTTGGAGTGGCCGTAAATAAGGGACGGTCTGCCCATCGGGCATGTCGTACTGCGACTTGACGTCGAGCCAACTCGAGGCTTTAGCGGCAAAGAGATAGTTTCTTCGCTCAACTTCATGTAGATTCCCTATACCGGACGCCCAGTCATCTCCAAAAAACCCATGCAAAATCCCGGGAAAGTCGAATCCTGTCGCAACTAATCGGCGGATATAAGGGGTTAGGCTGATGGCCGGAGATGCTTGACTCGGAATAGCGAACTTTCCTGCTGCTGACGAGGAAGGCGAAGGTATGGCGGACGGAGAACCCGAAGATCTCGACGAAACGATAGGAGATTGTGGCTTTTGGAAAGGGAGCTGGATGTTGATGAAGGCTGCTATCGCCTGAACAGGGCCTTCGTGTTGCGCGTAATCTAGGAAGTATCGAACACAAGACTGAAAGTGCGGATACCACTGAAGAACATCAAATTGGGAGTCTTGCATAGGAAGGAAAGGGTTCGGGGGGTCCCTCTCGAGGGGAAATGCTGACAATGACTGCTGGGACGCCGAACGGCTCATCCCTGGCTGTAAACCGGTGCCACGTGGACGGAAAGACATGGCGTTGCGTGGATCCAGGCGTGTCTATGATTTAGGGGTTACTAGTGGCCTCGAAGCAAACATATGTTCGATTAGTCGCCCAGATTTCGCCAATAGTCCCACCTATGTAAAGTTCTTGGAGTATTGAAGACGAAATTCCATGAAGTACTTAGATCCCCAAATTGGGGAGCCCACCGCCGGTTGTCAGACACTGCTTGGCCGATTCAAGCTCAGCGGAAACTGAATTCAATAGTCTTGACAAGACCTGCAGGAGTGTGTGTATGAGAGTTTCCAGTATATCGAATCAGTCCAACTGAACAGCCAAAAGATGGGCCACCAGGACTAGAGTAGGTAACAGTAGCGGTGGGTCAACGAGGCCTTTTAATACTTGTCAACTGGGTTCTGGGCTGGCCTCGACATCTGTGGCCTTGGCCAATATACTTTAAGACCAACCCTGTTCTAGTTAGGAAGAAACAGGGGAAAGGGAAAAAGAAGAAAAGCCTTATAGCTCCCGGGGAACGGCACGAGAGCAAGAGAAAGCATGAAAACAGGAAGTGTGAAAGTAGACATAGTACACTGGCCGATGTAACCGGGTCACAACGGCGGTTCCAAGAGCGGATCCGCGGGAGCTGAAGAAGATGGGGCTACCACTCCAATGGTCTCTCTTGAACAAACCGATAGGTCGAGAGACGGGTTCGCGTTGTACGGGTAGGAAGCGTCTTGAACGTGGCTTTGCGGGGGGGTAGATCAGGGCTGACGGGGTCGAACAGTTTATGGTACCGAATGCGGCAGATGGCCATGGGGGGAAGAAATATAGGGGTCCAGGGAGTTAGTTGCTAGCTTGACATGAACATGTATAGGATTGTCATCTAGACACGGTCTCTAGCCGGTAGTGTACAGTAGCGTAGCGCAGAGCATAACTGACGAGCGGTAGACCGTCGGCGGTGGCGCTGTTGCTGCGCTGCTGCACTATCCACTTGACGGGGCGTCCTGGGCATGCAGGATCAAGCCTCTTGAGCTTATTTGGCCTTTTCATACTATATAGCACACGGTGGTTCCCATGCCCATGTACCTAGTGACGGCACACGCACGTTGAAGAACTAAGCATTTCAGCTGCCTGAGTGCTTGTGTGTCTGAGGGAAATATCAAGGAGGAAGAAAAGGGCCTATAACCCGGCCTAGGCGGTCGTCTACCTAGGCGCCAAGGATACGGTTCCTATACTCTCCATTACTGCCCATTCTAGGCAAGCATCTCGTAAGAGCGCACGGAAGCGCATGGGTAAACAGAACCTTGACTCGCACGGTTCACGTGTCAATCAAACGGCCCCGGAGAAGGGGGGTTTGGGTGTTAAAATGAGGCAAAAGACGGGAGAGACGAACAGCGTTGCGGGCGTTAGGACTGACATCATAGCATGCCGTATCTTGGAACTAGAACAACGAAGGCAATGTGCAACGGCCTGTGCGGCGAGTCCGGAGAACGAACACAAAGCTCAACTCATTGGTGGCCACGAGTTACGAGGGTGGTATACTACGAATAATCATCAACGGATTATGTGTGAGGCGAAAAGGGATGCGACATAAGGAAGCGAGGCATCGAGGCATCGAGGCATCGAGGAGTCGAGGCCGGAAAGGTGTAGTAGGTAAGGCAGGTTGGTAGCCAGATACCACGTTGATTGGAGTACTTTGACATAATACCTACATCATCATACCTATACCTCCCGGTAGCTACATAGCATCAGGTACATAACGTACATGCGCACTATTGACAGGAGAGGCCATAATCATGTAGGGGAATAATATACATGAGTGCTAGATGTACACAGCTTGTATATATTTATTTATATATATATACATACATATATGTGCGTGTGTCGTGTTATATATGTAAGATACCCACCTACCTGGTAGATACCAGACATATACATACCTAACCTACCTCTAGGAGGTAGGCATACATATACATATACATATACATATGTGGTAGATGCACTTATAGGCAGTGGAAGTGAAGGAAGGGAAGAAAATATTAGGAGTATAGTATGTACCTACGGTAAGTAGAGACGAGGCGGTCTCGATGCGACAACTTGTCGATCCAACAGCCTCAATATCTGCAGCCAAGGGTCGAAGAAAACACGGACATTATACTTAGGTACTTAGTGACGCTTAGGCATGGGATGTATGGGATGGGACACGGGACATGACATGGGATGGTTACCGGGAAGGCGTAAAAATGGTGCAGGGTGTGCGCAGACACGGAAAGAACCCTGAAAGCGTGCCTGTTCTGGTGCTGTCAGGGGTTCTGGTCAGGGGTTCGTTAGCAGGGGGCTACCTCTCCGCCGGGACACTACCTACCTAAGGTAAGTACCTACTTTACTAGTAGGTATCTAAGGTACCTACTATATACTGAGGTCTAGTACTAAAGGAGGAATACACAGTATTGCTTGGAAACCCCCCCCCCCCCCTCTTACGTAGTACATAGTAGAATACTAACCCATTCTAGACTACCTACTGCCTACTTAGGTAGGTAGACGCAGATGAGAGGTAGCCTACCTCCTAGGCACTGTCTGGGTATCCTACCATCTTACCACAGTGAGGTTGTTGTTGTTGTGTTGTGTTTCTTTTGAAGGGGTTAATTACCCGTATTAGTTCTGGCGTCTTCAAATTCGCAGGCCTCCCGGTTTAAAATCTCGGATCTCCGAATTCAAAACTTAACTAAAATACCTAACCTATACGCTCACCTCCTCGGCTCCGGCCGGCCAAACCTATCTAGACTGGTCCATCTACCCACCATCTTAACCTATGGCATGTAGTAGTGTAGTATAGTAGGTAGATTCTATCGGTTAGGTACATTGCCTAACTTACCTACCCAGTACCTACGTAGGTCTAAGTACTATATGACCCAACTACAGTACTTAGGTAGGTACCTATATATGCCAAGACATGCGGCGACCGTTTTTTTTTTTTTTTTTGAGGGGGGGTCGGCTCTAAAAGCTGACTGGTTGTTCGCTAGTACACTAGGTGGGCTATACTTAGTACATAGCATAGCATAGCTACGTTACTGGAGCCTAGACCCTATGCAGACCAGCGGAGCCGCAATGACTCGCAAATACGGGCATGCCGGTAACGAGACGTCTCGGAGCGGACGCAACCATGCTGGCCTGGCCCTGAATTCTTCCCTGGACTCGGTCTACTATAGGGCAGATAGACATAGGCACTGTAGTGCAAAGCAGCTGTTTGGACGGGATACAGGCGGCTAGATCCAATACATGCGTGGAGAGGCCTAGATGGCGAAGTTGGTGGACTAATAGGTAAGAAGAAAGAGAGGGAGGCGGTACAAGGGGCTCTTGTATGGGCGAAAATTTAACAGAGCGATGCAGGCTCGCATAATCCTCGGTACTGGCCATCGGCTATTGTCGTGTCGCACCTTGCTTTCGTCACCGTCGTTGTTTTTCATGACAAGCAGCGATAGGGTCGCGAGGTAGCGGCTCTGCATGTCTCGTCTCACATGCAGGAAGATCTAGATTTGCAAGGGGTAGGCTAGTACTACCTGGGTGGTGTGTACTGTAGAGAGGATAAGAGGCTATTCTAATAGTAAGATCTCAACTCAACTCGACCCAGCTCAACGCCTGAGACCAGGTGCGCGGGTCCGGATTTAAAGGTTGGTGCGCATTTAGAATAACGAAACTAACTCAGTAACGAAACTTGAGGCTGGAGACGTATCGGGCTATTACCGTACCTAGGGTATACGGAGGGTAGGCGGTAGCACGAGGCGCTGAGTAAAAGACTACCTACCTAGGTAGTAGGTACTTAGACGTTAGGTAGGTTCTTAGCTTCGCTAAAGTGTTAATATTATCCGGGGAAAAAAACAGTGCAGTGCATATTGAACAAGCTCATACCGAATGTATATGCCTACACCATTCAAGGGAAACAATGTCTCGGTTGTTGCGTGGATGTGTCCCAATAATCCCCATCTACCAAACACCAACAACCCGCGGCAGACCCGGAAGACAAAATAAGACTACGTGAGGTAAAGTCTTGCCGATGGCTTCTACTAGTAGAATTCCTATCACTATTTTCTTGTAGGCCAATGCGCTTACGACGGCGGCGATCAAACGCTTCGTGACCCGCAGCGAGCGCATGAGGCCTGCTGTGGTTGGTGATCAATCGCCGTGTCACCAGAAGCATATGCGCCCACCACCACGACATCGGCACGGCGTGCAATTCCTGAAATCCGGCCCCGTCGCCATCGCACTAGTAATTCGAGGGGAAGAAAAGTTCCAATATTTGCGCGATGTGTGACCAGGATACGGAGGCCCTGATTCGCATGCGAGAGGCGCTATTACAGTACACAGATACCCAGATACCCAGATACCCAGATACCCAGATACCCAGATACCCAGATACCCAGATAGCTGTGTGAGCTAACTAAACAACTCTTGGCTTTAACAGTGTACTCCGTACTCCTACCTACTAAGTAGGTACTGCCTACCTAGGGTAGTATGAACGCCCCTCAGAGACCCACGGGTTCCGTCACAGGTTGCATAATCATTTTCAGCTGGGATAGCTTCCTCGGCCCTACTATATATATACTTCGGCTTGCCACCTAGCACAGCTAGTCAAGGGATTATCACTCGCATGCGCGATAATTCGTTACGGAAGATTGGCACGGAACCTTGAATGGGGCTGTAATTTTACTCTTTGCAAATACGTGGGCTGTATTTCATGATGTTGGTTGTCACTAAAACATGAAATATTCTTACATCATGTAAACGCAACTTCCCTGCACTAATATCACGATGTGCCCCTGGCGGTGTGCAGATTAAGACATAAAATAAAGTATTTCTTCCTTTCTAGACAGTGTTATAGGCCCCGGTTAGGTACAAAGAATAAGCTATATAAAAAGCAACAACAAATGTACTCTGGGCCACCTTTAATCGTTGAGGCAGCCTAAGTTTATAAGATTTTTTTTGATAAAAAGAAGTAGAAGGATTAGCGATTTGGCATTGGCTATGAAGATACCTACTCTATACATAATATATGTGTGATGTGTGGCTAGTCCCGATGAGATTAGCTAGATGGGCTAGGCTAGGATTGCTTTGGGGGTCAGTGAAAACACTCCTCAGTGGATGATGGTTTAACAATCTAATACTTCTGCTGCTGTTTTTAATGGAGAAGAAAAGAGTTGATGGAGCACTCGCGATGACACGAGCAGAGAGGTATGGTTCCTTCAATCCGTGTGTATCTAGGCCCTGGGGATCTACATCTGCTGTGCTCCCGAGAAAACTAGAAGCAACTAATATCAAGATGACGAGTCACATCAACATTACACATTTTGTCCCCTTTTTTTTGGAAAAGGGGAAAAAAGGTTCAAGGCAAGATTCACGAGCAGGGCTAGAGAGACGGCCCTTATTAATTTGTTTCGTCCCCAGAGTTTCGATGCTGCTATATAAGGAAACACGGGTTTCGGCAATTTTAGGGTCAGGTACGTTTCGCAGGTTATTCTTGTTGAGCGCGGTCTTGAAAATCACTAACCAACGTGTGAAGCAAAATCATATATAGTATGAAAACCGCGGCGCTGGTACGGCCGAAATGAAAGGTTTCTATATACGTCGTAGATCAGCGGCCGGGCATTCACTAGCATGGGATATTGCCCACCCCTACCATTTACCATGCTGTGGGTATGCGGTAATCGACATGGGAAAGCAGAAGTCGAGTGACGAAAAAGCATTAGTTTCCCAACCTTGAATTCACTAAACGCGGGTTTTACGTTTAATCGGGCCCTCGAAGCCACCTGGGTGCTTTCTACGGCTCTTGGCGACGCAGCATGGTAGACTCGGAAACATGGTCAGGTGCATGAAAAGCCAGGCGAGATTTGCGAGTGTGTGTTGCCGAAGATAGTTGCCAAGTCCCATGCATATATTCATGCCTGACGTTTGTCTGTTCGTTTGTTCGCTTGTTCGTTCATCCGTTTGTTTCTTTATTCATTTCCTTTTTTTTTTCGTCTTGTTTCTTCCTCTTTCCTGTCCCGGGGTTTTCTGGGTTGCTATTAACCAGGCTGTTCAAGTAATCGATAATTGGGCAGCATATATTGCCAGGTCTTATCCTCGACGCTTTCGTTTTCCCACGGAGGCACGATTCTCCATCTACGGCCCTGTGCCACGAAGGCAAGACCTGTAATGTTGAAGAGATCCCTGCCGACGGACCGCATAATGCGGTGGCATCCGGAGATGAGTGAGTGAGACTACTGACTAGGTAATAGGTAATAAGTGATTACTTGACATGGACAGTGTTAATTCTCAAATGCAACGTCGTTGGAAACGGCACTTCTTAATCCTGGCTACAGTATGTGCTAACCGTATACTAGACTATCTAGTAAGTAACCACATCCCCGGTTTTGTTCGTCCCAGCGATCTGGGTCTGGTTTCATTTCCCTGGGGATCGGATTTATGGAATACCGTACCGTGGGATCCAAGCTGAATGCCCCCTGTCGATACCACCTCGTGGCCACCAGCCCATGCAGCCAGCCGCATTTCCCCTACCTACCTAACCTAATGGGCTTATTCATATACGTACTAAGTAATTATAATATGGGTGTTCGTAAGCAGCTATCCTTGTACTACATATCCTTGCCATCCTTGCCATCACTGCGCACTGGTCATCCTGCACGGCGGCGATACGCAGCCGCAAAAAGGTTACCGTAACCATATGATGACGATGATGATGATGATGATGATGGCGATTGTAGCAATGATGGCGGTGACGGCGATAGTAATAAGGAAAGAGAAGGGTGCTTGCCAATCGTTAGTTGGGATATTACCCTCCGCCTCACTCTATTACTCCCGCCGAGCATCTATCCCCTTTCAAGCAGGGGTTAACCACCCCGAGAGGGAACACATACCATGCCAGTATCCGCTTCCGTCTCTAGAGACTTTTCTTTTTCTTTTTGGGGCAGTGCCTAGGGGTACGGATATGTGGCCATCGAAAGGGGACCTGGCGTCGATGTTGTGCAAGTATGTGCTCAGTGCCACTACACATGCGACTCGAGTGCTGGATCTTATCGCGAGACTTCGGTGATCTGCATGCTCCTAGGAATGCTACCTACGCTATGTGGAGTAGCCTCATTGGGTTGGGAGCTGCATGCGCACGATGTCATAGGGTATGATGTCTAGGGCCATGGTACCTAGGAGATTTGGCTTTAGGATGCGTTACACGGCTAAGCTGAAGCTCTTGTTTTTCATCACGACCCAACTAAGGCACTCAATAATCAAACAGAGAGTGCAAACCGTAGCCGCCCTTGTCGCTAGAGCAAACCCCCTTTACCTCCCCATTTTAGAGGGGAGGATAAATCAATGCCAAGGATATATAGAAGAGAAGCAAAGCCGTATTATGGAGTTCCCGCATCGATTTAAAATCGAGCAGTAGTCCCGGGAAAGGGGTATGATGGTAGCTATGACCTAGACATTTCGTCAACAATATTCCTCTACTTCCTTGCAAATGGACCCCCCTACTGCTTGGCAGGCCAACCGCCGATTACATGAGCCGTGGGTTCCCCTATTCGCCAGTAGTCTACGACGGGTTCCAACACGAGGATTCGGAGGTGCCACACTACATCATCGTTACTCGGAAGAGGGAGCAAGCATGAAGATAGAACCAGGACTCATAGGATAACCCGTTTTCAGTGCTGGTATATGTGATGCCAACCAAGCCTCAGGAATCCTACTCAATATTATGAGATACCAGACCAATTCACTTACAGTAGACACATTGAGGGCTATCTATCGTCTGAAATCTGAAAAGTCCTATAGCTGGTGGAATATTGGCCAACGGCCCTGAGCTATAAAACTCAATTTATCGCATACATGAAAACATGTTGGGCCAGGCACCTAAGCCTTATATTTTAAACTGTAGGGGTATAGTATTACATTTTATTCCGCCACCCTATATAGGCTCAATAAACGAGATGGTAGTAGCCTGTAGAAAGTCCAGGAGGGAAGATGCCGTTCGAGACGGATCCTCGTCCGTGCTCCCGTAGTCAAGGACATAGGCTTAGAGATCCAGACTGGCCTATTTCTCCCACACAAAGGACCCAGAGAAGGGACGCTACTTTAACTTGACCGGGTGGCCCCTTGCATTGCTGGTTGGGTCTCTAAAACGGTCCTAGTCGCAGTGCCTCCGTATCTCACGCAAGCCGTCCGCTCTCTTGACGATGAATAGGGATATGGGCGAATGCCCACACCTGGATGTACGGCTTTTGGCGAGAGCTTCATGTGTTCAAGACGTCGATCTCTACTATGTTAGTGTCAAATAATATTTAGACGACAGGCTAATACGGACATAAGGGAAGCCCTATACGCGCAGCTATTCCACACCTAGACAAATGAGAGAATACACTGCAAGTACAAACCGAAGCATAATACCAGCATGTTCCCATCACTCTGTATGATGACGGTCTGATATTTATATATACACGTGTATATATATTATGCTGTAAATTCAATAGCTAATATTGTTACCCAACTCCGCTGGAAGGCCGGTGGCATCAAAATGGTTAAAATAATTAGCTTTTTGCCACATAGTCTCACCGGAGACTATAATTAGCTTTCACTTCTATGAGAGCCTGCCTGTGGAGCTCGCCTCGAATGCGCGGAATCTGATCATTGGACTGTAGTAGTGCTCTGTTGAGCCGATTTCGTAGTAGATCGAAACTACTAATTCCGCAGACCCCCCTAGAACGGGCATTCTCTGAGACAACTCAGTAACCGGCCCTTCGCATCCGTGGTGGTTGGCGCTCACCACCTGGCAGTCAAGCTCCGAGGTAGTAGAGCACTGTAGTTTTATCGTAATATTAAAGATCCGTCCAGGTGAGTGAGAGGCAACCTTCCTAAGAATTAAACTGAGATTCCAAATTTCGATGCTCCGCTCGAAGCAAAGCTGGGAAGATGAAACAGCCTCGTCGGGGTTTATGAGTGAGGTTGGCTTCATCTCTAAAGTCCACCCATTACCAAAAGTGATATGTGGATGGGTGTCTGACACGCCCCAGCTTGCCGGGTCTCGTGGCGACTTTAGACGTGGCATCGGTTTCCAGGTCCCCCTGTTAAGTGATATGTGGCATCGCATATAAGGCCAATAATAGACTTGCTCTAGAGAAACGAAGCGGTAATAAGGCGTAGGATACGCCAGTAACTCGTCGTTGACCGGAAGACACACGAAATATCGCGCGACAAGTCGGCCGTCTGTTCCACAACGGAGCATCCCTAGGCAAGGGGAACCGCCTTCAGCACTTAAACCGCCGAAACCAAAGCTTTCGAGAACCTGCTGGCCTTCCGCGCTTATTTCGATTTGTAATTGTTTCTTCATAGTAATGGGTATACGTGCCGGCGAGCGTTTGGAAAATATGACTTGAATGATTCGCATGGGCATAGAGAGGACATCTCCCCTCAGCCGTGGGTCTTTTCTCGGATCATTTTGCCACCTGCCAGAACTATCCCCGTACGAGTACGGTTGGGTCGTAGGCTGGTCAACGGTGCCTGGCAATGGGCGCACTATAGCCGGAATCACGTCGAGAACATTGTCTGGCGCGACCAAAAAATCCTGCTCCGTTTTCAAAAGTCCTGGGGATTGTATGCTCAATTCTTCATCCATACTAGTCAATCCGCCAAGGAATACGGTATCGTCCTCTATAGTATTCAGAATCTCTCCGTGAAGCCTTGAAAGTGCCTTGTTGCCCTCACCGTATAGTAGAGGCATGTTTATATCAACTTGAACAGTAAGAGTCAGCAAGCTGCTTCTATAAGCGGAATGTATCAGAGTTTCGGGAGTCCTAAGGGTAAAATAGGCCCTACCGGGGCATTACTCCGGTTCCCGCCTCATGCCCCTGCCATGGCGTGAGGGAACGGCTTTGAAGATGACTCACAGAGGCCGAGTAGACAGTAAGCTCCGTCTTCTATTCTAGTTGTCTGTCGTCCCCTTGCCCACGACATACGTGCCGCCACAGACTTGTTGCGTCTGACTGTCGGGTCAAGGAGGACTTCCTCTGGAATACGTGTTATCTTCTCCAATTCCTTAGCTAAACGTCTCTTTGTGCCCAGCTGTTTCCATTCACAATCATATATAATGACTTCGAACGGCGCAATGAGTTCTTGGAGAGTCCACCCTCGAGTGAACCATCTAGAGCTACCCAAGCTACAATCTTGACGGGACTGACAATCCGATTTCGTACTCCCTATGTCGTGTAGGTATGCATAGCATATTGTTGCATATTCATACCATTTAAACATAGAGTTGATCGCTGGTTGGGGGTTTTAGCAATGCGTGGCGGACTCCCGATTTGGGTTCACAAGAGAGAAGACACACCTTCAGAAAGCTCGGCACTGCTCGTCTTGTCGATACAGCATGTGTCAACCCATGCCCAGTTTAACCCTTCACTTAGTGCCGTTTCGCAGCATTTGGCGATCTTACTAAAGCCTGCTTTATTCTCGGCTACTAGGGGGTTTTGCATGTCTTGGAGAGTCACCTCACCCTCACCCCACGTATGTGATAGAATAGCATATCGGGGGAACTGGGGATTAGTAGGTTCCCCCAAGAACTCGGTTAACTCGAGAGATGTGGTATTAATTAATCGCATGATAAAGAGACTTTTAACAAAATAGTTGCTACGTACGGAGGGTAGAATACTTCCATTATAGTGCGCTCAAGAAGATTAAAATAAATAAATAATAAAGATAAGAATAATAGATTGCTTGCAATAGACAACAAATTGTAGAATTAACATCTATACCATCCACCGTCTACCGTCCGCTGTTCTGAGTCGTAGTCGTATTTCGGGTTGATACTAGGGTTAGATAGTAGGTATGGATGTATTTAGTTGACTGCCAATTGGCGGTTTATTTGGTCACCGCCTCGGCCGCCCATAATTCTTACCGTCCTCATCAGAGCCGACGTGGGCAGAAACGTGGGTGCCCAGAACAGAACTAGAAATCCATCCAGAATCCATCCTTCCGATCTACCTATCCAACCTACTATGTACGCACTATACTAGTAGCCAGAACAGAAACTAGAGTATAGCATAGTCCACCGGTTTCTGAGCGGTTCATTACAATGAAACATGGCGTGTCATACCAGACTAACCTAGATCAGTGTAAGCAATCCTGATGCTTACCTTCTAGGCATGATTCTCGGACGATCTGACCAACCCCCCCATGCTAGACTAGAACTCTCTAGACTACTAGTAGGGACTGTCTGGAGTTGCACGCAGTACAGGTATAGGTAGTCGTCTATTTGACCATGGACTTGTCTACTAGTAGCTACACCACATGTGTAAGTCTTAACTCTTCGATTGATTCGCTGCTTGTAACAATAGCGTACTTATACTACCTAGGTACGGGCTAAATTGCGTTATGTAATATGGAGATTACATACCTAGCTACCCAGTCATCCTGCACCAACAGGCAAGGGGATTGAAGGATCATTTCTCGATAGAGTAACTCGATGGCTGATACGGGCTATAATGTCACGGGTTCTGCACGGGTATTGTGGAAGTTACTGCTACGGTGCCCTGCAGCTGGTCAGGTAGCATAGACCAAGTGGCAAAAAGCAATCAGCACCTGAGCTCACTATTCGCCGGTTCGTCGACGAGATTACGTCGAGTATAGGTAGAGCGGGTTGGTGCTACCTAGATGGTAGCCGTGTGTCTACCCGGCTGGGGAAGAATACGCTTCATTCGTGCGGTAAAAACCGAATCAGGCTAGGAGCCCGTATAGTAACTAATGCAGTCTGTTCTGATTTGATTTGATTTTTTTCTTTCCAACCAGAACAGACCAGAAGACAGCCAGAGAGATCAAAGGAGCCAAGGAGCAAAGGAGTGCACCTAATTGACAATCGCTTCTCGTGGCACCTACTAGGCCAACCTAGATACTAGACAACTCTTCATCCACTGGTCAGGCCAGGTCAGCTGTTTAGTCTAGAACGGCGACCAGCACCGGCGTGCTTCTATTCTTGGAACACCGCTTCGGGCCTTGTCTCACGCTCACCCACAAACAGTTTCGTTCGAGGCACCAGGCCGTGAGATAGCTCCCCTCCGCCCGTGTGTGCGAACGTATCTGGGATGCAATGCAGGCAAGTTGGTAATTGTTGGCAAACCGCGCAACCTCTAGTGCCCACCTACTGCCCGCCCACAGTCTGCCTACAGCTTCTTCCTAGGTTAATGCTGACACTGCATGGGGAGACTCTCCCCTCATTGGCATACCATTGGGGATCTTCTCCATGGCTTGCTTAGCCGGCACACACTGAATCTGACATAGACAGGGCAGGGTCTCATCATCGAATCTCTCGAGCGGGGTGCTACTTCAGCTGACAGCCTCAACGGGAAGAGCTCGCGATAGCCGAGTCGGGCCATAAGCATTCATCATCATTCATCGTGGTCATCTACATTTTTCTCTTTCTCTACTCATAAGTAATGGCCACTGCCGTTACCCTTCCCTTCCCTCTGCTTCTCGTCGGCTTTCGCCCCCCCCTCGCTCCCCTCTGATGGGCAGATGTGTGAATTATGGCACTCGCCTTCCGATTGACTACCTTGAGTTATGTGGTTGCGCACGCGAATGCCCGGTGGTTCGAGATGGGTTCAAATGCGGGGGGTTGGGCTCCGGTGACACCTACCACTGAACCTACCACGTCGGGTTCCGATGAATGGGCACCAAAGACAACTTCTGCTCCCGATAGGCGGCCGCTTGACTGGGAGCTACGGAGGAGAGATGATAGCACGTCTACAATATGTGGCTATTCCGTGGGCAACCTCGATGGTACGTTTGAAACTAGCACTTCTCCATTCTGTGAATTTTTTAATGACTAACAAAACCTATCTAGGCCCAGCGGTCACTTGTGACAGTGGGGAATTTTGTAGGCTAGACCGCGTTCTTGGCATTGTAGGGTGCTGTACGGAGACGAATCCTCGTGGTTGCATCGTGCCCACGACATGCTTGGAATCTTCAAGGTCGACGCAATGGTCTGGAGATCCGCTCACAACGTATTGGTAAGCTATCCTAGGACGGCTAAGTTCCATAGGCTTGTATGCTGAGCGAATCAATAGTAGCAACTCGGACCGCCCACATTGTGTAACACATTCTTATGATGCGGACTTTTTCGACCCGTTGTACGGCGCGTACTTTATAGGATGTGCCGCCAGAGTTGCGTCCGGCGATATCGTAGTTAGTCCCGTCCCGGAGAGTAATACCAGCTTAACCACATCGGCCTCGACTACCAACGGTGTCATAACCACCACCGTTACCGTCAGTATACCTAATGATAACGGGTCATCTACAGCAGTGCCTTCCGGCTCCGGTGGGAGCTTAGGCTCGGGGCGCGTTGGCGCTATCGTTGGCGGTGTAGTGGGTGGTCTTGCTGGCCTTGCCTTAATTGTTGGCGCCATATTTTTCTTCTTACGTCGACGGAAGAGGAGACGCCAGGATTTAGATCCCCTTGCATTAGGCCGGAAATTGCCACCTAGCGATCACGATATGTACCACAACGACCCGATACCAGGATCACAATATCCGTCGACATTCTACGGAGAAGCACCTCCCGGTATGACACAAATATCGGATCAACCCATCATAACATATCCACCCAATACCTACGGGGTGCAGAACACGATGTACTCGGTAGGGAATAACCACAGCGCCGAGGTGCCGGCGTACTTTGCTCCACGAGCCGTACCCTCCAAACCTCAAGATGAAGATGTATCACCACTAGAGGAGAGCCCGGTGAGCCCGGTAAGCCCTGCTGAAAACTACAATACTATGGTATCAGCACTTTCAAACCAGTCACCACCTTTACAGCCACTGCAACCAGCCATACACCGCCAGCAGTCCGAGTATGCTCAGTACAGCCCACCACCTCCGGAGCAATATCAATCGTACCATCCATACCCTGGAACATGACGTCGGCTGGATCGGATAAGGTTATAATGAGAAGCAATTTGGCTAACTAATTTCCGGGGGTTTGTATATATCTTGTGCTCTGGGCCCTGGGGACCTGGCGTCAGAGTTTCAGCATACGATACTATGATACCTATTGGTTTTATAGGGGGGAGGGGAGTGAGCAGAGAAACACGAAGACGCGTTTGCTATGGTATTCGTAATGGTATTTGCATGTCTTGGAAACCCACCGAAACAATACGGAATAATTATGGCACTAGCACTAGACAACCCGCTGTACCGTATCAACCAGCATGCTCAAGATCGGGCAGTGACTCAAGTATTATAGAAAATGCACATAGCTTGGGTAAAATGCACCAACACTGGATGAAGGTCGGTCATGGGCGATAAGGTCCGGAAACCCCACCTCACTAAGTTACCTATCTAAGCTCCCTGTCAGACCCTGGGTGATAAAGGTAGATACGGTATTCAGGTAGATTCATTACATATACCTAGGTACCTACCTACCTAGGTAGGTAGCTAGGGGCGGTTGGTGGGTTCCGATTCATTCATGTGGCGCGAGGTTTTCACTGTCCCGAGCTTGTCTTTTCTCGTACGGCTCCCTCGAATCGATTATATGTACCCCGGCATCCCTGGAGTACGGCCTTTCTTTGCGTAGCTTTTGATTAAACACCTAGGTATTACCTGAGAAGCGGCACACCATGGCCGCCTTACCAAACCTTCCCCCGAATTTCGTAGTGGCGCTAAAGGCCATCGACGATTCTCATGCCGAGGACCCCAAGACCATTCCCAGTGCAGATGGCAGCGACGAGGATGTGCCTAGCGAGCTTCATTATGCGCGGAAGATGTCGCGCTGGCTCGCTGTGCGGTGTCCGGATGCATCGCCTACGCTACAATTGGCGTGCCGAGCACAACATTTCAGGAGGTGAGCGCACCTACCCAGAATAGATAGATAGTTGCAATTGGCCTCCAGAGTACCGCGCGGAATACGGGGGTTTCACCAGAGGAAGCTGCAAACACAGCCAAGTTATGAATCATTATCGCTGATCAACCTCGTGAGAGGGGAAAGATGGGAAATCCCGCGTGACAGCTTCCCTATGACAAGAGCAGGCTACTTGACGTGGCGGACAAAGCAGAAGACCCAAGCGGCGGGGAAAATTAAGACACTACTTTCTTCCATAGCTCCCTCATCATCCTCGCCGACGGCTCTTCCGGCGGAGGACATTGACCGCGTTGCGGCGCTCATGAGAAAGGAAAACCTTTCCGCCGATGCCGAGACGCAGGTTCTTGAGGATGTGGCGTGTCTCGTGTTCCTCGACGACCAGCTCGATGACTTCGAGAAGAGGGATGACGTCGATGAGGACAAGATGGTCAATATCCTTCGCAAGACCTGGGCCAAGATGAGCCCGCGTGGGCGCGAGATCGCTCTTAATATGAGGCTTAGTGAGCGCGCGAAGATTCTTGTTGGAAAGGCACTCGCGGGATGAGAAAGGGGTAAAAATCATGGTGCTACAAAGTCAAGGTACTGAATTATTTACGCGGTGGAATATGACACAACGCTCCGGCAGGTTTCAGTTATCGCCAACGAAGGACCTACCGGATTCAAGTTAGCTAGCTATCTATCATGGGACTAACAACAAGAAGCCGTATCCATGGGGTTATTGTTTTCCGAATGACTATGGGGAAATTCGGCCATCGTGGGGAAAAGGAACGGGTTAGTATGATTGATAGGGGTTACCGGTGGAGAAGTGCGGGCGCGAATCGCTCGGTGTCCTTTTCGCCGATTTACAAGATATCGATCGGATTGAGTGTTATCGACCTACATGACCATGCGTAACTTGAAATCATTTTGTCTTTCTTCTATATTTCTTTTTTGACATGCAAAGCTGCGATCTCGGACGCAACCATGGTCTTAGGTCGTTACTGAAAATACCGGCACAATCGCATCACCACAAAGTCTCCAGGATGGATACTAAGAACGCATCAGACGGCCGGCCGGTCAGCGTAGAGGAGATATTAGCACATAAGTCCCTCGATGACCTGTGGCTCGTCGTGGATGGTGTTGTTTACGATCTGAGCGAGTTCGCACCCGAGCATCCAGGGGGTGTGAGTGTGCTGCTCCAGCACGCTGGCCGCGACGCAACAGCGGCGTACTTGGAAGTTCACTCGCCGTCTCTCGTCCGCACCTCACTGCCAGAATCCCGCAAGATTGGTGTTCTAGACATGGCGACGGTAACGGAGGAATGGGCGCGGCCACTACCGACAATGGAGAAGCCGCCGGCGGAAGTCAAGGTTGCCAAGCCCTCACTCTCCAGCATCATCAATACCTACGACTTCCGACTCGCCGCACAACAGAGCTACACGCCAAAGGCATGGGCCTTCATGACCTCCGCCGCGACAGACTGTCTAACTATGGGGCGAAATAGCTCCACGTACAATGACATTGTGCTCCGGCCGCGTGTGTTGCGGGACGTCAGCTCCGTAGACGTTAGCACGACCATGTTGGGCCACCGCATCTCGACGCCTATTTTCATCGCGCCGACGTCTATGGGGAAATTATTTCACCCCGAAGGCGAGCGTGAGCTAGGACGCGGCGCCCAGAGTCTAGGCATTCCACAATGCGTGTCGACCAGCTGTTCATTCCCGCTGTCTGAGGTTATGGACGCCGTGGAAGAGAGCAAGAGCGCTGATGGGACGAACATCCCCGTATTTTTCCAGTTGTATGTCGACAAGGACAGGAGGAAGTCGGAGAATCTGTTACGACTCGTGAAGGAGCGGGGCGTCAAGGCCATCTTCGTCACTATCGACGCTCCTGTTATCGGAAAGCGGGAGGCGGATGAACGCTTAAAGGCCGATGAGAGCATGAAGCTCCCGATGTCTGGCATGAAAGCAAAGAACGATAATAAAGGTGGCTCCTTGGGCCGTCTTATGGGCCAGTTCGTCGATGCCTCGCTTACCTGGGATGATGTCACGTGGCTGAGGAAGACGGCCCCGGGTCTCCCAATTGTACTCAAAGGGATTCAGACTGCCATGGACGCTGTCAAGGCCATGGAAATTGGCGTTGAGGCGATCTACATTACCAACCATGGTGGGAGGAGCCTCGACACGGCCCCGGCCACGATATTAGTCCTGTTAGAGTTGCAGAAGTGCTGCCCACAGATCTTCGATAAGATGGAAGTGTATATTGACGGCGGCATAACGCGAGGGACGGACATTTTTAAAGCTCTTTGCCTCGGTGCCAAGGCAGTAGGGATTGGTCGAGGGTTCTTGTTCGCTTTGAACTACGGGAAGGAGGGTATTGAGCATTTTGTGAACAGTACGTCTTTTGTCATATTCTCGACACATGAGGAAAGTTGCCATAATGCTAATCTAATAACTTGTACTAGTTTTGACCGACGAGCTGGAGACGACGATGCAGCAATGTGGGATCACGACTCTAGATCAAGTTCACCCTGGTCTGTTAAATACGGGCGCCGTTGACCATTTGGTGCCTGGTGAAGAAGGGCACCCATACGCTAAATGGAGACCGAGAAGCAAGCTATAGATCATCATCTAATACCTATACAACATTAGGATTCCGGGCCCTTTGTCAAAGAACTTCCTTCCTGGTGCATTGGGATGGTTTTGTAGCGGGTTTTATTAGTACAATATGGGCGGGAGAAGAAGTCAGATATACGATTCTTTGCGGTCCTACAGAGTATTACCTAGCAGGGTTGGCAAGTGATAATGATAGAGAGTGGGAGCTTTTGTGTATTGCCATCGTTGTCACCGGGGCCGTCACGTAGGAGCCCAATGTATCCTAGGGCAACCGCTTTCGCCAACAACATCCCCGATTGGATTTTTGGCCTCGATACGTATTCCCGTACCGAATACCATAATACCGCGTTTCAGGAGTAGTGACATAACGCGCATGTTTACACCTCTTCTGGTACATTCTCATCACATAAACCTATCCTAGACCTCTTGCGTCGTCACAGCAGAGCTCGCTCGTTCTGCAACCTTTCTGTTTCTGCGCACTTCGGTCCAATTATAAATCCTAGGTGGGTTGATAAAAAACAATGTTATACGCAATGCTTGCACAACCTAAGCCGAGAAAGAGTACGATTTCTCGAATTCTTTTGTTCCGTCTTGGCAGATTCCAGAGACGCGCCAACGCCTCCATCCTTCTCCCAAGAAAGACGCGCAACCTTCAACAGATACGAGTAATGGCTAACTATGGGCATCGAAAAATAAACAGAGGTCACCTTTCATAGCTCTGTAATCACAGAAGCTACCCCGGAGCCCGAATGCTCGCATTCTTGCGAGAATAGCAGCGATATCCAATCCACGTGCGCTGAGGCCGGAACTGACGACGAGCTTAACGAACTCGGTCCCGTAGTGGCCAAAGCTACATCCAAGGGGAAGAAAAAGATGGCTAGCACCGACGACTCTTCTGACGCTGCTCCCGAGTGGACGCAAGAGGAGGACCGTAGCCTCTACGTAATGAAGTCCGAGGCAAAATCGTGAGTTTCATGGCGATACTCCACAAGTGGATTAACGTTTTCTTAGCAACAACACTTTTCTTTATGAGGCCTCTTGCTGACGCTAGTCATCGCTGGCTTAGATGGGCCGAAATAGGCAAGAAACTTGAGCGTGGCAGGAAGGAATGCCAGCAGCGCTACCGCACGCTATCCTCGCACGCCAAGGAGTTGGGTATCACGACCGAGATGTTGGCAAAGTTATACATCGCTGAAGGTGACGAGAATGCCAAGCCAAAGTCGAAGAAGCATCGTAAGAGCAAGGGCAAGGGTAGGGGCAACAGCGAGTCTCGGGACAGCGGCGAAGAGAAGAGCGACAGGATCAAGACAAAAAGCAAGGGCAAGTCCTCGAAGTCTAGGGCCAAGAAAAAGAAGAAGAATAGGGGCTCTGCCAAGACTTCCTCTTCCTCTTCCTCTTCCGGGGATTCGAACTCCGGCTCCGAGAACAACGGAGATACAACAGAGGACCCCATCGCCGAGTTCTGGGCGCAGCGCCGGCACATTTACGACACGCTCTACGGCCAGATGTACCCAGACCAGAAGCTGTTGCGTCCAGACCGGTTCTACAGCGAGAGCGACTGCCGCGTGCTTGCGGGCCTCGAGGCGCGCTATCGCGCCAACAAGTGGCTCTACATCCAAGCCGATTTCTGTAATGCCACGGGGCGCATGGTGGAGGGTGAGATTCTGAAGGCGAAGTTCTACGAGGATGAGATGGGAGTGTGAGGAAAGACGGCTATGAGTAGCGTCGGGGGTGTGCTGGAGTCCATATATCCTTTCGCTGGGGCTGAAGATGCGACGAGGTCGGGGCTGACGCAACCGACCGCAATGTTGTACGAGAGAAATCCTCGATTAAAGTCACTTGTGACCTTTCTATAGTGCGCTCGATACGCCTGTTGTATGTATATAGTACTAGGTTCATTCGAGCCGTGTTTAAGGTGGTCCCTACCCTTGGAGCCTTAAATAACGGACGTGTAGTAGCGCCAGTATCCAAGGTTTTACAGTGCAACTCGAGTTGAACGAATATACATATTGAAAAGGACCAGCATGACCTACCCATGCATGAGCTAAGGGCTAAAGGCTAGACCGGAAAAGCAGTCCCAGTACGAAGGCGGTTGTGGTGAAGGGGTGAGCGATCTATATCTCGTCTATAGTTGAAACATCACACCGTGTGTTAAACCGACATATGCTTTGTGAATTGGGAAAGGACGCGAGTAAACAGGGTTGACGACTGCCGTGGCATCTCACGGCCGCCATTGCCGACTTTCACTATATCGATGGTGAGCTAATCGAGTATTATATTCAACAAATCTCATACTGCAGATTGTTAATTCGCTGCGCCGGTCTCACAGAAGACGCCCTCTCGTCTCTTGCCAAGATGTCGAGCCGACTCCTTGAATAATTCCGGGATCACTTAGCATTCGGGTCACGCTTTATATGGCCTTCTCCACCCAGCTTCGGGTACGTTCGGCGGTAGTCTTCCTCGCCATTTGCTCGAAGTGCCGTCTCCTCTCCTTTTCAACAACGACGCTGTCTCTACTGCGTAAGCTTAGCAATCTAGCTTCGGCGGCCTCCTTATCTGTCCCGCAAATATCGTCTAGCTCGCCGACAAGCTGTATCATGTATTCGAAGATGCGACGCGCCTCTTCGATGACCTCTTCTCGCTCGAGTGCCGTGAGGCAGTATTCGGATTCGAGGAGGCGCTTCTTGAATTCCTGCTTGATATCCTCGCCACCCTCGGGCGTGTTGAATCGGAAGAAACTCAGCGGCTGGACATCGGTAATCGTAAAGCCTGCGAGGGTGGCAGGCGTTGGTTGTTGAGCTGACGCGGGGATCCAGAACGCCGGATATATATTCTCGAGCGAGGCTCGGATAAAGCGTCCGCCGGAGAAGAGCGCCATGTACAGAACCCAGGCGTACGCGAGCAGGACATGGGGACGTTTCCGTACGGATGTTTCGATGTGAGTCAGGAAGTCGTTGAGGATTGGTGATTTCGAGGCGTTATCGAGTTGTTCTGCGAGTGTGCAGTGGGACCAGCCCGTTAGAGATGTAAGGTCCTGCTGCAGCGCCTGTGAGCGTTGAAGGCGCTCGAAATATAGCTTTGTAAGTAGCGCGTCTATCCGAGAGTCGACAATCGGTCCACAATGAGCGTTTAAACGGTTGTTCAGCCGAAGTCCCACTGGGCCGCATACAGCACCGGCGTTTCCATCTTTGCCGGAATCATGCGCCTCTGGGGTACCCGGCAATTTCAAGATTACCCTCCATAATGACTCGAATGCGATATATATAGGTGTGATGTGGAGGAGGCCAGAAACATACTGAGAGGCATCATCCGCTTGCGGCGGCAGTGCCAGCTGTAGTCGAGAAATGACTAGTTTATTTAGTTTTGTATGAGCAGGGCGGGTAGCGGCATTGATAGAATCGGATAGGGAACGAATAGGGCTACCAATCTTCGAGGACATGGTCATAGGTATGATGAGTGTCTAGGTGGTAGGTAACGGGAGAGATCTAGCGGCAGCTAAGTGAAACCGAAAGGGTGGATGGCTTATCGAGAAAGCCCGGATGAACCTCCCTAGAGTCATAGAATTAAGTTGCGCTCTAGTGATAGTACTGAGGCAACGTAGTAGTTCCAGGCGAGACGAAGAGCCACTCTGATGGGCGTGACTACCAAATCACGACTTCAGAAAAACACGGCGAAGAAAATAGGCGGGCCACGGATGCCGCGTTTAGTCTTGCTGAAGTTTAAAAGATGGAATCCCTAGGTAGGAATGTTGCTTGACAGAGAAGCTACGAAACTCCCTGATCGTTAACAGCATGGGCGTCCAACAAGGCACTTGTGATGGCCTAAATCGAGGCTGCGTAGGAGAGACGAGATAGATGGATGCGTATGATCATATGGCCCTTTTCACCGTGGAGAGCCCCGAACATCTCCTTGGGGATTTCGACTTAACGGTTACTCCAGTATAGTTGGCCCACGCAACCTGCCCATAGTAACTTACAGAACTAGGTGAGATGAGATAGATGGTAGAGATCATAGCACGATTTGGGCCGAGTACCTAACCTAGAGCAGAAGCTAGCAAACCCGGACCACTAAGGATTCATCACTTGCCTAGGTAGTCTATTTAACCCGGGTTACGTATGTAGGTTAGTTCATTATTCACGAGTCATGGTAGTCATGGGTAGGGGTATAATCCGGACACGGAACGGATAGAAGTGCAGGCAGTTGAGTAGTATAGGTTAGGGAGTTCTGCAGGGAGATTCTCGACACCTTTCCCCATCCCACTTTTCGATGTTGGGATATGGCGAATTCAGAATTGTCGATGGTGGGGGATAAGGTGGGCTTCTGAAGGGACTTGCAGGGTGGAGAAGATGCTCCGGTCACGTCCAGTGGCTTGGCAGAACCTGGGCAGGACCTGGGCAGCAAGTCTCTTGTTTTGGGCTTCGTAGATTATCTGCCAGATTAGACTACCTATGTAGTACATCATGAATGACATTGGAAGTATTCTCTACCTCAGGTACGTAGGCATATATAAATATATATATATATATATATACCCGCATGCCGAATGTAGGTAGCCGCTGAGTGCTGAGTAAAGGAATTGGCTGCGTGCGGGTGGGTGTGCATTCGTGGTGCACATGTACTAACTATGTGGGCTTTTTCGTTGGCTCTTTTCTTTTTTTTTGTCTTTTTGTCTTGTAGAGAGGTACCTACTTGTTTACTCTGGCCAGCTTTTTACAATGAACAGAACAGGCGAATGAATAAGTCAAGAATGCCATGAGCGGCTCTCGCCATACCCTACTATTCATGCAAACGGCCATATCTGTCGATTCAGCTCTATTCCGGTCATTTACTGTAGTAATAATACACTGCGTACTTACTCATTGCTTAGACCCCTCCTTCTTCTCCCTCTCCACTTTCTCCCACTCCTCCCACCTCGCATCTCCACCAACGTCTTTCCCTTCTCTAACCTTGACTATACCATCTAAGAATCAGCAATTTGCTCACCCATCTAGTAGGTAATTACGGGGGTTAAGGTGACTGTGGTAAGACAAAAACAACTTGCCATGCTCTACACCGCCCATACTCAACGCCATCTCCCTCCAAACATCAACATGTAATTCCGGGACGTCGTAAATAGGCGGGTTTCCTTTGATAGCGCCGGCGCCAGACTCGTCGTGCAAAAATCCCCTCTCGTCCGCGAGGACGACTCTCTCGAAATACAAACTTCCCTCCTCCGTGGGAACGTCAAAGCGGCGCATGATAGCCACCCCGTCGGCTTGTTGGAGGATGCGCCTGGCTTTGGACTCGATGGTACTACCACTCGCTACTGATGTCGAGACGGGTTCGGATTCCACAACGGAGTCGGATGGAGGAGGCAGGTGGATTTGGATATATTCCCAGGTCCCAAATTTCAAGCACCATGGTAGGACAAGTTGCCCGTGTCGGTGCCATGCTGCCGTGAATTCCTCGTGGGATAGGTCCGGCCTGCGGAAAATAGGTCCACCGGCTGACCCGAGCCTTTCGGTGCCGTTGGCTAACATTTTCGATTCCTTTCAAGCCTAAGGTAGGTAGGTAGGGTTTAGATTAGATCGTCTCGTATCGTCATCTTGAAGCTCTCTGGTCGTGAGGTGAAATGTGTGTTCTACTGCTATACTGATATCCTACTATTAATAGTAAGCTCATTCCCCTGACGCGGCCTTGTAGAATTTAGATACCTTGACACATACCCGCATGGTGGTCCTCCGGGGTAGATTTGTAAGCTTGGTAAGTTGTCCAACTAGCTTATTGGCCTATCATGCTGCGATTTAATGTCTACTGTCAGCACCGTGCATGATGTTGGACTTAACGATACCTGTAGGTTATAGCCGACCGGTGAACAGAGGCCTCTTCATTCTGCATTTGTACACTTTTCTTTCTTCATCTTTCTCTCGCTTTTTTCTAGTGTCAACGGTAGCCCCTTGCCCTTCTTTTGGGGCAATACGGCTATCAAAGTACTGCTGTAATCGCTTTCGCTACTACTAATACGGGGACACAGAGAGCTATGCCCGCTCATAGTTGGCGGATGCGATTTCCGGATGCCGTGGCGCGGCTCCAATGTTTTCAAAATGGCTAGAGTGTAGGCCCAAGCCAGTGGGAATTGCAGACATGAGTACGCCCGCCATTGCCTAACTTATAGAAAACTTGCCTGAACTCTAGTAATTTTGTATGTGGATTTCTCATCTACTTTCTAGGACAACTGAGCAAGCATTAGCCACGTTCCCAGTGTGTCTTCCTAATCAGATATCTCAAGAGAAGCTGGGAGCAACAAAGCCCCTTATTTACGCAATGCTGTGAACATATATTTCATGCAATCCCGTATCCAGACTCCACCCTTTTCTTCACCATCAAAACCATCCAAACTTTCGTATTATCATAAGTCGCTTTCTGAACTCACAATGTTATCATGTACATCATTTCCGTGGCTTTCGTGGTTGACAAATAAGAATGAGATCACCACTACCACGGCACCAACCCAATACGTGAAGCTTGAGTATTGCTCATACTGAATCATCTCTCCGACTAGTGACAGCGGGATATTCAACGACAAGCCCACGGTAACAACGAGCGGGGTTGTCAGGAGCATAGCATATGCCCAAGATATATCGGAAATGGATGAGAATAGTGAGTTGAACTACAAATTTGTTAGTTTGGAGAAATCGGACATTGTTACGGGAAACATACTAGAATAATAGCCCAAATCTTGCCATTGGGAGGTAATTCGAACTGCAATTCGGTCAGTTTCATATCTGGTTTATCCACTTAGCGGGAGCGACTTACAGGTTCGAGCCCTGTGTAATGCAAGATGGGAAATAATGGCCACAACAGCAGAATATTGAATGTACCAACGAGCCCAAAAAATAAAGGCATGTTGACACGGTCTTCGCTTCCTATCCTAATCTTCATCATAACGATGTAGACGCCATAGATAATAGCACTGAAAAATGCCATCGCATCACCGATTGCGATTTGTGACTGCGTCTTATGAGGGAAGCTGCCTCGGCTGTCATCATTTCCGTCACCGGAAAGGTCCACCAACGATATGAGAATCACGCCTGATAATGAGGCCAGCACGCCGATGAGCTTCCGGGCGGAGAAGGTCTCGATTTTCATGATGGCACAGAATATGAGCGTCCACACGCTACTTGTTGACGTGAGAATGGTAACACTTCCAACACTCGTGTACTCTAGGCATGCGGACGCGAAATAGTTGCCAAAGAACCATATCATGGCGAATTCGAGGCTGAATCTCGCTGTCTCGAAGAACGATAGCTGATCGACGTGTTTTGAGATGCCATGGGCCTCGAGACATTCTTCTTCATCAAATAGAAGCCGTTCCCCCAGCGCAGAATCGTCATTTCCGACCTGGGCCTTGGACCTTTCTGTTTGGCGGGAGTGCCTCCTCCAGATCTGTAATGCTTGATTTTTTGCATATCTAAACCCACCATTCTGTAGTATGTATTTAATAGAAATGGGTATCATCGAAATCGCAAAGAAAGACGTATTCATATACACGACGAAAAAAGGCTTATTGTACGTATGATCGGAAAAGATGTACTAGTACTACGTTAGTCATGTCACATTTGCCAAAGAGGTCTGCGTAGTATCGGAATACTTACGCTAGCAAGGAAATTCGACGTCGTCCAAAGAAAGACGGTAAGTAGAAGTAGGCTGACTCCAAGCGTCCTTCGTGCAAAGCGCCAGACACCGAATGTCCGCCCTACGCCGATCGAGCTCCTGCGAGACCTGAGAGAAGACGAGAGATGGTCGCTGGCCGAGAGCGTTACAGAGAACCGATTTCCCGTCCCATCTTCGTCTCTCTGTGCCACATCGCCGGTTGCGGCTAGTCGCTCCGAAGAGGCCATTCCAGCAAGGGGTTGAAGGGCCTTGCTCAAGCCGGGTGCGTACACGATCGATAGGTAACGTCGAAGGCACTACGCGGAATCATGAGTCCTTGCGCGGGTATGTGATCTGTGGACTGGACTCAGGCGCTATAGAACGAATTGATCTAAGGTCGGACACAAATTCGAGGGTCGCTTAAGAAACAACCAGACTGACTACCTAACCTAGATATTTATAACTAGAGGCGTGTTGCTTTGTCTACCTACCTATTTACCTAGTTGAAGTACGTATACAGGTTCGGAAGCCGGCTGGTACAAGTGCTTTTGTTGGTTTTGGAGGGGGCAGAAGGGCTGCAGATAGGGACCTTAAGTATGTACCTAGGTACGTAGCCCCCCCTGTCAGCAAGTACCTAGCATTGCCTAGGCGGGTGCTACATCCACCTACCCAAGTCAACAACCTTAAAAACAAGGTGCCGACAGAGCCGCATCATGGCCTACTGCCTATCTACCTGCCTTACCTCCTAGAGCTACCTAAGTAGTATGTACCTACAATCACGATTGTTTCACCACGCCAGTCTTGGGTATTAGCCGGAGTGTACCTACTTCCTCTAAATGTATCTACATAGCAGCTGACTACGCGTGGCCAAGGCAGGTAGATAGATACTCTAACTACCTAGGTACCTAGGTAGTTTGACGATGACATCAATTCAACAATGACACTATGAACTCCAAAGAAATAAGTTTCTGTCTGTAATATATCAAAACAGCTTCTAACCATGATAGAAGCTTAGAGTAATCGGAGGCATGGTACCGAGGTTGATTGGAGGTATGGCCTGCAGTCAACAAGGTATGTCGGCCATGAACTCCACATTGTCTACATGCATTCTCTCTGAACTGATGCTAAACTGCTAGGGACAGTTCCGTGTTGCCGACTAATCCTAGACGACCGGAGCCTCTAGCAAGGTTCGATGCCAGCGGAGAGCACTAGATATATGCAGAATGGGCGAATAGATAGGTAGGTAAGCACAACACTCAAGGATATAGACTATTCCTTTTGAGTGGGCCGAATATTAGTTGACGATTGATGTCGTAAAGGATCTGGGCCGATAGCGGGCATCTCTCCCCGGCTCAACAAGCACAACCATCACGGTCATTCTCAATATGGATATTGATAGGGTCCTGGAAGTCTCCACTAAACTCTTCCGATTCTTCCTGAGCAAGTGCGTTTCGCGCAATAACTGTGGTTCATATTAGTCTATATTGGGACAGCTGGTGTTCGTATGGACAACTAGTCTCACCTTCAAATGCTTGCTCGACGTTGATGGCTTCCTTGGCACTTGTCTCAAAGTACGGTATGTCACCCTTGGAGTGGCAGAAAGTAGCCGCCCTCTTGCTGGAGATCTACGTATCATAGCTGTCAATATAAATCATCGGAATTCGGGAAAAGGGGAGAACTCACGACTCGCTTACTCTCCTCCACGTCGATCTTGTTGCCGAGTACCACCTTGTAATAAATGTCAACTAGGATGCTCGGAGTTTAGAGTTGCTCTTCTCTCCTCTACTTACAAAAGGGAAGTTCTCGGGGTCTCGCGGCGATGCCTGAATTAAGAATTCATCTCTCCAGCTGTCTAGCGCATCGAAGCTCTTGGAATTATTGACATCGAACACTAACACACAGCAGTCGGCACCACGATAGAAAGCAACGCCCAACGACTGAAAGCGTTCTTGGCCGGCCGTGTCCCAGAGCTATCACGTATCAGTCACCGTATTCAATACTAGCCGCGCGACGATGCCATGCCATGACGTACCTGCATCGTGACTTGCCTATCGTCCACCAGAACCTCTCGGGTTAAGAAATCGGCACCAATAGTAGCCTTGTAACTCGCGCTGAACTTCTTGTTGACCTGTTGTGGAAGGACATATCAGCCCCTCATCACTTATAGATTCGAGGTTATCGTCTTGAGGGGATCGTGCTCGTGATTGTATCGGTACCGTACATATTGATTCATCAAACTCGTCTTACCGACACCACTATCACCAAGGATAATAACCTGTTTGAAAGAATAGTTTAGATATGCAGTCGAGGACACGACCCAAGGGCGGGGATATTGTTTACCTTGAGCAGTACCTTCTTCCTAGACGCCATATTCGAGGTAATCAAGTCCGGGAGCTTGGTTGTGTTGCCGCGCCTGTTCCGCAAGTCTCGTCAGGATTGAGGGTGACCTATCCCGTACAGAAGCGATTGTAATCACGTATCAACGTTTGGGGGGCACGCAAATAGAGTTGCGTAGGTTATAGGTGGAAAATGGATGGTTGGTGATAATTGTTGTGCCTGGTGCCAGGTCAAGAAGCAACAGCAGCCGGACCTTTGAGATAGCTGAGACACAGGGTCGGTCACCCTTATTATTAGCTAGGTAAGTACTAGGTAGAGGTAGGGTACCTAGATAGGTAGCTCAGCGGTTGCGGCATAGGACCAATTATTCAGTGGCTGGGTAAGCCAGGTGACCCAGTAACCCCCACGATAAAGCCACAAAGCCTTCCCCGCAGCCTTCTGCACTACTAGGTACCTACGTTACCTACTAAAACCATCACCATCATTACCTATCGAATACGTTACCTATCGATATATACCTAGGTAGGTAGGTATATATATACTAGGTAATATGCTACGTCGGGGCCCTGCACTAGGTAGTTAATGTAGTCAACGTACGGAGTACATCTATGTGTTGTACAACCAGTTTCTGAGCATGCGCACACTTACATTTATACCCTAAGATACCTAGGTACTACTTGTACCTGTAAGGTACCTTATGTAGTTGATAGGTACGTATATATAGGATAGGCCCAACCACCCACCTACATGTACTAGTAGGCATCTATCTGCTATCTGTAACCTAGGCACTTACCTACGAAGCTCCATTATTTCGAGAACCAGTCGCGTCATAATGATGACATCACCTCTTGAATCACGATCTGATATCATGACATTGTATAAAATGATTCCTGGTTTAGTCAAATATCAACCGCGTCGTTTTGTCGCATCGGTCTTAAAAACAGATGATAGTTGGGATCCGATACAAAAGCAAATCAGTATTGTCAATTGGTGTTAAATTATTTGGGGCGAAAAATAAGCAACAATATCAAGCATCATATTCCGTGACCATGGTGGGATTTGGTCTGGGGAGCTCGATTAGAGCCCTACGAACTACTCCTCGCACACGAGTTCTGTACAGCCAACAGCGTGCGTTTATCGCGGCTTCTCCCCTCTACGCACACCAAGGTTATGGAGACGGCAAGGGAGATCCGGTGGCGGAGCATCCAGAGAAGCAGCCGCCCGCGACCAAAGCCCAGGAATCCTCAGAACACCCGGGACCCGCCCCTCCTGATGTCGGAAAGGGTACCGCAAATGCCCACACTAAGAGTGCGTTTTCCGAAAACATGAAGAAGGCGGCAGCGTCCAGTGGAAATTCATCCGAGGAACAAGCCAGCGCACAGTCAGGTGGTTCCAGGTCGAAAGAAGCGGTCGAGACAGGAAGGAGTCCGACCGCAGGCCAGATCCCCAGCAGTGGTAATGGGACGGCAAAGGGAGGCGAGGCTCTGAAGGGACCACAAGGTAAAAACGCGCCTCAACCCAAGATCTTAAATCAGTCCGCCAATGGGGCGAAGCCTGGTTTAACGGATGAACAAAAGCGGGAAGTCGAAAGGCATAACCAGGATTTCGAGCAGAAACATGATAGGGCCGAGTCGGCCCCGCAAGACAAAGTTGACAAGAGGTTCTGGTCGGGGGTGTAAGTTTGTATCCTACTGCTTGATTTTCGGCGCGGTTTACGATCCTCAAATCCACTAACTATGAGAGGACAGCGGCGGCCGACAAGGCGGTGAACAGGATTGGAATGCTTAATCATAGAAGTGCCTAGAACAGGAGAAGGGGGGATTCTAATGAAGAGAAGGGTTGTGCTTCAGCCCATAGGTTTGATCTGAGGTTTCGAATAAGGAGACCACTGTAATAATATTGCGTTCTTACTTACCCTTGTCTTTTCGCATTCTATTGAATCCCAACCAATCCTGCTCCTTCGTATCTCGATGCTCTAGTTTGTTGTCGGATTATGTATGCTATATCAACATAATAAAATATAGTCTTATGCTACTTGCATTTGGTAATTAGTGTACCAATGTCGTCCAAGGGACCCAACCTCCTGCCCCAGATCCAGAGAAAAACCTTTCTATCGCTCTCGACACGGTCCAGACAACCTTTATCCACCGTGCCATCTCCTCAAACAATGCACGCGCCTCAAAATGGTCAAAGCCATTTAAAAACTATAAGTCGAGGCTGATCATCGGTTCAGACACCTAGAGCGAAGCGAGAAGCGTGAACAGGAACAGCACTAACATCCAAAGCTATAGACTCCTCACTAACGTCCAATGGGCTACTAATGTTGTACCCGCCGCGGACGACCTCCTAGCACCAGAAGTCCTAACCGAATTTGATTCGATCAACGGGGTATCCTCGCAACTCATAACACCAAATTGTGACGTATCGGCATTTATCCTGGGTAGGGCAGTTGAAAGGGCGCCCCAATCCGACGAGTTTTCTTGCAAATTAACTAGGGATAGCACGCCCCCTTCTTTATTCCATCTATTGACGACATCCTATACGTCTTTGGCACAGAGCGGAACGGCGAACAACTACCTACTCGCCGTCTCCTTTTTATAACAGCCACGTTACGATTCTAGCATCTCATCTCGCTATTTGAAAATTTCCCTCTCTTCAAAGGCACGGGAGTGGTTTCTGAGCGGCCAGAAGCCCTCTCGAACCAAGTGGTCAAAGCGAGTTTCCAAACTACACTCATGGGTACGTTTCGTAATGTCGACTTCGGTGCTCATTAACTAAGGCAGGTCTAAGGCGATCAATACCTTGGGTCACCTAAATTTATAGTTATTGTATTTTAATAGCCATATTCAACTTCTTTGCCTTACTCCCTTCATGGTTTTGACCTTGTATGCCATCACGTGTCTGATTGCATACCGAGGACTGAATCGAATGCATATCTCAGGATCTTCAGCCGCAGGGAGCTTGTACCTGTGTTCTTAAGGTAACTAAGTATCTACCTAGGCAGTACTGCCTTACCTACCTAGGTAGGTTAGGTACCTAACAAAAGCTGGAGTGCGCTAAACCCCATTACGTACTGCCTCCTTACCAGGTAGCTAAGGTACTTACGTAGTACATATACAGGTAGGTAGACACACGGAACTAATGAAGCAACGGCAACAACTTCAACAATGTGATGACCCAATGGAGCTTTTCAATGAGTCTAAATCGGCGAGATGGCGGACGAGGATCTCGTGCACAAGGTCCGAGAGCTCGGCGACATCGATCTAGCAGCGCTGCTCTGTCTCATCAGTCGCGAGCACTGCATCATCAGCACTGACCCAGAGTATCTCGACGACCTGACCGTAGAACTCCAGCTCGTTGCCTCGCGTACCTTCGGCCTGCGCCCGGCCGTTGTGGACTGCACTCCCGAAACGACGCTTGATGATTTTGTCACCGCAATCCAGCTCCCGCAGCCGCAACCAAAGCTAACTCCTGCGCCTCGCACGCCCTCACCTCTACACGCCCGCGGATCGGAGTCGTATTTCAGCCCGCATCCCAGCAGTGGTAGCGGAGGCACACGTTCGCATGTGAATGCGCATTCACAGCAGCACCCACATGGAGCCCTACGGCCGCCCCCTTCTCGATCCCCGAGTGCGGTCGCAGCCTCGCCGTCTAAAACGTCTTTACCATCAACTACCATCCAGCATCAGCAGATCGCCAACATAATAGTAGCCCGTAACTTAGACACTGCGCCAAAAGCCGTCCAGATCCAATGTCTAGAGCTCATGCGTACACGGCGTATCTTCACACGGACAACTGTACAAGCCTGTCCTAAACAGTTCCTACTTGTCGCCGTTCTAGGGTCTGAGAGTGCCGGGCAGGCCCGTCTAACGAAACATTTGAACGATCACTTTTACATCTCACACTGGCAAGACCCTGAGGACGGGTTTGCACACATCGAAGAAAGGGAGGACGAAAGGGAATATGAAGAAGATTCCATCGTCGGCGCCAATATAGACGACTTTGACACTAGTGATAGAAACAGGGAGGACCGCGACGAAGATACGGCTAGCCAAGCGAGTTCAGCAAGCGTGGTTCGCCGGACACGAAACTCCAAGAGCCCATCAACACCAATCCCAACACCAACAATACCTCCACGTCCGAGCTCAGGGCAGCATATAGCGACAACAGACTGGGCGGTACAAACCCCAGGCCATTTCCAAGTAATAGATAACAGCCATGGAAGTAATAGCAACAGCATGAGCCACAATCGATTCTTCACTGAAACAGATATATCTACGCTCTCGACCCTCAGCCTCCAATCTCATGTCGACATCGAGGTCCAGCGCTACCAGATGAACATCATCGCCTTCCTCCGCCTCCACCGGGCCGTGACGCCCGGCAGCGTCCCACCAGCCGCCACAACACATCTCCGCATGCTGGTCTGCTCGTTAGCCACCCTACACGGCCTCGACTTCGCAACTCCCGAGCTAGTTCAGCTGGCTATCCGCAAGATCTATACGCACCGCATCATGATTGTACCGGCCGAGCGTGAGCGAAGCATGCAGTGGGGAAGCGATCTGGCAGCCGTCAACATGTTACTCGAGGACATGCAACCCGAGGACGTAGTTGAGGATGTCTTAAGCATGGTAGATGTACCCCTTTAACTTACTTATAATTGGAGGCTAGGATGATAAAGATTACGGGAGTTAGAACAACTAGTTAGGGGCGAGGATCATCGTTAATCAAAATAGTTTAAGTCACTATAGCTAGAGCACAGTAATACGAAAGTAAGGAATCCGGTTCCGAGAATTTAATACCATATGTATACTAGAGAGAAAAAGGCGGTGGCCTTTGTTGGCAATTCTTCTGCACGACTAGCCTATTCCTTTCTGCTCGTCGGGCGCCTCTACACGCCCTCTTCCAGAGAAAGGCTAAGCCATGATATATTCGTTTCCTCTCGTACACGACGTTTCATGATTTTACAAGCGAGAACTCCATTATTTCCGCAAACGCCAGGCCTCATGAGCCTCTAATACCGGAGTCTTCCAATCCCCTAGCATAGATATCCTTGCCTTTACCACCCTTCATTAGGTCGCGTAAATAATGTAGTCTAGTAATTCTCATGCCTTCATCGACGCCTAGCCCGATCCATATTCGCCCACTACGAGGATAAATTTGCAAGCGTATTATTAGTAGACCTGATTAATCTTGCAAGACCAGCCCGAGTCCTTTGCTAACAAAGGCAGACTAAGATAAAACGTTAGACTGATAACCGAAAATATTATTCCGAGAAGAGCTTACCTTGCTCCTAGGCACCAGCCCAGCTCATTATCTCTTATCTTCTTAGCGATTCTGACCTCACGGTCGATCGGCATTTCGTAGCCTGTGTGTAAAAGACCAATCATGAAGTTGAGGTCGAGACAGTACTCGCCACGACCCCGAAGTTCGTCTAAAGCGCCCGGGAGATTGCTGAAGCCGTCCCAGGACTCCTCGCCACCACAGACTGTATGTGTTAAGTCGTGAAGCTCGCGCAAGGTGAAAGAATCCGGCATTCCCAAAGGCTTGGTGCGGTCGTAGAAGTAGGAGAAGACGTAGACATCTTCTCGCGCAAAGGTCTTCGCTAACGAAGGTTGATGGACGCCATTAAATGAACAGGGAGCCAATTTGCAGTCGGCATCTTTAACCAAAATCTTTTCAGCCAGGCTGCGGCACTGAGCCGGAGCTGGAATAGCCGGACCCGTTACATTCAATTCGATTTCGCCTGTGCCTAGCAGGCTATTTTCCGGTAGTTTCACCTTAATAATGTCGCTCTGGCCAGCGTTAATGCAGGGGTGGTTCAGTATCGGCTTCTTGAGAAATTCAACGCTCTTCTCTCTTGCGTATATGTCGTTAAGTAGACTCAGATGAATTGAATTGCGAGCAGACATGAGACCATATCCAAGATGGGAGTGTTGGTAGAGCTCGAAGTGTCGCCCTCCAAAAGACAAATCATACTTGTGATCGCCTTCAGTCAACTTCTCAGGCATTCCCCCAGAAGCGAGTCCCTTAAACGTTGGCTCGAAAACAATCTGTGTAGATCCACCACCGAGGTCGAAAACAGCAGCAGTCGGGCTTTCATCCGGGCCACCAATCTTTCCCAAGAGGTAGTTGGCGGTAATCCAGGCGTACACACCTTCATCCGAGCCATCCATAATCGCAACACCATTTTCTTTTTCTGAAACGACTGCGAAGGGATAGTCTTTTTCTAGATGGTTCCGCACGGTCTTTAAGATGTTGTCAGCTGCTTCGGTTCCAATCATTCGCAGGCCGGCAGTGGCTTTAACGGCGACCGGAGTGCAGCCCTTTAACTTGTCAGGGACGGTCTCCATAGCCACTGCAAGGAGAGGATCCAGAGTCTTCGCGGCAGCAACAGGGTCGTCCTTATACTTGCTCAAGCCACCAACGGTCTTCTCAGTCATCTCAAACTTCTCGCCTTCAAGCTCGGGAGTGGGGCCGCAGTTATTGAACTTGTAGACATGGATGCGAGATCCAGTACTGCCGGCATCGATCATAAGGACATATTGGACAATTGGCTTGTCTCGGGAGTACGATTTGGTGCATTTTTCGGTACCATATGATGAATCGGCGGGACCTTGACTACCTGAGTGTGACACTAATACGTCTATCAGTAACGATGATGCTTGGGGGGTTCGAGTAGCCATTAACAAACCAACGCACCTCCCTGATAGTAATCTACACCCTTAGGCGACAGGTAGTAGAAGAGAAAGAGGACGAAGACAACGATAGCAGTGGTCTTCAGCCACCGAGACTTCTGGGCCGGATTCATCCCGGCTTGTTTTAACTTCTCCAGGATGCCGAGTTCTCTGTGACCGGTATCGTACCGGTCGGCTTTCTCGTGAGGATCGCGCCGGGCTTGCTTCGTAGGCAACGAGACGGATGTTCTCCTCATAACCTTCAGTCACAGGGCATCCCCACAGGGGACGAGGAAGAAGTAGAGGGAGAGAGAGGGAGAAAATGAGAATGAGAAGAGCGCGCGCAGGGGGGGTTCCAGAGTACGCGAGGCCAGATATAATTAAAATTAGGCTTGGCAAGATCGCGAGTCAAGGCGGTAGCGAGAGTCGGAATCTCGATCGGCAACTGTCGTGTCGATAAGCACAGAGTAGTAGCGTAGGTAGTTGGTGATGAACGAGCGTCGCTGTACCGAATCGATATGGGAAAAGTCGGAAAAGGGGGGGTTTAAGTAGTGTATGTAGGTAATCAATAGGAACGCGCAGGTTAATTCAATCTCGAAAATCTTCGGTACAAATTTCAAGGTTTAAGCCTCTTATCAGGGCTGAATTAGTAGATCAGGGGAGTCGATGGAGTCGATGGAGACACATTGTACCTGGCCCAGCCAAGGAGGACGGCGAGAGGCCGGACGGCAACCGGTGGGGATCGGTTGCGGGGGCTAGCGTGGGCCTTAATGACCATTCAGAGAGTCCGTTTGTCATGGGAAGTTAACCTACCTACTACCTAGGTACCTAGAGGTACCTGATAGGAGCAGAAAGTAGGTACCTACCTAGGTATAGAAAGCACCCATAGAAGGTACCTATAGGAGGTACCTTAGGCAGAAAGAAACTCGAGGATCTACCGTACCGAGAACCTTGTTAATATTTTACACTACACTTTTTGTCGAGTAAGGAAGAGAGAGAGAGAGAGAGGTATTCTTGAACCTCAAGCTAATAATAATGTTACACATCGAGAAAGAAAAAAAATAGAGGCTATCTTCCAATCTTATACACTGTTATACTCGTCCCAACTCATATCGCCTCAAAGTACATGCTAACAAAGCGCCCAGCCAAGCACAAGTGCTGTGAACATAGGTAGCATACCCAGAGTCTCGGGCAGTAATTTCATATAGCCCATCGCCCACGAGCCAACCTCGTACTCACTCCCTTCCACGTTGTGCTTGAAGTCCCGCAGCTTGGTGTTGCTATAGTGTCCAGCTCGCCTTGCGGGTCCTTCTAACTCTGTAGTCTGTCAGGCACGGATGTCGAAAAGACAGACTGATGGAGAAATCTTCGTCAAAGGCGGTCACAGACCAAGATCGTCTTACCTAGCTTCCTTCATGATTTTTTGGTTCTGCCAGACAACCACGACATTGCAAACCATGGAAAACAGTCCGAAGACGATGTTACTGACGGACTCAGCAGTTGATAGACGAGACATCATGACGTGACACGACGATAGGACCCGAATAGCTAGAACCCCAGTCAGGAAACGTTTTCATCTCCGCAGAGCGTTGCAACTCACCTTCTCCCTCTTTCTATTTCTCTTTCTCTTTTTCTCTCTTTGCAAGGGGAATTACGCCGTTCAGCTTTGGGACAGTCGACACGGCAGTCTGTTGATGATATATGATATTCATGAGGTTCGAGTCGCATCAAGAACATCAATTGCAGAACCAAGTGCTTCTTATAAATGAATTTCTGATAAAGACCGTATCCCAAAAGTCCAGTGCCTATAAAACGAGAATGTGACCATGTGAAGATGGAAAACTGGCATATCTCAGCCGTAAGCAGATAGGCTGCGTCGAGCTTAGTAGCATTGAAAGGAATGATGAAGGCAAGGTCGGATGAGCCGCGGTGGTAATACAACATCGTACGCGGCGCGACCTATGTGGTAGCAACATTATATGGAATAGGTCCACTACGACGAAGGGTAAAGGGGGATGGCTTCGTTCTGTTCTTGCACGCCCAACTTGACGGGGTGGCATTGTCTCGGCCCCGTACGCAACCCCCCAATGCGATTTTCCGAACGTTTCATATTGAATCTCTATGAAGGATCCTCGTTTGGAAAACGCTGCATCTACCACGAAGTGATTTAGTAACAGGGGGCTACACCGACTATTGTCGATTCCCTATCCCTATGGGGAGTAAAGAAGCTTTCCAAAAGAGATTTCAGAGGCTAAACAACCCGCTCACCTTGTTAGAGCATCTCACTCGCTATATTTTGTTCCCTTGAACTTAGAACACAATCTTTAACCATGTACTGCGTTATGGGCAAGATACTTCAGTCAATTGCCTCTCCCTGTTATGGTAACCGGTAGGTCACAATTAAGTATGACAGATGGGGCTCGTAGCCGTGGTATTACCTACCTATGCATCATAACCCTCTCCCATTATGTTGTGTCAAGACGGTCCGACCCAGAGTACCAAGATCTGGAGGAGGCGTGAAACTCGCCGGGCCCTGTCAATGCTATATCAATAGCCTTCTCTGTTCCGTAAATTGCCCAATTACTTCGGGGCTCCTCGCTCTATGTTGCATTCGGGCGCTTAGCCAGCCTTAGCCTCGACGGCCTTTGTATATTCGAAGCATGGCTTAGGCGCCTATCTGTTATCTCAGGCGCTTCCCGGACATCGCCGACTAGAAGATGAATTAGATGACGGTTGACGCATAGCACGTATCTATAGTTTACACACGGTGCTCTGAGATGTTTATTTTCAAGCTAATTTGTCAAGTCTCGTTTGGAAACTTAAATCCCAATCCCACTCCTCAGCCACTTCTCTCTTATCCCGGCTAAGCACGATACTCTTAAATATAGGGAAGTTCCTTCGTCTAGGGAATAGGTAGCATAGAAGATTCTATATCGTCAAGTAGAATATTCTACAGCAAAAACCAACTCAAACCTACTTAGTTTTTATTCTGCTTTCCTCTTATTGGCTTATTTATATTTATATAACCCCACCTTTTACTACGCCTCGTCGTTCACATACCGGATCTCGTCATGTTATATTCCTCGATCATAGCCCGCCTCTCCATTCCTGGCCGTCCTGCCTCGGCTTCATCAATCCCCTGCGACTCTCTTCTTACCTGTGACCTTACTTTCTGGTAGCAAACCGCAATCAACACTGTGAAGACTCAGCTTCTTACTCGCCCCGTCTCCCCGAACAACCCTGATAATATGTTAGAGCTCTACGTTATGGGTAGCAATGGAATATAGCACTGTTTCTATCGCCTGGTGGATCATTGCCATGTGGCTATCCAAAGCCTCATCAGTGGCGATAATATTCCCTCTCATACTCGGCTTTACCTCACCGAACCCGGACTCAAAGAAGACGGAAAATGGGGGGAAGGGATGGTTACAAAAGCCGAGAAAGTAGAGAAATATATTTGTCACGATCACCCGTTCCGTAGATAATACGCTCGTAGCGCTTCGAACTCATAGTGCGTGTGATGCGACAGTGACTTTCGCTGATGTACTTCGGGGGCCAAGGTAGCATGATAGCGATGCGGCCACAGTGTACGTTGTTTTTGAAGAGGATTACTCGACGAACGGGTACGTGCCACGAGGGTACGATGAAGTATTCGGCAATGGTCTTATAGCTAAGGGTAGCTGAATAGAAATCAAATGTATCTCGTATTAGGAGAATTAGTTATGGGTGACCTATGAAGTAACCCTGCTCGGAAGTCGGCGTCCAAACTGAAGGCGCATATCTACCAGACCTTCGTAGTCTTGACAATTACTAAGGGCTGGGCCGACTAATTGATATGAAGGATCACGAGGGCCGTATAGTTGAAATTCTGGCGTCTCCTGAGATGCGCAAACGCTTCCATAATTCTATCTATTTCTCTCCGTCACCGATATATAATCAATTAACGACGGCGCTAGCCAACAGAGAAGAATCCTCAACACCCCATTCCATGCAACGATCGCAACTATCTCTTCGCAAGGCCTCTACCCAATAAATTAGCCCCAACTTCGTTGAGCAACGGCTCATTAGGGAAAAGGCTCTTCTTTGCTATGATTGTTCCTTGCGCATCCATCGTTCTAAGAAGGTCTATTAGCTCCCCTTCTATTGGCATACAGTACGCTAACAGTCCCAATGCCAACAACATCCCGTGTAGCGCCTCGGCTGACGACTCTTCCTGCGTAATGGCTTCTAATACCGAAGCTGCCAGCTCTATCTGATCCTCCTCGGGAAGTCCTTCTTTCGATTGATACCTTCGCCGGTTGTTTGCATGAGCTACATTGTAGAGCAATGAGGCAGCTGCCACCCGAATGTTATTGTGAGTATCATCAAGGAAGCTAGTCGATATGAGTTGGGTGATTGCAGAGCGTAATTGGGCCGGTCCAAAAACTTGATCTGGAAACAGGGGACTTGAGAAGAGATTGCAAGCCATATGTAATGTGACTAAGCGGAGCGCATAAGGGCTCTCAGGGTCGCCATTCACGGCCCCTAGGAGTGTAACGATGGTCTTATGACCCTCTTCCTCGGCGTAGTAACCACTTAGGCGCGGGTCGATGAGACCACACCGAAATAGGTCTACGATAGTGAAGAGAAACTCTCGGGGTAACTCTGCTAACGAAGTCACTAGATAACTCGAGAAAGCGGATACGTCGGGTAGCGTCGCCATTGCAGGGCCTTGGGCAGATCTCGCCTCGATGAAATGTTTCATACTCTGGACTGCGGCATCGTTTGCAGTTGGCCCTAATTTCGACAATAGCTTCTGAAGTGGAGGTACTTTGGTGAATAGAACTGGTCTCGAGTCGGGGTTCGATAAGTGTGGTAAATGCAATAGTTGGTGTGGGTGAGAAGGCCCAGCAGCCATCTCAGCCAGCAACTTCACTGTGCTCCTCAACCTAACAGCATCAGCCCCGGCCCAGCTTTCTTGTTGCTTGCCATGGACGAAGGTTATAAATGTGGGTGTTGCGGTAACGGCGTACTGCTGTGCAACGTCAGGTGCGCGCGAAAGGTCAACTTTGATCGATGTCACACTTCTCTCGTGTTCGGCAGCTAGTTCGTTATATAAGGGATATAGGGCCCTGCAAGGCGGGCACGTAGCTGAAGTAAAGAATATAATAGCTGATTTCTTAATAGCACTCTCTAAGGCGGCGTTTAGACTTTGCAGATTGGATACTTCTACAACGGCCGTCGACGATGATGACGGCGATGATGATGCTGCCCCATTGACTTGCTGTTGACCATTCTGTATACCGAGAAGCCCACCATGACGGGCTTTCCTCTGCTCTACCATCTGGGTTAGTTGTGGTTGTAGCATCCTGCCAAACGGCGAGTCTAGTACTGCCTGCGGCATATTGGTGATGTGTTCCGGAATACCCTTCCCTAGCATAAAGGTTGAGAGGTCGTTGCTAAAGTTGTTGCAATTATGACGAAATAAGTCGTAGGCCTGGGGAGTAAAAACCTCTCTTAACGAGTCTAGATACTCAACGATAACCTCTAGCGGTAATTCGGTTTTCCCAAGAACTATACGCTCGAGAGGCGGGCCGAGATGAGAGCTGCCGGGTCGTATCGCACTAATTCCGCCATCATATACATATTCTGTCCCCTCTAGCTCGATAGATGTATGATAGATAGCGTCGAGTTGGAAGCCAAGCATGCCCATAGACAACTGTCGAGCAAGCCCACCGGATAGGTCGTAGACCAGAAGATGGACGTCCATCTTTAAGACCTAAAGTTAAAGTGGTAACCCAAAGCCTATTGCCGGGTTGTTCTTCTAGAGAGAGGGGTTCGGGGCGAAGAGACGCAAGACCGAGGATGAGACTGTCTCGAGTTAATAATGGTCCGCCAGGTCGTAAAGTTCTAGATGGTACTTTGTGGCTGACAGCTTAGGTATATTACCAAATGAGGCTAGTCTCCTATTACATGTACCTCGACGGGTGTGGTACGTGGAGGCAGGTCAGGTACACTCAATGTAGGATGTACATCTATTAGGTAGGTACTATACGTTCCTGTTGACGATAGAATCAGTCTTGGAGCAAGGTTCTAAAGCTGTCATGGCTACCTCTTTAAGGTAGGTACCTCGGTAGATAGGTACTTGAATATCGAGCAAAACACAACACCCGAAACTTGACTGAAACTTTCCGTGTTGAACTTGCCAGCATTCTATCTAGCAACTTACCTACTCTGACCTCCGGGGCTCTTGTGCAATTGCCCCACCTCGACACGTTTTGCGTAAAGTACCCGTGCACAAAGCACTCCTACTACAGTACGGAGTACAGTACTAAGTGTAGTACCCGATGGAATTAGCTACGGTGCGTGGACCGTGCATAGACTATCTAGACACGGTACTACACAACGGCCGCAGTTCCGTCCAAGTGCCAGCGCATCACGGCTGCTGGGCAACGAAAGTAAATAACTTTGGCCCCACAACAACCCCGGCAGGTGTACCTATGCGGTTAAGCATTCCCGCCGAAGCTACGTAGTGCAGATGTACGGCATTCCGGACAATCTTAATAGGCAGCGATACCGCGACGCTATCACCGAATTCTGCGACACATTGTCTGGAATGGTGTTGCTGCCGCGATTGCTATTATCACCAACACCCGGGTCACCACAGAATTCCACACCGACACGCGTTGGAATTGAACAGGTCACATTCGACGACAAAAACATGAGGTCTGCACTTAACACCGTCCGCTCCTCGGCCTCGACCCCTTCATTGCGTTCTCGCGATGGCACACTTCCGCCGCACATGATGAGGGTAGACGGGGGCGGCAATGTGAGGGTCGTGGTGCGAGTGAGAGCCTTTCTGCCCAGAGGTACGTCTCGCTGTTCTTCTTTTGGAATGCGTTTGGAGGATTCGAAAGATGGTCACGGGCCGAGGTAGTTCGCAATGGCTAACATACGCTACAACCATTAGAGATCGAACGCCACGCAGAATGTTTGATCAGCATGGACCCCATCACCCAAATGACGACACTGCACGTCCCGGGCGATGGCGACCCAGCAAACAGCAGAGCGAAGAGTCGCAAGGTTATCGAAGAAAAATCCTTTACCTTTGACAGCTCGTTTTGGAGTCATAATCTGAAAGACAGGCACTACGCGCACCAGGAGGACGTTTACAACAGCCTAGGAGAGGACTTTCTCGACCACAACTTCGAGGGTTACCATACGTGTATCTTTGCCTATGGGCAGACAGGTTCGGGCAAGTCCTATACCATGATGGGTACACACGAACAGCCCGGCCTCATTCCCCGGACTTGTGAAGATCTTTTCCAACGCATCGAAGCCGCCCAAAACGAGACTCCCAATATCTCCTATCATGTACGAGTATCCTACTTCGAAGTATACAACGAACACGTTCGTGATTTACTTGTTCCTGTTGTACCGAACCAGCCGCCATACTACCTTAAGATCCGCGAATCACCAGTCGAGGGTCCATATGTCAAAGACCTGACTGAGGTACCCGTGAGGAATTTTAGGGAAATTCTGAGGTATATGCAGGCAGGGGATGCAAGCCGTACGACAGCAAGCACCAAGATGAACGACACCAGTAGCCGAAGTCACGCGGTTTTTACTATCATGTTAAAACAGATTCATCATGATATGGAAACGGACGAAACAACGGAGCGAAGTTCACGTATACGACTAGTCGATCTTGCAGGCAGTGAGCGGGCTAAGTCCACAGAGGCTACGGGAGCCAGGCTCCGCGAGGGCAGTAATATCAATAAATCATTGACGACCCTCGGGCGGGTAATAGCAGCATTGGCAGATCCAAAGACGAGCCGACCAGGGAAACGGAGTAGGGATATCGTCCCATATCGAGACTCCATCTTGACTTGGCTTCTCAAGGACTCTCTTGGTGGAAACAGCAAGACGGCAATGATCGCGTGTATCGCGCCATCCGATTATGAGGAGACCTTGTCCACGCTGCGCTATGCGGACCAAGCGAAGAGAATCCGCACACGCGCAGTGGTTAACCAGGACCACATCAGTACGGCGGAAAGAGACGCACAAATTGCCACCATGGCCGAAGAGATACGCCTGCTGCAACTTTCCGTGTCAGACTCGCGACAGCGAGAGAAGAACGTCCGCGAAAGCGAGGAGCGTCTTGAAGAATACCAGAACAGGGTGATCACTATGCAGCGCATGATGGAAGAGCGCAGCCTCGTAGCTGAAGGTAAAATACGCAGTCTACAGACCGAAAACGAGGCACTGCGTCTTCATCTCAAGCTTGCGCTCGACAGTCTGAAGAACCCGATCCCCGAGGTCGTCGTGCACCCTCGATCCTCTGAACTTGAAGGCCTCGATGACCTCGAAGCTGGCAAAGAAAATGCGGTCGAAGGAGCGGACGGAAAGGATACCGCGGGGAGGGGCAAGCAGCAGAGTCCTGTTGATGAGGCATATTATGATGATGAGGGCGAGGATGATGGGTACGAGTCTGAGATATACGAGGAGAAGGCGAACGATATGCAAGACTACATGCATGACTTGCTCAAAGACTTGTCTTTATTTAGACGTAAGATTGGTGACGACAAGGACCGGTTCTTAGAAGAGAGTCAGCGACAACCATTCGGAGTCAAGGTCAATATCTGACGGCCTCCTGGCGTCGAGATCAATCACAGGCCGGAAGGAGAGAAAAGACTGTAGTATCTTTGTGTGTTTGACAAGCCTCGGTGTCTGGAGTAGTAGATAGTTATTTGCATGGATTGGCATTGAAATGAATGGATAAAACACGATTTAGTTTGTACCCAGCCGGATGTAGTAGCCTGGTTAAAATAAGAATTTACTTACTTCACTATTCGTAGGACAGTCCCTCACAACCACAGTACTAGGAGTTTACGGATGGACTTGGGTTTAAGCTCTGACTAGTGTCATGAGCCAAAATCATCGCGGCTTGACAAGCTTATGTTTCGGACAAATGAGCAAAGCGAATATAGCGGTCCACTAAACTCCATATCATACCTACGTGTTTGTCGAGTTGTGAGATGGGTGGACGCGGGTAAGCAAATAAGGGGAATTGAAGCGAGCACTCACCAATAGTTTACCGCAACGCATATTCCGTCTTCTGAACACGACTGCGACACTTTATGGTACCTTCGCACAGGTTAATAATGAATGAGACCAAAGGGGAGCCCGAGCCGTAGTGAACAAGAAAGCATCCCATTTTTTTAAGCGTGAAGTATTGAAAATTGGGCATCTTACCACATAGCTGGAAGGTAGAGCATGTCCCCAGGTTCGAGCGATACCCGCATAGGCTCGGCGAGATATGAGTAAGGCGTCGCACGCACCTTGGGCGCATCGGGATCCCAGGTAGCAAAGGGGACTTTGGGCGCCCCGTCCCCATTTTCCTCTACCGTTTCGTCCATACGCAGGACAAGGCCCTCTTCCCCTTCCCCTCCTGCTCGAACATATGTAGCCGGCTTGAGATCTTGCTCGTTCACGCAAGGCTGAAAGAGCGGGGGTAGAAGGACGAAGTGCTTACGCCCCGCGATCTGGACATAGATATTCTCGTAGTTGTCACGGTGCAATGCCGTCACGGAGCGCGAATTACCGATCCACAGATTTATGGCATCGGGATCTCGCTCTAAGGCAATTCGGGCAAACGCAATACTTTTTTCTACCTGCGAAAATAGTGTTACGTATTCGTGCCGTAGATTGTCATTCTCTATTTCTCGTCAACATGCGGTTTCAGGGATTCTCGTTGATTACGTATCGCAGCGCGAGACTTACGCGTTTGCGCATATCGTACTTCGCCAACCTTTGATGATTCTTGCCCACTGCCGACCGAACCTAAGATTTCCTGTCGTATCACTAGCAAAATCGAGGTCAGTAATCGCCATATTGATAGTCATCCATGAATGGGATAACTTTGGTCCGTATTGCATGTAGCCTAACCTGGAATCGTCGAACAAGAAGAAAAATGACGCAGAGAGCTACTCACAATACTCGAGAAACTGGCCGAAGTCCTGGTCTTCCTCGTGCGGTTTCGCAAATATAGTGTGCCCTTGGCCATCCGGCGTGGGGGCATCCGCGTTTCCAAAAGGTGTCACAGCAACGTTGACCCTGTGCCCAGCCAGCGTTGAGCGTAAAACGCCCGCGTTCCACGTCCGCGTAGCGGTCCAATCCTCTGCGCCGCGTCGCACCACGAAGGGTGTGTTGCGCGCCACATAGCGCATAAACTCCAAGGGGCTTGGTTCCTCGTCTAGTTCCTCGATGCGGGACGAATTGAGTTCGTTATAGGTGGTGAGGAGCTCAACGATCGAGTCTTCGGGTTTGTGGGTTTCCATCTTGTACACTACGCATTGGTGCCCCGATGACTGCCCTGATCTATCTAGGAGTCAAACAACTGTTCTCCCCACTGCTAGTAGTTGGGGATCGGGGCCAACTACGGCGACTCAGTTTGCACTAAGCTTCTGTGTATTAGACAATTTGGGGGGCGGGGGGAGGGGGTTCGAAGTTCGCCTACGGCGGATCGGATCTGCCCCTCCACACCTGAGAGCTTCATGTAGAATCCTCCGATCCACCAACTTGGTCAGACTCGATCACAATCTCAGATGGTTATGGTAGTTATAGTACAAGAAAGACTGCCCCGGTGCCGATGCTGCCTGCCGGAATAAACATGATCGTCGATCAGGCAAACATCCCCTGAAGTTACAAATTGAGAAAGGTCAATCGGTCGGGGAATTATAACCCTGTCATGCACCACGCCTGAGTGGAAGTACACAGCCAATGGAAACCAACGCGCTGGGTCATGATGCTTAAAGTGAGCTGATCCGACCACGATGCCGACACCTTGACAAAGCTGACCTTGCAAAGCGGTGCGGCTAGAAATTTCTGGTGGTCTGATTAGGCGCGGAATGGCCTCTTGTTGATGGAACCGTCATCAGGGGGCGGAGGACAGGAACGCATATATTTGCTCACCGTCTCCCAGCGGTTGTCATTTCTACCACTACGCCCTCAACTCATGCTATCCTTCACAAATTCCGCTGGCCACAGCTACTATATTGCCTAAATACTTACCGGCCTACTTTCGGGAGCCTCGTGTGAATTCCGTTGCATTCGCATTCTGTCACCATTTCGGTACATCGCAACATCCCAGCCGGTCGGGGCTGCACAGGCGTTTTTGAATGGACGCCAAGTTAGTTGCCTAGCAGACCGTCTATCTAGGAGAGTCATATCAGTAGTATGCAAAGAGACACGGTATCGATGCAACAGGCCGAATACCTGGGCAAGCAGGGCTTACCACACATGGACGGAGAATTCAATCGGTTGGCCACCCTTCGGCACACAACCCTTGCGACTGTGCGTGTGAGGGAACGGGCGCTTGTCAAAAATGCAGAAGCCAGCAACGGTCATTAGTTGGCGATGCATAGTTGTCCATAGTCATGGCGGGCACCGACAGGACACACACTACTACTACTACTTCTACTACGCGCATCATGACACTGCCCAGGTCTGGTAGGTCAGAGGATGTATTGTAGGGGGAGATACGGGGTCTGGTTTGCTGATCTCATCGCTGACGCTGCCTGTTCCCGTCGCTACTCTGCTGCTTTGTCCTCAGTGAGAGCAGATGGAGGAGAGATCTGGACCTGGCAATCGATGGAAGACTGCTGCTTTTGGCAAGTCCTCCCTTGACCCAGTGATTTGACGATCCACCTCTAAGGACACCATACAGTCGCCACTAACCAATCACTGCATAAGTGTGTCTGCGCTAATAATTAGGAACCTCAAGTTTTGGTTGCAAACGTCGGCCGTGTTTTTTTTTCTTTTGGGGTTTTTCTTCTTCTCTCGCTTCAACCGGAAAAGCTTGAGATAGGTAATATTTAGAGGTCTGTACCTAGGTAGGTAAGTACCTACCTATTAACGCCAGCTTTTACTACCCACCAGGGAGGTAGTACGTAGTAGGACACCGGGCCATCGGTACTAACCAAGATGCAAGGTGCCTACCTGTGCCAACCCAGAGTTGCAAGACCCCTATCAGTACCCTATACTACTTATAACTACCTAGGTAGACGCTGAGAGTGCCCCACAACAAAATCGACGGAACATGCGGCAGGAAGGGGCCGACCGAGACAGCTAGTCAGGGCATACAGTAGTGTATTCATCGCTACCACAAGACAGAAGACAACCTATAGTACATACCTCCTTGGAAGACTCTCAAGTAAGTACCTAATAGGTAGGTATTCCTTCATTTCTTCACTTCGATCCGCAATCTGCAATCCCTAATCCCTAATCCCTAATCCACTAGCAACACTACCAAGCCATTAGAGTGCTCTTTAGGATCTACAATCTTACCTAGGTTACTCTTACCTAGGTAGCTTGAGCCAAAGAACGAAACCCCTCCCCCCCTTTCCCCCCTCTCAACCCGCCCAATCGTACCTAGGTACGTATCCAGGTGCCTACCTAACCGGTTAGAGGTAGGTGCCTGGTAGTTGTGCTCTACTGCCCACCGACGCACCTTATTATTAGGTATGCCTGTAGTGTACCTACAGTACACTGCCTACCTAACCTACCTAACCTACCTACCTACCTACCTACCTACCTACCTACCTACCTACCTCACTACCATTTGTTTGGCTCGCTTTCGGGTCTCTCGTCATCACTCACTTAATACATCGGAATACTGAATACAAATACCACCACACTTTTCTGTCACTCAGCCCCTCAAATCAGCTGAAAAGAAGAAATCTCACAAATTTGCCCGTTACCAAGATTCCATCCCTCCTTCGCCCAATCGAATCTCATTTCTTTTCCGCCTAATCGGGCTAATATTCCCACCCGATACGGCTCGAACCTCGAAGCAGGGCCGGGGATCTATCCCATCTACGCTAGCAGCAGGCGGCTTACCCATACTTTGGTACCTACCTCCTAACTTGACCTATCTAGGTACCTAGGTACTATAGTATAGGTAGGCAGGCAGGTAGGTACCTACTAGTAGTAGGTAAGCATCTGCATTTCCACTGGCCCGTCGCGCCAACGTCCGCAAGCCTGCGATCGAGTAACATTGGCGTCGCTCTAGACCCAACCATTATTCAGCCCAAAGCTCAGTTGAGATGCGAGATGCTGCATTGTGTCATGGTGCTCTAGTCTATAGTAGTGTTCCACGCAGCGAATGTGGTACGCGAAGCACCTTGTTGGCTTGCCTCGACTGTCTTGTTTCCGACCCTGGGGGTTCCCTGCACCCACGTAACTCGTTCTCACAGACCTACCTAAAGCATACCTATACCAATCAATCAATCAATGCCTTTATGACCGAGCTCCTCTACTACCACTTCCGCCACTACTGCCACTTCTGTCACTTCTACACTTCTACCACTGCCACTGCCACTGCCACTGCTGCCACTAGTCTCTGCCACTGCCACCCCCCCCTGTTACTGTACGGAGTACTGTACCTAGGTACTGTACCGGTACCGTACTGACTGTGCCGATAAACCTGCGTCCTCTGTCCATCCCGCCTTCTTTTTGCCGCCGCAAAGTTTAGTTATCACACCCTACCTAAGCTACCTAGGGTACCTGAAAGATTTCCTAGTGCGCGATGCCCACTTGAATGGCTCACCGGTTGTCTTCATCATTTGATTCTGTCGGTCCGAGCATTCGACTACGCTCTGTCTCGTCTCATGCGCCGCAACGACCTAATCTTCCTTTCACATAGCGGGCTCACACTATGCGCGATTCGAGTCTCTATGCGAAGGCTGTCTGCCTCTATTTTTATCGTACCTTCGCTGCACGGCCATCAGTCAGCCCATGATCGGATACCCTACCTTGGTCGCTGAGTGCACACGTTGAAAGGATGATTTGGTATCTCCTCTATCCGTTCCGAGGGTATGTAGTCGCTCTCATCCTCATTGTACAAATTCACCATAGTTGACTCTTGTAAATGAAGAACCACCGAAGCTCCCGTGTTAGACCCGAACCACCCACTGCGCAGTGGTTTCACGCGATACGGTAGATATGCCGCTAGCCATGTCCTGAGCACCTTATTGATATCTGTTGCTGTCGCCGCCGTTCTGATATACCCTTTCCCGTTCCTATATACCACCGACTTCACCAATGGCGCCTCCAGCCTCCCACATCAAGTCTGGACGGACGCTCATCTCCTTGATGAGAAGACCACTTGTGAGCCCGATGTCATCATGCGATCAATATGGGTCCATGGGAGCTACTTCCAAGCTCTCGAGAAAGATGTCTTGCTAGGAGCTCTCGAGCTACAGGACGAACTTCTTGGCCCAACTATCGACTTCAGCCCGCGCCAGAACCCTGGCAGCCTTGAAAGACCTGCCGAAGCAACCAAGTATCTCACGTTTAAGCAGCGCGATTCCTTGCATGTTGTCAACGGCTTGACTAATGAATCGTGGTTTTTTCACTCGCCTTTGCAATACTGGTCTTGTTCCTCCGAAATCATCGAGCGAGATCACGATATACTCGCAACCGTAAATCAGAGGAAAAACCAACCCACTTCAGTCAATGTTACTCTGAGGCATTCGATCGTTTTCAGTGGTAAACGTTTCGAGGACCGCCGATTAGTTGCCGCAGATGCCTTAGTTATCACTCTCATCCACCGTCGAGATTCCCCTGTCGGCTCTCTCTGGCAGGAAAGGGTACAAGCCCTCGCTAATAGCATGGCGCATAAGTGGAGAGTTATCACACCTCATGATGGCAGACCAAGCCAACTATACGAATTCCAATTTCGCCTCATGTCTAGGGTAGATGCTATTCTGTTAGGCTCCGCTTACTCACTCGTCCTCATATACTTTCTATTTAGCCTATCTAAACTGCGAGCTGTTAAATCCAAGGTTGGATTAATGGTCACTGTTGTGGCGCAGATTGCTCTCGCCATTATATCAAGTTTCACCATCTGCGCCATATTCAAGATTGATCTTTCGAAGATACCACGACTCGGCTATCCGGTAGTCATCTTCTCAATGAGTCTAGAGAATATATTTCGGCTCATCAACTCCGTCATCCTCACCCCTTCTGAAGATAGCACGAGTAATAGGATCGGTCACGCTTTCGGCGAAACAGCCCCTATTGCATTGGCTAGCGTTGCCCAAAATCTTCTTATATTATTCGGCCTTGCGCGAGTAGTATCTTCCGGTGTGTCGGCGTTTTGCACCTTTGCCGCCATTGCAATAATCTTCGATTTCTTCTACCTATCAACGTTCTTTTTAGCCGTACTTAGTGTTGATGTACGGCGGACCGAGCTTAGTGATGCCTTAGCTAAAGCCTCTATTCGGTCCCATCGACCTGCTCACGATAACCACCCGCGCCAAACATGGCTTGATACTATGCTTCAAGGCAAGATAGCGATGTCGACACGCATAGCAGGCACTGCGGTTATGGTCGGTTTTGTCATTATCGCCCAATGGCATTTTTTTGAGAATGAAAGCGTGGCCAGGATACTTCGCAGGCTTATTCGAATCACAAACAGGCATAATGACCTAAATCCGGCTCAATCATCACTTCTCGTTGAAGTCCATCAGGCACGGAGTCCTACCTCGTGGCTTCGATTACAAGATCACGAAACCGCTCGCGAAGTCATCAACATCATCAAACCCGCTGCTTATAGTTACACCGCCAGAGTGTTCGATCCCTATATATTCGTACTCAAGGGCTCTGACCGCATGCTATCAGCCCAGGAGCCCCTACTTTCACCTGCTATTTACGATTTTGCACGACATCAACTTACTCCTTTCTTGGTCACTGTACTTGTCGTCACTGCTCTTGTGCGGCTTCTGATGAATTATTTACTATGGGACGAATTGTCCGAGACGGAGGATACTAACTCTTCCCAAGATTCACTCCTCAGTGTCAAAACTTTACATGGCGGACACCACCTCGATGTTGCCTTATTAACAGCGTCTTCCGCTGGTCATCTTGTATCTGTGGGCCTCGACCGAATCATTCGGGTTTGGAACATTAAAGAAGGTGGCTACAATTATGTCCTGGGCGCAGAAAAGAACTCACCTCGAATACCCTTTCCAATTTTAGCTATTTGTATCGAGGACGAGCTCCACTGGCTTGCTCTGTTAACTATTGACCGCGTGTTACTATGGAATCTGGTCGACCTTCGATGGGGACCCTCGATTAAGGTGGAGCCTTACCGACACAAACCTGAAGTTTTCTTCTTCGGAAACGATGACTGTTCCAATATCCCTCCCTTGATACTAGTCCGTCGCGATGGGGTCATTACCGAGCTGAGACCAGAACTAGGGGAGTCTAGCAGCTATATAATACCAGAAGATAGTGTTGTTGCTTCTGTTGATGCTCTTGCTGAGAAAGGTAAGTACCTCTAGCCAGTTCTAACCGGCAAATCCACATTCACTAATTTATCGAAAGCATTCCCCCCCAAAATTATGACATCGACTAGAGAAGGCCAGGTCCACCTCATAACTCAAGAAGGGTACGATTGGGTATCGAGTGCCATCAACGTTAGCCCGCCTCGGTTTATCAAAGAGCGGGAATTTATCTCGATTCAGGCACTGCCGGAATTGAGTTTCTTCCTAATTATACGATCTCAGACAGTTGATCTCGTGGATTCGCAGACTCATAGGGCAATCTACACCTTCAAAGTGGACCCAATCCAGCCAAAAAGCCTCAAAGCTTTCCACTCAAGACCAAGGCGAATGCGTTGTGGTTCGGTTGCGCTGTGGAGTTTTACTATCGCCTATCTTAATACGTACACTCGCGACCTTGTTGTGCAGACGTACAGCCCTCAGAACGAAGATGAGTCGCTATGCTTCTGTGATCCAGAATCACCTTCACGGAAAACCTGTTGCCCGTGGAGACGAGCTAAAGAGACGAGACGTATCATAAAAAATCCCGGCATCTGGCTGGCCTTACCGTCGGGGATCATGGTGGGCGTCAGAAAGAGAATGCCACAGAAGTATCTTAACAGTTGCCCACCCCCCTCGTCACAAATTAGCGGGCTAAGGAATCGCCACCACACCCACCACCCCGTAGCCGCGCCACAACAGGCACATGACGACTGGGAGGTTTGGATGTTTTCACACTTTGGTGGGAAGCAAGATACGTGGGAGACAGCGCCACTCTGTATCGATGCTGAGGATGACGGTCACCTTTTCGTGACACACTTGGGCCCTATGGCTAATGTTGGTAGCTCTAGCGTCGTCGTCGGGCTCAGCAACGTCATCAAGGTCATTACCGTCGGTCAGGAACGATTCGAAACTGAAGACGTCACGGGGCCCGGCAGCGGCGTGCCCGCTGTGAGTAGTCGAAGGCGTAAGGGACCTTCGTCTCTCCGGGCTAGACCCGCAGTCCCTTTCAAGAAGTGCTGCTAGCTCCCATCCTTACATTAATCAAACATCATCTTCTTTGTATATATTTCCTTCGTGGTTGTTCGTTCTGGACCCGGCAAATCGGTGCCCGTATATGAGCTATAACGACGGCATCCTTCCTCGGTTAGTTCGAACCATTTAAACATGATGATGCGGGTGAGAAAGGGCAGAGCATGGCGCATATTATCATCTACGCATATACATAGCATCTATATGGACGGTTGGTTGGTAAGTAGGGCAATTTATAAGGAAAGGAAAACTGGCGCTGGTGGGTCGTAATATCTTTCTGCTTCGAATCCATGACATATCCAAGAGAAAAGGGGGTTGGCGGGAAAATAGGAAGGGAACAAATAAAGAGGCGCATGAGGCTCGTACGTACATGGCATCTACCCATCGTGATTGGATGGCGGCTCTGCTGAAATAAAGAATCCTCTCGGATATTATTTCCATGTTGTTCCTTGAATCATGTGATTAAGGGCTATGATTTGTCTCGCTGTGCTAATAGGCGAGCGTTATAGCACACGGTGCCTTGTTTGTTGATATTTCACAAGCGAATGGGTCTCGCGCCTTCTAGTACACGGTATTCGCGAGGATTAGTATGGGTTTATCTTCGTCCAGACAGGTACGTTAATATTCTACCCATAGTGGGTACCGCTTCGACGGCGAGTTGTCAACTCATTCCACAACTGAGGGTGTATCTGAAACGGGACTGTGGTTAGTTATATGTAAACATAGCATGCTAGTAACTTTGGAAATGAGTACAAGGGCTGGGCTACGTCCCGAGCCATATATCAAGGCGGTTCATAGTCCTAGATTATATTTAGGGTGCGGTAAAGCTTGCATCCGTCCGTATGCTAGTCCTTCAGCATTGTCGAATACCTCAACTCTACAATTGGCACGTTCAACTTTCGTTTCGCTCGTCAAAAAACCGGGCTATGTTTATGACACCCTCTTCACATATAATCAAAGGCACAAAACCCGGAAAATACAATTAGCCACAGATTGTGTAATGCAATCGTTGCAATTAGTATATAGATATTAGGGTTAGCTACCGCTTCAGTATCAAATACACAACGTAGTCACTCCCTTTCCCCCGTAATTCATCCCATCTCCAGCAACGAGGAAGACAGAGGAGTTGAGTAGGATTCGGTGTTGTCTGGCCTAATCGAGCTGCGTCATGTTTTTTTTTTTGTAAGAAAAAAAACAAAGGGACCGAGATATGGTGCTGGTGGGGGATTCGCAAACTGCACGTGCACGATGCTTCCCATCTGAGTATTCCGAGCTTAGCAATTGCAGATGCATTGATTTTCCTGTAGGACCCTCGGTTAAGTGTAGGCCGACTACATTCTCTTGTTAAGCGTACAGCTGGGCAACTTGGGCAGGGGGATTTGGTTGCGCAGAATTTTCTGCTGGGGGCAACCGGTTAAGCGTTTCTAATAGACGCACCTAATCTAATGACGGTACACTCTAGAGCGCCGGATCGAGGCTCAAGCCCGGCTGGCTCTATATTCCCGCAGGAGTATGCATTACCCGGGCGAGGCACCCCAAGATAAGTCGGGATTATGAAACAATCGAGACAGCCCGTGGTATGTAGAGTTGTGACACCACGACAGTCCGACACGGAAGTACTAAGGAAGGAATTTTCGGTGAACGCTGTGGATCTAGAGATGCCAGGTCGACAGTAAGACTTATTGGCCTACCTACCACTAGTCTATGCAGCATATATTACGGTGTCATAAGGTCATAAGAGCGAGAACCCAACCCGACACAAAGCACGCAACCCTCATCTCAGTCAGTACATAGTAGCATCAAGTGGCGGGCCTTGTCGCATGCGGCCACTCCTCCGTTCCCCCCCAACGTCGAAGCCCTTCGTCGCCTCTCGCAATCTCCCAGATCCGTAACGCCAACGTGTGCTAGCGAGCACCATCATCCTATAGGAAACGAGAAACAGCGGTGAAGACGCTTTCACGGGGAGGCAACCGCTTATCCTTACTCTGTAGACAGTCGATGTACGTACCATCACAGTTGGTGGTAGTGGTGTCCTCAAAGTCCCCGAGTCCCCAAGTACTGGTAGTATAGTAAATCGGTAGATACCTAGGTCTCAGTTGGGTAGTGCAAGCACATCCGGCTAATTTTAGTGTTGTCTTAATGTTTCACGTTTTAGCAGGCATTGCCATTGCCATTGCCACTTAGCGTTCGCGGCCAAATTTTTTATGTCATCAGTAGACTTATTATAAAATTATTATTAGCTACTAAAAATTAGGTGGCTGGGAGAGAGAAAATAAATAAATAATCAACCCAAAAAATAAAGGAAGGGTCTGTGTCTCCTAATTGATTGGTCACGTTATTAATGATAAGTCCCAGTCGCATGGTTCTAAGTACACTACTACTAGGTGGTAATACCAGAGTTAGTTACTAGTAGGTACCTAGGTTAGGAAAAGGTACCTTGCGCCCACTTTATTGGGTACCTCTGAGCTTACACAGTCCTGTACATAATAATAAGGAGGTAAGTAGGTCCCCTAGGTACATGTATAGACTTTGAATATAGAATAATATAGAACAGTTCTTTGCTATATTTATAGCAACATTTATACTTACAAGTCTTTCTTGTCTTTTATACCTCTCGGTACTATGGCTTAACGTGTAAAACTAACAATGAGGAAACCAAACGTTTTGGTTGGGGAACACACCGCGCGCTTAGCCTTTTTTTATACTAGGTACCTACTTCTAAGCGCTTCTAATACACTTGATTTACATGTATAACAGTGCAACGCACTTTTGAAAGAAAGACGTCTTGACTATAGCTTGAGCTAAAGGTTTCTCTTATAGCGCTAACATGAAGTACCTGGGTAGGTACTACGTACAGAGACAATTGTTACTGAGGGGGAGGAGGAAGGACTACACTACATACTATCACCAAAATAAAATTGTACACGTCTTCCTAATCCTTATACTAGGAGTAGTACGACTGCTAGTATACAACTTGGAAGGATCAAACGCCCCCTGCCTCTGGAGTAAGGTGGGCCATGTTGGGAACTGTGCCTGGGCAGCAGTCAGGTTCTCATCAGGGGGTTCTTTTTTGGTCCCCAGGTACTGCTAAGGCAGAACTTCTCTTACAGTACTGCTCTGTTACTCTGCCGAGGCCGTTGTCTCATCTATATACCTAGGTGGTTAGAAAAGTATTTGGACAAGTACGTGGCTGGGTATCTAATCTACTTACCTACACGGGCTATCTAGGTGCACTAAATGGTAGGTATTTCAGGTTAGCTACGCTGCATACTACTGGAAATACCAGGTACCAATATCCATCCCCCTTTTCTCATTGGCCTCGTTTTGTTCTCCCCATCCCTTCTTTCTCTCTCTCTCTTTTTTTTTTTTTTTTTTTTGCCTTTCTTTTCTTTCGGAGGCTCTCATAATTATCTACTTAACTACTTATTAAATATCGTCACTCGTTTTTCCTCGTTCACAACAAGTCCATATTTGCCCGAACTATGTAAGTACTGAACCTATCCTAAAGATGATTGATGCGAATGAACAATGCCCCAAATTCGACCAAGACAAGACAAGCTTCGATCCACCCATCCACCATCTATCTACTCACCCACCCAGCCACCCATTCATCCCGCCTACTGCTACTGCTACTGCTACTGCTACTGCTACTGCTACCGGTCAGCATGGCCTCGGCTTCGAGTCCAGCGGCTGGTCTGAACGGCTGGTCTGAAAGGCAATTGATGGTAACTGAACAACTCATCTTGCATCACGGCAGGCCTGCATCACCACGACCCGTTCCCATTCGCTCGCTGTTGTTGTTCGTTCATCGTTTAGTATCGTGTCAAGTGCACTTCCACAAGCTTATTACTCCGAACAAGTGTTACAGTGTTACATGGCTACCTAGCCGCATACCTTACTCTTACAGCCTGCCTGCGTATCCCGGTTTGCTTCCCTCGTGGCTGTTCGCGCTCTCTGTGGACCTCTCTTCGTACACGGTAGCTCGTGTGGCTTCGTCTTCTTATATATAGTACACTACACTGCACCGCACTACATTGGGTCACTGGATCACATATACCAAGTAGTATATTCCTATCCCGTATATTCCCACCCGATCCGAGCATCTCCTGGTGTGCCTATCTTCGACGTGGTCGTGCCCGTACCCATCCACCCCGTCTTGCCCGTTTCTTGCATTTAGTGTGGTGTATGTACGTACACATTACATTGTGCACTACGGAGTACACTACCTACTTATCTCGTGCGAGGGCTGCCGGGCTCGTGCCGGGCTAGGCTAGGTGCACCCATCCGACTTGATCCACAAACCCTCTGCCGCTCTTCCTGTACTCTTATTACTTCATACCTACTTAGTATAGGTAGCCTCATATGCAGCCTGCCTTGAGACCTGCATACAACTACTACCTACCTAGGTACATCACAGATCTAGCACGCTTGCTTGCGCCGCTTCCAATCGTTGCCTTATATATTTCTTTATTTTGATTTTCCTGTCTTCCCCAGACGCGTCGTCCCATTTCCCGCATTCGAACATAGACATGGCTTCTGCATCTGTTATTCACTCGCCGTCTCATCCATACTGAGAATACTGCTGTTACTAGCCCAAGGACCAAGGACGCATCCTGAGGCCGCTTTGTAAGAATAACTGAAACCCGCGGGTCTGACAACGCCTTGGGCTATCAGACACGCGGTCCGTGTTTGGCGACTCCACCCAATTTCCAATCCCGAAAACCTGTCCATCCGCTTCCTCACGGCCTTCTCGACAGCAATTGGTCCGAGATTTCCAGTCTTCTATCCTTCGGAGCTGCTATCTGTATATTCTCCATTGCCTTAATAACATCACCAATCGTCTCTTCGAATCGACTGACGCCGAAATGCTTCGCGATCTCGGAAGTGTTTCTACCCCAAATCTCATCCACCCTCATCAGCCTCAGCCTCAACCTCACATTCGCCTTGTTCTCTGTTTACGCTGACAATCTCGCCTTTGATTTGCTCTTGAGTTTGGTATTCTGGCCTCTTGAGTTATTTCCCTCGTGTTTCTCTTATTGTACCATATTGGTCTGTACATACCCGATAGTGGGCGTGGTCGACGCGTTGCTACAGATGTTGCGCCAACTGTATGTATAACTAACTTGTGCGATCTCAGTGCCCTTGTAATCTCGAATGTTTAATATTGTTCGATCTTTACACATCTGCCATTTCTGTGGCCTTTAGTCTGGTATTCATTCGCGTTAGAGGTGCCTTCGCGAAGCCCAGTATAATTACCAGCATCACTCAACGTGACAAGCCCGTCCATCAACGATAGCGCATCTACGTGCATGCTTAGACGCGCCCTCTGTAGGGCTCACTTACTCATGTCGCTTGGGGCCAAGCATACCAATCTTGCTTTCTCAATTGCTTCACTTCCGGACCTATCTGTCATCGACCTAACACGCGACAGTCGGCTTCCGTCCTTGTATCACCCCCGGGGAAATAGCGAGGACTTCCTTTTAAAGCTACTAGTTTTTCCGTTACTAGACATTCGCCGCAGGATATTGTCAACAAGCTCGTAGTGTTAAACTGACGCTAGCTGAAGAGGTCATCTCATTCCGTCCAGGTATGCTTATTTTGCTCGGGTTGGTACATGCATTGTCTCTTGCCTTGTTGCGTTGATTTCCATTTCAACGTCACACTTTTTGCACCGAGCCGTCCTACTTAGCACGGGGTCAAAATGTCCCAGGTAGCTATAACCTTGCGGACCGGATCACATAGCTCCTTCGTGTCTTCACCTTTCCCTTTGTAATACCTGAACATGTTTGATCCTATTACGCATTTCGGCGACTAATAGTAATATCAAGTCTAGACATCCTCAATGGCTTCATCCGAGGTAGACCAGAAATTCCTCGGCAAACTGGCAAAGCAAGTCGAGTCTAACAATGCGCTACTTGCATCTATGCTGTTCAAGATATTAGGTCTATCCATCAACCTTGCCGAGCAGACAGCAAAGGTCCGGAAGCAGCGTAGACCGGATGCTTCGCGAACAACACAATCACTCGAGTTATATTTCCATATCATATGGCTTTCGCGTGAAGGACTAATTATGCTCGAGCAATACGTCCTTCCGATGGTTGGCGACCACGGCGAGCTTAAAGTGCTTGCGTTCAAACTTCGTGCCTCTTTTTATCACATATTTGTGCTTTTTCACAACAACCCCTCTATATCCACCATGGGTATCAACACTCCGCTACCGGGCATCCCGCAGATACCACGGCTCGAAAAGGGTAAAGGGGTCGACAGAAACGATGCTATCCCCGAAACAGGACGGTCGTCTGTGCAACCAACGCATTCAACGGAGGGTGGCCCTGTAGGACCTCCACCAGGCTTTGGGCCAAAGCTTCCCGAACCAGTAGGAGCGTTTCTGCTGCCGTCAGTAGACTACAGACCCACAGCTCATGAATACTTCAAGCAAGCCGTGGCCCTAGCTGATAGTCTTCTATGGGGCTCACACTCTTTACGACTGTCCGTCAAGACCGAGTATGCCGCTTTTCTTTACGAATGTTTGCACGATCAGGAAGGAAGTCGGAGACTTGCGAAAGACACGATTGCAGAAGTCTATGATGCCTCGGAGGGCATGGATGACGATATGTTTCGTGACGCTTGCGAGCTCGTTACTGTTCTAGGAAATATGACGAAGCGAGGCCTAGAACCGAACCCTGCACTTCCAACGGGTGCACCGGATCCAGACCCTCTAGCCACTTCGAAGGCAGATGCGATACCAAGGACCGTTCCTGCCGCCATACCTGCTTCTGGTATGGAGAACTTCATATGAATAATTCACTATACGGAAACCCTGCGATAATACTTTCAGGCTAGGACCTCCTAATGTTTACTTTGCTCGACCCCACGAGCAAAAATGTTCGCGCCTTATGATTTACCTGTCCCACTCGACTCTACAACTAGGACCAGGCCACTTGGTGTCTTTCATGAGAGTTGTGAACAGAGCGCGCGAAGCGCTGTCGAGGCAAATTTTCGGACTCTTCAACAAAACATTCACGGCATATCTCGACGCGTTTTGCATAATTGGAGTTCCTAGGTCAGGCATAGATTACGGCCGTGCATTCATGCTCGAGCGGCTTCGAAACGACACCTCAGTACCCGAAGGGAATGAATGATTGATTGAATCTTTTACGGTTCGGGAAACCAGAACCTAAGCGAGTACCCTTTTTCGGTTAATTTTCTCCCCTGCCTACGATAACACCCGTCCCCTCACCCGGTACATATTTAATGATACCCATCTGAGCGCCAATCCTATTCAACCGTGTTCTATTTCGCTGGCGAATGGCGTTTTGCGTTTGTGGCGGTCAGTACTAGTATTTCATCTTTAGAGGACACCTGTGCATGGCCCGGGATTCGATGCGGGAGCAAGGATGTGGGATGGAGGGATGTGTAAAGGTAGTGATTCATATCCGTTCATGAATTCTCCGTGTGATCCCTCGGTAACTTGTGGTGCTTTTCTATTCATATACCCGACTAGCCAAAACCACGACTCGGGACGGGTATTTTCCGGAAACTGTCTATTTTCATACCGGCCATAAAAGGGGCTTCCTAATAGACTCTTAAACCCAGAACCAAAGGGGGTGAAAACAGTAGCGATGAAGTTACCAAGACAATACAAAATTTCTTCTCCATGGCTATTCAAGTACGCATAGAGCAATACATAACCCTGCCTTACAAGAGACCGACATGATATCCGTTGCTGTGCCGTATACAACAGACTGGAACAGGGCGGAACGACGGTTTCCCAAGGACAACCTAATTCATGCAAGATGTATGTGTAAGTGATGCAGGGAAAAATTAATCAAGATTCAAATTGGGGGTATAACGTGCTAGTATGTTGTCTTAAACATACCCGCCTTCTATCCTTTGCGCCTTGCCATCCCTCCATCCCCTTTAATGCGTTCACGTGCTCTCAAGTTAGCAGAGGGAATCCAACCAAATCCCTGGAATACATGAATAGACAGAGTATTCAAACAGACAAAACCAAACAGAACTCGCTACGCTTATGCACACAATGCTTGTTCCAAAGCCAACATTTTGAAAGGGCCATTCATGGCCAGCCGACAAGACCGCTCATTTACCACTCCCCAACCTGGTGTTCGAGGGTTTTAGTTTTTATGTTCGACCTCGAAGTTAATCCTCTTCATCGTCGAGAATATCCCAGTCATCTCCAGTCTCCGCCCATCCGCACGCCCAACGTCTACCGCCCATCTCACCACCAGTGCGCAAGTCCGCAGCTTTCTCGCGGTCTTCGCCCCAACACCTTATCAAGTAGTCGTCGCCGACGGTGACCAGCTTCCCCTCACTCGTCCATGCGACGGAGCCCACTTCACGCTCGTGTCCGCGGACTAGTGGGGTGCCTGTGCGGATGATCGGGATATTGTCCTTGAGGCGTGCAGAGAGATTCGTCGAGCTATTTGTGCGAAACAGCGGTCGCCGGACACCATCTACCGATCTCTTAGTGCTCATCGATGGCGCAGGGCCTGCCGCCGTGGCGATAGTCGAGTTGTTAAGGCTCATATTGCTCATCATGCCCGAGAGCTCATCCTGGAAGTACCTCTCCTGGGTTGGGAATAACACGGCACAGCTGTCGTTGCTTCCGACGGCGAGAAGCTCACTCCTAGAATCCCGTGCAGGTCGGACCGCACACTTGATGTAGAAGCTTGTCGCATGAAACGAGGGATGTCGGAATCCATATAACGGACCGAGGCCCTGCTGTGTGACGGCATTGTGTCTCCGTCTAGGCGGCTCTCCGTTCCGGCAGGAGAGTTCTGGCGCGTGACCTAAAATTAGATGGGCTGTTGAGTATGCGTAGACAGTATTATCTTTGCACAGTGCGTACAGCCTGGAGGCGTCTGTATTTAGTGTGAGAGAGGAGATGCCAAACGGTCGCCAGTGACTATGAGACTCCGGAGGAGACGTTGCAGAGAGGGGTGAGGGTACTTTATTCCGTGATGAGTGTATAGACCGAATGTCCCACAGCTTGATGGACGCATCGGCTTCACATGCGGTTAATAGTAGGTGCTCCTGTCCCGTCGGTAGGAATTGTAGAGTGGTCACTGATACATCGTTGCAGCGGCTGGGTATCTCGCGACGAGAGGGAGTATCGCCAGGACCGATTGACGCAGGTTGCCGAATTTGGCGTGATGTACGTGCATGTGCGTGATAAAAGCTGTTAATAGCACAGCCGCGTTTCGGCGGAGGCAAGCGGAAGGCTAGGTTCATATTACGGTTTTCCGAGGTTTGAAAGTCTTGTACTGGACGGCTACACCGTAGATCCCAAATTTGGACACTACCATCACGGGAGGACGTAGCTAGAACACTGTTATTCGATTGACCTGGTTGGAAACGGATCTGTTTCAGTGACGCTGTGTGCTGTCCAAGGTAGGCAACGGGCGACTGCGTCATCATGTCGATGACTTGACCAGTTTGGTCACCCGATGCAGTGGCCAGTAAATAATCGTCGTCGGAGAAATCGAGGTCAATAATGGCGTTGGTGTGCGCTGTGAACGACAGGTGAATACTCCCGAAAGGTTCGGTTGAGTTGCTCGAGGAATCGACGAGCCGAACTCGACCTTCTTCATCCCCAATTGCAGTAATACCGCTTCGGTGGCATGTAGCGACGCAGAAGGGAATGCATTGCCCAGGCCCCTCGTGGCTGGTACAAGTATGAACATCGTCTGGACGGCTATAGAAGTTGGCGGTATCGGCTCTCCAATCGGCAGCGGGATATGACATATAAGCATGCCCAGCCCGAGGGAGACCTCCCAGTTCCCGTTGTGCAAGCTGGCCAGATAAGCCGCGGCTGGCTAAGGGAAGCAGCCGCTTCGGCGGGCATGATGGCATTGGCAGATCATCGTCACTGTACTCATTTTCTGATGCGCATATTTCCTGGCTAGAACTAAGAGATCGGATTGGGCTGAGAAGAGCTGCTTCAAAGCTATGAGAGGAACCAAGTGGCAAGGGTCGAATTGGCGATGATTCGGGGGTATGTCGTATCTTCCTTCGCTTAGACGCTCGACAAGTCTGAAGCACAGACTCCTCCTCCTCCTCTTCCTCCTCCCGGGATGCTTCTTCGAAGAGAGGTGTTAATGGGCTCGATGGAGCAGGAGTCTGATATCGCTGGTTGATGGTCGATGCTCCGAGATCGCGAAGAGCCTTGCGTGCTGGACTGAGCTGAGAAGGGACTCTTGACCGAGGTGTAAAGAACCGCTTAAACTTCCTAGGTGTTATTGACGGGTCTTTCCGCTCTTTCCCATTTCTTTGTCTTGGAGGCGAAAGAAGACCAGAGTTCTCGTTGGGGGCTGGTGAACTCATATTACTACTGTTCTGTGTTCTGCTTGCTCTTCTCGTACAAAATGCAGGGCTGGGACACTATCCGCTCCCACCACGTGCATCAGACAATAGTAGAACAACCGCGTTGAAAGTTCAAGAACGAAAGCCAAGGATATCATGAATGGAAATCAAAGACAAAAGCAGGCGTGTACACAATTAATCATTCTAATATAGGTAGAGAGTGGCGGGAAAAGGCGAAGGTCTCGGAGGGGTCGCCCGGAGCGTGTAGAAGGACTTGTAAAAAGGCGTGTAAAAAGGGCGTGTAAGAAAAGCGTGGTCCTGAACACGCCGCGAAAAGACGCGAACCACTTTACACGACCATCCTCGACCATCCAATGAGCTACTGCAATTACTAGTAGAGAGAGCTATGACGTTCTCCAGGGGCGCTTCTAGCACTGTGCCCCTACGCTTCCGTCGCGCGCGCGAACGTGGGGGGGAATTTAGGCCGTTCCACCTCCCCTACAGTGCTCTGTACGTAACTTATACTAGGTACTGTACTCCGTACACGAGGTGTGCTTTATCTTATCTAGGCGCGGTGGGGGGGCTGCTGTAGGTTGATAGCAGGGGTACATCCTATCGATAACAACAAAGCTTGGGAAATTTTAACATTGTACCGGATTCAACTGTGCTATCAGGGAACTGTCGCATCACGCTCTCCACGACATTGCTTGCGTGGAATTGCGCATTCACGATACACGCCGGGCCTTGATCCTCGGCCCTACCTTCTTCTTAGTATATTGTTGACGTTGCATCACCAGGACCGGTTGAGCGCGGGTGGCACATCATATCTGTCATATACCGTTGAGACTTTGTCTCTCACCCACTTCTCATCATGGGCTTTCAAAAGAAGACCGGCAAAGGCCGACTTGATAAGTACTATCGACTGGCGAAAGAAAAGGGCTACCGTGCTCGAGCAGCGTTCAAGTTGCTCCAATTGAACAAGAAGTTCGGCTTTCTTCAAAACAGCAAGGTCGTAATCGATCTTTGCGCTGCTCCTGGATCATGGTCTCAGGTAGCTGTGGAGGCTATGCCCCGAGGCTCCCTCATTGTCGGCGTGGATCTGTCGCCCATAAAACCTATTCCTGGCGTAATTAGTTTTCAATCCGACATCACCTCCGACAAATGTCGAGCCGAACTTCGTAGGCACTTGAAAACCTGGAAGGCAGACACAGTTCTCATGGATGGAGCGCCCAACGTCGGAACAGCGTGGATCCTAGACTCTTTCAACCAGGCTGAATTAACACTTCAATCCCTAAAACTCGCCTGCGAATTTCTAGTTGAGGGAGGTACTTTTTGCACCAAGGTCTTCCGTTCGGCTCAGTATAATCAATTGCTGTGGATTTTCGGACAGCTTTTCGACAAGGTTGACGCCACCAAGCCACCTTCATCTAGAAATGTTAGTGCAGAGATATTTTGTGTTTGCCGCGGGTTTAAAGCACCAAAGCACATCGACCCCCGTTTTCTTGATCCACGCACGGTATTTGCCGATCTCAAAGAGACTGTTAATACAGACGAGGCTCGCGTGTACAAACCCGAGCAGAAAAAGCGCAAGCGAGGGGGCTACGAAGAAGGCGACTATACTTTGTATAAAGAAGTTTTAGCATCCGAGTTCGTGGAGAGCACCGATCCGATATCGATATTAGCGAATACCAACCGCCTCGTATTAGAGACTCCCGAGCCGTCATTATCACTCGCTGCCCTGAATAAAATGCCCGCTACTACACCTGAAATCAGACAGTACTGCTCAGATTTGAAGGTCCTAGGTAGATCAGAGTTCAAGAAACTTTTGAAATTCAGACTCCTAGCCCGCGAGGCTTTCGGGCTTCCCACTAAAAAGACATCGAAGCCTGCCGTGACCGAGGAAGAGGTTGCAGAAGTGGAATCAATGGATGAAGAATTGAGGATTCAAGAAGACTTGCAGGCCATGAAGGACAAAGACGTCGCCAAGAAGAAAAGGGAGAAAAGAAAGGAAAACGAGAGGAAAACGAAAGAAATCCAGAGGCTTCAGATGCATATGACAGCCCCCATGGACATTGGAATCGAAAGTGCCACCGGGCAAGAAGGCATGTTCCAACTCAAAGCTCTCGACAAGGACAAGGTTGTCGGTAGAATTGTAAAAGGTCGTATGGCGGTCTTAACTGAGCGGCCGAAGAAGGACCAGGATAGTGGCATTGGGTCTTCAGGCGATACGGATGATGAATCTGATGATCTGAACGATGCCCTTGAACGAGAGCTTGATCAGCACTGGGATGCATACCAAGAAAGGCGGGCAAATCACGAGGCCAGATTGAAACGCCGGAAGCAAGAAGAGGATGGAGAATGGGAAGGTGTATCGGCCGATGAACAGGAGTCTAGCGATGACGATATGGTTGAAGAAAGTGACGACTCTGATGATGACGACGATGAAGCACCTCGACGATTACTCACTGATATTGATGGCACAGAAAAGGATGCAAGCCTCTCGAAACGGGCTACCAAATTCTTCAGCCAGGACATTTTCAAGGATATACCAGGCCTTGAACAGTCCGACTCCGAGTCCGCAGTAGGGGAAGACGAAGATATGGCGGATGTACCAGCAACAGGCAAACCTGAGGCCAAACCCACGGGGCCCGAAAAGGGCTCAAAGACGGTTTCGAAGCAAAACGCAAAAGACAATGCGTCGTCGGTTATCGGTAACGGGAATGCGGCAGAGGGTGAAAACCAAGAGGATAATAGCTGGGAAAATGAGCACCGTCGTTCAGATGGCAGGCCTAGTAAGTAGCACCCCGGCTACGAAACGGTTTATTTACTGACGGGAAAAGATATCGACATAATAACAGCTGAAGCCATGATGTTGGCGCACCAGCTCGCGAGTGGGCAAAAAACCAAACACGATTTGATTGATGAGAACTTCGACAAGTATTCTTTCCGAGATCGCGACGGTCTCCCTGATTGGTTTATCGAAGACGAAGGCAAACATGACAAGAAGCAAAAGCCGATTACGAAAGAGGCAGCACAGGCAATCAAGGAAAAAACGAGAGCCCTAAATGCCAGACCTATCAAGAAAGTAAGGACATTTTACCCCGCGGTGTAGCCTATTTATAAGTCCAAAGCTGATTTTTTTTTTTTTCAAGGTGAGGGAAGCGCAAGCCAGAAAGAAGTTCAAGACCGCTCAGAGACTCGAAAAGCTCAAGAAGAAATCAGATCTCTTGGCCAATGAAGAGGGCATGACAGAGAAGGAGAAGGCCGAAAGTATAGTGAAACTGCTAGGCAAGGCCAGGAAAAAGGCTCCGCAACGATCGGTGAAGGTGGTAGTCGCTAAGGGTGTTAATCGTGGTATCCAGGGCCGACCCAAGGTAAGCATTCCGAAGTCTTTTCGTCCCTCGCGTCTCAAGGGTGAGCGAGAATCGCCTACTTGAGAAGCTATTATTTCAAAGCCCTTGGGATCTACACAATGCATAGAAACAAATTACTAACACATTATATTTTAGGGCGTGAAAGGTCGGTATAAGATTGTGGATGCTAGGTAAGTTCCCAAGTGTTTTTGATCCCTCGGCCTAGGAAGCAATTTTCTCCCCTATCCGAGAGTTATTGCTCCATTTGCTCTTACATACCTCAAACTCGCAGAGCCTTGCCGTAAACCACAATTACTGACCTTTACTTTGTGTAGGATGAAAAAGGAAATGAGAGCGCAAAAGAGAATAGCAAAACGGAAGTAAGATAATGGCTTCGGGCCCAATTGGTATTCTAAGTAACCACGAAACAATACGTGACAATTTTCACTACGAGCTCGCTTACTAAAGTCGCCGTGATTGTCTATGAGACAGCCCTTGAGTACATAGAAATCAACTAGCCGCCGTGGTGACTGTTTAATTTGGATGGCGTATTATATATGTAGGGTCTTATTACTATCTAGAGATAATTTTCGTCTATAAAAACGAACACTTCCATGAGTCAGTCTCATATCCCGATGCTCCCCCTTTGGGTTTCAAGTTTCTTTTGAACGCCATCATTTCTCTATACTAGTTCCCATCCATACTCTCACACGGGATTATGCCCTTCACCGCTTCCCGGCGCCAGCCTTCCGTCTACTCTTGCCTAAGCGCGTCGTCTTGGGCGTCTTGCCCTTGGCACCACCCTTCATGCGCTTCACGCTGAAGCCACTGAGATCGGCTGAGCTCGTGGCGTCGCCCGACTTGGAGTATTTCTTCTTGCCTCCGAAACCAAACTTCTCGTTCTTCTTCTGCCGTTTGGCGCCGGGCCCTCCTGCTCCGCGCTCACCACCGCGCTGTAAACCCTTGTTGTACTTGTTTAGCTCGTTATCGACACCCACATCAAACAGGTCCGCCTCATGCGTGCCGAGGTCGCCCCCGCCTGTTTCTGATCGCTCTATTAAAGAAAGGGACGTTAGTAAGGGGGCTCAACGACTGTAATTGGCTTATGGACAGGTAGACACCGCCAAGATTGGGATGGGGGAAGTTGCTAAAGTGTAGGGGAAGAACCCAAAAAGACGGGGGTACGTACTGCGCTTGAGGGTCTTAATCTTCTCGAGCGTCTCCCGCTTCGCCTTCTGCCGCTCCTGCAGCTTCGCGACCTGGACCTGCTTGCCGAATTTCTTTAGATCGCGCAGCTTGCGGGCCTCGGCCGAAGCTTTCTTCGCCGAGGCTTCCTCGATGAGCTTCGCCTTAACCTTCTCCATATGCCCGTCATCCTTGACCATCTCGGCGAAATAGTCGGTGGGGCGCGAGAAGGGCACTCCCTCGGCTTTGAGTAGGGTTCGGCCGCGTTTCGCGGCGTCGAGGGCCTGCGCGTAGAAGGCAAGCTCGCGCTTGATGTCGTCCATAAGGTCCTCGCCAATGACGTCGGCTGTGGGCTCCTGGCTCGCCAGGCTCTGGTGCGAGGCAAATGTTGTGCTATCATCCGTCGCTATCGCAAAGCGCTTCAGTGTATTTAAAAGACCTGTCGTGTTGTTGATGCTAATGCGCGTGCGTGGGACGAGATCTTCTCTCTCCTCAGGTGGTAGATCCGCCCAGTCGATCTCCTCCTCCTCCTCTTCTTCTTCCTCTTCGTCGTCCTCATCCCTATGCTCGACTTCGGCAGTCTTTTTAGTGGCCTTAGGTGTAGGAACGGTGTCGGTGGTTTTGGTTTGTTTGGGTTTCTTCGGCCGCTCTATCTTCTCCTCGAAGTCGACGGAAGAGTCGTCACTACTTTCGTCTAGGGCTGCCAAATCGATAGCGGGCGCGTCTTCCTCGTCGGCACTGTCATCCTCTTCGCTATCGGCAGCTCCACCATCGTCCTCTTCGTGGTCCTCGTCTACATCGCGGTCGTCTTCGGGGATCTTCGCCCCGCTACGTGAGCCGGTTCGCTTCGTCTTAGCTTTTGTTCGCTCCTTAAGCCTCCTCTTCTCCTTCAGCTTTTTAAGGTCAATTCCCTTCTCTGCTTTTAAAGCAGTCTTCAGCTGGCTTCTACCCATTGTTTTGTCTGATTTTATGGGCAATTGCAGCGAGGAATTGAGAGATGGGAGAATGTCGCAAAGTCAGTTGTAACTTTTTTTCTGCTCCAAGCTTGCGATAAGATGCAATCAGAACTAGTTTTGGGGGTCTCCGATAAGAAAGAAAATCGATAATCCATCTTGTTTCCACTTTTATTATCCAATCATCGAGCTTTCTTTTTCTCTGGCAAGCCGCCTGCAAGATGACTTGTGTATTTAGCCTACCTGAGAGGTCCGTATAAGGTACCTACAGTAATAAGTACCTAGGTAGTTATACATGTACTACCTAGGTACCTACTTAGATCTAAGGTAATCTATGTCTTCTAACAGTATCGCAATTCATGACGCGTTGTCGTAGATGAAACCTCGCCTCTGAGTATTCAATACCTGCCTACGTGTAGGAAGAAAAGATAAAGAAAAGGACAAAAAAAGAAAAGAGAAGAGAAGGGAGGAAAAAGAGAAAAATACGTTGTGTGATATATATATATATATATTATGCTATACATTTTTCCCACCATGTCCACAGGGTTTGTCTATTAGGGTGTGTGTTTTCGATTCAAAAATCCATTACCAACAACCTTCGCTTTACCAAGCGTGTTCTTCATCCCCCCCGTAAAGAATGAGGATCGCTGTGGCTTAAGAGACGGCCGTCCGTCGTCCCACATCTCTTGTTCATCAAATCGCTGCTGCTGTTGCTGCTGCTGCTGCTGCTGCTGCTGCTGTGCGGTCTGTAGGCTGGCGTAGTAATTTCGGTATTTTTCGTCGTAAGCCTCGTGTTGTTGGTACGCCTGTATCTGCTCGGGCGTATATGCATGTTGCTGTTGCCGTTGCTGTTGCTGCTGCTGTTGCTGGTAGATGTTTGGATGATAGGCGGTATAGGTCTGTTGGTGGCTAACATAGCGTGTCTCGGGTCTCCCGTACTGCAAGCCGTCGTAAAGAGATTGGCCCTGGTACTGTTGTTGTTGCTGCTGCTGCTGCTGCTGGGGGTAGCTCGTCACAGTTAGAGTGGCCGCCTGCTCGGACTGGCTGGACTGGTATGATTTCTCATATACGCTCTGATATGGCGCGGACAATGACGGCGGTACGTGCTGATGCTGGGCGCTCAAGGATGATGCAGGCATTTGACCATTCTGCTGGTGGTGATACTGCGCCCCGTCTTGGCCTGGATGATACGCTGCCGTAGGCGTGGAAACTCCATGATCCGTGTTCCTAGGCGGTCCCTGATATCCAGTGTCCACTGTCTTCGGAGAAGGCGTCTGCCTTGTGAAGTGCTCGTAGGAAGCGGGCTTTTCTTTAATAAAGCTTTGGGCAGGAAGTTCGGCCGGCGCTGGTAGGGAGTCACTCGCTATTACCGACGACTCCCGTTCCAACGGCCCCGTCGCGCCTTGCTCATGTATCCTCAGTGGTTCTGCCGTGGCCCCACGACCCTCTAAGGGGGCATCGTTTTCCTTAGGTTCGTGATATCGGTCGAAGAGCGAGATCTGATTACCCAGCGCAGCTTGAAGCTCTTCCGAAAGTCTAGTCACGGCGTCAGCACCGGCGGAGTCATCTTGGCCCACGAAGTCCCCGTCCGTCTCATTTCCATCATCGTAAATCGACGACGCGACGTCGGTAACGTCATCGTCTGTAGGAACTTCGGTAGCCGCCTCGCTTTGGAAATCGTCTATGTCCATAGCCGCCTCCCCATTCCGGCCATAGCCGTTGTCGTCGTGGCCCCCGGGGCTATTCCGAACACCATCGTGACTGTCAAGTACAGACAATTCCGGAGATGCAACGCCGGCCGTTGGACTCGCCTCGATATCTCGACTACCGCCGACGCTTTCTGAATTGTCGGTTTCTATAACTCTAGAAACTCCATAATTATCGCTATTGATACTATTTATATGGTCGTCCTGGCTGGTCGATCTCTCGTCAGGTGTATTCGTATCCTTTTCTTCGATGTGATTTAATCGTTGCGTGCTCGCCTGCGGTTCGTCATCGTAATTCATACCCTGGTTGTTGCTAGTTGCGGCGCGGATAACACCAGTGACAGCCAGATTACCCGAATCCATGGACTTCTTGAGAGCCTCAAATAGGACCGAGGTGTGATTAACTAATAGCCCCAAACAGCCCATCTCCCCTTGGTCTAGTGCTGCCTGGAGCGCATTGCCGCGCGGGCTCGACTGCATTATGTCGGCGCCATTTTCGAGAAGACATTTGACTGCATCCTCGTCACCTCTAGCCGAAGCAATGATAAGTGCAGTGTCGCCGTCATTGTCAGCTAGATTGATATCAGCACCTGCAGCGAGGAGCTGTTCGACGGATGACACGGGCATGAAACCAGCGACGTTGATCAACGGCGTTGACATGTCAGGGCCCCCAAAAACGTCTATCTTGGGTTTGGCCTTGATGAGTAGGTCGAGGATTTCCGCTTCGGCCCCTCTCGCCGCAGCAATAATCGGCGGTGCGCATTCCCCAGAACCGTGATTGGGATCCGCCCCAGACTCAAGCAAAAGACGAACGATCTCTGTCTGGCTCGCTTCGATAGCTCCCTGCAGCGCAGTTCCTTCGGTAAAGTTCTCATTTGTCGTGAAGGCATTCGCGTCGGCACCCCGCTTAAGAAGCTCCTGGACAATTTCATAGTGGCCCTGTGCCGCAGCAGCCTGGATGGCATAGCCCTCTGGAGCGTTAACATCGGCCCCGCTGTCTAAGAGCATCTCGACGATGTGCATTGTGCCGTCGTAAGCCGCTGCAGTCAGTGCGTTTCCGTATCTTCAAGAGGTTAGCTAGATAGAGCGCGTGTAGATGACGATGTAATGGAATGACTTACTCTTCACCCGTCGCATTCGGATTCGCATGGAATCGTTTCAGAAGCAGTTCTACTGTTGTGTCCTTCTCTCTATCCGTAGCATGATAGAGCGAGTTGCTTAGTGTTTGCGAGGTTATCGATCCGCTTGCATACTCCCAAGCGAGCTCAAGCATCTTGTCCTGAGGTTCCGAACACGTCGCAGCTGTGAAGAACAGCTCATTGCAGTCCAGATCAGGGCGTCTTTGAAGGAGTATGGTTACGACATCCCAGTTCCATTCCTCAACGGCGGCGTTGAGCGCACTTTGGAAAAATGACCCATCATGCTCGAATTCTAGCAGCTTATTCAAAACTTCGAGCTTCCCTGCCTCGGCCGCCTTCACTAGCGCCTTTGAGTACTCCAGAGCAGGTAGCTTGTCCGCATATTGTTGAATTAGATATTCGAACATAGAGGCATCTGAGAGTAGCGCTGCTAGGGCGAGTGGCGAGTCAATGTCTTCTTGGTCTACCGTCAACGAAACACCTTGCTCAACCAGCAACTCCACGGCAGCTCGATTTCCAGAGCAGATGGCTGCGTTGACCACGGGTCCAATTTCAACGGCGGTGGCATTAGGGTTGGCTCCTCTCAAAACCAGTTTCCTCATAACCTCGACATGGCCACCGAAAGCAGCCATATGTAATGGCGTTTGTTCGTTGATTTCAATTGCATCATCAATAGGAGCGCCTCGATTAAGAAGTTCATCAACAATCTTGGGCCGCCCAAAATTGGCTGCGAAGTGGAGAGGGGTGTTTATCAAGGAGTCGCGAATCTTAATTTCGGACCTCTCGGGGTCACCGTTTCTTATAAGCGCTGCGACAAGCTGCCTGAAGCCTATTGAGGCGGCAATGTGTAAGCCCGTAAGCGTCGTCTCGTCGAAATCGTCGAAAGTAGGCACCAATCTGCAATATTCCCCGAGCCACCTGCGCCGGATATGCGAGTCGAATTTCCAAAAGTCCACTTCTAAGCTCAAGTCTTCGGCAATCTCTTGTGTTGCTTTGGACGCGTGTCTCAGCCAGTTTTTGATCATGTAAGGCAAAGCCAGGAAATCGGCAACTGAGTCATCATCCTCATCTTCTTCTTCTTCTTCGTCAGATTCGTCTTCCTCATCTTCCTCACCTTCCCCATCTTCCTCGCCTTCCTCGCCCTCGTCTCCTGTGTCTTCTTGGTCGTCATCCTCGCCATCCTCAGTATCATCCCCTCCGTCAATCTCCTGGTCGTTGTCGGCGGGGATATCTTCCCCTGGGTTTGTTTCTTCTGCAGCGCCATTCGTGTCCTTAGGCTCTCCAGGCTGTTCTGGTGTTGGTATATCGTAGCAGTCTTTCAAGTGGGAGAAGGCACGGAGAGCAAGTACTCCATGCTGCCATTTGATCTCTTCTTGTGAAAGGCCAAGAATATCCTTCGCGTTTTCGAGCAAATGGCCCTTGACCACATTGTTCATAAAACCGACTGCGCCATCTTTCTTCGTAGACAACAGTGGCTTACATTTTTCTATCAATTCATTGAGCTCTGTCTTCTCCTCCTCGTTCGAGCACAACCCGGCGAGAACACCGAGTTCAGCAGTACTTGGGTCTTCATACGTGAGTGCAAGCGCACGAAGCATCTCCCTGATCTTCTCAGCTTCTTTCTCGTTCGACTTGAAGACCTGTAGCCAAGATTTATTTAGCAAGCTCTTCAAATCTTGAGGCATAGTTTCTAAAGCACGGCGAACCGGTAGGTCGCTATGCGTTTGTGGCAATTCCTGAAGCTGAACGCATGTGATGTCGATCCATTGGGTATTCTGTGCTCGCCTCCCGATTAAGCTACTCGCGAAGTAAGCTAGCGCCTTGTTGTACTTCTTCGCTTGTTCAAGAGTGGAAACTTTCTCTTTAGCATGCTTCCTCAGGGCGTTTTGTACTTGGTCTCCGTACTTCTCGTCCTCGAGATCGACGAGTCGAACAGCATCTGTCTTCAGCGCCTGTTCTATATTATGCGCCTCCCTGCTCGTGATAAACCATCGCGTAGGGACGCGTTTCGCGTCGTCGGCATTCAGATTCTGGGTTTCGGCATGGAGGAAGTTCATTAACTTGATCGTCGAGTCGGAATCCTCTGGAAGGCAGTGTACGTTGTTCAACACGAATATAACCTTTCTGCCGATGAACTCGTCGGTCAGCATGTCCTGGAGTGTTTGCCATAGGTTCTCAACGGCTACCCGCGCCTGCGACTTGCCCCCCTCGTTCGCTGCCTTCTTTATATATTGTTTAGCGTAAGGTGCTAGCGTCACTTGTTGACTGATTAACTGCCTGATGATGCTTTTGAGGACGTCTTCGGCCGTGTTGTAGTCTGGTGTAGTATCGCAGAAGAAGTAGGCGAGCAGGACGGGGTCTTGGCTAGTGTTTTCTTCGTTGTTGATGATGCGGGTTTCTATTTCTTCAACAGCAGCCATAGATGCACTGGTCTTGCCCCTTCCTTCGGGGCCACAAATCCATAGGCAATCCCTATTTCGAGACTGCTCTACCTCCGGGGCCTTTTGGCCTTCGGCTAACCATTGTATGTACTCGTCCTCTGTAGTTATCCACGATGATGGGGCAAAGGTCTGCCGGAGCGAACTCCGTTTCCTCTGAATCTGAGCACCTTCAAGAGTTTCCATAATCTTGCTAACCATATCCCGATCGATGTCACGGACGGAGTTCAGGCGATTCTTGACAGTGAGCTGAGCTCCGTAAATAACCCTCCTCAAAGGATCGCGGACGAACTGACTCCATCTCGTATCTTTGTGTCCGTCGAATTTGACTAGGTCACGATGATTACAAGCAAGTCCTAATTCATCAACACCGGGTAATGTTGCCGAGTCCCGGCTAACGAAATCGGCGTACTGTTTTGGAATGGCAGCTTTCGTCAGGCCGAAAAGAGTAGGCAACCCGGCTATCTTCGAGAAATCCGTAGGTTTTTCCTCGTAGAAGCAGAAAAGCTCAATCCTCGGGCTTATCTTTCCCACGAGACGCACTACAACCCTAAGTGTCAGTATTTGCTTCAGAGGCACCCAAAGCTTCAACGACAAAATTCTCGTCGAAACAAAATTCATCGCCCCTCCTGCAATGACTAGAGCAGGAAAAAATGGCCCGGGGACTTACTAAACTCGTGCTTTAGTTCACGCAAACCTTCATCTCCCTCTTTCATCAAGTCCAATAGCTTAGAAGATGTTGCTTGGCCAATCTTCTCAGCTGCATATGCGTACATTGCTGCGGCCGAGGCTACGGGAGCACCGCCGAAAGGTGTCCCGAAGAATACTGCCGCTGCGATCGCCTCAAACATAACTGGAAACTTATCTCGTCGCTGATCGGCAAGCGTGACTGCCTTAGCTATCACGAGTCCGCCCACTGCAACATCAAGAGTCAGTAATTACCATCTAGCCGCCTCCTCCCCTTCTCTCTCTCTCCCTCTGTGTGTGTGTGTGTGTGTGCATCTATATGTACTTTCAAAACACCGTCCTAGTCTAAACGGAGGCCTTTATACCCCCAAGTGGCCAAAATAGGATGCCTGCGAGGATTCACTTACTGCTATGGCCAATGAGGACGATAGGCCGCCGCTGGCATTTCTAGGGCTGATGTATTAGCAAAACCGAGTCTTAACACATTAAGTAAGAATACACCATACTTTTCGTTCACTCTGAAGACTTATGAGCATTGCCATGGCAATATTGGCCATAAATTGTTTCACTTTCAATGCGCCCGTCCAGGCCGATTGGTATTTGTACAGGAGCACTCGTGATTTGGGGAAATCCCTAACAAGTGCCTCAGTAGTCCAGTTAAACTTGGTACTTTCGGACTTCCAGCTCTCCTCTGGGTGGGCACCCAAGCCCGGTACGAGAACGATACTGAAGACGTGTTGTTAGAGTATCTGGACCGTAGCTTTGGGTAGGTTGAGAGCTTACTCTATCTCAGGGACGACATTCTGGTTATCGAGAGGATACAGCTGCTTCATTGCCTGTTCAGCAATACCGTAGTCTTTTTTCTCCCTCGCAGGGCCGGAGCCAGCCTTCCGCGTGGCAGAGCGATGGAGAGACATGACGATGTTGTACCTGCAAACGAACCCAGAGATTCAGTTCTCGGCCGTGGAGGACACCATACGTTATGTACTTCGTCAGCGAAATGGCCATCATGGGATAGTCCAGGGCATCCTAGCCGTCATGCTCACGGTACACTAGGTATTGTCATGCTAGGAATATTACGGCCCCAAATCCGTCTTTCCCTGCAAGTGACCCATGCAACAATGCTTTCTAGTAGTATTAGTACATTAGTAGTGTACACTAGCCGTACCAGCCACACCATCCTTGGACGAGCTATCTATGGCCCTTGCTGCATAATAAGGCTAAGGATGAGTAACTAAAGTGTGGTTCGCTGTTGTTATTCCCAATCTCGCTAGAAAGCCAGCGTTGCAGGGGAGCGGGCCATGTTCCTGGGGATATTTTCTATACTGTAATACGTTAGCTAGTTCCTTACTATATAGGGCCCGACCCTTCATCAAGGAAGGACAAGCAGAAGATGAGGTCTAGAGAGGTCTAGGTTAGATGCTGTCTACTAGTAAGGCCATGCAAAACCCGAACATTACCGCTCGAAGATTGCTCTCTATCTTATTCCCTAAGGCTATCCATAATGAATAACTACATTTTGCCCTATTGGTCCGACAGTCGGGCATGCGCATCCACGGTCAGAGCACGGTTGGGTAGTGTACACTGACTCTGTATACATATTTGGGATTTGTTACCGTTCTCGGTCTTGGCACTACCAGTGAGATGAAGGCGATGGGAATGCGACCCTGTCAGCAGCCATGGTTGGCTCGCGCTAGACTAGGTAACTTACTATGTATATTATATAACATGTCAAAAATAGTAACAACATTGCATGATGATACCGTCCCAGTACGGTATAGCAGGCCTGGGATGTTGATTAGTCCCATTTCAGCCCTAAAAAGGGGAGCAGTCTCGCAGGGCTTAATATAGACCAATAGTACAGTATTCCAATCACTAAGCTTTTATAATCCGTCTACCACATAGCCTTGAGCCTCAGAACTATCTATTCGCTGTGTCTATCTATTTCCAATAGTTTCAAGACTCCCTCCTGTCGATGGCTGAGCCCCATCCGCCCTTCACCACCTGTGTGCTCGGGGAGTCCAAGGAGCAACAGGCTGTAGGTGAGGTGCAAGATGTCACGACTCATCTACCGGCAGCGCACCGTACGAAGAAGGACCACATTATTGCACCACAGGCGGACACGGAATTTCTAGGTGATGAGCTGCTCGTTAATAGGATAAATGACGTACAAGACTGGCTGTGGGTATGTGGTCGTCCGATGCCACCACGTCCGCTTCATCATCAGGTCGTCCTATCCAGAGAAATCACAATCACAGAAAGCCCAGAGCTTCATCTCCTATGGTCGAATAAACGCATCTTCCTCAAGCCCTTACCTTCGTGGCTCCTAGATCCGGAGTTCTGGAGGTCCCATCTTTTACAGGACACCAATCTAGCGCAGTGTGCACGAGGCTTCCTATTTTCTTATACCGCACTAATAGCATACGAAAGCGACTTTCGTCTAGCTCAGGAGAAGGGCTTAGTTCCTTCCTCTCTCACGTGGGCTGGATGGAAGTGCGTGGTTAGAGAGGTGCTACAGAGCCATGACATGGCAATGGTGAATTCGAGATACTGGTATGGGGAACTCCGTCTCGACCGATTGAATATAGTCTATCGATTAAAGGGCTTCATCTTCCGCGGCTACTCCAGGGTGGGCGGCCAGGCAGACTACTCAAACTTCATCGCAGAGAATTTCGCCGTAGTAGCGACATTACTAGGTTATGTCGTTCTAGTACTTTCCTCCCTTCAGGTTGGATTGGGCGTGGACAGGCTTATAGAGAACACGGCCTTTATGGATTTCAGTTATGGGTTCACCGTGTTCAGCATCATCGCGCCAGTGATTCTATGCTTTGGGATCTTCGCGCTCGTCCTAGCGATGTTCATTAGCAACTGGCTTGCGACGAAGAAGTACGAGGAGAAGAGATTCAGGGAGATGGGAGTAGAACCATACTGGAACAAACCCGGCAAGGTGCCTACGGTGTCTCTGACGAAGCGTAGCACATTTCAGTCGAATTCACAACCTTAGGTAGGCGGAGGAGTCCGATGCTTATCCCGCCATCTACATCGTACCTCGTCACCAATGCAAAAAATCAAGGTATCGGGGCGTGAGCGATTTAGGTACCCAGGTATGGAGGTAGAGGTATTCAGATCTATCATCACTTGAAGTCTCACATTTTAATGACTGTCGGACACTGAGACGTATATACCGTCGTACCGATGCCGTCTTCATTTCCTTGTGGATGATGAATCATAGATATGAACTCTCTATTGGCAGTCCCTCCAGGCTAGGTACCTAGGTAATTATGAGGCTAATTCCCGCGTGCAAGCGAAAGATTACTTTCATTTACGAAGTACTATACGCTGCAAACCAGACGCCTTCCGCTCACGCTATACACACATGAGGGAATGGCCCCAAACAACGTGCCCTAGCCTCAGATAAAGAAGGTTTCTCGTTCGTCGACACCCAGCAAGCAACAAGGAATCGAAGATGGCGCTCCGAATCCTTCATCTTCTGCAAATCCAATGGGGCGGATATACAGTGCGGCAGCGCCAGGTGAGCGTAGTCGAGGAGCTGTGAGGCAATTCGCGGCTCCCACAAAGCTGTTCTTTACGGATGCCGTATTCCAGTGTGTTTGAACAGCTGCACATGTGAATATAAGGCAACCCCATGAGACATGACTCTTAGGTATATAAGCAGTCACAACAACAGCCCTTTCCTTTCCCCGGACCCTCTTTGCGTCTCATCCGCTCTACAACTTCCTCATTTGCGTCTCCAAGTAGCAGCATCGCCTACAGTCACTGCCCGAAAGAGTATCTAGAACTCGCTACCATTTTACCTCATCACGTCGGACAATTCTTCTTATTCCTCACAAGCCCAGTCCGCGACACTTACCCAAGTCATGACGAAGATCTCTGCTCTCCTCACTATGCCCCTATTAGGCCTTGCCATGCCCAAGATGGCCATCTTCGAGCGCCTCGACGCGGCTCCCTTTGCTCCCGCTACTCCACAGCAGGAAGCATTCGACAGGTGCTCAACCGAGGAGCACCACAAGGGCAAGCTTGCGCACACCGCGGACATGTTAGACTGCCTCGAGATTAGTGAGTGGGCAAGCGGAAACAACGGCGTGTGGGTGCTGGAAGCCACCACCGATGTCGATGACGACTGCGACTGGCACATACTCCGTGTGCAGGGGGATTGCGCATTGTTCGTCAAGAATACTGAGCCTACGTCCATCGGCAATAAGGACGTCGCGGACCTAATCGAGACTATTCATCTGGATGACGGGATTGAACTTGGCCCCGTTGAGGAGCTCGGCACCTTTGGTGGATGTCAGGGCGGTGCCAATGTGAGCTTCTGGCTACGCAATCCGGGGCCTTGCTTGTGAGGCAACCCGAGAGGAATGTGGTGCCCACCAATACGCATCAATACGCTATGTTTAGCTATTTGGTACCCTCGCCACAGTTCGTGGACCTGAGAGCTCAAAAGAAAATACCGGTTGAATACTACACACCTCATCTCCTTTGTCGGCAAGTCGTACGCGCCCGATTTCTAGCAACATATGTATCTATTACGCGGGCCTTACACTTTCGAATTACGTCCGACAAACCCGTGCCGCCCGTCGTTATAACACGATAATCGTTTCCATGAGCCAATCAAACTAACCAAGATCAAAAATAATAAAATGGTTGGGCGATCTTACTAGTTATATGATATTTTTTCTAGGCCACTCGGATACCTACCCAAGTATCTACCTAGGTACTATAATCATATGTTTAGTAAGCTAAGTAATGAGGGTAGGTGGAAGTGCTTCGCGCAGCCGCATCAACCTGGCCATTGACGCTGAATTTCCTTCTGGGTTTTATGGATGTCTTCCTGGGACCGTATAAGACGAATTCGATAGCACATACTGCCAATAATTGTATTTTCCGAGTCTCGCACCCTCGACTGTATGCGCAGAGAAGATTACAAAGGCAACGTGCTCCTTGACAAGGAAAGGGAGGGAGGTGTTTAAATATACGTCTTCTAGTCACAATCAGAGAATAAATATGGGATTGTTTAGGTAGTTCAAACATTGTTCTAGGGTTAGGAAAACTTAGGTAGATAGACATCATTAAAGCTATTCCATCCCCGAATTCATGACGACGCTGGTGCTCGAGGTGGCACACAGATTCAACGTGGTCAATATAAACTGTACATTTGCAACGTACTTATCTGACAGGATGGTTGCCCGCTGCATGCATGCTGCGGGTACCTGTGGGTTATTGTAGTTTCGCGATGGAAATTTACTTTATGATCCATACTCGGACTCCCTAGAATCGACTGTAAGGCAGCCTATAGATGCGTCAGCAGAACACTAAGAATTGAAATACATCGAGTTCAGATCAACCTACCACTTGCCCCTAAGTGTGATGTTCACCCAGCTGTTTATCATCTGTCAGACTAGCCTCATCTCATCGATGCCATAAGCATATCACTTACGTGACCCCGTCGCTATCCACTTCCTTTTCGACCTTGGAAGAAAAGGCAATTGCGCTCATGATGCCATCGCCGAACTTTTCGTTCAGGATAGCTTTGAATGCGTATCCGTAGTTCTGCACAACCTCGTACAGTCGGTAGATTAGGGGTTCCACGGGAGGCATTGGTCCAGCACGGCCACGGTCGGGAAAGCCCCCCATCGATGCCTCTAAGGCCCCCTTCGATACACCTAGCAGGTTTGATAACTTCTCAACATCCTCCGGCGAAGCCTGTGCCTGACCGTAGAAGAGCGCAGCCACGGCGACCTCGCCACGGCCGAGTTCCTTTGCGATGGCCTCAAAGCTTAGCTTCTGGTTGGCCTTGGCTTCGAATAGTACCTTTGAGTAGGCCGGTAGCTTATCGGCTAGGGATGACTGTGAAGGAAGTCAGTGCCATTGAGAACATGCGTAGGCACGGTAGGAGTTACTCACGTCGAGAGTAGCGACACGATCGGCCATGTTGGATGGGGGTATATGTTGGGTAAAGGCTAGAAGGAGCTCTGTGATCTGAAGTCTACCTAGGTAGTCTATGTGGTTATGTGGTTGTCTGGTTGTCGAGCAAGTATTTGGGCAGCATCAATCCATGAGAAGAACGTCGTTTTAACTACCTAGCCTAGGCCCTATTAATGAGTCCTTTGACGGGGGCGACCGAGGCGACCGAAGCAACCCCGTGCGCGACAACGGCGACTACAGGAGGCTTGCGGACAAAACCCGGCAACTCGGCGTCATAGGATTTACCTCGATCCCGGTAGATCTCCATCTTAAAGTGTCCTTAGGTAATGGAGAGCACGTTTAGGTATAGGTAGTGAGCACTACAGGGTAGGTTGGCCCCATCAACAAATCCACGCTGCCCCTCCTTCTACTAGCCCCCCTCCTCCGGAAGCCCCCCGAAAAGCGTACTTGTTCCCCAATTAAACAGCCATAGCTGACGCCATCCACATATCTTTGAATTGCGGCTGAAGCAGCTCTTTGAAGAGACAACTAGTGTTTAACATCAACCACAGCTTCCATTCCAGAGCTTTTACGTGTATAAGGCAAACATGATTGTGAATCGCCGAACATAATAATTTCACTTCGGATATATATATAGAAATAGGTCGTTGCTTATCTACTAGGTAGACTGCAGAAGGTACCTGCCTGGCTATCGAGTACCATGACTGATCATCGTGCTCATACTCATGTGTCGCCGCAAGATGGAAGCCATGGAAACCACAACAAACACGTCCACTACGAGGATACTCCCTCTCACGCTAGCGATGACGACACGAGGGCAGTTGAAGTACGTCGACTCCGTAAATATTTAAACAAGAGCGAGGAAGTAGGCACCTTGATAATAATACCTTAGTTACCTCTAGGTCACCTTCGACCCTACAAGCCCGTATCGAAGAAAGAGTTCCCTCGTCCCTAGCGAGCATACCTATCCAGATGTTGCAAACCAGTATCTAAAAAAGCACTTCTCTTCCGACTGTCTAGTCCATCAATTACTCGAGTCCCATAAAATCGACGCTGTCTCCAAAAAGAACGCCCCTCCCTCCCCCCGATTTAACTCCAAGCACGAGGACGTCTCCAACGAGATCGGTTTAGATTCGTACGTCGAGCCGAAAGGGAAGAACGATAGCCAGAGAAAGAATAAGAGATTTGAAAGGATGTCTATCATAGACCCCGAAAGCGACAGTAGTTCGACGTCTGGCCAATTCGATGAGAAATCATGGAAGACCCAGGCAATCAAGAGCAAATCTGAGCTGGACCTGGCCGGGCTGGAACACGAGGGAATCCATAGTCGACTTCTCACGAAGAAGCAACTTACGGAGATGGCCTGGGGAGTGAGGGAGCTGAGCCGACGACTGGGCATGGTGCGTCTGAAATTCAAAGCGGAGCACATCTTCCTTTTGACAAAAGTTTACGACGAGGACCTGATACCGAAGACGAGGGAGTTAGCCAAGTGGCTATTAAGCAAAGACAGAGATGTACGGCATATTATTTATATCCAGGATACATTGAAAGATAACAAGCGCTTTGATCTTCCCGGGCTGGTAGAGGAAGTTCGGTCTGAGTACGTCGAGGCTGGGGAGATGGATCAATCTACACCTGCAGATGCCATAAACCGGCGGATACGCGTTTGGACGGAAGACATGTGCCGGAAGAGGCCACATACTTTTGACTTCATCATTACTCTGGGAGGCGATGGGACAGTTCTGTACGCAAGCTGGCTGTTTCAGAGGATAGTACCGCCTGTGCTAAGTTTTGCCCTCGGAAGTCTCGGATTTCTCACCAAGTTCGATTTCAATGAGTATCAGCAGTCCTTGAATACGGCTTTTGCAGCCGGCGTCACTGTGAGCCTACGTCTCCGGTTTGAAGGCACGGTAATGAGAAGTCAGGAGAGAAAACCCCCGCTAGAAACGGGGCCGGAGGCCAACGGCGATACTGCCTCTCCGAGACGCGATTTGGTGGAGGAAATTATTGGCGAGGAAAAAGAGGATGACCATACTCATAAGCCGGACGGCACTTACGAGATACTCAATGAGATAGTCGTAGACCGGGGACCGAATCCCAGTAAGTGCATACTAATATTCTCGAGACCTAGGTCTTTGTTAACAAGGTGTAGCATTGGCCAACATAGAAATTTTCGGGGATGATGAGCACTTCACCTCTGTATTAGCGGATGGCGTTTGTGTGTCAACTCCCACCGGGTCAACCGCGTACAATCTTGCGGCGGGCGGGTCGTTATGTCATCCGGAGAATCCTGTCATGCTCGTCACGGCGATATGCGCCCATACATTATCATTCCGGCCAATCATCTTGCCGGATACCATCGTTCTACGCTTAGGAGTGCCGTATGACGCGCGGACCAGTAGCTGGGCAAGCTTTGATGGGCGAAAGCGTGTCGAGCTCCAGCCAGGCGACTACGTGACCATCAGTGCCAGCCGCTTCCCATTTGCCAGCGTCCAGCCCCAGGGGAGACGCAGCGAGGATTGGGTTAATAGTATCAGTGGCAAGCTGGGCTGGAATACGCGCCAAAAGCAGAAGAACGAAGGTTTCAAGAAGTGGGATAAGTAGTTCCCTCCTTTTCTCCGTTCTAGCCACAGCGATTAGATAACTATGTACTTGGCAATGTGCGAGATTGCTATTCAAAAGCACGAGCCCCGGAGCCTCTTGAGTCATTATATAATACAAGTGAGGTAGACTAACCCCCGGAGTATGAGCTAGAGGTTAGAATGAGTACCATAACCGAAAGCTCTTACTTCCCATTTCGCCGAGTGTATCATGGAGCGACGGTGTTGTTTGAGCTGGGCAACCATTCAATTCATCCGAGCTCAACACAGCGTGTGACCATACGGACGAGCATGTATTACTTACTTACTCAGCTAGACTTTGTCTTGGCCGTGTCACACACGTGCGATAGGTAAAACCCCCTAGTCTAGGCGACGGGGTTCTGGGAGTCTACTTGGGTAACATGAAGCCTCCAACTTAATCCCCAGACCCGGCAGTTGGTGCTTGGCAGGGGCTCCGTAATTATTTTTACTACATAGTAGTAGCCCCTGGACGCGTACACATGCGGGCCTCTATAATAGGTGATGTAATGCGATGAATACCGGGGTGGGTGCCATGATGTGATCTTGAAATGTCACTGTTTCTTCCGAATTATGCATTTTATCCAAGCTGCTGCGGACGGCAGCGGGATGGGTCCCGACTCCATTTCAATCCCGAGGTCGTTGCTCATGGACTCGATCATCAATCTAGAGAGAATAGAGATTGCGCATTGCAAACGGAATTCTCCAACTTCTAATTGTTACATAGCTACGGGAAGTTATCCTGGGTACCGGACACCGGACACCGGGCATAACGAATATCGATAATTTAGTCCCAATCTCGCGCGTGAGCTGCCTCGATTGGTCGTGGTTGGTTGTTTATACTCAATACAGACTACCTAAAGACCCGGTCTATCTATCCTTCGACATCCCCGCTCTTTAGTATGAGAAGCAATCAACTCTCCCATTTAAAGAAAAAAGAACCGATCATAAACATCTCATTTTCTCCCTTGTTACCGAACGCCAGACGTGATGTTACCTAGAGATTGCTTGCGTACCCAATTGCACTCCTTTGGGACCATTGGTACAGCTCATATTGTATAAGTGATGGTGACAAGTACAAAGCTGGTTTCGTCAAATATTCGGCGTCCATAAGTGACGTGGCCGAGAGCTTGCCCGAGTGAAGAGTGAAGAATAGCTCTTGGATATAGCGATGGAGACAGCCATCAAGTAGTTCGTCCTCACTCGGAAGTCACGACTTCCTGCGCCTCATCATCGTTGTCGCTATCTGACGTCTCGATGAATGTCATCGTCACTCCTTCATCACCTGGGATATTGAGATTGATAGAATCGATAGCGTCGGCACTGTCTCGCTTGGAGAGAGCTGGCAAATCTAAAGCGGGAAGAGAGTCGATGGCGTGGGTTTCAAAATCAGGCGAGCTCTGTATTGCTTTCAAGACGACATCATGAGCGTACGGCTAGGAATAGGGATAACGTAGGTTTCCTGTAACTCACCAGCAGGGATGCCTCGCTTTAGATACATGCGAGTCACCTTAGTCCGTCGACGGGGTTGCGATGCGTCATTGCGCTTAGCTGTATTCTGATTCTGAGCGGCACCGGCGTCTGGGCGGTTATCAACAATGATACCGACACCAGCGCCGCCTTCGCCAGTGCCAAGCTGGATGATGGGACCCTTAGTTAGAGCAGCCTCGGCATAAGTGAGTGCCCGGTCAAAACCTTGCAGGTCTCGCTTGACCTTTGGGTGCTCTAGCTCTTCGCGAGGAGCGATCTCTTTCCCCATGCCTTGGAGGCCCGTTTGTGCGGCTATTGTACGAGTCAGCTCTGTTCCATCCCATGTAGGAAAGGGCTTCAAATTACCTTGCTCCTGTGGATTAGGGTCCGCAACTGCTGGCGTGGCCTCTGGGGTTGTAACTGAGGTTGGGACCGCCGTCTCACTTGATTGCGCGACTACGGCATTGGTACTCTCTGTAGGAGTTGAATCGGAGGGAGCCTCCAGAGCTTGGATGTCCTGGGCAGCACCATTGGTAGCCTCATTGCCAGCAGCATTGCTAGCCGCCGCACTAGACACGGCCGCACCCTCCAAAGCGTTTAGCAAGTTCGTTACATCTTGGCCTCCTCCAAATGATATTTCACCATCACCGACGACCCTGTATACGGATTAGTCATTGGCTCCAAAGCCGGTCCCTATGTCCTCCTTGGTCAACTTACAAAGCTGGCGAATAGGCGCCTAGATTAATATTCAAGGGAAGCCCGTTAGCACTAGCCAAGAAACTGGCAATGGCAATCATTCGATAATTAACCATTTTGAGCGCTGTTGCAATGATTTTAACTATACTATAACGTCCTTTATATATATATAGGGCGCACCAAACAATGTATTGTATAATAATAGCGACCAGCGACGACCAGCGGAAGAAGGGAATATTAATCTGTCTAGCAGAAAAGGAGATGGGATTAAGAATGAGATGAATGGAAGGTGTGAGCACAGCTGAAGAACAGCAACTAACGCCGTAGACCAACGATAGGCTTCATATATGACGAAGGTTTAGCCAACTCTGAGAATGCGAGAGGCACGCCAAGCCGGGACTTCGATTTCCATGACAGCGCGGAAACGACGTTTGGGACCTGCCAAGGCGTGTCCCATCTACTGCCCGAAAATATCCTCGACAAGACGTGGAAGAAAGAGTCAAGATGGCTATGCATCGCCCCTCGACGAGATCTAGCTCCGCAGCATCTACCTAGTACGAAATCTGCTCGTAGTACTGCTCGTATAGGCAATCCCCAGAACAACTGCGCGGCCTAGGGCTCTTGGCTGAAGGTGCCAAGCGCTGCAAATCCGTCAATGCGATAAAGCGATCAGCAACAGAGGCGAAGAGACATCTCCTAGTAGGTAGATAGCATGTGTCAGACGCGTGTAGGTATCACACACATCGGAGTGGGTCAGTCTCTCTTGAGACGCGCCAAGCCGTCGCCATGTTCATCTGGATGACTGGAAATGGCTAAGCTTTGTGCACGCCGTCGCCAAGCTTGTCTCTGGGTCTTTGTTTAGCCAAGGTCGGAGGTGTTTTGCAGGGCTACTTTGTTGTTTGAGCCTCAAGTATCAGGCAGTAAACATGTTTCCTAGGCTCCTGGGTACTGCTGGGCGTCCTGAACACCCGGGTGGTCTTACTATAGCTAATAGTAACAGGGCCAGGTTAGTTATCCACACCAGTAGAAAGCTTAAAGCCCCCGGGCTGAACCATTTAGTAATTGTCGGTTTTATATCTAACACGTTATGGTTGTTTGATCAGAAGGTGGTTGGGTCTTCTTGACTGCGTTACAACGTTGATGTATTGGGAATGGATACGTGATGTTTAATTGATGATCGAGCCGTTGTTTAAATTGTAGATCCTACCGCCGTACTTGTGTGGGGATGGCTAAGGTCGGATGAATCTAGTGTATATAAGAGCTGTTTAATAGTAGACGGTTAATTAGACAGGCTCCTAGACTGCCTAGACCGGGTATCCTCTCGATCGAGAATTGCCTTCCAAGTATAGTATAATGTTGGTCGAAGATCAACATAGGAGAGACAAAGCATAGAGGCAGTATGAGCACTTCGTGATAAATATATTGAAATCTTAATGAACATTGGTAGAGGGTGCATTTGCGTGTGAGGGGGGGGATTTGGAGCATATCGAGTGAGCGACGCCTCGGTGAAAGCCTCTTCGGCGACCTAGGTAAGTATCAAGGTAGGTATATGATAAGTCTAGCCTAGGTGCCTGAGCCTAGTAAACGGTATCAATACCATGGCGTTAACTTCCTAAGAACGGCTGCAATCCTAGAATCCGAGCTGACGGGGGTTCTAGGTCTACGAAGAAATGGCCTGGCCTTAAATAGGCTACCGACAGTCGTAATCCCGTATTACTTGGCAAATGCCGCTGATCATCAATCTCCAGGCTGTAGCATTGATTCGCGGCAAAACAGCCTCTCCCAGGTCCGGTTGTTATGTATACCATGTCCCCGCTCTAAACTCCAATAATTCACCACGACCTATCTTAACAGTCTCACCTCATCATTGTGATATACCACACGAACAAGAATGGTTTCTCATCGCAAAGGAGAGGGCGACTCCGTTGTTAGCCCATTGAAATCTTCGGATGCATCGTCATGGCGACCGGGAACGTGGGGGCACATTAGAAACTGGAGATATGCCTATGTCCTGTCTGTGGTGTTCGCTCTTTGCGTTTTTCAAGTACGATTTCGAGGCCCTCACGACCGTGTCCTGAACGATGTGCATAATCCGGAAAGCCCTGAACTATGGACCGAATGGCTTAATGTGTGTAGTACCCGGCAGTGTTAGAGCTTGTTAGGCAATATGGATTGACTAATATGGGCATGGATAGATAACACCAAGCGAGAAACTTCATTGGCAGCCATGCTTCGGAATATACGGTCCTCATCTCCAATGCGCGAGGCTCACAGTCCCCATGGACTACAGTCGCCCATTGAATGAGTCTGCTGACCATCCTAAAGTTCATCTCGCCTTGATAATGGTGCCGGGGACCGGTCGCACACGAGACCCATCCACATACGCTGAGGCGCCTCTTCTCATCAACCCAGGAGGTCCGGGAGGCAGCGGAGTCTCGTTCGTCCAGTCGAGGGCCGGTAGTTTTCAGCTCTTAGTTGGCAACCAGCACGACGTTATTGGCTTTGATCCACGGGGAGTGGGAGCGTCCACCCCCAAAGCCGACTGCTTCGCGTCGCCTAATAGTTCTAATGGCGTCTTGGGGCGTAATGTCGCGTATATGAATAGACTCACCTGGCTCATTAGCGGACAAGAAGTCGGTCTGATAAACTCTAGCGATGTTGCTCTAAATAAGCTAAACGCCCGGGCGAGAACAATCGCTCAGCTGTGTCGGCGGGTAGATGAGTCTGAGGGCGATGGTAGCATCTTTCGACACATGACTACCCCAAACAGCGCGCGAGATATGTTGTCGATCATCCAGGCTTGGGACGAGTGGAGATCGAGTAGCCAAGCGACCCAACCCATACAATCGTCAGCAGCTGTACATCCCCACGAACAACAAACATTGAATGACAGCGAAAAGAGCAAGGCTAGTCTGAAGGGGAAGCTCGTGTATTGGGGGTTTTCCTACGGCACGCTTCTAGGTGCTACTTTCGCGTCTATGTTTCCCAACAAAGTGGGTAGAATCGTCTTAGATGGCGTTGTGCATGCTGACCACTACGTTAACCCAACATGGGATAGTAGCGTCGGTGATGCTGACGCCGTCTGGGATAAGTTCTTTGTCTACTGTGCTGAGCAGGGGACTTTGTGCAAGTTCTACCGCACTGGAGATGATCCCGAGGATGTTAGGAAACGATTTAGCGAGACATTGTCGTTGCTCGAAGAACAACCTGCTAGCGTGATCCTTCCCGATACGAACCTTCCCGCTTTAGTTACGGCGAGTGACGTGAAGAAGTCGATATTTTTCGCCGGCTTGTACGCGCCCATCGTTGGATTTCCTGTGATCGCCGAACTACTTGACCATGCCTTACATAATAGACTGGGGCATATAGCGAAAGGTGCAGGTATGGTCTCGCTCTGCAGCAACGTCACCTTACCTGTCTGGCCCGACGATGCCATGAAGGGAATTGCCTGCAGTGACAAACGGTATAAGCTCAACGACGATGTAGCCGGACTTCAGGCTCGATTCGAGAAGGCGGCGTCTCATTCGTGGTTTGCAGACATCGTAGGTTTCGCACCGTCCCAACTGTTGCGAACATCTCACAAGCTAATTGTTATGTAGTGGTTTGGTGGAGAACCAGCGCTTGGCTGTAATGGATGGGAGATCGAAAGCAAAGACCCGCCTATGCGATGGGATGATCATCCCGCACATAAGCCTGCCCTCATAGAGACGAACTTCCCTATTCTTATCCTCTCTAACACTCTTGACCCAGTCACACCACTGAGCCATGCCCTTGAGATGACCCGAAAATTCGCCAATGCGAGTATCGTTGAGCAAGATGGAATTGGCCACTGCTCCATTTCGTGCATTTCCGGCTGTACGATAGCACACCTCCGAGCATATCTCAACGAGGGCGTCGTACCACCACCGCCCAAGTTCAAATCCGACTCTAGCAACGACGGTCAATGGCCCACATGCCAATGCTTCGATAAACCCTGGACAGCGTCGGGCTATGAAGCAGAGGAGTCGTTATCTAGGCTCTCGGTGAATAGAAGTCATACGCGGGCTTATGAAGAATTACGGGCTCAGTTTTCCGCTTCCATCTTGTCCCAACAGCTTGATTACAACAACCCGTTGAAGGAGTATCTTGTCGAACGAAGCGGTTTAGCTACTAGCTATCCGTAAATGACATGCGTCGGATAGGAAAACCTCAATAGTCAAGTCGTAGAGCCACGTGCTATTTAGTTGTATGAAAAATGTCGTTGATGGTAGTAAGGTAGTAAGAGATGATTACCTCGCCTGTTTAGGGCTCGTGTGGTAGAAGTGTTCTGGTCATGATAAATTCAGGGGTGTCATATGTAGTTTAAGTGTTTAAGTCGATAGAGGTACTTAGCTAACCTAGGTGGTTACTGGCGCCTGCCCAGGTATCTAGGTATCCATATAGGTATCCGTATACAGTACTAAGTAGTAGATACTTAGGTACTTCAATGTTCCAGAGCAAGATGTGGGATGCTTATCTTATCATGCACATTAGACCCATTAGACCCATTGTACTTCGCCTGAGCCAGCACCCAAAGGCGAAATTTTTCTGAGTGCAGCTGTCAGGAGCTCTTGACGAGCTGGCGAATGAACCGCTTTCGATAATTTGTCTTCCCAAACCTCTGAATACCTTCTCCCCCACCCCTCTTAACTTTCATTGCTTATTCTGTTTTTGGTCGTTATTCCTTTAGCCTTGACGGCCTTTTAATCAAAATGCCTGCTGCTCTAAGGACAATTGCGCCTTTTCTGCGCGCCTCGCGCCATTGCCTCAGACCCGGCAGCGCTGCCAACCCGTTAGACTTTGCTGGTCGACTTAACTTGACCCGATCATACGCTGTCTTCGAGAGATCGAAGCCGCACGTCAACATTGGAACAATTGGTCACGTCGATCACGGCAAGGTATGAATGCGCAAAGCCCAATATCCGGCTAGGAATTCCTAATAAGCCATAGTGCTAACACTGGGTATGATAGACAACTCTGTCTGCTGCTATTACGAAGAGACAGTCCGAGAAGGGACTGGCCAACTTCTTAGAATATGGCTCAATTGACAAGGCCCCCGAGGAACGGAAGCGTGGTATCACGATTTCAACCGCACACATCGAATATGCCACCGAAAACCGCCACTACTCCCACGTCGACTGTCCTGGCCACGCTGATTACATCAAGAACATGATTACTGGTGCCGCCAACATGGATGGCGCCATCATTGTTGTCGCTGCCTCCGACGGACAAATGCCACAGACCCGAGAGCATTTGCTACTAGCCCGCCAGGTCGGTGTCCAGAAGATCGTCGTTTTTGTTAACAAGGTTGACGCCATTGACGACCCGGAAATGTTGGAGCTTGTTGAGATGGAAATGCGTGAGCTTCTCACTCACTACGGTTTCGAGGGCGACGAGACTCCCGTCATTATGGGCTCTGCCCTCATGGCTATGGAGAACAAGCGTGAGGATATTGGTTCCAAGAAGATCGACGAATTGCTCGAGGCTGTTGACTCATGGATCCCTACCCCCGAGCGTGATCTCGACAAGCCTTTCTTGATGTCCGTTGAGGATGTCTTTTCTATTGCTGGTCGTGGAACCGTTGCGTCTGGCCGTGTTGAGCGCGGTACCCTGAAGAAGGACTCCGAAGTTGAGTTGCTTGGTAAAGGCGGTGACATTATCAAGACCAAGGTTACCGATATTGAGACATTCAAGAAGTCCTGCGATGAGTCTCGCGCCGGTGACAACTCGGGTCTCCTCCTTCGTGGTATCCGCCGCGAGGATGTTAGGCGTGGTATGGTTGTTGTTAAGCCCGGTAGTGTCAAGGCTCACCGGAAGTTCATGGTCTCCATGTACGTATTGAGCAAGGAAGAAGGTGGCCGACACACCGGCTTCCACGAGAACTACAGGCCTCAGATGTTCCTGCGTACTGCCGATGAGTCATGCTCCCTCTTCTTCCCTGATGATGTCGAGGACAAGTCGCGCCTGGTGATGCCTGGAGACAACGTCGAAATGGTTGCCGAACTACATGCGCCCATCGCCGTTGAGGCCGGTCAACGTGTCAACATCCGCGAGGGTGGCCGAACTGTTGCCACTGGTATCGTTACCCGCATCGTAGAATAAGAGATTCAACGAACGCTTCAAATGATTTAATACATTGTATAAGGGCTCTGAACGAGCTGGCAGCTTTCTTCTGCTTTTGTTCGCCATGGGGCGTATGGGAAACAAGGAGTTTGCGCCAAATGTATAAATGGGATGGGGAAACCAATCTGTACAACAAAATGAGATTGCAGAGCCATGTACACTGTCTATCCACAAAGGCTCGTTCCATCTCCCCTCTGATTTCGATGTTGGTCGTTTTAGCACTCCGTTTTATGAACGAATAGAATCAAACAAAAATAAAAAAAACCATTAAAAAAAGCTATATAATCTACGAGGTTTAACGATGTGTTTTCTTTTTCCTCTTGAGGTTAGAAGGCCTCGAGGAGTATGAGTAGGTAGTCGAATGTTTTCTTGCGGGCTAGGTATACTAGCGGTGTCCAGCCCGTGCCTCTTGACTTCACCCCTTACCTGTTGCGTCTCTCGATCTAATTACTCACCATCTGCTTGAAGAAAATCCCTATTCCATATATCCCAAGCAAATACCCAGCGTACCCAGGTACTTTACCTATGTACACGTGTAGATACATAGATAGGGATTGAACACGGACTAGTGTACTTAGTTGAAGCTAGTTAGGTCATTCCGGGGCCCTGATGGGGGTACCTACTCTAGGTACTAGTAGTATACTGTACTGCCAGGTAGTATCATCGCTATCGATAAGAGATCAAGCTAAGGTCGTTAGATACCTAAGCCGTACCCGGATGGGCTACCTAAGATAGCTAGGTAGCTAGGTAGTTAGATAGTAGAGAGAGGTAGAGAGGAGAGCAGATCCCTGTGACGCACAATGCAAATGTGGCATCTTCGGTCTTGATTTCAAAGCGCCTCTTGCCAACAATTAACGGCTAAAACCATTTATCTGCCTTCTTCACCCAAGGAGAGTGAGTTTCATCGTCACATTAACTTCTTTATTTACCACCCGTACTACAATTGTATCATTCTCGTGATCTCAAGTCGCTATGGTTTTGCTTAAGAGCTTCGTGCTCGCCGGTTTAACCGCTGTGGTTACGGCCAAATCGGCTGTTCTTGATCTGATCCCCGATAACTTCGATAAAGTCGTCCTCAAGTCCGGGAAGCCAACGCTCGTCGAGTTCTTCGCTCCATGGTGTGGGCACTGCAAGAACCTAGCACCCGTCTACGAAGAATTAGGCCAGGCCTTTGCCTCTTCAAATGACGTCCAGATCGCCAAGGTCGATGCCGATGCTGAGAAGGCTCTTGGAAAGAGATTCGGCATCCAGGGTTTCCCAACATTAAAATGGTTCGACGGCAAGAGCGATAAGCCAGAAGAATACAAGGGCGGAAGAGATCTAGAGAGCTTGACCAAATTTATCGCCGAAAAGACCGGAGCAAAGGCCAAGAAGGTGCTGCAATTGCCCAGTCAGGTAGAGATGTTGACCGACGCGACTTTCAAGAAGACTATTGGCGGTGATAAGAATGTCTTCGTTGCTTTCACGGCGCCTTGGTGTGGGCGTAAGTGATTCTCGCCCAGCGAAACTGTTACATCCATCAAAAAGAAGGATTCGCTAATAATACTGATACAGACTGCAAGAATTTGGCCCCCATTTGGGAGACTCTGGCCGAAGACTTCATTAACGAACCTAGCGTCGTTATTGCTAAGGTAGACGCTGAAGCAGAGAACAGCAAGGCCACGGCGAATGAAAATGGTGTCACATCGTACCCCACTATTAAATTCTTCCCCAAGGGCTCAGCTGAGCCTGAGAGCTACGATGGCGGTAGAAGTGAGGTTGAGCTCCTCGAGTTCGTCAACTCGAAAACTGGCACCCACCGTGTTCCCGGCGGCGGCCTCGATGCGACGGCTGGTACCATCGACATTCTGAACCAGATTGCTCTGAAGTATTCAGCCGGCACCGGTAAGCTGGCTGAGCTGACAGCCGAAGCTAAGAAGGCTGTTGAGGGTCTGAGCAAGGATGCGGAGTACAAGTATGCCGAATACTACGTTAAGGTGTTCGGCAAGCTTGCACAGAGCGAAGGCTGGGTGGCCAAGGAATCGGCACGCCTGGACAACATTATTAAGAAGGGTGGCCTGGCCCCGTCTAAGTTGGATGAGCTTCAGAGCAAGTCTAACATCCTGAAGAAATATATTGACCAAGTCGTCGAGAAGGTCGTTGGCAAGGAAGAGCTATAGGGTAGTGATGTTTGGCGAGAAGAATTGCGTTCAAAGGACATCAAATGAGTCTGCTATGTGGAGTAAATGCGCATGTACGATTGTGAATAATTGCTATTCGAATAGCCGTTCTTCTCGCCGTGAGCCCCAACTCCAAAGACACCACGCCCCAATTAGAATAAGCATAACGCCAAGATATCAGACCAAGCCATCTCCGTGATTATGCCTTGGATGGTGACCCGGGGGTCTTCTCCTCGTTGGCTCGGAGAGCAGCTTCGAGGTTGTCTAGACGTCGCGACATCTCGTCCACTATAGGACCATATGTTAGTACCGTAGTATAACGAGGGACCCGTGTGTATGCGGCGCACATACTCTTTGTGAATATCTCGCTCGACACGGTCGTAAACTTGTTAGATAAAGAGTTTAGAAGCTCCTCAACAACAGTGGTCAATTCATCCGAGCTCTGGAACCGGAGGGTTAGCTAGTTCGTGGCCACGACGACCACCACAAGAGGTTCAAATTACATTGCCGGTGTTGTCGGTCGTATGTTCTTCTTGTCTCTTTGACGACATGTTCTATTGTTGACACCGCAAAGTAATTTGGTATTGAGGTATTATTCGTGATTGCACCGGACCTTTTATCTCTCTAGATAGTTGAGGTCGCTTCGGATTTGCAGCTCGCGTCTTGGGTGTCTTGTGTCCAGTAGCGGGAATGGTGCTTGGTCTGGTGCTTGGTAAGTCGTTGGTGTAGTGCATGGTGCACGCTAAAGCGGGCTAGTCGCCCCCATTTTACAGTGGAGTCGTGGCTTATCCGGCTGGAACGTTGGCCCCAGTTTCAGTGCTGCCCAGCTGCAGTAAGTACCTATGATGATAGCTTAGGTAGGTAGTATACACTACCTACACTGTAAATGGCACAGGCAGGGTGCAGAGCAGAGCAGAGCAGCAAAACCTCCCTTTGTCATATAACAGCCTCGAAGACGCAGACTTCAAACCCTTGCCTACCTTGCTCGACTTAACGTTCCTACTGGTCGAGAGCCTACAAACTTTGGCCCTCACATAAACTTGACCGTCATGCCGACGCAGTGACGTGATGGAAACTCGAAATTGTCATGCCGCAAGCTCAGGATAACGCACGCGTCTTCTTCCTGATCTTCCTCCTCTTCTGGCTGGCCTCCAGCCCCGATACGGGTCCAGGGCTAATCGCCGGCCCAACCCAAGTTCGCAACCGCATCGCGCATCAACGAGCAGCCCACGCCGTCCTCAATAGTACAGCATGGGGCGACTTTTTACCGAGGCTTTCCGATGAAGCACCTGAAACCGAGCATAAATATCTAAACCTGACGGGGTTCCGGGAGGAAGATAACTTGGCGTGGGAAGATCTTGGGCGTTTTAAGAGTCGGTGCGAAGAATTGAGTGGCAATGCCGTAGGAGTCCCCGAGACCCAACAGCCCGTTTGGCAGAATGCCACGGGTGTTGTTCGTGGCTTGTGGGAGCGCACCAATGCATCTGTTTCGAGGATGCATTCGGACTACAATCTCACCCACATTAGCCCCGATGTAGTATGGAATGGCCTAAACTCGGACTGGAGTAGGAACGTTACCGGTTCTGAAGGCAAGATACTCGTGCGGATCGATGACCCCGAAGATGCCGCGACAGAGCCGGAACAGTTAGATCCAAAGATCTTTCATGAGGACCACATCCGAGCCCGCCATGTCTCCGCGACGGTTACCGTTGAAGACATCGATGGAACTGGGAACAGCTGGGAAATGCGATTGCACGGCGTCCATTGGCCAAAGGCAGGAGTGTTGTTTTTCACCACCACGAGTGACAAATATGCTGGTATCTTCGGTCTTCCTCATCTCACTACGAGGCCGGAGTTTTTTGAGTCAAGTCAAGCACTCTTGAACAGAACTTTAGGCAGTACATTGGATAGAAAAGAGAGACGGGCCTTCACTGACCAGTCCGACCCTTGGGCATCCACCATAGATGCGCCAGCTGAAGTGTGGAATCCAGCTCCGCACTGTGAGTACCTCCTTTACATCCAAATCCATCCCATAGACCATGATATCCTCCAAGTTCAGCCCAGCCTTACAGGGCCAGAAAATATCATCAAGGCCATACACAATCTCGAAAATGAGTTACGATTTCCCCAGGGATCGCCCCATAGGTCAACACCAAAACTACAGATGTCGGCTCTGCTTTATTCTCCCGACTGTGCCTTTTTCCTAGAGAGCAAGGGACCTCCAGCATACCCCCCTACAGATGGAGAACACTTGTTGGGTGTGAAGCAGGAGGTCTTCTTGCATAATGTCAGCTCTTGGCTCCTAGGGCTCGCCTTTGTAATATTCGGTCAAGTTCAGTTGCTCAAGTTGCAGATGAAGGAGACATCAACTCCTTCTACGCTAGGCCGGGTCAGCTTCTATACTGGCAGTGTGATGCTACTTGCCGACGGTGTCATTTTTGCGGGCTCCGCGGCATGGAGCCTGTCCGCCTCAAACACCTTACTACCCTCCCTTGTTGTAACCTGCGTTTCCTTCCTCTCCATGACCATAGGTATATTCTTTCTCTCTGAAATATACAAAGTTCAGGAGCCTGAGTGGCGACGGCAAGAGCGTGAAAGAGAAAGACACAATCCTTCTACAGTCAATGCGCCGAGACCAGAGCCACCCCCAGGCCGTACGGCCACGATACCAGATAACGCCTCCGCCGGTAGAGGAAGGGCAGCATCACCTCCAATAATTATACCCTCAGATCAAGATATTGACGCCGAAATCGCCGAGGTTAATAATGCTAGTACAAACAACGCCACTCTGCCTGCACCTATTACAGCTGGGGCACCTGCCGCGAGTTTACAAAACAACGGGACGCCTATTAGTACTATTTTCGGCCGTTTCGTCCTGGTTGGTATTTGTATCCTCTTTCTGAGTCTTGCCGCCGTCACCTGGCGACCTTCTCTGCGTGTAGCATATTTCAACCTAGTCGCGTTTGTCTATCTCTCAATGTGGGTGCCACAGATATACCGCAATGTCTGCCGGAACTGTCGGCGAGCGCTGTCATGGCGGTTCGTCGTGGGGCAGTCTATTTTACGCCTGCTTCCTATTGCTTACTTCTACGTCTGGTCAGAGAACTTTGCATTCGCCGAGCCAGACTGGACTGCCTTCACTATTCTTGTCGGTTGGGTCTGGGTTCAAATCTGGGTTCTCATAGGGCAATCGGTTCTCGGTCCCCGGTTTGGGTTACCGAAAGGCTGGATGCCAGAAGCGTGGGAGTATCATCCGGTGTTAAGGGAGGATAATATCGAGGCAGGTGGTTTACCAATTGGCCTTGTCTCCGCACCAAACAGCCCGATTCTTGAGCGCGTAAAGTCCGGAGACGACAGTAGGGACAAGAAGCGGACAAATATACATGTAATAGACTGCGCCATCTGCCGAGAAGTTCTCGAGGTCCCTGTTGTCAAGGCCGGTGAAGATGACCCGACAGCCGGTGGAGTAGCAGGCGTCTTTGCAAGGCGGATGTATATGGTTACGCCCTGTCGGCATATTTTCCACAGTGCCTGTTTAGAGGGCTGGATGAGGTTTAGGTTGCAGTGTCCCATTTGTAGAGAGGAACTACCACCGCTTTGAATATCAGCCCTAACCCCTTGGAGATCGCCGACCTGCATCTTCTCATAGTCGTCTAAGGTTGACTGCCCTATATTTTCTTTAACGCTTAATTGTATTGCAACATCATAGCCAACGTCCACTTTCGAGAGGCTAGTTCATGATCCTAAGTAAAACATCAATTTGGTGACCAGTGTACGTCTACTCAACGCCCAGACTCGCCAGCTCGAATTTATCAACTGCTAAATTCCTCCTTATACTATACTTCCTTATACACGCGGAGCGAGGGAAGTTATTTTTTAGGATGTTCAATACTCGTCTTATAGAAACAAGTGCAAATAGGCCTAAATCTAGCAGGCATGCTTATAGGCCACGACGAACTCGAATAGATATGAATCGACAATTACTGTATTGATTAATCCAGCAGCGCTGGTCTTTCAGGATGGGCATTGATCCAATGGTATCACGCACGGTGGGTAAGGCTCACAAGATAGTGATCAACTTCATCCTCAAGCGATACCAAAATGCTGAAGTCCGATATATATTTCTATCGGATGTCCTGCCTTTAAAGTCTTAGGGAGGCGTCGAAGAAGCCTTCCTCGACGCTAGATAGCTTACTAGAGGACGTACTTTACAAGAATTTCTCGCTCCCTCCAACATTGTATTATTCGATTCATCCTGGGAAATTATGAAGCCCGTCCAGTTAGTTCACGTCCCTCATTCGCTACCGGTTTAATCGGCATTCATCATTTGAGCTGAATGCGCTATGCCAGTTCATGAGTATCGACAAACCCAAAAGGGAGTCAGCAGATGTGCCCACGATATTATTTTGAGCGTCAAAACGGCACACATCCATAGGAGAAGATGTGGCATATCGTCCTTCTTGGTTTCCTAGATGTTAACATGCCTCTACCTCATGGAGAGGGGCCCGATGCTTCCTCCCGCATACTTCATGATGTCATTAAGAAGTCGTATTCTCACGGAGTGCTAGCTACTTGGTACGGCTTAGCTTGCCCTTCTTTCTCCTCGTTCGGGCTTCTATTACTTAAATCGCAGCGGGTATATGGGCGGCTCACAACGCATCCCGGCTTCAGGGAAGCCTACTTCTTTGCATTTTTCCCTTACAGACGCCAGGCTTAACATCAAATTACCGCATGTGGCGGTCGGCGATTAGTCGAAAGTTGTATCGGAGCTTTTAAATCACTAGGATGTGTTAAAGGTTAATCCGCAGGCTATCATATCGATCTGACAGAGTGATAATATCAATAGAGTCAATTATATTACCAAGCCTCTCAACTCCTATCGGTTCCAGCCTATTTGCACCAACATGGATGTCGCAAAACACACACATACATATATACCAACAACGCACCGACTTCCTCTCCTAACATGCTATAGCTCGGTTACGCAAATCTGTAGGACCCGGGGTGCGCAATAAGTAGCATATACCGCCCTTGCTTTGTTGCCAAATCCCCGAGTGGGCTCCTCATAGACTATTATAACATCGAAGATACTTGTGTATTATTCTCCAGAATAATCAAATCCGTACTAGACCTTGTCCTCTTTATTTCCTCAACATCCATAGATTTAGGGAGCAAATTATTAGCTATAAAGAGCTTGTTGGGATATGAGACGGAGTATGTATATATTATATCCGAGGGAGACTGCCGTTGGATAGGTAGAAGATGGGGTCTGCCCACAGCCGTAGTATGGATAGTATAGGTAGAAACAGTTCGTTAAACGTAGGTGTCTAATAGGATGAGATGTCCCTCTCATAAACCACCCGTACCTGGTTGGTTATAATGACTGCAAGGGGAGGGTGAAACTCACACGTTAATAGAGCAATTTAGATGTACGTATTGAAGTAGGCGACGAAAATGATCTCGTAGCGATTTTCAAATGGTAAGGTATAAGAGTGGGAGAACAGTTGCTAAGTTTGCTTCACGAATAGCACTCAGCGGTGGAACGAATACTATTCAATTCAAATAACTATATGATTAGTATCATTATCTCATATTGACCGCCCATAATCGGATCAGCCTTGACCTAGTACTAACGATCCTTCGTACGAGTATCATCATGCAAACAGCATACGAGCCACCAGCTTACCTCGGCTCACTATCCCTGGTAAGGAAACGAAGCGAGGCCACGAGCTTGTAAGAAAAAATCGCCTCGAGCAAGGTAGTAGTAATGTATACCACTCATGTTCGGCTCGTCGATAGACCGTGTTGGTAGTATACATAGCTAGTCGCACACGGAAGCCTATTAAACAACCCCCACATGCTAGCCACAACAGGGGAGAAAGAAAAAAAAAAATCACAATCCTACAGTTTCGGCCTTGATTTAGATTTCTGAGCGCGAGAAAACGATACGAAAGGAGGAGATATGAGATGAGTGTTCCTGAGCTTCATCAAGTCGACGCCCCCACGATCATCCTCGCTCATGGGGGCTGGTATAACCTGAAACATAAAACGGCGTGTGCCTTCTCCTGGATTAACATCCTACGCCAAATAACTCGCAGGGCTCATGGTCGAACTCAACCCGCAAATAGCATTGGAGGCAGTGGCATCGCGGTACCTATCCCGTGATCTCTGCACTGGTCTAGTATTCGGGGGCGTCAATTCAGACAATGTCCCAACAGTTAAACAGAGGGATCTAGCCACTCGCACGATAGGATCGCAAAGGTGTAAGTAATAGGGCCGTTAGCGAAGGGCCGAGGGATATTTTCGAGAAGTCGTATGCGAGTCGCGCCAAAGATAGACGGGACAGCCTTGTGCCTCTTGGATGCGGCTCCCGATTGCAGAAGCCGCACTGTGGAAATGGGGCTTTAGCCACCTACCGCCGCATTTCGCGTAACACGACAGGAGTTCCTTTTGCGGATGAGAAGATCACATTTCGCGAGGTCCGAGTTTAGTAGTAAGCTGGTGCTGCCTCGGGCACCGGTGCGGGGGATCACGAGGGAAGCTCATAGGTTTAGATCATATACGGCTGGGTCGGTAACTGGCGTTCACCATAAAAGGCCGTATGAAGCTAGGTGGGTGTTTACTTATTGTTAGGTTGTTAGGTGCGCGGTGAGAGGCCAAGACGTCAACACGCTTCCAGAACTTTACCTACCCAACGTTGCTCTTGTGCCTCTTACCGGCTTATGTCATCAACATAGGACTGCTCCTAGCGACGGCGAGTACTCGGCACTACGTACTTTCCCTCGACCCCCAACGAACCGGCCACCATGGACTACTCAAATGTGTGCGGCGATGGTACATTGATGCATATGGCCTTTGCGAATGAAGATGGTAGTGGCCCCGAGCTGCTCAAAAAGGACGGGATGTCCCGGCTCATACATGTTATTACCTACCAACTACGGTATGTATACCATGCAGGCGAGATGCCTAATTCGGCAGTTAGTCTATGGGTGTTTCGTTTCATGTTAGGAGGCGATGGCGTTGGTGGTGTTAGCTTGTTCGCCTTGTTTTTTTCTCACGTCCGGTGCAGCTGATTCTACTCTGTATCGGTATCACGTCACCCCAACCAATCGAAATTACGTAGCCGCGGCTGACAAACAGTCGGAGGATGAAGGATGAGGCTGTGTCCGACATGAATAGAGTTGTGGGGGAGAAGCTACGCTTGGGCTCACCCCAAATATCTCGCCCGCTTAATCATGTCAGACGACGTCTTCATATGCCGCCCCTCTATAGCCTACGTAGATACCCGGAGGTAGGACTGGGTCTGGGCTGAGTACCTAAGCAATATACGTACGCTGGATTGTTGTGTTCGGAGAAAAGCCGTCACGACCTACCTAGTGTTGCGTAAGACACAGGACATTGTGTACATGGGCATTGCGTAACTCCATGCGACGTCGGATCCTCCGATGCAACGTACTTCTACTTACAGGCTGCTGAATGAGAGACCTCTAGTTCTCGGCCAACATATGGTAATGGTCCTTGCGTGCCGGGTTAATCGACCGCCATAGGAACAGCAATATGAATTGAGCAATTGGACTTGTCGCCCGGCGGCCAATTACATCCTATTCGCAGGGCAGCGGCCGTGGCGTCGCTTGAATCCGGACCTCCGAATATCGATCAATTGATTGATTGAACAACAGACATTGTTGACAACATGCATAGTGGCTTTCCCCAGCACTGCCGACTCGATTGTCATAATAGGTCGGGCAGTATTCTTAGCAGGAAAAAGCAAAGCTCATCGTGTCTAGAACGATGGCCGTAATCATTCCGATCCTGCGCATGCGCTGCACTTGCGCTGCACTAGGAATGAATTTGATGGGGTGCCGGACGTTAGACAGCCGCGACCTGTCGTTCGTTGGCGCGCTTGTCTCGCCCACCGGATCCCAGCTCACCCGCAGATCGACGAAGGCTGTACTATACATATCACCAGCAGGCTGACTGGTGCTGGGACTGACAGTGTACGAATAAAGACACCCATCCGTGAGTGTGTGTATAGTGTGCGTACAATTTGTAATTACAAATCTCGATTCTTGGATAGAACTTGTTTGCTACGTTACCATCATCCATCATCCATCATCTCCTGTCCTGCTCCATACATGTGCAGTACCAGTGTGGTACCGTATCATTGAGGGCCAGTTAATTACAAGATGAGCGACGCTGCGTTTGAATACCCACGTTATTAGTCATTCGACACTAGGGTATGAGTTTGGCCCTGCCATAATTTCGATCTTCACAAGTCTTTCGGGTGCGTGAAGTTTTTCCAATGTTTGATGGTTCAGTAGATTGCAGTGTGATTGCAACAATTTTAGACGAGATTACGGTACAACTAGCTGGTTTGGCACTGGCACAGTGAAGACTGACTGAGACTGCATCTCGCAATGCACGTTGACCGTTAAACCATGTCACGATCCTCATCTGATGCCACAGCGCCCGACGAAGCTCGAGAAGGATGACAGGCGAACATACAAGGTCTGAATCCTTGAGTGCGCAGTTGGACAGAAGTTGGATTCACGCTTACTTATTCGCTCTTATTGATTATTAACCCGCTTGGATCTACTAGTACTTAGTGGTGATGCGGCGGTCCGGCGTAGTAGGTAACCAGATCCCAGATCGCTCTCTCGAAAACGATGGCGATGAATAACGACTTGAAAGATGTCAAGGCTACAGTATAGTACGTACAGTATATTAAGTAAGTACCCAGGTACACTATATGGGATATGGGATATGTGACATGGGACGATTTTGACAAACAAGGAGAAACAAATACAACAAGCACTGCAAGCACAGCCAGCACAGCCTGGACCCTTGAACCAATGCCCCGGATTTGTGGTACAATTATAGAACGGCTTTGGGTATAAGTCCCCTATAAGTACCTGCACAAACCAATATTAGCCCCTTTCGGAAAGCGACTGGGCGTTTGAGCCCTCTGATTGGACCAATCGCTTTACCTCCTACATTTATACATATAGTACCTATGTATACTACATGTAGTGCATACCTATAGTGTAGTGTAGGTTTATGTAGGTAGGTAATCTATTCTTAGACAACAGGCCGTTTCTCGTGCCGAGAGGCTCGACACTTCAAGAATCGACAATCGACAATCGTTACAGCGAACATGCCCGTAGTAGCGATAGCAGACCATTGAGTCGGAGGCGCTACTCTGGTGAGTACATGTAGAAAGCCTCGGCAAACAAATTGTAAGTATATGCATGCCCGTTGAGCTAGCTGCCAGGCAAGGGTCGAGCAAGGGTCGAACAAGGGGTACCTAGCACCCAGGTAGTATACTAGTACCTAAGGTGGGTGTTTTGATAAGGGCGAGGAATAGTGGGATGACTGGTAATGGTAGGATTGCGATACGTTATAACCTATATCTATGACTGACTACAGGTGTATTCTAGTGGCGTCCAACCAATGACTATTAGTACCTAGGTATATCAACCGGCTCATGGCTTCATACCGTATCACGAGACTGACTCCCTTCATGCAAGTCTACCTACTACCTACAGGGTGATGGCCTACATTGTGTGGTTTATAGGTTTTGGTACCCCGGCTGGATTTTGCCCGTCTCCAAAACTTCCACCGGGCGCCACCGATCTAGGTAAGTTGGCCGGGGCCGACTGCGTCTGCGTGATGAATAGGTCGTTGCCCATCTTCCATGTTTCGTCATTGATGACGGGGAATGGGTTGGCGTGATATGCAAGATGATTCTGAGCAGATTTCTGGGGAAACGGACACCGCATTCGCAACAGTACAGACGCGACAAGCGCCAAGTCTTACATATACAAAGTATCTTTGGAAAAAAAACAGAGTCCGGAGGGCTTGATGCAAAATGCGACAAATCATAATTACTATGCATTTTAATATGCATTGAGATCACCTCCGAGGAGAATAGTTCGTTACATGCACCCCGAGAAAAAAAAACCGTTTAGGCAGTGCGACGGGAGGCGATGGATGTGATGTGATGGATATCCTGTAGTAATAGATGACTGGTATTGTCGAATCTACCGATAGCCAAGAACAGCCAGGCTTCATTATGGCCCAATCAACCACGATGACCGGCAGCGACATCTGCAAGTGGTCTGGCGGAGGTTTGCACCCTCCAACAAGTCCGGTGCCGGTGGTTGGCTGTCTCCTTATCCCTTTTACCATTTTCACTTTCACCATTTTGACCGTTTCGGCTCGTTCCCCTTTCTAGCGTTTCTGTGGTGTACGATGATCAGCGAGGTTATCACGAGAGTTATAGTGATTGACTCGGCAAGCCCTCTTTGGAACGAATGCCTTGCTCTGTTGACAATCCGAGATACTTGGTGTTCGGGGGCTGTTATGGACCTCTTGGTACATAGCACTACGATCTGATGGCGGTCCTCAGTGGGCGATCCGCAACTCTCCTCACCGTCAGCATTATGCAACCAACAACATCCTCCGGATCTACAGAGAAAGCCATTTGCCATTCGCGAGAGCACTCTCACATCGTGGGCTGTTCCTGTGGGTATGCACTATAGAACGGTGGCGGGAGCAGCATCTCATTGGCGGATTGTTAGATCAACCGGCCGGCGATATACTAAGATGGACTTCCCCTGAGGCCGGCCGTCTCTCGATATGCACGGCATGTCCACTGCGTCCATCATTGTTCCGATGCATTATCATAATTCGCCATGCTGGGACCCCAGTTCTGTCTGTGCGAGTAGGTATGTTGACTAACCTGGGCTACTGGATAGGTTGGGTTAGGTATCTCTGGAGTCAATTTCGGGGGCCCTTTCCAATAGTTAGAACATGTTCGTTACAGCGTGCTTTTACCAAGGCCAATCACTGGGCAGTATCTCACACTTACCTACCCAACCCCAACCAGAATCCAACGTCTGGCACAATTACTATGTATTTGTCGCCACCAACAACCGGCGCAGACAGCGTTGCACGTGCCTGCGCTTTTAGGATTCGGATTTAATCGTCATTAGGATCTCAGTTGGATTGATCTTCGAGGCCCATCTTCAAGTAACATCGTACGCATTGCCTCGTGGCGTCTGTGATGACCATATTACCAGTCACTGTAGGGTACTACTAGTAGTACTTATGGTACCTACCTAGGTAGTCTAGCGTAAGCTCCAGATTGCCAAGCGATAGCGATGCTTGGTCACGATATATTTATAACTCAAGTCATTAGGGAACGAAATATACACTAATAGTACACTCCCACCATCCCAAACCCCAGAGTAGTGTATTTGTCGCCGGCGAGACTGAGGGGGATGGAAGATGGAGGATAAGACGACTCATACACTGTGTAATTATATTCTTTTCGCCGTATGGAAAGGCATTGTTGATGGCAGAAATAGATACGGGTTCGAGAAGGTGGCTATGACAGTGACGGTACACATAAAAACGTAATCCGCGAGCAATTCACCACCTACGCCACAATGCCGTTATGTCCTTCCTACTGTAGTTCTTTTCTATTGTCCATAAACGAGAGAGAATTCAAGTAGACACTATATAAATATATACAAATATATATAGATATATATATTGCGTGCATATCTCTCTCTCTTCAATGTTGCCCTGTTCTCGAGAAGCTACCTATCTAATTATTGGACTCAATTCCTCGTTATATCGAATCTTGGGTACCTAGTGTAGAAGAAACTCCCCTTGTCGACTTTGAAACACTCCAAATACGGGGCCAAAAGACGGCCTCGAAAGACAATCACCCACCCAATGTCTCTTCGGCGGGTACCTGCTCTTTTCGGACTACCGTTTTTATTCTCTTGTTAATTTATCGGGTGCCCGTATATTGCCCGTACAGAACTACCAAGTGTGTACTTACAGTACAGTAGTGTACACGCTCAGGATTCCGGCTTTTCCCAAAAGCAGACAAGCCACATGCGCTAGCATGCCCCAACCCCTGCAAGCAGCCCACAACGCAGCCCACAACGTGCCAAGGGTCGCCCCACACCTGCGCCCATCATCCTACTATAGTAGTACTAAGTAGGTAGGTTCAGGGGGAAAGGAGAACAACCAACCCCCAAGCCCCCCTGCTTTGCGTGTACTACTATACTGCTACACTGCTATTACACTACTACTCCACAACTACTACACTACGCTACTACACCCTAGGTACTAGTGGTACAGTGTACATGGGTGCCGGTTCTCTACAGTACTTTCCTTCCACATCTATCTATACCAAGTACGGAGTATGTATCTATATACCCTCTCTCCCCCCAAAAAGACAGCCCAACACTTCACCTTTCTTGATTCTTTTCTCTTGCAAGAGTTTCTCGAGCGTCCGGAGCCGTCGTTTTCCCCGATTACGATGTGCCCATTCCTTCCATTCTGAGACAGAGAGCTGGCCTCGACGCGCATGCTTATAACGTCTTGTTTTCGTGGTTAATCCGATTGCATTCTCCTACCTAGGTAGTGGTAGGCCGTGTCTTCTTTCCAAGCCAGCGTTTTACCATGTCCCTCATCGAGCAACCAAAACCCCTCGGGGGGCACACTCAAACCCCAGGGGAAGCTGTATTTTCTATTGAGAGTGCTGCGAGTATATCTACGGAACAATCACGAGCCGATTCGAAGCCCGGCCCCAAAGAAGACCCCCTCCAGGTACTAGTTGATGCGGACGACGAACAATGCCTTATAGAAGAGGCAACAATCCTGAACACAAAAGAGGTAAAGACAAAGGAAGTCATTATTGAACCGCCTGCCATACCGAAGCGAAATACGCTCAGAAAATCTCGCCTTCTTGACAGTCTAAGGCTCGACACTATCGAATCTGCCACCAAGTCCCTCAACACAACACATAATGTGTACCTCTCATCCGAAGAGGACGCCTCGTCTGAGGCCGACGAGTATTCGGATTACGACTACGAATCGTCAAGTGAAGAGTTTGAGAAATTACCAATCAGGAGGAAGAGCCAGGAGGTTACCGCGCGGGCCGTCTCCGTTGTCTTTGTGGGTAAACCTTGTGTGGTCGAGTTGGCGAGTAGTCGGAGGTCAGTATCTCCCGTCAAGAGGCCACAGTCCGAATTCTTCGGGCGTTCGGTATCATCACCGTTTGGTACGGACTCGCCCCGGGACCACCCAGACTTCCCGCCACGGAAGATGAGTTTAGCATCTATGGGTGACCTACCCAAGGAATCCCCCAGCTTCCTAAGTCAGGATCCCTTCAGTGACAGTCCCTATACTCGGCGTGAATCGGTTTTAACAGTTGAGGCAACCCCGCTGCCCGGGCCATATCCACGGGTGCCGAAGACCCCGACCGGAGCCTTCCAACGAATCTCTAAAACAATTAGTCTAGCGAGGAAGCGAAGCCGACCGAACCTTAAAGCCGCTGCCGAGAACAGCGCCTCAAGGAGTAGTATCAATCTCTCAACCTTGGACATATTACAGGAGTCGCAGGAGCCAATCAACAAATTAGATACTATTTCGCCAGAAACCGCACAATCGCCAATAACCTACAATCAGATCCTTAAAGTCGCAAGAAGGAACTCCATCGCTGCTTCTGCTGTAACGTCGGCTGTTGCGCATTCGCCAACGATATATAGCCAGCCAGCGTCACCCATTACTCCCGTCACGGCGAAACGGAGTTTGCTCAGCGGTTTGAATATGAACCGTCGGCGAAGCATGAGGATAAAGACATAACGCTTTTTTGCGTCTCCATTATACATCCCTCCGACTCTCACTATGCTCTCATCTCTACTCTATCTTTTGAAGTTTAAAAGGGCCCATGCGCCCCAAGGCGTTTACACATGAACAGGCGGATGGTTCAATGATATCATACACATCGGCGTTTCTGGAACTGGCGCAGGCTTTTCTTTTTTTTTCTTCTTTTTTTTTGGCCTTGTCAGTCCGCCATGATGCCGTCTGACACCATGGTGGACTCACTTCTCACACGTACGGGTTGGGTGTGGGTGGTGGCTTCATTGATTTTCTTGGTGGATCACTACACATGGGCGGCAATTGATTGATACCTGACGACCCATTTTGGGAGAACGCTATAACAGCCGGATGCCGGATTCAAGCGGAAACAGTAGGCGCCTGAGTCGGGCGCTTGGAGAAGGGGCCTGTACCTTGAAATGGGAGGCATAAACTGTAGCAGAGACAGACAAATGGTGTGCCCTATACACACCCTGTATGCGTGTTACTGAACTACATGTGTATCACACTCTTAGCGACAATGCACCTATACATTCGAGAATCTAAATAGGCACACGGATGCACGCGCATATACTTCGCAACATGTTTCACCGCTCTTGAAACTTTTCTTTTTTTTGAATTCCTTTATTTCCAACGAGGTGCCGCACTTGATTGTTTCGTCGTGCAACCTGTGACGCCAATCGGTTTATCGTAGATGTCATTTCCCAAAACCTATTATGTTTCTTATCCGGTGTCATACACAGATCTGCATGGTACACACCGAGGATTAAGCTTAGGTAACAGGAAGGATTCTCGGGGGTCGCAATCCAAGGTGCCTCCGAAACATCCCAACCCAAGCATTTATCTACGTAGTAAATAGAATACCTAGGTAACGTACCTGCTGCTGTACCTGCTGCTGTACCTGCTGCTGTACCTACTGCTGTACCCCGCGCAAACGAAACACTACGACAACCTGGTACACTATCTATCTTCAACAAGAGTTGGGACAGTTTCAAATCCTTTAAGGGTCCCCCCTCTTCATTCCCCCCGCTATACGTCCTCTTTTATATAAGTCCCTACCATATGGCCAGCTATGAAGTACTTACTCCTACCATGTCTACCTACCTAGGTATGTGCTGTTTCTCCCTTTATAACACCACTTTGCTACATCTACTAGTACTACAGTTGCATAGACAGTATAGATTAGGTATTTGCTCTGAAGCAGTTAGTTTTACCATTTGGCCCGGCCCCCCTTGTGAAAGGGAGATATACAGCATCGCATTCTAGCATCGCATTCTCCCTGCTTGTCACATCTGCCGCCTCTCCATTCCCACACGACGACACGATTCCGCCTTACTTACTTCGCAGTTGCGTTTCAAGACACGAGCATGCCAGTACACGCGCATCCTTACTATAGAAACAAAAGAAAACCGCGCCCATGGTAAGATAGAGAAACACGGGATAAAGAACGTGGGCCCGAGGAAACCCCCACCAATGTACCGAGAGGGAAAAAAAAAAAAAAATCCATTTATCACATTCTTGGCCTATTTTCAGTGTGGAGGGTGGTTCAGATGGGAGGGAGCTTATCTCACCAACACGAGTTTTTGGGACTTGACATATCCGGACAAAAAGAGTCTAGGACCTGGAGTCGGGCGCTCCGCGATACAGTACGATACCGGAATTGGGGGGGCCGGTCCCTAATCCTATCACATGTACACGCATACACACCACATCCACACACGAGACACATACAATTGACACGACCTACCGGGCACGGCGCTAGATATGCAATGTGTGTGGACTGTTCTGCGTACATCTACATACGTAGTAGTAGCGTATGGATCTACCTTACACTACGTCCTGTCTTCTTAGGAACAGGTAAGTTTAGCGATGACCCTTTTGTTTCCCCCCCTTTTTTTCTCTAGAGGAGCCCTTTTCCATCGACGACCCCTCGGGCTGAATAAGTTCCTGTATAGTATTGAAAAACCTACCCTCTACCCCCCAACCACAAAAAGCCATGTATATATATATATATATATGTGTGTGTGTATTCAACGAGGTTGGTAGCTAGTGTCTCGAACCTAGGTACCTGTAGAATTGTCTATACTCGGTGGGGGAGTGGGTAGGCTAGATATTCTTTTGTCGAAGATTACATAGTAGGTAGGTCACACGTTACCCAATTAAAGAACACCCCTCTATGTAGGGGAATTTCCTTTGCCTAAAGGAACAGGTAACATAGAAGATTCTGCTTCAATAGAATCTTCTATGCAAGGCAACAACTGGTATGTAAGGTCCAGAGGGGTACTCCCTGTGGGCCATACCGTACCAGGAATGAAGCTAAAAGGAGCGAAAAAGCCAGATGGCATATCAGAATTGAGGAATGGCAAGAAGAATGAATACGTAGATGGCTCTGTGCTGTGCTGCCCTGTCTTGCCTTATGTCTCGGCCTCTAGGGGCCTTTTACTAGACTTGTCATAGCTGTCATGCATGCGTCTTTGACCAACACCCACCATTCTTTCCATTCTTTAGTAATCATGTGAACAACGCACTACACCAGCACAGACGAGAGAGAGAGAGAGAGAGAGAGAGATGCACTGTTGATCCCACCCGGATAGGTAAGCACTTATGTAGAGTAGCACCTCCGAAGAAAGACCCCATACAAAAATCAAGGCTATAACCGGCAGTTACCTACATACAGGAGCCGTATGAGCCGTATTCCATCTAGTCGAGTACGCCACGTACACTACGTGCCCAAGGTAGTAGATGATATCTGGAGTAACCTACTACCTACAGTAGTAAGTATGTATCCACACGCGCAAAAGAAAGCTCTCACACATGTTGTTCCTGCTGCCCTCACGTATCTAGACTCTATACTCTACACCAGAAACTAAACACCAAACCAAAAGAGAGAAAAGCTGTAGGTTAGACAGATTCTGGACGGGGCCAGGGACTAATTAAGCTGGAAACGCTCCCGGGCCCCCCATGTTCAGATCCCCTTTCCGGTTAGTAGAAAGATTAATCAGTAGGACACTACTACGTAGATCCAGATTACTTGCAGAAGACGGTCTAACGGGGTCAGTCAGTCAGGGACCAGAAGGATTTTAGGAGGAATGAGAATTTGAATACTGCCAGTAGGTACCTAGTATATATAGTATATATAGTACATGTAGTACACTATAATATCTAGCACTAGTCACGAAGGATATCGAACCCGTACACTGCCGTGTCGGCGGAATATGATGTGGCGAGGTCTTTTTTTTTTCTTTCTTACTTGTTTTCTAACTACCTACCTAGTCATGCATTCCAAGAACTGTGTACTAGTAAATAGCAAATACCTACATAGTACATAGCAGGTAGCTGTAGCGGTGTGAAAACACAGAACGTCTGCAGCCGAGGTGGCTAACAGGTAGCTAGTACTAAGGTAGGTATAGTACACTAGGTACTGGTGGGTACAAGGCAGCCCACGGCGTCGCGTTCTAGATACATACGGTCGGTACCAGTATAAGAGAGAGAACTGGCCAGATGGTTACATATATACATCTGCACAGGTGGCCAAGATAATATTAATCACCTACTTATATACCCAGGTAGGTAGGCATGTAAAGAAGAATGACGCAAGCTTCAAGGTGTGCGGCATCCCAACATACCAGGTCATCGGGAAGATGAGCACAGGTTCGGCCCAACGCAATCGCTACGAGCTGCCGCCCAACCTGAGACAATCCCAATAAATCGAATGGCCTGGCTAAAGTCGGTGCATTGCACTGCATGGTCGTTCGTGGGTATCGTAGCATTCGGGGAGTCTAAAATAGAGGCGAAGTATTATGAGATTGTGAGACAGACCTCCTCTCTTAACACTATAGTAGAGGGTTGATTGCCTTGCTCGACTGTGGTTCGTGGCTTTTTGGTTATCGACGATGGCGATGGCGGAGACCATGACGACAGCCACAACCGTTGGACAACGGCAGCTGCCGTCATCCCTGTTCATATATTAGGTACGACCGTTACAATATACTAACGTTCGTCTAGAGAGTATCTATCTACATCGACGTCCAAGATGTGCACTCGTGAACCATGTCAATTTGCACAGCTATCCTTGAATACTTGTTCAGCTGTCCCTCGGGGGGCCGCTCACATCCTAAAATGGCCCACCAAGGCGACGAACTTATCGTCTTTCGGTCCGTTACCTGTCTGCTACGCTGCAGCCACTTTCTCCGACATTTCGATTGAATATTGAAGCGGCGACGCGGATAAATATAGCCCGCCCTTATCCAATATAGATCGCCATCCCACATCCCGTTCCCGTGCCATCAAAGGGTGCTGGGGCCGATCGAAACAGTAACCCGGAAGATCAAACAGTTCTGATAATGGTAGGTCCCCGGGTGTGAGGGCCGCGGAGTAATGCTAAGCAAAGATACGCAGCACTACCATAATTATTTTATGAAGCAGCGGGCGATTAGTACCAGTAGGTAAGTAGGTAGACATCACCGTGGCGCCGCACTGATGTACACCACCAGCGCACTACCTACGTAATGGCTTACATCACGGGAGCAGAACATCTGCTCATACCTAGTAACTACCTAGGTACGCTGCTGCAACACATAGGGTTTGAGCGCTTGTCGCGCAGCCACCCCCTAACACTACACACCACCAACCGAACCGCTGAAGCTCGTTTAGAACTACCCGCATATCCTCAATTTCGTAGCCCTAAACACCGGGCACCGGCACCCGTGATCTGGTTGGACGGGCATTAACCCATATGTCACAGCGTCCCAGTGCCACCGCGGCAAATAGGCAAGCAAGATCGCTATAAGGTACGTAAATCTAGACATACGAAACTCGCCACCGACAAGATCACCACACCACGTAAGATGCCTAAAGAGGCAGCACATGCGAACAGGCACAAGCACAATAGGCAACACCATGTATGTCGCTCACAAAGCCAATATAAAGGCACTCCACCAGACAAATATGTAACATGTTGAGATTATGCGGCCTCCTCTACAAGCCCTTTTAACCGCCGGGGCTCCTATAGCATCATTGCATTTAATTAGTCTAGATACCAAACACATCACAAGGAAGGAATTTCCCCCCATATCCAGTCTAGAATTCCTCAGATCGCTTCGCAGAACGGCGAAGTGTCGGCTATGACAGTCACTGCAGATGCCGTTCGTACTACATACATTGTTAGAGTGCCTAGAGAGGATCGTTCGGACGATCCCCGCTCCGGCGACGACCTTGCCATAGGACATAGACTTTTGCGAGGCATTCTATGATAGGCCCCCGACTCTTATTTAAGCTTCCTCAAAAGCATTGATGCCTGTCTCCTGGTTGCATTCGTTAAGGGGCTTATAGAGCTCGGCCACACTGTGGTGATCGCGCTGATCTCGGTTGGGAAAATCGGCGAGTCTGGAGATAGCTCCCTAAGGGGTCGGGGTTGCACGTTGCGTTGGAATCCTCATTAATACCGCGGGTAGTAGGCTGCAAAGCAGACGTCACCTGAGCTAAAAAGATTAAATAAAAAACAAATAAAAAATTACCAAGGGTATATCGCTTCACTTCACGTTGAGGTGTTTTGATCGCCACCGACGGGATTCTATTCGATATTCCGAACAAGAAGTTGTGACCAATGCAATAAGGACTTAGCATCTAAAGCCCGAGGCCAGTCGATAGGGAAAGACGTCAGAATTACGGTGGGAAAAATATATACCTACAAGGAACCGACGGCGCCGGTCAGAGCCGTCCAAGCGCATCAACCGAGACCGGAAATTCTGGCGGCGCGTTCCTACTAAAGGTGTTTAGGGCTCGCCAATAGAGATGGGTAGATTCTTCTGCCAAAGCGCGCAATCACGGGTGACGAGCTGCTAAAAAGAGCCCGTGGATAATTTTACAGAATGCAAAGATCATGTTCAGTTATAGTCAGGCTTGTGACCTGCACAAGATATCTTCTATTCCTGTGGTGTCTAGGAGCATTCAGCATTGGATAATCCGGAAATACTATTGGTGGCAGTGGTAAGGACTATAAGTTGTTGATTGGCTAAGAAGGCCGGCTCCCATGAGGCATATTTGGCACATTTAGAGCCCCTTCGGCTTAACCTGCACGCTTAATCAGGCAAGTTGTAGTAACTCCTTCGCCGGGTAATAGGCCCAGAGGTCCCCCTAGAAAGTCGATCCCTGGATCTCGGCCGGCGATCTCGCGACATGCGCGTACGTGCGTTCCTGTACCTTCCCATCTCGGAAGCCATTAGATACCGCTGCCACGAGGGCGGTATCGTGGGGGCCCGTCTGCTTCGCGCGTGTAGTTTACGCTGCTGAATCAGGATTCAGAGCCCTACAGTCGATGTGTCCCAAGACAAAAGATGGGGATCATCCCAGAAAGACCAGAGTCGCCAGTCATCGCCGGTCAGGTCCGCCAAACCGGTGTCAAGCCCGGCAAACGGGTCTGGTGCAGGCTGGTTGGATGACCGGTCTTGCCACGGCCCTGTTTCTTTGGCCTGCGTGGTTTTCGTCGACCGTCGGCGATCATCCCCGTGAACTTTAAGCCTTCCAACAGGGTGCCGACGGGTGCCATCGCGTTTGTCACTGTAGAGACCCCCGATGGGTGCGTAGTATACTGAATTCTCCAGCTCCGGGTAGTCGCACCGACAGTGACTAATAGATTGTGCGCAATTGCTGGTCACCCTGTCGTAGAGATTTTCTGCGGCACTGATGACGTGTACCCACTCCTCTCCCAGTTTCCACAGCTTTGCAATCTTCTCGAGGTCTACTAGGTTCTCTTCCGCCAGCTGCCGTCGCAGCTCCCGTTCCTCGAGGCGATGCATGTGAGGAAACGTCACGACGTATCTATTCATCAACGCAGCTGTGAAGACGCAGAGCCCCGTAAACGGCGTGTGTAGGCTGATATTGAGGCTATTGAGATCTCTCATTATGTATGATATCTGCGCTGCGGCTTCGAAGAGCTCGTCGGTATTCTGCCGCCACCACCCGGGCGGTGCTTCTTCTGCATAAAACGGCGGGTCGATAGGTCCACGAGGCTCTCGTTCAGCGATGGGTAGGAGAGGGATGTATTCCCGGCGCGTAAAGATGACACTTCGCCATCTCTTAAAATTACGGTATCATAGGGTGTAGGGCGCGCGGGAAGGACTCACCAGAGGTAGTAGAGCAGGTTGATGTAGGCGAACACTTCCCCCTGTCTAAAGTGAACGTGGGTGGCGACTTTGTTTTCCGGATACTTCAACCTTGGATCTTGATCTCCTCTCCAGCGTAGTAATTTCTCTCTCATCTTTGACCACTGTGAGGTTGGATTCCATGGGCAGTTCTCTGGCTGTGTCATCTGCGGTTGCTTCCTACCACCATCCACTATCCAGCTATGTATCTGATGCCAGATGTCAAGGCCCCTCACAATGATACAAAAGTGAAATTCGGAGCTAGAAGTTCGCTTACTCAGGTGCTTATCTCTCACTAAATCCTCGAAACTGAGCGCCTCCCGCGGCTCCGATCCGAAGGCGAAATCTTCTTCGCTTTGTGGCATACGAACCTCGATATCCTCTGGCTTCATCATCGTTGGGCGCTGCTTACCGCAGCTTAACAACTTGTCTATCGCAAAGTAGGACCACATTGTTCTGATCTCCACTTCAGACAAGACAGGACCATTTGTCGTCGCTTTCGAGTCTCGCTCACTCGCCTCAGTCTTAGTAGCTCGATATACTTGCGCCATTCTAGCAGCGACGCCCGCATACATCCAAGCACTATATCCGACCCCCTCTCCCCATTCATATATTGCCATGACTAGGAAGCACTGAATCAAACTTAGAGTTGGCGGGGCAGTAATTCGGCATTGCAGCTCTCGGGTCAATAGCGCAACATACTCGGCCCTATGAATTCCGGCTGTCTCCCCTAGGTATCTGCAACTGACAATGAGAATAGCTATGAATCTCAGCTTTTCATCGTCCGATACATCTTCTGAGATACTCTCTAGGTCAGCTGGGCGAAGAAACCCACATTCGGGAAACTGAACTCGGAAAATAGCAAAAGCTTGGATGAAGATGCTAGCGTCTATCTGAGCAAAGTGACTAGTGAGCTCGTCGTTCGTAGGCGCCGCATTAGTCAAAGCATTCCGTCTATCTACCTCCGGCCGGGCTCTCGGAGAAGCCAACGAGACTGCCTTCTTCCTCGAGGCCCGTGGCCTACTGGTGCGCGCAGAGACAGTGACAGTTGTTGGTGTGAGGACGCAGGCATCTGAGTTACCACTTCTCAGACATGCGCGGCAAGGCGATTCCCCTGCATGGTGGCATTTGACCTTAGATTTCCTTTTATATGCTAATATTAGAGAAAAACAAGTCTTTGTTATGATGATGCCGGCTGGGGATCGCCGGTCTGGGGAAAGCAAGGCATAAATACCTGCACCTAGCACTCAATCAGTACGACAACCACGGAAATTTTATTCGCTCAAAAGGTGAAACCTCTTAATTTACCTATCGCATGCTACCGTTGTCCGCATTTTCGTTTCCTTTTTTTTTCCTTTTCCTTTGATGAAGCGATCCACGATATGTCGAAGAAATGAATTGAAGGCGTGCTAGCCCGAAGCCGAGCTGCCAGATATTCCCGATTTTCCCGACTTTCCCGATACCGGATCGGCACCATTGCCTATCTCGTCACCGTCTGTAAATTAGCACCACGTACTCTTAATAGGACATGGGCCTATCTATTCAGGAGATATACAACCACACAGACTTTCAATTCGCCCCCGAATGCAGTTAGTTTGCTTCCGTCCCGGGTAGGACGATTATCGCGGTACTAACGAAACAAGGTCCCAGGTTGGGTGTTGCTGCTAAGGGATTAGTTCTCACGAGGCCACGTTGAGCCATCAAATACGGCCAAGGCTATAACTATGGGAAAAACGCATCATGGGCAGAATAACTAATGATGGCACCAAGCTGCGGCATCTAGCAGGCTGATCGGCGGAAACGGGAAGAGGGGTCTTGAGTCTTCCGCACCTAGAGCCCGATTTCTCTCAGACAATCGATTTCTCCTTATTATTCTCCTGTGGCCTCCCGTCAATACGGTTGACGTGGCTATAGTCGTGGACTAGAGGCCCTCCTTCCGCCCCAGTTCGTCCGTGAGGACGTATATAATTTGCTCCGGATTCTGAGTTAAAATACTTATCTTCATATTCATTGCGAGACTGCTTTGTCCAGTAGTCTCACCATCCCACTCTTCGTATCTTCACAGAGGCCGTACGTGTTCCGAGGCTCGAAAGATGAAGTGGCCATACCGTTAGTCCTGTGTAGCTAGGCGAATACCGAGAAGTGTAGTTGCACTACGATATCGTTTTATAGCAACTTCCATCGGTATAGAGATATCGTGTGTAACTAGTATTTTCCGCAAGTTTGTTACTGGCGTAATATCCTAATCTCGGTGCTAGCTCCTCGGAATTGTGTGTGATTCCCTAGGCCCATGCTCCCCCCCAGCGACAGAACGACTCAATAGGTCACGATATATCCGTCCTGTTGCTACACGGCACCTTACATACGAGCCAACCTCATAGCGTACAAATTGACGATTTCTTAATGAAGGGCGCAAACTTCTGTTCAGTCTTTAACGACTCATTCGATATTAACACATCTGCACGGGCAAGTATTTACAATCACTTATGTATGTGGAGGCGAATCTTTCGATAGGCAAGCGATTTACCAGGGCTCGGGTTTGTGAATGAGTGTAGGATGGCTGTGTCGAGCATAACCCATGAGACATCATGGAAGTCTCCCACCAAAGTTGGGATATACTAACGTCTCGACTACTCTAGATAAGTGTATCTTCAAATTATCATTGTCCGAGGGTCTCCGCCTGCAGAGATCAGTAGCAATGGGAGATATATACGGCTCTACAAAAGGTGGATAAGGGGGCTCTAGATAGTGACGGGTTTGAAGGCTGCAAGAAAGTCATAGCGAGTTAGATACTGTTTGGATCGGCATTCGAGACACGTTATTTCACCGAAATATAGGATAATAGGCACATAGAATAAGTAAACGTAGGCATTGATTTATATAGAAAGATTCCTATACATGTCTGTCGCCGTACCCCCTTTGAGTACCTAGATTCTACTGTCGACACGTGGCCTATGCCATCATAAGCCAACGCCCAACGAACGAATGGACAACACGTTATACTTACTCACTTGAAGTTATTCTTCATTTCTCGTAGCGTCGCCATAACCTCAACAGGATCCGTCTTGCCAGTGGCCTTCTGGATTTCGGGATCCTATAAAGAGCAATCATTAGCTGTGCAATTCCTAGCAGTTAATTTCTAGTGGCCATGGGGAAATTACCTCCACTCTCATGAAAACGTTATGTTGCTATACAGAGATTAGTTATAATGATATTTGGAGGAATTGGCTTATTACGCATGCCTTTTCATCCCCAATCGTAAATTTCCCCTGTGTCTCTTTGTTCTCATTGGCGAACGACTGTAGCTTTTGAATCGCCGCATTCTGGAGCACCGAGATGCCGAATTTGACATTTGATTTGGTGTATTCATGCCCAGGCTACATTCATCCGTCTAGTTAGAATGTCACGTATATATGTATTTGAAATGCAGCATACAAAAGGAGAGGAACGGCAAACCGAAAACTTACGTAAACCTTGGTATCGTCCGGCAGGGAGGCAAGAGTCTTGTTCAGAGCAGTATTCATTTCTTCGGCATTGCCCTCAAAGAACTTTCCGCAACCTGCAAATTCCATTTCTTAGTTATGGTCTCCGAATTTTTGCCACCCGCCCGCGATCCCCTTGCGGTGGGTAAGGTAAGGCGCAGACTCACCCCCGTGGAAGAGTGTATCTCCGGTGAAGACAACCTTCTCGTGACCGTCCTGCATAAACCAACAGATGCTATCTTGGGTATGGCAAGGCGTATAGAGCCCTTTCACGGCGATACTGCCAATGCTCCAAGGCTCACCATTGGCAGGTGTCTTTGTGACAGCCTCACATTTATTGCCACCGATGATGGGAAGATTAGGCGTCCCGAGCTCGGCTAGCAGCTTCTTATTGCCTCCGGCGTGGTCCCAGTGGCTGCCGCGAACGTAAGTGAACGATCACAAATCAGTGGGAGTACAACATGGCAAGGACTCACTGATGTGTATTGACGATTGCTTTGAGGTTGATTTTGCCGGCCTCGGTAGCCGCCTTTAAAACAGGAGCAACTCTGCGGTGATTTATTAGTCAAGCACAAGCAATCACCCATGGCTCGCGGAGCTCGTAACGTGAACAACGAGAGGAAGTGTCATGGTTCGGATTCCGGGAACTCAGCTACGTACTCGTCTGGATTCGCGGGATCGATTACCACAGCATCTCTGGACTTATCATCGATGACCAGGTACGCATAGTTGTCACTCGTCCCCGTCCCTGCGGTATACTGCCGTTAGTTTCGATGCGATGCCCCAAGTAATTGACACTCCTGCGCCTGTTCTTAGGTTTGCCTCATCGACCCATTGATGGTGAATTAATGTGAGAGATCGAAGTGAATTAGGTTCGCAATTAAGAATTTCGGGTAGATGAATACACTTACACATAGGAATCGACTGAATATGCATGGCGCGTGATAATGCGAGCTAGAGAACCGGGAGCTCGTTAGTCGTTAGATCATTGAGGACCTGGAGAGACAACCCAAAACTGCTATTCCACCCCCTCCTCCGCTTTTCTCCTATCCCAAATCTCGTACTCCCCTCCCGAGAATGAACCCGGCCAATTATACGCCCCCGACCTATCCGGTGTGACAACTTGGTGAACTTACAGTCGCACTCAATGATGTAAATTTCGTAGTCTTGAAAGCTAGAGGCCTTATAGTAGCCCTGATGAATAAATTCATGAGGCAAAGAAATGTGGTTGATATCTAGGCCCCTCTCTGCTTCAAGAATTGCCTGTTATTCGCACGTCTGGTTCTGGCTGACAAATGGGGTTGTTTGTATTACATACAGATGCAATGCGGGTATGGAGAGCTCTGAGGAGCAGGTTTATTATGATGACGTCGACTGACTGTTCGGTACGGGCCGTAGGGCGGGATACTTCTGGATGTTCGCCAGCTGGCAAACATTGTTAGCAGGTGAACCGGCGATGAACTAGAGCCTTGCGTCCGAAAGCTCTTGGGTAATATATGGACAACCAAGCAATGGCTTGCTTTAGGTACTGCCATTGTGGCCTCCTCTTGAGCTATTATGAATCAATATTATACGCCAATTGAGATAGTGATCGAGTGTCAAACAAATAATGCAAGCCCTTGTCTTGAACTATCTTATGCTCAAGTAGTCCGTGGTCGCTTTACGGAGGAGCGATGGAAGCCTACTATCACGCATTTGCTAAGACGCACCAAAAGGTAGATGATTCTTGTGGCGCTAACTTGGCTACTGCAGTACTATAGAGATGAATCTTTTAATAACTACATCAATCCTATAGGTTTTGGCGTCCATGTGCCTTGATAGTGAGTCCACCCTAGCGACTGACTTGTAGCCTCGTCGGACGCCACGGCTTGCTGATCTACGTGTTGTATCTGGGCATCTTTAAGCTCGTCGTCCAACGCCCGAAGCTCGACTCTAACGGCCTCTAAGTCCGTCGTCCTTCGGCGAGCCCTTGATTTCACTGGTAACGGTACCTCGAAGCTATCGCTCAGTATTGTGCGAGAAAGCTGAAGGGCTCGTAATATGACCTGTAATTCCTCTGAAGATTCCGCAATCTCTGCTAGCGTCTGTAGTAGGGACGACTCATCCCACGATTTGAACTGGCTTTGAAAGTCTACTGTCGGGGCTCCGTCCTGCTCACGTAAGTATTTAAGGAGCAAGTTCCTCCGTGGGTCTGACTGGTTACCCTCTCCCTGGCCCCCTTTGTCTGCTAGGCCGAGGTCTTTCCAGTAGAACTGCCAGATCCACGCGAGAGCATCGTTAGCGGCAGACCTGAGCTTCGATAGCGAGGGCAGTTGTTCATGGGTAGCCTGGTGTCTAAGCTCGACAAAGGTTGCCGGGAGGCCGATAGTCTTCGCTATCGAATACATGCTCATTTTGCGGAGCTTATCTTGCTGGCCATCAAGTAGGCCAGTGACAAAACTGTGAGGGCTACAATTAGTGGGCCCATGGCTTTCTTCAACTCAAGGTTGAGCTAGAGTAGAAATGAAAATTTAGGTCGCAATAATAATTGTATCCTAGGAGATGAATCCAACATTGACGTGATAATCTAGAACTTGACTCAGCACCCAGAAGCGGGTCTCTAGCTAGCTACGTCTCGTGAATAACACCATGCTGAAGGTGTTGACACTTTCTCCTAAAGATATGCTACTACTGCTCCTAGAAGCAGCAGGTGGTGATCCATGAAAGGAAGGAGAAGAAAAAAATTCGCGGGGGAGGTAGGCAGGCAGGGGCATCAATGAAAAACAAGAAAAAAAACGGGGGGGGATGATGAGAATGAACACACCGACTAAAGGCAGCCGAGTAGGCGGCTCGGATAGCGTAGGAGGACGAGTTAGCCTTGGTCCTAGACTCATGGAGATCACTGAGGACAGCCGCCGTCAGGAGGGCCGTGGACTCAACCAGGTGGGGGCAACCGCCGCGTTGCATCCACATAGAGACACGTGAGACGGCCTGTTGCTGCCGCCTCTCGGTATCCAGGGCAGTCGTGAGGGTGGCGTGTACACGGTCAGCGTCCTCATCTCCTCGGGGATCATCAGCCGGAGGTTTCCTAATATGGCTCTGGCCAAACGTAGATAGGGCGGCGGCGGCGGCAGCTGTCGGCGTCGGGATTCCATTACTTACTACTGCGAGGAACTGTTGTCGTAGCGTTGTTGGCGTGGGTGTGGGTGGATGGACGTGATGAGAGGGGATAAAATTGCTGACGGACTCGCAAGAGCTCTTCCCGGTCCCGCCAGGGCGTGTGGATATACTGAACCATGGTTTCGTGTACAATGGTAATTTAAGATCGATGCCATTAGATGAAGTCGGTGTCGAGAGTCGAGAATTCGAGGACGGAGGGGCCGAAGGCGAATCTCGAACGGTTTTTGTGATTGATTCTCTTTCGTTTTTTCTCCCTCATCGCACATCCGGTGCTGGCTCCTCATTACCATTACTTTAGCGTGGGACCCCTCTTTCATGCACCTGCCTACCTTACCTACCTACCTAGAGCCGGGTGGTACCTATTACCGTACAGTGTCTATAGTACTGCAGTGTAACTGATAAGGCTGGGTTCTGGCTCATACGTACTAAGTAGTACTTACCTGATCAATGAAGCAAGCTAAATTTTTTTTCTCTCCCCCCACCCCAAAGCAAGCGAGGGGTGGGGGAGGGGAGGGGAGGGCGCAAAGAGGCCAAGTGGAAAACGCGGCATTTGAATCTAACCTGCACTATCACGCTATAATTATGGACGTACTTAGGCACTAGTGGGTAGTGTAGTAGTACCGAAGTATATGGTGGGCCACTACCACCTTTTACCGACAATAAAAAAACATCAACTAAAAGTAACCAGAAATAAACCAAAAGCAAGGTAAAAAAATTACAAAAAATTATAAACAACTATTAAATACCTTTATAATTTTAAATATATATTTTTTATTTTTTTAACTTTGCGTTTGGTTTACTTTTGGTTACTTTTAGTTGATGTTTTTTTATTGTCGGACAAAGGTGGTAGTGGCCCACGTATACGTAGGCCACTACCACCCTCAACCGACAATAACCAAAAGCAAAAATAAAAAATAAAAAGATTAATTATATAAAGCTGTATTAAATCAAATTAAGCTGTTTACGTGTTTATTTGTTTATTAGGCTTTAGTTTGGCTGTAATAGAGGTAATTGTAAGGTGTTTGGTGGTTGTTTTACCCCGCCCCTGTTGCTTTTGGTCGATTTTTTTTATTGTCGGTGGAGGGTGGTTGTGGCCCACCGTCGAAGTACCTCAAGGCAGTAAAAGCATGTTACCAGGTGGTAATGCGGTCAAACGGTTTACCTAGGTACTTACTGATAGACTGCTGCTTGCTGCTACCTAGTACCTAAGTTAATATGGTAAATATGGAGAAATATGGCTCTTACCTCTCGTTCTATCTACGTTCTATTATTGCATTAGCAACCCCTCCACGATACTACTGATGCGTTCTGTACAGTACTGCTGTGATCAGCAAAGCTACCTGGATAGTTACCGCGTTCTGACCGTGACAATAATCGCTCAGTCGAACTTACAGTAGTGTACAGCAGCAGCTATCTTTCTACTCCTTTGAGCATGATCTGCCACGGTTGGTTTATACTGTCGAAAGTGCCCGGCTCGCCTGAGCCGAAGTCCTAGCCGACGGAGCCCTGACTTAAAAGTTGATGATTGCTGGTTCTCGAACGTCAAACAAAACTCGAACACGAAGTCTGCCTCGGAGATTATGCAATACAGGCCCTGCCCGGCTGGCCATCGCGGCACACAGGCATATCATTTAGGTACTTATTAGCTTACCTGTAGCTGGGTGTCTAGTAACCGCCGTCATGGTGGTCAGCGGTTTAGTGGTCAGGATCTTGCCTGCACGATCAGTTCCCTTATGTTGTGCCAAATCTTCGTTTGCCGGATGGCAAGGAGCGTCGTCTCCATTAGGTTGTCATCAGCTATGAACAATCAGATGGCGCTGAGAAAGCATCCCGGAATCCCCACTCGTTTAGGGCCTGTTCTTTTCTGGAATCCATACCATGATAAACACCTGTTCAGGGCGCGTGGCAAGATTTAAAGCCTCGGCGGGAGGGGGCCGTCGTATACTATGTACTGTATTCTCATGAAGATCCGGCGAGGCCAACGTCCTTGCTGCCTGGCGTTGGCCGTGCGCTTTAACAATGCGACCTGCACACAATAACTTACCGAACTATCTAACCTAGGTACGTAGTGATAGTGTATACTACTTGTATATAATTACCCCCGAGAATCCTTAAAGCCTAGAGACAAAAGAAGACCAAGACAGCGGCACAAATGTCATGCTACTAAGGACTAACACTTTCCCTCGGCTAGAACGCATAGCATTATGCAAACTTATGGAACGAGTGCTTTTGTTAGCTGGATGGCTGGTCGATTTGTGAGCACCTCGCGAAAAGCTGTTTAGGGCTGTGTTTAAGATGCTGTGTTGGCGGTAATGGGTAAAGGCTATCTACTAGGTAGCAATCTGTGGCCACGGAAAAGCAGAATCCACCATGACTTTTTCCACGGACAAAGATTAATGGCTAATCTTTCGTTTAGTGCAAGGGTTCGATGTTTTGCCCGAGCTTGTCGTGGATAAAGATCGCTCGTTTGGGCTCTAGAAGATGGGAGGGACGCGTGGTTATACGCAACGCATAAAAATAGAATATTCTACTAGTAGTATATGTGCATATAATACCTAAGGTTAGGTAGTTTGATTTGGTTTTACCACTTTTGCAGCGCACGGCAAATCGGGCTTGGCGTATTTTCTTAGGTACTCTTCCTCGGGTTCGCCTCACCCTTTAACCAGTCAAGTGACCGAGTACCTAGCACATCAAGGGGGGTTATGTAATAATCCGATAGCCAAAAAGCCAAAAGGGTGGTTACCCCGCAGACCTAATGCTCCTGCCTAGCTTTTTCTTCTCCCTAAAATCTGCATGGGTGTATCATAAAATAACCGCAGGGATTATAAACAAGTGGGCACTTGTTTAAGTATGCAGAAAAGAGCGATGATGAAAAGTGTCACTGCTCTGGCCCAGTAGCCGCATGCAGAATATTCCCAACATAAGTTGCTGGAATTTGTCCAATCTGGGATCCCAAACCGCTGCTTTCTTTATTGACTGTGGCAAATACTAGAGCGACCAAGCCAAATCCCGCAAATACATTTCTTGTTCTTCCACTTTGCCCCGACTGTTTCAGAAGGTGTGAATGTCCTGTTGACACGAAACGTCATCAGGTTTGCTGGCTTTTGTTTACGGTACTGATACTAATACTAGTACATAATACACTGAAAAGGGAAGCAAGGATGTTGCGAGGCGGAGTGTAAATGCATTTCGCGTCTTTCTTGCAGGGACGTATTATATAGTGCAAGTGGCTGTTGGATGCTTGGCGAATGACACCTGTGGCCGAAATCCCTTCTAACGGTACAAAGTGGAAACGGAGGCTAGAACTTAGGCTTTCGAAAAAAGGTGTGTGCCTGTGATGACGCATTGAGAGGAGCCCGGAGCGGGAGGACAACTTGGGGTTCCCAGGTTTTTCTCAGGAATCCACCCGGCCCATGCTGAGTCGTATCTTTTCAGCTGCCATCTGATTCACGACAAAGGATCGGATGGCACTGCGTGCAGCGCCCGGACAGCTAAACGAAACAACCTTCCAACATGTGACGCAAGCCTACCTTGGGTATTTAAAATTATACTATGCATCCGAGCTGACGGCCGTGACAAGAATGGGGATTCATGGTTCCGTGTTGGCGCTCGCCAGGCGGAAATGGTGGGTCGATGTATACGGAGCATATTACATGCAACACAGGATTATGGTTCTACTAGTACCCAGCACCGTACTAGTACTAGTAGTGTAGTGTCGTTCGAATTGTTAGGGTTGAATTGGAGGGTATGGTGGACGTAGCACAGGTCCCTAGTACTGTGTATACGCAAGAAAGGAAAGTGTCTGCTCTACTAGTACTGGTACAGCATGGATTGAGGGATGGATGGATGGAGGGACGGGCGGGGGTGTCCAGTGGATGGGCGGGCGAGAGGTTAGGTCGCCGGTCGGCGCGCAGCATAACCTCCTACCTAGGTAACCTTACTACACTACTAGTACTAGTAATATAGGTACATACGCAGATACTGGGTAGAAGTAGGGGAAACATTGCATTGTACATACTACCTAATACTATTGGGTTGAGTAGGTACGTAGCATGTCCTGGAGTGGTGTTTGGTCGTGACTGGTACCTAAGCCTCAAAGCAGGGACAAGCGGGAATGACTTGCCTAGGTCGTACTGCGTATGAATCATATGATAGATACTATCTACCTACCTACACGTGTACTACTAGTAGTATTTACATACGCTACCTACCTAGGTAGTTAGGTGTTGTCACTTAATGCTGAAGAACCCACATGTTTTCTTGGCTTTCGAAACGAGAAGGATTAAAGAACAAAATAGTGGGTACGTTACATGGCCAGTCCGTCAACAAGGTCCCCAGGCAGTCTACCACCCAGGTAGGTAGGTTCTGGAGGTACCTAGGGACTGCGTGCAAGGTATGCATACACTATACTTAGGTAGTGTGTACTACATATGTAAGGGAACTGCACTACGCTACGCTTTGATAATAATTAATACATACCTACTCCTACCAAGTAGTACAGTACTGTGTGGTATGTACATTATTGTAGATACTGCCAACCTACCTAGGTACACTACTAGTAGTAGAAGCAAAGGGATGCAGAAGTAGCGTGCAGTACGACCCTAGCCCTTTACAAGGGCTAAAAGGTAGGTAAGAATAACTACCCTACACTAGGTAGGGACCATACCTACCTGATACTATACTCAAAGTACATAATACCATGCAGCAGTAGGCTCGGATTCAATTCCATTACATTAGATCCACATCCTCTCTCCGGGAAGAGAGAGAGAGAAAAGCCAAGGGCAAATGCAAAGGGAGAAGAACCCGCTGTCGCCCTTTGTAAAGGGTAGGTACTTAGGTACTTGCACTACCTCCCTAGGTATGTATCATGCTATATATGCACACTCTGTACACTACGATTACTGCCTAGGTAGTAGTACAGACAGAAGTACGGACAACATTTGCGTGGGGATGCTTTGTCCCCCCACTTTGCTAGGGCTACCTAGTGTACATGGTACCTGCTATTAGGACTATTAGGTAGTTAAGTAGGGCCCCGAGCTTTATAATACTACCTAGTAGTATACAACCTAGATAGGTACGTTACAACTAAGTAACTCCCGGCAAGGGCATCACTAGAAACCAGGGCTCTGAAGTACATACCTCAATGTCTTGCCTCATCATGACCGGCATTTATAAGAGGTAACTACCGTAGGTTATGTTATACGTAGTATATGTATACTTAGTACTTATAGAGACTACTATGTACACTACCTAACCTACCTAGAGGTAGTCTACGTTTAGTATCTTGATTGATATACGTAGTACCTACACTACTGGAATGTTGTTGACTTGATCAGCATCCAACATAGGGGCATAGGTAGTGTTCACAAACCATATTTGTTTTTGAGTTTTGTAATAGGCTACTTTACCGCCCGTGGACGACCTAGAACATACCCACACATCTACGAGACCAGGTTTATTGCAAGCCATCACCGACACCCCAGTGCCGCGGGCGACGATTGTAGAGACAAGGGCATCACGAATTCAGGTTAACAAAATTTTGGTAAGTTTGTAATAAAATGGCTTTCCTTTTTTTTTTTGCCCCTACTTGGATCAGAGCTGGCATGTCCTATTGCAACACCAGATCTGGCCTAGAAGATTGTTCTCGAGATTTTACTATTTTGCATTCATGTGTATGCCCTTGATATCCAAGTGCTAGAGTCGTCATGAGCACAGCAGAGTGGCGACGCTGGGCGTCTCTTTCATATCCAAGACTGCTGAGCTGGCGGTGACTTTGTAGGTTTCAGCTCCTCTCTCTGTTCATCCTCCTCCTGATCCTCACCATCGGCGTCTTCCTCGGTATCTTCATCGTCCGTAGTAGGAGGCTCCCAGGCCTCCTCTAACTTCCATCCCTTACCACAGCGATAGGTTGTGTCTAAAAGTTGCGATGTCGTCGTGCGGTAGTGATCTAGCTCCGGGTCCGAATCCGCCTTGCTTGGCGGATCGTACAGTCCCATCCCAACCAGTATTTCTCCCTCCTCCTCCTCGTTCTCGG